>JAVGWX010000021.1:46682721-48122721 GCA_036924085.1 Ariolimax columbianus
GGATCAAGATGCTGTACAGCGCATGAGCTGTAGTGGTCAGCAGCCCATAGCTGACTGCTAGCGTCAGGGTCAGCGAACCAGAGTTGCCAAGACCCTTCTACACCCCCACGCGGTGATCCCGGATAACAGGCTGCAGCAGGGCAGACTGGCTAAGGAGAAGGGATCGCAGAGGGATTGCTAACCCGGTACTCAAAAAATGCTTGCTGAAGTAGGATGTGATGGACCGAAAGGTGCAAATATTGCAGTCAAGCTGTAAACTACGACACAACACATTCCGTTATCTGGATTACATTCTGCTACTTAAGCCCTTTCAGAGTTTGGTAGCTAGAGATTGAAAACGAACGAAGCCAAGCCAAATATATCAAGAGGAACAAACCCTCGTATCTTTGAAAGCGTCTTATTGTCCTTCAAAAACCCTTTTCAATGTTCATAGGATTTTGTCCCACATGCCAGGCCTTCCAATTTTCCTAGACTGAAAACTCTAATATTTATTAAAATAATAATTTAATAATAAAAATAGCAGCTTCAGAAGTACAATTGCAACAACATATTGATAAACTAAACACAACATGTAAAGAATGCAGCAAGAAAATCAACGTAAAAAACTGAGGTCATGAAAATATCTAGAATAGCCGGAGACATCATGATCTTCTTTCAGTTTGTGACGGCATATCTTGCTGAGGTGTTTGGAAGACTGCGTGACTGTCTGGAGAACGAGCCATCGTACGTCGCTCCTGTCACAAAACATGAGTGGCAGGTAAAGAATACAACATGAAAATCAACAAAGAAAAACTGAGGTCATGGAAATATCTAAAATAAGCCGACAATCAAACAGGTGAAAGATTTCATATACTTAGGGAGCACGTTATCGGCAGATCGAAGAAATAGAGCGGAACTCCAACAAAGATGCAATAAGGCAATTTAGATCATTGGACAATTGACTCCAATACTTAATTGCAAGTACGATGTGTTTTTAATGATTAATTGATTGATTTATGTATGTATTGATTGATTGACAGATTTATGTATTGATTGATTGATGTATTTATGTATTGATTGATTGCTGTATTTATGTATATATTTATTGGTTAATTTATGTATTTATTGATTGATTTATGTATTTATTGATTGATTGATTTATGTATTCATTGATTGATTGATGTATTTATTTATTTATTTATTTGTGTATATATTTATTTATTTATGTATTTATTTATGTATCTAATGATTGAATCTTTTAAAGAAATTCATAGTAAAAGTTTTTATAAATAAAATATGCTCAAAAAAAACAAAAACAAAAACAGAAGAAGACAACGACCTGTGGTTTCAGCCACTAAATATAGAAACTGAAGACAAACAGTGAATGTCCCCAATTGAATAAAACCAATGAACGACACTCTACAATCAAATGTAGAACACGTAGTTCGCATGGAAAAAAAAAATTAGGAATCGAATTCACTGCTTTCGTGGTTCACCAAAGGCGTCCGTCTATGGACGCGTCTCTATTCCAGTTCTAGATTGCTCTTTTGATTACAGCACAATGTGCTGGGTCGCTGTGACTTTTATTTAACATTTTTTTAATGGTTGTGATTATTCTGCCGATGACGCACGACACTAAAACACGTTTAGTCGACTTAGCCAAATCAGTTGATCACGAAATATAAAACTTCACAAAATAATCGCACGACCTCGCTGGTTTGTCACGGAGTCAGGTCTCGTTGTTGATGCATTTGTCAGCGTCTCCGATATCGAATTTTCACATGAGATAGCATCGTTGTTTCGCATTGTATGTGTTGCATTCCCAAATTAAATCACATCTCTTCTATGTCGCATTTCCACATTAAATCACATCTTCCGTGTCGCAATTTCACATTATATCACATCTTTCGTAGCGCATTTTCATATTAAACCACATCTTTTTTGTCGCATTTTGACATTATATCACTTCTTCCGTAGCGCATTTTGACATTATATCACATCTTCCGTAGCGCATTTTCACATTATATCACATCTTCCGTAGCGCATTTTCACATTATATCACATCTTCTGTAGCGCATTTTCACATTATATCACATCTTCCGTATCGCATTTTTACATTATATCACATCTTCCGTAGCGCATTTTCCCATTATATCACATCTTCCGTAGCGCATTTTCACATTGTATCACATCTTCCGTAGCACATTTTCACATTAAATCACATCTTTCGTAGCACATTTTCACATTATATCACATCTTCCGTAGCGCATTTTCACATTTAAACCACATCTTCGTTGTCGTATTTTCACATTAAACCACATCTTCGTTGTCGTATTTTCACATTAAACCACATCTTCTCTGTCGCATTTTTACATTAAATCACATCTTCCTTAGCGCATTTTCACAATAGGCTTGGCTTCGTTCGTTCTCAATCTCCCGTTACCAAACCTGAAAAGGTTTAAGTAGTAGAATGTAGTCAAGAGAACGGAATGCGTCGTGTTGTAGAAGGATCTTGGCAGCTCTGGTTCGTTGGCCCTGACTCTAGCAGTCAGCCATGGGTCGCTGACCGATGCAGGCTCATGCGCTGCTCAGCATCTTGATCCCATTTTCACATTATATCAGAGGTCTTTTATGTTGCCCTTTCACATTAATTCACACCTTCTGTATCGCATTTGCACATTAAATCACATCTCTTCTATATCGCATTTTCACAGTATATTACATCTTGTTCCGCATTTTAACCATCGCACTTTCTAAGTCATATTTAACCGTTAGACCGTATCACACGTGCCGCTTATTTCCATCAGTTATTGTCTCTTTAATTGAAATTTGACATTTGAGCAAGTTTCCTGTATTGAAATTTGACATCTGTGCATGTCTTCCATATTGAAATTTGACATTTGAGTAGGAGTACTGTATTGAAATTTGACATTTGACCAGGAGTCGTGTATTGAAAGTTGACATTTGAGAAGGACTCCTGTATTGAAATGTGACATTTGAGCAAGTTTCCCCTATTGAAATTTGACATTTGAGTAGGAGTCCTGTATTGAAATGTGACAATTGACCAGCAGTCCTGTATTGAAATTTGACATTTGAGAAAGTCTCCTACATTAACATTTGACATTTGATCAGGACTCCTATATTGAAATTTGACATTTGAGTAGGACTCCTGTATTGAAAATTGGCATTTGTGCATATCTCCTGCGGTGACACTTTACCATTTTCGTGTTATGTGAACAAAGGTTTATCTCTACAATTTCTATGTCGGCCTTTATCTTCATCTTCACTCTACCATGATTTCCCCTTCCACTCACTTTCGCCAGGTGGTTTTTATTTTTTAACTCCACACTCTTGTCTGTTCTGTCGACTTCTATGCAGCGTCTGACTGCTTACATTGTACAGACCACTTAACGAAATATTTTTCTAACATGTTTCCGTCTGTCTATCTGTTTATCCGGCGTTTGCGGTGGAGGTTTGATTGGCTGATTGAATCATGTGTTTTACGACGTCACCACCACTGAGTTGCGTGTAGTCAAAACATACACATATTCACAAGACACTTCTTTCGTGAACGCGTATGACCAATCGACTTGCTGGTCTAGGGGGTATGATTCAAGTCTTGCATGCGAGATGTCCTAAGTTCAAATTCCGAACTTGCCCTAATAAATGTGTGCATTCTCATTTTCTATTTAAACATATCCTTTAAACTGTTTCAACACTTTTCAATTATGACGTGTGATTTTCGGAATCATCTTAGACAAACTGTTCTATTAAGCGCACAAAATGCCCTTTTCCTTGGGAAGAGAATGGCAGGGTTGCTGAGAACAGATGGGTAGGATTGCTGGGAATAGATGGCTAGGGTTGCTGGGAAGAGAAGGGAGAGTTGCTCGGAAGAGATGGGTAGGGTTGCTGGGAAGAGATGGGTAGGATTGCTGGGAAGAGAGGGTTAGGGTTGCTGGGAAGAGAGGGTTAGGGTTGCTGGGAAGAGAGGGTTAGGGTTGCTGGGAAGAGATGGGTAGGGTTGCTGGGAAGAGAGGGTTAGGGTTGCTGGGAAGAGAGGGTTAGGGTTGCTGGGAAGAGATGGGTAGGGTTGCTGGGAAGAGATGGGTAGGGTTGCTGGGAAGAGAGGGTTAGGGTTGCTGGGAAGAGAGGGTTAGGGTTGCTGGGAAGAGATGGGTAGGGTTGCTGGGAAGAGATGGGTAGGGTTGCTGGGAAGAGAGGGTTAGGGTTGCTGGGAAGAGAGGGTTAGGGTTGCTGGGAAGAGATGGGTAGGGTTGCTGGGAAGAGATGGGTAGGGTTGCTGGGAAGAGAGGGTTAGGGTTGCTGGGAAGAGAGGGTTAGGGTTGCTGGGAAGAGATGGGTAGGGTTGCTGGGAAGAGATGGGTAGGGTTGCTGGGAAGAGAGGGTTAGGGTTGCTGGGAAGAGAGGGTTAGGGTTGCTGGGAAGAGATGGGTAGGGTTGCTGGGAAGAGATGGGTAGGGTTGCTGGGAAGAGAGGGTTAGGGTTGCTGGGAAGAGAGGGTTAGGGTTGCTGGGAAGAGATGGGTAGGGTTGCTGGGAAGAGATGGGTAGGGTTGTTGGGAAGAGATGGGTAGAGTTGCTGGGGAAAAAGATGAATGTGTTGAGAAATGGGAAAACATGGGATGTAGCAACTGGGTTGAGGGAGGAAAGTGATGGGTGGGTTGGGATAAGAATGACCAGGTTGCTGGGCAAGTATGGACAGGTTGAAGAGGAAGATATGCGGGAGAGAGGCGATCTGAAACAAGAAATGATGGGCGATTTGGTGGGGGTGGGGGGGAAGATGGATAATGTGATGGGTCATGGGTCGGTTAAAAGGTAAAGAGATGGGAGGGTTGAGAGGGTGTGGTAACGTGGGTTGAGAGGTGAAGACATAGGATAGTTTGGAGGCCTAGAAAAAGTAAACGGGGAGGCAGGGGAGGGGTGCGGGAATGTGAGACAAGGGGGGGGGGTTGCGGGGTATATGAGACTGCGGAGGGTACGAGGATGTGACGCAGGGGAAGGGTGCGGTACTTGTAAGAATGTTTAATTGTTAAGATGATGCTGTTTCTGTGTATATGTTCTACACAGTTCTACCAGTCAACAGATTAAGCGCAAACCACATGTATTATAATATACGTGCCGCGTGTCGGATAAATCGTGCTCTTATGAACTAAAGATAACAAAAATGAACAACAAAAAATGAAAATGACGTGAAAGCCGCTTACATGAATTCTGAGAATAAATGATCTTTTTTGTACTTATCTTCTGATCCCAGGGAAAACAAGTTATTCGTCCCGTTATTCCAGAATATTGAATTATTTATAGATTTGTCATTTAACACTTTGCATCCTGAGATTTGAAACAGGAAATATATCATGTGTTCTTCAGTGAGAGGGGCACAACTCTTTTTAACAAATGCATTTACTGATTTAAAATAAATGCATTAACAATATTTTTGTAAATAAAAATAGAACTCGAAAATTTATTTTTCTGAAAAATATAAATTTATATTTGTTTCCAATAAATACTTTGCATAATATTACTTTAATACTTAGCTATCCAATACAGCAAATGCACCACTGTACGGTGAAATACGCACTTCGACTCAGTTTAGACTTCAGAAAGGCAATTCAGCGATGAGATCCCATCTACAAAGGGGAACTCAAGCGCTAGTCCGATCAGGCATAACATAGTGACCAGGATGTTGCCGTCAGGGTTAGGTATAATTTGCTGACCAAGACCACAATCTTTCTTCCATGTATCGTTTCCTGTAAACATGCTGTTTTGAATGCAGTCTCGCTGATTAGATGTGGATTGACGTGATCCCCGTAGTAATGATAAAGATTTTAGTGAGGTATGTTGGAATCGCACAGTACTAAAGGGCACAGTTAACGACATGCGGCCAAGAGGATATAAGAGCTGCGAGCTAGTTTCACCCCATAGGGGGGAATGAAACCCTAGACCGAACCAACCGCTAGCAAAGCGCTCACCACCCGGGCACGTGGCAGCGCGCAGCTTACTGGTTCGCGAGTGTACGACCGTGCCCGTCAGGTTGTCAATTTTATTCAGTTGTGGTAAGTCCTAGATTAAGGGTCTTAAGCGGGATGCTACACAGATGAAGCCAAGCACAACAGAGTCGTCTGGAGGACCGATGTCCATCTTCATCAACACGCTCGGGATGTGAGGAAAACTACTGCAACCCGCCACTTAACTTCAGGGGCGCACAAATGCGTGAACCAACTCATTCTATCTGTCTATCTATCTATCATCTAATCTAATCTAATCTAAATCTAAAACTAAATCTACTCTAATTTAATCTATTATATCTATCTATCTATCTATCTATCTATCTATCTATCTATCTATCTATCTATCTATCTATCTATCTATCTATCTATCTATCTAATCTATACATCTATCCATCTATCTATATCTATCTATCTATCTATCTATCTATCTATCTATCTATCTAATTTATCTAATCTATCTTATCTTATCTATCTATGTATCTATCTATCTATCTATCTATCTATCTATCTATCTATCTATCTATCTATCTATCTATCTATCTATCTATCTATCTATCTATATATCTCTCTCTCTCTATCTATCTATCTACCTCTCTATCTCTCTATCTTTCTATCTATCTATCTGCAGTTTGTCGTTAGACGTCGTGGGGAGGTGCGACCTACTTTGTTTCATATTTTTTGGCAGGTGAAAATCTACAGGTGACTTGCCAGGTCAATCCGAGCATCTATTATCCCCTGGAATATACGATCGCCTATTTTTGAGACTGGTGGAGGTGGAAGCGTAAACTAGAGAAATGTAGAACCGCATCCTGTCGGGCGCCATCTAAGCCGCTCCGCTAACCACATAACCAAGACCTGTTGTTATGACCAAACAATCCCCTTTTTGTAGCGACATTATCTCTATGGGGCGAGAATCCCTAGAATAAGTTGAGTAGATTTTTAACTTGAATTTTGCCCAAGCAGCGGCCGTTAGGCCTACTCTTTTTGATGTCCAACGGCTAAGGTATTTTTAACGTGCTCGCCACTGCACACGGGTGTCTGATCTCACTACTCAGATCAGGCGAAATATTTACCGGATGATCTACGTGAAAAAACCCCGATGTTTTCACTGGGATTTGAACCCGCGACCTCCAGCACTCGAGGCGAACCACTTGATTCCCCCTACTCATTGTTGCCATTAAACAACAATTACAATAAAAACTGTGACCCCGTGCAATGCATTTCCCAATACATTATCCTCTACGTTATGCACCGGGTATTGGAGTTCCAATTTCAGATACTGACATCCAGAAATTCTAGATAAGGCAGATCAGTGTCTGACGACAGAACCAAATGTTTTCTTTCTATTTTACAGTTCAGTGTTAGAACGTGACGTCTGGCGCCTTTCCTGTCATGCCTTTGGAACTTTCATTTGGCTATTAGCAGTAAGTGTGTGGGTGTTGCTCCTTCTGCCGCGCTAGGAAGGTGTGGCTCTTGAATCTCCAGCTTCCATTTTTTCCCTCTTGACATTTAGTCCACCCATAAGCATCGGGGCAGCATTCTGCCTATGGCGAGGATGGCGACCGTTAAGCTGCCACACGGTGTACGGGCTTGTTGCTGAGCGCTTACATCATCCCCTCTAAGAGTTATGTTAGCATCGATTCTAGGACTCATATAGGAATTACCAAAGCAAGACTGGTGCTAATAGTGTCACGTTACGTTTTGTTCATTAAGCTCGTCTTCACTACGGACTGTCTTTGTAAACAGGTGGGCCACTTTAGCCTAACAATGGAGATTAGTTGTGGACTGTCTTCACAAAGCGGTGGGCCACTTGAAAAATAGCAAAGAAAATTTGCTGTGAACCATATGTGCAAAGAGGTGTGTTACTTTAGCCTAACAATGGAGATTAGTTGTGGACCATCTTTGTAAAGTGGGTGTCGGATTTTGGCTGAAGATGCAGAACAATGAATGAGCTGACATCAGCCAGCGAATCATAGCTGGCTGCTTCCATCTGGGTCAGCGAGCCAGAGCTGACCAAAACCCTATTTCGTCTCCAAGCAGCGGTTCTGGATACAGACTGCGCTAGTGGTGTCTGCCTCAGAAATATCAGTGGGAAGACAAAACCATATAAAGAAATTTTTTTTTAAAATATTGCTGTAACTGGATATGTCGAGCCTAAAAGAGCATATATTGCAGCCTCGCTGTAAACTACAACACAATATCACAAAGTCTTTTTTTCAGAACAAATGGCCGAAGCATTAAAAAGGTAGTCCACTTTAGAATTACAATAGAGATTCAATTTCATCAAAATGTCTCCTTTTCACACAAAAAAACACATCACCAACACGAACCAGCCATTGGTAACCAGAGAGAAACAAATCCAGCAATAAAATAATTAATTCCAACCTATGACAAATGAATTATTAAGACCGGCTGCACACAAATCCATTTTTACGCCCACGAAGTCAAGCGAATTTTTCCAACCCAGCTTGAGAATGACGGAACTTGAGTAACGTGGTGGCTCTGGATGCTGCTGATCTTCTGTGATATCGGAAACACGGGAGATAACGTTCGTGTGCATCATTGGAGTTAACATTCGATTTGAAACTATCCTCTCCTGTCGATTATCAAGGTCGGTGAAACGCTTTGTTCTTCTTCTTCTTCTTCTTATTCATCTTCATCTTCCTTGGTTTCTTCTTCTTCTTCTTCGTCTTCTTCTTCTTTTTCTTCTTACTCTTCTTCTTCTTCTTCTTCTTCTTTGTCTCATTCTTCTTCATCTTCATCGGTTTCTTCTGCATCTTTTTATTATTCTTCTTCATCTTATTTGTCTTTGTCTTCTTCTTGATCATATTCTTACTCGGTTGCTTCTTCTTCATCGTCTTCTTCTTTGTCTTCTTCTTATTCTGCATCTTCTTCTTACTCTTCTTCATCTTCATCATAATCTTCTTTTTCTTCTTCGTCATCTTCTTCTTCTTCATCATTTTCTTCTTCTGTTTCTTCTTCTTCTTCAACATATTCTTCTTCTTCTTCATCATCATCTTCCTCTTCATCATCATCATATATTTCTTCTTTCTTCTTCGTCTTCTTTTTCTTCTTATTCTTCTTCATCTTCATCTTCCTCGGTTTCTTTTGCATATTCCTATTCTTCTTCTTCATCTTATTTGTCTTTCTCTTCTTCTTCTTCATCTTATTCTTCCTTGGTTGCTTCTTCTTCGTCATCTTCTTCTTGATCATCATTTTCTTGTTCTTCTGTTTTTTTTTCTTCTTCAACATATTCTTCTTCGTCATCTTCTTCATCATCTTCGTATTTAAAGAAGAAGAAGAAGAAGAAGAAGAAGAAGAAGAAGAAAAAGAAGAAAGAGAAGTAGAGAAAAAGAAAAAGATAAGAAGAAGAAGAAGAAGAAAGAGAAGAAGAGAAAAATAAGAAGACAAGAAGATGACGAAGATGAAGAAGAAGAAGAAGAGGAAGAAGAAGAAGAAGAAGAAGAAGAAGAAGAAGAAGAAGAAGAAGAAGAAGAAAAATGATAACACTATTTCCTTGCCAAGCTAATTCAATCTATGGACTTTGTGTTATGTTTTCTAGTATTCTTACTAATACCAGCCGTTGCTAACCAATTGCCAACAGCTCCACGATCAACTAACAGAATAATTTATCCGAGCATTAACGGGTATTAAACAAATATTAACAAGCCAGGACAAACAATTGTCAGAAACCGCCAACAAGTAGGCCAAAAACCTGGCGCGTAGTGTGGTCAGTAAATAATAAATACAAGATCACAAAGGTCCAGCTTAGTACTGGCAGCGTTAATGATTGAAATAGGTTTCAAAGGCCCAGTTTCATGAATATCTGGTCAGTTGGTCAATTTTATCAAATCCTTTTTTCGTAGAGTATGCTTCATTCTTCGTTTCTGTCAGTCGAGTAGGATCAAGGGAAATTCACAACAGATGTTCAGGGGTCATTTTCTCAGTACAACATGTCAATAGCACCTATCTTCATTTTATTGAAAAGATGGTACCTCGGTCTGTTGTGGCCTGTGCGTAGTCTGAAGACCACGACCTGCTCTCTTCTGTTCACCTGGTAGAAAGCATCATTTCTTGTGTATCCAGTTTGCTCTGTTTCCCATTTGTCCATGTATCCGGCCCAAATAAAGCTGTATACCCTTCGTAAGTCCCACATGAATCTGGTTGTAGTAACCTTCCACCTTCTTTTGCCAGTCTCTCTGCCTCCTTGTTGCCTTGTATGTTACAGTGGGATAGGACCCACTGTGCTCCGACTCTTCTGGGTTTGGGCTTTTGCTATAGCTGACAAAGTAATGATCTTAGGTTATTTTGGTCCAAGAAACAGATACTAATCAAATTCTCCCGATAGCAGCAAATGTTTAACCAGCTGCCATAGAAAATCCTATAAGAGCAAATGTTTAACCAACTGCCATAGAAAATCCTATAAGAGCAAATGTTTAACCAACTGCCAGAGAAAGTCCCAGAGCAAATCTTTGACCAGCTGCCAGAGAAAGTCCCAGAGCAAATCTTTGACCAGCTGCCAGGAAAAGTCCCAGAGCAAATCTTTGACCAGCTGCCAAAGAAAGTCCCAGAGCAAATCTTTGACCAGCTGCCAGAGAAAGCCCCAGAGCAAATCTTTGACCAGCTGCCAGAGAAAGTCCCAGAGCAAATCTATGACCAGCTGCCAGAGAAAGTCCCAGAGCAAATCTTTGACCAGCTGCCATATAAAATTCCAGAACAAATGTTTGACCAGACACCAAAGAAAATCCCGGAACAAATGCTTGACCAGACACCAAAGAAAATCCCAAAACAAATGCTTGACCAGACACCATATAAAATCCCAGAGTAAATGTTTGACCAGCTTCCATATAAAATCCCAGAACAAATATTTGACCAGCTTCCATAGAAAATCCGACAAAACTAAAGAACTCACGGAGGAGACGGCGTGGTCTAGTGGTTAAGTGATACCGCTCACAACCCGAAGGTGCTGGGTTCGATCTCCCTCACGACATCGGCCTTTACCCCGGGAAAGCAAACCCTTAGAAAATGCAGGAAGAATCAAGACCCTTACATAAAATGCGTGCCGAAGTCGGATGCACTGGGCCGACAGGCGCAAAATTAAAACCGTTGTGCAACGCACACCGCTTTAGGGAATAGAATAATAAGGCGAACACAAAAAAAACAACAACTCACGTACGAAAAGCTTCAACAATAACAACAGCACTACCTCGTGACGCCTATCAAGTACAGGACCGCATGATGCGGTTTGGCTGGCCCACGTATTTAAGACCCCTAATCTAGGCCTTGCCACAACTGGACAAAATTGACAACCAGACGTGCACGCTCGAACACTCGCCCGCCAGAAAGCTGAGCGTCGCCACGTGCCCGGGTGGTGAGCGCTTTGCTAGAGGTTGGCTCGGTCTAGGGTTTCACCCACCTCTCGGGGGCTAAACTAGCTCGCAGCCCTTGTATCCACTTAGCCGCCTGTCGTTAACTGTGCCCTTTAGTACTGTGCCATTCCAACATGCCTCACTAAACTCTTTATCACGTTATAATGTGTGGCGCTTTGATAGCGTTAGGCGATTTCGATTCGGCATATGGAAATTTACTGAAATAGTGAATGGGTTGTCTAAAAAAAAAGGATGTGATGACATCGGCAGTGTTGCTGAATGATTCTGTTTACGTTTCAAGGTAAGGGCAATGCATGCTTGTTTGTAATGTCACGCTTGTTTGGTAAACAGGTAAAGGTAGTTGAAATAATGTTGTAGGAGATGATATGTTAGAAAATTCATAGAACTATGTTTATATTTTTGTGAGCTTTGGTGGCCTGTTTTCATCATCACCACAATACCTTCCCTAATTGCAAACCAGCTGCCCATTTACAGCTGGGTTGTCTGGAACATTTGTAGACAGAAAGACTGTAATCACTCTACCACTCAGACCTGCCAGAGTATAAAGGCATACGTCAATCATAATTATGCGACCTTTTCTTAGTCCAGCAGGTGCATGAGTCCACCCCTAGAGTCAGATTCCTTGCGGGGAGCCTGTGTCAAGTCAACACGTTTACGGGGGACGGGGTGGGCTAGTGGTTAAGTGACACGGCTCACAACCGAAGCTGTTGGGTTCAATCCCCTTCACAGCATCTTCCGTTACCTCGGGGAAGCAAACCCTTAGAAAATACAGGAGGAAGCAGACCCTTACATAAAATTCATGCTGAAGTCGGATGCACTGGGCGGACAGGCGCAAAATAAAAACCACAGTGCAACGCACACCGCCTTCGGGAATAGATAATTAAGGCGAACGCAAAACAAAAAAAAACGTTTATGTAGATGTAGTTTCTTTGCGTCTTGGTTTTGCATAATGAGTTTACTGTCCCAGAGCACAACTCAACTTACTCGACTTTTACAACATACATGAAATATTGAGGTGGTTCTATTCTTTCCTCCACACGAAAAAGGCAATGAATTGTGTTAATCAAACATACATTTAGTGATCTAGGCTGTTTTCCTTCTTTATGGGCATTTGTTTTACTTCACACAACCACTGTCAGTGTTGGTGGACTTATATTTCTCCTATTTTAACCAACTTCCCCAGAACCTACAGAGCTAAAATTATGCACACAGTCTCTACTAGTGCGACCTGTTAATCTTTCAAATTTTAATTGATATTTGACAGGCCATTGGAAAAATTTTTACAAAAAAATACGTACTTTCTTTTCACCGGTATTTCCTATGTTCAGGGCCAAAAAAACCAAGTCCACACAAATCATCATATGTCGATTGAATCCCGAGCGAATCCCCGGCTACTTGTTGCCCGAACTTGCCATTGAATTCATCATTGTAGGATGCGAAACAATTGTCAAGGCGCCAGCAACATCATGCTCGTAAAAAGCAAGAAACGTGACATTTAGAAATATGCTTGTTCAGCAAATAACCAGTCCATCAGTTATTTCGTGACAGGCAGATCGCATCCTCAGCGAAGTTCTAAAAATTTTGAACATTTAGATTAGTCAAAAAGCAAAATTGAAAAATCTATCTATACGTACAAATATGACTTTTTGCTCCGAAAAATTTCGTATATTTAAGGTTGGCGCGGGGTCGAATGGCTTTGATGTTTGTCTGTTCACAGTAAAGGCAGCGGGTCAAATCGTCGATAAGGCATAAGGTTGTTTTTTCTGTTAGGGGTGGAAAAAAACTAGGTAGCAAACGACGTGGAGACAGCAGTCGCGAGGCGGCCTGTAGTCCTCAGCATTTAAAAAAACATCGACTACCTCAGCAATAAGAAATAAAGTATTTTTAACCACAAAAAAACAAAACGCCAATACATTTTTAAAACGCTAATTCACAAATTCTCAAGAGAAAGGCCAAATAAAACAAAAAATTCACTCTTGTTGTCCCAAAATTAAAACAAAAAATTGTAGTTTAAATAAAAACGTGTAACAAAAACGTAGACCTTGTATATTTACTTGTTAATATTCATCTTCCTCGCCCTCTGACCTTCTTCTTCTTCTTCTCCTTCTTCTTCTTCTTCTTCTTTCAATCAACTGATGCTATGCTTCTACTCCGATTGAGGTTCAGGAAGGAAACTGCGGTTTAAGTCTTCGTCGGTCCCCCACAATTTGTCGAGCATGATCACTTCCCTGGGCCAGACTACCTCTTTTTTGTCCGTACAAGCAGAGCGATTATGCACATTACAAAACAGCAAGAAGAGATACAAGCAAAATTATAAAGAAGGCAAAAGAGATTTCGTGGCAAAAATATGGCGAAACGCTAACAAACCTTTGCAAAGATTCTCCAAGAGCGTTCTATAAAACTGTTGAGAAAATGAAACTGAGACGAATGTTTTATCCCGTCAACCATCTTAAATGACAAACATAATATCCCATTACTAAACGAAAACATGAAGAAACGGAGATGGGAAAAATATTTCAAGGAACTTCTCAATCCGGAAGAAATAGACGATAATGAAATATTCACACCATGCCACAAGGAGAGAGAAGAACTATCAATCATAGCATCAGCATTCGAACAATCTATTTTAAAAAATAGTCCACGAAACAAGGCATCAGGAATAGACGGTATTACAGCAGAGGCTATACAAGCCTGCGGAGAAACGGGAGTAAAATGGATGTCCAGAATAATGAATGAAAGTTCCGGAGGACTGGCAAAAGTCGATAGTTATACTCATTTTGGAAGAAAAATGGTAACAAAAGAGATTGTGAAACATTCAGGGGGAATATCTTGGAATATCTCTCTTGAGCCATATAAGTAAAATGTACGCAAAATCCCTGAAAACAGAACAAGACCAATAGTCTAAAGACAATTGTTACCCACAATTTGGATTCAGAAAAGGAAGAGGTTGCACAGGCGCCCTGTTTAATCGAAGACAGATTTGTGGACACACTATTGACTTTAATCAGGAACTGAAGATCGTCTTGTAGACCAGGAGAAAGCTTTTGACCGAGTGGATAGAAACACTCTATGGAAGATTCTGGAAAACTAGGAAGTGCAAGGACAGTTACTAAATAAATATAATAGCAATGTATAAAAACAGCCATAGTACTGTGAGAACACAAAGCGGACTCACTATTTGGTTTGCAGTTAAGACAGGAGTAAACCAGGGATGGGAACTATCATCACTTTTGTTCATTGTATATATGGATCAAATGACAACTGAAACAAAACCAGAAAGCTTCACCATGAACGAGCTAGTTTTTGCAGATAATCAGAGTCTCTTTCATTCCGACGAAGAAACCCTCCAAGAGCATCTGAATGTCCTTGACCATGCCTGCGATAGATATAATATGAGGATTAGTACAGCAAAGACTGAGGCAATGAAAATCAGCAGAATAGAGAAAACACCGAGTCAGTGAATTCAAATACTTGAGCAGCGTGTTTACACAAGATGGAAGGCTAGATAAAGAGGTGGAATCAAGAACACAGAAGGCTAATGCGGTTTCCTATCAGCTCTCACCATTACTAAGACACAAACACATTCCAATGAAGGCAAGAGACAGCTGGTAAATTGTATTTTTATACCAAATCTATGCTACCAGGGTCAGACAGAGACTCTCACTAAGAAACGAGAAAGAAAAATCATGGTATACGAAATGAGGTGTTTGAGAAAGGCTGTCGGTGTCACAAGCCGGACAGATTCAGAAACGAAGTAATCAGACAAACGGTGGATGCAACACCGGCATGGAATACATAGGAAGGCAGAGAATAAAATGGTTTGGACACTTCACAAGAATCCAACCAATTTACCAGCTGCTTGTATCTATAATGCCAGACAACAGGGTTGCAGAGCAAGAGGCGGACCACGAGAAAGATGGATAGATTGTGTCAGTAGGACATTGAAGAACCACGGAATGACAACAACATCAGAGACAAAGCTGGCACACAACAGAAAATTACACCTCCCCACGACTTATAACCACACAAGTGGATGGGTGGTGATGATGATGATGATGATGATGATGATGAAGCAGGGCAGTCCTGCAGGATATGTTCTGGTGTTTGCTTGGGTGCTCCACAATCGCACGTGGCGGTGTCTCTAGGACACATTCTGTGGAAGTGGACCTTAAGTCTGCAATGTCCCGTTCAGAGTATGAAGATCTTTGTCCGTCTACCTTTGCTACGTTTGACTATGCTGTCATTTTCTGGCTTGTATTATGTACGCTGGTCTCTCTATTCCGTCCTGTACCGTTTGATGAGTGTATTTGAGTTGCTAGGGTACTGTCTCTTGCGCTCATGTAGAACGCGGATTTTTTGTTCTGTTGCTGACTGCTCACTTTTTTTCGTTATTTCTGAAATCTATACGATTATTTTGAACCGGCCAGGCTTCGTATCCATAGTTCTGGAATGAGTGCCCTCTGTCCCCAGAACATACACGTTATTCACTCGTACAAATTCCTGTTCTATCAGAACAATTGTTAAAGCCATCACTACTTTCCCCAACACTGTCATCACTACTTGCAGTAACAAGTTTGTTAATATTAAATAAAAATCACAAATCGTGAAGCGAAATAAAGGAAGCGCATGAGCTGCAGTGGTCAACGACCCATAGGTAACTGCTAGCATCAGGGCCAGCGAACCGGAGCTGCCAAAACCCTTCTACACTTCCACGCGGTAATACTGGATAACAGGCTGCAGTAGGGCAGACTGTCTAAGGAGAAGGGATCGAAGAGGGAATGCTAACCCGGTACTCAACAAATGCTTGCTGAAGTCGGATGTGTTGGACCGAAAGGTGCAAATATCGCAGTCAAGCTGTAAACTACGACACAATGCTACTTTCAGGGTTTGGTAGCGGGAGATTGAGAACGAACGAAGCCAGCCAGCCAATATAAAGGAAAGTCCAACAGACAAAAACATTCAGAAATGTATGTCTCTCAATACACAGTTTTACAGATCCGGCCGCCTTATTAAACTGAGAACACCTGTCCATTACAAAAACTCAATCTACAAGTGATCAAACCGGCAAGTACCTAGTATCTATATTAACTAACATCTTTCTCACACCTACCTGTTCTGCTCTCACCGTTATTAAGACACAAACACATCTCAGTGGAGACACAGTTCTTAAATAGTATATGTACAAGTGCATGTCCACTTTTGTATGTACAAGTGCATGTCCACTTTGCTATGTACAAGTGCATGTCCACTTTCTGCTACCAGTGCCAGACATGAACATTCATCAAAACGCATAAAGAAAGAAAATCATGGTAGCGAAACGAAGTGTTCCAAATAGGCTGTCGGGTCACAAGGCCTGTCGTGGTACGAAAGGAGGATATCAGACGTAGGATGGCTGCCACGCCGTGCAGAGAATACATTGAAAGGAAGGGAATACATTGAAAGGTAGAGAACGCAATGGCACGGACACATGACAAGAATGCAAGTAAAGTTACAAACTGGGCGGAACTACAATACCAGACAAGATGGTTGCAGATCAAGACGTTCGTTGTTTGCGAATGCCCACAATAAGTAGGTTACTCTTATGTGCGCTCTGAAAAGGACGTAAAGTGATAGGTTGTAATAGCTTTCCTCACATTCCGAGCGTGCTGATGAAAGTGGACCGTGGTCCTCTAGGCGGTTGTGCTATGCTGGCATCATTTGCGTGTCGTTCACTACTACGGGGATCACGTCGAACCTCACCTTGTTAGCCAGACTCTTGTGCTCGACAACAGCCCGTTTCCAGAACGACCAACGAGGAGGTCAGGTGAGGGTCTTGGCCAGTATATTTCTCCTGACCCTGGCTAACATTGTCTGACCAGTGTGATTTGCCTGACCAGACGTTAGTCTCATCGTCCCCGGAGCAAGAAGTAGATCAAGAAAGAGATGGATAGACCACGTAAGTGAGACACTGAAGAAACACAGAGTGAAAGCAGCAATGGCCGCACATCTTCTATGCGTGAGGACGCTTCCATTTATGCTCAACTTCTTTCATTGTCGAAAGGGCCGACGACAGTACGAACTTCATCTTGTGATCGCATTATAGATGTTTACACCATCAGGCGAGTTTCCGCGATGAACTCGACCGTTGACTGTAGTTGCTCTTTAGCTCTATACGGCTTTGAGTGCAGTGTCGAATCATTTGAACAGTGTCTCCTCCTTAACTGACCGTACAGAGGACAGTCCTCCAAAACACACTCGGCAGTTTGTTCGCCTGTCCCTCAGGTGCACTACGGCGAGGCAGACAGACGAAGTACATATCAATGTGTATTCAGTCTATTGTGCCCAGTCCTGAGGCAAAGAATGATAGTCTGCCCTTGCCGGTCGGTCAAGGGTGTGGTAGTCATCGTTGGGTTGGTTCTGTTCTCTTCTGACAGCCCGGACAACTCTCTTGGTTGGTTCTGTTCTCTTCTGACAGCCTGGACAACTCTCTTGGTTGGTTATGTTCTCTTCTGACAGCCTGGACAACTCTCTTTTTCTCAAAGTATGTGATTTTGCTCTCTTCTTGTTCACATTCTCCTCCCCTATTGGCAAGCCCATGTGCCCTCTCATTTCCAGGTACGTCACAGGGGGATGGCAGCCACTGGAGCATAGTTCGCTTTCCAGCAGCTACCCTACCCACTTAACTTCTCAGAAGCAAGAGTTTACCACCCTTAAGAGCTTACAGCACAGATAATGCGTCTGTGAAGAAGACTATTTGGTGGCAATCAGAATTGGTATTCTGGATCATGTTGGCAGCCTGTTTGAAAGCTTGAACCACAGCCTGTTTGACAGCTTGAACCTCAGCTGTATAGTTGGAGCAGAATTTACCAGTGGGAACACTCCTTGTCTCACAATGGTCCTCAGGTTATGTTATAAAGATACCAGCGACTCCATTCGTGCCAGCATTTGTTGCTGATCCATCTGTGTAGGCATGTATCCACGATTGTTACTGATCCATCTGTGTAGGTATGTATCCACGATTGTTACTGATCCATCTGTGTAGGCATGTATCCACGATTGTTACTGATCCATCTGTGTAGGCATGTATCCACGATTGTTACTGATCCATCTGTGTAGGCATGTATCCACGATTGTTACTGATCCACCTGTGTAGGCATGTATCCACGATTGTTACTGATCCATCTGTGTAGGCATGTATCCACGATTGTTGCTGATCCACCTGTGTAGGCATGTATCCACGATTGTTGCTGATCCACCTGTGTAGGCATATATCCACGATTGTTGCTGATCCATCTGTGTAGGCATGTATCCACGATTGTTGCTGATTCACCTGTGTAGGCATGTATCCACGATTGTTGCTGATCCACCTGTGTAGGCATATATCCACGATTGTTGCTGATCCATCTGTGTAGGCATGTATCCACGATTGTTGCTGATTCACCTGTGTAGGCATGTATCCACGATTGCTGCTGATCTACCTGTGTAGGCATGTATCCACGATTGTTGCTGATCCACATGTGTAGGCATGTATCCACGATTGTTGCTGATCCATCTGTGTAGGCATGTATCCACGATTGTTGCTGATTCACCTGTGTAGGCATTTATCCACGATTGTTGCTGATCCACCTATGTAGGCATGTATCCACCATTGTTTAGGATAGTTTTCTTCAATCATACTCAGTGTAGCAGCTCGTTGTAGTCCAGTCGTGAGACCAGTGACTTGTCCAGTCGTGAGACCAGTGACTTGTCCAGTCGTGAGACCAGTGACTTGTCCAGTCGTGAGACCAGTGACTTGTCCAGTCGTGAGACCAGTGACTTGTCCAGTCGTGAGACCAGTGACTTGTCCAGTCGTGAGACCAGTGACTTTTCCAGACCGATATTTTGCAATGTATGCATAGATTATCGCATGATTCACCAATGACATTCGTCGTATGTAGGAATTGTGAAGATTTTGCATTCGTAGGTTCCGGAGAGTGACTCCGATCAAGCGTCTCTGAAGAGAAGCCTTGGTCACTCTCAATTTGTCCTCCATTGATTTTGTTAGTGTCCATGTCTCAATATATTATACATACATTAAAACAAGTAATTTGTATTTATACCAAGACGAGTATTTTGTTCCTGAGACTAACAGGAACCGAATTGAGAAGTTAACACGTTTAAATACATAGGCACATACATAACATCAGATAAAAGGTGTAATTACAAAATAAGATGCAGAATAGCCCAAGCAAAATCAATCTTCCGGACGATAAAGGGAATATTGTGCTACAAACTCTTGTCGGTGGAACTGAGAAAGAGAGTCAGTGGATGATACTTTTTAAATAGTACTGACATATAGCAGTGAATCATGGACAATCAGCAAGCAAGTGCATATATATTTGGAAGCAACGGAGATGAGGTTTTACATAAGAATGCTGCGGAATCCGTGGAGTGCAAGGAAGACTAATGATACAGTACTCGAAGAGGCACAAACGCAAAGACAACTCATTGCAAGCATCAGAACACGGCAGTCATACTTTTTTTCAAGCATATTATGAGAAGAAGCGGTTTGGAGCCCGTTATGACAACGGGAAAGATAGCAGGAAAAAGAAACAAACGAAGGCCGAGAGAGAAGATGTTGCACAGTCTGAAAGAATGACACGGGCGACAATCAAGTTGGTAAACGACACACGTGATAGAAGCGGGTGCAGGTCCATGATCGCAAACGCCAATCGGTAGGGCACCTGATGATGATGATGATGACTACATGAGTGTAATTTGTGTGCGTGTGCTTCTATAGTGAATTAGTGTATTGGCGTTTTGGTTTGTTTTGTTTTTTGTCATTTAAAGTGTTTTGGTTTTTTATGAAAAAGTTTGGTGCGTTCATCTGTGGCGTTCATCACTTGATCACGTCTATTTTACGTAATGAAATCAGCAACTTCAAAGCGCATTTGAACAGGCCCACGCGTTCATGGAGTTGGAAAATCGCAAACCATCCAAAGTAAACATTGAAGATGACGCAGATGAGAAAAATCGACACGAACGATAATTTTTGTCAAAGATTAAAGTTCCTGATCTCGTTGTAGATTCAAAGTTAATTATTTTTTTTTCAAACTACGTTTTTCGGTACAGGCCTTTGAATGACTTGTTCCAGGATCCTACAAAATGTGATAGATTAACAGGACGCACTAGCAGAGGCTGTGTTCAAAATGTCATCGCTCTAGGTTATGGGGAAGTTGGTTAAAATAGGAGAAATAGAAGTCCACGTAAACGGAGAACGGGTCGTGTCAAGGTAAAACTAAAGGAATGTTTCTGTTGAGTTTGAGTTTCCAGTTTGATTTGCTTGTTTTTTGTTCTTATGTAAATTTGAGTTTCCAGTTTGATTTGCTAGTTTGTTTTTTCGTTTTTTTTGGTTGTTATGTAAGTTTGAGTTTCCAGTTTGATTCACTTGTCTTTTGTTGTTGTTTTGTAAGTTTGAGCTTCCAGTTTCATTCGCTTGTCTTTTGTTGTTGTTATGTAAGTTTGAGTTTCCAGTTTGATTCGCTTGTCTTTTATTGTTGTTGTTATGTAAGTTTGAGTTTCCAGTTTGATTCGCTTGTCTTTTGTTGTTGTTGTTATGTTAGTTTGAGTTTCCAGTTTGATTCGCTTGTCTTTTGTTGGTGTTGTTATGTAAGTTTGAGTTTCCAATTTTAATTTGCTTGTCTTTTGTTGGTGTTGTTATGTAAGTTTGAGTTTCCAGTTTCATTTGCTTCTTTTTTGCTGTAAGTTTCGGTTTCCAGTTTGATTTCCTTGTTTTTATTGTTATGGAAGTTTGAGTTTCCAGTTTGATTCGCTTGTTTTTTGCTGTTATGTAAGTTTGAGTTTCCAATTTGATTTGCTTGTTTTTTAGTTGTTATGTAAGTTTGAGTTTCCAGTTTGATTCGCTTGTTTTCTTTGCTGTTATGTAAGTTTGAGATTACAATTTTCATCGCTTGTCTTTTGCTGTTGTGTCAGTTTGAGTTTCCAGTTTTCATTTCTTGTTTTGTGTTGTTGTGTAGGTTTGAGTTTCCAGTTTGCATAGCTTGTTTTTACCCAGATTACCATATAATTAAAGTCGGAAAACGAAATAACACCACTTTGAGATGTACAAATCACACAGTTTTAATGGAGGTGTCAAAGGAAAATCTAAAGGTAATTCTAGATAAAGTTAGAAAGGAGAGCAAGGGGAAAGTACTCTTTATGAATGTCAGAAAAACTGCGTTTTGGTAGTCTCTGAGAAAATACAAATATCAATATGCAATTTGAAAAGCGCAAGAGACAGCACAAAGCAAGTCCATCTTTTTAAATATTTATCTTCCACGCTGACATCAAGCGGCAGATGTTATATAGAGGTAAGCATAAACTCAACTTCTTTATACTGATTTAGAAGACTCTGTACAGTCTGTATACAACTAGTTTCTTCTACTCCTCTTGATCTAAGAATAACTATGTGCATTGAATCTATAACTGAATACATTAACTGACCCTGTCCTCACTATTTCTTTTGACAATGCATTCAAAATATTCACCTCACTCTGACTAAACACTTTTCTAGACACTATAAGCCCTTTTCTTTTAGTCTTTTCTGATAATTATAATTCTGGAATCCCACAATCAGCTTCATCGCTCTTCTTTGTATCCTTTCCAGCATATTTATATCCCTTCTACGACAAGGACTCCGCACATGGACGCAGTGCTCCAGTCTAGTAAATATTGGCATGTCCAAAGAAATCATCACTAAGCTGAGCAATGTAATGAAAAAACAGAGATAAGCAGAAATCCTCACTAAGCTAAGCAATGTAATAAAAAACAGAGATAAGCAGAAATCATCACTAAGCTGAGCAATGTAATGAAAAACAGAGATAAGCAGAAATCATCACTAAGCTGAGCAATGTAATGAAAAACAGAGATAAGCAGAAATCCTCACTAAGCTAAGCAATGTAATAAAAAACAGAGATAAGCAGAAATCATCACTAGGCTGAGCAATGTAATGAAAAACAGAGATAAGCAGAAATCATCACTAAGCTAAGCAATGTAATAAAAAACAGAGATAAGCAGAAATCATCACTAAGCTGAGCAATGTAATGAAAAACAGAGATAAGCAGAAATCATCACTAAGCTGAGCAATGTAATGAAAAACAGAGATAAGCAGAAATCATCACTAAGCTGAGCAATGTAATGAAAAACAGAGATAAGCAGAAATCATCACTAAGCTGAGCAATGTAATGAAAAACAGAGATAAGCAGGAATCATCACTAAGCTGAGCAATGTAATGAAAAACAGAGATAAGCAGAAATCATCACTAAGCTGAGCAATGTAATGAAAAACAGAGATAAGCAGAAATCCTCACTAAGCTAAGCAATGTAATAAAAAACAGAGATAAGCAGAAATCATCACTAAGCTGAGCAATGTAATGAAAAACAGAGATAAGCAGAAATCATCACTAAGCTGAGCAATGTAATTAAAAACAGAGATAAGCAGAAATCATCACTAAGCTGAGCGATGTAATGAAAAACAGAGATAAGCAGAAATCATCACTAAGCTGAGCAATGTAATGAAAAACAGAGATAAGCAGAAATCATCACTAAGCTAAGCAATGTAATAAAAAACAGAGATAAGCAGAAATCATCACTAAGCTGAGCAATGTAATGAAAAACAGAGATAAGCAGAAATCATCACTAAGCTGAGCAATGTAATGAAAAACAGAGATAAGCAGAAATCATCACTAAGCTGAGCAATGTAATGAAAAACAGAGATAAGCAGAAATCATCACTAAGCTGAGCAATGTAATGAAAAACAGAGATAAGCAGAAATCATCACTAAGCTGAGCAATGTAATGAAAAACAGAGATAAGCAGAAATCATCACTAAGCTGAGCAATGTAATGAAAAACAGAGATAAGCAGAAATCATCACTAAGCTGAGCAATGTAATGAAAAACAGAGATAAGCAGAAATCATCACTAAGCTGAGCAATGTAATGAAAAACAGAGATAAGCAGAAATCATCACTAAGCTGAGCAATGTAATGAAAAACAGAGATAAGCAGAAATCCTTACTAAGCTAAGCAATGTAATAAAAAACAGAGATAAGCAGAAATCATCACTAAGCTGAGCAATGTAATGAAAAACAGAGATAAGCAGAAATCATCACTAAGCTGAGCAATGTAATTAAAAACAGAGATAAGCAGAAATCATCACTAAGCTGAGCGATGTAATGAAAAACAGAGATAAGCAGAAATCATCACTAAGCTGAGCAATGTAATGAAAAACAGAGATAAGCAGAAATCATCACTAAGCTAAGCAATGTAATAAAAAAACAGAGATAAGCAGAAATCATCACTAAGCTGAGCAATGTAATGAAAAACAGAGATAAGCAGAAATCATCACTAAGCTGAGCAATGTAATGAAAAACAGAGATAAGCAGAAATCATCACTAAGCTGAGCAATGTAATGAAAAACAGAGATAAGCAGAAATCATCACTAAGCTGAGCAATGTAATGAAAAACAGAGATAAGCAGAAATCATCACTAAGCTGAGCAATGTAATGAAAAACAGAGATAAGCAGAGATCATCACTAAGCTGAGCAATGTAATGAAAAACAGAGATAAGCAGAAATCATCACTAAGCTGAGCAATGTAATGAAAAACAGAGATAAGCAGAAATCATCACTAAGCTGAGCAATGTAATGAAAAACAGAGATAAGCAGAAATCATCACTAAGCTGAGCAATGTAATGAAAAACAGAGATAAGCAGGAATCATCACTAAGCTGAGCAATGTAATGAAAAACAGAGATAAGCAGAAATCATCACTAAGCTGAGCAATGTAATGAAAAACAGAGATAAGCAGAAATCCTCACTAAGCTAAGCAATGTAATTAAAAACAGAGATAAGCAGAAATCATCACTAAGCTGAGCAATGTAATGAAAAACAGAGATAAGCAGAAATCATCACTAAGCTGAGCAATGTAATTAAAAACAGAGATAAGCAGAAATCATCACTAAGCTGAGCGATGTAATGAAAAACAGAGATAAGCAGAAATCATCACTAAGCTGAGCAATGTAATGAAAAACAGAGATAAGCAGAAATCATCACTAAGCTGAGCAATGTAATGAAAAACAGAGATAAGCAGAAATCATCACTAAGCTGAGCAATGTAATAAAAAACAGAGATAAGCAGAAATCATCACTAAGCTGAGCAATGTAATGAAAAACAGAGATAAGCAGAAATCATCACTAAGCTGAGCAATGTAATGAAAAACAGAGATAAGCAGAAATCATCACTAAGCTGAGCAATGTAATGAAAAACAGAGATAAGCAGAAATCATCACTAAGCTGAGCAATGTAATGAAAAACAGAGATAAGCAGAAATCATCACTAAGCTGAGCAATGTAATGAAAAACAGAGATAAGCAGAAATCATCACTAAGCTGAGCAATGTAATGAAAAACAGAGATAAGCAGAAATCATCACTAAGCTGAGCAATGTAATGAAAAACAGAGATATGCAGAAATAATCACTAAGCTGAGCAATGTAATGAAAAACAGAGATAAGCAGAAATCATCACTAAGATGAGCAATGTAATGAAAAACAGAGATAAGCAGAAATCATCACTAAGCTGAGCAATGTAATGAAAAATAGAGATAAGCAGAAATCATCACTAAGCTGAGCAATGTAATGAAAAACAGAGATAAGCAGAAATCATCACTAAGCTGAGCAATGTAATGAAAAACAGAGATAAGCAGAAATCATCACTTAGCTGAGCAATGTAATGAAAAACAGAGATAAGCAGAAATCATCACTAAGCTGAGCAATGTAATGAAAAACAGAGATAAGCAGAAATCATCACTAAGCTGAGCAATGTAATGAAAAACAGAGATAAGCAGAAATCATCACTAAGTTGAGCAATGTAATCAAAAACAGAGATAAGCAGAAATCATCACTAAGCTGAGCAATGTAATGAAAAACAGAGATAAGCACAAACGTTTGCTTACTACGTTTAGGTCGGTTTTGTTGTTTTAATGCGAATGTTGCACAATGAGCAATCAAATGGTGAAATAAATTTGAGGCCGCGGAATTGTGTTTTTTTTTTTTTTAGAAGGACAATGAGATTTTAATTATGAGGGGGTGAGCTAAGTGAGCGCCGTGTGGTTAGCCTATCACATAGGCAACAGCGCCAGATGAGCCTACACAACAGTGACATCCGGGCATTGCTACACTTCAAAGATGTCCTACAGCACGCCAACAACTCCCAAGTACCACTGGGCTGGCCATGTAGTCAAAAGAAAAAAACCAACGCTGACACCACAGAAACCACTCTGTGGTGCGCGTCCGGCAAAACAAGAAAGACCTTGTCGAAGACGCTCGACTAGGTGGTAAGATTCGCTATAGCTGCACAACACTTGTGATCATGACACAAACAAGTTAGCCATCCACTGGACAACCCGTGCCCGAGACAGAAGTTAGCCATCCACTGGACAACCCGTGCCCGAGACAGAAGTAAGCCATCCACTGGACAACCAGTGCCCGAGACAGAAGTTAGCCAGCCACTGGACAACCCGTGCCCGAGACAGAAGTTAGCAAGCCACTGGAAAACCCGTGCCCGAGACAGAAGTTAGCCAGCCACTGGACAACCCGTGCCCGAGACAGAAGTTAGCCATCCACTGGACAACCCGTGCCCGAGACAGAAGTTAGCCAGCCACTGGACAACCCGTGCTCGAGACAGAAGTTAGCCTTCCACTGGACAACCCGTGCCCGAGACAGAAGTTAGCCAGCCACTAGACAACCCGTGCCCGAGACAGAAGTTAGCCATCCACTGGACAACCGTGCTCGAGACAGAAGTTAGCATTCCGCTGGACAACCCGTGTCCGAGACAGAAGTTAGCCATCCACTGGACAACCCGTGCCCGAGACAGAAGTTAGCCAGCCACTGGACAACCCGTGCCTGAGACAGAAGTTAACCTTCTGCTGGACAACCCGTGCCCAATACAGAAGTTAGCCATCCACTGGAGAACCCGTGCCCGAGACAGAAGTTAGCCAGCCACTGCACTACCCGTGCCCGAGACAGAAGTTAGCCAGCCACTGGACAACCCGTGCCCGAGACAAAAGTTAGCCAGCCACTGGACAACCCGTGCCCGAGAAAGAAGTTAGCCATCCACTGGACAACCCGTGCCCAAGACAGAAGTTAGCCAGCCAATGGACAACCCGTGCCCAAGACAGAAGTTAGCATTCCGCTGGATAACCCGTGCCCGAGACAGAAGTTAGCCAGCCAATGGACAACCCGTGCCCGAGACAGAAGTTAGCCATCCACTGGACAACTCGTGCCCGAGACAGAAGTTAGCCAGCCACTGGGCAACCCGTGCCCGAGACAGAAGTTAGCCAGCCACTGGACAACCCGTGGCCCGAGACAGAAGTTAGCCATCCACTGGACAACCCGTGCCCGAGACAGAATTTAGCATTCCGCTGGATAACCCATGCCCGAGAAAGAAGTTAGCCATCCACTGGACAACCCGTGCCCGAGACAAAAGTTAGCCTTCCACTGGACAACCCGTGCCCTAGACAAAAGTTAGCCATCCACTGGACAACCCGTGCCCGAGACAGAAGTTAGCATTCCGCTGGATAACCCGTGCCCGAGACAGAAGTTAGCCAGCCACTGGACAACCCGTGCCCGAGACAGAAGTTAGCCATCCACTGGACAACCCGTGCCCGAGACAGAAGTTAGCCAGCCACTGGATAACCCGTGCCCGAGACAGAAGTTAACCTTCTGCTGGACAACCCGTGCCCAAGACAGAAGTTAGCCATCCACTGGAGAACCCGTGCCCGAGACAGAAGTTAGCCAGCCACTGCACAACCCGTGCCCGAGACAGAAGTTGGCCAGCCACTGGACAACCCGTGCCCAAGACAGAAGTTAGCCAGCCACTGGACAACCCGTGCCCGAGACAGAAGTTAGCCATCCACTGGACAACCCGTGCCAAAGACAGAAGTTAGCCAGCCAATGGACAACCCGTGCCCGAGACAGAAGTTAGCATTCCGCTAGATAACCCGTGCCCGAGACAGAAGTTAGCCAGCCAAAGGACAACCCGTGCCCGAGACAGAAGTTAGCCAGCCAAAGGACAACCCGTGCCCGAGACAGAAGTTAGCCAGCCACTAGACAACCCGTGCCCGAGACAGAAGTTAGCCATCCACTGGACAACCGTGCTCAAGACAGAAGTTAGCATTCCACTGGACAACCCGTGTCCGAGACAGAAGTTAGCCATCCACTGGACAACCCGTGCCCGAGACAGAAGTTAGCCAGCCACTGGACAACCCGTGCCTGAGACAGAAGTTAACCTTCTGCTGGACAACCCGTGCCCAAGACAGAAGTTAGCCATCCACTGGAGAACCCGTGCCCGAGACAGAAGTTAGCCAGCCACTGCACAACCCGTGCCCGAGACAGAAGTTAGCCAGCCACTGGACAACCCGTGCCCGAGACAAAAATTAGCCAGCCACTGGACAACCCGTGCCCGAGACAGAAGTTAGCCATCCACTGGACAACCCGTGCCCGAGACAGAAGTTAGCCAGCCACTGGACAACCCGTGCCCGAGACAGAAGTTAGCCATCCACTGGACAACCCGTGCCCGAGACAGAAGTTAGCCAGCCAATGGACAACCCGTGCCCGAGACAGAAGTTAGCCAGCCACTGGAGAACTCGTGCCCGAGACAGAAGTTAGCCAGCCAATGGACAACCCGTGCCCGAGACAGAAGTTAGCCAGCCACTGGACAACCCGTGCCCGAGACAGAAGTTAGCCTTCCACTGGACAACCCGTGTCCAAGATAGAACCGACTGGAACCTACGTTGTGTCCCGCACAAAAACCACACAACCCAGTACTGCTCCAACCTAGCTCGTTAAGCAGTGGAATGCACCTACCAGCCACCACAAACCGCACAACAGTTGGGTCCTACACAAGTGCAACCACCCATGTAGATATACAGGTTGACTAAGACTAAAACTATGGCTAGCGGATGTTTTGGATGAATACGGTGTTAGGGAACAGCTAGAGGACAATACACGAGCCATGTACACCAACAGCGAAGGGGTGGTTATGACAAGCGTCGGACTAACAATCTGGTTCCCAGTGAGGAATGGGGTAGGTCAAGGATGTATGCTATCCCCTCTTCTGTTCATCATTTATTAGGATAAAATCACTACATGTATGAATCACTATTCCGTGAGGAATCTCTAAACGAATTGATTTTCGCAGACGACCAGAGCCTCTTTACAATAAACAAGAGGATTTACAACAACACGTCACGTGCCTCGACTCAGCCTGTCGAGAATATGACATGCAGGTCAATTGTGATAAGACAGAGACTGTGATAATCAAACGCCAACCGACACAGGACAGGTGGCAGAACCTTTCAGCAGGTACGGGAATATCCGTACCTGGGAAGTGTCTTCAGTGACGACGGTAGACTGGACAGAGATATAAAATATAACTCAAAAGGCAAACATGGTGCACTACCAGCTAGCACCGATACTGAGGTATACAAGTGTCACTATGTTCCCTAAACAGACGCTGATAAACTCGCTGATCATTCCAAAATGATGTTATCACTGTTAAAATTGGGCCCTATTAGAAAGGCACTGACGTCAGATCAAGACCTGGGAGATGCGCTGTGTACAAAGTGCAGCAGGAAAGACAATTCACCACAAAATTTGCAACAGCACGATGAGGAAAATGGTGGCGACAACATCCGGGGTAACTAGTATATTAAAGCGCAGAAATTAAAGTGGCTTGGTCATTTAAAAAGGATGCGGTATGAGAGTGGCACATACTACGGTTTTACAGAGAGTAAGCACTCACAGCATGTAGTCGATGTTGAGCCAGCGACGTCTACGGTGGTTGGGACATATTTATCGAATGGAAGAAGAGAGGCTGCCAAAGGATGTCCTTTATGGACAGCTAGCCATTGGAGTTAGAAGAATCGGCCGTCCCACAATGCGATTAAAGGACGTATGCAAGAGGGACTTGAAGTCATGCGACATCCCTTCCGAGGGCTAGGAAGAAATTGCTCAGGATCGAGCTATCTGGAGACAGTCAGTTGGAGGGGGCGTAGAGGCTGCTGACGCTAGTAGAGGTCTTCTGGCTGCAGAGAAAAGAAAAAGACTGAAGAGATCAAGGAACAGCCAGAAAAGCCAGCCTCCTCAGTATGGCTGTACGATCTGTGGCAGGGACTGTCACTCGCGGATCGCCTTTTACAACCATAGCAGACAGTGTCGAAATTCAAGAGAAAGGGCTGAACAAAACTTACAGAGCGCCACGCGCATGGTCTATAGAGACTGAGACGCCTATGACTATATTTTACCTGCAGCAAAATCATACTACATGGAGGTATCTGGGTCACGACGAAGAGGACCACCCCTTCGACGATAGATAGAGGGGACCAGAGAAACATTCCAACGCGTCAGCAGCACAATCTTGCCACCTGGCACAGGTTAGTTTAGTTTGGTTTAGTCGAAGAATCAACGTCATGACACCCGATTTCATCCATAAATGCTCTGTTTGTCTCCATATTTTTTAGACTCTCAGCAAAATGGCGTGAATTCCGTAATAGAATGATCCCGTAATGGAATGGGTAGATTTATAACATAATTTAGAATTTTGCCCGGGCAGCGACCGACGAGCGTACTCTTTTTGATGCCCAACTGTCGATAGATTTTTAACGTGTGCAAAATTTCCCACGGGCGTCCGATCTCTACTACCAACAGATTCGGGGAAATACCAGAAAGTCCACTTGAAAAATTCGCGGCCATCGTGATTTGAACCAGCGACCTCCAGCACCCGAGTCCGACGTCTTATCTCAAGACTATTCAGTTCCGCTAACACAAACCAGAAGTAAACGCAAACCTCTTCTCTGTGACATCGCAAGGCAAGAGCGGTTGGATAAAATAAAAAAAGAAAGAAAGAAAGAAAGTACGAAAAAAAGAAAGAAAAAGAAAGAAAGAAAGATTGAGAATTTCGTATAGAAGAAAACATATGCCAAGGTACTGATAGCTGTGGGTGTTAGCATATTCCTCTCAAAACCATCAGGAAAAGAGATTAAATGTATGGGACATATTAACAGAAGGGAAGTCGTGAAGAAACTGGTCCTATGTGGGACCTTAACAAGTTGGAGAAGAAGGGGAAGACAGGCGTAAAGAACTGGGCAACAACAACCTCATTCAAAAGACAGAGACGTTTGGAGGGTCATAATTGCCAGTGGCTGTTCGAGACAAGGCAGCTGAAGAAGAATACGAAATGTGATTGTTGGAGTTACCCAGTAGCAAGACCTCACACAATGTAATATCAGCGTTTACCAACACCGTAAAAGGCGGAGTGCATGTCGTCGTCTTCTGCTTGATATGTGAAATGTCAACAGTGAAACGCCTGTAGACTAAAGACACCAGGCTTAGCAAGCCCCACGAAGGAAACCACCCACAAAATTTCTACTCTGACCAAATGTGAGGCCCAAAGAGAAACCAAGGGACCGCGTCTTTTAAGGAATCACCTGATGAATTTGCAGATCTAAAGGATAAGTGGCAATCGGAAATCAAGCTTCGTCTGTCTCGTTAAATACCAAGACTCCAGTTTAGTTAGTTAGTTACCCATCGCAACCGAAGATGCCGACAGCGTCAGACATGTTTATTCATGAGTGCCTATGACTATATAGTCCGATTTGAGCATAACAAACTCTGCCGCAAGTAGGGCACACATGAACAGCATTTGTATTTAGACAGTCTTGTATTCTTTCCTTTCGTGCAGCTCGCCTTTCCTGCGCCTCCGTAATGGTCCTCTACTCAGCGGTGCAAGCACCATGTGTGATAGTAGTGCACCAGGCTGAGTGGTTCGGAGCAAGCAGCTCACAGGCAGCAACATCAATGGAGAAATTATTCAAAGAAACTTTTAAAGTGTCATTGCATCGTTTCTTTTGTATACTTTGAGTGGCAGACCGGTTAGAGCGCTTGCAACTAACAGTAAATGTGCCGGGCTGATACACTCTAGTCTACCCATCTGCAAATGTCTACCTGAACTGCGGTTAGGAACGACAATGCAGCAAAGAAAGGATCTAGTCACCTTTTTCCCAAAAGTTAAGACCTTATTCAATTCTTTTTCTTCTTGCTCTTCAGACCTCGACTTCAATGTATCTAACGAAGGCAGCAGTCGACTTGAGACTCCATGCACTTCCGTACAGCTTCTCGTGGAAGGACACTGGCTGTTGCCAAATGCTACTTATTTTATCGGTATACTATCGGCAGGATGTGTTCTACTGTCATGGAGGCTGTGCCGCAGATAGAAAAGACTTTGCTCAAGGAAGTCTGTAACACCTTCTCCTTCCACGACGACTGTTAAGGCTTTGGGCCGTCCATATGAGTCCCCCCTCCCCTCCCCCGCGCTGTATATTTCAAATAATATCTTTAAAAGTGTTTTTAGTTTTTGTTTGCGAGCGTTCAAAATCGCGGAAGTGAAACAGGTGTACTTTTCTAGGAATGCAAAATAAATAAAGGCTGCGCATCCATGCAATCGCCACACAGTGTGGTGGCAATGTTTGTAATTGTTATTACATAACGACATATCAAAGTGTGGAGGAGCTTCCCCGCAAACAGACCTGTATATCACACATAATGAAAACAATACCGCAACTAAAGCACTTCAGGGGGCAAATGGGCTGATCAACACTTTCACTTCCGAAAAAAAGACAATTAGTATTATTTAACTAGAGAAGAGCAAGTCATCATCTACAGACTGAGAACTGGGCAAAATAGATTCAATGGTCACCTTTACAACAAAATGAGGATTGGCACAAATGAGAGGTGTGTATGTTGGCAGCATTCCATGACCGTGGAACACATTCTACAAAGTCACATGCTCACGCAACAAGAAAGAGAACAATAATAGCCTCGCGTGACGGATATAAGGTAAAAACTGTATGGATATATAAAAAAAGCCTTACAATCAAAGGAGTGCTTTGTCAGAAAAACCTGCAGCTTTATCTGAGGTTGAGAGAATAAGAAGAATAAACAGCAAAAATAGGTAGACCTTAACGAGGATTTTAACCCGTGCCCTTCGCTTAAAGAGATCGATATCCTAATCCCTCGACCACCCGTTTTTTTCAATATGCGAGTATGCTTCCAAAACAGTATGCCTTAATAAACATTACATATTGATACGCGCATAATGTGTGGTGGTGTGATAGATCGAAGCTATTATGGTTCGGTTTATGGAGATTTTCTAAAGGCGGCGATATTGAGGCATCGAAATGAGACTAGGATTTCGTTATTGGAGCGAAACCTAATTACTTTGTGATAAAAGATAAAGTTCTTGCTGTTGTTATCCGTTCACATTTTAGCCTTCTTTCGGCTTCTTTATTCTTCTTCTCTTTCTTCTTCTTATAGGCGTTCCTGACGTTGTGCGGTAGTTTACAGTTAGACTGATTTATCTGCCGATTTCGGCAGGACACATCCGATTTCGGCACGACACGACATATCCGATTTCGGCACGACACATTCGATTTCGGCACGACACGACATATCCGATTTCGGCACGACACATCCGATTTCGGCACGACACGACATATCCGATTTCGGCACGACACATCCGATTTCGGCACGTCACATCCATTTTCAGCACGTCATGTTTTGGGACCTGGTTTGACGTCCCTCTTCGATCCCCAATCTGTTAGCGAGGCTGTACGGTTGCAGTCTGTTTCCAGGGCCGCCAGTTGGAAGCTGAATACGGTGACAGACTCTCGTGCAACAAGGCTGCCACGTGACGATGATTGCTCTGAACTTCTCCACTGCTGCATTTTCGGCTCGAACAGACAATTTGTAGTTTCTATTTATTTATTTGTGATGTCATGGTTGGTCAGCGTACAATTAGCGCAGCGATAGAGCACTGGCGTTTCACGGCAAAGATACGGGCTACGATTCCTGCTAACGGTATGCTAGTTGACCACGCTGTAAATGGTTACCTTGTATAAGACGAGAAGTAAACGGCAGGCGAGAAAGGAACTAGCCACCATACCACACACCAGCTGTAGCTTAGCATACTCAAAGTCTCTAACTACTTTATTTCACGACAGTAGTGTAACTACTATGGGACAAACCTTCACCAAAAGTCCTTACAAACTTTATTCTCCGATATTAGTGTATCTACTATGGGACAAACCTTAATTGAAGTCTCTAACTACTTCATTCCCCGACAGTAGTGGAACTTCTATGGGACAAACCTTCACCAAAAGTCCCTACAAACTTCATTCTCCGACAGTAGTGTAACTACTATGGGACAAACCTTAATTGAAGTCTCTAACTACTTCATTCCCCGACAGTAGTGGAACTACTATGGGAAAAATCTTTATTGAAGTCTCTAACTACTATGGGACAAACATTTACTGAAGTCTCTAACAACGTTATTTCCCGACAAAAGTGTAAGTACTATAGGACAAACCTTTAGTTTATATGACGTGCGGCCATTTAGGGAGATATCAAATCAATCATCCAAACCCGTTATCATCAAAACCCGTTATCATCAAAACCCTTCAGCTCACTGCGGAGCATAGGATCTCAACCAACAATTTAGCAAGTCTGTCTGTCCCCTGCCCTCTTCACCAACAAAGGTTATGTATGCCACGCTTCCCTCGTGTCAGACTCCAACTCTTTTCTCTAAGTATGTTTTGGTCCACTCCTACTTCTCTTGCCCTTTAGGCTCCAGAGCAGTGACTGTCGTGCAATGTCGTCTGGCTCTTTTCGCCAGGTGTGCTCTATCTAGAACCAGCACCAACTCAAGATCCAGTGATATCTGACTAGACCTTTCCATGGGGTCAATGTCTGTGACCTTGTCGTAGCATTTCAAATCATGTATTCTCTTTCGGCCATTTATTTGTGAATGATTGTAACTGTTCTGTTTACAAATTTGTTGTTCTCCATGCTTCAGAGCCATATAGCAGTACTGATTGTATATTTGAGCTGAATATTGTTATCTCAGAGTGGGACTTGATTTCTTTGCAGTTCCACAATTTTTCCACTTGAGATATGAATAGTTGATATTTTTTAAGCAAAGTTCGTGTAAGTATGTAATCAGCATAATGATAGAGCACTCGCTTTTCAAAGAAAATGTACGAAGATCAACCTATGTTACCAACACGCTCCAGTCTACCCACGTGTAAATTAGTAATTACCGACGTAACAAACACCTACAGATAACACAATACATAACAAACACCTACAGATAACACCAGGCGTAACAAACACCTACAGAACAGATAACACCAGACGTAACAAACACCTACAGAACAGATCACACCAGACGCCACAAACATCTACAGAACAGATAACACCAGACGTAACAAACATCTACAGAACAGATAACAGCAGACGTAACAAACACCTACAGAACAGATAACACCAGACGTAACAAACATCTACAGAACAGATAACACCAGACGTAACAAACATCTACAGAACAGATAACACCAGACGTAACAAACATCTACAGAACAGATAACACCAGACGTAACAAACATCTACAGAACAGATAACACCAGACGTAACAAACACCTACAGATAACACCATATGTAACAAACACCTACATTTAACACCAGACGTAACAAACACCTACAGAACAGATAACACCAGACGTAACAAACACCTACAGAATAGATAACATCAGACGTAACAAACATCTACGTATAACACCAGACGTAACAAACACCTACGGATAACACCAGGCGTAACAAACACCTACATATAACACCAGACATAACAAACACCTACATATAACATCAGGCGTAACAAACACTTACATATAACATCAGGTCTGGTCCTGAGCTAACCTTGGAAAGTGACCAGACATTATCGAGACGACTGGAGATAGTACAGAATGCAGATTTTCCCTCGGTTTACTTCCGAAGCATTTCCTGTAAACAGGTATCCCGCAAGGCAGCAGCGGTGGATGACATCTAACGATGTGTGTCGTGCCTTTCATTTAACCACAGGAGGTCGTAGGGACATTATTCAGCGTGTGGGTGATTTTAGCATCTCTACCGGACTGTGTTCTAGAGTATTATAATCATGTCTAAATTTCACACACCAAAACCGACGCTGTTTGCAGCTAGGGCGAAGGGCGCCAATCTCGTGCAGTTCAGCCGTGTGAACTAAACCGTGAAATACGACACAAGTTTAAGCGTTGTGCTACTGATATAGCAGATAATCAGGATAATCGGCCGGAAGAAAACACGATAATGTCGTTCTCAAACCGGACCTGACGTGCTGAAAGGTGCACATATCGTCAGAAAGCTGTAAACTACGAATTTCCTCAGTCAAGGTTCACCACACCACATCCATAATTTGCTCAACTTCTACAGCGTATGCAATGTGCGTCGACGGCAGGTGACTACATAATTGAAACAACGACATTCTGATCCCTGTCAAGAACTTTTACCGGTGCTCTGAAGCAGAAGATGATGGTTTACTAACGAGAATTGTAACTGGATATGAAACCTGGGTCCACTGCCACTTGCCGGGGCTCAATAGAACGAGCTAGGAATAACGTCTTCATTTTTCACAAAATCGAAGAAGTTCCTCAAGCAACCATGTATATGGGAGGTTACTAAGACTGCCTTTTGGGATGAACGAGGTGTTATTTTAGCGTATTACGTGCCCGTGGGAAACAGGTGTCACGTGAAATATATTTTCTCATCAATCACCGTTGACTAGATATTCAAATCCAAACGAGGAAGACTTTTGAGTATATGTGTCTTATTGTAACATAACTCAAGGCATCATATGTTCGGACATCAAGTGCAGCGCACAAGACTAAAATCAAGACGAAGTTTCTTAGTCAGCCCAGTCCCTACAAATTAGACCTGGAAAACCATGTGCCGAAAGATAGGGTAGAACTGACGCAGATCCCGTGTATTGAGTTACTGGAGGGACCTGGGCCTGGACATTTACTGGAGGAACCTGTGCCTGGACATTTATTAGAGGAACCTGCGCCTGGACATTTACTGTGCGAACCTGCGCCTGGACATTTACTAGAGGAACATGCGCCTGGACATTTACTAGAGGAACCTGCACCTGGACATTTACTAGAGGAACCTGCGCTTGGACATTTACTGGGCGAACCTGCGCCTGGACATTTACTGTAGGAACCTGCGCCTGGACATTTACTGGAGGAACCTGCGCCTGGACATTTACTGGAGGAACCTGGACCCGGACATTTACTGGAGGAACCTGCGCCTGGACATTTACTGGAGAAACCTGCACCTGGGCCTTTACTGGGCGAACCTGCGCCTGGACATTTACTGGACAAACCTGCGCCTGGACATTTACTAGAGGAACATGCGCCTGGACATTTACTGGGCGAACCTGCGCCTGGACATTTACTGGAGAAACCTACGCTTGGACATTTACTGGAGAAACCTGCGCCTGGACATTTACTAGAGGAACATGCGCCTGGACATTTACTGGGCGAACCTGCGCCTGGACATTTACTGGAGGAACCTGCGCCTGGACATTTAATAGAGGAACCTGCGCCTGGACATTTACTGGAGGAACCTGCAACTGGACATTTACTGGAGGAACCTTCGCCTGGACATTTACTGGAGAAACCTGCGCCTGGACATTTACTGGGCGAACCTGCGCCTGGACATTTACTGGAGGAACCTGCGCCTGGACATTTACTAGAGGAACATGCGCCTGGACATTTACTGGGCGAACCTGCGCCTGGACATTTACTGGAGAAACCTGCGCCTGGACATTTACTAGAGGAACATGCGCCTGGACATTTACTGGGCGAACCTGCGCCTGGACATTTACTGGAGGAACCTGCACCTGGACATTTACTAGAGGAACATGCGCCTGGACATTTACTGGGCGAACCTGCGCCTGGACATTTACTGGAGAAACCTACGCTTGGACATTTACTGGAGAAACCTGTTCCTGGACATTTACTAGAGGAACATGCGCCTGGACATTTACTGGGCGAACCTGCGCCTGGACATTTACTAGGCGAACCTGCGCCTGGACATTTACTGGGCGAACCTGCGCCTGGACATTTACTGGAGGACCATGCGCCTGGACATTTACTGGAGAAACATGCGCCTGGACATTTACTGGAGAAACATGCGCCTGGTCATTTACTGGAGAAACATGCGCCTGGACATTTACTGGAGAAACATGCGCCTGGACATCGTATGCTTTACGCAAAATTGATGTCACTAAATTAACTTCGAGCTGGTGTATCACGATGCAGGAAAAAACCTAGAAAGATTGGGATATATTGATGATGAAACATGCGAATGTGGAGCAATATAAGACCACTACCACCTGATGATCTGCATAAACCTCCTAGAAACGTGTAGTATGGACGACCTGCTGAGTGGTAACGACTGGGCAACCCATGTGGCTGAATACTGGAAGGATAATGTGTGACGTAGGGCCTAGGACATGACAGGGGAAGTAAGTAAGTAAGTAATGCAACACGAGAATTATCTGCCCAATACTTCTCTTGCAATTTTCGCAACCATCGAGGACCTGCCATGTGTCTTCCTCATCATCCGAACTTGTTGTCAGGAATCCTTACCACGTCTTTGGACCATTAAAGGGAAGAAGAAAGGAAAGACTATCAAGTATGACTAAGGGTACTGCATATAGTCAATGAGAGGCTACAAACGAGACTAAAGGACTCTGTTCTACATTGCATTCACTTTGAAAAACGTTGATAGAGTCTTTCATCAAACACAGTGAAGCTAACATCAACAAATGTACACAACTATGTGTTACTTTAAAAAAAATGAATTGCAAAGAAACACTAAATGTTTAAACCCAATATCACACTGCGGAGGGCACCAAGGAATTAATTTATCTCGATAGCATATCATCTGATGGGCGCAGCGGACATGATATGTCAAGGCGGATCGGACTAGTTCCGTTTACTATGCACGACCTCCGACGTGTGTGGAGTAACAGCAAGTTCTCACTTGGGACAAAAAATCAGGATCTACAAGTCCTGTGTTCTTCCAGTCCTGCTCTACGACCCCGAAACCTGGACATTGCTGAAACATAACATGTCGAGACTGGAGATCTTTCACTTGCGCAACCAGTGGCGTATCCTGGGCATCCGATGGCATGATTACATCCGGAACGTGGAAGTCTGTGCTAAAACAGGCCTCCACCCAATCTCAGAAACACTTGACCGGCGCCGAGCTTCTCTGTTCGACAGTGTTGTACGGCTGAACCAGGAAACCTCGGCCCACAAGATACGGCACGTATTGTTCCTCAGCGCAAAAAGTCTTCTCCCGACCGGATGAAGGCGCACAGTGAGGCTTCAGCAGATATCGACCTCCACCTCCCCCCCCCCCCTCAATGAGGTCTGTAACCAGGCCATAGCAGTGAGTCATGGATGTGACAGACCAATGCAACAGGCCTTGGACGCCTAAGCGAACATTATTATTATTATTACTAGATATCTACCCCGAGTTTCCGAGGATGTACTCAACCCATACAGTTGGCAGTTACGCCTCTGAAACCGGTAACCGATTTTAAATAATCCAATACAAGTTGGCAGCCACTTCCTGTGTTCCCGTGTGTCACTTCCTCAAATTGTCGTCTGCTTCTTCTTTCTATTTCTGCCCATCATTTATTCATCTCACGTCTTCTGTTTCTTGTCTTCGTCTGGCTCTCTCTCTCTCTCTCTCTCTCTCTACGAATATCTATATTTCTCTCCCTCATATATATATATATATATATATATATATATATATATATATATATATATATATATATATATTTATATATATCCACGCATCTATCCACTCACATACATACCTACCTACGCACCTACCTATCCACACATATATACATTAACAAGATAAAGTCACTAAGTGGCTTACTGACTGATATGGGATAACTGAAAATGCAGTTGGTAGTTTCTCAATCCGTCATTAGGTGGCAGCAACATCCAGCCTTGTGATTACTTTAGGCAGAAAACACTAGCTGCCACGTGCACCTGCGCAGCTCAATTACAAAATGGCGTGCGTGAGTATACAATCAAAGAACGACGTATTGTTGTGCGTTTATGGAAAGTTACTGCGATCCGCCGCTGACTCGGGTAAACAAAGCTCGTTAGGCTGTTCAGGTAGTTAGCCTAGGAGAGAGGGGACTCTGATTTTAAACCCACAAGTGCCAGGGAGTGCTGGCTAGTCTGAGTAAACTCAGACAAAAAATCCCGAGTGTTAGCACCTAATGCGGATGGTTTCAAAATTGCGATCTCATTCCGGCAGCTCCTGCAGTTGAGCTGGTGCCAAATTGTTATGCTTTGCATTCCTTTGGATTACACCAGTGAGGTTACTCACAGGGCGCCACGCGCATGATCTACAGAAACTATGACGCCTATGAATGGATGGCAGTTCCGTTATCTAAAGATAAGGTTAACCACATAACAGACACTGCGTTCGAGGATGAAGTAGATAAGTCATTGTACTTGCCCTCAACTTTCAATGAGGATGGGTAACCAGTTCCCTTCCTCGCTGTTTTTAATTCTTAAATAGAAAACCAGGTACTCAATTTACAGCTGTGTCGACTGGTACGTATCAATAACAAGGGTCAAACCCATGGTCGCCGCCACAATAAAATGGCACTCCTTTACCAATATGCTATTAACACAATCAAATCTAACAACTTTTTCTTATGTTTAGAGATGGGTCCCATGCCATGTCGTGTGACGCTCCATCCAAAACATAATCTCCTTCACAGCAGGCTTGAACACATCACGATTTCTGGCCGGACGACCCGCCTCACACACGAACATCTTCAAACTGATAATAATGTCCTCATACCATCGTCTTCTGGGATGACTTTACCCCTTCTTCCAGAAACCATACCTTCCACTATATTTCTTTCCAGACCATTGTGACTTTTCATATAACCGAAATCATACAAATTCTTCCTTTTAATATTATTCATAAGCCTATTTTCTACTATATATAGTTGTTGCAAAATGTATATATATATATGTGTGTTTTCTTCTTCTTCTTCTTCTTCTGCTTAGATCTTTCTCAAACTCCCGCTACCAACCCCTGACAAGGGCTTTGTACGTAGAAGGGTGAAGTCCGGAGAACAGAATGCGTTGTGTCGTAGTTTACAGTTTGTAAGAGATTGTTGTTGTTATTGTTGTTGTTGTTGTTATTGTTGTTGTTGTTGTTTCATGCCCACAATGAGTAAGTTTACCCTTTTGCGGGCCCTGAAAATGGCGTTAAGTGGTAGGTTGTAGTAGCCTTCCTCACATCCCGATCATGCTGATGACGGTGGACCACGCTCCTCCAAGCGCTTGTGCTATAATTGACTTCATCTGGGTAACCTTCACTACCCTGAAGACCGCATCGATCCACATCTCGTCAGCAATGCGACCTTGAAAACAGCCTATTTCCATGAAATGCTATATGGAAAATAGAATGTGGTCTTGGTCAGCGTATTGTGTCTGACCCTGACTCGACATCCTGGTCAGTAAGTTTACAGCGTGACTGCGATATTGCACCTTTAAGACCGACACATCCGACTTCAGCACTGCATTTTTGGGTACAGGGTTAGGCTTCCTTTTTCCATCTTTTCTCCTTAGCCAGTCCGCCCTATTGCAGCCTGTTGTCCAAGATCTATATTTTTTTCGTGCGCCTTATTTATCTAATCCCCAAGGCGGTGTGCGTTGCACTGTGCGTTGCACTTTTATTTTGCGCCCGTCGGCCGAGTACATCCGACTTCAGCATGCATTTTATGTAAGAGTATGCTTCCTACTGCATTTTCTAAGGGTTTGCTTCCCCTAGGTAACGGCCGGTGCTGTGATGGGGATCGAACCCAGCACCTTCTGGTTGTGAGCCGTGTCACTTAACCACTAGCCCACGCCGTCCCCAGATCTTCATTTGATTTTTTCTCTTTCCAAATGCTCAAGCCCGTACCTTCACTATTTTCTTCCAAAAACTCAAAAGTAGTCTAGGTACCCCACCCCCTGCTAAGAATCCCTGGCACAGGGCACGGCCTCTACCATACCTTCCAATCAGATTGTAATTTCTTACCGATGTCTTAGTCTGTCTGAGTTCGTGTCTGTCGGCTCCAGTTACGTCTGTAATCTTCACCGGTATGACAGTTCTGTGCGTGGGTTTGTTTTGTTACCCCGCATGATTAATAGTTATTCAAGTACGGAATTGAGCCAAAAATGGCCGAACCAGTTAAACCATCGATCTTTATATGAATTATTGACGTGTAAAATCAATCAATTAATGTATTGTAAAGAGGAGAAACAAAATAGAAAGAGAGTTGGATTCAGTAGGGTGGAAATACAGAGAAGAAAATAAAAAAGGAATTACGTGTGTGGGAGCAGAGTGTGGACAGATGGACAAGACAGGGGCAGATAGACATGCAGACATACAGACAGACAGGGATAGATAGACATGCAGACATACAGACAGACAGGGACAGATAGACATGCAGACATACAGGCAGACAGGGATAGACAGACATAGGGACAGACATATGGACAGACAGACAGGCAGGCAGGCAGACAGGCAGGCAGGCAGGCAGGCAGGCAGGCAGGCAGGCAGGCAGAGAGAGAGAGAGAGAGAGAGAGATAGAGAGAGATTAGATTAAATTAGATTGGATTGGATTGGATTGGATTGGATTGGATTGGATTGGATTGGATTGGATTGGATTGGATTGGATTGGATTGGATTGGATTGGATTGGATTGGATTGGATTGGATTGGATTGGATTGGATTAGATTAGATTAGATTAGATTAGATTAGATTAGATTAGATTAGATTAGATTAGATTAGATTAGAATAGATAGATAGATAGATAGATAGATAGATAGATAGATAGATAGATAGATAGATAGATAGATAGATAGATAGATAGATAGATAGATAGAAAGATAGATAGATAGATAGATAGATAGCTCATGCACTGCTCAGCCATGATGATGATGATGATGATAGGCAGCAATTGAGTCAATCAATGTGTCTGGATCAAACTAGCACTATATTCCATAGTCGCAGGGCCTCAATAACGAAAGACTAGCCCATTTGTGTCGACATGCTGGGGTGTCTTGTTGCTCTAGTGCTCAACTCATCTCTCTCTCTCTCTCTCTTGTGGCAAGGCGCATTCGTCATCTGGAGGTCCAGTGTTTGAATTCTGGGCTACCAACTACTTCACTTTCTTTTCTATTGTTCGTTGTGAGTGTTACTCAAGTGCGTATACATACTTGCGTCGTAATTGCTGTAACGAACACACTTTTCTTTCTTTTCCTTATGTACGACAGCAGCCTTATTCCGAGCATGTTCGCTTATTAGCTCATTTAACCCCAAGCTGTGTGGAACCTACGCTTAACCACTTCGCCACGGAATCCCCATGTAAGGAAGACTGTCTTGTCTATGACATGGTTCTTGTTTTCCGCGATGGATATTGCAGTTGTTTTTAATGCCTCAGCCTCTGATAATGTTTGAGAATTGTCCAGTGACCACGGAAATATGGATTTTCTGTCCGTTATTTAATTTTGTGTAAACGCCTCCACCTCAGATAAGCCTTTCCGTTATACAGGCAGCAGGGATAGGGACATAGACAGGATCACGTCAAAACTGGAGGACTAGGGTCCTGGTCAGCTCTGGTTCGCTGACCCAGATGCGATGAGTCGCTGGTACTGTCAGATCATTCAAAGGTAGGCCATGGGAAACGATCATTCAGACATCACCAAAAGGTTTTGTCTTCTTCTGCATCTTCGTTCATCCTCAGATCAAGGTCTCGGTTTATCTTATGAAGGACACCGTTGTTTGTAATGCTGTTTTATCTCCATACAGCTTTTGTCTCATATCTGTCTCGAGGGGCCAGTATTGCTCTCTCTTTTCCTGCATGAACATGCAGCTTTGTAGGATGAGTTACACGGTGATGGTATGCTCCCAACATGGACCTTTGTCATCTGTCCCAATCCTCATTTTGTTATAAAGATGACCCTTGCGTCTGTAATGCTCAGTGTTCAATCTGAAGATGGCTTAGCTTGACTTCGTTCGTTCTCAATCTCCCGCTACCAAACCCTGAAATGGCTGAAGTAGCAAAATGTAGTCCAGAGAATGGACTGCGTTGTCGCGTAGTTTACAGCTTGACTGCGATATTTGCACCTTTCGGTCCAACACATCCGACTTCAGCAAGCATATTTTAAGTACCCGGTTAGCATTCCCTCTTCGATCCCTTCTCTTTAGCCAGTCTGTCCTGCTGCAGCCTGTTATCCAGGATCACCGCATGAAGGTGTAGAAGGGTCTTGGCAGCTATGGTTCGCTGGCCCTGACGCTAGGAGTCAGCTATGGGTCGCTGGCCACTGCAGCTCATGCGCTGCTCAGCACCTTGGTCCCAGCCTGAAGATGATTTGTCTGGATAATGTAACTTGCACCGTATTTGGATTATAGTGAGGAAGAAACTGCGCTGGCCATCGACCTCGCTGTCTAGTCCCGGGCTACTTTGGTAAGACGTAAGTCGAGACGACTAGAGGTAACTAGGGATGCAGGCACTCTAGTCCCATGAGACCAAGTGTCACTTGAAAACTAGCGGCATATGAACGTCCAACGGTTCTGTACATCGCGATGAGAGGCGAGTGTCTCAATTCTCGACCAAAGCGACCCCCGACCCCCCCCCCCCCCCCCCCAAGACTTCGCAGAGTTACTATGATGCATCGTTTGCATCAAACTAATACACACATATTGATGAAGTTATACAATCATAGTGTGATACTCTTCGTTGTATGTCACACTGCTGTCGCGGCGTCATTCTACAAGGCCATTTATGAGGTGAGGGTGACCAGTTGCCTTCCTTGTTGCCTTGTGAGCTAGGTACCCACTTTCCGAAGAGAGGCGGCTGGAGTATGCTGGTAACGGAGGGGGGGGGGGGTGATATACATACGTTGGCCTAGAAATGCGAGTGCTCCACGTCCACTCTGTGGGGGGAAAGACTTTCGTCTGGTCAGGCAAATCATACTGATTGGACATGTTAGGCAGGGTCAGGCAAATATGCTGATCGGACATGTTAGTCAGCGTCAGGCAAAACATACTGATCAGACATGTTAGTCAGCGTCAGGCAAAACATACTGATCCGACATGTTAGTCAGGGTCAGGAAAAATCATGCTGATCATACATATTAGTCATGGTCAGGCAAAACATACTGATCAGACATGTTAGTCAGGGTCAGTCAAAACATCCTGATAATACATATTAATTAGGGTCAGGCAAAACATACTGATCAAGACCCTTACATCGACTTCCTCTTAGTTCTCCCTGGAAACGGCCTGTTCTTCTTGGCATACTGGCTAACGAGGTAGTGGATCGACGTGGTCTCCGCAGTAGTGAACGGCACGCAGACGAAGCCAAGTACAGCACAACCGCATAGATGACCCCAGTCCACCTCCATCAGCACGCTCGGGATGTGAGGAAAAATACTGCAACCCGCCACTTAACGCCCTCTTCAGTGGACACAAAAGAGTAATCCTACACTTCGCTGTGAAATACATGTCGCTTACTCTAGCAGTCGCTACACTGTATGCAGTTTAGGTTTTTATTTCGCCCCTGATAGGAAATGACACCTAATATTTATGGCAGTTATTATCGTGTCTACAGACGAAAAGTGTTATCCTTTCCGCCTGCACGCCTACTCAATTTATACATTCATCATTATTTGAAAACACAACCAATTTCCTTTTTTAAAAAAAAGATGTGTTCTTACAGACATCAATTCTATTCACTTTCCCGCAACTGTTCAAAGTCGCACACACGTTTTTGTGATTGAAAATATTTGCACACAGGCTAAAAACCTTGCACACGATCTGCCAATCAGTAAAAGAAGCGAAGAGCAAGAGGTGACGATCTGTTTTACGCGTGTTTTGTACGAGTCTGTAAGTATTTGGTTTTGACTCTGGGGGATAATTTTAGTGGATAATTGATATCCAAGAGTATTATCAGGAAAGATATGCTTTCCAGGTATAGATGTAAAAAGAGGGAGTGAGACAAAGGTGTGTATTATCCCCTTGACTTTTTAATATCTACACAGAACAAATATTCAGATAGCAGTAATACTGATGCTTGTCATCGAAGGAGTGGCATTGAATTATCTTAACTTAACGTCTTTATACTGGTTTAGAAGACTCTGCAGAGTCTGTATACAACCACTTTCATTTACATTATCTTTCTCTAAAAGCTATGCGCATTAAATGTATTTTTAAAAGCATTAATTGTCCCTGCCTCCGCTATCTCCAGTGGCAATGCATTCCAAGCGTTCACCACTCTCTGGACAAACAAAAATATTTTCTAATATCTAATCTGGACCTCTCTTTAGTTAATTTGTAGCTATGCCCTCTTGTTCTTGTGGGAGGCTGTATTTTGGGGAAAACATTGTTATAGTCTAATATATCCATTCCTCTGATCATGTTAAAAACCTGTATTGTCACCTCGAATTCTTCTCTCTTCTGTTTTTCTGAGTCTTTCCTCATAACTTTAATTCTGGAATCCCACTATCATCTTTGTCGCTCGTTTTTTAATTCTTTCCAGCATGTTTATATCCCCTCTATGATAAGAACTCCACACCTGTACACAGTACTCCAATCTATGTCTAACTAAAGCTTTATACAGTTTGACTATCCCTGCCTTGCTCCTATGTTTAATATTTCTTTTTATCATACCTAACATTGCATTGGTATAAAATCAACGGAAATATTATAACGGTCCTTGAACACCTGTATGACAAGGCGTCCAGCGCAGTTCTTGTGAATGGGAGGCGGGCGAGGGGAATGGTTTCGCACATCAGTTGGTATGAAACAGGAGTGTACACTCTCTCCAACTCTTTCCAATATATTCCTTGAGGGAATTATGAGTGAGGCACTTGGAGGTCACGTTGGTACTGTCAAGATAGGGGGCCGAGCAATTACCAACCTTCGTTTTGCAAATGATATCGACGGGTTGGCGGGTTCAGAAGCAGAACTCCAGGAATAGATCAGAAGGCTCGATGAAACAGCTCTTGACTATGGTATGTGGATAAACGCTGGAAAGTCAAAATTAATGACCAACAACGTCGAGGGCTTCAACAGTAATATAAAAGCTAATGATCAGGAACTCGAAGTGGTTGACCGTTTTAAATATCTTGGATCGAGTGTCAGTGATGAAGGATCAAATTGTGAGGTTTTCGGCCAGAATAGCACAGACATTAGCGGCGCTTGCACGGCTTTACAAAATCGGGCAAGATAAACGTTTAGCACTATGTACGAAAATCAAATTAATGCGTACACTGGTCCTGTCAATATTCCTCTATGCTTGTGAGACATGGACAGTTACAGCTGACCTCCAACGAAGGATATAGGTCTTGGAGATGAGATGTTTCCGAAGATTTTAAACGTCACGTACAAAGATCGAGTTACAAATGAGAAAATACGAGATAGAATTACAACAGCAATAGGGCCTTTTGAAGACCTCTTGGCAACTGTCAAAAGAAGGAAACTCGCTTGGTACGGTCACATATCGAGATCAAATGGTCTTGCAAATACAATACTCCACGGAAAGGTGCAAGGCAGACGACGAAGAGGCCGTCTCAAAAAGAGAGGGGAGGACAACATAAAAAATGGACCAATCTCCGACCAGAAGAGGTATAGGCAGCGGCCGCTGACAGAGAAGGGTGGCGCGGTGTTGTGAGAATGTCTTCATGTGTGTCCCAACGACCTCACCGGATGACCTGACCTGACCTGAACATTGCATTTGCCTTTTCAACTGCTACCTGAACTTGCTCACTCACCTTACCTGTATGATCTATTTTAACGCCTAGGTCCCTTTCTTTATCTATCTTTCTAATATTGTTCTCTCCCATTCTGTAATTATGTTCCATATTGGATCTACCCCTGTGGATGACTGTACATTTATCTACATTAAACTCCATTTGCCAGCTTACAGACCATTCTTGAATTTTATCTATATCCGACCTCAATATATGATTATCTTAGATATGCGGATGATACAGTTTTAATGGCAAGAAGCGAAGAAGAATTGAAGCATGTGACAACTGTTTAAAAAATAAGTCAAGTTTTAGATTAGACATAAACATAAAGAAAACATGCACTATGATATTTGGGAAAAGTGACAAAAATCCTCGTATGCAGACAAAAATTAAAGATCAGTTACTGGAGTGAGTACAATGTTTTTCACATATATAATAATATATACAATAAATCAGAAAGAGAATAGGTATGGCCAAGATGGTATTCAGCAACATGCAACACATACTGACATTCAAACAGATCAATCATAAATTGAAAATGAGAATTGTCAGGTGTTATGTAATCGTCACTACTTTATGGCCCAGAAACATGGACACTGAATAACAAGTTGGGGTATCTAAATCTTCGAAATGTGGTTATATAACAGATTGGGGCCACATTTCTTGGAAATAGAAGACAACAAATTTGGAGATATTGAAAAAGTTGGGGGTGAAAAGAGAATTAATGACCGATATCAAGGTTAGACAGTTAAGATATTTTGGCCCTATACCAAGACATGCTGAAGACCATTCTAGACGGTAGGGTGGAAGGCGGTCGTTCAAGAGGTAGATAACGCTATAAGTGGGTGGAACACATTATGAGATGGACCGGAAAAAGCCTGTCATATTGCACTATTGTGACAACAGATAAGGTACACTAGGGATCCATTGCAGTCGACCTTTGATGCAGAAATGGCGTTTGAAGTGAATTGAATTGGTCTGATGTAGTTTACGTAGATTGTGGGGTCGGTGCGACAGGCATTGGAGGGGAGGAAAATATAATAGCCAGAAGAATGGGGATAGAGGTTATATGGATTAAAAGATAGGCAGGCACTGCAGCGCCGAGATGGTTATCTGAGACCTCTTTAACAGGGCCAGTCATCGTCTCAGACTCTTAATATTTACTTAAGGAGGTACAGAAGGGCTGGCTAAGGTACGAGTGGATGGCGGATGTAGAGACACCACACCTGGAGGCGCTGGTGTGGATCTACTGCCCTGGCCATTCTGGAGTTCGTGGCAACTAAATAGCTGACAGCCTGACCTCACAAGCACCAGTTACAGGTACACTAGATATGGATACAAGTTTCATTTCAAAGTCAGTTAGTGGCAGTAGGTTACACGAGAACACAGCAATAGATGAATCAGTAACTCATCGACTGCAGATCGTTCATATCGAGGGGCGTTTGAGTGGATCAAGGGGGCAGGACGGACCGTAACAGAGGTGTGAACAACCAACCAGTTGGAGGAATCATCAGTATGCATACCCTTTGTTATTTATTTAGAGAGACTGGGCACCTATTTGCATGCCCGGAGTGCAGTGATGTTCATTAAATTGGACCAGAACAGAACATAGGCATGATTATCACTGAGATGACTATCTGGCACCTGTTTAACAGGGGCAGTCATCGTGCTAGACTTCCAAGTTTTCCTTCGGGAGGTACAGAAGGGCTGGTTGAAGCATCAGATGATGGGGGCCGTAGAAGCATCAGATAATGGGGGCTGTAGAAGCATCAGATAATGGGAGCTGTAGAAGCATCAGATGGGAGCTGTAGAAGCATCAGATGGGAGCTGTAGAGACCTCAAATGATGGGGGATGTAGAAGCATCAGATGAGAGCTGTAGAAGCATCAGATGGGAGCTGTAGAAGCATCAGATGAGAGCTGTAGAAGCATCAGATGGGAGCTGTAGAAGCATCAGATGGGAGCTGTAGAAGAATCGGTTGGGAGCTGTAGAAGCATCAGATGAGAGCTGTAGAAGCATCAGATGAGAGCTGTAGAAGCATCAGATGGGAGCTGTAGAAGCATCAGATGATGGGGGCTGTAGAAGCATCAGATGGGAGCTGTAGAAGCATCAGATGATGGGAGCTGTAGAAGCATCAGATGGTGGGAGCTGTAGAAGCATCAGATGATGGGAGCTGTAGAAGCATCAGATGATGGGAGCTGTAGAAGCATCAGATGATGGGAGCTGTAGAAGCATCAGATGATGGAAGCTGTAGAAGCATCAGATGATGGGAGCTGTAGAAGCATCAGCTGATGGGAGCTGTAGAAGCATCAGATGAGAGCTGTAGAAGCATCAGCTGATGGGGGCTGTAGAAGCATCAGATGATGGGAGCTATTGAAGCATCAGATGATGGGAGCTGTAGAAGCATCAGATGGGAGCTGTAGAAGCATCAGATGAGAGCTGTAGAAGCATCAGATGATGGGAGCTGTAGAAGCATCAGATGGGAGCTGTAGAAGCATCAGATGATGGGAGCTGTAGAAGCATCAGATGGGAGCTGTAGAAGCATCAGATGGGGGCTGTAGAAGCATCAGATGATGGGAGCTGTAGAAGCATCAGATGGGAGCTGTAGAAGCATCAGATGATGGGAGCTGTAGAAGCATCAGATGGGAGCTGTAGAAGCATCAGATGGGGGCTGTAGAAGCATCAGATGGGAGCTGTAGAAGCATCAGACCTGCATAGGCTAGTGTTGAGCTACTGTCCTGGTCCTGATGTGGTTCATAGATGGTCCGTTGAATAGATGGACAAACGGGGTATACGATGCAGAAGTTAATGTGCTGACAGCAGCCATCGACTCACAGCTGGCTATCTGCATCAGGGTCAGTGACCCACATCTGGTCAAGACTCTATTCTGCCTCCAGTTAAGTAAAGTAAAGTAAAGGCCGCCGTTCATCGTAGACGATGATCGCATAATTAATTTTGCTAGGGATATTTTTAGTAAGGATTAACTACGCTACTTTTTATCCTCACTATCTCGTCTCGTGGCCCCCGACCCCAATGGCAAGTCAGGGACAAGACGACTAGGGGGCGACAACAAGATACAGGGGACTCCGCATCAAGCACCCGTGAATAAGACGACGGAGTCCGGAGTCGAACCCACGCCACCTGATCACAAGGTCGACGGCTTAACCACTTCGCCATGGAATCCCAGTTAGGGACCCTGCAAACCATGCAGGCTGGCTAAGAGATTATGGATGGAAGAAGGAAGGCAAACCTGATTTCGAAAATGGAATACGAAAATCGTATGTAACGGGTGAAAAAAACAGATATTGCAGCCTCGCTGTAAAATTACGACACGACGTCAAAATGTCCTTATCAGTACGAACGCCAAAGAAGAAGAAGAAGAAGAAGAAGAAGAAGAAGAAGAAGAAAAAAAAGAAGAACAAGAAGAAGAACAACAAGAACAAGTAGAACAAGAACAAAAACAAGATGAAGAAGTAGAAGAAGAAGAAGAAGAACAAGAAGAAGGAGAAGCAGACTTAGGAGTAGAAGGACAAGCAGAACAAGAAAAAAGAGAAAAAGAAGAAGAAGAACAAGAAGAAGGAGAAGCAGACTTAGGAGTAGAAGGACAAGCAGAACAAGAAAAAAGAGAAAAAGAAAAAGAAGAAGAAAAAGAAAGGATGATGAAGAAGAAGAAGAACAACAACAACATGATGATGATGATGATGATAGGCAGGCAAATAGACAGGCAGATATGCAGACAAAAATATGGTCAGTTGATTTTACAAGCAGATGAAGAATTATATAACCAAATAAGCAATCATAAGGACGTATCATTAAACGGACACATACAATTAAATATACGGATAGGGAATTAGATAGATGGCCAGAGAATTACATAGCTAGATAAAGAATCAGCAATAAATATGCATCATAAAATAGGCAATTAGATAGACAATAAAATTGACAATTCGGTAGACAATAAAATAAACAATTAGGCACACAATAAAATAGACAGGTTGACAATAAAATAGACAATTATGTAGACAATTAAATAGACAATTAGGAAGACACTAAAATAGTCAATTATATAGACAATAAAATAAACAATTAGATAGACAATAAAATAAACAATTAGGTAGACAATAAAATAGACAATTAGGTAGACAATAAAATAGACAATTATGTGGATAATAAAATAATCAATTAGGTAGACAATAAAATAGACAATTAAGTAGACAATAAAATAGACAATAAAATGTACAATAAAGTATACAATTAGCTAGACAGATTGTTGTTTCGTTGTTCATAATGACCACGAGCTGGCAAAGATGGCGCCGTAACTGGCTGCGAGTCTACATTTCTCTACTGTTTTGGATCATTATGGATGCCGCCAGACCACGGATTTGCCTGGAATTCACACTAGTCGACGACTTGCACTTGTGTTCACGGATACGTGGAGTTGTTTTCCGTCTGGACTTGTTGTTTCGTTCTTTTTTTGTGATTTCTTCCATCCGTTTATCCTGGTCTGGACGCCGGCTGAATGGCGCTACGCTTAAACTAGTTATACCTGTGTCGTATCTCACGGGTTAGTTCTGCCGGTTCACCTTCACGAATTTGGCGTGTTGGAATTTTAGATGCTACTATGATGAACTAAATACAGCTGGGGAGAGATACCAGACTCACTCACACGCTGAGTGTTGTCCATACGACCTCTTGTGGTTATCGAAAAGGCACGACAAACTGCGTTAGATGCCATCCCACCTTTCTACCCTGCGGGTTACATGTTTACGGAAAGGCTTCGGTGGTAACCCTGAGGCAAAATCTGCATCCTATGCTATCTCCAGTCGTCTCGATGAATGTCTTGCCACTGGCAAAAGGTAGCTTAGGCTCTGTGAGTGAGGTTGACAAAAGGCGTAGTTTCTTCCTCACTTTAATCCAAATCTCCGCGCAAGTCACCCATTTCAGCGGACACAGCAAGAGATACGACTGTCCACACGGCTGAACAAAGAGAGTGGTCTTCATCACTTGTGATGGACAAACTATCAGCACAGCAAGAGATACGACTGTCCACACGGCTGAACACAGAGAGTGGTCTTCATCACTTGTGATGGACAAACTATCAACACAGCAAGAGATACGACTGTCCACACGGCTGAACAAAGAGAGTGGTCTTCATCACTTGTGATGGACAAACTATCAACACAGTAAGAGACACGACTGTCCACACGGCTGAACAAAGAGAGTGGTCTTCATCACTTGTGATGGACAAACTATCAACACAGCAAGAGATACGACTGTCCACACGGCTGAACAAAGAGAGTGGTCTTCATCACTTGTGATGGACAAACTATCAACACAGCAACAGATACGACTGTCCACACTGCTGAACAAATAGAGTGGTCTTCATCACTTGTGATGGACAAACTATCAACACAGCAAGAGATACGACTATTCACACGGCTGAACAAAGAGAGTGGTCGTCATCACTTGTGATGGACAAACTATCAACACAGCAAGAGATACGACTGTCCACACGGCTGAACAAAGAGAGTGGTCTTCATCCCTTGTGATGGACAAACTATCAACACAGCAAGAGATACGACTGTCCACACGGCTGAACAAAGAGAGTGGTCTTCATCACTTGTGATGGACAAGCTATCAACAGAGCAAAGAGATACGACTGTCCACACCGCTGAACAAAGAGAGTGGTCTTCATCACTTGTGATGGACAAACTATCAACACAGCAAGAGATACGACTGTCCACACGGCTGAACAAAGAGAGTGACCTTCATCATTTGTGATGGACAAACTATCAACACAGCAAGAGATACGACTGTCCACACGACTGAGCAAAGAGAGTGGTCTTCATCACTTGTGATGGACAAACTATCAACACAGCAAGAGATACGACTGTCCACACGGCTGAACAAAGAGAGTGATCTTCATCACTTGTGATGGAAAAACTATCAACACAGCAAGAGATACGACTGTCCACACGGCTGAACAAAGAGAGTGGTCGTCATCACTTGTGATGGACAAACTATCAACACAGCAAGAGATACGACTGTCCACACGGCTGAACAAAGAGAGTGGTCTTCATCACTTGTGATGGACAAACTATCAACAGAGCAAGAGATACGACTGTCCACACCGCTGAACAAAGAGAGTGGTCTTCATCACTTGTGATGGACAAACTATCAACACAGCAAGAGATACGACTGTCCACACCGCTGAACAAAGAGAGTGGTCTTCATCACTTGTGATGGACAAACCATCAACACAGCAAGAGATACGACTGTCTACATGGCTGTACAAAGAGAGTGGTCTTCATCACTTGTGATGGACAAACTATCAACACAGCAAGAGATACGACTGTCCACACGGCTGAACAAAGAGAGTGGTCGTCATCACTTGTGATGGACAAACTATCAACACAGCAAGAGATACGACTGTCCACACGGCTGAACAAAGAGAGTGGTCTTCATCACTTGTGATGGACAAACTATCAACACAGCAAGAGATACGACTGTCCACACGGCTGAACAAAGAGAGTGGTCTTCATCACTTGTGATGGACAAACTATAAACACAGCAAGAGATACGACTGTTCACACGGCTGAACAAAGAGAGTGGTCGTCATCACTTTTGATGGACAAACTATCAACACAGCAAGAGATACGACTGTCCACACGGCTGAACAAAGAGAGTGACCTTCATCACTTGTGATGGACAAACTATCAACACAGCAAGAGATACGACTGTCCACACGGCTGAACAAAGAGAGTGGTCTTCATCACTTGTGATGGACAAACTATCAACACAGCAAGAGATACGACTGTCCACACGGCTGAACAAAGAGAGTGATCTTCATCACTTGTGATGGACAAACTATCAACACAGCAAGAGATACGACTGTTCACACGGCTGAACAAAGAGAGTGGTCGTCATCACTTGTGATGGACAAACTATCAACACAGCAAGAGATACGACTGTCCACACGGCTGAACAAAGAGAGTGGTCGTCATCACTTGTGATGGACAAACTATCAACACAGCAAGAGATACGACTGTCCACACGGCTGAGCAAAGAGAGTGGTCTTCATCACTTGTGATGGACAAACTATCAACACAGCAAGAGATACGACTGTTCACACGGCTGAACAAAGAGAGTGGTCGTCATCACTTTTGATGGACAAACTATCAACACAGCAAGAGATACGACTGTCCACACGGCTGAACAAAGAGAGTGGTCTTCATCACTTGTGATGGACAAACTATCAACACAGCAAGAGATACGACTGTCCCCACGGCTGAACAAAGAGAGTGGTCGTCATCACTTGTGATGGACAAACTATAAACACAGTAAGAGATACGACTGTCCACACGGCTGAACAAAGAGAGTGGTCTTCATCCCTTGTGATGAACAAACTATCAACACAGCAAGAGATACGACTGTCCACACGGCTGAACAAAGAGAGTGGTCTTCATCACTTGTGATGGACAAACTATCAACAGAGCAAGAGATACGACTGTCCACACCGCTGAACAAAGGGAGTGTTCTTCATCACTTGTGATGGACAAACTATCAGCACAGCAAGAGATACGACTGTCCACACGGCTGAACAAAGAGAGTGGTCTTCATCACTTGTGATGGACAAACTATCAACACAGCAAGAGATACGACTGTCCACACGGCTGAACAAAGAGAGTGGTCTTCATCACTTGTGATGGACAAACTATCAACACAGCAAGAGATACGACTGTCCACACGGCTGAACAAAGAGAGTGGTCTTCATCACTTGTGATGGACAAACTATCAACACAGCAAGAGATACGACTGTCCACACGGCTGAACAAAGAGAGTGGTCTTCATCACTTGTGATGGACAAACTATCAACAGAGCAAGAGATACGACTGTCCACACGGCTGAACAAAGAGAGTGGTCTTCATCACTTGTGATGGACAAACTATCAACACAGCAAGAGATACGACTGTCCACACGGCTGAACAAAGAGAGTGATCTTCATCACTTGTGATGGACAAACTATCAACACAGCAAGAGATACGACTGTTCACACGGCTGAACAAGGAGAGTGACCTTCATCACTTGTTATGGACAAACTATCAACACAGCAAGAGATACGACTGTACACACGGCTGAACAAAGAGAGTGGTCTTCATCACTTGTGATGGACAAACTATCAACACAGCAAGAGATACGACTGTCCACACGGCTGAACAAAGAGAGTGATCTTCATCACTTGTGATGGACGAACAAAGAGAGTGGTCTTCATCACTTGTGATGGACGAACAAAGAGAGTGGTCTTCATCACTTGTGATGGACGAACAAAGAGAGTGGTCTTCATCACTTGTGATGGACGAACAAAGAGAGTGGTCTTCATCACTTGTGATGGACGAACAAAGAGAGTGGTCTTCGTCACTTGTGATGGACGAACAAAGCGAGTGGTCTTCATCACTTGTGATGGACGAACAAAGACAGTGGTCTTCAGCACTTGTGATGGACGAACAAAGAGAGTGGTCTTTATCACTTGTGATGGACAAACAATCAACACAGCAAGAGATACGACTGTCCACTCGGCTGAACAAATAGAGTGACCTTCATCACTTGTTATGGACAAACTATCAACACAGCAAGAGATACGACTGTCCACACGGCTGAACAAAGAGAGTGATCTTCATCACTTGTGATGGACAAACTATCAACACAGCAAGAGATACGACTGTTCACACGGCTGAACAAAGAGAGTGACCTTCATCACTTGTTATGGACAAACTATCAACACCGCAAGAGATACGACTGTACACACGGCTGAACAAAGAGAGTGGTCTTCATCACTTGTGATGGACAAACTATCAACACAGCAAGAGATACGACTGTCCACACGGCTGAACAAAGAGAGTGATCTTCCTCACTTGTGATGGACAGACTATCAACACAGCAAGAGATACGACTGTCCACACGGCTGAACAAAGAGAGTGACCTTCATCACTTGTTATGGACAAACTATCAACACAGCAAGAGATACGACTGTCCACACGGCTGAACAAAGAGAGTGGTCTTCATCACTTGTGATGGACAAACTATCAACACAGCAACAGATACGACTGTCCACACGGCTGAACAAAGAGAGTGATCTTCATCACTTGTGATGGACAAACTATCAACACAGCAAGAGATACGACTGTTCACACGGCTGAACAAAGAGAGTGACCTTCATCACTTGTTATGGACAAACTATCAACACAGCAAGAGATACGTCTGTACACACGGCTGAACAAAGAGAGTGGTCTTCATCACTTGTGATGGACAAACTATCAACACAGCAAGAGATACGACTGTCCACACGGCTGAACAAAGAGAGTGATCTTCATCACTTGTGATGGACAAACTATCAACACAGCAAGAGATACGACTGTCCACACGGCTGAACAAAGAGAGTGATCTTCATCACTTGTGATGGACGAACAAAGAGAGTGGTCTTCATCACTTGTGATGGACGAACAAAGAGAGTGGTCTTCATCACTTGTGATGGACGAACAAAGAGAGTGGTCTTCATCACTTGTGATGGACGAACAAAGAGAGTGGTCTTCATCACTTGTGATGGACAAACTATCAACACAGCAAGAGATACGACTGTCCACACGGCTGAACAAAGAGAGTGATCTTCATCACTTGTAATGGACAAACTATCAACACAGCAAGAGATACGACTGTACACACGGCTGAACAAAGAGAGTGGTCTTCCTCACTTGTGATGGACAAACTATCAACACAGCAAGAGATACGACTGTCCACACGGCTGAACAAAGAGAGTGACCTTCATCACTTGTTATGGACAAACTATCAACACAGCAAGAGATACGACTGTACACACGGCTGAACAAAGAGAGTGGTCTTCATCACTTGTGATGGACAAACTATCAACACAGCAAGAGATACGACTGTCCACACGGCTGAACAAAGAGAGTGATCTTCATCACTTGTGATGGACAAACTATCAACACAGCAAGAGATACGACTGTCCACACGGCTGAACAAAGAGAGTGATCTTCATCACTTGTGATGGACAAACTATCAACACAGCAAGAGATACGACTGTCCACACGGCTGAACAAAGAGAGTGGTCTTCATCACTTGTGATGAACAAACTATCAACACAGCAAGAGATACGACTGTCCACACGGCTGAACAAAGAGAGTGACCTTCATCACTTGTGATGGACAAACTATCAACACAGCAAGAGATACGACTGTCCACACGGCTGAATAAAGAGAGTGGTCTTCATCACTTGTGATGGACAAACTATCAACACAGCAAGAGATACGACTGTCCACACGGCTGAACAAAGAGAGTGATCTTCATCACTTGTGATGGACAAACTATCAACACAGCAAGAGATACGACTGTCCACACGGCTGAACAAAGAGAGTGGTCGTCATCACTTGTGATGGACAAACTATCAACACAGCAAGAGATACGACTGTCCACACGGCTGAACAAAGAGAGTGGTCGTCATCACTTGTGATGGACAAACTATCAACACAGCAAGAGATACGACTGTCCACACGGCTGAGCAAAGAGAGTGGTCTTCATCACTTTTGATGGACAAACTATCAACACAGCAAGAGATACGACTGTCCACACGGCTGAACAAAGAGAGTGGTCTTCATCACTTGTGATGGACAAACTATCAACACAGCAAGAGATACGACTGTCCCCACGGCTGAACAAAGAGAGTGGTCGTCATCACTTGTGATGGACAAACTATAAACACAGTAAGAGATACGACTGTCCACACGGCTGAACAAAGAGAGTGGTCTTCATCCCTTGTGATGGACAAACTATCAACACAGCAAGAGATACGACTGTCCACACGGCTGAACAAAGAGAGTGGTCTTCATCACTTGTGATGGACAAACTATCAACAGAGCAAGAGATACGACTGTCCACACCGCTGAACAAAGGGAGTGTTCTTCATCACTTGTGATGGACAAACTATCAGCACAGCAAGAGATACGACTGTCCACACGGCTGAACAAAGAGAGTGGTCTTCATCACTTGTGATGGACAAACTATCAACACAGCAAGAGATACGACTGTCCACACGGCTGAACAAAGAGAGTGGTCTTCATCACTTGTGATGGACAAACTATCAACACAGCAAGAGATACGACTGTCCACACGGCTGAACAAAGAGAGTGGTCTTCATCACTTGTGATGGACAAACTATCAACACAGCAAGAGATACGACTGTCCACACGGCTGAACAAAGAGAGTGGTCTTCATCACTTGTGATGGACAAACTATCAACAGAGCAAGAGATACGACTGTCCACACGGCTGAACAAAGAGAGTGGTCTTCATCACTTGTGATGGACAAACTATCAACACAGCAAGAGATACGACTGTCCACACGGCTGAACAAAGAGAGTGATCTTCATCACTTGTGATGGACAAACTATCAACACAGCAAGAGATACGACTGTTCACACGGCTGAACAAGGAGAGTGACCTTCATCACTTGTTATGGACAAACTATCAACACAGCAAGAGATACGACTGTACACACGGCTGAACAAAGAGAGTGGTCTTCATCACTTGTGATGGACAAACTATCAACACAGCAAGAGATACGACTGTCCACACGGCTGAACAAAGAGAGTGGTCTTCATCCCTTGTGATGGACAAACTATCAACACAGCAAGAGATACGACTGTCCACACGGCTGAACAAAGAGAGTGGTCTTCATCACTTGTGATGGACAAGCTATCAACAGAGCAAAGAGATACGACTGTCCACACCGCTGAACAAAGAGAGTGGTCTTCATCACTTGTGATGGACAAACTATCAACACAGCAAGAGATACGACTGTCCACACGGCTGAACAAAGAGAGTGACCTTCATCATTTGTGATGGACAAACTATCAACACAGCAAGAGATACGACTGTCCACACGACTGAGCAAAGAGAGTGGTCTTCATCACTTGTGATGGACAAACTATCAACACAGCAAGAGATACGACTGTCCACACGGCTGAACAAAGAGAGTGATCTTCATCACTTGTGATGGAAAAACTATCAACACAGCAAGAGATACGACTGTCCACACGGCTGAACAAAGAGAGTGGTCGTCATCACTTGTGTGGGACAAACTATCAACACAGCAAGAGATACGACTGTCCACACGGCTGAACAAAGAGAGTGGTCTTCATCACTTGTGATGGACAAACTATCAACAGAGCAAGAGATACGACTGTCCACACCGCTGAACAAAGAGAGTGGTCTTCATCACTTGTGATGGACAAACTATCAACACAGCAAGAGATACGACTGTCCACACCGCTGAACAAAGAGAGTGGTCTTCATCACTTGTGATGGACAAACCATCAACACAGCAAGAGATACGACTGTCTACATGGCTGTACAAAGAGAGTGGTCTTCATCACTTGTGATGGACAAACTATCAACACAGCAAGAGATACGACTGTCCACACGGCTGAACAAAGAGAGTGGTCGTCATCACTTGTGATGGACAAACTATCAACACAGCAATAGATACGACTGTCCACACGGCTGAACAAAGAGAGTGGTCTTCATCACTTGTGATGGACAAACTATCAACACAGCAAGAGATACGACTGTCCACACGGCTGAACAAAGAGAGTGGTCTTCATCACTTGTGATGGACAAACTATAAACACAGCAAGAGATACGACTGTTCACACGGCTGAACAAAGAGAGTGGTCGTCATCACTTTTGATGGACAAACTATCAACACAGCAAGAGATACGACTGTCCACACGGCTGAACAAAGAGAGTGACCTTCATCACTTGTGATGGACAAACTATCAACACAGCAAGAGATACGACTGTCCACACGGCTGAACAAAGAGAGTGGTCTTCATCACTTGTGATGGACAAACTATCAACACAGCAAGAGATACGACTGTCCACACGGCTGAACAAAGAGAGTGATCTTCATCACTTGTGATGGACAAACTATCAACACAGCAAGAGATACGACTGTTCACACGGCTGAACAAAGAGAGTGGTCGTCATCACTTGTGATGGACAAACTATCAACACAGCAAGAGATACGACTGTCCACACGGCTGAACAAAGAGAGTGGTCGTCATCACTTGTGATGGACAAACTATCAACACAGCAAGAGATACGACTGTCCACACGGCTGAGCAAAGAGAGTGGTCTTCATCACTTGTGATGGACAAACTATCAACACAGCAAGAGATACGACTGTTCACACGGCTGAACAAAGAGAGTGGTCGTCATCACTTTTGATGGACAAACTATCAACACAGCAAGAGATACGACTGTCCACACGGCTGAGTAAAAAGAGAGTGGTCTTCATCACTTGTGATGGACAAACTATCAACACAGCAAGAGATACGACTGTCCCCACGGCTGAACAAAGAGAGTGGTCGTCATCACTTGTGATGGACAAACTATAAACACAGTAAGAGATACGACTGTCCACACGGCTGAACAAAGAGAGTGGTCTTCATCCCTTGTGATGAACAAACTATCAACACAGCAAGAGATACGACTGTCCACACGGCTGAACAAAGAGAGTGGTCTTCATCACTTGTGATGGACAAACTATCAACAGAGCAAGAGATACGACTGTCCACACCGCTGAACAAAGGGAGTGTTCTTCATCACTTGTGATGGACAAACTATCAGCACAGCAAGAGATACGACTGTCCACACGGCTGAACAAAGAGAGTGGTCTTCATCACTTGTGATGGACAAACTATCAACACAGCAAGAGATACGACTGTCCACACGGCTGAACAAAGAGAGTGGTCTTCATCACTTGTGATGGACAAACTATCAACACAGCAAGAGATACGACTGTCCACACGGCTGAACAAAGAGAGTGGTCTTCATCACTTGTGATGGACAAACTATCAACACAGCAAGAGATACGACTGTCCACACGGCTGAACAAAGAGAGTGGTCTTCATAACTTGTGATGGACAAACTATCAACAGAGCAAGAGATACGACTGTCCACACGGCTGAACAAAGAGAGTGGTCTTCATCACTTGTGATGGACAAACTATCAACACAGCAAGAGATACGACTGTCCACACGGCTGAACAAAGAGAGTGATCTTCATCACTTGTGATGGACAAACTATCAACACAGCAAGAGATACGACTGTTCACACGGCTGAACAAGGAGAGTGACCTTCATCACTTGTTATGGACAAACTATCAACACAGCAAGAGATACGACTGTACACACGGCTGAACAAAGAGAGTGGTCTTCATCACTTGTGATGGACAAACTATCAACACAGCAAGAGATACGACTGTCCACACGGCTGAACAAAGAGAGTGATCTTCATCACTTGTGATGGACGAACAAAGAGAGTGGTCTTCATCACTTGTGATGGACGAACAAAGAGAGTGGTCTTCATCACTTGTGATGGACGAACAAAGAGAGTGGTCTTCATCACTTGTGATGGACGAACAAAGAGAGTGGTCTTCATCACTTGTGATGGACGAACAAAGAGAGTGGTCTTCGTCACTTGTGATGGACGAACAAAGCGAGTGGTCTTCATCACTTGTGATGGACGAACAAAGACAGTGGTCTTCATCACTTGTGATGGACGAACAAAGAGAGTGGTCTTTATCACTTGTGATGGACAAACAATCAACACAGCAAGAGATACGACTGTCCACTCGGCTGAACAAATAGAGTGACCTTCATCACTTGTTATGGACAAACTATCAACACAGCAAGAGATACGACTGTCCACACGGCTGAACAAAGAGAGTGATCTTCATCACTTGTGATGGACAAACTATCAACACAGCAAGAGATACGACTGTTCACACGGCTGAACAAAGAGAGTGACCTTCATCACTTGTTATGGACAAACTATCAACACCGCAAGAGATACGACTGTACACACGGCTGAACAAAGAGAGTGGTCTTCATCACTTGTGATGGACAAACTATCAACACAGCAAGAGATACGACTGTCCACACGGCTGAACAAAGAGAGTGATCTTCCTCACTTGTGATGGACAGACTATCAACACAGCAAGAGATACGACTGTCCACACGGCTGAACAAAGAGAGTGACCTTCATCACTTGTTATGGACAAACTATCAACACAGCAAGAGATACGACTGTCCACACGGCTGAACAAAGAGAGTGGTCTTCATCACTTGTGATGGACAAACTATCAACACAGCAACAGATACGACTGTCCACACGGCTGAACAAAGAGAGTGATCTTCATCACTTGTGATGGACAAACTATCAACACAGCAAGAGATACGACTGTTCACACGGCTGAACAAAGACAGTGACCTTCATCACTTGTTATGGACAAACTATCAACACAGCAAGAGATACGTCTGTACACACGGCTGAACAAAGAGAGTGGTCTTCATCACTTGTGATGGACAAACTATCAACACAGCAAGAGATACGACTGTCCACACGGCTGAACAAAGAGAGTGATCTTCATCACTTGTGATGGACAAACTATCAACACAGCAAGAGATACGACTGTCCACACGGCTGAACAAAGAGAGTGATCTTCATCACTTGTGATGGACGAACAAAGAGAGTGGTCTTCATCACTTGTGATGGACGAACAAAGAGAGTGGTCTTCATCACTTGTGATGGACGAACAAAGAGAGTGGTCTTCATCACTTGTGATGGACGAACAAAGAGAGTGGTCTTCATCACTTGTGATGGACAAACTATCAACACAGCAAGAGATACGACTGTCCACACGGCTGAACAAAGAGAGTGATCTTCATCACTTGTAATGGACAAACTATCAACACAGCAAGAGATACGACTGTACACACGGCTGAACAAAGAGAGTGGTCTTCCTCACTTGTGATGGACAAACTATCAACACAGCAAGAGATACGACTGTCCACACGGCTGAACAAAGAGAGTGACCTTCATCACTTGTTATGGACAAACTATCAACACAGCAAGAGATACGACTGTACACACGGCTGAACAAAGAGAGTGGTCTTCATCACTTGTGATGGACAAACTATCAACACAGCAAGAGATACGACTGTCCACACGGCTGAACAAAGAGAGTGATCTTCCTCACTTGTGATGGACAAACTATCAACACAGCAAGAGATACGACTGTCCACACGGCTGAACAAAGAGAGTGACCTTCATCACTTGTTATGGACAAACTATCAACACAGCAAGAGATACGACTGTCCACACGGCTGAACAAAGAGAGTGGTCTTCATCACTTGTGATGAACAAACTATCAACACAGCAAGAGATACGACTGTCCACACGGCTGAACAAAGAGAGTGACCTTCATCACTTGTGATGGACAAACTATCAACACAGCAAGAGATACGACTGTCCACACGGCTGAATAAAGAGAGTGGTCTTCATCACTTGTGATGGACAAACTATCAACACAGCAAGAGATACGACTGTCCACACGGCTGAACAAAGAGAGTGATCTTCATCACTTGTGATGGACAAACTATCAACACAGCAAGAGATACGACTGTCCACACGGCTGAACAAAGAGAGTGGTCGTCATCACTTGTGATGGACAAACTATCAACACAGCAAGAGATACGACTGTCCACACGGCTGAACAAAGAGAGTGGTCGTCATCACTTGTGATGGACAAACTATCAACACAGCAAGAGATACGACTGTCCACACGGCTGAGCAAAGAGAGTGGTCTTCATCACTTTTGATGGACAAACTATCAACACAGCAAGAGATACGACTGTCCACACGGCTGAACAAAGAGAGTGGTCTTCATCACTTGTGATGGACAAACTATCAACACAGCAAGAGATACGACTGTCCCCACGGCTGAACAAAGAGAGTGGTCGTCATCACTTGTGATGGACAAACTATAAACACAGTAAGAGATACGACTGTCCACACGGCTGAACAAAGAGAGTGGTCTTCATCCCTTGTGATGGACAAACTATCAACACAGCAAGAGATACGACTGTCCACACGGCTGAACAAAGAGAGTGGTCTTCATCACTTGTGATGGACAAACTATCAACAGAGCAAGAGATACGACTGTCCACACCGCTGAACAAAGGGAGTGTTCTTCATCACTTGTGATGGACAAACTATCAGCACAGCAAGAGATACGACTGTCCACACGGCTGAACAAAGAGAGTGGTCTTCATCACTTGTGATGGACAAACTATCAACACAGCAAGAGATACGACTGTCCACACGGCTGAACAAAGAGAGTGGTCTTCATCACTTGTGATGGACAAACTATCAACACAGCAAGAGATACGACTGTCCACACGGCTGAACAAAGAGAGTGGTCTTCATCACTTGTGATGGACAAACTATCAACACAGCAAGAGATACGACTGTCCACACGGCTGAACAAAGAGAGTGGTCTTCATCACTTGTGATGGACAAACTATCAACAGAGCAAGAGATACGACTGTCCACACGGCTGAACAAAGAGAGTGGTCTTCATCACTTGTGATGGACAAACTATCAACACAGCAAGAGATACGACTGTCCACACGGCTGAACAAAGAGAGTGATCTTCATCACTTGTGATGGACAAACTATCAACACAGCAAGAGATACGACTGTTCACACGGCTGAACAAGGAGAGTGACCTTCATCACTTGTTATGGACAAACTATCAACACAGCAAGAGATACGACTGTACACACGGCTGAACAAAGAGAGTGGTCTTCATCACTTGTGATGGACAAACTATCAACACAGCAAGAGATACGACTGTCCACACGGCTGAACAAAGAGAGTGATCTTCATCACTTGTGATGGACGAACAAAGAGAGTGGTCTTCATCACTTGTGATGGACGAACAAAGAGAGTGGTCTTCATCACTTGTGATGGACGAACAAAGAGAGTGGTCTTCATCACTTGTGATGGACGAACAAAGAGAGTGGTCTTCATCACTTGTGATGGACGAACAAAGAGAGTGGTCTTCGTCACTTGTGATGGACGAACAAAGCGAGTGGTCTTCATCACTTGTGATGGACGAACAAAGACAGTGGTCTTCATCACTTGTGATGGACGAACAAAGAGAGTGGTCTTTATCACTTGTGATGGACGAACAAAGAGAGTGGTCTTCATCACTTGTGATGGACGAACAAAGAGAGTGGTCTTCATCACTTGTGATGGACGAACAAAGAGAGTGGTCTTCATCACTTGTGATGGACGAACAAAGAGAGTGGTCTCCATCACTTGTGATGGACAAACAATCAACACAGCAAGAGATACGACTGTCCACACGGCTGAACAAAGAGAGTGACCTTCATCACTTGTTATGGACAAACTATCAACACAGCAAGAGATACGACTGTCCACACGGCTGAACAAAGAGAGTGATCTTCATCACTTGTGATGGACAAACTATCAACACAGCAAGAGATACGACTGTTCACACGGCTGAACAAAGAGAGTGACCTTCATCACTTGTTATGGACAAACTATCAACACCGCAAGAGATACGACTATACACACGGCTGAACAAAGAGAGTGGTCTTCATCACTTGTGATGGACAAACTATCAACACAGCAAGAGATACGACTGTCCACACGGCTGAACAAAGAGAGTGATCTTCCTCACTTGTGATGGACAGACTATCAACACAGCAAGAGATACGACTGTCCACACGGCTGAACAAAGAGAGTGACCTTCATCACTTGTTATGGACAAACTATCAACACAGCAAGAGATACGACTGTCCACACGGCTGAACAAAGAGAGTGGTCTTCATCACTTGTGATGGACAAACTATCAACACAGCAACAGATACGACTGTCCACACGGCTGAACAAAGAGAGTGATCTTCATCACTTGTGATGGACAAACTATCAACACAGCAAGAGATACGACTGTTCACACGGCTGAACAAAGAGAGTGACCTTCATCACTTGTTATGGACAAACTATCAACACAGCAAGAGATACGTCTGTACACACGGCTGAACAAAGAGAGTGGTCTTCATCACTTGTGATGGACAAACTATCAACACAGCAAGAGATACGACTGTCCACACGGCTGAACAAAGAGAGTGATCTTCATCACTTGTGATGGACAAACTATCAACACAGCAAGAGATACGACTGTCCACACGGCTGAACAAAGAGAGTGATCTTCATCACTTGTGATGGACGAACAAAGAGAGTGGTCTTCATCACTTGTGATGGACGAACAAAGAGAGTGGTCTTCATCACTTGTGATGGACGAACAAAGAGAGTGGTCTTCATCACTTGTGATGGACGAACAAAGAGAGTGGTCTTCATCACTTGTGATGGACAAACTATCAACACAGCAAGAGATACGACTGTCCACACGGCTGAACAAAGAGAGTGATCTTCATCACTTGTAATGGACAAACTATCAACACAGCAAGAGATACGACTGTACACACGGCTGAACAAAGAGAGTGGTCTTCATCACTTGTGATGGACAAACTATCAACACAGCAAGAGATACGACTGTCCACACGGCTGAACAAAGAGAGTGACCTTCATCACTTGTTATGGACAAACTATCAACACAGCAAGAGATACGACTGTACACACGGCTGAACAAAGAGAGTGGTCTTCATCACTTGTGATGGACAAACTATCAACACAGCAAGAGATACGACTGTCCACACGGCTGAACAAAGAGAGTGATCTTCCTCACTTGTGATGGACAAACTATCAACACAGCAAGAGATACGACTGTCCACACGGCTGAACAAAGAGAGTGACCTTCATCACTTGTTATGGACAAACTATCAACACAGCAAGAGATACGACTGTCCACACGGCTGAACAAAGAGAGTGGTCTTCATCACTTGTGATGAACAAACTATCAACACAGCAAGAGATACGACTGTCCACACGGCTGAACAAAGAGAGTGATCTTCATCACTTGTGATGGACAAACTATCAACACAGCAAGAGATACGACTGTTCACACGGCTGAACAAAGAGAGTGACCTTCATCACTTGTTATGGACAAACTATCAACACAGCAAGAGATACGACTGTACACACGGCTGAACAAAGAGAGTGGTCTTCATCACTTGTGATGGACAAACTATCAACACAGCAAGAGATACGACTGTCCACACGGCTGAACAAAGAGAGTGATCTTCATCACTTGTGATGGACAAACTATCAACACAGCAAGAGATACGACTGTCCACACGGCTGAACAAAGAGAGTGATCTTCATCACTTGTGATGGACGAACAAAGAGAGTGGTCTTCATCACTTGTGATGGACGAACAAAGAGAGTGGTCTTCATCACTTGTGATGGACGAACAAAGAGAGTGGTCTTCATCACTTGTGATGGATGAACAAAGAGAGTGGTCTTCATCACTTGTGATGGACGAACAAAGAGAGTGGTCTTCATCACTTGTGATGGACGAACAAAGAGAGTGGTCTTCGTCACTTGTGATGGACGAACAAAGAGAGTGGTCTTCATCACTTGTGATGGACGAACAAAGCGAGTGGTCTTCATCACTTGTGATGGACGAACAAAGAGAGTGGTCTTCATCACTTGTGATGGACGAACAAAGACAGTGGTCTTCATCACTTGTGATGGACGAACAAAGAGAGTGGTCTTTATCACTTGTGATGGACGAACAAAGAGAGTGGTCTTCATCACTTGTGATGGACGAACAAAGAGAGTGGTCTTCATCACTTGTGATGGACGAACAAAGAGAGTGGTCTCCATCACTTGTGATGGACAAACAATCAACACAGCAAGAGATACGACTGTCCACACGGCTGAACAAAGAGAGTGACCTTCATCATTTGTGATGGACAAACTATCAACACAGCAAGAGATACGACTGTCCACACGACTGAACAAAGAGAGTGGTCTTCATCACTTGTGATGGACAAACTATCAACACAGCAAGAGATACGACTGTCCACACGGCTGAACAAAGAGAGTGATCTTCATCACTTGTGATGGACAAACTATCAACACAGCAAGAGATACGACTGTCCACACGGCTGAACAAAGAGAGTGGTCGTCATCACTTGTGATGGACAAACTATCAACACAGCAAGAGATACGACTGTCCACACGGCTGAACAAAGAGAGTGGTCTTCATCACTTGTGATGGACAAACTATCAACAGAGCAAGAGATACGACTGTCCACACCGCTGAACAAAGAGAGTGGTCTTCATCACTTGTGATGGACAAACCATCAACACAGCAAGAGATACGACTGTCTACATGGCTGTACAAAGAGAGTGGTCTTCATCACTTGTGATGGACAAACTATCAACACAGCAAGAGATACGACTGTCCACACGGCTGAACAAAGAGAGTGGTCGTCATCACTTGTGATGGACAAACTATTAACACAGCAAGAGATACGACTGTCCACACGGCTGAACAAAGAGAGTGGTCTTCATCAATTGTGATGGACAAACTATCAACACAGCAAGAGATACGACTGTCCACACGGCTGAACAAAAAGAGTGGTCTTCGTCACTTGTGATGGACGAACAAAGAGAGTGGTCTTCATCACTTGTGATGGACGAACAAAGAGAGTGGTCTCCATCACTTGTGATGGACAAACAATCAACACAGCAAGAGATACGACTGTCCACACGGCTGAACAAAGAGAGTGACCTTCATCACTTGTTATGGACAAACTATCAACACAGCAAGAGATACGACTGTCCACACGGCTGAACAAAGAGAGTGGTCTTCATCACTTGTGATGGACAAACTATCAACACAGCAAGAGATACGACTGTCCACACGGCTGAACAAAGAGAGTGATCTTCATCACTTGTGATGGACAAACTATCAACACAGCAAGAGATACGACTGTTCACACGGCTGAACAAAGAGAGTGACCTTCATCACTTGTTATGGACAAACTATAAACACAGTAAGAGATACGACTGTACACACGGCTGAACAAAGAGAGTGGTCTTCATCACTTGTGATGGACAAACTATCAACACAGCAAGAGATACGACTGTCCACACGGCTGAACAAAGAGAGTGATCTTCCTCACTTGTGATGGACAGACTATCAACACAGCAAGAGATACGACTGTCCACACGGCTGAACAAAGAGAGTGATCTTCATCACTTGTGATGGACGAACAAAGAGAGTGGTCTTCATCACTTGTGATGGACGAACAAAGAGAGTGGTCTTCATCACTTGTGATGGACGAACAAAGAGAGTGGTCTTCATCACTTGTGATGGACGAACAAAGAGAGTGGTCTTCATCACTTGTGATGGACGAACAAAGAGAGTGGTCTTCATCACTTGTGATGGACAAACTATCAACACAGCAAGAGATACGACTGTCCACACGGCTGAACAAAGAGAGTGATTTTCATCACTTGTGATGGACAAACTATCAACACAGCAAGAGATACGACTGTACACACGGCTGAACAAAGAGAGTGGTCTTCATCACTTGTGATGGACGAACAAAGAGAGTGGTCTTCGTCACTTGTGATGGACGAACAAAGAGAGTGGTCTTCATCACTTGTGATGGACGAACAAAGCGAGTGGTCTTCATCACTTGTGATGGACGAACAAAGAGAGTGGTCTTCATCACTTGTGATGGACGAACAAAGAGAGTGGTCTTCATCACTTGTGATGGACGAACAAAGAGAGTGGTCTTCATCACTTGTGATGGACGAACAAAGAGAGTGGTCTTCATCACTTGTGATGGACAAACTATCAACACAGCAAGAGATACGACTGTCCACACGGCTGAACAAAGAGAGTGACCTTCATCACTTGTTATGGACAAACTATCAACACAGCAAGAGATACGACTGTCCACACGGCTGAACAAAGAGAGTGGTCTTCATCACTTGTGATGAACAAACTATCAACACAGCAAGAGATACGACTGTCCACACGGCTGAACAAAGAGAGTGATCTTCATCACTTGTGATGGACAAACTATCAACACAGCAAGAGATACGACTGTTCACACGGCTGAACAAAGAGAGTGACCTTCATCACTTGTTAAGGACAAACTATCAACACAGCAAGAGATACGACTGTACACACGGCTGAACAAAGAGAGTGGTCTTCATCACTTGTGATGGACAAACTATCAACACAGCAAGAGATACGACTGTCCACACGGCTGAACAAAGAGAGTGATCTTCATCACTTGTGATGGACAAACTATCAACACAGCAAGAGATACGACTGTCCACACGGCTGAACAAAGAGAGTGATCTTCATCACTTGTGATGGACGAACAAAGAGAGTGGTCTTCATCACTTGTGATGGACGAACAAAGAGAGTGGTCTTCATCACTTGTGATGGACGAACAAAGAGAGTGGTCTTCATCACTTGTGATGGACGAACAAAGAGAGTGGTCTTCATCACTTGTGATGGACGAACAAAGAGAGTGGTCTTCGTCACTTGTGATGGACGAACAAAGAGAGTGGTCTTCATCACTTGTGATGGACGAACAAAGCGAGTGGTCTTCATCACTTGTGATGGACGAACAAAGAGAGTGGTCTTCATCACTTGTGATGGACGAACAAAGACAGTGGTCTTCATCACTTGTGATGGACGAACAAAGAGAGTGGTCTTTATCACTTGTGATGGACGAACAAAGAGAGTGGTCTTCATCACTTGTGATGGACGAACAAAGAGAGTGGTCTTCATCACTTGTGATGGACGAACAAAGAGAGTGGTCTCCATCACTTGTGATGGACAAACAATCAACACAGCAAGAGATACGACTGTCCACACGGCTGAACAAAGAGAGTGACCTTCATCATTTGTGATGGACAAACTATCAACACAGCAAGAGATACGACTGTCCACACGACTGAACAAAGAGAGTGGTCTTCATCACTTGTGATGGACAAACTATCAACACAGCAAGAGATACGACTGTCTACATGGCTGTACAAAGAGAGTGGTCTTCATCACTTGTGATGGACAAACTATCAACACAGCAAGAGATACGACTGTCCACACGGCTGAACAAAGAGAGTGGTCGTCATCACTTGTGATGGACAAACTATTAACACAGCAAGAGATACGACTGTCCACACGGCTGAACAAAGAGAGTGGTCTTCATCACTTGTGATGGACAAACTATCAACACAGCAAGAGATACGACTGTCCACACGGCTGAACAAAGAGAGTGGTCTTCGTCACTTGTGATGGACGAACAAAGAGAGTGGTCTTCATCACTTGTGATGGACGAACAAAGAGAGTGGTCTCCATCACTTGTGATGGACAAACAATCAACACAGCAAGAGATACGACTGTCCACACGGCTGAACAAAGAGAGTGACCTTCATCACTTGTTATGGACAAACTATCAACACAGCAAGAGATACGACTGTCCACACGGCTGAACAAAGAGAGTGGTCTTCATCACTTGTGATGGACAAACTATCAACACAGCAAGAGATACGACTGTCCACACGGCTGAACAAAGAGAGTGATCTTCATCACTTGTGATGGACAAACTATCAACACAGCAAGAGATACGACTGTCCACACGGCTGAACAAAGAGAGTGACCTTCATCATTTGTGATGGACAAACTATCAACACAGCAAGAGATACGACTATCCACACGACTGAACAAAGAGAGTGGTCTTCATCACTTGTGATGGACAAACTATCAACACAGCAAGAGATACGACTGTCTACATGGCTGTACAAAGAGAGTGGTCTTCATCACTTGTGATGGACAAACTATCAACACAGCAAGAGATACGACTGTCCACACGGCTGAACAAAGAGAGTGGTCGTCATCACTTGTGATGGACAAACTATTAACACAGCAAGAGATACGACTGTCCACACGGCTGAACAAAGAGAGTGGTCTTCATCACTTGTGATGGACAAACTATCAACACAGCAAGAGATACGACTGTCCACACGGCTGAACAAAGAGAGTGGTCTTCGTCACTTGTGATGGACGAACAAAGAGAGTGGTCTTCATCACTTGTGATGGACGAACAAAGAGAGTGGTCTCCATCACTTGTGATGGACAAACAATCAACACAGCAAGAGATACGACTGTCCACACGGCTGAACAAAGAGAGTGACCTTCCTCACTTGTGATGGACAGACTATCAACACAGCAAGAGATACGACTGTCCACACGGCTGAACAAAGAGAGTGACCTTCATCACTTGTTATGGACAAACTATCAACACAGCAAGAGATACGACTGTCCACACGGCTGAACAAAGAGAGTGGTCTTCATCACTTGTGATGGACAAACTATCAACACAGCAAGAGATACGACTGTCCACACGGCTGAACAAAGAGAGTGATCTTCATCACTTGTGATGGACAAACTATCAACACAGCAAGAGATACGACTGTTCACACGGCTGAACAAAGAGAGTGACCTTCATCACTTGTTATGGACAAACTATCAACACAGCAAGAGATACGACTGTACACACGGCTGAACAAAGAGAGTGGTCTTCATCACTTGTGATGGACAAACTATCAACACAGCAAGAGATACGACTGTCCACACGGCTGAACAAAGAGAGTGATCTTCATCACTTGTGATGGACAAACTATCAACACAGCAAGAGATACGACTGTCCACACGGCTGAACAAAGAGAGTGATCTTCATCACTTGTGATGGACGAACAAAGAGAGTGGTCTTCATCACTTGTGATGGACGAACAAAGAGAGTGGTCTTCATCACTTGTGATGGACGAACAAAGAGAGTGGTCTTCATCACTTGTGATGGACGAACAAAGAGAGTGGTCTTCATCACTTGTGATGGACGAACAAAGAGAGTGGTCTTCATCACTTGTGATGGACAAACTATCAACACAGCAAGAGATACGACTGTCCACACGGCTGAACAAAGAGAGTGATTTTCATCACTTGTGATGGACAAACTATCAACACAGCAAGAGATACGACTGTACAAACGGCTGAACAAAGAGAGTGGTCTTCATCACTTGTGATGGACGAACAAAGAGAGTGGTCTTCGTCACTTGTGATGGACGAACAAAGAGAGTGGTCTTCATCACTTGTGATGGACGAACAAAGCGAGTGGTCTTCATCACTTGTGATGGACGAACAAAGAGAGTGGTCTTCATCACTTGTGATGGACGAACAAAGAGAGTGGTCTTCATCACTTGTGATGGACGAACAAAGAGAGTGGTCTTCATCACTTGTGATGGACGAACAAAGAGAGTGGTCTTCATCACTTGTGATGGACAAACTATCAACACAGCAAGAGATACGACTGTCCACACGGCTGAACAAAGAGAGTGACCTTCATCACTTGTTATGGACAAACTATCAACACAGCAAGAGATACGACTGTCCACACGGCTGAACAAAGAGAGTGGTCTTCATCACTTGTGATGAACAAACTATCAACACAGCAAGAGATACGACTGTCCACACGGCTGAACAAAGAGAGTGATCTTCATCACTTGTGATGGACAAACTATCAACACAGCAAGAGATACGACTGTTCACACGGCTGAACAAAGAGAGTGACCTTCATCACTTGTTATGGACAAACTATCAACACAGCAAGAGATACGACTGTACACACGGCTGAACAAAGAGAGTGGTCTTCATCACTTGTGATGGACAAACTATCAACACAGCAAGAGATACGACTGTCCACACGGCTGAACAAAGAGAGTGATCTTCATCACTTGTGATGGACAAACTATCAACACAGCAAGAGATACGACTGTCCACACGGCTGAACAAAGAGAGTGATCTTCATCACTTGTGATGGACGAACAAAGAGAGTGGTCTTCATCACTTGTGATGGACGAACAAAGAGAGTGGTCTTCATCACTTGTGATGGACGAACAAAGAGAGTGGTCTTCATCACTTGTGATGGACGAACAAAGAGAGTGGTCTCCATCACTTGTGATGGACAAACAATCAACACAGCAAGAGATACGACTGTCCACACGGCTGAACAAAGAGAGTGACCTTCATCATTTGTGATGGACAAACTATCAACACAGCAAGAGATACGACTGTCCACACGACTGAACAAAGAGAGTGGTCTTCATCACTTGTGATGGACAAACTATCAACACAGCAAGAGATACGACTGTCCACACGGCTGAACAAAGAGAGTGATCTTCATCACTTGTGATGGACAAACTATCAACACAGCAAGAGATACGACTGTCCACACGGCTGAACAAAGAGAGTGGTCGTCATCACTTGTGATGGACAAACTATCAACACAGCAAGAGATACGACTGTCCACACGGCTGAACAAAGAGAGTGGTCTTCATCACTTGTGATGGACAAACTATCAACAGAGCAAGAGATACGACTGTCCACACCGCTGAACAAAGAGAGTGGTCTTCATCACTTGTGATGGACAAACCATCAACACAGCAAGAGATACGACTGTCTACATGGCTGTACAAAGAGAGTGGTCTTCATCACTTGTGATGGACAAACTATCAACACAGCAAGAGATACGACTGTCCACACGGCTGAACAAAGAGAGTGGTCGTCATCACTTGTGATGGACAAACTATCAACACAGCAAGAGATACGACTGTCCACACGGCTGAACAAAGAGAGTGGTCTTCATCACTTGTGATGGACAAACTATCAACACAGCAAGAGATACGACTGTCCACACGGCTGAACAAAGAGAGTGGTCTTCGTCACTTGTGATGGACGAACAAAGAGAGTGGTCTTCATCACTTGTGATGGACGAACAAAGAGAGTGGTCTCCATCACTTGTGATGGACAAACAATCAACACAGCAAGAGATACGACTGTCCACACGGCTGAACAAAGAGAGTGACCTTCATCACTTGTTATGGACAAACTATCAACACAGCAAGAGATACGACTGTCCACACGGCTGAACAAAGAGAGTGGTCTTCATCACTTGTGATGGACAAACTATCAACACAGCAAGAGATACGACTGTCCACACGGCTGAACAAAGAGAGTGATCTTCATCACTTGTGATGGACAAACTATCAACACAGCAAGAGATACGACTGTTCACACGGCTGAACAAAGAGAGTGACCTTCATCACTTGTTATGGACAAACTATAAACACAGTAAGAGATACGACTGTACACACGGCTGAACAAAGAGAGTGGTCTTCATCACTTGTGATGGACAAACTATCAACACAGTAAGAGATACGACTGTCCACACGGCTGAACAAAGAGAGTGACCTTCATCACTTGTTATGGACAAACTATCAACACAGCAAGAGATACGACTGTCCACACGGCTGAACAAAGAGAGTGGTCTTCATCACTTGTGATGAACAAACTATCAACACAGCAAGAGATACGACTGTCCACACGGCTGAACAAAGAGAGTGATCTTCATCACTTGTGATGGACAAACTATCAACACAGCAAGAGATACGACTGTTCACACGGCTGAACAAAGAGAGTGACCTTCATCACTTGTTAAGGACAAACTATCAACACAGCAAGAGATACGACTGTACACACGGCTGAACAAAGAGAGTGGTCTTCATCACTTGTGATGGACAAACTATCAACACAGCAAGAGATACGACTGTCCACACGGCTGAACAAAGAGAGTGATCTTCATCACTTGTGATGGACAAACTATCAACACAGCAAGAGATACGACTGTCCACACGGCTGAACAAAGAGAGTGATCTTCATCACTTGTGATGGACGAACAAAGAGAGTGGTCTTCATCACTTGTGATGGACGAACAAAGAGAGTGGTCTTCATCACTTGTGATGGACGAACAAAGAGAGTGGTCTTCATCACTTGTGATGGACGAACAAAGAGAGTGGTCTTCATCACTTGTGATGGACGAACAAAGAGAGTGGTCTTCGTCACTTGTGATGGACGAACAAAGAGAGTGGTCTTCATCACTTGTGATGGACGAACAAAGCGAGTGGTCTTCATCACTTGTGATGGACGAACAAAGAGAGTGGTCTTCATCACTTGTGATGGACGAACAAAGACAGTGGTCTTCATCACTTGTGATGGACGAACAAAGAGAGTGGTCTTTATCACTTGTGATGGACGAACAAAGAGAGTGGTCTTCATCACTTGTGATGGACGAACAAAGAGAGTGGTCTTCATCACTTGTGATGGACGAACAAAGAGAGTGGTCTCCATCACTTGTGATGGACAAACAATCAACACAGCAAGAGATACGACTGTCCACACGGCTGAACAAAGAGAGTGACCTTCATCATTTGTGATGGACAAACTATCAACACAGCAAGAGATACGACTGTCCACACGACTGAACAAAGAGAGTGGTCTTCATCACTTGTGATGGACAAACTATCAACAGAGCAAGAGATACGACTGTCCACACCGCTGAACAAAGAGAGTGGTCTTCATCACTTGTGATGGACAAACCATCAACACAGCAAGAGATACGACTGTCTACATGGCTGTACAAAGAGAGTGGTCTTCATCACTTGTGATGGACAAACTATCAACACAGCAAGAGATACGACTGTCCACACGGCTGAACAAAGAGAGTGGTCGTCATCACTTGTGATGGACAAACTATTAACACAGCAAGAGATACGACTGTCCACACGGCTGAACAAAGAGAGTGGTCTTCATCACTTGTGATGGACAAACTATCAACACAGCAAGAGATACGACTGTCCACACGGCTGAACAAAGAGAGTGGTCTTCGTCACTTGTGATGGACGAACAAAGAGAGTGGTCTTCATCACTTGTGATGGACGAACAAAGAGAGTGGTCTCCATCACTTGTGATGGACAAACAATCAACACAGCAAGAGATACGACTGTCCACACGGCTGAACAAAGAGAGTGACCTTCATCACTTGTTATGGACAAACTATCAACACAGCAAGAGATACGACTGTCCACACGGCTGAACAAAGAGAGTGGTCTTCATCACTTGTGATGGACAAACTATCAACACAGCAAGAGATACGACTGTCCACACGGCTGAACAAAGAGAGTGATCTTCATCACTTGTGATGGACAAACTATCAACACAGCAAGAGATACGACTGTTCACACGGCTGAACAAAGAGAGTGACCTTCATCACTTGTTATGGACAAACTATAAACACAGTAAGAGATACGACTGTACACACGGCTGAACAAAGAGAGTGGTCTTCATCACTTGTGATGGACAAACTATCAACACAGCAAGAGATACGACTGTCCACACGGCTGAACAAAGAGAGTGATCTTCCTCACTTGTGATGGACAGACTATCAACACAGCAAGAGATACGACTGTCCACACGGCTGAACAAAGAGAGTGACCTTCATCACTTGTTATGGACAAACTATCAACACAGCAAGAGATACGACTGTCCACACGGCTGAACAAAGAGAGTGGTCTTCATCACTTGTGATGGACAAACTATCAACACAGCAAGAGATACGACTGTCCACACGGCTGAACAAAGAGAGTGATCTTCATCACTTGTGATGGACAAACTATCAACACAGCAAGAGATACGACTGTTCACACGGCTGAACAAAGAGAGTGACCTTCATCACTTGTTATGGACAAACTATCAACACAGCAAGAGATACGACTGTACACACGGCTGAACAAAGAGAGTGGTCTTCATCACTTGTGATGGACAAACTATCAACACAGCAAGAGATACGACTGTCCACACGACTGAACAAAGAGAGTGATCTTCATCACTTGTGATGGACAAACTATCAACACAGCAAGAGATACGACTGTCCACACGGCTGAACAAAGAGAGTGATCTTCATCACTTGTGATGGACGAACAAAGAGAGTGGTCTTCATCACTTGTGATGGACGAACAAAGAGAGTGGTCTTCATCACTTGTGATGGACGAACAAAGAGAGTGGTCTTCATCACTTGTGATGGACGAACAAAGAGAGTGGTCTTCATCACTTGTGATGGACGAACAAAGAGAGTGGTCTTCATCACTTGTGATGGACAAACTATCAACACAGCAAGAGATACGACTGTCCACACGGCTGAACAAAGAGAGTGATTTTCATCACTTGTGATGGACAAACTATCAACACAGCAAGAGATACGACTGTACACACGGCTGAACAAAGAGAGTGGTCTTCATCACTTGTGATGGACGAACAAAGAGAGTGGTCTTCGTCACTTGTGATGGACGAACAAAGAGAGTGGTCTTCATCACTTGTGATGGACGAACAAAGCGAGTGGTCTTCATCACTTGTGATGGACGAACAAAGAGAGTGGTCTTCATCACTTGTGATGGACGAACAAAGAGAGTGGTCTTCATCACTTGTGATGGACGAACAAAGAGAGTGGTCTTCATCACTTGTGATGGACGAACAAAGAGAGTGGTCTTCATCACTTGTGATGGACAAACTATCAACACAGCAAGAGATACGACTGTCCACACGGCTGAACAAAGAGAGTGACCTTCATCACTTGTTATGGACAAACTATCAACACAGCAAGAGATACGACTGTCCACACGGCTGAACAAAGAGAGTGGTCTTCATCACTTGTGATGAACAAACTATCAACACAGCAAGAGATACGACTGTCCACACGGCTGAACAAAGAGAGTGATCTTCATCACTTGTGATGGACAAACTATCAACACAGCAAGAGATACGACTGTTCACACGGCTGAACAAAGAGAGTGACCTTCATCACTTGTTATGGACAAACTATCAACACAGCAAGAGATACGACTGTACACACGGCTGAACAAAGAGAGTGGTCTTCATCACTTGTGATGGACAAACTATCAACACAGCAAGAGATACGACTGTCCACACGGCTGAACAAAGAGAGTGATCTTCATCACTTGTGATGGACAAACTATCAACACAGCAAGAGATACGACTGTCCACACGGCTGAACAAAGAGAGTGATCTTCATCACTTGTGATGGACGAACAAAGAGAGTGGTCTTCATCACTTGTGATGGACGAACAAAGAGAGTGGTCTTCATCACTTGTGATGGACGAACAAAGAGAGTGGTCTTCATCACTTGTGATGGACGAACAAAGAGAGTGGTCTCCATCACTTGTGATGGACAAGCAATCAACACAGCAAGAGATACGACTGTCCACACGGCTGAACAAAGAGAGTGACCTTCATCATTTGTGATGGACAAACTATCAACACAGCAAGAGATACGACTGTCCACACGACTGAACAAAGAGAGTGGTCTTCATCACTTGTGATGGACAAACTATCAACACAGCAAGAGATACGACTGTCCACACGGCTGAACAAAGAGAGTGATCTTCATCACTTGTGATGGACAAACTATCAACACAGCAAGAGATACGACTGTCCACACGGCTGAACAAAGAGAGTGGTCGTCATCACTTGTGATGGACAAACTATCAACACAGCAAGAGATACGACTGTCCACACGGCTGAACAAAGAGAGTGGTCTTCATCACTTGTGATGGACAAACTATCAACAGAGCAAGAGATACGACTGTCCACACCGCTGAACAAAGAGAGTGGTCTTCATCACTTGTGATGGACAAACCATCAACACAGCAAGAGATACGACTGTCTACATGGCTGTACAAAGAGAGTGGTCTTCATCACTTGTGATGGACAAACTATCAACACAGCAAGAGATACGACTGTCCACACGGCTGAACAAAGAGAGTGGTCGTCATCACTTGTGATGGACAAACTATCAAAACAGCAAGAGATACGACTGTCCACACGGCTGAACAAAGAGAGTGGTCTTCATCACTTGTGATGGACAAACTATCAACACAGCAAGAGATACGACTGTCCACACGGCTGAACAAAGAGAGTGGTCTTCGTCACTTGTGATGGACGAACAAAGAGAGTGGTCTTCATCACTTGTGATGGACGAACAAAGAGAGTGGTCTCCATCACTTGTGATGGACAAACAATCAACACAGCAAGAGATACGACTGTCCACACGGCTGAACAAAGAGAGTGACCTTCATCACTTGTTATGGACAAACTATCAACACAGCAAGAGATACGACTGTCCACACGGCTGAACAAAGAGAGTGGTCTTCATCACTTGTGATGGACAAACTATCAACACAGCAAGAGATACGACTGTCCACACGGCTGAACAAAGAGAGTGATCTTCATCACTTGTGATGGACAAACTATCAACACAGCAAGAGATACGACTGTTCACACGGCTGAACAAAGAGAGTGACCTTCATCACTTGTTATGGACAAACTATAAACACAGTAAGAGATACGACTGTACACACGGCTGAACAAAGAGAGTGGTCTTCATCACTTGTGATGGACAAACTATCAACACAGCAAGAGATACGACTGTCCACACGGCTGAACAAAGAGAGTGACCTTCATCACTTGTTATGGACAAACTATCAACACAGCAAGAGATACGACTGTACACACGGCTGAACAAAGAGAGTGGTCTTCATCACTTGTGATGGACAAACTATCAACACAGCAAGAGATACGACTGTCCACACGGCTGAACAAAGAGAGTGATCTTCATCACTTGTGATGGACAAACTATCAACACAGCAAGAGATACGACTGTCCACACGGCTGAACAAAGAGAGTGATCTTCATCACTTGTGATGGACGAACAAAGAGAGTGGTCTTCATCACTTGTGATGGACGAACAAAGAGAGTGGTCTTCATCACTTGTGATGGACGAACAAAGAGAGTGGTCTTCATCACTTGTGATGGACGAACAAAGAGAGTGGTCTTCATCACTTGTGATGGACGAACAAAGAGAGTGGTCTTCATCACTTGTGATGGACAAACTATCAACACAGCAAGAGATACGACTGTCCACACGGCTGAACAAAGAGAGTGATCTTCATCACTTGTGATGGACAAACTATCAACACAGCAAGAGATACGACTGTACACACGGCTGAACAAAGAGAGTGGTCTTCATCACTTGTGATGGACGAACAAAGAGAGTGGTCTTCGTCACTTGTGATGGACGAACAAAGAGAGTGGTCTTCATCACTTGTGATGGACGAACAAAGCGAGTGGTCTTCATCACTTGTGATGGACGAACAAAGAGAGTGGTCTTCATCACTTGTGATGGACGAACAAAGAGAGTGGTCTTCATCACTTGTGATGGACGAACAAAGAGAGTGGTCTTCATCACTTGTGATGGACGAACAAAGAGAGTGGTCTTCATCACTTGTGATGGACAAACTATCAACACAGCAAGAGATACGACTGTCCACACGGCTGAACAAAGAGAGTGACCTTCATCACTTGTTATGGACAAACTATCAACACAGCAAGAGATACGACTGTCCACACGGCTGAACAAAGAGAGTGGTCTTCATCACTTGTGATGAACAAACTATCAACACAGCAAGAGATACGACTGTCCACACGGCTGAACAAAGAGAGTGATCTTCATCACTTGTGATGGACAAACTATCAACACAGCAAGAGATACGACTGTTCACACGGCTGAACAAAGAGAGTGACCTTCATCACTTGTTATGGACAAACTATCAACACAGCAAGAGATACGACTGTACACACGGCTGAACAAAGAGAGTGGTCTTCATCACTTGTGATGGACAAACTATCAACACAGCAAGAGATACGACTGTCCACACGGCTGAACAAAGAGAGTGATCTTCATCACTTGTGATGGACAAACTATCAACACAGCAAGAGATACGACTGTCCACACGGCTGAACAAAGAGAGTGATCTTCATCACTTGTGATGGACGAACAAAGAGAGTGGTCTTCATCACTTGTGATGGACGAACAAAGAGAGTGGTCTTCATCACTTGTGATGGACGAACAAAGAGAGTGGTCTTCATCACTTGTGATGGACGAACAAAGAGAGTGGTCTTCATCACTTGTGATGGACGAACAAAGAGAGTGGTCTTCGTCACTTGTGATGGACGAACAAAGAGAGTGGTCTTCATCACTTGTGATGGACGAACAAAGACAGTGGTCTTCATCACTTGTGATGGACGAACAAAGAGAGTGGTCTTTATCACTTGTGATGGAGGAACAAAGAGAGTGGTCTTCATCACTTGTGATGGACGAACAAAGAGAGTGGTCTTCATCACTTGTGATGGACGAACAAAGAGAGTGGTCTCCATCACTTGTGATGGACAAACAATCAACACAGCAAGAGATACGACTGTCCACACGGCTGAACAAAGAGAGTGACCTTCATCATTTGTGATGGACAAACTATCAACACAGCAAGAGATACGACTGTCCACACGACTGAACAAAGAGAGTGGTCTTCATCACTTGTGATGGACAAACTATCAACACAGCAAGAGATACGACTGTCCACACGGCTGAACAAAGAGAGTGATCTTCATCACTTGTGATGGACAAACTATCAACACAGCAAGAGATACGACTGTCCACACGGCTGAACAAAGAGAGTGGTCGTCATCACTTGTGATGGACAAACTATCAACACAGCAAGAGATACGACTGTCCACACGGCTGAACAAAGAGAGTGGTCTTCATCACTTGTGATGGACAAACTATCAACAGAGCAAGAGATACGACTGTCCACACCGCTGAACAAAGAGAGTGGTCTTCATCACTTGTGATGGACAAACCATCAACACAGCAAGAGATACGACTGTCTACATGGCTGTACAAAGAGAGTGGTCTTCATCACTTGTGATGGACAAACTATCAACACAGCAAGAGATACGACTGTCCACACGGCTGAACAAAGAGAGTGGTCGTCATCACTTGTGATGGACAAACTATCAACACAGCAAGAGATACGACTGTCCACACGGCTGAACAAAGAGAGTGGTCTTCATCACTTGTGATGGACAAACTATCAACACAGCAAGAGATACGACTGTCCACACGGCTGAACAAAGAGAGTGGTCTTCGTCACTTGTGATGGACGAACAAAGAGAGTGGTCTTCATCACTTGTGATGGACGAACAAAGAGAGTGGTCTCCATCACTTGTGATGGACAAACAATCAACACAGCAAGAGATACGACTGTCCACACGGCTGAACAAAGAGAGTGACCTTCATCACTTGTTATGGACAAACTATCAACACAGCAAGAGATACGACTGTCCACACGGCTGAACAAAGAGAGTGGTCTTCATCACTTGTGATGGACAAACTATCAACACAGCAAGAGATACGACTGTCCACACGGCTGAACAAAGAGAGTGATCTTCATCACTTGTGATGGACAAACTATCAACACAGCAAGAGATACGACTGTTCACACGGCTGAACAAAGAGAGTGACCTTCATCACTTGTTATGGACAAACTATAAACACAGTAAGAGATACGACTGTACACACGGCTGAACAAAGAGAGTGGTCTTCATCACTTGTGATGGACAAACTATCAACACAGCAAGAGATACGACTGTCCACACGGCTGAACAAAGAGAGTGATCTTCCTCACTTGTGATGGACAGACTATCAACACAGCAAGAGATACGACTGTCCACACGGCTGAACAAAGAGAGTGACCTTCATCACTTGTTATGGACAAACTATCAACACAGCAAGAGATACGACTGTCCACACGGCTGAACAAAGAGAGTGGTCTTCATCACTTGTGATGGACAAACTATCAACACAGCAAGAGATACGACTGTCCACACGGCTGAACAAAGAGAGTGATCTTCATCACTTGTGATGGACAAACTATCAACACAGCAAGAGATACGACTGTTCACACGGCTGAACAAAGAGAGTGACCTTCATCACTTGTTATGGACAAACTATCAACACAGCAAGAGATACGACTGTACACACGGCTGAACAAAGAGAGTGGTCTTCATCACTTGTGATGGACAAACTATCAACACAGCAAGAGATACGACTGTCCACACGGCTGAACAAAGAGAGTGATCTTCATCACTTGTGATGGACAAACTATCAACACAGCAAGAGATACGACTGTCCACACGGCTGAACAAAGAGAGTGATCTTCATCACTTGTGATGGACGAACAAAGAGAGTGGTCTTCATCACTTGTGATGGACGAACAAAGAGAGTGGTCTTCATCACTTGTGATGGACAAACTATCAACACAGCAAGAGATACGACTGTCCACACGGCTGAACAAAGAGAGTGATCTTCATCACTTGTGATGGACAAACTATCAACACAGCAAGAGATACGACTGTACACACGGCTGAACAAAGAGAGTGATCTTCATCACTTGTGATGGACGAACAAAGAGAGTGGTCTTCATCACTTGTGATGGACGAACAAAGAGAGTGGTCTTCATCACTTGTGATGGACAAACTATCAACACAGCAAGAGATACGACTGTCCACACGGCTGAACAAAGAGAGTGATCTTCATCACTTGTGATGGACAAACTATCAACACAGCAAGAGATACGACTGTACACACGGCTGAACAAAGAGAGTGGTCTTCATCACTTGTGATGGACGAACAAAGAGAGTGGTCTTCGTCACTTGTGATGGACGAACAAAGAGAGTGGTCTTCATCACTTGTGATGGACGAACAAAGCGAGTGGTCTTCATCACTTGTGATGGACGAACAAAGAGAGTGGTCTTTATCACTTGTGATGGACGAACAAAGAGAGTGGTCTCCATCACTTGTGATGGACAAACTATCAATGCCCACGATGAGTAGTTTATTCTTTTGTGCCCCCTGAAAAGGACGTCAAGTGGCGGGTTACAGTCGCTTCCCTCAAATCTCGAGCGTGCTAATGAAGGTGGACCGGGGTCCTCCAGACAATTGTGCTATGCTTGGCTTCATATGCGTGTCTCTCACTACTACGGGATCACATCCTTCCCTCGCCGTGTTAGCCAGGCTGCAATGAAAACAGCCCGTTTCCAGAGATGGCTACGAGGAAGCCAATGTGAGGGTCTGGACCAGTATGTCTTGCCTGACCCTGACTAACATGTCTGATCAGTAGATTGTGCCTGACCAGTCGTTAGGTTTCCTTCCCAGATAGATAGGCAAATAGATAAATATATAATTAGGTGGTTCTAAAATTAAATACATAAATAGGATCAAGATGGTGAGCAACGCATGAGCTGCCGTGGTCAGCGACCCATAGCTGACCGCTAGCGTCAGGGCCAGCGACCCATAGATGACTGTTAGCGTCAGGGCCAGCGACCCATAGCTGACCGCTAGCGTCAGGGCCAGCGACCCATAGCTGACTGCTAGCGTCAGGGCCAGCGACCCATAGCTGACTGCTAGCGTCAGGGCCAGCGACCCATAGCTGACTGCTAGCGTCAGGGCCAGCGACCCATAGCTGACTGCTAGCGTCAGGGCCAGCGACCCATAGCTGACTGCTAGCATCAGGGCCAGCGACCCATAGCTGACCGCTAGCGTCAGAGCCAGCGACCCATAGATGACTGTTAGCGTCAGGGCCAGCGACCCATAGCTGACCGCTAGCGTCAGGGCCAGCGACCCATAGCTGACTGCTAGCGTCAGGGCCAGCGACCCATAGCTGACTGCTAGCGTCAGGGCCAGCGACCCATAGCTGACTGCTAGCGTCAGGGCCAGCGACCCATAGCTGACTGCTAGCGTCAGGGCCAGCGACCCATAGCTGACTGCTAGCATCAGGGCCAGCGACCCATAGCTGACTGCTAGCGTCAGACCCAGCGACCCATAGCTGACTGCTAGCGTCAGGGCCAGCAACCCATTGCTGACTGCTAGCGTCAGGGCCAGCAACCCATAGCTGACTGCTAGCGTCAGGGTCAGCAACCCATAGCTGACTGCTAGCGTCAGGGCCAGCGAACTAGAGCTGCCAAGACCCTTCTACACCTCCACGCGGTTATCCTGGATAACAGGCTGCAGCAGGTTATCCAGACTGGCTAAGGAGAAGGGATCGAAGAGGGCATGCTAACCTAGTACTCAAAAAATGCTTGCTGAAGTCGGATGTGTTGGACCGAAAGGTGCAAATATCGCAGTCAATCTGTAAACTACGACACAACGCATTCCGTTCTCTGGACTACATTCTGCTACTTAAGCCCTTTCAGTGTTTGGTAGTGGGAGATTGAGAATGAACGAAGCCAAATGCATAAATAGCTAGTCCTTCGACTCACTGTTTCCTCAGCAGACCGTTGAAAAAATGCTGTGTATGATGTGGAAACCGACCAGAGTTGATCAGCGAGCGGTGATTTTGTTTCTAATAGCTGAAGGATGTCGACCAGTTGACATTCATAACAGAATATAGGCAGTATATGGTGACAAAAGTGTGGCAAACGTAAGCTCAGGCGATGGTCCACCTGAATTGCTGCATCAATTTTGGAGATGGCATCTTCTGACACAGCAATATGTGACGGACCTGATCTCGGAAGATCTTTCGTTAACTCGCGTCCTTCTTTAAACATCGCTGTCCAGTTATTGGCTGTTGTTTTCTACATACTTTTGTCAATAGGATAATGACATTTTGCAAACTTGACGGTTGGTATGTGCTGTTTACACCTGAAGTTAAGTCACCATCCGCATCGTACGTATGTTCACTTGGTACAGTTGGGTCCGGTTTCATTTATACACGCCTAGTAGATAGATAGAGAGACTGATATTGCGCATGAAAAAAATTAAAGACGACATAAGACAGACAACAAGAAAACTATTTGGACAGACTCCGGGGAACACTAAATGAGTACTGTGCAATTGACTCAGGCTGTTCTGTTTAGATTATAGGTCAGATAGTCTGAGATATCTCAGATTAGAGGAGAGGGCGGAGACAGAGGCTTTTCAAGTGGGGTTTGTACGGGACTTAAAATGTGTCCACTGGCGGGGTAGCCGCTGCATTATCTCTACGACTGGAGATAGAAACAGAGAGAGGGGAAGAAAGTGTTGATGAGCTAAAAGGAACGCGTAACAATTAAGTGGAAGAAAAGATAGGGAGGGTTGTTCGGACGGCCATCACTGGGGGAATGTTAAAACAAGGGCGACGTACACGGGAGAGAAGTGGGTCTCGAGTTGATACACTAGAGTGGCATATTACGCATGAGTTATGTTCCTTCTTCTCCATTTCGCGTTTCTGTGAAGCATAGGTTGTCCGCTGTAGATGTTACAGTAGACCTGGAGCAAGGAGATTCGTTTGCTACCGAAGTTGCAGTTTATGTAGCACTGATGAGGTTGCTAGTCTGAGGAACAACCCTCATTAGTCACATTTTAGACAGTAATAGACAGCATATGCCGATCAATCCCAAACGGTCTTGAATAGATAAAGAAAACATGTTGCATGAAACATGCGAGATCTCCTAGAAATTGAAATTGTAATGGTCATTTTTGTTTAAGCGAAGTGGCAAAGTGAATTTATCAGCTAATATTGCAAAGATAAGCTGATTGCGTCTAGCCTAACAGAGCGTAGGAATCAGGTCAATTGGTAGCTAAGAGACTGTCATTACGGAGCTACGTTTTCCTCACAGTCAACTAACTACATATTAGGCAGGCCTTTCCTGACTGAGAGTGTTACATTCCAAGCTCTCAGAGTGCGTTTTAAACGTTAATTAAGTCAGTTTTGTTTAGTTCTGTGATTGCGATTTGATCACGTGTGAAGGAGAGGGTGAAAGATGTACATTTTGTTTCCTTCAAAAATGAAACGAAGATGCTTAGAACTGATTTACAAGAAAACGTAGACAACTGTGCAGAAGTACTTCGACAGCACAGGTTTTAACTAACTCATTCAACACAAGGGCGGACCCAGTGGTCTCGAGGTAAGGTGTTCGACTCAGGTGCAGGAGGTCGCGTGTTCAAATCGTAAAGTGTGCCCCTTTATGTTCATGACTCAGCTTACACTCAAATTGTCATCACGCTTCGCTTAAATCTTTTAAGAAGCGCATAATGGCTCATTGCGGCTTTTTCTGTAATTCCCAGTAAGGAGCCCAGGGTTCATACGAAGCGGGGGTGGGGGGTGGGGGGGGGGGAGTAATTCATCTTCTTCTTCGGCATCGTTTGTCCTGAAGAGGACATGTTGTAACGTTGCGTCGTACTTTACAGCAAGGCTGCGATATCTGCACCTTTCGGCCCGACAAATCAAATTTCAGAACGACACATTTGTGGAGGACAGAGTTTACCTTCCCACTTCAATTCATGTTCTCTCAATTAGCCTGTACTGGCGCAGCGCGTTTCCAGGACCGTCACTTATAAGGGGAATAGGTTCTTTGACGGCTATCCCTGGTTGACCCCTACGAAAGTGGGCAGCTATGAGTCGCTGTCTGTTGTCATCCAACTAGCTACAATTGCATACAGATCATAATACTATAACTACGAGTGTAAGTCAGTAAGTATGTCACAAACTGATATGGGATAGATGAAAAATGTAGTTTGTGTCGTAATACAGGAGACAGAGCTGGACAAACATTCACAGGGCGCCACGCGCATGGTCTACAGAGACTGAGACGCATCTGATGATGGTGGTGGTGGTGGCAACTTCTTGAACATCCCTTGTACAGCCCCCACCCTTCCTGAGCGGATCCCAACTGTTTGGTTTTACTAACCAGCCACCAAGGAGGGGAGACTATTCACGAATGACGTAGAGGTTGAACGTAGAATGCACATTTGATTGGGACGCAAACCAAAGACTTTTGGTGCACCGATAGAGCGATGGGATAAGTGTATCAACATTCTTGAAATTATGTTGCCATGGCTTGTTATGGTCCAGGGTGCAAACAAACCACCAGTAATCTCCATTGATGATGAGGTTCTCGATGTAGTCAATTATTTTACGTACTTGGGATCCTCAGTCAATAATAAACTATCCCTGGACCAAGAGATCAATATCAGGATAGTAAAGGCAGCAACAACAATGAACAGATTAACAAAAAGGGTCTGGGAGAGCAAGAAGCTCATTGTTAAAACAAAAACACTTGTTTACCAGGCCTGTGTCTTCAGCACTCTTCTTTATGGCAGTGAGACGTCATCTACCTACATGCATCAGGAGAGGCGGCTAAACAACTATCACATGAGGTGCCTGGACAGAATCATGGGGGTTGGGTGGTAAGACAAGATCACTAGCACAGAGGTGTTGGAGAGAACAGGCAGTGTCACAATCTTTTCCCTGCTAAGTAATCGAAGGCTCCGATAGCTGGGAAACACTCGGAAGATGTATGATGGCAGAATACCAAAATATTTTCTCTATGGGGAATTACAGTTGGGGAAAAGGTCTAGGGGCCGGCCACTACTTCGGTACAAGGATGTATGCAAGCGGGATGTCTAATGATGCAGGCATCGATTTGGGATCATGGGAACAGGACGACATAGGTCGTGTTACATGGAGGGCGGGATTTAGCAGGGGATACAGAAAAATGAGATACTTGTTGCTGATGCTCTACAGACTCAGCGTTTGAGAAGACACGCCACACCATGCGACGCCGCAAACGGTCCTGACTTTTCTTGCACACACTGTGGAAGACGCTTTTCTTTCCGGATTGGTCTTACGAGTCACATTCGTTACCGTCATGGACTGACTGTAGTTGCATACCTTTTTTTCAAAGCACAATTACTATCGTCTGACAAGACGGAAAGAGCCAAAGCACAATTGCTATCGTCTGACAAGATGGAAAGAGCCAAAGCACAATTACTATCGTCTGACAAGACGGAAAGAGCCAAAGCACAATTGCTATAGTCTGACAAGACGGAAAGAGCCAAAGCACAATTACTATCGTCTGACAAGACGGAAAGAGCCAAAGCAGAATTAATATCGTCTGACAAGACGGAAAGAGCCGAAGCACAATTACTGTCTGACAAGAGGAAAAGAGCCAAAGCACAATTACTATCGTCTGACAAGAGGGAAAGAGCCAAAGCAGAATTACTATCGTCTGACAAGACGGAAAGACCCAAAGCACAATTACTATCGTCTGACAAGATGGAAAGAGGCAAAGCACAATTACTATCGTCTGACAAGACGGAAAGAGCCAAAGCACAATTACTATCGTCTGACAAGACGGAAAGAGCCAAAGCAGAATTACTATTTTCTGACAAGACGGAAAGCGCCAAGGCAGAATTACTATCGTCTGACAAGACGGAAAGAGCCAAAGCAGAATTACTATCGTCTGACAAGACGGAAAGAGCCAAAGCAGAATTACTATCGTCTGACAAGACGGAAAGCGCCAAGGCAGAATTACTATCGTCTGACAAGACGGAAAGAGCCAAAGCAGAATTACTATCGTCTGACAAGAAGGAAAGAGCCAAAGCACAATTACTATCGTCTGACAAGACGGAAAGAGCCAAAGCACAATTACTATCGTCTGACAAGACGGAAAGAGCCAAAGCACAATTACTATCGTCTGACAAAACGGAGAGAGCCAAAGCACCATTTCTATCGTATCGTCTGACAAGACGGAAAGAGCCAAAGCAGAATTACTATCGTCTGACAAGACGGAAAGAGCCAAAGCACAATTTCTATCGTCTGACAAGACGGAAAGAGCCAAAGCAGAATTACTATCGTCTGACAAGACAGAAAGAGCCAAAGCAGAATTACTATCGTCTGACAAGACAGAAAGAGCCAATGGATGAAATTAAGTTGAGAAATTACGAACAGAGTATATGCAATAAGAAAAAGGTTTTCAAGTTCGTATTTTCTATTTTAATAGCCACGTGTAACCTATTCGCAGACTTGCCCTCGTACTTTAGTGACCTCAACAATTTTTAATTTGAAATTACATCTAATGATTCTTTTGTTCCATTTTAGTGCAGTCGTTGCGCACCATTACAGACAAGGATTTTTTTTAACTCCGACAGAAATAAATCTTTGCTTTACGAAGGATAAGTGCAGCCTGGCTGGGAGAATATAGATCGAAGATGGAGGGCAAACTCAGACCCAACATGTGTCAGATGTGTCGAGCCGAAATGCTCAGACATCGCAGCCTCGCGTGAAACTAGGACTAACGAAGCAGACCGTTCTCTTCACGACGATATATGAAGAATAAGACAACGATGGTGGAGAAGAAGACAACGATGATGATGAAGGAGAATAAGAAGAAGAAGAAGATGATGATGATGATGATCAAGGAGAAGAAGAAGACGATTATGATGATGATGATGATGATGGTGGTGGAGAAGAAGAAGAAGATGATGATGATGATGATGGAGAAGAAAAAGATGATGATGATGATGATGGAGAAGAAGAAGAAGAAGAAGAAGATGATGATGATGAAGAAGAAGAAGAAGAAGAAGAAGATGATGATGATGAAGGAGAAGAAGAAGATGATGATGATGATGATGATGATGAAGGAGAAGAAGAAGAAGAATATGATGATGATGATGGAGAAGAAGATGTAGAAGAAGAAGAAGATGATGATGATGATGATGAAGGAGAAGAAGAAGAATAAAAAGATGACGATGATGATGATGATGATGATGATGAAGGAGAAGAAGAAAAGACGACGATGATGATGAAGGAGGAGAAGAAGAAGAAGAAGAAGAAGAAGAAGATGAAGACGATGATGATGATAAAGGAGAAGAAGAAGAAGATGATGATGATGAAAATTAAGAAGCTTAAGAAGAATGAAAAGAATAAGAAATGATTCTATTCCACCAAATTAGTTAAGTTTTTAGCGAAATACATTTTAAATGTATGTCTCAAGAAGTTGACATATATTCAATGATACGTTCGTTAACTTAACATACTTTTATGACAAAATATTCCTTTTTTTCATACGCAGGAAATTCTCAATGTGCTTGCAGACCAGAAGTTGGAGAATCGAGTACCACCTATTGGACGGTCGAGGTCCCCCTGTTGGACGGTCGTGGATCACCTGTTGGACGACAATGTACCACCTGTCGGATGGCGGTGTACCATCTAAAATCTATGGACCACAATTTGATAAATATCTCGTCCAGTGAGCATGAGCCAATCATTTAAGCTCAGAAACACTATACAGGTGTAACTCTTGGAGATCACGTGTTTCAAAGGCCCTTAACAGTTTGGTTTGAAGTAATGTACACATACGGCAGCTCTAGATACGCTACTTTCACAGCAAACGCAACTAAGGCTACCAATGACCTGGACATCCTCGTGAGATTGAATAATGTGTGGAAAATGTGTAAGGAAACCACCAATTTTCATTACTTTTAAGATGTAGAATTTCGGATGAACGTCAGTCATTCTAATCCCAAACCAACTCATCAGAAGATGTTCATCTCACGAAAAGATCAATCGCTAATTTCCTACACCTCTAAGAAACGTGTTCAATCGACCGACTGTTTTTAATTATTCTTTCATGTTAATTTTCGATGCAACATACTTTTAATTCCAAACCAAATATAAGACGCGTATCCCCCACGAACATCGATCACTAATTGTTGGAATGCCGAAGCCTGCTTAATTGTGTTCTTCGAAATTTGCAAAGAAAACTATGATCTCCCAATGATCATTAATCGCTGGCTCTCTACAAATGTGAATACGATATACACTTTGGCGTCTTTTGTCATTATTTCTTCCACGTAATTTCACCAATATTAAATCAATAAGAAAAAAGTTAATATCTAAATAAAAACTACTGTGCATTTACACTAAAATATTTTTTTTGGCTTAAAAATGTACGGACAAACTCGTCACAATTTTGGGCCCAAAACTTTCTGAAACTGCAGCGTGACGAGAGGAATTTAACATACGTATGTACACTAGTAAATATAAATTTATACAACTACGTTTTTTCGGGAAAACTTGTGAATGACCTGTCCAATATTCATCAAAGTTAAAAGATATTTTAAAAGAGTATTTGTGCAGAGTTTCAGCTCTCTGTGTTGTCGAGAAGTTGATTAACATTGGAGAAATAACTTAACGTCTTTTCTTTACTTAACTTAACCTAACGTTTTTACACTGGTTTACAAGAATCTGCGGAGCCTTTATACTTCACTTGATCTAAAAACTATGCGCGTCCAATCTGTTCTTGAATGCATTAATTAACCCGGTCTCATCTATTTCCTGTGGCAATACATTTTAAGCATTCTCCACTCTCTGATTTAAATTTACTAGTATCTAATGTGGATCTTTCTTTAATTCATTTGTAGTTATGCCCTCTTTTTCTTGTAGCAGGCTGTACTTTGAAAAACGTGTTATAGTCAAATGTATCATATCCCGTATTTTATAAACCTGCATTAAATCCTCTCGAATTCGTATATTGTCTAGACACTAAATCGGTTTTTCTGATTCTTTCCTCGTAACTTTAATTCCGGAATTCCATTAACGGTTTTGTCTATCTTCTTTGTAGCAGGACGCACATGAGGAAAAACGGTCATGCCAAGTTAAATAGAATATTTAAAGAAAAGAATCACTTACTTAAACAAAATACACCACTATCCACTATATATCTGGAGTATGAGTACATGAAAATATTCTGTCTTCATATTTTAGATGGAAATTTTCGGAATAATTTTTGACGGAACTGCAAACAAAATTCCCGGAGGTTATTGATCTCAAAAAAACATGGATTACTGTTCCTCCACAATTTTGGAATACATATACGCCATAGCGCTTTAGACAATGTATTAATTACACTACGTGAATATATTTTCGATGGAAATATCTATGTGAGCTGTTAGGTTATTATGACAAGTTTCGTGCATGTGTCAAATTAAACATACGTTAATAAAAGGAGAGGCAGCTGTGTGTACAACAAGCAAGCTAAGAGGATAATACACTTCCCATAATTCTTAAAGGGATTAAGCACATATCAGTCTGTCAATAGTACAATGATGCTAGCTCTGCTGATAATTACATAGGTGAGCCTGCCTTCAGATTCAGAGACTGCATCTTAGAGACTGATCAACATACAGATTGTTGGACACTATGGGACAGAAGAGCAATAATCTTGGGGATGGCGAACTTGAGACGGGGGCCAGCGAGAGAATGTGCCTGCAGGCCAAGAAGCGGGAGCCAAGGTTCTATGTGATAAAGAGCAAGTGGACTTTAACAGTTTTAACAAGAGTGGTAAGTCATTAAATGAGTGGTGAACAATATTATTTGAATTTATTGTTATTTAAGTTTATATATAATACATATAACGATAATGATGAAGAAGAAGAAGAAGAAAGTATAAGTATACATATACTTTTGAAAGTAGTTAATTATTTAAACATCCCTTTCCGTCCTATTCCCATTGTACTTCCCTTCTTCCTTCAAACTCGTCATCTTTGCAAGCCCTCCCCCCCCCCTTCCCAATCACGGCGCCCATTGTTTTCTGTTTCAACTTGCTGAACTATTCTCCCCAAATACGCCCATCTCTGCCGCACATTAACCATCGCACATTAACCATCGCGTCCATATTTAGCCTGTCCAATTACCTAACCAGTTTGCAATAATTTAAATTAAAATTGTAACTTAAAGACACAATCAGATACGTACATGTTAAGGTGGAGGAACGATACATCTACTAATTCGGAATAGGTTTCCGCAGACTGAGACGTCGACAAATGTAAAGGTCACGGCTGGGTTCTCACGCATGCGCAATTGGACTAGGCAATCTGTCGAAGACGGATGTGTCGGACCGAAGGTGCAAATATCGCAGTCAAACTGTAAACTAGCGGCACAACGCAAATCCGTTCTCCGAACTACATCCTGCTACTTGCAAAGCCCTGTTCAGGGACTGAGAATGAACGAAGAAGAAGAATAAGAAAAAGAAGAAGAAGAAGAGGAGGAGAAGGAGGAGGAGGGGAAGAGGAAGAGGAAGAGTAAGAGGAGGAGGAAGAGGAAGAGGAGGAGGGGAAGGGGAAGGGGAAGGGGAAGAGGAAGAGGAGGAGGAAGATGAGGAGGAGGAGGAGACGGAGACGGAGACAGAGAAGGAGAAGGAGAAGGAGGAGGAGAAGGAGAAGGAGGAGGAGACGGAGAAGGAGAAGGAAGAGGAGAAGGAGAAGGAGAAGAAGAAGAAAAAGGAAGAAGGAAGAAGGGAGAAGGAAGAAGGAAGAATGGAGAAGGGAGAAGGAAGAAGAAGAAGAAAGAAGAAGAAGAAAGAAGAAGAAGAAAGAAGAAGAAGAAGAAAGAAGAAGAAGAACGATTTAGCAAACTGGGTCATGAGGTTACCATTTCTCTATTGTCAGAAAATTATATATATATAGTTTCTTCAGCAGGCCGTTGAAAACATGGCCGTGTGACATGGAATCCATCCAGAGTTTATCAGCGTGTTGTGATTCGGTTTCTTGCAGCTGAAGGATGTCGAACAGTTGACATTCATCGTAGAATGCAGGCAGTGTATGGTAACAAAAGTGTGTCGAAGACAACAGTGAAGAACTGGTAACGATGTTTAAAGACGGACGTGAGTTAACGCAACAATATGCGTTTGACCTGGTATCAGAAGATATTTTGTTAACTCACATCCTTCATTAAACATCGTTGTCTTGTTCTTCGCGGTTATCTTCGACACACTTTTGTCACCATACACTGCCTGCATTCTACGATAAACGTCAACTGGTCGACATCCGTCAGCTGTTAGACACCAAAACACCGCTCTCTGATCAACTCTGGACGGATTCCGTATCACACCCCCCATGTTTGCTAAGGAAAATATGAGTCGAAGGATAATTAAATTTTGCAACCTTGACGGTTGTTCACACCAGGAGTGACGTCATCATGCGCATCGTACGCATGTTCACTTGTTGCAGTTTGGTCCGGTTTCATTTGAACACGCCTCGTATATATATTTAGAAAAGGACCTAATAAGGGAATTAACGATTCGGCCGATTATGAACATATTATTTCAACTTTTTGGCCAAAATACGAATACGGATACAAATAGTGAGTGGATACAAATATATATATATATATATATATATATATATATATATATATATATATATATATATATATATATATATATATATAAGGCTCGGGTAAAGTCTCAGGTAAAGGTTCAATGACCGCATCATGACAAAAAAAAACAAAATCAACGTTTTGTTTTTGCCTTAGTTTGGTCAATGAGCGATTGCCTAGCTACATCTTTGTTTTTATCGACTTTTAACCTTCAGCACCGTCGCAGCTTCATTTTATTAATTTGGAATATTGAGTGAACGTTTGCCATAAACAGTTGTGTTCAATAGATCTACCCGACAAGTCCTATTTTTATAAAATAATCATTTAGGGTGAAGGAAGCTTCAAAGTATTACATCGTTTACAAAAATGGAGAACATTTCTGAAAACTATTTAATGGTACTAACTTATTCATTTTTCGTTCCTTTAAAAATATAATTTTGATATCTGCAATGATGTCTCTTGCATAAACGTCACTGTCTTTTGAAGATCACATATAGGTCCATAAAGTTTCTTTTCAGAAACTGTATATCATATTCTGGGCTGTTTTGTGGTATGTGCTCTGAAGTCTGACGTGTTTGTGCCCGTTTATAAATGGCGGACTTGCTAATCTTCAATTGTAACTTCTATAACTTCTTTTTACTGGTTTAGAAGACTCTACATAGTATGTATACAACCAGTTTCTTGGAGATTGGTTTAACCGATGTGGGAGTCAATCGTAATAGACTCAAACACTAGAGCTAATTAGACACGTAGCCATTTAGGCGCCATCTATAGCTGCGCTTACAAACCTTCTGTATACTATTATAACCAGGGGAAATTTTTACCAGAAAATCCACGTGAAAAAAAAATCCCGGTCTCCGCAGTGATTCGAACCCGTGACCTCCGGCATCCGAGGCAGACACCTTACCTCAAGGCCACTGAGTCCCCCAATGATGTGTTCTCGTGGCTGCCGAGTCGGTTGTGTCCTGTTCTATGACGTAACATAACACTTTTCTCTTGTCTGTTTCTTCTTCTTCTTCTTCTTCCTCCTCGTTCATCTTCAGACCTCATCGTCAATGACTCTAACGAAGGCAGCAGTCGACTCAAGGCTATGTACGCTTCCGTACAGCTTCTCGTGGAAGGACACTGGCTGTTGCCAAATGCTACTTCTTCTGTCGGTATGCAGTTGACAGGACTGCAAAATATGTTCTGCCTTCAAGAGGGTGTGCCGCAGGCACAAAGGTCTGTAGTGCCAATCTTGAACTTGTTGTACAGATGTCATCTCAGACTGTCGTGACCTGTGCGTAGCCGGAGAATGATCACCTGGTCTCGCCTGGAGAGTTGATGGTAGGCATCGTTTTCTATGTAGTCAGGGTGGTCTTTTTTTCCATTTTGCACTGTACGTTGCCCGGATGAATGCTATTGTCTCATTGAATCTGATTTCTGTATCACTCTGCTGCAGCATTCCTCCCTCTATGGCTAGTCTGTTCGCGTTCTTGGTGCCTGGAATGTCGCAGTGGGCTGGTACCCACTGGACTATGCTTTCTTTGAAACACTGGGACAGGCATTCGAGCGAGTCTTCTAGAGCACAGAGTTCATTTTTATGCTGTTTCTTGGGCGACATTAACACTGCCAGGGCGTCTGTGAAAATGACCACTTGCTTTTTTGTTTTGTTGTTTATCTTATGGTAATCGTCGTCTGTAAAGTTGGTGGCTTTCTGAAATGACATGATCGTCCTTATCTTCTGTTGGTATTTCATTGTTGGTTCTGGTTTCTGCCTGGCTCTTGCATATCCGCTGAGGAACAAAAGTAATCAGCTGTGATCTAGGGCGTTCTACCAGATGACGTGTCGTATTTCATTTGCGCGCTGTTGTCACTAACACTCTTAATTTATTATCCCACATAGCCAAATCATATGAAACTTCTAATCATATGAAGTACGCAACAAAGATGACGCCGTAACTGGCTGCGGGTCTATATTGCTCTACTGTTTTGGTTCATTATGGATGCCGCCAGACCACGGATTTGTCTGGAATTTACACTAGTCGACGACTTACACTTGTGTTCACGGAAACTTGGTGTTGTTTTCAGTTTGGACTGGATAATTCGTTCGTTTTTTGGGATTTCTTCCGTCCGATTATCCTGTTCTGGACATCGGTTATATGCATGGCCCTACGCTTGAACCTGTGTTGTATTTCACGGCCTAGTTCACATGGCCAAACTTCTCGAAATTGGATTGTAAGAAATTTAGACACTACTATAATAAACTGAACACAGCCGGGGAGAGATGCCAGACTCACACACGCTGAGTGATGTCCCTACGACCTCTTGTGGTTATGAAAAAGGTACACAACGTTAGATGTCATCCCCCCTCTAATGCCTTGTGGGATACCTGTTTACGGTAAAGGCTTCGGGAGTAAACCCTAAGAAAAATGTGCATCTTATGCTATCTCCATTCGTCTTGATAAAATATTGCCACTGGCCTAAGGTAGCTCAGGACCAGAGAGTGAGGTTGACAAAAGGTGCAGTTTCGTCTTCACTTTAATCCAAATCACAACGCAAGTCACCCATTTCAGAGGACACAGCAAAAGAAAAGACTATCCATAAGGCTGAACAAAGAGAGTGGTCTTCATCACTTGTGATGGACGAACGAACGAACATGGTGTATTATGGCTGACCCAAAAAAAATACAGCTGCTAATATTTACGTTCTGTTTTCAATTGTATCTACTTTGGTTAAGAAGTTAAGTTTAAACCAGGGATGGTATCTTTCTTCTTCATCGATCAACTGATGCTATGCTTCTAGTCTGGTGAGGTTCACGATCAACTAATGCTATGCTTCTAGTCTGGTGAGGTTCACGATCAACTGATGCTATGCTTCTAGCTCGGTGATGTTCACGATCAACTGATGCTATGCTTCTAGCCCGGTGAGGTTCACGATCAACTGATGCTATGCTTCTAGCTCGGTGATGTTCACGATCAATTGATGCTTTGATTCTTGTGTAGTGAGGTTCACAATCAACTAATGCCATGCTTGTAGCACGGTGATGTTCACAATCAACTAATGCCAGGCTTCTTGTCTAGTGAGGTTCACAATCAACTAATGCAATGCTTGTAGCACGGTGAGGTTCACAATCAACTAATGCCAGGCTTCTTGTCTAGTGAGGTTCACAATCAACTAATGCCATGCTTGTAGCACGGTGAGGTTCACAATCAACTAATGCCAGGCTTCTTGTCTAGTGAGGTTCACGATCAACTGATGCTATGCTTCTAGCTCGGTGAGGTTCACGATCAACTGATGATATGCTTCTAGTCCGGTGAAGTTCAAGATCAACTGATGATATGCTTCTAGTCCGGTGAAGTTCAAGATCAACTGATGCTATGCTTCTAGTCCGGTGAAGTTCAAGATCAACTGATGCTATGCTTCTAGTCCGGTGAAGTTCAAGATCAACTGATGCTATGCTTCTAGTCCGGTGAAGTTCAAGATCAACTGATGATATGCTTCTAGTCCAGGGAGGTTCACAAAGGAGACTGTGTTTCAGGTCTTGGCTGCTTCCCCCCCCCCACCCCCAGCTTTTCGAGCATGATCACTCCCTTATCCACACCGTCTATCCTTAGTCTGTTTGAGTGGGGTAGTTCTGCAGGATATGGTCTGGTGTTTGCTTAGATATTCCGCAATCGCATGTGGCAGTGTCTCTAAGACCAATTCTGTGGTGGTGTGCCTTGCGTCTGCAATGTCCCGTTCACTGAAGATCTTTGTCTGCCCATCTCTGGCAAGTTTGTCTATGCTGTCCTTTTCTGACTTGTATTCTTTATGCTGGTCTATCCATTCCGTCTTCATGGATCGTTTTATGAGTATCTTAGCTTCTTTATAACTCTGTGGATGGCGAATCTACGAGACGACTTGTGTGAGCTCATCTGCCTTCTCGATTCCAAGAATCTAATCCTGCAGAAACAATAGATGATTCCAATAATCTAATCCTGCAGAAACAATAGATGATTCCAATAATCTAATCCTGCAGAAACAATAGATGATTCCAATAATCTAATCCGGCAGAAACAATAGATGATTCCAATAATCTAATCCTGCAGAAACAATAGATGATTCCAATAATCTAATCCTGCAGAAACAATAGATGATTTATGATAAAATGGACAAGAACACCTCTGTGGCAATGCTGATATGGTTTCTGCAAACGTCTTTATAATTCCATTATCATATATGTTCTTATGTAGATACAGTAAAAAGCTGGAATGGCTGGCAACACGGTTGATAAACATGCATTTGTATTGGCAATCTCACGAGTGAGTTGTTCAAAAGACCAAAGCAACGTCACAACGCGAATTGAACTGAAAGTCAAGTAATCAATCAATAAATCAATCAATCAATCAAAGCTCGTTGCTCTTCTGAGTGTATAGACCATTGACAATATCTCGCCAGTATACACAGTCCTAGTCTCCACTTTCTGCCACTCTCCAGGTGTAGTCGTTTAATCTTAGTTCCTACTCACATTCTATTCTTCGTGTAATGTTTTGGTCTTTCTCTCTTTCCTTGAGAATTCCATGTAAGAGCCTGTTTGTCTCTGTTGGACGATGCCTTTGTAGCATATGTCCTATCCAGCCGAATTCTTTAGCTTGTGTTGTTCCAGTGGCTATTGTTTGCTCCTTTTCCATAGATCTTCATTTCTCACCATGTTTTGCCACTTGATGTCCATAATCCTTCGTAGGCATCCATCTGTTAACGAAGAAGTGGAGTCTGCTGCATTGTCATGGTCGTTCTCTGTGTCTCCGCTTCATTCTTCTTCTTCTTCTTCTTCTTCTTCGTACACAGTCAGACAGTAACCATTATTTTTTCGAAAAAAGCGGCGGTCATCATGAGGCTGTCGCCACTGCCATAGAGCTTGTCTTGCAGTTCCACTGGTGATGGCCACATCTGCTCTCTCTGATCCTCGTATGTCGGGCAGTTCTGCAGCAGATGTTCAGCGGTCATTTTACCGGTACCGCACGGGAATTCGTGGGTACCACCTATCGTTAATTTGTTGAATAGGTGGTACCTCAGTCTATTGTGGCCAGTGCGAAGTCTGAAGACAACGACCTGCTCTCTTCTGTTCAACTGGTAATAGGCATTCCGCTTCATTCAACAGCACCGACTTGATACTGCTGTTAAATACTCTGCCTTTGGTGTGGATCTTTATTTCTCTGGATCTTCACATGTTGTTTAGTGTCAGGAATGTTCCTATTACCGATTCTGATCATTACATCCTAATCAAGCTGTACCTCCTGATATGCCAATTGGGTTGCCTAAAGAGGTAAAGGTATCCCCTTATTCCAACGCTCTCTCTCCAACATGATTGGTTCTTTGTTGATAATGTTGAGTTTAAGAGGTTAGGTTTTCTTCATATTCATATTCAGTCCCAATTTGGCTGCTTGTTTTTTTTCTCACCCTATCAAGGTTCGCTGGCATTTGGCTATGACCGTGTGACAAAAGTAGTAGATCATCTACGTAGTCAAAGTCCACCATTTGTGACCATAGTGTCCCCTGAATACCAGTTCAATTTTCCCTCGATTGATGTCTTCATTATCCAATCTATAGCCAACAAGAACAGGAAAGATGAGAGCATCCCTGTCTAACCCCTGTTTTTCACCCCGAAGCTGTCAATCAGTACTTCTTTGTGTACCACTCTACTGTGTCTTCGTACATATTATGACTGAAGTTATGTCCTTCTCATAAATCCCATAGTGTAATACCCCATTTGCAATCAAGTACTTCGGTCCACAATGTCAAACGTCTTTTCACAGTCTATAACATTTGCGCTTAGGGATGATTTCCATTCAATACTTTGTTCAACTATGATGCGTAGAGTAGCTATATGATCTGTGCATGATCTTCCACGGAGAAATCCTGCCTGTTCAACTCTGGGCTTTTTGTCTACTTCATCTTCTAATCTGCCTAGAATTATTCTGCTGAATATTGAATATGAGGCTGACAATACTCCAACTTATTGGGGCTCATATTATTACGCCGTCCTTTGTCCAAATCGTATTCGATTGCAGGCTGTTATTCCGGCGAATACTAATAGTCCATTAAATGCAATGCAGCACCGAATCGAATACGAATTGGTTATTCCGTGCATTCCTAATATGTAATTATTTGAATTATTACTTGCGTTCGGTAGCCCTATGGTTCGCTCTGAGTGGAGCCCCCTTTTCATGGCACAGTGCAATTTAACTCTGGGCAATCGGGTAATTTGGGATTGTTGGATCTCTCCATGCAAATGCAACCTGACCAACTACTACTCACCCACATAATAAATGGACGTCTAGTTACAGGTCAGGAGGAAGACCACGTACCAGATTATTGATGACACTTCATATATGTATTTTCGACGGAAATGTCTCTGTGAGCAGTCACGTAATTATTATCTTTCTCTCTCTCTCTCTCTCCCTCCCTCCCTCCCTCTCTCTCTCTCACACTCTCTCTCTCACTCTCTCTCTCTCTCTCTCTCTCTCTCTCTCTCTCTCTCGCAATGAGCTTGGGACCGACATTTCGAAGGTCGGAATCGTTTCTAAGGCCTGTCCTGTCAATGAAGTGAACTACTTGTCGGCAGTCGGCCAGAGGCCTATTCGCAGTCACTGAAAGTCGCCGAGATTGATGGGATGCGCTCTGCACAGAGTGGGTGCAGATGGTAACACCGTCTCAGGGGCTCCTCAAAATTGTTTTAGTTCGACACTGGAAATTGCACACTGTCGAATGCACCGAATGTAGTCGGATGGAGCAAGATACATATCTGGTTTCTGCCGGGTCGGAAGGAAATCCAAGAGATCCAACAGCTTAATTTAACTATAATCCACAAAGAGATAATCATTCAGAGTTGATTAATAATAAAAATTGCATTTTTTATTCTGTGTCTGATGTTCGTCCATCACATGTGAAGAAGACCGCTCTCTTTATTCAACCGTACTGAAAGTCTTTCTCTTGCTGCGTCCGATGAAATGGGTACCATGTGCTGCGATGTTGATTAAAGTGAGAAAGAAACTGCGCCTTTTGTCAACCTCACTCTCTGGCCCCGAGCTACCTTTGGCCAGTGCCAAGATATTATCGAGACGACTGGAGATAGCACAGGAAGCAGATTTTTACTCAGGGTTTACTCCCGCAGCCTTTCCCATAAACAGGTATCCCCCAAGGCAGCGGAGGGGGGTGACATCTATCGTTGTGTGTCGTGTCTTTCCCATAACTGCAAGAGGTCGTAGGGATATCACGCAGCGTGTGAGTGTTGGGCATATCTCCCGGGCCGTGTTATAATGCATTATAGTCGCGTTTAAATTTTAGTCACACCAAAAACCAACGTTGTTTGCAGCTAGGGAGAATGGCGTCAATCTTGTGATGTTCAGCCTAGTGAATTAGACCGTGGAAATACGACACGGCTTTAAGTATGGTGCTAATTAAAACAGCAGATGTCCATGCCAGGATAATGGAAAGGAAGAAAACACACAAAAAACGAACGAATTAACTAGTCCAAATGGAAAACAACGACACGTTTCAATGAACACAAGTGTATGTCGTCGGTCAGTGTGAATTCCAGGCAAATCCTTAGCCTGGCGGCTTCTATAATGAACTAAAACAGCAGAGCAATGTAGACCCGCAGCCGGTAGGACGTCATTTTTGCCGCTCTTTCTGTATATACAGGCCAAGGGACAGCACATACAGACCCCGTTTAATCTATTTTTGCTGCCGTAGACGGATGTGTCAGACCGAAAGGTGGAAATATCGCAGTCAAATTGTAAACTAGCGATACAACGCATTCCGTTCTCCGGACTACATCTTTCTACATTCAAAGCCTTGTCCAGGGCTTAGTTGCGGGAGATTGAGAATGAACGCAGAAGAAGAAGAAAAAGAAGAAGAAGAAGAAGAAGAAGAAGAAGAAGAAGAAAAAAATGAAGAAGAAGAGGAAGAAGAGGACGAAGAAGAAGAGGAAGAAGAAGAAGAAGATGAAGAAGAAGAAGAAGAAGAAGAGGAAGAAGAAGAAGAAGAAGAAGAAGAAGAAGAAGATGAGGAAGAAGAAGAAGAGGAAGAAGAAGAGGAAGAGGAAGAGGAAGAAGAAGAAGAAGATGAAGAAGAAGAAGAAGAAGAAGAAGAAGAAGAAGAAGAAGAAGAAGAAGAAGAAGAAGAAGGAGAAGAAGAATCTATGTTTATGCTTGGTGACGCCTCCTCTCTAATTCTTAAACATACTGATTAATCCCAATACAAGTTTGTTATAAGTTTCATATCCTTACCGGACAGATTTATAACTGGAAAATGGAATAATTAAATGTTATGGGCATTCCGTCTTATTGTATGCAGTAGAAACATGGGCCATGACCAAGAAATTGGAGAAGATTAGTGACGCCTTTGAAATGGGGGCATTCAGAAGACTTGGATGAGTTTCTTGGAAAGAAAGAAAAGAAATAGAGAAGTTCTGGAAGAACAAAATAAAAAAATAAAATATTTTGGTCATTTGGTAACTGCTTTGTTTTGTTTGCTCTTCGTATTTATCCAGCAACCAATTGATACAAGTACATCTAAAAACTCTCTTCGTATTTATCCAGTTATCAATGATTCAAGTACACCTAAAAGCTCTCTTCGTATTTATCCAGCAATCAATGATACAAGTACATCTAAAAACCCTCTACGTATTTATCCAGTTATCAATGGCACAGGTACATCTAAAACACTCTTCGTATTTATCCAGCAATCAATGATACAAGTACATCTAAAAACCCTCTTCGTATGTATCCAGTTTTCAATGGCACAGGTACATCTAAAAAAAACCTTCGTATTTATCCAGTTATCAATCGTATAGGTTCATCTAAAAACCATCTTCGTTTTTATCCAGTTATCAATGGCACAAGTACATCTAAAAACCCTCTTCGTATTTATCCAGTTATCAATGGCACAGGTACATCTAAAAATCATCCACGCGGTTATCGTTATTAATTGTATATATGTTGTTGTTTCGAATGCCTATAATGAGTAGGTCTAATCTTTTGTGCGCCCTGAAAAGAACGTTAAGTGGCGGGTTGCAGTGGCTTTCCTCACATACCGAACGTGCTCATGAAGGTGGAACGGGGTTCTCCAGGCGGTTGTGCTATACTTGGCTTCATCTGCGTGTCGGTCATTACTACGGGAATCATGTCGATCCCTCACCTCATTAGCCAGGCTGCCATGAAAACTGCGAGGAAGCCAAGGTGAGAGCTTTGGCCAGTATGTTTTGCCTGACCCTGACTAACATGTCTGATCAGTATGTTATGCCTGACCAGTTCTTCCTCCCCCTCGCGATGACTCTTCCCCAAAAATATGAATAAACGCCCTACGAATCGTGTTTTCTTTTTCCTTCCTGCAGGTCTGTCCATCCAATATTCACTTGCTACCAGGGGAATGAAGATGAAACACACTGGAAGCCCTCTTAACGTAACGTCTTTATACTGGTTTAGAAAACTCTGCAGAGTCTGTATACCACCAGTTTCTTTTACATTATTTGATCTAAAAACTACGCCCATCCAATATATTCTTGAATGCATTAGTTGACCCTGCCTCCACTATTTCATGTGGCAATGCATTCCAAGCATTCACTACTCTCTGACTGAAAATAAATTGTGAAATATCTAATCTGGACCTTTCTTTAATTAATTTATAATTGAGCTCTCTTGTTCGTGTAATTTGTTGTATTTTTTTAAAAAAGCTTCTGATAGTCTAATTTATCCTTTCCGTTATCTTATCAGCTTGTAATAAGTCTCCTCGAATTCTTCTTTTTTTCTAGACACTATAAGGCCGGTTCTTGTAGGTGGTTCTATTTTGAAAAACTTGTTATAGTCAAATTTATCAGTTCCTCTGATCATCTTATAAGCCTGTATTAAGTCACCTCCAATTCTTGCCTTTTCTAGACACTGTAGACGGTTTTTCTGAGTTTCCTGTAATTCTGGAATCCCACTATCAGTTTCATCGCTCTTATTTGTATCCTTTCCAGCAAGTTTATATCCCCTCTATGATAAGGACTCCACACCTGTACACAGTACTCCAATCTAGGTCTAACTAATGCTTTATACAGTTTGACTATCACTTCCTTGCTCTTATGTTTAATATCTCTTTGTATCATACCAAACATTGAATTTACCTTTTTCACTGCTACCTGAACTTGCTCACTCACGTTACCTGTAAGATATATTATAACCCATAGGTCCCTTTCCTTTTCTATCGTTCTAATATTGTTCACTCCCATTCTGTAATTATATTCCAACACTCCATCATCTATGGCAGAAACTGCTATGGGACTACCTGCATTTACATATTTGCATTAAACCAAAGAGAGTATCTGCAGCACATGGCGCCACACCCGCTCGTGTTTCACGCCAGATCTACAATAAAGAAATACTTATGGGGCGCCTTGCTAGGAAATAAAGCGCCATACACCGTCTACTCGATAATCAATTAGGTTCTTACATTGTTCTGTCCAGTCAAAATTAAGTTTCCACCCAGTTATTTGGGCTCGACTACGTCTGCTGTTTCTCATCTTGCTGCTAAGAATCGTTAGTGGGTCAACACGCAATGCGCCCGCAATGGAGAAAATGTGCGCATCTCTGCAACATGCATATCGTAAGTGGCGACTAAAAAAACTTGAGCATGAAGGAATGATATGCTCAAAAATAAAAACAGAAGACCTCTAAGCCCAGGATTGAAGAGGAGGAACACAAACAAGTCAGATTATAGAGGACTGGGCAAATGTGTGGGTTTCCTCTTATTCAGAAACTGTAAGACTAGCGAATATGGCGTAATAACAAACAATAAGTCTCCACAAAAACTTACTTACTTAGTCGCTCCTCTTCTACCGTGAGGTGTAGAGGTTTGCCAAAGAGAACGCCACACTGCTCTATTCGCCGTCTTTTTCCTAGCCTCTTTCCAATCCAGCCCTCTATCACTTAGGGACTGTCGTATGTTTTCTGCCCAACGTACTTTGGGACGTCCCTCGGGGTCTGCGTCCTTGACTTTTGATCTCCCATGATCGCTTTGGTATCCGATCTTCTTCCATTCTACAGACATGGCCATAACCACTGTAGTTGGGACTGCTCCACTCGTGTCTGCAGGGGTTGAACTTCAAGATTGCTACGTATTGTCCACAAGAACAAAAGAGAATTTCACAAGGAAATCCCTACAAAAGAGTGTTTTTTTACAACAATTAGAAGTTGGATAAACAATATCTTTATTCGGCGTAAGATATAAACAGGGGTATAAGTACGAGAGGTAAAGATCATACGTACACCTTGTGGAATTAGGTGTTTGCGAAATTCGGTCAGGGAGACTGGCAGAGATAGACAGAGAGACGAAGAAATCTAACAGAAAGTAGAATCAATGTCATACGTGAGTACAATGACAAGCGTGGGTACAACGTCATAGGTGGGTACACCATTGTACATGGGTACAACGGCATACGTGGGTACAACGTCATAAGTGGGTACAATGTCATAAGTGAGTACAACGTCATAAGTGAGTACAACGGCTTACGTGGGTACAACGTCATATGTGAGTACAACGTCATACGTGGGTACAACGTCATATGTTAGTACAACGTCATACGTGGGTACAATGTAATATCTGAGTGCAACGGCTTACGTGGGTACGACGTAATAAGTGGGTTCAATGTCATACGTGGCGTATATTTCCAGATATATAATTAATTGCGGGCGCCTTTGTGACGGCAGAGAGCTCTGCTGATCAGCTAGGAGCATGCAATTCCCAGAAGGCAACATCAATAAGGAAAATGATACTTTCATAAAGTATAGACTCAAAAGGTATGGACTCAAAACGAGGTGTGAGACGAAGATGTATGCTGCCCAGTCATGTCTGTTTAACATTTACACATAACACATTGTTAAACACATAGAGCATATTACTCCGATGGCTGAAATCGAACAAGAATTGGTGATTCAAGTAAAGAGCAAAGGTTATGTATATGGATTGAACATTTAACACCGACAAAACGAGAGCTGTGGTAATGTGCAAAGTATAAGAGAAAAATGCACTTCAGACATGAATTGATGTTCAAACACGTGAACAGGCCAAGAGCTTCTAATTTGTAAATATAATAACGAAGGATGGAAGATGCGAAATTGATATGAAAAAGAGAAGAGATGGATACATATGATTCACTAACATGAGTCATGTCTTCTATCAGAATACATTTTAAGGAAATAATAATCGCCATTCATATATGGCCAATTGCACTGTATGGGTCTAAAACATGGACAAAGAATGATGACAAGAGTGTGGAAGCGTTTGAAATGTGCTGCTACCAAAGATTGGAGAGAGTGAGTTGACGGAATGTACTTCAAATGGATTTATCCTCACTGAAGTAGGCACACAAAAAGAAATATTGAAAATGATACAGAAACGACTATTGAGTTGGACGGGTCCCAATATGCGACACGAACGTCTTCTACAGAAGATACTAGAAGGTAAGATCCAGGGGAAAGGGGGAAGGGCCGACCGAGACTTACCTTTACATCTCAGGTATGCAGGGACATTAAGGTAGGAAACTATGCTGAAACAAAGAGCACTGCAGAGGATAAGGTCAAATGGAGAGACATACTCAGACAGCCTTACAATCAGTCTTAGAACTGACCAATCCGAGGATATAGTCAAATGGAGAGACATGTTCAGAAAACCTTACAACCAGTCTTAGAACTGATCAACCAGAGGATAGGGTCATATGGAAAGACACGCTCAGACAACCTTACAACCAGTCTTAGAATCGATCAACCAGAGGATATGGTCAAATGAAAAGACACGCTCAGACAACCATATAACCAGTCTCAGGAATGATCAACCAGATAATGCTGATGAAACCTTATAACCAGTCTCAGGAATGATCAACCGGATAATGCTGATGACCAGTCCTATTTCGACATCCAAACAGTAACTTGCAAAGTACAAAATGAGAGAGATAGGTGTAACGCATTTATATGTATATTATTGTAATGTGTAGAAACATGAACAATGGACAGAAAGTTGGAGAAGAGAGTTGATGTCTTTGAAATATAGTTACATAGAAGAACGGGGAGAAACTCGTTGGAAAAAAGTAAACAAGATAAAGAAGTATAGTATAAATTATATGAGCAAAGAGAATTAATGAACCAAATTAAAGGTTAAACAGTTCAGATATTTGGTCACATCAAAGGACAAATCACTTTGCTAAAAGCAATACTGAAAGGAAAAAGTATAGAGAAAACACGCTTAAGGTAACCGTACAATGAATGGGCGAATAACATAAAAAGATGGACAGAAAACCCTATCAAATTGCAACATCAAGCAAGAGAAACGGGACGCTGGGGATCCATTGCAGCCAACCTTAAACGTGGAGACCTAATAATATTATATGCCGTACCAACATGTCGTAATATTATTGGCTACACAAAATATTTTATGAACAATGAGGTTTTAAACACTTATATGTGAAGGCGCTTCAAGTGAAAACAGTAAAAGTGTGATCGAAATGGGAAATCCCAGGCCTTTGTATTGTAACTTGTTAATATGGTTGCTAAGGATGTCAAGAGAGTCCTGCATGTTCCATCACGGTGCAGACGACGAACTTGACGTCATAATTAAAGTGTAATGCCATTGCACAAAAGAGTAGCAACGCACTGACGTCCTGCTATCCGTTATTTTTAGCAGACGATTGAAGGTCCAGCACGGTGATGCATGCCTTCCAATCCAGCAAGTGTATGAGTGGAGTAGGAAGTTCCAAAACGGCGTGAGTTCGGTGACATACTGATCACGACCGGGCCAGGCACACCAAGTAGTGACCCCAGAGTCAACTGCAGCCATTGGCCGTCTCGTAAGTGAACATCGCCGATTGACAGTGAGTGAATGTCATGCATCACCGTACTGAGCCTTCATTCGTCGATGAATTTCTATGGGTTTCACACTTTCCTGCTAGAAAACCGGACAACAGAACGTTGCTCTTCACTGGTGCTTGTAGCTACACGTCATAAGTTCAGTGATGTACAAGGGGATTTCCCTTGTAGCTACACGTCAGAAGTTCAGTGATGTCCAAGGAGAAGTCGCTTGTAGCTACACGTCATAAGTTCAGTGATGTCCAAGGAGAAGTCGTGTGGCTACACGTCAGAAGTTCGGTGATGTACAAGCAGAAGTCGTTTGTGGCTACACGTCAGAAGTTCAGTGATGTCCAAGGAGAAGTCGTTTGTAGCTACACATCATAAGATCAGTGATGTCCACGGAGAAGACGTTTGTAGCTACACGTCATAAATTCAGTGATGACCAATGAGAAGTCGTTTGTGGCTATACGTCATAAGTTCAGTGATGTACAAGGAGAAAACGTTTGTAGCTACACGTCAGAAGTTCGGTGATGTCCAAGGAGAAAACGTTTGTAGCTACACGTCATACGTTCAATGATAACCAATGAGAAGTCGTTTGTAGCTACATGTCAGACGTTCGGTGATGTCCAGGGGGAAGTCGTGTGTAGCTAGATGTGAATCAGATAATCGTGATTGTGCTTCGTTCTTGAGGGATGTCATCAGTGAGAAAGCTTTATCAGACAGGTGGGTCATCCCGCACATAGTCAGACATTTGAGAGAAACACTCCGCAATGAACCTTTTAGTATCTTCTGCTCCTCAAAAGGTTATGCATTCTCCTATTCCAGCGTTAAGGAGAACTGGAGATCTATCAATTCAAGTGGCCATGATGCAACACAACATTGACCCTGACCAGCATCGAGAAAACCCCCGAATCAAGTCAGCAGTGCGAAATATCAGAACATAGAGCGTTAAATTCGTTTACTGGCAGCAAACGCGCAACTTAGCAACTATAACTGACGGACAGCAACATTATTTGTTTGGGTTAGCAAAATAAAGTTTGAATTGAAAAATGGGTATCATGAGCGTTGGTGATCGCAATCACGTTATTACGCGAGCACCAAATGTCATTAAACGAGCACCGATGTGCTAGCGAGCACCATGTTGAGAACGCCTGGCCAACATTAGCCAGCCGATCTGGACCAGGCCATGATTTCAACACCGTGCAATCCATACAACGAATAAACAACCTTTTGAGTTGCCTCCTACAACATGCCAGACAGGTTAGGTAAAGGTAAAGGTCTGTCCAGTGGCACCAAACGACTTCAGGGATGAAGTTAACTTTTCAAGGACTAAGCAGCAGCCTATGTGAGATGGGGTGACCAGTTCCCTTCCTTGCTGTTTTTAACCTTCTCCAACTCATACGTCAGGTGCCCATTTACAACTGGGTCGACTGGACAAACAGTTGTGCCAGGCACGAACTACGGCCCGGATTTGTTTCTGTCCGTCCGTGAATTCGAACCCTGGCATGCTGTGGTTCCAGACTAGTTGCTGTTGACGTTGTTGTTGTTGTTTTGCTATTGTTGTTGCTAGTGTTGTTATTATTGCTGTCGTCGTTGTTGTTGTTGTTGTTGTCGTAGTCGTCTTTGTTGTTGTTGTCGTTGGTGTCGTCGTTGTTGTTGTTGTCGTCGTCGTCTTTGTTGTTGTTGTTGTCGTTATTGTTGCTGTCGTTGGTCTTGTCGTTCTTGTCGTTGTTGTTGTTGTTGTTGTTGGTCTTGTCGTTGTTGTTGGTCTTGTCGTTGTTGTTGTTGTTGTTGTCGTTGGTCTTGTCGTTGTTGTCGTTGTTGTTGTCGTTGGTCTTGTCGTTATTGTCGTTGTTGTCGTTATTGTTGTCGTTATTGTTGTTGTTGTTATTGTTGTCGTTGTTGTTGTTTTTGTTGTTAGTCTTGTCGTTGTTGTTGTTGTTGTTAGTCTTGTCGTTATTGTCGTTGTTGTTGTTGTTGTTGTTAGTCTTGTTGTTGTTATTGTTGTTGTTGTCATTGTTGTTGTTGTTAGTCATGTCGTTTTTGTCGTTGTTGTTGTCGTTGTTGTTGTTGTTATTATTGTTGTTGTCATTGTTGTCGTTATTGTCGTTGTCGTTGTTGTTGTTGTCGTTGGTGTTGCTGTCGTTGTTGTTGTTGTTGTTATTATTGTTGTCGTTGTTGTTGTCGTTGTTATCGTTGGTCTTGTCGTTGTTGTTGTCGTTGTCGTTATTGTTGTTGTCGCTGTTGTTGTTGTTGCTGTCGTTGTTGTTTTTAGTCGTGTCGTTGTTGTTGTTGTTATTGTTGTCGTTGGTGTTGCTGTCGTTGTTGTTGTTGGTGCTGTCGTTGTAGTTATTGTTGTTGTTGCTGTTGATAATGTCGTTGTTGTTGTTATTGTGTTGGTGTTGTTGTTGTGTTGGTGTTGTTGCTGTTGCTGTTTTGCTGTCGCAGTTGTCGTTGGTGCTGTTGTTGTTGTCATTGTTGCTGTTGTTATTGATGTTGTTGTTAAAAGCTACTCATGCTGAGTTCAGCTAACTTTTGACGACGTTTCTTTGGTAGCGAGTTACAGTGTCTTTTCTTAAATCCCAGGGGGCACTTTAAAAGTGAACCGTGATCCTCGTGGCTGTAGTTCAAGACTCCCCAGTAAGTCAGTCATTATGGGGATCACAGTGTCGATCCCCACCTCGTTTATCGGACTGCAGTGGCACACCCTGTTTCCAGGCGCACGAACGAGGTCACGAGGTCAGGGTCTTGATCAGCATGTTTCACCAGACCTTGATCACTCTATATATACGATCCTACACGGAAATGGGCAAGATGGACGACGAAGAGGTCGTCCCCCAAAAATATGGGAGAACAACATAAAAGAATGAACCTACTTCCAACCAAAAAAGGCACAGACAGCGGCACCTGACAGAGAGGGGTGACGTGGGGTTGTGAGGTATCTTCATGGGTGCCCAAACGACTTCACCGGTTACGGGATGACCTGACATCTAATTTGTGAATGTATCATTGTCACTAGGGTAGTCAATGTGTGGCCTAATGAAGCTAACTACTGTTCTCTTTGTTCCCCAGGTGTTTCTGATCCTGACGCTGTTCAGCGCAGCTGTCATTACTACTTCTATATGGCTAATGCTGGACTGCAGAGAAAGCTTTGCCACTGTCAGGCCGTTGCTGCCTAGGAATATCCAGTTCTGCACAAACATGGGCATGCCGGCCTTGTTTGCCTGCTGCACTATGCTGTTCGCCATCTTCGGTCTGGGCTGCACGGGTAGACGTTTAACTGGTTACGCGCTAATCATTATCAGCTCCGTGGAGATCCTTCAGAGTGTCACTGCCTTAACCTTCTACAAGTGCAACACAATGTCGCGTCACGAGGTAATGGCATCTGTAAACTCCAGCCTTCTTCCTTGCTACACGCCAAACAAGTATGTGATTCCATTTATGTCTTCAAACTCCCCTGACAATTCAGCGTTCCTGCCTCGTGGTTCTTCTTTCGCGGGCTTTCATCGGTCAGCAAGGACATCCGGTACAGGGAGGTCTTCAGTAGAACGACCAATAGTCGATGCTGAAGATTCTGTTTCTTCACAGTTTAACCAATTCAAAATCAATGATGTGTATCGAACCAGCCTTCAATCACCATCATTCATGACTACAAGTTATATTCACAACGATAAGAAGAAGCGTCTTCAGCGTTTAGACATCACTGTGCCTTTGGACACATCCCATGCTCGGCAGACAGTAAATGCATCCCCTCAGCTGAACAAACAAGAAATCATTAAAAGAATGACACAACACGTAGATTGCACGCCTGATAATCGATATTTTTGGAATCTATCGCAAAGACTTAAAAAAAGTGAAGTGAACAGTTGCATACACGTCTGCAAGGCATATCAAGCCGTGTGCCCAGTATCCAACAAACACATGCAGTTCTCAGCTCAAGTGCCTCCTTCAGACTACATACCCCAAACTGGTACATCTCTCAGAGACGATGACACTATCACGAGCTGGTCACGAGATCGAGGCACAGCAAATAGAAACTATATCATCAATTTGTCTGGGGTAGGGAATGTCAAAGGATTTGAAAGAATGGCTGAGGAGTGCGGGTACAAGGTCTACAAGTATGTTAGCGATCTCTGTTACTATGACACTAAGGTTATTCTTCCCATTTCGTTGTGTGCACCCTTGATATGCATAGGCATGTCCGTCTGCTTCATCTATTTAGCATACTGTGACCGTAGACTCAAGGAAGAGTCGCAGTCAAATATTTTCATTCAAGTACCGGAAGAGAGTTCAAGCCCATCATGTACCTGGTCGTTCGGAGACTGCTGCAGCCGTCTGATAAACTGTCTCAAACCATGCCGGTGCAACTGCCCGATCAACAGGAGTCTCACTTGGACGTGTCTGGTCTGTTGCCGTTGCTGCCCTTTCGCAGCTGGACATCTAGACTCTTGTGAGCGCTCCAACTCCACCAACGAACTGCTACATCTCCAAGCTATGCCTTCCAGCCTGACTATTGCCAGCGCCTTGTCACCGGCAGTGTCTCAGTACACTATCAATACGTCATTCTCCGATGACTGTTCTCCAATTCTGCCTCGCCGGTCGTAGCAGAGAATGAAACTCATTAAAACGCTCATGTGTTCTTCTGTACGTTACGATCAACAATTGCTGCAAAGGAGTCGCGTCTTAACGTGTGAATATCTGGATCTCTCATTGCGAGAGCAAGAATCCAGTGTTCCTTAATATACTGCTCCCTACGATATGTGGTTATATAGAAGATTGGGCCGCATTTCTTGGAAAGAGGAGAAATCAAATGTTGAGGTTTTGAAAAAGCCGGGGGTGAAATGAGAATTAATGATCGAAGTCAGTGTTAGATAATTACGTTATTTTGGTCATATAACAAAATATACTTCCTTGTTGAATATCATACTGGATGGTAGGGTAGAAAGCAGTCGTTCAAGAGGCAGACGTTTTAAGTGGGTGGATAATATCATTACGAGATGGACTGCAAAACGCTTGTCAGATTGCACCATTACGTCAAGACATTGAGTACACTGGAGATTCATTGAAGTCCACCTTCGATACGGAGATAGCACTTGAGCTGAACTGAATTTTATTTGCGGAGAATCTGACAAATGTCAGGAGCATATAAAAGGTTGTCTTGGTGGAGAGAGGAGACTAACCTCTGATCAGGCAAAACATACTGATCGGACATGTTAGTCAGGATCAGGTAAAGCATACTGATCGGACATGTTTGTCAGGGTCAGGTAAAATACACAGACCAAGACCCCTTACTCACTGCTTCCATGGGCAGCCTTAGAGATCGAAGTAGTGTGGGGGGGGGAGGGGGGGGAGGGGCTAGTGGGTGGTCGACATGATCCTGTAGTAGTGAGCGACATGCAGATGGTGCCAAGCATTGCACAACTATCTGATGAACGCCAATTCACCTTTGATCATCACGAACTGGAATGTGAGGAAAACCACTGCAACCCGCCACTTAACGACCCTAACAGGGCGCACTGAAGAGTAATCTTTCTCATTGTGGGCATTGAACAACAACAAGGTTTGTTTTACGCCCGATGCGAACCAATAAATACACGCGCAGTGCAGTCCCCGCAAGACAACATACTTGATTAGTTTGCAAATAAATCTACAGTAAGTACGTTTGCTAGTGACAACGAACACAAAGACAAAGATGTTTCTGCACTCATAAAACATATATAATAATAGACAACAGAAAAGAAACTGAAGTAATTAACAGCTCAGATTCCAACCACGGGTCGAAAGTGACAGAAGTGATTAGCCAGAAGCGAGAGAGATGTGTTTAAGTGTTTCACCCAGCCGATCACCCCAAAAAGATGTCTCAACTGGAAAACTACGTCAAGCAAAGCCAATGATATTTAGAACATCATTATTTATTAGCGAGGAAATATTAAATGTACTTGTTAATTAAATACACAGAAAAATATATAGCTCCTTCTAGTTAATGCGCGAATCGAATCGGATATGTTGTCTGCCTGCCGGATGACGTTCAGTTGCTAAGCAACGTAAGTTGAGACGATCTAACTGAAGTTGTCCGTCTTTGGTTTAAGGATGGCTATTTAAATGATAGAATTGGATAAGAAAAAATGATGAATAGGCTAAAACGACATTATTGTTGCCTGTCAAATAATTTGTCCCTCTCTTGTTGTACTTTTGATTTTGAGTTTTCTGATCCATGGTTTTAACCTTAGCTATTAATCTTGTCCCTCTCTCGTTGTACTTTTGATTTTGACTTTTCTGATCCATGGTTTTAACCTTAGCTACTAATCTTGTCCCTCTCTCGTTGTACTTTTGATTTTGACTTTTCTGATCCATGGTTTTAACCTTAGCTACTAATCTTGTCCCTCTCTCGTTGTACTTTTGATTTTGACTTTTCTGATCCATGGTTTTAACCTTAGCTACTAATATTGTCCCTCTCTCGTTGTACTTTTGATTTTGAGTTTTCTGATCCATGGTTTTAACCTTAGCTACTAATCTTGTCCCTCTCTCGTTGTACTTTTGATTTTGAGTTTTCTGATCCATGGTTTAACAGTGTCCACTAATCTTGTCCCTCTTTCGTTGCACTTTTTATTTGAACTTTTCTGATCCATGGTTTAACAGTTCCCACTTTTCTTTTCCCTCTCTCGATATACTTTTAATTTTGACATTTATGATTCTCGGTATAAGATTTTCCACTTTTCTGTTCCCTCTGTCGTTATATCTATTTTAGGTGGTATGGGACTTGCAACCTTATATATATATATATATATATATATATATATATATATATACATATATATACATATATATATATATATATATATATATATATATATATATATATATATATATATATATATATAAACCAAAGTGCTTCAAAAATGCGTACTGCCAGAACAAGTGAATGCTTTGCCGCAGGCTTAATTCAATGGTGTCCTAATACTTTGATGGAACTAACAGTAAGGACGATAAGAGAAGTACCAGAGTACACTCACTGCGTCATTGGGCAAACGTTGATAGGAGAATAGTTAGTGGTCACATGTTCCTCATGGAGCGGCAAAGCGCGAGGGATAAGGTGCAGAGAAACGTCATAACGTGTGATAGCACAACTACGTCATAACGGCTGATTAGCTGGAAAGTCACGTCGTGACGAGTGTTGATACAAAGGGTTACGTCGTGAAGGGTGTTGAGACGGGGAGTCAGTCGTGGAAGGTGGTGAGACGGAGAGTCACGTCATGATGGATGATGAGGCGGAAGTCACGTCGTGATGGATGTTGAAACGGATATTCACGTCGTGACGAGCAATGAGACGGATATTCACGTCGTGGTGGGTCATGAGATGGGGAGTCACGGCGTGACGAGCAATGAGACGGAGAGTCACGTCGTGGGGCTGTTGAGACGGAGAGTAACGTCGTGATGGGTGATGAGACAAGTAGTCATGTCGTGGCGAGCAATGATACGGGGAGTCACGTCGTGGTGGGTGTTGAAACGGAGAGTCACGTCGTGATGCGCAATGAGACGGAGAGTCACGTCGTGGTCGGTGGTGAAACGGAGAGTCACTCTGTGATTATGATGAGACAGAGGCACGTCATGTCGGCTGCTGAGACGGAGAGTCACGTCATAACGGCTGATGAGACGGAGTCACGTTGTGACGAGGGATGTGACAGAGAGTCGTGTCATGTCGCGTGACGATACGCAGAGCTAGGCAATAACTGATGATAACATGTTAACATGATAACTGCTTAAAAACCAATGCGCCAATCTGAACATCGGAGAATTCTCATCCTTCTTTGAACGCCATTTAATCTTCACCTAAATAGACGCTGCACATTATTACATGCAGCACTTGATGTGCAAATATATACTGAGAAAAAAACTCAGGAGACCCTTGTGTAGATCCGGATTGGTTGGCAGTCAACCTTACGCCTAGGACACTAAAAATACTTTAGTCACATCAAATGCCACTTTAGTCTAAATCAATGTTCCCCAACCGTCGGTCCTCGGACCTCTGCCGGTCCGCTGAAATTTCCTGTCGGTCCGCGAAGAAGGAAATTGCTGTTAAGACCGTTATCTATTTACTGTTCTAATTCTGGTTAGTTTAAAACGCTATAGAAGTTTCATTTCATAATATTAGCTGTAACAAAATAATAGATAAAAATGATATATAAATAATGGGACATTTTGTTTCCTACTTTCACCGGTCCGTTAAAAATGTTTCCTATTGTCACCGGTTCGTGAACAATTTTTCATATTTTGCACCAGTCCACGAACAATTTTTCATATTTTCACCAGTCCACGAACAATTTTTCATATTTTCACCAGTCCACGAACAATTTTTCATATTTTCACCAGTCCACGAACACTTTATTTTGCACCGGTCGATGAACAATTTTTCCTATTTTCACCAGTCCACGAACAATTTTTCATATTTTCACCAGTCCACGAACAATTTTTCATATTTTCACCAGTCCACGAACACTTTATTTTGCACCGGTCGATGAACAATTTTTCCTATTTTCACCAGTCCACGAACAATTTTTCATATTTTTACCGGTCCACGAACAATGTTTCCTGTTTCAACTGGTCCACGAACAATGTTTCCTGTTTCCACTGGTCCACGAACAATGTTTCCTGTTTCCACTGATCCATGAACATTGATTCCTGTTTCCACCAGTCCACGAACAATGTTTCCTGTTTCCACTGGTCCATGAACAATGTTTCATGTTTCCACTGGTCCACGAACAATGTTTCCTGTTTCCACTGGTCCATGAACAATGTTTCATGTTTCCACTGGTCCACGAACAATGTTTCCTGTTTCCGCTGGTCCACAAGGGTAAACGAGTTGGGAAACACTAGCCTAGATTAAAGAAACTATACTTAATGGTATGGGGCCTAGAACACAGGTAGAGCCAGGCCGAGGAGAAGATGGACACAGGATATCAAAGGTGTTTCAAAGCTGCCAGATACGGAGGCAGGTGAGCTAGCAAGAAGATCGAGTCGTGCATGGTGTTATTATGATGAATATAAACAAGAGGCATTCTGGCCGTCAGATCACGTGTTTCCGTCCTTGAACCTCTGGACACTCTAAGACATGGGTTTGAAATTCGGGTGCCGTGAAGCCATCTCTCATCACCCATCTGCATCTTTTTTTATTTCTGGTGTTGTTTAGTGTTTTCCTCTCTGGATTCAACATTCGATACACTCTTCTTTCAACCACAGACCACACACAGTCTCTTAGGTTATATCACGACGTATTAACCAGTGTATGGATACGTGTGGTATCTGTTTGTGATGTACGGTGTGTGCTCCACTACGGCAGTTTTACAATACAGTAGTTTTGCCTATTTTTTATGTACGTGGAGAAATGGAAATACGAAGAAAAAATCCACGAGGCGTATTATCGTGTGGTTAGAGATTTCAGAAATGTTTAGACAAGAATATGACACTGTATACTTTATTAGAGATAATGTCCATTTTTCCAAGACAAAAACATGGTCTAACTAGAGAGAATTCGATTAAATTTGAGTGTACTGTGCAAGTTTTAAAAAAGATTCACTCACAGAAAGTGTTCTAGCAAACATGAAGGAAAGGTACAATTATATATTTAAATCGTAATATCTATCTGATACTCCAGTAAGATGATTTTCGCCATAACTTTGCTTCATCAACTGGCAATCTCCAACAGACGCATTTTTTGTTCCGGATACGATCTTAGTAATCCAGTATTTAATCTCTGCTTTCCATTGCCAGGATGGCTGGTGACAAAGTAGAGCACTTGATATTTGTTTTACCAGTAACTGTACGTTTCGAAAGCTGGACTATTCTACAGGAAGACCAGAAGCACACTGAAGCCTTCCATCGGCGCAGCGAATTCTTAATATCCACTGGGATTTGGCCGGGTTTCAAACGATCCACTGAGATTTGGCCGGGTTTCAAACGATCCACTGGGATTTGGCCGGGTTTCAAACGATCCCCTGGTACGACCGGGTTTCAAACGATCCACTGGGATTTGACCGGGTTTCAAACGATCCACTAGGATTTGAGCGGGTTTCAAACGACCACTGGTACGACCGGGTTTTAAACAACGAAGTAATCCGACGGACAGACCTTCAGAGCACACTGCCCATGCTAAACCGTCACCGTTTAGCTTATTTGGACATGTAGTCAGCCTTGCCGAGGACGTCCCAGTCCACCACTCTTAAAGCAAGCCATGTACATCGAGGACGGGAAACTACCTTCTTCGTCACAGACTCCCCCTCCTCCATCTATTCCTGCGGTTGCCCACGCAACCCACCTGAATCTCCAGCACAGCAAATGAGCTGTCAACGGAGAGCGATACATAGCTGGCTGCTTGCATCAAGGGTCAGCTAACAAGAGCTGACCAAGTCTCTATTCTACCGGTTTCGGAAGCTTTTATTTTTTTTTTTTTTTTTTTTTTTTTGCGTTCGCCTTATTTCTCTATTCTCCAAGGCGGTCTTCATTGCACAACGGTTTTTGTTTTCCGCCTGTCGACCCAGTGCATTCGACTTCGGCATGCATGTTATGTAAGGGTTTGCTTCCTCCTGCATTTTCCAAGGGTTTGCTTTCCCGGTGTAACTGGCGGTGTTGTGATGGGGATCGAACTCAGCACCTTTGGATTGTGAGCTGTGCCACTTTAACCACTAGGCCACGCCGTCCTTAACCTAACAGTTGTTTTCTCATTATTTACTATTACACAAACTGCTAACAGCCAAAGGTAAAGGTAGCCCCATAGCAGACACTATCGTCTGTCTGGGGTGAAGTGTTAGAGACTTCATTGTACTAAGCCATGGCTTTGTGAGGTGAAATGGCCAGTTCCCTCCCTCGTTGCCGTTTTTCTTCCCTAATCGTCAGCTAAGTACCTATTTACAGCTGTGACGACTAGAAAAACCGATAGCACGGATTTAAACCGCGTACCTTTGCCATGAACAGCAAGTGCTCTACGACTGCACCAATCAGCCGCTAGTGGCTAAAGAAGACATATATTATCAATGGGCTACATCTCCTTTTACTTCATGTTACTTTATCTCCTGCTGACATAAATTGTAAACCTAGCTTTGGGGATAAAGTCTAACGTCTGGTCATGCACAACATACTGATCAGACATGCTAGGTTCAGGGTCAGGGTCAGGCACAACATACTGATGTGACATGTTAGGGTCAGGGTCAGGCATAACATACTGATCAGACATGCTAGGGTCAGGGTCAGGCACAACATACTGATCAGACATGCTAGGGCAAGGGTCAGGCACAACATACTGATCAGACATGCTAGGTTCAGGGTAAGGGTCTGGTACAACATACTGATCAGACATGTTAGGGTCAGGGTCAGGCACAACATACTGATCAGGCATGCTAGAGTCAGAGTCAGGGTCAGGCACAACATACTGATCAGACATGCTAGGCTCAGGGTCAGGGACAACATACTGATCAGACATGTTAGGGTCAGGGTCAGGCACAAAATACTGATCAGACATGCTAGGGTCAGGGTCAGGGTCAATTTCAGACACAACAGACTGATCAGACATGCTAGGTTCGGGGTCAGGGTCAGGCACAACATACTGATCAGACATGCTAGGTCAAGGTCAGTGTCAGGAAAACATACTTATCAGACATGCTAGGGTCAGGGTCAAGGTCAGACACAACATACTGATCAGACATGCTAGGGTCAGGGTCAGACACAACATACTGATCAGTCATGCTAGGGTCAGGGTTAGGGTCAGGAACAACAAATTGATCAGACATGCTATGTTCAGGGTCAGGGTCAGGAACAACATACTGATCAGACATGCTAGGGTCTGGGTCAGGCACAACATACTGACCAGAAATGCTAGGGTCAGGATCAGGCACAACATACTAATCAGACATGATAGGTTCAAGGTCAGGGTCATGCACAACATACTGATCAGACATGCTATAGTCAGGGTCAGGGTCAGGCACAACATACTGATCAGACATGATATGGTCAGGGTCAGGCACAATATACTGATCAGACATGTTAGGGTCAGGGTCAGGCACATCATACTGATCAGACATGCTAGGGTCAGGGTCAAGGTCAGACACAACATACTGATCAGACATGATATGGTCAGGGTCATGGTCAGGAGCAACATACTGATCAGACATGCTAGAGTCAGGGTCAGGGTCAGGCACAACATACTGATCAGACATTCTAGGGTCAGGGTCAGGGACAACATACTGATCAGACATGCTAGGGTCAGGATCAAGGTCAGGCACAACATACTGATCAGACATTATAAGGTCAGGGTCAGGGTAAGGCACAACATACTGATCAGGCATGCTAGGGTCAGGGTCTGGGTCAGGAATAACATACTGATCAGACATGCTAGGGTCGGGATCAGGGTCAGGCACAACATACTGATCAGACATGCTAGGTTCAAGATCAGGGTCAGTCACAACATACTGATCACACATGCTAGGGTCAAGGTCAGAGCAAGGAACAACATACTGATCAGACATGCTAGGGTCAGGGTCAGGAACAAAATATCTGATCAGACATGCTAGGGTCAAGGTCGGAAACAACATACTGATCAGACATGCTAGGGTCAGGGTCAGGCACAACATACTGATCAGACATGCTAGGGTCAGGGTCAGGCACAACACATTGATCAGACATGCTAGGGTCAGGGTCAGGCACAACATACTGATCAGACATGCTAGGGTCGGGATCAGGGTCAGACACAACATACTGATCAGACATGCTAGGGTCAGGGTCAGACACAACATACTGATCAGACATGCTAGGGTCAGGGTTAGGGTCAGGAACAACATATTGATCAGACATGCTATGTTCAGGGTCAGGGTCAGGAACAACATACTGATCAGACATGCTAGGGTCTGGGTCAGGATCAGGCACAACATACTGATCAGACATGCTAGGGTCAGGGTCAGGCACAACATACTGACCAGAAATGCTAGGGTCAGGGTCAGGCACAACATACTGATCAGACATGCTAGGGTCAGGGTCAGGAACAACATACTGATCAGACATGTTAGGGTTAGGGTCAGGATCAGGTACAACATACTGATCAGACATGATAGGTTCAAGGTCAGGGTCAGGAGCATCATACTGATCAGACATGCTAGAGTCAGGGTCAGGGTCAGGCACAATATACTGATCAGACATTCTAGGGTCAGGGACAACATACTGATCAGACATGCTAGGGTCAGGATCAAGGTCAGGCACAACATACTGATCAGACATGCTAGGGTCAGGGTCAGGAACAAAATATCTGATCAGACATGCTAGGGTCAAGGTCGGAAACAACATACTGATCAGACATGCTAGGGTCAGGGTCAGGCACAACATACTGATCAGACATGCTAGGGTCAGGGTCAGGCACAACACACTGATCAGACATGCTAGGGTCAGGGTCAAGCACAACATACTGATCAGACATGCTAGGGTCTGGATCAGGGTCAGGCACAACATACTGATCAGACATGCTAGGGTCAGGGTCAGGCACAACATACGGATCAGACATGTTAGGGTCAGGGTCAGGCACAAAATACTAATCAGACATGCTAGGGTCAGGGTCAATTTCAGACACAACAGACTGATAAGACATGCTAGGTTCGGGGTCAGGGTCAGGCACAACATACTGATCAGACATGCTAGGTCAAGGTCAGTGTCAGGAAAACATACTTATCAGACATGCTAGGGTCAGGGTCAAGGTCAGACACAACATACTGATCAGACATGCTAGGGTCAGGGTCAGACACAACATACTGATCAGACATGCTAGGGTCAGGGTTAGGGTCGGGAACAACATATTGATCAGACATGCTATGTTCAGGGTCAGGGTCAGGAACAACATACTGATCAGACATGCTAGGGTCTGGGTCAGGATCAGGCACAACATACTGATCAGACATGCTAGGGTCAGGGTCAGGCACAACATACTGACCAGAAATGCTAGGGTCAGGGTCAGGCACAACATACTGATCAGACATGCTAGGGTCAGGGTCAGGAACAACATACTGATCAGACATGTTAGGGTTAGGGTCAGGATCAGGCACAACATACTGATCATACATGATAGGTTCAAGGTCAGGGTCAGGAGCATCCTACTGATCAGACATGCTAGAGTCAGGGTCAGGGTCAGGCACAACATACTGATCAGACATTCTAGGGTCAGGGACAACATACTGATCAGACATGCTAGGGTCAGGATCAAGGTCAGGCACAACATACTGATCAGACATGCTAGGGTCAGGAACAAAAAATCTGATCAGACATGCTAGGGTCAAGGTCGGAAACAACATACTGATCAGACATGCTAGGGTCAGGGTCAGGCACAACATACTGATCAGACATGCTAGGGTCAGGGTCCGGCACAACACACTGATCAGACATGCTAGGGTCAGGGTCAAGCACAACATACTGATCAGACATGCTAGGGTCGGGATCAGGGTCAGGCACAACATACTGATCAGACATGCTAGGGTCAGGGTCAGGGTCAGGCACAACATACTGATCAGACATGTTAGGGTCAGGGTCAGGCACAAAATACTGATCAGACATGCTAGGGTCAGGGTCAATTTCAGACACAACAGACTGATCAGACATGCTACGTTCGGGGTCAGGGTCAGGCACAACATACTGATCAGACATGCTAGGTCAAGGTCAGTGTCAGGAAAACATACTTATCAGACATGCTAGGGTCAGGGTCAAGGTCAGACACAACATACTGATCAGACATGCTAGGGTCAGGGTCAGACACAACATACTGATCAGACATGCTAGGGTCAGGGTCAGGGTCAAGAACAACATACTGATCAGACATGCTAGGGTCTGGGTCAGGATCAGGCACACCATACTGATCAGACATGCTAGGGTCAGGGTCAGGCACAACATACTGACCAGAAATGCTAGGGTCAGGGTCAGGCACAACATACTGATCAGACATGCTAGGGTCAGGGTCAGGAACAACATACTGATCAGACATGTTAGGGTTAGGGTCAGGATCAGGCACAACATACTGATCAGACATGATAGGTTCAAGGTCAGGGTCAGGAGCATCATACTGATCAGACATGCTAGAGTCAGGGTCAGGGTCAGGCACAACATACTGATCAGACATTCTAGGGTCAGGGACAACATACTGATCAGACATGCTAGGGTCAGGATCAACGTCAGGCACAACATACTGATCAGACATGCTAAGGTCAGGGTCAGGGTAAGGCAAAAACATACTGATCAGGCATGCTAGGGTCAGGGTGTGGGTCAGGAACAACATACTGATCAGACATGCTAGGGTCAGGGTCAGGCACAACATACTGATCAGACATGCTAGGTTCAAGCATACTGATCAGACATGCTAGGCTCAAGGTCAGGGCAAGGCACAACATACTGATCAGACATGCTAGGTTCAGGATCAGGCACAACATACTGATCAGACATGCTAGGGTCAGGGTCAGGCACAACATACTGATCAGACATGCTAGGGTCAGGAACAACATACTGATCAGACATGCTAGGGTCAGGAACAACATACTGATCAGACATGCTAGGGTCAAGGTCAGAAACAACATACTGATCAGGCATGCTAGGGTCAGGGTCTGGGTCAGGAACAACATACTGATCAGACATGCTAGGGTCAGGGTCAGGGTCAGGCACAACATACTGATAAGACATGCTAGGTTCAAGATCAGGGTCAGGCACAACATACTGATCAGACATGCAAGGGTCAAGGTCAGGGCAAGGAACAACATACTGATCAGACATGCTAGGGTCAGGGTCAGGAACAAAATATCTGATCAGACATGCTAGGGTCAAGGTCAGAAACAACATACTGATCAGACATGCTAGGGTCAGGGTCAGGCACAACATACTGATCAGACATGCTAGGGACAGGGTCAGGGTCAGGCACAACATACTGATCAGACATGCTAGGGTCAGGGTCAGGGTCAGGCACAACATACTGATCAGACATGCTAGGGTCGGGATCAGTGTCAGGCACAACATACTGATCAGATATGCTAGGGTCAGGATCAGGGTCAGGCCCAACATACTGATCAGACATGCTAGGGTCAGGGTCAGGCACAACATACTGATCATGCATGTCAGGGTAATGGGTCAGAAACAACATACTGATCAGATTTGCTATGGTTAGGGTCAGGAACAACATACTGATCAGACATTCTAGGGTCAGGGTCAGAAACAACATACTGATCAGACATGCTAGAGTCAGGGTCAGGGTCAGGATAAACATACTGATCAGACATTCTAGGGTCAGGGTCAGGGACAACATACTGATTAGACATGCTAGGGTCAGGATCAAGGTCAGGCACAACATACTGATCAGACAGTATAGGGTCAGGGTCAGGGTAAGGAACAACATACTGATCAGGCGTGCTAGGATCAGGGTCTGGGTCAGGAACAACATACTGATCAGACATGCTAGGGTCAGGGTCAGGGTCAGGCACAACATACTGATCAGACATGCTAGGTTCAAGATCAGGGTCAGGCACAACATACTGATCAGACATGCTAGGGTCAAGGTCAGGAACAAAATATATGATCAGACATGCTAGGGTCAAGGTCAGAAACAACATACTGATCAGACATGCTAGGGTCAGGGTCAGGCACAACATACTGATCAGACATGCTAGGGTCAGGGTCAGAGTCAGGCACTACATCCTGATCAGACATGCTAGGGTCAGGGTCAGGGTCTGGGTCAGGCACAACATACTGATCAGACATGCTAGGGTCGGGATCAGGGTCAGGCACAACATACTGATCAGATATGCTAGGGTCCGGATCAGGGTCAGGCCCAACATACTGATCAGACATGCTAGGGTCAGGGTCAGGCACAACATACTGATCAGGCATGTCAGGGTCAGGGTCAGAAACAACATACTGATCAGATTTGCTATGGTTAGGGTCAGAAACAACATACTGATCAGACATTCTAGGGTCAGGGTCAGAAACAACATACTGATCAGACATGCTAGGTTCAGGGTCAGGGTCAGAAACAACATAATGACCAGACATGCTAGGTTCAGGGTCAAGGTCAGGAACAACATACTGATCAGACATGCTATGGTCAGGGTCAGGGTCAGGCACAACATTCTGATCAGATATGCTAGGGTCAGGGTCAGGCACAACATACTGATCAGACATGCTAGGGTCAGGGTCAGGAACAACATACTGATCAGACATGTTAGGGTTAGGGTCAGGATCAGGCACAACATACTGATCAGACATGATAGGTTCAAGGTCAGGGTCATGCACAACATACTGATCAGACATGATATAGTCAGGGTCAGGGTCAGGCACAACATACTGATCAGACATGATATGGTCAGGGTCAGGCACAATATACTGATCAGACATGTTAGGGTCAGGGTCAGGCACATCATACTGATCAGACATGCTAGGGTCAGGGTCAAGGTCAGACACAACATACTGATCAGACATGATATGGTCAGGGTCATGGTCAGGAGCATCATACTGATCAGACATGCTAGAGTCAGGGTCAGAGTCAGGCACAACATACTGATCAGACATTCTAGGGTCAGGGTCAGGGACAACATACTGATCAGACATGCTAGAGTCAGGGTCAGGGTAAGACACAACATACTGATCAGACATTATAGGGTCAGGGTCAGGGTAAGGCACAACATACTGATCAGGCATGCCAGGGTCAGGGTCTGGGTCAGGAACAACATACTGATCAGACATGTTAGGGTCAGGGTCAGGCACAACATACTGATCAGACATGCTAGGTTTAAGATCAGGGTCAGGCACAACATACTGATCAGACATGCTAGGGTCAAGGTCAGGGCAAGGCACAACATACTGATCAGACATGCTAGGTTCAGGATCAGGCACAACATACTGATCAGACATGCTAGGGTCAGGGTCAGGCACAACATACTGATCAGACATGCTAGGGTCAGAAACAACATACTGATCAGACATGCTAGGGTCAGGAACAACATACTGATCACACAGGGGAGGGTCAAGGTCAGAAACAACATACTGATCAGGCATGCTAGGGTCAGGGTCTGGGTCAGGAACAACATACTGATCAGACATGCTAGGGTCAGGGTCAGGGTCAGGCACAACATACTGATCAGACATGCTAGGTTCAAGATCAGGGTCAGGCACAACATACTGATCAGACATGCTAGGGTCAAGGTCAGGGCAAGGAACAACATACTGATAAGACATGCTAGGGTCAGGGTCAGGAACAAAATATCTGTCAGACATGCTAGGGTCAAGGTCAGAAACAACATACTGATCAGACATGCTAGCGTCAGGGTCAGGCACAACTTACTGATCAGACATGCTAGGGTCGGGATCAGGGTCAGGCACAACATACTGATCAGATATGCTAGCGTCAGGATCAGGGTCAGGCCCAACATACTGATCAGACATGCTAGGGTCAGGGTCAGGCACAATATACTGATCAGGCATGTCAGGGTCAGTGTCAGAAACAACATACTGATCAGATTTGCTATGGTTAGGGTCAGGAACAACATACTGATCAGACATTCTAGGGTCAGGGTCAGAAACAACATACTGATCAGACATGCTAGGTTCAGGGTCAGGGTCAGGAACAACATAATGACCAGACATGCTAGGTTCAGGGTCAAGGTCAGGAACAACGTACTGATCAGATATGCTATGGTCAGGGTCAGGGTCAGGCACAACATTCTGATCAGATATGCTAGGGTCAGGGTCAGGCACAACATACTGATCAGACATGCTAGGGTCAGGGTCAGGAACAACATACTGATCAGACTTGTTAGGGTTAGGGTCAGGATCAGGCACAACATACTGATCAGACATGATAGGTTCAAGGTCAGGGTCATGCACAACATACTGATCAGACATGCTATAGTCAGGGTCAGGGTCAGGCACAACATACTGATCAGACATGATATGGTCAGGGTCAGGCACAATATACTGATCAGACATGTTAGGGTCAGGGTCAGGCACATCATACTGATCAGACATGATATGGTCAGGGTCATGGTCAGGAGCATCATACTGATCAGACATGCTAGAGTCAGGGTCAGGGTCAGGCACAACATACTGATCAGACATTCGAGGGTCAGGGTCAGGGACAACATACTGATCAGACATGCTAGGGTCAGGATCAAGGTCAGGCACAACATACTGATCAGACATTATAGGGTCAGGGTCAGGGTAAGGCACAACATACTGATCAGGCATGCTAGGGTCAGGGTCTGGGTCAGGAACAACATACTGATCAGACATGCTAGGTTCAGGGTCAGGGTCAGGCACAACATACTGATCAGACATGCTAGGTTCAAGATCAGGGTCAGGCACAACATACTGATTAGACATGCTAGGGTCAAGGTCAGGGCAAGACACAACATACTGATCAGACATGCTAGGTTCAGGATCAGGCACAACATACTGATCAGACATTCTAGGGTCAGGGTCAGGCACAACATACTGATCAGACATGCTAGGGTCAGGAACAACATACTGATCAGACATGCTAGGGTCAGGAACCACATACTGATCAGACATGCTAGGGTCAAGGTCAGAAACAACATACTGATCAGACATGCTAGGGTCAGGGTCAGGCACAACATACTGATCAGACATGCTATGGTCAGGGTCAGGGTCAGGCACAACATACTGATCAGACATGCTAGAGTCAGGCACAACATACTGATCAGACATGCTAGGGTCGGGATCAGGGTCAGGCACAACATACTGATCAGATATGCTAGGGTCAGGATCAGGGTCAGGCCCAACATACTGATCAGACATGCTAGGGTCAGGGTCAGGCACAACATACTGATCAGGCATGTCAGGGTCAGGGTCAGAAACAACATACTGATCAGATTTGCTATGGTTAGGGTCAGGAACAACATACTGATCAGACATTCTAGGGTCAGGGTCAGAAACAACATACTGATCAGACATGCTAGGTTCAGGGTCAGGGTCAGGAACAACATAATGACCAGACATGCTAGGTTCAGGGTCAGGGTCAGGAACAACATACTGATCAGACATGCTATGGTCAGGGTCAGGCACAACATTCTGATCAGATATGCTAGGGTCAGGGTCAGGCACAACATACTGATCAGACATGATATGGTCAGGGTCAGGCACAACATACTGATCAGACATGATATGGTCAGGGTCAGGCACAACATACCGACTAGACATGCTATTTTCAAGCAAAGTATACTGGCCAAGACCCTCACCAAGACATCATGATGGAAACGGGTTGTTTTCATTGCAGCTTGGCTAACGGGGTGAGAGATCGACGTGATCCCTGTAGTAGTGAGTATCCCGGCGCAGATGAAGCCAAGCATATCACAACCGACTGCGGGACCTAGGCCCACCTTTATCAGCACTCTCGGAATGTAAGGAAAGCTACTGCAACCCTCCAGTTAACGTCCTTTCCAGGTCGCACAAAAGAGTCAAACTACTCATCGCAGGCATTCGAAATAACAACAAACATAGTTCTAGTCTGATCAAGAATTGATGATAGTTTCAACAACAAACATAGTTCTAGTCTGATCAAGAATTGATGATAGTTTCAACAACAAACATAGTTCTAGTCTGATCAAGAATTGATGATAGTTTCAACAACAAACATAGTTCTAGTCTGATCAAGAATTGATGATAGTTTCAACAACAAACATAGTTCTAGTCTGATCAAGAATTGATGATAGTTTCAACAACAAACATAGTTCTAGTCTGATCAAGAATTGATGATAGTTTCAACAACAAACATAGTTCTAGTCTGATCAAGAATTGATGATAGTTTCAACAACAAACATAGTTCTAGTCTGATCAAGAATTGATGATAGTTTCAACAACAAACATAGTTCTAGTCTGATCAAGAATTGATGATAGTTTCAACAACAAACATAGTTCTAGTCTGATCAAGAATTGATGATAGTTTCAACAACAAACATAGTTCTAGTCAGATCAAGAATTGATGATAGTTTCAACAACAAACATAGTTCTAGTCTGATCAAGAATTGACGATAGTTTCAACAACAAACATAGTTCTAGTCTGATCAAGAATTGATGATAGTTTCAACAACAAACATAGTTCTCGTCTGATCAAGAATTGATGATAGTTTTAACAACAAACATAGTTCTAGTCTGATCAAGAATTGATGATAGTTTCAACAACAAACATAGTTCTAGTCTGATCAAGAACTGATGATAGTTTTAACAACAAACATAGTTCTAGTCTGATCAAGTATTGATGATAGTTTCAACAACAAACATAGTTCTAGTCTGATCAAGAATTGATGATAGTTTCAACAACAAACATAGTTCTAGTCTGATCAAGAATTGATGATAGTTTCAACAACAAACATAGTTCTAGTCTGATCAAGAATTGATGATAGTTTCAACAACAAACATAGTTCTAGTCTGATCAAGAATTGATGATAGTTTCAACAACAAACATAGTTTTAGTCTGATCAACAATTGATGATAGTTTCAACAACAAACATAGTTCTAGTCAGATCAAGAATTGATGATAGTTTCAACAACAAACATAGTTCTAGTCTGATCAAGAATTGACGATAGTTTCAACAACAAACATAGTTCTAGTCTGATCAAGAATTGATGATAGTTTCAACAACAAACATAGTTTTAGTCTGATCAACAATTGATGATAGTTTCAACAACAAACATAGTTCTAGTCAGATCAAGAATTGATGATAGTTTCAACAACAAACATAGTTCTAGTCAGATCAAGAATTGATGATAGTTTCAACAACAAACATAGTTCTAGTCTGATCAAGAATTGATGATAGTTTTAACAACAAACATAGTTCTAGTCTGATCAAGAATTGATGATAGTTTCAACAACAAACATAGTTCTAGTCTGATCAAGAATTGATGATAGTTTCAACAACAAACATAGTTCTAGTCTGATCAAGAATTGATGATAGTTTCAACAACAAACATAGTTCTAGTCTGATCAAGAATTGATGATAGTTTCAACAACAAACATAGTTCTCGTCTGATCAAGAATTGATGATAGTTTTAACAACAAACATAGTTCTAGTCTGATCAAGAATTGATGATAGTTTCAACAACAAACATAGTTCTAGTCTGATCAAGAATTGATGATAGTTTTAACAACAAACATAGTTCTAGTCTGATCAAGAATTGATGATAGTTTCAACAACAAACATAGTTCTAGTCTGATCAAGAATTGATGATAGTTTCAACAACAAACATAGTTCTAGTCTGATCAAGAATTGATGATAGTTTCAACAACAAACATAGTTCTAGTCTGATCAAGAATTGATGATAGTTTCAACAACAAACATAGTTCTAGTCTGATCAAGAATTGATAATAGTTTCAACAACAAACATAGTTCTAGTCTGATCAAGAATTGATGGTAGTTTCAACAACAAACATAGTTCTAGTCTGATCAAGAATTGATGGTTGTTTCAACAACAACAAACATAGTTCTAGTCTGGTCAAGAATTTGTCGTAGTTTCAAATTTGACTCACACAAACTAAGTTGTACAAATAAAAAGTAAAGCTCTTAAAAGGGAAAACAAATCATTTCCTGGACAAATGGAGAAATTTGCATATTTGCACAGTGTTTAAGGCTGAAGTTCAATGCTTCATTTTTTTCTCGAACAATAACTGCTAAAAGAGTATAATGTTCGTTAGCGCTATGATACGATGAATGGCTATACAAAATGATGTGGCTGGAAAAACGAGAGACAACACCGTTCTGAACTTCAAACAAACATTTGTCAAGCAACGAAATGGTTTATCGAACATTAGCAGTAAAAACCGAAGTTTCCGTGGATAGTTATGCAAATATTACCCTTTCAGGGCTCTCCCACATCCCCGCATCGCTCCTCATCCTTACATACCCACTGCATTCCCTCATAATCCCCCATAGGGTTTGAGATTTCACACAACATTTCAAGGTATGTCCAACTGTTCGCCATCCTTCCCCTGTCAACAAACTCCTTACCTGGCCAATCTTTTCTAAATCTCAAATTTCTCACTCCTAAACTCTTCTTTATCGACCCATCCATATTTTCCGGATTTCAACCTACCTATCCCCCAATCTTTCTTTATCCCCAAACAGCCTACCCCCCCCCCCCATCTCTTTATTCCCTAACCCACCTATTTCTCTTCTCCCCCAAACCGACACACCCCTCTTGTCAACCAACCAATAAACATCTTTTCTCCCAGTCAAACCCTTCCCCCTCAACCCGCACATCGCTCTACCCAATTATTTCGCCTCTCACTCTACTCATCCTTCATCTATCTCTTTACCAACCCCTCTACTCGCCGTCCATCTTTCCAATCCTCAATTCCCATCACCTTCCTCTTGCACCGCTAACCTCTCTCAGCCATCCAAAACAGAAGCAGGCTCTCTGTGTCAGGAGATCAAACAACACAATTCAGATTTCCTGTAAGAAATCTTGAGCGCAGATGCATTGCGCAGTATACCTCCAGCGAAGAAAATATATCCACTGGAATTCAGAAACAATAGTTCGTGGATGCTAACGTGGAACCTGTACTGACATAGAACAGCGAGTCATACACAATCCGCGGTCATACACAATGATCCTTTAAGGCAACGAAAATGTGATTTTAGAGAAAAACGTTGAGGTTTATATTGACTATAAAGAAGGCTAATAATGTGGTGCGTGAAGAGGCATAAACATAGAGACATCATCTGGCAACAATCAGGACAAGGCAATCATCCTTTTCCAGGTCGGAATTGTCTAGATAAGGGTTGAAAAACACGGTGACAACGAGAAGAATTGCAAAGAAGAAGGACAGAGGAAGGCAGAGAGATAAAATATTAGACATCATGAAATAATGGCATAGTTGACGACGATCAAAGGCGGAACTCACAAACGACGCATATGATAATCAGAGGCGGAGATCTTTTGCATTAAAAAAATCTCAACTTTTGCATTTCTATCCGGGGATAGGGCTAGAGTGTCCAAATGTCCTGTAACAAGTAATGTCCCAATAGTCCTAAAAGGCAACTACGAAATTTAGTTTAGATTGGTGGAACGGATTTGTATTGAATAAGTACCCATCAAACAGACTTTAAGCGTTATATTTATATATGCAGCAGTCACGACCTCACCCTAAGATGGGCCTCGCGGCTTCATCCATGCACTCGCTACACAGAGTCTAGTCCTAGCGGAGGCTCTCCCTGGAGACCAGGCTTCCTATATACTGCTCCTGCATTATCCCCATCCTCCTATACGGCTCCGCGATCCGGACACTACTACAGCCGGATGGGCAGCGTCTAGATGCCTTTCAACTGCGTTGCCATGGGCGCATACTTGTGATCCAATGGCACGGCATGATTTCCAACAGTGAAGTAGTGCTGCCAGGCATTGCCTTAACTATTGATCGCTGTCTCCTCTCCCTCATCGGTCACGTTGTCCGCCTGCCCCGGGAAGTCCCAGCCCACGAGATGTACCAGCAATCTGGGGAAGCGATGGACGGAAGGAAGCCGTGCTCATCCTGGAGATGCCCTCGGAGCCACCATCGCAACACCTGGTTAAAACAGATCGCTCCCCAACAGAACTACAGGCCGCCTGAAACGCGGCCATCAAACGAGGTCATTAACACGTTCATTCGACGTGACGGGTTCTACTATTGTTTTGAGTGAATATATATATATATGTGTATATATATATATATATATATATATATATATATATATATATATATATATATATATATATATAATAAACAGCAAAAGAAGATGAAGAAGAAGAATAAAGAGGAAAATACAGAGCTCTATTGACACCGGGCCATTAAGCATGCCCTAGTGCGGCCCTTGGAAAGGTTTTAGTTTGAGACACCCCTCACAGGAGCAGGACTACGCTAATCATCCGTGCCTGTGCTATCCCCTTCCAGACATTGCACTACGATATGTCAGTCAAACAGCTCATTGATTCTTTCAGTTTCAGACAATGATGAAACTATTACTTTAGTACTACTTTAGATGTAGTGTTTAACTACTTAAAACCTTCCTTTTACATTGGCAATTCCGATTGTCCCACGTGAAAATTGTGTCCCATTCGCTGTAGGCCAGTGGTTTCCCCTTATAACCTTTAAACCAATGAATGTGAATCAATCAAATTTGACACGGACATACTGTGAACCGGTTGGACTACCAGGAATTCCGTACTGGTTATTTTGAGCATGCCACACCTCAAATGTCAGCACGGCAGAAATTTCACCTTTCTTTAAAGATCATGTAATTTATGTGGGACTTTTACCACCAAGGTCGCCTGACCTTACTCTACCTGATTTCATCCCTATGGGGCACATGTGACGCAACAAGCCAATGAATCTCGTGGAACTGCAAGAAAACATTCGGCGGGAAATTGAGTCTGTGGAATGCCTTCCGTAACATGCAGGCACGCCGATGGTAGCTGCGACAACTTGCAATGCTGCTCCTTATTCTTCTTACACACAATGGCATGTCCGAGTCAAATTCTGTTGAGTTTCGTTCATTGGTTTAAAAGTTATTAGGGAAAACCAGGGGCTGAAAGCGAGTGGAACACCCTGTATATACATATATACATATATATATATATATATATATATATATATATATATATATATATATATATATATATATATATATATATATATGACCCATATTCAATTTGTGCTAGGTGTTCACTGCACGAGCAAGTAAAACTCATAAAATGTATGTTTAATATTACGTTATGGTAGAATTTTTATTAGAATTTAAATTATTTTGCAATTTTTCTTGGTAAACTTGGTTTTGTAAACAAACAGCTGCTGTCTGTCTGCTTTGTTGGTTCAAAAAAAGGGGGGGGGGTGGAGAAGAAGAGATAAATGAGTACCGGGACTTTGCTTCCGTGTGTCTAAAAACAATACACACGTGACTATCTAGATATCGGTGAGAGAGGATGTAACTAAACATTGAAAAGTGTGCGCCAAAAGTCGCGCACTCAGCAAGATTTAACGTGAGAGTGTTGCTTGTTAAGAGTAGTTGTTTAGTTGATTGTCCATGCTAGTGTATTTCCTATTGCGCAGAGCGTCTATTAGTGTACATAGTGTTTTGAAATGTACTTGATACATTTTTTAGTTAAAGGTTAAAGCCGAGGGCTGGACTTCATCCACGCGGGTATACCCATATGGCTCAGTCTCTCTCAGCAGAACAGTATCCTCGCCTGCCGAGAGCACCACACGTATGGCTCAGTCTCTCTCAGCAGAACAGTATCCCCGCCTGCCGAGAGCACCACACGTATGGCTCAGTCTCTCTCAGCAGAACAGTATCCCCGCCTGCCGAGAGCACCACACGTATGGCTCAGTCTCTCTCAGCAGAACAGTATCCCCGCCTGCCGAGAGCACCACACGTATGGCTCAGTCTCTCTCAGGAGAACAGTATCTCCGTCTGCCGAGAGCACCACACGTATGGCTCAGTCTCTCTCAGCAGAACAGTATACCCGCCTGCCGAGAGCACCACACGTATGGCTCAGTCTCTCTCAGCAGAACAGTATCCCCGCCTGCCGAGAGCACCACACGTATGGCTCAGTCTCTCTCAGCAGAACAGTATCCCCGCCTGCCGAGAGCACCACACGTATGGCTCAGTCTCTCTCCGCAGAACAGTATCCCCGCCTGCCGAGAGCACCACACGTATGGCTCAGTCTCTCTCAGCAGAACAGTATCCCCGCCTGCCGAGAGCACCACACGTATGGCTCAGTCTCTCTCAGCAGAACAGTATCCCCGCCTGCCGAGAGCACCACACGTATGGCTCAGTCTCTCTCAGCAGAACAGTATCCCCGCCTGCCGAGAGCACCACACGTATGGCTCAGTCTCTCTCAGCAGAACAGTATCTCCGTCTGCCGAGAGCACCACACGTATGGCTCAGTCTCTCTCAGCAGAACAGTATACCCGCCTGCCGAGAGCACCACACGTATGGCTCAGTCTCTCTCAGCAGAACAGTATCCCCGCCTGCCGAGAGCACCACACGTATGGCTCAGTCTCTCTCAGCAGAACAGTATCCCCGCCTGCCGAGAGCACCACACGTATGGCTCAGTCTCTCTCAGCAGAACAGTATCCCCGCCTGCCGAGAGCACCACACGTATGGCTCAGTCTCTCTCAGCAGAACAGTATCCCCGCCTGCCGAGAGCACCACACGTATGTCTCAGTCTCTCTCAGCAGAACAGTATCCCCGCCTGCCGAGAGCACCACACGTATGGCTCAGTCTCTCTCAGCAGAACAGTATTCCCGCCTGCCGAGAGCACCACACAAAGCACGAACTCTGTAGCTCGAGCCAACGAACTCAGGGATCTCCGGAAGCAATTGTCACCATGAACAGCTCGAATTCGAACCCCTACCGTCTGAACACGAGGCAACGGCTTGACCACTTCGCCATAGAAATAACAAGGGAAACTAGGTTGACAGTCTAGCGAGAGAGAAAACGACACTGACACAGGAAGAGGGATCAAGATCCTGAGCAGTGAATGAGATGTAGCGGTCGGCGACCTAAGACAGACTGCTAGAGTCAGGGTCAGCGACAAAAGACAGACACATTTTTCAACACATTTGTGCCATCTGGCTACGGTCGTCTGAATTCCGGCAGTGACGGATTGTGTTGGCTGGTTCCTGAGCAATTTTAGAACTTCATGACGCACTTCTTCATTCGTGTACGGGCATGGCTTGGCTTCGTTCGTTCTCAATCTCCCACTACCAAACACTGAAAGGGCTTAAGTAGCAGAATGTAGTCCAGAGAACGGAATGCGTTGTGTCGTAGTTTACAGCTTGACTGCGATTTTTGCACCTTTCGGTCCAAAACATCCGACTTCAGCAAGCATTTTATGTGTACTGGGTTAGCATTCCCTCTTCGATCCCTTCTCCTTAGCCAGTCTGCCCTGCTGCAGCCTATTATCCAGGATCACCGCGTGGAAGTGTAAAAGGGTCTTGGTAGCTCTGGTTCGCTGGCCCTGACGCTAGCACTCAGCTATGGGTCGCTGACCACAAGCAGCTCATGCGCTGCTCAGCATCTCGATCCCATTCGTGTACAACATGTGTCCAAGATTTCCTACATTTTACTCAGGTCAGGTCAGGTCATCCCGTAACCGGTGAGGTCGTTGGGGCACACATGAAGACATCCTAACAACCCCACGCCACCCTTCTCTGTCAGTGGCCACTGCCTGTGCATCTTCTGGTCGGAGATCGGTCCATTCTTTTATGTTGTCCTCTCACCTCTTTTTGGGCCGGCCTCTTCGTCGTCTGCCTTGCACCTTTCCGTGCAGGATCGTATTTGCAAGACCATTTGCTCTCGATATGTGACCGTACCAAGCGAGTTTTCTCCTTTTGACAGTTGTCAAGAGGTCTTCAACGAATATTACCGTTGTAACATTTTACTAAATTAATTTTTTTTTTTTTTTTTTTTTTTTTTTTTTACGTTCGCCTTATTTCTCTAATCACCAAGGCGGTGTAAGTTGCACTGTGGTTTTTATTTTGCGCCTGTCGGCCAAGTACATCCAACTTCAGCATGCATTTTATGTTAGGGCCTGCTTCCTCCTGCATTTTCTAAGGGTTTGCTTCCACCGAATAACGGCCGGTGCTGTGATGGAGATCGAACCCAGCACCTTGTGGTTGTGAGCCGTGCCACTTAACCACTAGCCCACGCCGACCCCACTACATTAAATAAATTTAGTTTTCGGGTTATCTTGACAACATATGGACATTTACTACACGCCCCTCCTATAACTCATTTTTCTACATTGCCACCTTCCATTTCATGACACTCCTCACGACGCTGGACCAACGTTTTTATTTCATCAGAAAACGAATGCTTTTGGTTGTGCCTTCAAGGAGGAATGCATCGCTGCTTTGACCTCGTCAGCATACATAAACTATTGTAATCTCAAAGATTCTTCCCGGGCCCAAACACGTGATAATCAGAGGAAGCAAGGTCAGGGCTATAGTGAGGATGCACCAAGATCTGAAATCTCAGTCGTCTTCTTTTTCAAGCACTGCTTTTCTGATCATGCTAAATCTCCAGTCCTATCACCAGGATGAAGTCCACAGTCCTATCACTAGGATGAAGTCCACAGTCCTATCACAAGGATGAAGTCCACAGTCCTATCATCAGGATGAAGTCCACAGTCCTATCACCAGGATGAAGTCCACAGTCCTTTCATCAGGATGTAGTCCACAGTCCTATCACCAGATTGAAGTCCACAGTCCTATCACCAGGATGAAGTCCACAGTCCTATCCCCAGGATGAAGTCCACAGTCCTATCATCAGGATGAAGTCCACAGTCCTATCACCAGGATGAAGTCCACAGTCCTATCACCAGGATGAAGTCCCCAGTCCTGTCACCAGGATGAAGTCCACAGTCCTATCACCAGGATGAAGTCCACAGTCCTATCACCCGGATGAGGTCCACAGTCCTATCACCAGGATGAAGTCCACAGTAATATCATCAGAATGAAGTCCACATCCCTATCACCAGGATGGTCCACAGTCCTATCACCAGGATGGTCCACAGTCCTATTACCAGGATGAAGTCCACAGTCATATCACCCGGATGAAGTACACAGTCCTATCACCAGGATGAAGTCCGTAGTCTTATAATCAGGATGAAGTACACAGTCCTATAACACGGATGAAGTACACAGTCATATCACCAGGATGAAGTCCACATCCCTATCACCAGGATGGTCCACAGTCCTATCACCAGGATGAAGTCCACAGTCCTATCACCAGAATGAAGTCCACAGTCCTATCACCCGGATGAATTACACAGTCCTATCACCAGGATGAAGTCCAAAGTCTTATCATCAGGATGAAGTACACAGTCCTATAACCAGGATGAAGTACACAGTCCTATCACCATCATGAAGTCCACATCCCTATCACCAGGATGGTCCACAGTCATATCACCAGGATGAGGTCCACAGTCCTATCACCAGGATGAAGTCCACAGTCCTATCACCCGGATGAATTACACAGTCCTATCACCAGGATGAAGTCCACAGTCCTATCACCAGGATTAAGTCCACAGTCTTATCACCAGGATGAAGTCCACAGTCCAATCACCAGGATGAAGTACACAGTCCTATCACCAGGATGAAGTCCACAGTCCTATCACCAGGATGAAGTACACAGTCCTATTACCAGGATGAAGTTCACAGTCCTATTACCAGGATGAAGTCCTCAGTCCTATCACCAGATTGAAGTCCACAGTCCTATCACCGGGATGAAGTCCACAGTCCTATCACTAGGATGAAGTCCACAGTCCTATCACCAGGATGAAGTACACAGTCCTATAACACGGATGAAGTACACAGTCCTATCACTAAAATGAAGTCAACAGTCCTATCACCAGGATGAAGTCCACAGTCATATCCCCAGGATGAAGTCTACATTCCTATCACCAGGATGAAGTCCACAGTCCTCTGACCAGGATGAAGTCCACAGTCCTATCACCAGGATGAAATCCACAGTCCTATCACCAGGATGAAGTCCACAGTCCTATCACCAGGATGAAGTCCACAGTTATATCACCAGGATGAAATCCACAGTCCTATCACCAGGATGAAGTCCACAGTCCTATCACCAGGATGAAGTACACATCCCTATCACCAGGATGAAGTCCACAGTCCTATCATCAGGATGACGTCCACAGTCCTATCACCAGGATGACGTCCACAGTCATATCACCAGGATGATGTCCACAGTCCTATCATCAGGATGTAGTCCACAGTCATATCACCAGGATGAAGTCCACAGTCCTATCATCAGGATGAAATCCACAGTCCTATCACCAGGATGAAGTACACAGCCCTATCACCAGGATGGTCCACAGTCATATCACCAGGATGAAGTCCACAGTCCTATCACCAGTATGAAGTCCACAGTCCTATCATCAGGATGAAGTACACAGTCATATCATCAGGATGAAATTCACAGTCCTATGTCCAGGATGAAGTCCACAGTCCTATTACCAGGATGAAGTACACAGTCATATCACCATGATGAAGTCTACAGTCCTGTCACCAGGATGAAGTATACAGTTCTATCACCAGGATGAAGTCCACAGTCCTATCATCAGGATGAAGTCCACAGTCCTATCCCCAGGATGAAGTCCACAGTCCTATCCCCAGGATGAAGTCCCCAGTCCTATCACCAGGATGAAGTCCACAGTCCTATCACCAGGATGAAGTCCACAGTCATATCATCAGGATGAAGTCCACAGTCCTATCACCAGGATGAAGTCCACAGTCCTATCCCCAGGATGAAGTCCCCAGTCCTATCACCAGGATGAAGTCCACAGTCCTATCACCAGGATGAAGTCCCCAGTCCTTCCCAGGTCTGAACGGTGACTCCCATAGTCTCTTCCTCAGTTCTCCTTTACCTGGCCAGGTGTGGCATCTCCTAAATGTGTCAGGAGTGGCAGCTGCTGTGTGGAAGTCTGGACAAGATCCATCTTGAGCTCGTCAGCCAACATCCAGGGCACCCACCGTGCACACATTATATAATGCTTGAGAACCACCATGATAATGTTATGTGAGGATCCGATACTGACATCCACTTCCCTGCCCAGAACTTCTCAAGAAATGCACCTGTGTTCACGAATAATGGCATCAGGGCGACCCACCATCTCATCAGTGAAAGGCGTGCTGAGAAGACAAGAGCGGTGCTCATCGCGGACTGATTATCGCCTATTTTTGAACGCCTCTGCCAGCTCGTACTCTTTTCTCGTTAATGCAGGCCTCTTCACACTGACCCAGCATTCTTCTATGAATTTCACGAAATGTCACATCCTACGACCACAAAAATATGATTATTTCTCGCTACTTTACAGTGCAAACATCTAAGGGTCCCGACTTTTTGTAACTGCTTCTCTCCCAATTAGCACGCAGCGCAATCTATTGGGCAGTGTCAACACCTTCAGTAAGAATGAATTCTTTCGTGCACGGGAGTTTAAAATGCCTGGGGTATTAGTTTCGTGAAATATTCTCAATTTGCTATTATTCTTAGAAAGATCATCGTGTGTGTATGTGGTGTGTGTGTGTGTGTGTATAAAAAAGTAAAGTAAAGTAAAGTAAAGTAAAGTGAAGTAAAGTAACCCATAGCATTACTGCCGCAGGGGTGTGAGGTGTTAGCGATCTCACATTTCAAAGGCTCGGCTATATGAGGGTGGTAACCATCTCCTCTCCCTGGACGCTTTTACTTCCCGGACTGAACCGGTACCCATTTAAGGCCGGGTCGACCCTGGAGCCATTGCAGCCTGAAAAAAACATTCAGATGCGAAGCCAGCGCGCTAACCACTGCGCTACGCGGTTCCCTATCGTGTTTTGTCTGTGTGTGTATATATATATATATATATATATATATATGAGAGAGAGAGAGAGAGAGAGAGAGAGAGAGAGCTGAATATATTATCCAAAATAGTAATTTATCCAAAACCGGAGAGGGTTGATGGAAAACAGTTAAAAACTTGGCACGTACCACTAAACGAAAATAATCTGCAAGAGTGGCTTGTTGTGACTTTTCTGAAAGTGGACTAGGTTCGTGGACACCTTTCATTATTGCGCTAAAGAGGAATACTCTCCATATAATGTACAATATGTAGCTTAACATTGACACCTCTACCGGTCTCAGTTCACGTAGTTTAGCTCACTTCAACCGATGCACAATATATAGAAATGGGATAAACAAACAAATATGTTCTATATAAAATCTATTCTGGTTTTCCCAGAAGGTTTGTAATTTAATATTGTGGATCGGTGTGAGTGAGACTTTTCGTTGCGCATCTTGGCTTTGTGAAAATTACTGATATCACAAGAGCCGTTATTATTCCACACTCCCTGATCTGTTGCGAACATTACACAAGGCCAACAATACAGTCTGTTTCTTGATTTGCATGCAGTTAAGCATTTTGAAGAAGTATGACACTCTGTTTTGAAACGACATGTTTAGTCTTTCATTTGCGTTTTAACAGAAATCTCTGTCTGGTGTTGGCCTACCTTTTCGTTATTACTGGCAGTTTTTTCTTCAAAACTGATAGCTATAAACAATACCGAGAAAGGAGAGCATAACATTGCGACAACACCCATTTGACCTACTTATACCAACTTATCTCTGGCAAGCTCTGTTGTGAGGGAACAGTTTTCAAATACGAGTTTCCTTCCATATTTCACCCTTTGAAACCGTGTCAAACTATATTGATAACTGAACACTTTAACAGTTCACAAGATATCTTTCATTAACGGGAAGTTACATTAGCTTAACAGCCACAACACTACCACTCATGAGAAGAAAACGACAATTATATTTACTTATGACAGAAGGCCAAGCGGCTAGCATATATTGCATTGTACAGATGGACTAGTTTGGCTTCGGCTGTTCCTCTACCCGAAATGAACCGATAACACTCGAGTACTTCCGATGTCAGAGTACCGTCAATTGGGGACGTAAATAGTGGGGAAATCGTTGAGCGTTGTGACACAAATTAAGGCTCAGCGAGGTATACTAATATTAATTAATCCATATTTTTTATTGCATGCTTTTATGTATCGAGGAAATTTAACTCAATGTAGGTTAATTACAATGTTTGGGGACTAGCCTTGTCCTACAAGTCCATTGACCGCACGCCACTGCTCCACGTCTTGTGGTTGAAACTACTGTATATTCAATTTGAACATTTTGATACGAAACATGGAGGTCTTCCAGTGTTTGTATCATATAAGATGTGAACCATAGAAGAGAGAAAAAAGTAAATATACGTATGTGAGAGAAATAAACAGAGAGGAGGAGAAAAGGTGAGAGCGAGAGACAGGAAGAGAGAGAGGTGTGCGAGACAGGGTGAGAGATAGAGCAATACTGAAGTATGTGTGATTCAGCTGTCATATATAATTAAAACGTTGATGGTTGTAAAAAGCTACATTTCCTGGGATGTACAAAGCTACATTTCCTGGGATATACAAAGCTACATTTCCTGGGATGTACAAAGCAAGATTTCCTGGGATGTACAAAGCTACATTTCCTGGGATGTACAAAGCTACATTTCCTGGGATGTACAAAGCTACATTTCCTGGGATGTACAAAGCTACATTTCCTGGGATGTACAAAGCTACATTTCCTGGGATGTACAATGCTACATTTCCTGGGATATACAAAGCTACATTTCCTTGGATGTACAAAGCTACATTTCCTGGGATGTACAAAGCTACATTTCCTGGGTTGACAATTCATCATCTTCATGGTTGCACAAAGTTACATTGCTGGGTTGACAAAGCATTATTTGCTGGGATGTCAAAGCTACATACACTGGGATGTACAACGCAACATTTGCTGGGATGTCAAAGCTACATAAACTGGGATGTACAACGCAACATTTGCTGGGATGTCAAAGCTACATACACTGGGATGTACAACGCTACATTTGCTGGGATGTCAAAGCTACATACACTGGGATGTACAAAACCTACATTTGCTGGGATATCAAAGCTACATACACTGGGATGTACAAAACCTACATTTGCTGGGATGTCAAAGCTACATACACTGGGATGTACAAAACCTACATTTGCTGGAATGTCAAAGCTACATACACTGGGATGTACAAAACCTACATTTGCTGGGATGTCAAAGCTACATACACTGGGATGTACAAAACCTACATTTGCTGAATTGTTCAAATCTACACACGCTGAATTGTTCAAATCTACACATGATGAGTTGTTCAAATCTACACATGATGAGTTGTTCAAATCTACACATGCTGAGTTGTTTAGAGCTACACATGCTGAGTTGTTAAAAGCTACACATGCTGAGTTGTTCGGGCAAAGCAGGTTCTAAAATTGCTCCGTTGAAATTGGATGCGTCTGGCTGAAAGGTGCAGAGTTCACATCTCGGATGTGAGCTACGAGACAGTGTCACATTGTCCTTTTCAGGACGAACGCCGGAGAAGAAAAAGAAGAAATTGAAGAAGAAGGAGGAGGAGGAGGAGTCAGACAAAACATGCTATACGGACATGGTAGTCATGGTGAGATAAATATACTGATCGCACATGGTAGTCAGGGGCAGATAAATATACTGATCGCACATGGTAGTCAGGGTGAGATAAATATACTGATCGCACATGGTAGGGTGAGATAAATATACTGATCGCACATGGTAGTCAGGGGCAGATAAATATACTGATCGCACATGGTAGTCAGGATCAGGCAAAATATACTGATCGCGCATGGTAGTCATGGTGAGATAAATATACTGATCGCACATGGTAGTCAGGATAGGCAAAATATACCGATCGCACATGGTAGTCAGGGTCAGGCAAAATATACTGATCGCACACGTTCGTTAGTCAGGGTCACGCAAAATATACTGATCGCATATGGTAGCCAGGGTCAGATAAATATACTGATCGCACATGGTGGTCAGGGTGAGATAGATATACTGATCGCACATGTTAGTCAGTGTTAAATAAAACACACTGATCTGACATGATAGTCAGTGTCAGGTAAAACATACTGATCGGACATGATAGTCAGTGTTAGGTAAAACATACTGATCGGACATGATAGTCAGTGTTAGGTAAAACATACTGACCACGACCCCCACCTCACTTCCACGCAGGTCTTCCTGGAAACGGGCCGTTTTTATGGAAGCCTGGCTAACGAGGTGTGGGATCGACGTATTCCCCGTATTGATCCATGCAGATAAAGCCACAACCGCTTCAAGGACCCAGGCCCACCTTCATCAGCAACATCGGCATGTGAGGAAAGCTACTACAACCCGTAACTAAACGTACTTTTCAGAGCGCACAAAAGAACAATCGTGGTCATTGTGAGCATTCAACGGCATCACCATCATCATCATGATACAAACAACAACTACCATTAAATACATCGCTTTTCTAGGGAATTGGAATGGGAAGACTTATAAGCCAAATACAATCGGCGTAAAACCAAAAAGTTGCCAGGTAATAGAACACATTCCTTCACCAAAAGTAATATTTAATCAACCACGACAGGACCAGCTGGCGGAGTTCATATTATGCATCAAGGTTCAAGCCAAATTAATAATTAGTTTGGTTGATTTTCTGTTATAGATTTTTTTTTTAAACTAGCTTGTGGTTGAGATTAAGGAATTAGATTGGCTGGGTAGCTTGGCGTCAACCTCTCAAACGGTTGTCGCTAAGTAAGCCTCTCAAATGTTTGTCGCTAAGTCGATGTTGTAGCACAGCAGTAATAAAGGTCTCTAGTCTAGACTAAACATTGGACTAAATAGTTAATGTTCCGGGGTCATGTATGCGCAAGCTACGCTCAGTCAAGTCAAGATCCATTGACTCGTTGAAACGGCAACGACAGAATGTCTTGGTAAAATTATACAGAGTAATGTTTACTAGTAGTTATTAACTGATTCACTTCACAGAGCCGATATATCGGTTCACAAAACGTATTAGAATGACATAGGCCTGATATATTGCCTTGAACATTTGCGAAACAATTACAGAAGTCACCAACGGTGGGCAAACAACGGACATGTTCTTCGAGCGTACAGCAACAGACTCCCACTGCAGGCCTGTATGTGGTTACCATCTGGCAGCAGGAAGAGAGGAAGACCGAAAGAAACTCTCAGAAGAGAAATCGTCAGAGAAGGTTCCATTTTGAGCTTGAGCAACATTCATGAACTGAAAAAAGTGGTGTCAGACGGATCACCCAATATGTGCCGTGTATGGCCCGTAAGGAACATTGATTGCTCAATCTGCGGTGCATATATATATACACGGTTCTTAATACCAAGTTTTCCGTAATGTATACATAAGCCTGTATTTCATACCAATTGTTTTAGATTGCAAAAATAAAATGGTCGTGCACGCAAAATATTCCGGAGTGAATATGTTAACGCACGGCTCAAGGTTAAGGTCAATATTAAAGATAATCCTATAGTAGAGACACTTCAGTCGGAGATGAAGTGTTAGAGACCTTCTTCTTATTCTTTCAATCTCAGATCGAGGTCCCGATTTCTCGTGCACAGGACACCGAGTTTTTATCTCGGCACAGCTTTTGTCTCTCTTCTGTCTCTCGAGGCCTGTATTGTTCCCTCTCTTCCTGTGTTAAAAAGCTTGCAGATTTGTGGGATATGTTCCACTGCCGTGGTATGCTGTCCACACGGGCACCTGTCATCTGTCCCAATCCTCATTTTTCGTATAAAGATTACCCCTGAGTCTGTTATGTCCAGTTATACATTTGAAGATAACCAATTAATATTCTCTTCTTCTTCTTCTTTTGTCGTCTTACTTTCCACCGGGCATTAGCCAAGTGTCGTGGTACGTATTTGTCTTTCGCCTCTCTCGTGACCCGAATAACAGTTTCCCAATTTTACGATAGGCCCAGTTTTTGCTGTCTATCCACCTTTTTCTCGGCCTACCTCTCGCCTTTCTTCCTTGTGTTCTCCTATAAAAGGTTGCATTCTCACGATGTGGGCTGATTTCATTCTCACAATGTGGGCTGGTTACATTCTCACAATGTGGTCTGGTTACATTCTCACAATGTGGTCTGGTTGCATTCTCACAATGTGGTCTGGTTGCATTCTCACAATGTGGTCTGGTTGCATTCTCACAATGTGGGCTGGTTACATTCTCACAATGTGGTCTGGTTACATTCTCACAATGTGGTCTGGTTGCATTCTCACAATGTGGGCTGGTTACATTCTCACAATGTGGTCTGGTTGCATTCTCACAATGTGGGCTGGTTACATTCTCACAATGTGGGCTGGTTACATTCTCACAATGTGGGCTGGTTACATTCTCACAATGTGGGCTGGTTACATTCTCACAATGTGGGCTGGTTACATTCTCACAATGTGGGCTGATTTCATTCTCACAATGTGGGCTGGTTTCATTCTCACAATGTGGGCTGGTTACATTCTCACAATGTGGGCTGGTTACATTCTCACAATGTGGTCTGGTTGCATTCTCACAATGTGGTCTGATTTCATTCTCACAATGTGGGCTGGTTACATTCTCACAATGTGGTCTGGTTGCATTCTCACAATGTGGGCTGGTTACATTCTCACAATGTGGTCTGGTTGCATTCTCACAATGTGGGCTGGTTACATTCTCACAATGTGGGCTGGTTACATTCTCACAATGTGGGCTGGTTACATTCTCACAATGTGGGCTGGTTACATTCTCACAATGTGGGCTGGTTACATTCTCACAATGTGGGCTGATTTCATTCTCACAATGTGGGCTGGTTTCATTCTCACAATGTGGGCTGGTTACATTCTCACAATGTGGGCTGGTTACATTCTCACAATGTGGTCTGGTTGCATTCTCACAATGTGGTCTGATTTCATTCTCACAATGTGGGCTGGTTACATTCTCACAATGTGGGCTGATTTCATTCTCACAATGTGGGCTGGTTACATTCTCACAATGTGGGCTGATTTCATTCTCACAATGTGGGCTGGTTTCATTCTCACAATGTGGGCTGGTTACATTCTCACAATGTGGTCTGGTTACATTCTCACAATGTGGTCTGGTTGCATTCTTACAATGTGGTTTGGTTGCATTCTTACAATGTGGCCAAACCAATTCATTCTCTGTTGCTTGATGTACTGTAGGCAGGGAATTGTTCAAACCTTCTCCCGAAAACTCTTATTTGTTATTCTGTTTCTTCTGGTGTTGTTAGAGATCTTTCGTAGACACCGTATTCCGCTGGTGACCCTTCTTCTTCTTTACTTTCAGGATCTTTTGGTCATGCTTTATCTGTAGGCCAGTCGCCATGATGAAGTCTGTAGTCTTCACCAGGTCGGAGCGGCTGCCCCACAGCTTTTGTCTCAGCTCCACACCTTCTGGCCAGGTCTGGTATCTCATTTCCCTATAGGTTGGGTATTCCTGTAGAATATGCTCAGAGTTCTGGCATCCCAACGCTGGTGACTAACTTTCGTGCCTGGGCCTTATCCAATGCCCATGTCCGGCACTGGTATCACAGGGTTGGGATGAAGATAACCATTTATCATCTGATGTTTTGCTTGGAGGGAAATCTTGGGGTGTCTTAGTAGTGACGACAGCTAATAGATGATAGCGTTTGCCCTCTGCACTCTCGTCTCTATTTCTCTATCGAGTCTGCCATTCTCAGTAAAAACAGTTCTCAAATACCTAAATTCTCAAGTGAAATTATAGTAGCTGTTCTTTTCAGAAGCGGGGATGTTGATCAATCCATTTCCCTTTAGGTCGTCCTTGCGGTACCATACGTCATGCTCAGATATATATGTAGGGACGCTCTCCACACTTCGGTAGTCTGTCTGCAGCTTCATTGCCTTCGATATTGCAAAGGGAGGAGATCCACTGCATGACTAATCATGGACGTCCCGTTGAGAGATGGTTCTTGTGGAGTACGTGCATTACTCGTCATCTATTTATGTATGTTGTTTTGAAGCTGCTATTAACGAAGGGACATCAGTAATGAATACTAAGTTTTATTGGTGGAATCTTTATTTTTAGTGACTTTATTGCTCGAGATCTCAGCTTAATGTGAAGTTGAGCGACCAGGTCTTTCCTTGTAATTTTTGTTCCCCTAACTGTGTGACTTGGATACGTATCTACTTCTGAATATATTGGAGCGCGTCGAAGTAAAGAAGTTGAGCCTGGCCCCTTAGCTGTTCGAGGAAAGCTCTCTAACCACTCTACCACGCAGATGATCTAGTGTGTGTGTATGTGTGTGTGTCGTTCGCCTTGTACCTTAAGACGGATGCACTGTATTATGCTTATGCGCATTAAAACTCAGTGCATCCGACTTTAGCACCAATTTATTTTCAAACGGGCTAACTTCTAATAAGGTACGACCTTGCAGGTTCATGAATCTGAATATTTGCCAGTTTGGCCTGCTCACCGTGTCACTAACCCCTAGACATTGCCAACCCTCATCTGTTGAACAGAATACAGGAATGAATACAAATACTCTAAGGGAGATCGGGAAACTACTAACATTTTAGAACCGCTGTTCATAAACTCAATAGATCCGTTTATTGGTTTCGTTAGCTGTCAGTCTTCAACGAGCAGACATTCTCTGCACATTCTCGAATTACATTTTGTAAAGATAACTAGCAGACCTGTCTGCCGTCATTTGCACTGATATAGACGAAACAGCAGAAGTTTAACAATGAAAATGCCCTCACTCCCGCACCCATCCCCTGCATCCAATCCCTACTGCACTCTTTCCCCACGCTCAAGACCGCCTATCTCCGCCATAAGCCCACCACCACCTCTTCCACATGCCTGTCACTTCTATTTCAGACCACCCATAACATTGCTCACCTCTCCCACGCTTCAACAGACCCATCTCTTTCCTCACCTCTCCAAATGGCCCATTCCTTCAACCCGCCAACCACTTCTCAACCCATCTCTTCCCCCTCTACCAATTCGCCAGTCTCTTCACCACACAACTCCCCCCCCCCCTGTTCCATCATCACCACCGCATTAACTCGTCCATACGTGTTTCCGATTCAGAACTGTGTTAACGACTTTTCCATGTCCCAACCATCCTGAATCCTCTCCAACGACATATGTCTCAGGTTTCAGTGTCAATACTTTTCGTTCCCATTTCAAAGCCTTGGTGACAACTATAGAATTGATCACCATCCGGCCAGTTAGCGTCTGGAAAGATTAATTTCCTCGAAATAAAAGTGTTTAGTTAATCAACTAACAGGTTTCCAAAAATAGATCATCTGGAGTTCTTGCCAGAGCTTTGACGTACTGAACAATATATAGAAGTGAACACAGTGCCTTGTATGTTATACGACGTCAAGAAAATATTCTAATGCCAGTGTGCAAAAACAAAATCGTATAGTCAGAATCATGTTGTGGAAAAACAAAACAATTGACGAGCTAAATATCTACAAAACAATTGACGAGCTAAATATCTACAAAACAATTGACGAGCTAAATATCTACAAAACAATTGACGAGCTAAATATCTACAAAACAATTGACGAGCTAAATATCTACAAAACAATTCAGATAATAGGTCAGAAATGGCTGTTGCTTTATTTCCACATTGACACACTTGGCAAAGGCAAAGGCCGCCGTCCATCGTAGACTATGATGGCATACTAAATGTTGCTAGCGATATTTTTAGTAAGGACTAACTGCGATACTTTTTATTCTTTTTCGTCTCGAGCCGCCCTACCCCAGTGGCAAGTCAAGGATAAGATGACTATGGGCGACTACGAGATGCAGGGGACTGCGCATCAAGCACCCGTAAAAAAAGACGGCGGAGTCCGGAGTCAAACTCCCACCACCTAATCACAAGGCCGACGACTTAACCACTTCGCCACGGAATCCCCATGTAAGGAAGACTGTCTTGTCTATGACATGGTTCTTGTTTTCCGCGATGGATATTGCAGTTGTTTTTAATCAGCCTCTGATAATGTTTGAGAATTGTCCAGTGACCACGGAAATATGGATTTTCTGTCCGTTATTTAATTTTGTGTAAACGCCTCCACCTCAGATAAGCCTTTCCGTTATACAGGCAGCAGGGATAGGGACATAGACAGGATCACGTCAAAACTGGAGGAGTAGGGTCTTGGTCAGCTCTGGTTCGCTGACCCAGGTGCGATGAGTCGGTAGTTAGTTAGATGGCCGGAGTCGAACTAACACCACCTGATCACGAGACCAACGGCGTAACCACTTCGCTGCGGAATCTCCTGACACACTTATTGCATCGATTTATCGGTGCACCAAAACCTGCATCATAGATGTCTTTGTTCTGCAGCCTCAGCCACAATTGCATATCAATTTCACCGTCTCTTCACCATTCGAGAAACGTCTCCCGCTAACATGGTATCATACATTATGATGTAGGCTAAACCACTCAGAAACCCTATTTCAGTTGCTACCCTATCCATTCGCCATATCAGCTCGAAGCATTTCCCCAACCAGCGGCACATATGTTTATGTTGCAATCTGAAAAGGTCGACCAGGTCTGGCTCTATCGCCAATTTGAAGCGTCCTTGAGAATATGTACCGAACCAGTTATGCACCGCTTTACACAAACTAGTTACGCACCGCTTTACGCAACAAACAGAAACTTCTTGCCGTCAACAGGAAGCATTTCCTTATAAACATTCTTTGCAGAAAGTCCTTTAGCCCGAAAGAAAAACGTGTAACAACCCGCTGTTCTTTGATTGCACTCTGGGATCAAGATGCTGAGCAGTCCATGAGCTGCAGTGGTTAGCGACCCATAGCTGACTGCTAGCGTCAGAGTCAACAAACCAGAGCTGCCAAGACCCTTCTACACCTCCACAAGGTGATCCTGGAAAACAGGCTGCAGCAGAGCAGACTGGCTAAGGAGAAGGGATCGAAGAGGGAATGCTAACCAGGTACTCAAAAACAGCTCACTGAAGTTGGATGTGTTGGACCGAAAGGTACAAATATCGCAGTCAAGCTGTAAACTACGAAACAACGCATTCCATTCTCTGGACTACATTCTGATATTTAAGCCCTTTCAGGGTTTGGTAGCGGGAGATTGAGAACGAACGAAGCCAAGCCAAAACAAACCAAACCAAACCAAGCCAAGCTAAATCAAACCAAACCAAGCCAAGCCAAGCCAAGCCAAACCAAACCAAGCCAAGCTAAATCAAACCAAACCAAACCAAGCCAAGCCAAACCAAACCAAGCCAAGCCAAGCTAAGCCAATACCCATATTTTAAAGGTGTATCTCAGTCTTAGTTTTAGTCGACCTGTACTTCTATAGTGGTTGCTGTCCTTGTGCTGGTACCAGCTTTAGCGTGAGCTGAATGTCGCTAGGAGGAGGATTTCCTGCTTTGCTGGCTAGGCTCTAGCAGCTTATTACTCAGGCAGCGTTAGGACAAGTGCCAAGGAGGGTAGTTAACCAATGTGCGAGTCCATCTTAATAGACTCAAACACACGAATAAAGTGTACCCGCAGCCTGTTAGGCGCCATCTATGCTGCTCTTAACAAACCACATAACCTTGGCCGGTGCTCTGTCTTAATCTCACACAGTTAGTCGCCTCTTAAGACACGCTCTTTGTGTGGCAGTGCTGCTATTCTTGTCCGTGCCGTGCATAAAGACTCCGGCGAATCACTCGGGACTTAAAGGTGTATAGTTTTTGCTAATTTCAGTTTGGAATCCTGTTATTCAGCCAGGTAGCCGAAGGCTATTCGCAGTAGGTATTTAACTTCCTGCAGCTTATTAGGCCTGGGGGAATCTACAAATAATTTCGGTAGATTTTAGACTTGAATTTTTCAATATTCTACGGGCAGCGGCCGCTAAGCCTAGTCTTTTTTAAAATATTGTTAACTGTCTCTTCTTCTTATTCTGCGTTCGTTCTCAATCTCCCGCTACCAAACCCTTTTAACTGTCTTATTACCGTGCTCGACACTGAAAACGGGGAGTGTAGATGATCCACGTGAAAAAACTCCGGTCTCCCTCGTGATTCGAACCCCCGACCTCCGACACCCGAGGTGGATACCTTACCACGAGACCACTTTGCAAATTTTAAGAAAAGGATTGGTTTGCATTTCGTGCATAACAGTGTATGGGTCATTCGTATTTGGTGAAAATACAGAGCTGGAAACGTTCTTCGAGTTGGGCATGCTAAAAAGCTGACTGTTCCCAGTTAGACAAGCAAATATGAAAACTACGTTTTCCGGCTACATTAGGCGCCTCCGCATTTCCATGAGGAAGTCAGGAACGCGGCTCTGAATGACGTTCTCCCACATCGATGGATAGTACGCGCTGGAGCAGATGACCTTGCTCTATACAGCTGTCGACCCAGGTCTACAGAAGTGATTTATATTTGCGGGAATACGTTAAAGACATGGTCTACATGCCACCTTCGCCTAGATATCTTCAAACACTAAGGAATCGAATCACGACGGATGTGGAATGATTAACAAAGAATCAATTGCGGAGAGTGTCGGGGAGAATTGGCGTATCGGTTAGATGTCTGTCGTGTGATACGGGGGGTCGTAGTTTAAATAACTGCAATGTATGAGAATATACTTGGACATTTATGCTTTACATTGGTGCACACAGTAAGTGCTTATTGACCAAAGTCGGGGATCAAGATGCTGAGCAGCGCATGAGCTACGGTGGTCAGCGACCCATAGCTGACTGATAGCGTCAGAGCCAGCGAACCATAGCAGCCAAGACCCTTCTACACCTCCACACAGTTAATCCTTACTAAAAATAGCGCTAGCAAAATAAATCATGCCATCATTGTCTACGATGGACGGCGGCCATTGTCTTTTGCAGGCGGGATATGAATGACGCAGACATATATTTGAAATTATGGGAACAGGACGTCATGGATCATGTTACGTGGATGAGCAGAATTAAGCATGGAGTGCAGAGAAAGAAAATACTGATTGCAGATAGGTTGGAGGAAGAGGTTTCACCCTGGGGGCAACTCTTTCTCTCTCCTCTTACCTCACTCTGTTTCATTTGACTCTGTGCTACAGTCCCACTCTTGCACAACTTTCACACGCGCCCTCATGGTGAGGCCCTTCCATTGCACTCTGGTTGGGCTGGCTTCTGAGGGCGCACAAACCTAGCATAGGTACATACAGACGCACACATGCATCCAAGCACTGGTTTATGCGTCCTGATATCGCCCAGTGGACTACGGTCTGCGGTGGAAAATGGCGCGCCTCCGCCAGTAGAAACTAGTGAAGCAAACATCTAAGCAACAACAACAACATTGCGGATAGGTTGAGAACTCAGCGTTTGAGAAGACACACTACACCATGCGATGCCGCAAACTGTCCTGACTTCCTTGCACATACTGTAGAAGACGCGTCACTGCTCGGATTCGTCGTACGAGTCCCGTTCTTAACGTCATAGACTGTAGCTGCATCCCTTTGTTCAAAGAATAATTGATATCGTCTAACAAGACGGAAAGAGCGGATGGGGCAAATGTCAAAATTTAGGAAGATTCGCCTATCGTTTGGTGCAAACTAACCATTTTTAAAGTTTTCAGTTTCCAAAACTATAAATTAGTAAGTAATATGTATTTTGCAGAACGTCGCTCTTACAATCGTCAATCTATGTGGCTGTTATCAGTTTAATGGCAGGTGTGCAGTACGGCAGGTTGTCATTACTCTCTGTACATGGAGAAACGATCAAAGACAAGAACAAGACACACAAAAAACCATGTCTGCCAAACTGGAAACGACGGGATTCGTCACTTCAAAATACCAATATTCTTTTTTTATATTCTCTGTATAATCAAAGATGTGTGTGTATCTGTGAAGTAAAAAGTGTGTTACACATGCATGCCCGCAACAAACAACATTTTTGTGATGGGAATCGAACCCGGCACCTTCGGACTGTGAGTCGTGCCTCTTAACCACTTGCCCACGTGATGTTGCTGATGAAGAAGAAGAAAAACTATGTAGATCCCCCGGCGACTCGGACAAGCCCTGTCTGTCCAACAGAGCACGTGGTGATCTGAAACACTGGGCTTGTAAGCCAGGCTCACAACCCATTATTTCAATGACTGATTATCAATATTTGATCAACATTACATCAATTTATAAATAGCATCATTATACAAGTCATGTGCTACCAGTGTCCAACCTGGTCCATATACAATATCCACGAGATTAACATTTCACCGTGTGAAAGGAAATGTATGCGTCAATACCTCGAATTTCAGCTGACCTAGGAACAAATATCTTGGAAGTATTTTCTCAGAAGATTGAAGACTTGATAGAGACGTTGAAGATGTCAGAGAGCCTCCGCTGTGATTTGTCAATTGTCACCAGTTCTTACACACCTGAACATCAGCTTAACAACTCAACAACAATGTCTTCTTCTTCGCTGTCGTTTGTTCTTAAACTCTCGCTACCAAGCCCTGAACGTTCTCAAACTCCCGCTACCATGCCCTGAACGTTCTCAAACTCCCGCTACCATGCCCTGAACGTTCTCAAACTCCCGCTACCAAGTCCTGAACGTTCTCAAACTCCCGCTACCAAGCCCTGAACGTTCTCAAACTCCCGCTACCAAGCCCTGAACGTTCTCAAACTCCCGCTACAAAGCCCTGAACGTTCTCAAACTCCCGCTACCAAGCCCTGAACGTTCTCAAACTCCCGCTACCAAGCCCTGAACGTTCTCAAACTCCCGCTACCAAGCCCTGAACGTTCTCAAACTCCCGCTACCAAGCCCTGAACATTCTCAAACTCCCGCTACCAAGCCCTGAACGTTCTCAAACTCCCGCTACCAAGCCCTGAACGTTCTCAAACTCCCGCTACCAAGCCCTGAACGTTCTCAAACTCCCGCGACCAAGTTCTGAAAATGGTTTTGCGAGTAGTAGGATGTAGTACAGAGAACCGAATGCGTTGTGTCGTAGTTTACAGCTTGACTGCGATATTTGCACCTTTCGGTTCGACACATCTGACTTCAGCGGGCATTATTGGGTAGCGAGTTAGCCTTCCCTTTTCGCCGGTCTGATCTGCTGCAATCTGTAATCCGGGATAACCGAGTGGAAGTGTAGAAGGGTCTTGGCCGCTCTGGTTTGCTGGCCTTGATTCTAGCAATCAGATTTGGTTCGCTGACCGCTGCAGCTCATGCACTGGTCAACATCTTGATCCCAAACAACAACTGACAAACAGTGTGTTTAAACCATCTCTGTGCTACCAAAAATCTAGCAGGGTAAACGTGTATCGTGTTGTAGTGTTATCAACTCTGCTGTATGCCTGTGGAACACAGACACGCCAAACAACAAAATCGTTTTCACTTGAGATGTCTGAGCAAGCTGCTCAGAATCAGGTGTCAAGGCAAAGGGTGACTAACTCTGAAATTCCTAGCAGGACTGACATGTTCAGCATCCAAACACTTCTACAAATAGTTCAATAAAGATTAATGAGACACGTTGTTTGAATGCCAAATGAGCGCATCCCTAAGCAGCTGTTATAGGGGGAACTCATAACAGCCGGGATCAAGACGCTGATCAGCGCATGAGCTGCAGCTGTCAGGGACCCATAGCTGACTGCTAACGATAGGGCCAGCGAACCAAAGCTGCAAATACCCTTCTACACCTCCACGCGGTGATCCTGGATAACAGACTGTAGCAGGGCAGACTGGCTAAGGAGAAGGGATCGAAGAGGGAAGGCTAACCTGGTATTCAAAAAATGACTGCTGAAGTCGGATGTGTTGGGCTGAAAGGTGGAAATATCGCAGTCAAGTTGTAAACTACGACACAACGAATTCCGTTCTCTTGAATACATTCTGTTTTTTAAAGCCCTTTTCGGGGATTCGTAGCAGGAGATTGAGAACGAACGAAGCCAAGCCAATCCAGACAGACGCTGACATATTGCAGAAGAAACACTACAGAGACTAATTCAAAGTATCTCCGAAAAGCTTCATTATCGATGTCACCTTCTGTGAGATGCTTGCACAAATCTTTACTCCCTGGTGCGTTAGTGTCACTTAAGGTGCTCAGATTGCAGAAAGTACCGTCAACGCGGAGACTCAAAGTAGGCGTGTTGCCTGAAAAAGCCAAACGCACGACGACTCCATAGTCGACTCCCCACATGCGTGACCGAAATGTGGCAAGGCCTGTCGTTCAAGATTGGTCTTTACAGCTTTAAGAGACCACACTTCGCAGCAGAAGTAAGGTGCTGTGGTCATTAACTTGCGATGGGCAACTATTATTACTTGGCATTTATCCAAGGGACAACTATTATTAATACTTGGCCTTTATCCAAGGGACAACTATTATTAATACTTGGCATTTATGCAAGGGACAACTATTATTAATACTTGGCATTTATCTAATGGACAACTATTATTAATACTTGGCATTTATCCAAGGCACAACTAATATTAATACTTGGCATTTATCTAATGGACAACTATTATTAATACTTGGCATTTATCCAAGGGGCAACTATTATTAATACTTGGCATTTATCCAAGGGACAACTATTATCAATACTTGGCATTTATCCAAGGGACAACTAATATTAATACTTGGCATTTATACAAGGGACAACTATTATTAATACTTGGCATTTATCTAATGGACAACTATTATTAATACTTGGCATTTATCTAATGGACAACTATTATTAATACTTGGCATTTATCTAATGGACAACTATTATTAATACTTGGCATTTATCCAAGGCACAACTATTATTAATACTTGGCATTTATCTAATGGACAACTATTATTAGTTCTTGGCATTTATCCAAGGGACAACTAATATTAATAGACATTTATCCAAGTGGCAAATATTATTAATACTTGGCATTTATCCAAGGCACAACTATTATTAATACTTGGCATTTATCTAATGGACAACTATTATTAATTCCTGGCATTTATCCAAGGGACAACTAATATTAATATACATTTATCCAAGGGACAACTATTATTAATACTTGGCATTTATCCAAGGCACAACTATTATTAATACTTGGCATTTATCCAAGGCACAACTATTATTAATACTTGGCATTTATCCAAGGCACATGATAGAAAAATAAAAACTTGTGAAATCAAATGTCCAAGAAATTGTATCAGTGTCAACAAGAGAGATATAATGACAAAAGAAGACAGACATTTGGTAGGAACTTGCCCATTTGTCTTAAAGTACGTACATTACCAGACAGAAAATAAAATGGTTTAAACATCTAATTAAAATGTGACCTGATCAACAGCCCCAGCTCGTTTACAACACACGACTTTCCATTGAGAACCCAACACGTTCCACTTAACAAGGACCTGAACAGAATCCAACCACAACACACTCTACAGTACCTGCTGTGTATACACCCATATGGAATCGTTGATGGCCATTTCTTTGAGTTCGCGGTGTTCACAAAAGATAGGCAAATTCTTCTTCCTCCGAGACCACATAAACACACAACACTTTGTTTAGCACTAGACAACAACTGACAAACACGTGCAGATACCATTACATGCACTGGGCTAAAGGACGAGATCCCGTATGCTGCTGGATCTGTAACAACAACAACACAATGATGATCAGCTACAGGGCACGAGGGAGACTGCAGGGCACGAGGGAGACTGCAGGGTACGAGGGAGACTGCAGGGCACGAGGGAGACTGCAGTGCACGAGAGACGCTAAGAGGGATATCTGATATACGAGCAATCATACAATCATACGGGCTTACAAGAACATACGAAACCTACTAAGCCCAGGAAAGACGACTTAAGCTCTCTACGCGCCCCTACTGCACAATGCAAACTGAACTTATCAATATTATTTCAAAGTTTCAGTGCTTTGATAAAAACAAACTAATTCTTAAACGTTTTCCAGTTATGCTTTATCCGGTCAGTGTGTATGTGTTATTACATCTTGGAGTCTCTGAATGGCAGAGTGGTTAGAGAGCTTGCTTTTCACTGTAAAGGTACCAAGCTTTCTCACCGATAGTGCTTCAGTTTACTCAGCTGTAAACGGGAACCTGACTTACAAACGATGAAAGGTAAGGTAGAGAGGTAAGAAGCTGGTTACACATACCTCATAAAATATGAAACCTCATATAGTCCACTCGCCCCACTTCACCCCAGACGGCATTGCCTGCAATAGGACAAGAAATGCCGTACCCTATATTGTTTTAGTTTCTAGAAAGTTCTTCTAAGCTCAGCAAGCTATTCCACACCCGGCAAGCGTTAAGCCAGTGTCTCAGCATTTAAGAGGTCTTGTTAATGACTAGCCTATTTTCGTTCTGTCTTCCTTACAACATCTCAAACAGTAGGGTACCCATTTGTATCTGGGTGAACTGGGGTGCCGTGACAGGCAAACGCATACACAAGAAATAACAAATAATGAATTGTTACCATTCATGCCGGTTACCGAGCGAGTGATGTCGGGGCTAGAAATGAGAGCGAAGATGAGGAACATTAAACCTGAAAAGCAAGTCGTACAGGCGATGAAGATCGGTTAGGCATGGAGCCGGCTACTGCATCCTACAAAAACTTGAAGTCACAAAGACTTTAAAATGGACAAGTCAAATGAGAAGAACAGTGAAACTCAACCATCCAAGGCAAACGCAGGTCCTGTGCCCTGAGGGCAAATGTCGTGACACAACAGAAGAAGGGCATATATCATGATAACAAGTGACTAAATGCCGACAAGACAGAAGAATGTCACATATCATGTGGTCAAGTGACTAAATGCCGACAAGACAGAAGAAGGTCATATATCATGATGACAAGTGACTAAATACCGACAACAGAAGAAGGTCATATATCATGATGACAAGTGACTAAATGCCGACAAGACAGAAGAAGGTCATATATCATGATGACAAGTGACTAAATGCCGACAAGACAGAAGAAGGTCATATATCATGATGACAAGTGACTAAATGCCGACAAGACAGAAGAAGGTCATATATCATGATGTCAAGTGACTAAATGCCGACAAGACAGAAGAAGGTCATATATCATGATGCCAAATTATGGAATACTAAAAAATCCGCAATGAATCTGATTGACTGACTCTGTGGTATAAACTCTAGATAAACCTCCAGGTTCGGTTCGTACTATGTATGAGAAGGGGATAGCTACATGGGTGGCAGTGGAGATACCTGAACTTAACTGAAATTCTGTATACTGGTTTAGAAGACTCTACAGAGTCTGTATACAACCAGTTTCTTGTAGGGAGGTTTTTACCGATGTGCGAGTCCATCTTAATAGACTCAAACACTAGAGCTAAGTAGACCCGCAGCCAGTAACGCGCCATCTATAACTGCTCTTAACAAACCACCTGGGGAAACGTACAAACAACTGGTGTAGATTTTTAATTTGAATTTTGTTAGGGAACCATTAAACCTACTCTTTTTTTACCAGAAGATCCACGTGAAAAAAAATACCGGTCTCCACCCTGATTCGAACACGCGACCTGCGACAACCGAGGCAGACACCTTACCTCGAGACCACTGAGTGCCCAGAGAAAAGTAACAGCAGAACTGATAACCTGGACCTGGTGGGGAAAAGGTGGATAGGACGCAGATGATGAAATTGAGCAGAGAGTAATCGAGGCTGTCCTCATGGCACACTAAAGCTGGTGCTCACCATAATGAAGACGTGGCCCCTAATATTATCAAATGCAAGTGCAAAGGGTATATGAAGAATGAAAGGCAGTGGGATCCACAATGAGACTTACTTTCAGAACTGATAAAAATAACATATCGGTAAACATTATGCAATGGCATGCAGCGACCAATGACAAAGAAGATTCCGTGACAGAAGAAGTGTACTCCAGGATTCAAAACATTATAGACAAAACGAGAATAAAACATTTTGGGGGAATGACCAAAATAATACTGTTGTGATTGATAGCATCGAATTTGAAAGGATCAGGAAGCGCATCAACTGCAGCGGTGAGTGAGTGACCCAAGGCTGACTACTAGCGTCTGGGATAGCGTGCCAGAGCTTTACCTCCATGTTCTGATCTTCGATAACAGGCTGCAGCAGGCAGACTGGGTGAGGAGATGGGCTCGAAGAGGAAAGGCTAGCCCGGTATCCAAGAATGGCATTGCTGAAGTCGGATGTGTTGGACTGAAAAGTGCAAATATCGCAGCCAAGCTGTAAAATGCAACACAACCCTTGCAGTTCTCCGGACTACATCCAGCTACTTGCAAAGCCCTTTTCGTGGGTAGTAGTGTGAGTGAGAACGAAGAAATTGTGGAAGAAGAAGAAGAAGAAGAAGAAGAAGAAGAAGAAGAAGAAGAAGAAGAAGAAGAAGAAGAAGAAAAAGAAGAAGAAGAAGATCATGAAGAAGAAGAAGAAGAAAAAGAAGAAGAAGAAGAAGAAGAAGAAGAAGAAGAAGAAGAAGAAGAAAACAAGAAGAAGAGATAATGGGTTAACGTGCCATTTGAACTAAAACTAGAAATAAAGAGGTACTGTTCTGGACTCCTCTGGGTAAGAAAAGAAGAAGCAGGTCAAAAGATACACAGAGAAGAAAACTCGAGGTTGACATGAAAGAAATAGAGAATACGTGGATAGAGCTGAACAGGGTGGCACAAGACAGGGTGACTTCCTGTGTTTTTGTTGAGATTTGCGCTCCATAGCATGCTGGAAAGTTTTGATTGTCTGAACCTGTCGTAAGCAACAACAAAATATACTCTATTTCTTTGTTAGGCATATAATCAGGTTCACCGACCGTGGTGGAAGGAAAGAATAAGGGCATTGGTATATCTATCTATCCTCAGTCCACCTATGTCGTTAGACGATGTGGGACGGTGTGACCTCGTTTGTTGAATTTATTTTTGGCAGGCGCAAATCCGCGTGTGACTTGCCAGGTCAATTCCAGTATCTGTTACTAACCCTCACGGTTGGTAGCCTCTGAAATATACGATCAGATTTTCGGGACTGGTGGTGGTGGAAAGGTAAAATTATAGCAAGGTAGACCCGCAGCCAGTCAGGGACCATCTATGCCGCTCCGCTAACTACATAGCCAAGACCTGATTTTATAGCCAACTGCCCTTTTTGCGACATATTCTCTGTGGAGCGATAATCCCTAGAACAATTTGAGTCCATTTTTAACTTGAATGTTGTCCGACCAGCTTCCGTTAAGCCAAGCCTACTCGTTTCGATTTCAAAATGCCAAAGGATTTTTAACTTGAATGTTATCCGACCAGCTTCCGTTAAGCCAAGCCTACTCGTTTCGATTTCAAAATGCCAAAGGATTTTTAATTTGAATGTTGTCCGACCAGCTTCCGTTAAGCCAACTCGTTTCGATTTCCAACTGCCAAAGGATTTTTAACTTGAATGTTGTCCGACCAGCTTCCGTTAAGCCAACTCGTTTCGATTTCCAACTGCCAAAGGATTTTTAACTTGAATGTTGTCCGACAAGCTTCCGTTAAGCCAACTCGTTTCGATTTCCAACTGCCAAAGGATTTTTAACGTGCACGCCACTTCTTCTTCTCCTTCTGCGTTCGTTCTCAATCTCCTTCTACCAAGCCCTGAACAGGGCTTTGCTAGTAGCAGGATGTAGTCCGGAGAACGGAATGCGTTGTGTCGCTAGTTTACAGCTTGGCTGCGATATTTGCAAGTTTCGGTTCGACATATCCGTCTTGCACGCCAGTGAATACGGGTGCCCGATTTCACTGCTCAGAGATCAGGAGACATTTTAACCAGACTATCCATGTGAAAAAATCTCGGTTCCCACTTCGAGACCACCGGATCACCCTGCCAATGGTAACTTTTTAAAATGCAGTTTAAAAGCGGCTGTAATGGGTTGTGCATGGAGCTAGATCAATCACTAGGAAGACGAGATGTGTGTCCTTGTATTCGTCTTCCCATTTGCCGAAATTTGTTTCTAGAGCATGCGTTCTCAACCAATGAGTGAAAGAGAGGAACGTGCAGTGAGCCAACGCAAATAAATTAAATGCACTCAAATCAAGTGGTTCACCGGGTCTTTGTGTATGACAAGAACAAGAATAGCATCACTGCCACGCAGAGAGCATGTCGTAAGAGGCGACTAACTGTGTGACATGGCATCAACACCGACCCTGCTTAGGTGGTTTGTTTAGAGTAGTACAGATGGCGTCTACAGGCTGCGGGTCTACTTTGCTCAAGTGTTTGAGTCTATTAAGATGGACTCGTACATCGGTTAACCACCCTCCTCAGCACTTGTCCCAACGCAGTAGAGTAATAAGCTGCACGAGCCTAGCCCGCTAAGTAGGAAATCCTCATCTCGACTACATCCAACTTACGTCGGAGCTGGGACTTGCACAAGAACATCTGCCTCTGTAGAGGTCGACTATGGCTAAGACTTCTTCTTCTTCTTCATCAATCAACTGATGCTGTGCTGCTAGTCCGGTGAGGTTCACGATCAACTGATGCTGTGCTGCTAGTTCAGTGAGGTTCACGATCAACTGATGCTATGCTGCTAGTTCAGTGAGGTTCACGATCAACTGATGCTATGCTGCTTAGTTCGGTGAGGTTCACGATCAACTGATGCTATGCTTCTAGTCCGGTGAGGTTCACGATCAACTGATGCTATGTTTCTAGTCCGGTGAGGTTCACGATCAACTGATGCTATGCTTCTAGTCCGGTGAGGTTCACGATCAACTGACGCTATGCTTCTAGTCATGTGAGGTTCACGATCAACTGATGCAATGCTGCTAGTTCGGTGAGGTTCACGATCAGCTGATGCTATGTTTCTATTCCGGTGAGGTTCATGATCAGCTGATGCGATGTTGCCATTTGAGTGTGTGATGTAGATTCCACTGCCTCCCCTTTTATAGCTCACCGAGACCGATCTGTATACACATGTGTCCAAGAGTTGCTAGGATACTGTCTCTTGAGCTCCTGCAGAACGTGCAATTTTAGTTCTGTTGCTGACTGTTCATTTTTTTTCATTAACCCTGAAACCTCCAAGATTATTTTGGACCCGTCCTGGCTTCGTGTCCAAAGTTGTGGAATGAGTGTTTCGCACATTTGGATTTCAGCTTCGAGGATGGCTGCGTGTTTTCCGTGAATTTCTCTGGCCCGGTGGTTGGAGCTTTTCCTTAGTAGTCTGTTTTGTGTTCTCTCTTCGAACTTCTGGTGTAGAGGATGATCAAGTAGTCTCTTTAGTTTTTCAAACAGTAAGGGATTTATTTTTTCTCCTTAATTCATTGGGCTCAATATTTGTGACTAAAACTCAAACCACGAGGTATAAGACATCAAACGCGAAAGGCCAACCGATTCCCTTGCTCAAACTGGTACCTGACATTACAGGAGCAAAAGATGTCACCAGTGACTTACATCAACCCCCACCTTGGTGTCTAGAACCACCGAAACGGGTGACGACTGAACCGGAAATGGCACTGATGTGGTGGCGATGATCCCTACGATGCATCTCAAACTGGAGCGGTTACAGATCATTGACGTCTCCATGTCCGCAGCGTTGGTTCACATTTGCTTTAGTTCAGTTCGCACAATTAACATTTTGATTTGCGAAACACGTATTTGTTGTATGCGTTTATGCTTGAATTCGCGTAAGTTAATAGCGCATGTGATGCGCTCGGTGGGATTATGATAGGGCGTGGTACAAGATAGAAACCCACACAAAAACGCAAACATAAAGGTAGTGGACGTTGTCATGAGTTCAAAGAAAACTTCTTAAAGCGTTGATTCTATTGACAGATCAATTCATCAATCAATAAATCAATCAGTCAGCCTTCTTTTGTGTATACCTGAAATTTACCACAGTATTTATTCGCATATGTGTTCACTTGTCTCTACTGCCTACCAATTAATCTATCGATATATCTATCTAGCTGTCTGTCTATCGGTCGATCGGTCGGTCTGTGGATCTGTCGGTCGGTTAGTCTGTCTGTCTGTCTGTCCGGTCGGTCGGTCTGTCTGTCTTTCTATCTATCTATATGTCAGTCTGTCTGTTTGTCTGTGTCTATCTATCTATCTATCTGTATGTATGCACCTATGTTTGTTATCTATACATCTATCAATGTGTATGTTTGTGTGTGTTTTAATATATATACAAATATATATGCGGAAACAACAGTGTCTGCACACCGGTGGCGACTGCAATGGAAAGTTCATGTTATCTTTATTCCTAAGCATAATGTCCACACACTCAGTGAGAGAGAGAGAGAGAGAGAGAGAGTGATAAGAGAGAGTGATAGTGAGTAAGTGAGTGCGAGCCAGTGAGCGTGCGTGTGTGTATGCACGGCATCTAGATTATCATCATAGAACTCCTACCGGTACCATTATTTACATCCGACCAATACCGTGACGTCACAAACATGGTGGCATGTTATAATCTAGATGGCCGTGGTGCATGCCACGATTGTCTGCAACTTCCCCGGACTCCTCGTGATAATCCACAAGTGTGCTAAATGCCATCTATGACCCAAGTGTGTGTGACATACGACCGTCTCTAGCTTCCTCGCAGCCCTCAATCAAAACTAGCTATGTCCCCAGCGTGTATTGTAGATTACGTCCCCCTACCACCGCCCGAATCACCCAAAAGTATCGATTAAAAAAATATCGCTTACAATGATTAACTGCCAGTTGTAAAGGCCAAGATGTTTCAGTGGATTTCATGTTGACAATAACTTTATTTCTTCCATTATTTCACTATACGTGGATGATTTCTATTCTCGTATTCAACACGCCCCCCACTCCCGGCAGACCAAACTCATCTTCCGAGTCCTCTCCTTGTGGAGCTGTGCTATACTGTTCTTGCACGCTCTGCCCTACACAACGTTAACAAACAACCGAAGGGAAATAGACCTGGGGACGGAGTGGGACACATGGCAGTGGAAGCACCACAGCGCAGCACAAACACATACACACTCACACACACATATAAACACGCTCACACATCCATAAGCGCACACACATACACTTTCACATCCTTATAAACACTCACATATAAACACATGTACACACAAGCATGTACACACATATCCTCACACATACATACACATAAATACATAAAAACACACACATTCACACAAGCAAACAAAAATATACACACATCCAGACACAAATACAAACACACATACAAACACACACATCCCCACAAAAAAGTAATGGTCCAATACAACCTAAAAGACTATATCTGAGGTTGAAAGCGCTTTGCCTTCGTCAAAAAGAAAGGTTAACAATAAAACGAACAGCAACAGCAATGGAAACAAACGTCAAAGTAATAATGCTGATAAATGATAACCACCCTTGGGCATCGGGCGGGAAAGTTCCCGTCTGAAAAAACAAACTGTGAGGTACACAAAATTCAATAGATATAGACAGGTCAGCGTTTCTTGGCTTGACATTTTTTTTTTTAAGCGGGGGCTCGACTTCATTGCCTCGGGGTTTTTTTCCATTTTAGCTCGGTCTCTCTTGGCAGATGGGTACCCCACCTGTCTAAGTACCCAACCTGTCTTGGTACCCCATCTGTCGAGAGCATCGCACAAAGCACGAACTCCGTAGCTCCAGCGATGAACCCAGGGATCTCCGGAAAAAACTGACACCATGACCGATCGTCGCAGCTCGAAATCGAACCCCGACCGTCTGAACACGAGGCAAACTTGACATACAATTTTGGAAACCTATGCTTCACAGGCAGCTGTCTTGTGTTTATTGATGATTACCAAAAATTACATTGTCCAACATGAGTCTTCCACCATCATCATGAGACCCTAACTAATAATGTTTCCCGAATTGGTTTGAAGCAAAGGTCGCTCCAGAATACCCAAACAACCAAGGGAGTTTGCACTAAACGAATACAACTACACACAGAGGTAGTTTGTTGTTCGACTTGAACTAGCCAGTCTTCAGATAAGGCGGTCACGCACATTAAAACACCCTGGAGTAGAAGGGCACACAATCTACGAACTGAATCAATTGTTATCAGACGTGCAGTGTAATCGGATGCCTTCAGAGACCGCGCGAAGGGACCGGACGGAGAGCAACTCAATCCTTCTCGTCTGCCCGACAAATTATATCACGCTTTGTTTGAACAGAAGTATGTCAGCCTGTCTATGACAGGCAATGCCGGACTTCCGAATAGTCGCAGAACCAAATTCATGTAACAATCCCGTACATTCGGCTGAAGGTAATGCATTGAATTAGGGATCCACGGAATATTCGGTTCGTATTCGATTTCTGTAACGAATACTCTGAGACGATGATGGAAAACATTGTAAGGAGCTGTAATAGGAGTGTCAAAGTCTGTGGTATGAAAGTTAATGCCTTAGAATTTGCCGATGATCAAGCTAAGGGGGGGGGGGGGGGGGGGGGATCAGTAGCAACGTTGTAAAAGTTGCGTAAAAATGCACAGCACAGCCAAATGGTTTGGCATAAAAATAAACACATCGAAGACAAAGACTTTGGTAATAGTCAAACAGGATAGGCGAGTGAACATAATTATCAATGACGACATAATCGAACAAGTGCAGAAGTTTATATATTTAAGGCAAACCAAAACAGAAGATACGCGCAATGAGACATAAAATTAGACAACGGTTGCATTGGAAAAAAAAGAGGGCTTCAGAGAAAAACCTCAAAGAATAAGTAAGTAAAGTAAGTCGCATGTCCTTTTACAGAACGTAGCTTCTTACAACCGCCACCTATTTGACTGTTATAAGTTTCTTGGCAAGTGTGCAGTACGGTAGGTTGCCATTACTTTCCGTACATGGAGGAGCATTAGCCCGAGAAACAAACCCAGTGTCTGCCAAACTGGACACAAGTGGGAATCGAACCCGGAACGTTGGGATTGTGAAGACCGAGCGAGTTTCACCCCTAGGCCACGCAGCCTCCCAAAGAATATCAGGAAAGAAAATAATGAGGAGAAGAATAATGACTACACATATAGCCAATTGTACTGTCGTCTGTCGTACGACTTTATTCCCATTGATGGGGTAGTCGTGGGGTAGATTAGAACTACTGACCGCCTCGCCACTGCTGTCGTCATGTTGTGTGCTGGTCATGTTTGTTTACTTCATCCCCAACAGAAAAACAACATATGCCTTACCAGGAATTCGATCCGCTGCCCTTCTTGTTAGCAGGCAGGCATCGAAACCAATTGGCCATTCGCTCCTATTACACTGTATGAAACATGGACTCTGGCAAAGTAGAGTGAAACTAGTTTGGATGCATCTGAAATATTTTGCTTCCGCAGAAAGGAAAGAATGAGTTGGACAGAAAGAGATCAAGTCCTGGATGTCAGAAAAACGACGTCCACGAAGTGGATTCTTCATGTTTGGGAACAGGAAGAAGTCATTAGATGCAAAGTCTGGTGAGTGTGGTGGATGGAGCCCTGATTTCATTCCCGAATTGCTCTTCTGACATCCAGGACTTCCTTACTGAACTAGAGTGCAGGTTTCGAACCCAGATGGAGGAGTTTACAATCAGGGCAACGGGAAGGTAAACAATGGATGGGATAAATGTATTGCCTTGCAGGGTGAATACATAGAGAAGTGTAAAGTTCACATCAATCTTCAGGTAAGTGCCTTGACTCCTTTATATTAAAGTGCAAAAACTGTTCGACCATCCCTCGTAGATTAGTTCCCCCTTGTACCAGTTGTGACCTGTCAAACTAGTTCATCTGCTCTCGCTGATGCCTAAAATATGAAGTTCATGATCTGCGATAAGTTTTCACTTTTTCAAACCAGAGCCTTATTTCTTTGTTTTGGCATGCAGTGGGCGTGATATACTTATTTGCACACCTCGCACACTTATCCCTGGAAATCAGGGGCGGAAAAAAATGGTACCCCTCATGAAGTCATCCCTGGGGCCACCCACACAACACCTGACTGAGACGTATCACCTTCACTGCATCTGCCCTGCAAGCTGGGAGGGACTTTGCCACTAACCATGTTCATGAGCGGTCATCGTGACACACCCTGGTTGCTTATGCGGATTACTTAACTACTTCACTTCACTCTGGCAAATCAGGAAAAGCCAACAGCCAACAAAAAAAGCTGACCTTATATATAAATCAGTGCACTGAGTCTACAGATTATAAACTATAGAATATAGGTGAAGAATCACCAGAGAAACTCTCTGAGCAAGTTCCCCAGATAGGAAAGTTGGGCCACAAGTGTGTGTGTGGACGGTTAGAACCTGTATCGAAGTTTGACCCACCAGTGTCTGTATTGAAGTTTGACCCACCAGTGTCTGTATCGAAGTTTGACCCACCAGTGCCTGTATCGAAGTTTCACCCAACAATGTCTGAATCGAGGTTTGACCCACCAATGTTTGTATGGAAAGTTTGACCCACCAATGTCTGTATCAAAGTTTGACCCACCAATGTCTGTATGGAAAGTAAGACCGACCAGTGTCTGTATTGAAGTTTGATCCATGAATGCCTGTATGTAAAGTTTGACCCACCAATGTCTGTATGGAAAGTAAGACCGACCAGTGTCTGTATTGAAGTTTGATCCATGAATGCCTGTATGTAAAGTTTGACCCACCAATGTCTGCATGTAAAGTTTGACCTACCAATGATTGTGTAGAAAGTTTGACCCACCAATGTCTGTATGGAAAGTTTGACCCAAAATGGCTATATGGAAAGTTTTACCCACAAGTGTCTGTATTGAAGTTTGACCCATGAATGTCTGTATCAAAGTTTGACCCACCAATGTCTGTAATGAAGTTTGACCCACCAATGTCTATATGGAAAGTTTGACCCACCAGTGAGTGTCTGTATTGAAGTTTGACCCACCAATGTCTGTATGGAAAGTTTGACCTACCAATGCTTGTGTAGAAAGTTTGAACCACCAATGTCTGTATGGAAAGTTTGACCCACCAATGGCTGTATGGAAAGTTTGACCCACCAGTGTCTATAATGAAGTTTGACCCATGAATGTCTGTATCAAAGTTTGACCCACTAATGTCTGTAAGGAAGTTTGACCAACCAATGTCTGTATGGAAAGTTTGACCCACCAGTGTCTGCATGTAAAGTTTGACCTACCAATGCTTGTGTAGAAAGTTTGACCCACCAATGTCTGTATGGAAAGTTTGACCCACCAATGGCTGTATGGAAAGTTTAACCCACAAATGTCTGTATCGAAGTTAGACCCACCAGTGTCTGTATGGAAAGTTAGACCCACCAGTGTCTGTATGGCACAGCTACCAATTAACTACAGAAAAGTCTAGATTAGATATTAGGTTATTTTTTTTTAGTCAGAAAGTCGTGAATGCTTGGAATGCATTGCCACAGGAAATAGTGCAGGCAGTGACAATTAATTCATTGAAGAATAGATTGGATGCACATATTTTTTAGAGCAAGAAAATGTAAATGAAACTGGTTGTATACAGACACTGCAGAGTCTTCTAAACCAGTATAAAGACGTTAAGTTAAGTTACGGGAAGAGTGATACAGTAAACAGTACTTACATAACAGCAGACTTTGAACACTTGAGATATGATTGACAGCTCTTTTGTCTCTGGGTTTTTCTGAACACTGCAAAATGCAAAAAATAAAGAAAGTGATAAAGTGAGCTAGACAGAGAGAAAACAAAATTGAAGGGTGTTGGCGGAAGTGAGAGAGAGAAGAAAGATGCTACAAAATATACAAAAACAATGACTGGCCTGGCTGGGCCATAACCTATGTATTGATGGCCCAATTGAAGACATTTTTGGAAGACAGAACACGGACATAGAGGAAGCGGAGCCCTATACCAGTCCCAAGACTAAATGACTTGATGATGATGGGGTCGGGGCCTTAAACCATTCCCATGACTGAATGACTTGCTGATTATAGGGTCGGGGCCCTATACCAGTCCTAGGGCTGAATGACTGGACGATGATGGGGTCGGGGCCTTAAACCATTCCCATGACTGAATGACTTGCTGAATATAGGGTTGGGGCCCTATACCAGTCCCAAGACTAAATGACTTGATGATGATATGGTCGGGGAATTAACGCATTCCCATTCTATGTATTGATGACCCCGTGAAGACAGTTTTGGAAGACAAGTCATTCCCATGACTGAATGATGATGATGATGGAGTCAGAGCCCCAAACTATAGTGCATTTCGCAATGTTTGTCACGTTTTAAAATTGAATATCTCAGCTTCCAAATGAACAAATTATTCCAAATTTTGCATATAACCTGCAGATCACCATGTCACAATGATGAATATATTTTTCTTGCCCACAAAAATATGGTATACAATTTTCTTTATTTAGGGTATAAAAAAACCAGCCCTCTTAATGAAACCAGTCTTTTGAAATGATTACTCCTTCATAACAGTAAGTATTTTTGGAAGAAACATTTTCCACGTGTTTCTCAAAATCTTTCCAACTTCAACACAAAGCATACTAACAGCCAACTGTAGTAGGCCACAAATCACTGATCTTTAACAGTTCTAAGGAGCATTTCGGTGTGTCAATGTGTCAATACAAATTGTGTCATAGGCGTAGTTTAACTAATTGTTAACATTCGCGACTACAATGATTCTGAAAGTCAAGTATTTTACACTCCATATAATTGCATTGAAGATGTATCAATATTTTCGTAGAGAAGTTAATCATTGTAAACTATATCAGAGTAGCTGAAACCCTGATAAAAGAGAACTACTCACACTTTGGTTTTAAGTAAACGTTCATTTGATCGCTTGCTCCAAGACTATGGAAGGCCATGTTCCATCAAGACAAATACGTAAGGAAGAAAGAAAAGGGTAGATAACTTTGACAGGGATGGGATTAGAAGAGAGATTTGTAGAATGTTTGATTCCAAAGAAACAGTGACACTAAGGAAACTGAAGTCTCATCTGAGAACACACAATGACATTGATGTATCAAAATCTATGTTGTGAAGAACTGTAAGAGGCATAGGTTTTACCTTTAGAAAGCATGTCAGCGGGAGAAACGTCATCTGTGAGAAGCTGCATCTAGCATCCATGAGAAGTATTTACATGAAGTGTGCAAAATGTGTAAACAATGTTATGATATTGTGTCTATCTATCTATCTGTCTGTCTGTCTGTCTGTCTGTCTGCCTGCCTGCCTGCCTGCCTGCCTGCCTGCCTGCCTGCCTTCCTGCCTATCTGTCTGTCTGTCTATCTATCTATCTATCTGCCTGCCTGCCTACCTACCTACCTACCTATCTTTTGAGGGGTCGGCCTCTAGCTCTGATACTGCTGTGTTTAAGTGTTAGAGTCATCTGTGGGAGCTGCTGTGTTGCTGTCACGTTATGTGACCAAACCACTGAATTTGCTGTTTTCTAGTGAAGTCTAGCACTGGCTTAGTGCCCATCTGTTTCCTGATCTCATCGTTTCTATTTCTGTCCCATCTTGTCACATTCTGTCCCATCTTGTCACATTCGCCTCAGGGATTTCATGTCTGTTGTTTCTATTTTTCTCTTATCTGTTGCTGTCAGTGTCCATGTTTGACACTGGTAGCATAGTGTAGGCATGAAAATTGTGTTGAAAAGGGCTCTTTTTGTGCCAATCTTTACGTGCTTGTTCTTCGCTATTGTTGACATCTGATGATTTGGTTTGCTTTGGTTCATCTGTGAATTTCTTCTTCCATTCTTCCATTAGATAAAGCTCTGCTTCCTAAATATTTGAAATCCTTCACTTGCTTAAGTTGTTGCTGTTCTATGTATATCTTAGCGGTTATATCTGTTCTATGTATATCTTAGCGGTTATTTCTGTTCTATGTATATCTTAGCGGTTATTTCTGTTCTATGTATATCTTAGCGGTTATTTCTGTTCTTGCTATTGTCATTGTTTCAGTTTTACTCATGTTGAATGATGGTGTCAAAATGGCGCGGCAATATGACGTGTTTTTCGGCCGGGCCACGACCGGACTTAGTTTCAGTCATACAGTGATGGATTAAGTGTTTTCCTATTCACAATGTGATTGTGTAGGACACTTCCCTGCCGTTATAGGCCCCATATAAACCGCTGCTGTGACGGGCCTAGCTAGTGGTGTATATTTAAGCTCACAGAATAACTCAATTATATTGTGTATGTGGATGAAACTTGGATAAATGCTCACCACACAAGTGAAAAGGAATGGCAGTCAGCGGATGGAACGATTAACAGATTAGCATCAAGTGGCAAAGGACAGCACTTGATAATAGCACATGCAGGTAACAGACATAATGGACTGGTAAAGAATGCAGAACTTGTATTTCCTTCAAATTATACGGACAATCAGGACTACCATGCCAAGATGAATGGTAACATATTTAGAGAGTGGATTGAAAAAACTGTTCTTCCGTCCTTAGATAGACCTTAGATGGACAAAGCATCATGACCAAGAAGACAAAATCCTGACATCATCCAGTACAAAACATGCAATAAAGATGTGGCTCCAAAAGAACACATACCATTTAACGAAACGTATCTAAACCCTGAATTGCTTTCCTATGTCAAGCAAAAACGAAAGGAAAAGATATTTCACATAGACAAGTTGATCCAAAAGCATTAGTGTTTGAGAATGCCACCTTACCATTCACACTTAAACCCAATTGAGCTCGTTTGGGCAAAAGGTTAAAGGACAAGTGGCAGCTGAAAATAAAACTTTCAAACTATGCAATAAGAAAGAATTAACATATGCAGTCCTCTCAAATGTAGACTAAGATTATTTGGCTAAATATGAGGATGAAGGCTATTGGAAACAAGATGGACTGTCGTTCATTGAGCCGAGACCAGTCGTCAATTTGTTGGAATCGTCTGACTCTGTGATTAAATGAGAAATTAACTTACATGTTTGTTTTCTGATAAATTGCAGTTTCTATCACCTTGGCAAAACGGTCCTTTCAGGGCCACCTCAATCAGATAGAAGATGGATCACAAAACTGAATTGTAACCATTTACTGGTTTCTCCAGCATCTATTCATAAACCTAACCCAATCCATCTGAAGTATGTACTTTCTATGTTCTAGATAACTTGTGCTTGTACATCTTCACACATTCTTTCCACGAAATGTGCAGTTACTTCTTACAGTTCCTATGAGACATCGACTACAATAAAAAGAACATTATGTGGTACCTAATGTCAAAAATATCATTCAAATTGGTGAGACATCTATGCCTAAAGACAGACAATTTTTTAATTTACGGTAAATTATTTTCTACAGGGACAAAATAAATCAAAAGGAACTAACCACTTTAAGAAAACGGCACTACCTGACAAAATGTAAATTATAAAGTTATTGCGACGTTGGAAATATAAGACCATTTGCAAAAATTCACATTTAATGATGAAAGAGTTATTGAGATATTACACTGCAATTGACGGCAACCATTGTGAAACGAACTATAGCCCCAAGCCTAAATGACTTGACGATGGGGTCAGGGGCCTTAAACCAATTCCAGGACCGATTGGCTTGATGATGTGGTCGTGGGCCCTAAATGAGCCCCATGACTAAATGACGTGATGATGATGGAGTAGGGGGCCCAAAACATGTTCTAGGACTGAATGACACCGATGAGAAAGCACAAACAAATGATAGAGCTGTCCTCCAAGTGCGAAGATTATGTAGTGTCGCTATTTAAGAGCAAATGATGCATGTGTGCACAGCAATGAAACCACAAAACTTCCAGACCTGACAAGATCCTTGTAAATGGCCTTGGTTATGTCTAGGTATGGGTTCAGATTGTCCTCAAACTGGCACAGTTGACCACCAAGGCACAGGTGAGAAAACAAGATAAACAAAAATTCACTTCGCTCCTTCTCACTAATTTCACAGTATACATCGGAATCTTCATTCAGCAACATCTGTGAATAGACATATTTATATCTTAGTTCTTAGTCAACATGTACTTCTACAAGTGCAAATGCCCCTGTGCAGGTCCCAGCTCTGGTGTGAGCTGGATATAGCTGAGAGGTGGATTTCCTGCTTAGCGGGCTAGGCTCAAGCAGCTTAACACTCCGCTGCATTGGGACAAGTGCTGTGGAGGACGGTTTACCAATGTGCGAGTCTATCTTAATAGATTCAAGCAAGCACTAGAGGAAAGTAGTAGACCTGCAGCCTATTAAGCGCCATCTATGCTGCTCTAAACAAAACACCTAATCATGGCTGGTGTTATGCCATGTCACACAGTTAGTCCCAAGACATGCTCTCTGTGTTTGGGGCAGTGGGACTATTCTTGTCCTTGTCATACACACATTACATTTATATATACATACATACATATATATATAGATTATAGATATATATAAATATATATATATTATAGATATATATATACATATATATATATATATATATATATATATATATATATATATATATATATATATATGTATATATTTATATATATGGGGGAAGGGGGGGATGTTCAGAAAGTAATGCGCCACATCATTTTTCTCGAGCTGTTTATTCAAAAAGGATGACATTTCTACACAATATACATGGATATTTCATGTAAATATCTGAATTATTCAACATAATCCCCATCAACTTGTATAGCTTTATGCCAGTGCGAAAACCAAGTACGATGTATTCCTAGCCTATACCAGATTTTGTCTTGATCATCTAGCCATTTGTTGGCTGCATGAATTACTTCTTCATTATCTTCAAACTTTGTCCCACAGAGTGTATCTTTGAGTGGACCAAACAGATGAAAGTCAGAGGGTGCCAAATCAGGACTATAGGGTGGGTGGGGTAGTACAGTCCAACCCAATTTGGCGATTGCTTCCCGTGTTGCCAGACTTGTGTGAGGGCGTGCATTGTCGTGAAGGAGAAGCAGGTCTGCTGGATTCTTGTGCGATCGAACTCTGCAGAAACATCTATTGAGTTTTTTTCAATGTCCTAATGTAAGCTTGCGAATTGATTGTTTCTCCTATTAGCAAACACATCCACAAGAATCACACCTTCAATGTCCCAAAAGACAGTGATCATGACCTTTCCAGCTGAAGAAGTTGTCTTGAATTTTTTTCTTTGTGGTGATTATAGGTGATGTCACTCCATGGACTGTCTTTTTGTCTCATGTTCAAAATGATGTGTCCAAGTTTCGTCACCTGTAACGATATTAGCCAAAAAGTTCTCTCCATCAGCATTGAAATGCTCGAACAATTCAGAAGAAATTGTTTTTATTTGCAATCAGTTGTCATTTGTGAGACTTCAAGGAACCCATCTTGCGCAAACCTTAGAAATTCGAAGTTTTTATAACTGCATTTGCACTACCAATGCTGATTGACAGCTGAAACGCTAGTTGTTGAGTAGTGATTCGCATATCATTAAGAATAATGCCATCAGCGCATTTCAACATTTCTGGGTTGTTGGCTATGACAGGATGTCCACTTCGTGACCGATCAAGCAGCTCCGTATCTACACTTTCTGATTCTTTGATTATCTGAACCCAGCAACTAACTGTACTCCTGTCGACTATAAAACTTCTGTACACATCACATAGACGCTTGTGAATGTTTACAACCATTTCCTTCTCTGCAACAAGAAATTATATCACAATTCGCTGCTTAAAACGCAACTTGCTAACATGCTCCATTTCAATGGTTTAGTGCAGTTATTATATTTGGCCGATTGCGATGCAATTTGGTCCATACAATCGACACATGCCATATTTGAAGTGTTCAACATTTCATGCTTTTATTTTCATCATTAGCTAAGAAAAACAATGTGGTGCATTACTTTCTGAACACCCTTCGTGTATATATATATAAATATATAATCTTGTCATCGTGTGATGTTTTCTCCGCACCCCACTTATGTTATTTACCTGGGCACACCTGCCCTCCATCTTTCCATTCAATATTGATTTCAGTAAGCCTTTTGATGTGACTAAAATATCTTTGCTATCTAACTCTGATTCCATTCATCAATTCACTTTTCACCCCAAATGATATCAATACTTTCTTAATTTGTATTCTTTTCATGATATTCGTCTTTCTTGTCTGTACATTCATTTTGTCAAAAGCATCAATTCACTTCTTCAACTGTTTTTTCATTGTCCATATTTCTACGCCATACACTGATCACTTTCATTAAAATTTGTTATTACTTACTTTCCGTGCCCGAGCACCACGTCACATAGCGTTCATCCAGTGTTCAGCGACTTGAATTGCCCCATCATTCACCTTCAGCATGTCACTCTCGCCACATATATCCAGAAGGTTGGGACAAATCATTACATGACCTGGATCTTGTACCGCACCACAGTCACATGTACTGCTGTCAAAGAGACCCCATTTCTTCATGTTCCTCCTACATCATGAAACGCCAGTTTAAAGTCTATTTATTGTCTTCCAAAGTGAGTAGGGTAAGTGGTGCACAGGGGAATGTTTTTCCTAAAGTTCAATCTCTAGGTCCTGCATCATTTCATGCCATAATTCAATGCAACGACTTTCAGGGCTTGACTGTATGGCTATGTTGATTTAAGGAAACTATGCATGGATTTGAGTCTTGTGATCTGCTCCTGGTATCCAATCATTGGGTGTCTAGGGTCGTTTACCTGTTTCCCTTATTCAATTTCCGCAGCCCCAAGTCTTCTGACAGCAGGTAGAGCTATGCCGATTATAGGATATATTTTAGAAGTGGGTGTGGGTTTTAGGCATCCTAATACTATCCTGCCTGCCTTGTTTATTGTTATATAAATGAATTTTTCGTGGGCAGGGTTTCCCCAGACTGACGCTGCGTATTCCGCTGCTGAGAGGCACAGGGCCAGTGCTGATGCCCAGAGGACAGAAGGTAGTGCTCGCCATGTTGTACTAGTTAATTTTTGGATAATACTGTTTCTTGCATGTATCTTGCACTTTGTTTCCTGGCAGTGTGTCATGTAAGACATTGTACGGTCTAACTTGACATCCAAATATGCGGGAGTCGTGCAGTGTTCAAGCTCCTGACCGTGCCTTCTAATCTACAGTTTTCTGTTTGCTTCTCTGTTTTTGAGGTGCTAGGCAGATTGTGCTCATTCGCCTTGAGTGGCAGCCAATCTAAGAGAAGGTAAACTTTGATTTTAAACCCGGGCAGACGAACCTCGTTAGCCTGTTCAGGCAGTTCGCCTAGGAGAGGGGGAACTCTGATTTTAAGCCCACAAATGCCAGAAAGTGCTGGCTAGTCCTGGGATGATGAGAGTATCCTCGAATGTCTCGAGTAACTAGCATCTGCAGGCAACGACTCCACTGCCTTGTGGAAACCTCTGGAGAGGATAGGGCTATGGAAGAAAACCCAGACAGAATATCCGGAGTGGTAGCACCTAAGGTGGATGGTTTCAAAATTGCGAACTCATTCTGGCAGCTCCTGCAGCTGAGCCGGTGCCAAATTATCATGCTTTGCATTCCTTTGGATTACACCAGTGAGGCCGAGAGGGGGTGGGGTCCTGCAGTTTTGGCAGCCCAGAGTTTCCATGTTCAGCGCCTAGGATAGGGCCCTGGAGAGGCTACTCACGGGGCACCACACGCATGGTCTACAGAGACTGAGACGCCTATAAGGCACATACTTGGTTTTCTGTGATTTGGTTTAAGGTAGTTCACCTGATGCAAGGGCATCAAGAGAGCTTGCCAGTTTGCCTTCAACCTCATCAAAAGCATTTCCCTGGATAGCAACTGCATATATGAATTTCCTTGTGATTGTGTCCATGTGTGATTCGTTAGTATAACTGTTGTACAGTATGAGAGCTAGAACACTACCCTGTGCCAGGCCATTGTTTTGAAAAATGGTGCAGTAGTATATCCCTCACCTTGTTAGCCAGGGCTGCGTGGAAGCCAAGGTGTCCAGTATGTTTTTCCTGAACCTAACAAACACATCTGATCAGCATGTTTTGCCTGACCAGACATTAGTCTTCCTTCCCAGAGAGGAAAGGTAAACCCAAGCTTAAAAAAGCAGTGCTGAAACTGGTTATCTTGGACTGAAAAGCGCAGACATTGCAGCCCCGCTGTAAACTACAACATTATCACAATGTCCTTTCCAGAACAAACACCAGAAAGAAAGGAGCCAAACTTATTCTCTTCCTGATTTCCACTTCACATCTTTTGTTTTTGCATTTACAAGAAAGGCAAAGAGAAGATTTGAAAAACTCATCAAAGAGATCTTCTTCTTCTTCTTCTTTGTTCGTTCTCAATCTCCTGCTACCAAGCCCCGAAAAAAGCTTTGCAAGTAGCGGAATGTAGTCCAGAGAACGGAATGCGTTGTGTCGTGGTTTACAATTTGACTGCGATATTTGCACCTGTTGGTCCAACACATCCAACTTCAACAAGCATTTTTGAGTACCGGGTTGCGCTCCCTTTTCAATCCCTTCTACTTAGCCAGTCTGCTCTGTTGCAGCTTGTTATCCAGGATCACTGGAGGTGTAGAAGGGTCTTAGCAGCTCTGGTTCGCTGACCCTGACGCTAGCAGTCAGCTATGGGTAGCCGACCACTGCAGTATATGTGCTGCTCAGCGTCTTAATCCCATCAAAGAGATCTAACAAAGAGGGAATAATTATGAAAGTTACAACACATAAATGCACCTGTCGAAGGTTATCACTGATGGTAAATTCATCTTGAAACTCATCAAAACATTTTTTTATGTCTCCTGCTTCCCCTGCAATTTGTCCATCCATGAACTTGTCAAAGAAGGCCATTGAGAGAACAGTGCAAGGAATGCCAGTGGCTATGACTCGCTTTGCTTTGGTACCTGGATTTAGGAATAAGAAAGTCTATTTAAGATCTGTTTGTGGGTGTCAGCAAAGTAGCCAAAACAATCACATCACAGACACTAGTACATTTGTAAACACTCTGCAGGCAAATAACAAGATGTTACTAACACAAGGGAAACAGATAAAGCATATATGATCACCATCACATTCAAAGTGAGGATTGAAAAACTTTATATATATATATAATCATCATCATTTGGTTTGCTCAGTATGAAGACTGGTTGTAAGGTTGTTTGAGTATGTCTTTCCATTTGACCCTATCCTCTGCAGCTCTTTTCATTTCAGCATAGTTCTTAGTTCTTAATCGACCTGTACTTCTACAGAGGCAGATGTCCCTGTGCAGGTCCCAGCTTTGGTATAAGCTGGATGTAGAGGGCTAAGCTTGAGCAGCTTAATACTCCACTGCGTTAGATGGTTAACCGATGTGCAAGTTCATCAGACTCAAACACTAGAGCAAAGAAGACTCACAGCCCGTTAGGCACCGACTATGCTGCACTAAACAAACCAGCTAACCATGGCTGGCGTTATGCCATGTCACACAGTTAGTCGCCTCTTACGACATGCTCTCAGTGAGGCAGTGATGCTATTCTTGTCCTTGTCATATACAAAGACCCCGGCAGACCACTCGGTATAGGTTCCTACCTTAAAGTCTCTGCATGCCTGTGATGTAAAATTGAATCTTGGATGCCCTGGTCCTCTCTTCCCTTGAATCTTTCCCTTTAGTATCTTCTGTAGAAGACTTTCATGTTTCATATTGTGACCCAGTCAACTCAACCGACGTTTTTGTATCATATGCAATATTTGTCTTTGTGCACCCACTTCAGTGAGTACATTGTCATCGGATCTTCTTTCTGCCCAACTCACTCTTCCCATTCTACGGTTGCACCCCATTTCAAACGCTTCCAAGCTTTGTTCATCCTTCTTTGCTAATGTCCATGTTTCACCCCCATACAGTGCAGTTGGTCATATATGAGTAGCGATTACTCTTTCCCTCAGTTCTATCCTGATACTCTTTGACGTAAACAATTTCTGTTTTTCCATGAAGCCCTTTTTTGTCATTATAATCCTTGTCTTGATTTCTGACTCATTTTGGGCATCATCTCTTATGGTTTACCCCAAATATGTAAACTTTTATTATGTACATATATTTATTTACATACAAGGTTAAGTCAGTAAGTAAGTCACAAACTGACATGTCCTTGCAGAATAACGTAGTTGGTATAGTTTCTAAAGATGTCATTGGGTAGCAACAACATCCACCATCATGATTACTTTCAGTAGTAGATGGTAGGTGTCGCATGCACGTGCGTAGTATAGATCCAAAATGACATCTATATTCACAGTGTACAATCACAGAACTGTGTAATGTGTGTTTGGGGAAGGAGGTGGGAGAGGGTAAAAGGAATTTCTACAGGGGATATTCATAAGGAAATGTACTTGTTTACTGCGATAAGCTTTTGTCATGTAAAGCAGGGCATATCTAGGCCGGTACATTTTCTGAAGGATGCTCAGCAATTTGCCAATGAAGTCCGACCTGGTCGTAATGTTCAGATTGCAACAGAAACATCTGTGCTGCGGATGGCAGAGATGAATCAAGCTGACAGGGAATAAACAGTAGAAAGTGTAACAACTGCAATAGCATGTTCACATGGTCTAGCCTACAGCATAAAACATGATTCCCACCTTTGCGAGAGATGTATCGTTAATGACGAAGAGGTTGAACATGAAGTGCAAATGTGACTGAGATAGCAGACTAAAGACTTCTATGTTGCAGGTTTTAGTGCACTGATAGAGCGATGAAATAAGTGTACTAATGTTGGTGGAAATTACGTTGAGAAATGAGAGTCAATGTAACTACAATAATAAATGGTGTTCAAGTTCACGTCTCACATCATTTTTTTTTTAAACAATTCGTGATCTATTTACTGACTTGCCCTCTATCTCTCTTTGCCTGTGTGTGTGTCTGTCAGCGCACACATACATATGTGCATGATTGCAAGACGAAAAAGTGTATGCAAAACATGGCATGGTTCCAACTTTATCTTGAATTTTTGTATATCTCACTTTGTTTCTTCCAACATCCCAGACTGTTTTTCCAAAGCACTGTATTGCATATGTTGTGATCGTTTATTTCTGTGCTTTGGTGAGGTCCAAGTCTGAAACTGATAACTGAGAGTTGGTCAGGGTCCATGTCTGATATTAATAACAGAGACTTGGTCAAAGTCCATATCTGACACTGTTAAAGACTTGGCCAAGGTCCTTCTTCTTCTTCTGCTGCGTACGCAGTCAGACAGTAACCATTATTTTTTCGAAAAAAGCGGCGGTCATCCTTAGGCTGTCGCCACTGCCATAGAGCTTGTCTTGCAGTTCCACTGGTAATGGCCACATCTGCTCTCTCTGATCCTCGTATGTCGGGCAGTTCTGCAGCAGATGTTCAGCGGTCATTTTACCAGTACCGCACGGGCATTCGTCGGTACACCCTATCTTCAATTTGTTGAATAGGTGGTACCTCAGTCTGTTGTGGCCAGTGCGAAGTCTGAAGACAACGACCTGCTCTCTTCGGTTCAACTGGTAATAGGCATCGTTTTTGGTGTAACCAGTATGTTCGGTTTCCCATTTGATCATGTATCTGGCTTTGATAAGCCGTTTTTACTCTTCGTACGTCATACTGGTATCTGTTTGTGGTAGTCTTGCACCTTCTTTTGCCAGTCTGTCTGCCTCCTCGTTGCCTTGGATGTTGCAGTGTGACGGAACCCACTGTACCACTACCCTTTTTGGTGCGGACTGCTGGCACAGTTTGCAGAGTGCTGCTCTTAAGTCATTAAGCTCAGTGTTTTTCTGGCTTTTTAGCACTGTGACTACGGCGAGAGCATCTGTCAGCAGGACTATATGGCTCTCATTTTCACTGTGTGTCACCATTTCTTCCACTGCCGCCCTCAGTGCCTCTGCCTCCGCTCTGAAATTGCTTGTGTACTTACCAGTAGCGAATGACAGTGTTATTTTTCTGCCATTTGGTAGGTTCAGGAATGCTCCTGCCCCTCCGTTCTGTGTAGTTTTTGTTACAGAACCGTCGGTGTATGCATGGGTCCAGTCCATGCTTGGGTAGCTTTTCGTTATGAAGCTTAGGGTAGTATCTCTCCTTTCTTTTTCAGTCTGGCAGTTTTTTTTTGCAATACCTGGTATATTTTCTACCACCTCTGGAAATATATCCTGCCTCCAGGTAGGTTTTCGTACAGTAGTGATGGGTTTTGGTGTTGTTAGTGCGTTTATGGGATCTTCGTGCATCTTTGCTTTGGCTATTTCTGCAAAGTTTCTCCGCTTTAGTTTCCCATTTCCCAAATTGTTTAGTCTCTGGTGCATTGGATGGTCGGTCAGTCTTCGGAGTTTCTCTGACTGCAGCTGGGCTCTGCAGTCTCTTCTATCGGTCATGGATTGCAGTTTTGTAATCTTTTCAAGTTCTACAATTGGCGTTGACTTCATGCCACCTGTTATAATTCTCATGGCTTGGTTTTGAAGTTTGTTAACTTTATCGAAGTTCGCCTTCGCTGCTGTTGTCCATGCCGCAATGCCATACTCGAGAACTGGTCTCACTCTTCCAGTGTACAGTTTCTTTAGTATGCCTTCGTCTGCTCCCCAGCTTGTGCCAGCAAGTTTCCTTATGATTGCCATTCTTTCTCTGGCTTTCATTCGGTTTCTCTCAATCTGACTTTTCCATGTCATGCGCCGATCAAATGTGACTCCCAGATAGGTTGGGTTGTCGTTTGGCTGCAGGATTTTGCCATTAAGACTTAATTTGGTACTTTGGGGTTTTAATGAAAGCAAGAATATTGTGCATGTGGTTTTCTCCTCGTTTATTTTGACCAGCCATGAGTTCGCCCACTCTTCCAGAGATGTTAGGGCCGTCTGCATCCGATTTCTTGCTATGGTGAGATTCTTTTCAGAGGTCCACATAGCCAGATCGTCTGCAAACATTGAGCTATGGAATCTTCTTGGTATATTCTCTGTAATATCGTTTATATATACCAGGAAGAGTGTGGGTGACAATACTCCCCCTTGAGGTACTCCCTGCTCGAGTGTCACCTTTTTGCTCATCTGCCCTTGTACTTGGACTCTGGCCGTTCTTTGTTTGAGGTAGTGGTTGATCCACTTGTACATCTTCCCACAAACATCACTTCTTCTTAGCTTGACTCTAAGTCCATCTTTCCAGACTTTGTCAAATGCCTTTTCCAGATCCACCCAAACAGCTACTGTGTGTTTCTGTGCCTGGTAGGCATCTTCTATCTCCTGGGCTATGAGGATGACCTGGTCCTCAGTGGATCTGTGCTGTCTAAAGCCGGCTTGCTGTGGAATTAGTATTCGTTTTTCTTCCAGATGCCACATCAGTCTGGTGTTTATCATCCGTTCCATCAGCTTGCCGACACAGCTCAGTAGGCTTATGGGCCTGTATCTATTTGGATCTGTTTTGTCCTTTCCTGTTTTTGGTACTGGTACCAGTATTGCGTCTTTCCATGCCTGTGGTACAATTCCCCTTTTCCAGCTTTGGTTCAGGACCGATAGCAGTTTCTTCTTCGCTGTTTGGCCCAGCCCCATCAGCATGTCGTTTGTTATCCCGTCTTTTCCGGGAGATTTCCTTTTCTTTAGTGTTCTCATAGCCTCTTCCATTTCGCGCATTGTTAGTTTGGCCATCATGTGCTCTTCAGCAGCCGTATTCATGTTTTCGTGTCCCTTTAGCTCTTCGCTAATGTCTGTATGCTTATCTGCAGGGACCTCGATGTGGTTTGCTCTGGCATAGTGATCGACAAAGGCGTTTACGGCTTTCTTACCTGTGATCAAGTTCTCGCCCTGCTTGATAGTAATTTGTTTATTTGACGGGGTTTCGTCGTTCATGGCTCTGACTAGCTTCCATAGCTTGTTCCCGTCTTTGTCCAGGTTTAGACTTTCCGTTTTATTTTTCCAGCTTTCTCTTGCTGTTTGCTTGAGAGTGTATTTGTACTTCGCCGCGGCGGCTTTGAGGGCGATGTTTGCCTCCATGGATTTTTCTCGCTCTGCCATGTTCCTAGCATTTGTTACTGCATCTTCCACTTTCTGCAACTCATCATTCCAGTAGGGCTTATAGTTTTTCCTAGCTCCTCTTGGGATGGTTTCAGTGGCGGCTTGCATTATTGCCTTGCTTAGGCTCTCTACCATGGGCTTCATTTTGGTGTTTCGTGTGTTGATGGTTTCACACAGCCCATCTGTCAGGATTGCAAATCTGTCCCAGTCGGCTCGTTTGTAATTCCAACGTGGGAGCGGTTTTGTTTCCTGTGGGCCTACTTCCATGTCAACGGTTAGCCTGATCGGCCTGTGGTCGCTACCTGCCAGTTGGTTTAGCACCTGGCGGTCTATTTTATGGTGTATGTCCTGTGTGGAGAAGGCCAAATCTGGAGTCGAGGTGGTATGCCATGTTCTTGAATAGAAGCTAGGGCTATCCTCCGGCCTATTGATTAGGGAGAGATTTGCATCTATCTCCCAATCTTCCACTTCGTCACCTCTGCTGTCTGTGTCAGAGTATCCCCATCTCTCCGAGTGGCTGTTGAAATCTCCAACTACTATGCAATTGGAGTCTCTGACCTCCATACTCGAGAGCGATAGGTCTCTATTTGGTGGTCCGTACAGATTGAAAATGCGGAGCTTCGTCTCTTGAGCCATTATGTCAACTCCTACAATTTCTGCTTGTCCGGTGTGATTGACAGATACCGCGCTACTCGGTATGCAGTTTCTGGTCAGTATCAGGACCCCTCCTTTGTGGCCTTCTCTATCTAGACGGAAGGTCTGGTATCCTCTGATTGAGAATTTATGGTTATTGTTGAGGTGCGTTTCCTGGATACATGCCACGTCAATCTTACCTTCATGCAGGTGATGTGTTAGGGAAAGTTTTTTGTTAATGACTCCCTCCGCATTCCACTGTAGTATTTTGAGGGTCTTGAGGTTTTGGCCAATAGAAGTTGCCCCATAGCCATGTGCCTTGACTCCACGACACATGGGTGGGTGACCACCAGTAGTCAAGGGTGGGCCCCTTCGAGGCGTGAGGCCCGGCACTATCGCTGCCTGGCGGGACTCCGCAGGATGAGCGCCATGCGTTTTTCTAATAGGTTGTACTGCCATCATGCTGCGATTTACGTTGCACTGTTTTGTTAGGCTTGCGGCCCCGTGCATCCGATTTCAACAGGCGTTTCTGTAGGGATGCCCTCCTTAGCCTTTGGCTGTCCCCAGCCTATCTGCAAAGGCAGCAGTTGTTTATGATCAGAGTTGTCTCTCTTATGGAAGTTGTCTTACCAGACTATCGAGTCTTCACTACTCGTGTCTATAGGGTGCAATCATGATATGTGAGATATATGAGATGGACTGGTTTACCCGGAAGAGAGGCAGTCCAGTGTGTCTGTATCCCAGGATCGTCACGTCCTGCCAGAAACGTAGCATTTGCATGTGAGTGGGGTATCTCTTTCTCCCTTTATTTTCTTGGCTTCTATGCAGGGATGGTACGCCTAGCATTCCCCGCCACCTGGGGTGTTGACACAGTGGGGCAGGTGTGCAATGTCCGCTGGTCTGCATCTCTTCTGCGTCCAGCATGATAGTTATATGGCTGATAACGTACAGAGGTAGATATCGTAGCCGACGTGCATTTAGCCAGAGGACAAGCCTGGTAATGTCACAGAGATGTTGTTCGCCTGGTGTGCGGACAGCTCTCATGGTCATTGGTTGAGTCTCGACAGTTCACAGTGAGGTGGCTGCTCTACTGTTTTCGACACCCCGACCAGGTACTAAGTCTTTAGTTGGTGGTTTCGCACCCCATCGCCGTATAAGGTGAGTATCAAAGCAGTTGTCCGCCCGCTTTGATCGGCGGACGGCAAGGACCTCTTGCTGCGGCTCTACCGGATATGGCTGGGGCGCAAGCCCCAGGTCCCGAGCATGTAGGAGCCTCCCATTGCAGTGGTGCTGAGATTTTGAGCGGGATTGCGGCTTACAAGGGTTCGGCCGTAATCCCCCACATGGTAGCCATTGGCTTATCAGCCTGGTACGTGAACCAAAGTGTCTGCGGCTCCTCTCGATATGAGCTGGTTTTCCGTAGCAACGCCCTGTCATTAGTAGGGTAAAACTGACCTGTCTTCAGATGGTCTATTTCCAGCACCCGTTCACTATTTGGTCAGACGAATTTATTGAGGGCTTTTGTTTGTCAATGACCAGGTATTTGAAATCTGCGGTTTCTGCGGGGTTAAACACGATTTCCGTAGCGTTTCTTTCATTAGAGTGTTTGAGAGCTGACTTGTCTTCCGTGAGTCTAATACCAGCGTTCATTCATTTTTAGACCCAAACGGTAGTGCTCTCGATTTGTCAGTCGTTCTACAGTATTGGCGTGTTCAGTCAAATAAAGCCGCAGGTTCCACTCCTGGTGGTGCCCTTCCGTCAATTCCTTTAGCGAGACAATCAAGTTACTTAGAGGGTGGCCCCAGATTTTCGAGGGTCTAATTCCAGCACATGTTCACTATTAGACCCCACGAAGGTGCTCTCTTTTTGACCGTCATTCTACAGTATTGGCGTGTTAAGTTAATTTAAGCCTCAGGCTCCACTCCTGATAGTGCTCTTCCGTCAATTCCTTTGTCAGAACACTCGATGCAAACCAACCGAGCCACAGGGGGCATAACCCCAGATTTCCGAGGGTCTAAATCCAGCACCAGTTCCATATTAGACCCCAGAAAAGTGGTCTCGTCATGTCAATCATTTCAGTGTTGGCCGTGTTGAGTCAAATTAAGCCGCAGGCTCCACTCCTGGTGGTGCCCTTCCGTCAATTCCTTTAAGTTTCAGCTTTGCAACCATACTTCCCCCGGAACCCAAACACTTTGGTTTCCCGGAAGCTGCCCGCAGAGTCATCGAAGCAACTCCTGCGGATCGCTAGTCGGCATCGTTTATGGTCAGAACTACGACGGTATCTGATCGTCTTCGCGCCTCTGACTTTCGTTCTTGATTAATGAAAACATTCTTGACAAATGCTTTCGCAGTAGCTCGTCTTGCGGCGATCCAAGAATTTCACCTCTAACGCTGCAATACGAATGCCCCCGTTTGTCCCTGTTAATCATTACCTCCAGTTCCGAAAACCAACAAAATAGAACCGAGGTCCTATTCCATTATTCCATGCACCATTATTCAGGCAGCCGAGGCCTGCTTTGAACACTCTAATTTTTTCAAAGTAAACGCGCCGGCCACCCAGGACGCTCAGTGAAGAGCACCCGTGGGAGAGAGCCGGCAGACGGTAGGGCAGGAGACAACGGGCAGTGAACCGACACGAGCCGGACCGCCCGCCTGCGCCTGAGATCCAACTACGAGCTTTTTAACTGCAACAACTTTAATATACGCTATTGGAGCTGGAATTACCGCGGCTGCTGGCACCCGACTTGCCCTCCAATAGATCCTCGTTAAAGGGTTTAAAGTGTACTCATTCCAATTACGGGGCCTCGAAAGAGTCCCGTATTGTTATTTTTCGTCACTACCTCCCCGTGCCAGGAGTGGGTAAGTTGCGCGCCTGCTGCCTTCCTTGGATGTGGTAGCCGTTTCTCATGCTCCCTCTCCGGAATCGAACCCTGATTCCCCGTTACCCGTTACAAACATGGTAGGCATGTCACGTACCATCGACATTTGATAGGGCAGACATTTGAAAGATGCGTCGCCGGCACATGAGGCCATGCGATCAGCACAAAGTTATCCAGAGTCACCAGTGGGGACGCCGCAACCCCGCGAGGGGAAACGACGATTGGTTTTGAACTAATAAAAGCGCTCTTTCCGCGAGGGTCGGAGCTTGGTAAGCATGTATTAGCTCTAGAATTGCCACAGTTATCCAAGTAGGATCGTGTCATCTAAGGAACCTCGACTGATTTAATGAGCCATTCGCGGTTTCACCGTGAGACAGTGTGAACTTAGACATGCATGACTTAATCTTTGAGACAAGCATATGACTACTGGCAGGATCAACCAGATATCTGTCGAAGACGTACGTACAGCACACACCGGTCGGCGGAGGAAGGGTGTGTAAAAAGCCTCACTGGGACGGCCGCAGGGACCGACTGACGGGACGGACGGACGGTTGTTCCACCCGTCCCTCACTCCGTCGACCTAGGACCGCCTGACAGGGGTCTCCCACACGCACCAGACGACCGACCGACCGGGCTCGCTCGAGGAGGGATGGCAGCGCTCTGTGCAGAACGGATCCCAACGACCTCGGCGATGAATTTCACTGGGACTAGAGACAATTTGGCCTGCCGGCCTGCCCTTCTCCGTAGGAGAACGCAGGGCCTCGAGGCACGATTCCTGCTTTCCATTTGCCGGTCACAAGCTCTTTGCAAGAGTCGGACCACCAGCGAGACGTACTGTCGAGCTCTGCTATAAGCCTTAGATAAATCACCACGGACGGACCACGTTTCCTGATACGGACCAGACGAGCGCACCTCGGTGGAGGAGCCACTACAACAAACCGCACCCAATTCGCTCTACGGGGAAAGGCAGGCGAGCGTTTTCCGCAAGCCCGCGCTATCGCTCCGCCTGGCGGGACTGAGATCGCTTTACGAAAACTGGTTGAAATTGAGTCGCTGCGGCGAGACAACTACCCCAGATGGCCAAGGTCCAAATGTGACATTGTTAGAGACTTGGTCAAGGTCCATATCTGACGACACTGTTAGAGACTTGGTCAAGGTCCATCTCTGACACTGATAGAGACTTGGTCAGGGTCCATCTCTGACACTGATAACAGAGATGTTGGTGAGATCCATGTCTGACACTGATAACAGGAGTTTGTCAGGGTCCCTGTCTAATACAGTGCCTTCGCAGGGTCCATGTCTGACACTGTTAACAGATACTCAGCCAGGGTCAATGTCTGACACAGTTATAGATTTAATCAGAGTTCATGTCTGGCACTGTTGTAGATTTAATCAGAGTCCATGCCTGACACTGATAGAGACTTGGTTAGGGTCCATGTCTAACACTATTGGAGATTTGGTCATGGTCATGTCTGATACTGATAACAGATACTTGGTCAGGGTCCGTGTCTGACACTGTTAGAGACTTAATCAGAGTCCATGTCTGACACTGATAACAGAGGCTTGGTCATGGTCCATGTCTGACACTGATAACAGAGGCTTGGTCATGGTCCATGTCTGACACTGATAACAGAGGCTTGGTCATGGTCCATGTCTGACACTGATAACAGAGGCTTGGTCATGGTCCATGTCTGACACTGATAACAGAGGCTTGGTCATGGTCCATGTCTGACACTGATAACAGAGGCTTGGTCATGGTCCATGTCTGACACTGTTAGAGACTTAATCAGAGTCCATGTCTGACACTGATAACAGAGGCTTGGTCATGGTCCATGTCTGACACTGATAACAGAGGCTTGGTCATGGTCCATGTCTGACACTGATAACAGAGGCTTGGTCATGGTCCATGTCTGATACTGATAACAGATACTTGGTCAGGGTCCATGTCTGACACTGTTAGAGACTTAATCAGAGTCCATGTCTGACACTGATAACAGAGGCTTGGTCATGGTCCATGTCTGACACTGATAACAGAGGCTTGGTCATGGTCCATGTCTGACACTGATAACAGAGGCTTGGTCATGGTCCATGTCTGACACTGTTAGAGACTTAATCAGAGTCCATGTCTGACACTGATAACTGAGAGTTGGTCAGGGCCCATGTCTGACACTGATAACAGAGGCTTGGTCATGGTCCATGTCTGACACTGATAACATAGGATTGGTCATAGTCCATGTCTGACACTGATAACATAGTCTTGGTCATGGTCCATGTCTGACACTGATAACAGAAACTTGGTCAGGGCCCTTGACTAATAATGTTACATATTTGGTTAGGGTCCATGTCTGATATTGATAGAGACTTGGTCAGAATCCATGTCTGATATTGATGACAGAGACTTGGTATCAATATATTGTTAATTATTTGTCTTCTTTGTTTTTCATAGTAATTTACAACAACAATAATAAAATACACATACCAAGAATGGCTGTCTTTCCAAACTCTGCTGCCAACTCCAACGTAGAAACAACATTTTGATCTCTGAAGAAATCCTGAACAGCAAAAATATATTTTAGTAAATAAAAGCTTTTGAAATAAAGCAGAAACAATGGAGACTGCCTAAAGGAAACAAGGTGAAGAATGGGTATGACAATGAAAATGCTAAATACAATGAGTAACGTTATGCAGGACACAAGAAAACAATGAAAACAAAAATGATGTGGCAAAGTCTGAATGAGAAACATGGACCATCACACAAACACTAAAAAAGAGAATTGAATCTTTTGAGCTGAAATGCTACAGAAAAGTCCAAAATAACATGGGCAGAGAAAAAGACAAACACAGACATTCTAAAGAGTTGTGTATTAATCAAATTGTATTGGCTGGTGAATAGCATTTATGTCTAGGAAACTAAAATACTTTGGCAATATTATTAAACACCACAATAGAGGAAAAACTAAATGAGAAGGTACGGTACCTGGAAAACAAGACAGAGGTAGACTGAGGAGAAGATGGGCACATTACAGCTAAAATGTTCTGATGATGACAGTAACGAAAGCAGGAGAAATGACTTCAGATCGATAGTCTTACAGGGTGGCTATTTGTGAGCGATGCTCTTCGAGGGAATGATGCATGACGATCTTGGTAACAATATAGATAAAGTGAGATGTACACATACATCTCAAGATCAAACTTGCTGGCGGAGGGTTGTCAATGGCCTATGCCCTAAAAAAAGTGACAGGCAATGATTGATTGATAGAATAATTGATTGATATGACAGAGACATCCATAAGTGTAACAGTTCCAGACGGAGCATGAGCGTTTGGGGCAGGGGTGATGAGGTCGGTGACTGAGAAGAAAGGTACCTGAATGTATGCCAAAGTCACTCACCGTCTCGACACTAAGTCGACAAAGAAAAGGGTGGGGGGGGGGAATGTTCTAGTACAGGTAAGGGTTACGAGCTGACCACTCTGGCGTTCTGAATTGGGTGTTGGGGGGTTAGTGACAGACAGAGGCCAGCAAGTCTTGCTGCAGCATTTTGAGTGACGGGAATTCAGAGTGATTCGTGCCAATAACAACTAAATGAAGGTAGATTCAAGCTAGAGGATGGCTGGGTCAGACATCCCATAGAGGGCCATTGGACAGCTCTGATACTGCTTGACACTATATAACACTAGACAAAGTTTAACTCAGGCAGGCTGGCCATGCAGAGAGAGAGAGACAGAATTTAGCTAGGGGTCTGTTTCACCAACTTTATAGAAGAGCGATTGATAGGCTGTTATACAAATGTTAGAGAGATAGAATGGAGTGCAGGATGACGGAACCAGCATACGCCTTTGAGTCTTGGCCAGTTGCTCTATAAGGTGTGTGTTGGGTGCCCTGTAACTAGGAGAGATCTGGATGTGTGTGTGGTGTGAAAAGGACACTGAGGGAATGATGTATGTTCCGGAGTGTTTTATATACAGAGCGATTGAGTGTGTGATCACATGTGAGTATACGTTGACTAGATTGAATATAATGTCAAGATCACCCACCTGAGGGGATCTGAGTGTGAGTGAATGCACAGAATACGATCGTGAAGACGGTTTTTGGGCGTGTGTTGAGGGTGCAGATAAGGGAAGAGAAGTGTGCGGCTAGAACTGGGTTGAGGTAGTTCGAGGCAATATTCAAAAGCTTATGCTTACAACCTCCGCAAAGTTATTAATAATACAGAAAAATTATAATAAGATATGATTATTTAGTTAAGATGTATCTCTTGTGTTGTTTGTAATTTCATGGCACTCACTTTGATAATATTGTGTATCTTCATTTGTAATAATAAGGTTTATGATGTTCTGTTTTGTTGGTTTTAGTGATGTAAATAAACACAGACTAAATACTTGCTGTTTGATATGTTATTTGCTGTGTGTGGTCTTGAATGTTGTGGATGCATAGGGTAACATTCTAGATAGAAAAACCCCAGTGAAAGCCTGGACATAAGTCAACATATGAAGAAAGTATGTTATCTTTTTACCAGCTCAATAGCTTAAAACCAGTTAAGGGTGAAGCAAAAAGGTGTGTCCGAGCTGTGGGAAATATACGTTTACATATCATTAATAATTTCCTGAAGGCCTAGGAGTCTACCTAGAGAGCAGTAATGTTGAATTTTCAATTCAGGTAACAGAGAAGCTCAATAGTAAACTTACCAATGCAAATTTATCTTTTTCATATCCCTGAAAAGACTGGTCAAATGTAAATATGTTTGCCTTGATCCTATTCTTCATAGACCTGCAATGAAAACAAGAGACATTAAATGAATTGAAACACTGGCTCATATCTTAGTTTCTTGGTCAGTGACCGACAGAACGGCCAGTGACCGTCTTTGTCTGATGGAAAGTAACAAACTCTTTCCACTTCACCAAGTCTGCAGTCATCCTACGTAAAGTGCCCCAACTTTGATTCATAATTTCTCATCAATACCTCTATAGTTCTTTGCCAAGTCGTCTTAGGCTGGCCTCTCGTTCGTCTTCCCTTTGAGGTAAACACTAACGCAGTTCTGGTCATGGGTCTGGCTCTTTTCTTAGGACATGGTGGGGAGTGAAGTCTAGTAGACAGTCAACTGACTTACTAGACTGACATTACAGCATGCCAGGGGTTTGAGTTCACGGATGGACAGAAAATAATCTGGGTCGTGTCTCGTGCTCCTCCAGTTGACCCAGCTGTAAATGGGTACCTGACATATGAGTAGAGGAGTGACAAAGATGATAGTGGGATTCCAGAATTACAGTTATGAGGAACGACTCAGAAAAACCGGCCTACAGTGTCTCGAAGAGAGAAGAATTCGTGGTGACTTAATACAGGTTTATAAGATGATCAGAGGAATCGATAAATTAGACTATAACAAGTTTTTAAAAATACAGCCACCTACAATAACACGAGGGCATAGCTACAAGCTGACTAAAGAGAGGTCCAGGTTAGATATTAGGAAATATTTTTTTAGTCAGAGAGTGGTGTCTGCTTGGAATGCATTGCCAGGGGAGGTAGTGGAGGCAGGGACAGTTAATGCATTTAAGAATAAACTGGATGCACATAGCTTTTATAGCAAGGTGATGTAAATGTAACTGGTTGTATACAGACTCTGCAGGGTCTTCTAAACCAGTATAAAGACGTTAAGTTAAGTTAAGGAAAATAAAAATAGCAAGGAAGGGAACTGGCCACCCTACCTCGCATAGACTGTGGCTTAATACATGAAGAGTTATCTTCATCCCAACAGGAATTGTTACCATGAGACTGACCTTTACCTTTAGTGTAGAAAACAAACTGATTCATATATAAACACCATTATGCACTCCTTCTACTGGCATGACCGAGGTTAAACTGTATGCCAAATGTATTCGTTCGTCCATTTCAAGTAGTGAAGACCACTGTCTCCATTTCATCTATTTGGAAAATGTTCTGCCAGTCTATAGGTAATACAGCGGTGACTGATAAGCCAGATGTGAGTCCGAAAAGATCTTGGGCAGTGCGAGCTGGGAATGTTCACTTCATGTGAAGATTTTATTTCACTGGCTTTTCTAGCCTCTCTCTGCTGTTCAGCTACTACTTCTCTAGATGTCCTGCGTGACGCTGCACCTTTACGAAGAGATTTGCACCAATAGATGTGGTCATATGTAGAAGCTTCCCAAAAGCTTTTAATGAAGTCTTAAGTATGTTTTTCAAGCACTGCTATTGGACCACCATTGGAGCGCTTACCTTTCTGCATTTCCCCATAAAAAATAATTTTAGTAGTCTATGGTTTGGCATGCAAACTATACGACCTGCCTCACAAATATGTGACAGAATTTGAATAATAATGATGCTAAGAAAAGTAGATGTCAAGAACGATAGTGTCGATAGGAACCTGCCTTGTCATTTGATGTCCCATCACCCTTCTACTAATATCCTATTGAATCTGGTAAACCATAAATTCGGCTCGTAATGTAATCGTTAGACTTAGACATTAGTGTCATGTAACTGGTTGTCTACAGACTGATGAGTCTTCTAAACCATTTGAGTATTAAAACGTTAAGTTACTAATACTTATTAGTACTTATTAGTTATTACTTAAGTTAACTTTTTAAGTATAAAGTTCAAAGTTGGTGTGCAGTGCCGGTTTTCGAAATTCGCGTTTCAATTAAACAGTAGAATTGTTTGCACAATGTTCCGATTAAAATATGAACAGCTGTAACGTTTGCAATAATACCATTTTAAAAAGTATTCCTGGTTGTCTTTATTTTCAAGGGAGTTAAATATCTTTGTCAGCGGCAGGAACGTAAATTTGGCAACGCTTTCGGCCATTTTCAAACAATTCGCATTTCTATGGAAGGGATATAACTCTAAAATTTAACTTTTGGAAGTCAAGAAAATTGAATGGGAGTAATCTTAGATAGGAAACAGGTTCAAACATGTCTAAACGTGTCCTAGTCACAAGCGGAGATTGCATCAGACTTCTGTTGTGAGATGTGTTCTCGTAGAGACCAATCCTGGCACGGCAGACTTTGCCGGACTCATGGCATTGTCATGTTAACAATGACGTTAACTTTGGAGTCGTGTGTTCTGCTATTTCAAGCGGCACCAGGCACGTCTACTATGAGCCTCCGCAAATGGGTTTCGCTCTGCGATAAAAGCAGTTTTGGTGATGCCACAGTGCCAGGTGGAAAAGTTCTCTCCCGACATCAATGTTGAAGCTTTTCAGAGATCCAGCCAATTATAGACCAGTGAGTTTGACGAGTATACGCTACGAAATTGTATGATGAGTCAATTATCGAAGACAATGTAGTAATGCACTTGGGCAATTTTAATGTCTTCAGGAGGTAATGGGTTTACTAAAGAAAAATCGGGCTTAATAAATATGTTTGAATTCATGGAGGAGATAACCAAAAAGTTAGATGGGGACAAGCCGGTAGATGTTATTAATGTTGATTTTTCAAAGCTCTTTAAAAAAGTATATTGTCAAAGATTGTTTTGGAAGTTGCAATCACGTTGTATAAGTAACGGCGTTGTCAATTGGATTACAAAATTGGTTAACGGGAAGAAGGCAGCAGTTGGCACTCTAAGATGCGCGAGATAATAAGTGGAATGCCACAGGGATCGATTTTTTTGGGCCAATTCTGTTCTTGATATAGATACATGATTTGGACATTGATATAAATCATTGCAAAATTCGCGGATGACACAAAACTTAGTGACACGGTCTCATCTCCGGCAGAGGTAGATCTATAGATTGCATTTAGATGAGATTTTTAAAATGGTCTGAGATCTGGCAGTTGGAGTTTCTGTTTCTGTTTCTAAGAATCGGCGTCACTGCACTCCAAGCATACCCATAGGTGCTCAGTCTCTCTCATCAAATGGCGTAAGATAAGGATGCTGATGGTCCCTGTAGCTCGCTGGTTGTACACGCTCCTGCGCCGCCCTCTCATGCGCCCCACTCCGCTCGAGCCTCGTTTAATGTCGAAACTTTGCAGTCTGTGGATTGCTACTTCATCTATTGCGATATCCTCATCCAGCAGACGGTCATTGATTGATTTCAAAATGTTACTTCTGTCCATCACCAATGTGCCCATGATGGGAGCCCGTGAAGCCAAGACGTCAGCTCTTTCACAGCCCTGAACCCCGGAATGAGCAGGACAGTAGATCCAGATCAGCACCTGGAGGTTTGAGGCCTCAACAGCAGCTATCCACTCGTACCTAAGCCATCCCTTCTGTACTTTCTGAAGTACGGCTTGCCCGTCTGTCACAATGACTACCTTTGTTAAATAAGTCTCAGATATCCATTTCAGTGCTGAGGTCACTGCTTCCGTCTCCATTCTCATACTGGACGTTGTTGACATGTATGCCCTACTGCGCTCAGCAACGACCTATCCTCTCACTCTACCCGAGAAACCCCAGCCTGATGTCCCACTGCGCACGACTGATCCGTCGGTGTATATGACAGCGTCACTCTCCTGAGTGTTCTCAGTTATCAGCTGATTTACCTCGTGATCTGCACTCTCGTTGTTCCGTTCTATGCATTCCTTACCTAAGGTTATGATGACTCTCTGGTACTCTATCATTATATCATCAGTGTGGACCCATTCTACCCCTTTGGCTATCGTCTCAGCTGGAGTGACGTGTCCGATTGTTGTCTCAGCCTGTGCCATCCATGACGACCCTCTCTTGATTCTTGATCCCTTGATGTCTGAGATACTACTGTCCAGAGGGTGTAGAGTGTCTGTGGTGAAACGCATATAGGCTTTGACTTGTGCCAGTTTATGTCTGAATGTCACCGATAACAATCCCAACATGTACCGCATCATCAAAATCGGGGTATCTCTCGTGCAGCCCAGAACCAGACGCATACCTTCATTCTGGATGCGGTCCAACCTTTCACACTGTGTTCTTGATAGTGTGAGGATGCCTAGTCCGTAATCGATGACAGACAACACGACCTGATGAAATAGGATGAACAGGAGGCGTTGTTCCAAGTCGGCAGCAGCCATGGTCTTGGGTGCTCCTAACCCTCTCTTGCATCTTTGTACGATGCGGTCAACTTGGCAGTTATAGGAAAGACTGCGATCAAATGTCACTCCGAGGTATTTCAACCTGTCACACCTGTCGATGGTGCAACCATCAAAAGTGATACCCGGGAGTTCAGCCTTTACTATGGAATTATTCAAAGAGCACCACATCATGCATGCCTTGTTTGGATTGATCTTGGAGCTTGAGTCGCTGCACCACTGTGAGATTCCTTGCAAGGTTTCCTGCAAGTCTTTGACCAACTTTTGCCTGTCTGAGCCAGTCCTGTACGTTAGGATGTCATCGGCAAATGTCAACGTTCGCCCTGTCCCTGTGGGTTGAATATTGGCCACTTTTACTGTGTAAATGTTGAACAGCACCGGTGAGAGCGGAGATCTTTGAGGCAGTCCTGGACATATTTGCCTCGGTTCTGATGTCCACTATCCCACGCGTAGCACAACTGTTCTTTCCATCAGGGCAGCTGATATCCAACTAACCAGCCACGGGTTTAAACCACACTACTGCATACAGGTAATTAGGGTCCCAAAATCGACACGGTTGTATGCGTCTTCCAGGTCGAGTGCCACCGCGACCGTTTCTTGCTTTGACTGAAACCCCTCGTACACATCATACGCGAAAGTCCCAGCGTTAGCCCAGGTCTCCTTCGGTGTTCTATAGCTGCCCAGCGTATCGGGTAGAATCTGCTCCCGTTCAAGGTAGGCCATTATTTTCCTGGCCACTATCTTCTTCAGCAATTTGCCATATACATTTTGTATGTTGATTATTCGATAGCTGCCGAGAAGCGTGGAGTCCTTACCCGGTTTAGGCAGTGGGCATAAATACCTATGAAGCCAGTCCTCAGGTACAGATGCCTTCTCTTTAGTGTGGTTGAACTCCTTCACCATATTTCTTATATCTGTCTTATCCAACTGCTTTAGAGCGACCACCTGCCGTGTGTCGTACTTATACCCAGAGGAAAACACATCAGACACCGGAAAGCCAAACAGGTGTTCAGATACCCGTACGAACAGGATAATGTAGTGAACAAGCTGCGCCAGACGATAGGACGTAGGACCACTAGATCCCCTTTTGTCCAACCACCCTGTTGGACTCAAGCTGCTGATACGGCCTGGAGAGAAAAGGAGGCGGCAACAAAGGATTTGCGTAAAACCAGAAAGAGGGCTGGTATTAATGTCGACGTATTGAACGAGAAGGAGGCGGTAAAACACAAAGCTACCAATTCATTTAAAGCGTTAGCTAGGGAGTCCAAAAGCGAGTAATGGGAGGAGTTCATCACAGGAGTGGGTAATGATAATACCCTCCTGAAGTTCTGACACATGCATCGAAAGATGAATGGACAAACTACAACCCAGCTTATCTCCAACATTCAAGACACCACAAGAAGGCTCCTGAAGACAGATGAAGAGAAGGTTCTAAGTTTTTTCAGTCGATATGTTGCCCAGACTGACAAAGGCGACAGAGATGCCCGTCAGGAAACTCGGAAAGGCATCTCAGACTCAGTCATCAGGGGAGAAGCTTATGTAGACCTTATCACCGAGGCAGCGGTCGTAAATAGCCTATGTACAAGCAAAAACACAGCTCCAGGTCCTGATGGAGTACAGTTGGAGTTTAAGGTACAGCAGTGGCGAGGCGTTCATATAAGCATTGTAAGCACTGCTTACGTATCCAATTTGGATTTAATTTCTTACAAAATGCATTATAAAATGATTATGCTATCAGACATCTTACAAGCGCATCAATTTTGTTTCTTGTCATTCTTTTTTTTACAGTTGAAACACACACTTATATAGTAATATAGTATTAATTCTAGAGCGCGTGCCAAAAAACAAAAACAACAAAAAAACCACCAAAAAAAAAACACCTACCTGCGAGCAAGGTATCACATTTTGTAAGCTACACATTGGACGCTTACAGAATACACGTATAACAAAGAACGGACTTTAGATTTCTTCAAAATAATAGAGCTCATACGCTAAATTCATTAATAAGTGTTTACTGCGGGCAGGTAACTCCATTATCTTTTAGTTTGAATTCCAATGAATTTCAAGTTCCATTTCCAAACATTTATTTACTCAAGCAAAATGGCGTTTCCATCCGAATCTTTAGAGAGAGAGAGAGAGAGAGAGAGAGAGAGAGAGAGAGAGAGGGGGGGAGAGAGAGAGAGAGAGAGAGAGAGAGAGGGGGAGAGAGAGAGAGAGAGAGGGGGAGAGAGAGAGAGAGAGAGAGGGGGAGAGAGAGAGAGCGAGAGGGAGAGAGAGAGAGAGAGGGGGAGAGAGAGAGAGAGAGGGGGAGAGAGAGAGAGAGAGAGCGAGAGAGAGAGAGGGTGGGAGAGAGAGAGTGAGAGAGAGAGAGAGCGAGAGAGGGGGGAGAGAGAGCGAGAGAGAGAGAGAGAGAGAGAGAGGGGGGGAGAGAGAGCGAGAGAGGGGGGAGAGAGAGCGAGAGAGAGAGATAGAGAGAGAGGGGGGAGAGAGAGAGAGAGAGGGGGGGGGGAGAGAGAGAGAGAGAGCGAGAGAGAGAGAGAGAGAATGTAATTGTCTTGTGGAAAGTTTGTTATTCATTTAATCTGCTGGTGCCAGGAATTTCACGATGTAATTGATTTATTTGCCCAGAAAACCCGACGTTCAGAACTTACATACAAGAAGTAGGATGTGGCTAACATTGTTAGTTCTAGACTTTGCTGTACAAGTAGATCAAACTGTTAAACTCTTAAAGCTTTCTTCTTCTTCTTCTTCTTCTTCTTCTTCTTCTTCGTTCGTTCGTTCTCAATCTCCCGCTACCAAACAATGAACGGGCTTAAGTAGCAGAATGTAGTCCAGAGAACGGAATGCGTTGTGTCGTAGTTTACAGCTTGACTGCGATATTTGCAACTTTCGGTCCAACACATCCGACTTCAGCAAGCATTTTTTGAGTACTGGGTTAGCATTTCCTCTTCGATCCCTTCTCCTTAGCCAGTCTGCCCTGCTGCAGCATGCTATCCAGGATCACCGCGTGGAGGTGTAGAAGGGTCTTGGCAGCTATAGTTCTCTGGCCCTGACACTAGCAGTCAGCTAAGGGTCGCTGACCACTGCAGCTCATGCGCTGCTCAGCGTCTTGATCCCGTAAAGCTTTCTAAAACTGGTCTGCATTCGTGATGGAACTCAACTGCTAAAATTAAAACCCACGAACATCGTGTAGGTAAAACAAAGAGAACACATGATATCAAGCCCATCAGTTTAAATGTCTCCTACGCTACTGCTAGCTCTGACAACATCAGATGATATATTTTTCAAATTCTTGATGAGTCAGCTCAAAGAAACAAGTTGTGCTTCCCCAAACTTTTAGATAAATGGTATTCATTATAATAATTACTTTTGTTAAAAGAATTATTTTTTTTAATTATGAGATAAATATTATTGATAAATTTGTCTTTAGACTGTGTGTTACCTGGATATTATAAGTAACAATAAACAACGGAACGGTAAAATCGCAGTGGTTCATGTTCCTTAAGATTGCTTACAGTTCTGAGAAAGTCACGACTCGCCATTGATGTACAGTCATCTAGACGAGATGACCCAATAAGGAATGTGTTTACGTGATGAGAGAGAACAATATTAGGAAGATAGAAAAGGAAAGCGACCTAGGGCTTATAATAGATCATACAGGTAAGGTAAGTGAGCAAGTCCAGGTAGCAGTGAAAAAGGTAAATTCAATGTTAGGTATGATAAAAAGAAATATTAAACACAGGAGCAAAAAAGTGATAGTCAAACTGTATAAAGCATTAGTAAGACCTAAATTTGAGTACTGTGTTCAGGTATGGAGTCCTAATCATAAAGAAGATATAAACATGCTAGAAAGGATACAAAGACGATCTGCTAAACTGATAATGGAATTTTAGAATTACAGTTATGAGGAAAGACTCAGAAAAACTAAATTACTCTCCTCCCCGTCACTTACAAGCTGTTTACAAACTGCATCCTTGCCAGAGTCGACTCTCCTCTCCGTCACTTACAAGCTGTTTACAAACTGCATCCTTGCCAGAGTCGACTCTCCTCCCCGTCACTTACAAGCTGTTTACAAACTGCATCCTTGCCAGAGTCGACTCTCCTCCCCGTCACTTACAAGCTGTTTACAAACTGCATCCTTGCCAGAGTCGACTCTCCTCCCCGTCACTTACAAATTGTTTACGAACTGCATCCTTGCCAGAGTCGACTCTCCTCCCCGTCACTTACAAGCTGTTTACAAACTGCATCCTTGCCAGAGTCGACTCTCCTCCCCGTCACTTACAAATTGTTTACAAACTGCATCCTTGCCAGAGTCGACTCTCCTCCCCGTCACTTACAAGCTGTTTACGAACTGCATCCTTGCCATAGTTCTTTCTCCTTCTGGTCACTTACAAGATGTTTACAAAATGCATCAGAGTCAATCAGAGAGCAATGGAACGGCTATTCTACAGATATTGATAAAGGATGGTATTCGAAATACCTTCTTCTTCTTCTTCTTTTTCATCATCATAAACGATCAACTGATGCTATGCTTTTAGCCCTGTATATTTTAGATCTTCGCCGGTATCCGCACAGCCTTTCGAGCATAGTCTCTTCCCTGGGCAAGACTGCCTCTCTTTGGTGTGCATAGATAGGACAGTCCCGGGGGATATGTTCTGCTGTTTGTTTGTATGATTTGCAATCACATTGCGGTGTCTCTAAGACCCATTCTTGAGTCCGCAAATGTCCCGTTCTGAGTCTGAATATCTTTGTCTGCCGATCTCTGCCAAGTTTGTCTATGCTATCATGGTCTGACTTGTATTCTTTGTGCTGGTCTTTTCATTCCGTCCATGGGGATCGTTTTGTAAGTCTATTTGTTTCTTTATAGCTCTATGGATGAGGAGTCTGCTTGCCGTCACTCCCGGATGTTGCGAGTTCATCCTTAACCTAACGTCATTATACAGTTTAGAAGGCTCTACAGAGTCTGTATACAACCAGTTTTATTCCACTCCACAGATACTAAAAATAACTGTGATCATTCTATATATTTATTGAATGCATTAACTGACCTGCCTCCACCACATCATGTGGCAATGCATTACAAGCATTCGCTACTCTCTGATTAAAAAAATATTTAACATCTAATCTGCGCGTTTTTTAAAAAACATTTTGAAGTTGGGCCTTTTTGTTCTTATAGCTGGTTAAACTGTGAATAACTTGGTTACAGTTTAATTTAGTATTTCCATTGATTAATTTATCGAATTCGTCTCTGTTCGAAACATTCTAGACCAGTTTTTCGGAGTTTTTCCTGTAAACTATAATTCTGGAATCTGCGATCATTTTTGTAGCTATTCTTTGTATCCTTTCTAGCATATCTACATCCAGTCTATGATAAGGACTCCACACTCGAATGCAGTACTCCAGTCTAGTTTTCAACAATGATTCATATAGTTTGACTATCACTTCATTGCTCCTACGTGTAATGCAGCGGCGAGGCGTTCATATAAGCATTTTAAGCATTGCTTACGATTGCAAGTTCGATTAAATTTCTTTCAAAATGCAGTTCAAAATCATTATGCTATCAGACATCTTACAAGTACATCAATTGTGTATCTTATTCATTTTTTTATTCATTAGAGCATGTAAGCACTTTAATAAATGTTTACTGCGGACAGGTAACTCATACTTTTCATTTGAATTCCAGGCATTTTTAGTTCTATTTTCTTCTTCTTCTTCTTCTGCGGTCGTTCTCAATCTCCGTCTACCAAGCGCTGAACGTGGATTTGCAAGTAGCAGGATGTAGTCCGGAGAACGGAATGCGTTGTCAAGCTGTAAACTAGCGACACAGCGCATCCTGGGAGATTGAGAACGAACGAAGAAGAGGAAGAATCCAATGAATTTGATGATTTACGGTTCCCGATGACGCTCTCATAAATAAAGATGCGATCGTTGTGTGTTGCCAACGACTGCACTAGATTTACCAAACCCTCCTTCTTGAGTATATGTCAAATGAACATTGTCTGCCTTCATTTCAATTTGTTTATTATTGTTTTCGTGTAGCGTTGTTGAAATTGTGGCTACCAAACGAATAGGTAGAAAACTTCCCAGGAACCACATTTCTGTTGTTGTCTTTGTTTGTTTATTCAATGTCCAGTACGCACATTCATATTGCAATATTAGTTCTACAGAACACCGCAAAACCCACACGCATATACTATTTCTCTCTCTCTCTCTCTCTCTCTCTCTCTCTCTCTCTCTCTCTCTGTCACGATTTCATTGCCAGAGAAGTGCCGCAATAGTGCAGACACCATTGGTTATGTTGGAAAGCTACTTAATCCTAATATGTATTGTATCCTACTATCTGCCCTCGTTTCAAAGAATCTCACAGTGGTTCGGAATGCACTGTAAGACTAAATCTCTTTTTTGGGGACAGCAGTCCGGCGTTATAATTTATTTCGTGTGAGAATCGTGTTTGGGGCTTGGGATGGTTTAACTTAAAACTTAACTTAACTTTTTTATACTGGTTTATAAGACTCATCAGTCTGTATACAGCCAGTTACATTTGCATTACCCTGCTCTAAAAGCTATGCGCGTCCAATCTATTCTTAAATGCATTAACTGTCCCTGCCTCCACTACCTCCTGTGGCAATGCATTCCAAGCATTCACCACACTCTGACTAAAAAAATATTTATTAATATCCAATCGGGACCTTTCTTTAGTTAATTTGTATATGTGCTCTCTTGTTCTCGTTGGTAGTTGTATTTTGAAAAAAAACTTGTTATAGTCTAATTTAACCTTTCCTGTGATTATCGTATGAACCTGTATTAAGTCACCTCGAATTCTTCTCTTTTCTATACGCTTGGAACGCGCTTCTGGAATCTGCCCAAAGTTCCCTCATAGAGTGGAGAGCAGCCGGATCACGACTGTTGATGGCTACATTTCGAACAAGGAACGAGGCGTATAAACTAAATTTAACTCAGGGATATGTCACAAACAAATGAAAAGGAAGAAACAGTTAAAGAGGTTTTCTACAGTAGATTACAGAAACTAGTAGAGGAGACAGGAAGTAGTGACATCACCATACTATTGGGAGACTACAACGCAAAAATAGGACATGATAACGTGGGATATGAGGTGATCGTGGGAATGGAGGGACTAGGAGTCCTAAACGAAAATGGAGAGCAGTTTGCATATTTTTTGCGCAGGAAACAAATTAGTCATTGGAGGAAGTATGTTAGCACACAAAGTCATTCATAAGGCAACACGGGTATCCCCAGACCAGAAAACTAAGAATCAGATTGCGTAAACACCAAATTTAGACAATCATTAGTAGATGTCAGGGTCTGCATGGGGGGTAGATGTCGCTTCAGACCATTTTTTAGTGATTGTGAAGGTACAGCTGAAGTTAAGGATAAACAGAACGATGCAAGTCAGCAGGCCACGGTACAGCAGGCCACGGTACAGCAGGCCACGTCACAGCAGGCCACGGTACAGCAGGCCACGTTACAGCAGGCCACGGTACAGCAGGCCACGGTACAGCAGGCCACGGTACAGCAGGCCACGTTACAGCAGGCCACGGTACAGCAGGCCACGGTACAGCAGGCCACGGTACAGCAGGCCACGTTACAGCAGGCCACGGTACAGCAGGCCACGGTACAGCAGGCCACGGTACAGCAGGCCACGGTACAGCAGGCCACGTTACTGCGTACAATACCTGAAAGAAGATGATAAGAACAACGAGTTCCGTAAAACACTCAGGAATAAATATCAAGCACTGGAGCAGCTAGATGAAGAGGCCAGCACTGAGGATAAATGGGAACAAGTTCAAAGTACATGGACAACTCATGCGAGGAAGTGTTAGGAAGGAAGAAACGGCAGCATAAAGAATGGGTAACAGCAGAAACAATCACTAAGATCGAGAAAAGGCGAAATTAGAAAATGGCCTGACTAAATAGTAAAACGAGAGCCGCAGAAAACACAGCACAGAAAAAGAATGTAGAGAGCAACAAGGAGGTTATAAAGAGCATCTAGGCGGACAAAAGATGTTACATTGATGGTCTTTCTGAGGAAACGGAAGAGGCTGCAGGAAGGGAAATATGAAAGGTCTATATGAGGATACGAAGAAACTATCGGGAAAGCATCAACAACAAGGCAACCAATCAAAATTAAACTTGGGGAAAAGATAACTAACCTTGAAAAACACAAGAAAAGATGGGTAGAATACTTTGAAGAGCTTTTGAACAGGCCAGTACCAGACAACTCACCAAATATCCCAGCAGGTGAGGAGGGCCTGCCGATCAACTGTGATAATCCACGTAAAGAAGAGATTAGAAGGGCAATAGAGTTTCTAAGGAACGGAAAAACAAGAGCACTTTATGGAATACCACTGGAAGCTATAAAAGCAGATCTTGAAACATCTATTAACATGCTTCACATCTTGACAGGCGCCATCTGGGAGAAAGGAAGCTTACCAAAAGATTAGAGAGAGGGCTACCTGGTGAAATTACCTAAGAAGGGAGATTTACAGAAATGCAAGTAGTATAGGGTAATAATGTTATTACCAGTGCTTGGAAAGGTGTTAAATAGAGTAATACTAGAAAGGTTGGAAAAGGCAGTGGATAACAAGATAAGGCATGAGCAGGCGGGCTTCAGACATAATAGATCATGTATTGACTAGATAGCCACATTGCGGGTAATTGTGGAGCAATCATTGGAATGGAATTCGAGTTTGTGCATCAATTTCAATGATTATGAAAAGGCTTTCGACAGTTTGGACAGAGATATACACTGGAAACTAATGAGGCACTATGGAATTCCTCAAATGTTCAGTAACATAATTAGACAGACGTATGAAAGTATGCAATGTACAGTTATACACGATGGACAACTCACAGAGCCATTCAAAAATAAAATCAGGGGTACCACAGTGCCAACAGAATGGAAATAAGGATATCTGATTTAACTACCTAAGAAAGGAAGGGGGGTGCATTACATTGATGTCGGTGTCAGGCAATATATTCAACAGAATCATCTTGGACAGATTAAAAACTGAAGTAGACAGAGAAAGCTCAGAGAGGAACAGGCATGATTTCGTAAGGGAAGATCATGCACAGATCAACTAGCTACGCTACGCATCATAGTAGAACAAAGCATTGGATGGAAATCATCCCTATACACACATTTTAAATACTATGAAAAGGCCTTTGACAGTGTGGCTCGAAGTACTCTATGGCAACTGTTGAGACACCTGGGATACCAGAGAAGTACGTAACCCCCATCCAGAATATGTACAAAGACACAGTAAGTACAGGGGTACATGAAGGAGTACTGACTGACAGCTTCGGGGTGCAAACAGGGGTGAGACAGGGATGCCTGCCCTCACCTTTCCTGTTCTTGTTGGCTATAGATTGAATAATCAAGACATCAACCGAAAGCAAAAACACTGGTATGCATTAGACACAATTGTCACAATTGGAGGACTACGCAGATGATTTGGTACTTTTGTCACACAGTCATAGTCAAATGCAAGAGAAACTTGATAGGGTGAAAGAACAATCGGCCAAACTGGGACTGAATATCAACACGAAGAAAACCAAGCTCCTTAAACTCAACACTAACAGCAAAGAATCAATCCCGCTGGAGGGAGAGCAGTTGGAGGAAGTGTATACCTTTACCTATTTAACCAGCACAACAGACACATCAGGAGGTACAGGTGCAGATGTAAGGATCAGAATTGGAAAGGCAGGAGGGGAATTCCTGACACTAAACAACATATGGAGATCCAAAGATATCAAGATTAGAATTAGAATATTCAACGCAAGTGTCAAGTCGGTGTTTCTCTAAGGAGCGGAGACATGGAGAACGACCAAGGACATACAACAAAGTCAAGTCGGTGCTGATGTATGGAGCGGAGACACGGAGAACGACCAAGGACATACAACAAAGTCAAGTCGGTGCTGCTGTATGGAGCGGAGACACGGAGAACGACCAAGGACATACAACAAAGTCAAGTCGGTGCTGCTGTATGGAGCGGAGACATGGAGAATGACCAAGGACATACAACAAAGACTCCATTCCTACGTTAACAGATGCCTACGAAGGATAATGGGCATAACGCGGTAGGACATGGTGAGGAATGAAGGCCTATAGGAAAGGAGCCACAGGGAAGGAGGATATAAAAACAAGGATACAAAAAGAAGAGTTGCAATCGGAATGTTGAAACCCATATGGAACTCCAATGAAATAAGAAGGGTGAAAAAAATACGGATTTTCAATTCAAATGTGAAGCCCGTCCTGCTGTATGGAGTTGAAACCTAGAGGATGACCAAAGGCAATGACAGGAGACAGCAGGGTTTTGTCAACAGATGACTGAGAAAAATTCTTGGAAAAACATGGTTTGACAAAGTTACAAACGACAGACTGTGGGAGAGAGCTGGACAAGGTAATTTGGAACGGAAAATCTTAGGAAGAAAGTGGAGATGGATAGATGATACATTAAGAAAACCCCAGGCCAGTATCACCAGGCAATCCCTGTCATGGAACTTCCAGGGAAGGAGAGGAAAAGGTTGACCAAGGAATACATGGAGACAAGAATTGGAGGCAGAAATAAAGAAAACAGGAAAAAAGCTGGAAGGAAGTGGAAAAGATTACACAGGACAGAGCTGCTTGTCGAGAGTTGGTTGATGGCATATGCACCCCTGGGTGATAGAAGGCGAAAGAGACAGAGAGAGAGAGAGAGAGAGAGAGAGAGAGAGAGAGAGAGAGAGAGAGAGAGAGAACAACAGTTATAAAATGTACCCGATTAGTTTTTCGGCTTCAGGCAAGCGCTGTAACCCATTTCTACTCTAACGCTGTTGTAGTAGTTACCTCCCATTAGATTTTACTTCCGGGTAAAATGACATCATTGATCACTTCCGCCATATTCGCTTCCTGATTGATCTCATTGTAAGTACCATAATTCTATGACTAATATTTGTTTATTTGTCCACTTGTTGTTTTATTTGCATCTTTTCCTTGTTATACACTATGAGCTCATACTAAGGCTCAGGACATGCAGTATACGCATAAATAAATGCATGAGCATGAAGCCTTAATTCCCTACCAACTCCTCCAGTCCTCTCTTCTTCGGTAAATCACATTTTCAGAGATTATCATTAAAATTTAGCGTTCTATAAACCGTTCTTCAACATTGAAAAATGTCTACAACACAGAGACTAGTTTTATTGCTAGCTTTATTATTTAAGCTCCATTTATTCAGCCAGCATTGTAGCACAACTAGATTCGTTTAGTTTAGTTATTGATTTACTATAATATAGTAGGCACATCGGAATTTACCTATTTCTATTTTTAGAAACAGGTTCCAGTTTAGCCAGTTTTTTAACTCAAAATGTGAAATGGCTACTGACCTATCTTAGCGTGACTCTTTAACGGATTATTTTATTTCTAGGTCAATCCCGTGATTTTTGGCCTGTATAAAAGTCAAACACGCTAGTTCAGTGACCCATTTCACCACTGACCACATGTGAACGACATTTTTTTCTAAATTTCGGAATTTCTGAGCTATTGACAAATACACGTAAGTTTGCATGCTATTTAGTGTGAACGGTAATTGTTCTGGGATATATAGTTTGTATTTAGTTAAATTCTGCATCCACTAATCTGTATCTTTTGTTATTTTTGACGTTACACCGTGACACTTAAGTCATGTAGTTTGAACTTAGCTGAGGCTAGTAATTTGTCCACACTGATCATTTCATGACGTCCGCCATTTCTGTCGTCTTTCGCTGCAGTTCTGATTACAATTAATCAATATAAGTAACTTATTACATAAGTAATTTTAAACACGATCATACTCGTATTATTTTTATGAATTGTATCACTACCATCAGGTTCTGCATTTATTTTGAATAAATATTGCGTATACTTATTATACCTAGTTAATGATAATCTGGCAATTTAAGAACCATATATTTCTAGTTCTACTCATTATTATTGTACTCAATGGCAGATTAGTATGGTTATACCAACTGAAGTAATAGTTTTTTATACATAATGTCTATTTATTTAAATTCTGCATCCACTCTCTGTATGTTTTGTTATTTTTTTATGTTAGATCACGGCATTTGAGTCATGTAGTTTGAACTTAGCAGAGGCTAGTAATTTCACCAAACTGATTATTTCATGACGTCCGCCATTTTTGTTGTCCTTCACCATCAGCGGTTCTGATTACAATTAATCAAGTAACTCAGTACATTAATAACTTTAAATACGATTTTATATTGCTTAAACTAATATTTGGTTCAAACATTAATCTGTGTGTCTTGCAAATTTGTTTTAAAATTATTATATTTAACATTTTTTCAGAAATTCTAAGATCTACTGATCATGGCAAACAAGAAGTCAGCTGTTGACCTGAAGGCACATTTGGCATGCTTTGATCCAGTGTATCCACTCAGGAAAGGATACATTGCCCGACTGATAGGAGAAACAAGAGATATCAAAATCATTGCTCTGATACGTAAAGTCAAGGCGCTTGTTCCGACCACGTGTATAGAACAAGATAAGTGTGTAGATGAGATAAAGCTCAGCTGGGCTTTAAAGGTCTTGCAAAAAGAGCTCAAGTTGAAGAAATACCATTTGAGTACACACTGGGACTCACTTGTACATCTTTTTCAGCAGCAATTTCCTATACATTTTAAAGATGTGTCTAATACTGTTGTTTTGTTGCAGCCACAAGAGATTTCCTCTTCTACCGAAGTATCAAGTGTGTCAACTGCAACGATTGGGACACCATCCCCACCAATAAACAAGAAGTGTTTTGCTGATCTGAAAGCACATTTAGCGCGCTTTGGGCCAGTGTATCCACTCAAGAAAGGATACATTGTGCAGCTTTTTGTGGAAACACGAGATCCCTCAATTACTGCTTTGATATGGAAAATCAAGACACTTATTCCAACCACATCTGCAGAACAGGATAAGCGTGTTGATGAAATAAAGCTCTACAATGATCTGCATGCCTTGAAAAAGAATCTGAAGTTGAAGAAAAACAATTTGAGCAGCAACTGGGACTCACTTGTACTACTTTGTCAGCAGCCCTTTCCTGTATATTTTAAAGATGCCGCTAATACAATTGTTTTGTTTCAGACACAAGAGATTGCCTCACCTACTGATGTATCAACTGTTTCAGCTGCAATGGTTAGGCCCCCATCCCCAAAAAAACTTCGTTATGATTGTCATAACTGTGTTACCAAGCAGCGCACACTCAATAATTTGAGAGAGACCATTGTCACATTGCGCAGGCGTTTGTTTGATCAAAAAAAACAAAATGCGCAAGAACTGGCACGTTTTGCTCCAAAGGTGGTCAATCAGACTATTCGCAGAAAGGTAAAAAGCCTAAGCTCTTCGAAAGCCAAATGCAAGAGTGCTTTGAGGAATTACAAAAAGGTGAAGAATTCTTTAGAGAAGTTGAAGGTGAAAAGTAATGCATTGAACGAGAAGCTGCGAGATTATGAGTTGAGACATGACAGCATCCAGAAACAGCTTGAAAAGAAAGATAAGGATTTTAAATTATTGCAGAATAAGTTTGCTCTTTTCCAGCGCCAGTCTAAGGTACACAAGAAACAAGTGAAAAGACAACATGAACGTCAGGTTGCTCACGCTAGAAAGAACTTGAGCTACCTAGAAGCATCCCATGAGAATCAGATGTCCATGTTACAAGAAAAGATAGATGACATCAACAACGAGGTTATACAGGTAAAGGTAGATGGTAAGACGTATGACCATGTATTCAGGAAATGCATGTATAAAAGTTTGATATGTAATGTCAGTGTTCAGCATTGTTGTGATATCCTTCACTATGGGGTATTCCTTCTGTGTGGTAAACAAATTTCAAGCAGACCTGTTCCATCCACTATAGCACAGATAGCTTATGAAATAGGTGTTCTGTCTCAAATTAAGACTGGATATATATTGCATGAGTCATCTTGCACTACTCTGTCATGGGATGCCACAAGTTTAAAAGGATCTCATATCAATGAAGTCCATGTGACTACTAATGTGAAAGACTCTTTATTTCAGACATTTGTCCTGGATATAGGTATGCTTCATGGAGGAACAACAAGTGATTACTATAAGCACGTCAGTCAAGCTTTACTTGATGTCATCGAGACATATTGTGTGTATCGTAATCTGTCAGAGATTGATGCTGTCAATGTCAAGAAAAGTGTTTTTAAAACCATTAAGAGCACAATCACCGACAGAGCACCGGTTAATCACTGTGTTGTCGAGGAAATGAAGAAAAAGTTTGACATGGATTTGCTTGAGCTGAACTGCAATGTTCATCCCCTCGATGGACTTGCACTTTCTGCCAGAACAACACTTGCCAACCTAGACAGAGAATGGGGACTAGCCACTCAACATAGGACTGGATGTATTGCAGCTGAACTTATTCACTGCATTTCCAAAATGAGGTAAAATTAAATGTCCAATGTGTGTATTGTTTATTGAAAAAATGTGTGTTTTTTAAGCAGCTTAATAGATCCACTTAATTAAATAGAAAAAAATACAGATTTGTTACCTATGTCAATCTTGCAATAGGTGAATTTATGTTTTTAATTGTAGTGTTTATTTAAATAAATTGCTTTTTATTCATTCCAGACACAAACAAGGCACAGGTGACCCAGAAGGATTTGAGACCTTCCTAAGAGGTGAAAAGCTGAAGCTTGGCACTATCCAGAGATATGTGGGGAACAGACTGAATGTTTTGTTTCACATGGCTTCCACCATTTTTGTCCTGCGGGAGAAACTCAAAGATTACTTCGAGCTAAAGTGTAGTCGCACAAAAATGGCGGCAACCATACTTAACTATCTGAAGAACCCCGATATCCAGGCTCAGCTTCAAGCACTTGGACTGTTCTTCAAAATCCTGACTGGGCCATGGATGTGTTTGTTTTACAAGAATGACAAGCAACTTTCAAATCTTGAAGCAGTAAGTACCACTTGGAATAACTTTTACAGTAAATACATTAGTTTCATTAGAATATTACTCAAGCTCTAAATTTTGTCTATCAGATATTGTTGACCATTTTGCTACTAAAGAAACTACTGATACAAATTTTTCAAGTTGTGCCTGGCCTTGCGCTTTATTACTGACACTGATCTTATGCAATTTTTCTCTGCAGGCAAAAGCAGGTTACTTCAAGAAATGCTTGGATTCCCTGAGAGCGTTAGCGGCGAAACCATCATCTATCACCTCCAGAAAGCAGGATGTATTCGGTGGTGACATTGAGTCAGACCATACATTTTTAACTCTCACATTTATTGATGTTGAAAAGTCATATTTAGTTAAATTTAGGCTGGCTGTAAAAAATTTGGCTAATGCTTTCATCTTGAAGCTGGAACGTCAACTGTGCCCATATCTGACTGGGGCTCTAGCAGTGCCAACAGACACCATGCTGGTGGATACTGCTTCAGCTCCAGTTCACAACATGAGTTCTGAAAGAACTCTGGGCATGATGGACGCTCTATGGCGGAGAGCTCCCAATGCAACCCTTGGTTTCATAGATGGGAAAGTAAAAGGGGTACAGAACAATGTGCTTGAGTGGTTGGATACATTTCCCGACTCCGAGCAGATTGACCTGATCCACTTTGCTGTCCATCATGGAGCCAAGATGAGGTTGCTGCGGGCTGACAATAAGAAAGCTACAGATGCAGCTCGGGCCATTAAGCAGAAATTAATCATGAGGAAAGCAGATAAGAAGAGAAGGGCCAATTATAAAATTATTATTGAGGGTGCCATTTTAAACAATACACCAATATTAGAATTGGAAATTTTTAAAGAAATAGACGATAATGTGAAAGCTAAACTACAGCTATTCATTGACAATAATGATTCCATTTTAGGCATTCCGTTTCTTCATGTATGGTCTGTGGAAGAAGTTGATGTTGATGTTGTATACCATGGGAAGGTAACATCCTTTACAATGGAGCGGGGGAAGAAGAACAAACCTGACCAGAAGTGTGTGTGCGTAAAGTATTGGACTACAGGTGAAGCTCCTCCAAAAGAGGATTATGTAATGCCGGTGACAGCGATGTTGGCTGATTTCGCTCTTGGGGACATCAAGTTCGAATAATCATCTTTACTGGTAAGTATGTTCCAAGGACTGTCTGTTAATTCTTTTTGTAATTGATATAGCCATATTTGTCCTTTTTTTTTTTTAAATTAGCTTTTTGAGGATATAGGAATATTTTCATCTTTGAAGCCAGGCATCTCCTTGTCACTCTGGAGATTTCATCTAGTGTTACAGTTAAAATGTCACTGTTTTATATTACATGTGGTCATATATGGAAGAAAAGGGAATTGCATGAGCATTAAGAACATATAAATGATATAAATATATCTTAATTTGTCAAATAGTAAAAGAAAAAGAAACATGCAACAACAAAATGCTGCACGACAAAAACAATTAACATATCAGACTTACCCAATAAAGACTGTTAATCCATATGTTTTGCTGTTTGTGACACTTGTTTGGAAAATACATCCATTTATGAATTAAACTGCATATCATACGTGCCTCTTGTTATATTTGTATATTTTTTTTTCTGTTTATTAAATTGATTAGTTGTTTCCAAATTTCCTGATATTTTAGCTTGTGTACTGAAAAATTGAATGATGTTCAGCTATGTGCATCAACTTTTGTTTTAACATCAACACAAAGAAAACAAGTAATGTTTGGAGATACCACATTTGACTAATCAACTGCAGCTTGTAAGTATGTTCCAGGGGGCCTTCTGTAAGTATATTCTTTTTATTTTTAACATTCATTTTAATTTCTAACAACTATGCATGTTTTTTAACCTTGTAAACAAATTTTCGAGTAAAATTTGTGTAATAATTTGTTCTGTATACTAATTCTCCAAGCATTTTAATCAAATAATAGCAAACAATGAATATATTACTGCTCTTCTCAAAAAGACGATCAAAACGATATATCATATGTAGTGTATCATGAAGAAAACAAATATTACAACATTATTTTAGTTGAAAATTATGCAAATGAGGTTGCCATTTTGAATATTAATTAGTCTGTGCCTTTTTGAAAAGTCATGCAATTATCTTCATCGGTTGTATTTTGTTCTCCCGAATACAAAAATGTATGGTTTTACAGGTGTTCAATCACGAATAGCTGAGATAATCAATATATTGTCAACTGCACCTCCTTTTTGGAATCAACTTTGCCCAAGTCCCTAGTCTATATTTTTCTCTATAGCCCTATTGCGATTTTTTAAATAGAAAAAAAATCATAACTTTTTTCAGGAAAGACATAGAGACATGGTTGATATATCATTGGATTGCATTTTTCTTGGGCTTTCTAACAGTTGTATTTGTAATGCTGTAGAGTCAATTTGAAATTTTTATCAAAGTGCCTATAATATAGTAATCTATACTCTACTGCCTAGACTTTATGAAAACAACTTTATTGAATGAAACACTCTACCTAGAATTATTCAGTCATAATGATAATTAGACAGACTAATCTGACATTAGTAAATTAATAACTCATTAGACTAGTTAACTAGTTTGTTCAATCAGACACTATAGTAGGGACAGACAATCTAGCATCCCCACCTCATACAAAAATAAATAAATAATAATAATACTGATAGTGATAGTATTCTCACTAATCAATGATGGTTTGTTTGTAACAATGTTAAAATTATGTTTGCTCATATTTAGATCTACTTTAACTTAGTTATATTATATATAGGATACACAACAAACACGTACTTGACATACTGTCACATACTTACGATACTAATTTAACAATTGTATATTTTGTTTACTAACAGTACTAACACTACAGTTAAGTACAGTATGAGTAATATAGTCTAAGTATTGAAGGCTACATTTGAACAAGTAGTGTTTCCCATAAATTTAGAAAACAACCTGTATGTTAGTTTCCAATGTGGACTGTAGGATACCTAGATGCACATGACTGTCATTGTCATTAATATAGTGCAGCTAGAGGTAGTAATAGTATAAAGGGTAAAGTAAAGGTTTGTCCCACGTTAGTTACACTGCTGTCTGGGAATGAAGTTGTTAGAGACTTCAATATATTAAACCACAGCTTGTAATTTGTATGTAATAGGGTGGCCAGTTCTCTCCTTGCTATCTGTTACTTCCTTATTCACATGTTGTGGGAGTTGAAAACCATATTTTTGCTGTGAAAAGTGAGTGCCCTGCCACTGTGCTAATCAGATGCTCTAACAAAGGGTCAGGTTAGGTCATCCCATAGCCAGTGAGGTAGTTGGAGCACACATGAAGACATCCTCACAACCCCACACGAAGCTTCTCTGTCAGCTGCCTGTGCCTCTTCTGGTCGGAGATTGGTACATTCTTTTATGTTGTTCTCCCACCTCTTTTTGGGACACCTCTTCGTCGTCTGCCTTGCACCTTTCCGAGGAGGATAATATTTGTAAGACCAATCTTGATATGTGATTCTACCAAGTGAGTTTCCTTCTTTCGATAGTTTCCAAGAGGTCATCAAAAGGCCATATTGCTGTTGTAATTCTATCTCGTATTTCCTCATTTGTAACTCGATCTTTTGAACGTGGCGTTTAAAAGTATTAGAAAACAACTCATTTCTAAGGCCTGAAGGTTAGCTGTAACTGTCCATGTCTCACAAGCATAGAGGAATATTGACAGGACCAATGTACACATGAATCTGATTTTCATGCATAGTGCTAGCCGGTTATCGTGCCAGATTTTGTTAAGCCGTGCAAGCGCAGCTATTGTCTGTGCTATTCTGGCCAACACCTCAGATTTTCATCCATCGAAACAAAAGTATAGTAGCAGGTAAAATAGAATAATGATTTAAATTTATATAATTCAATGAAAACAGTATAATTTTTTTTTTAATGTGAAATTTTGCATTGCGCACCTGGTTGGTAAATATTTTAAAATAAAGATGAACCAACTATTTGGTTCCATGGTTTTGGGATATCAGGATTCTGTTTATATCAAATAAGTTAGCATTAAAGTGATAATACTAAATGTTGGTTAGACTGATTTGGCTGGCAGAGGCATTGATCACAGTAGCGCATCCATACAAGCATAAAATATATAATAATCTTTAATATAGATTATAGTCCAATCACAAAGAGAGAAAAACGCATTTGGTCCTTTTGATGATCTGTTCACTGCTATCTAAAGACGAAAGATGGCCTCGTGCGGGCACGTCGCGAGATCCAACGGAATTACCAACTCGAAACTCTTTGGTTCCGTACCGGGACAGAGAGGGCGAGGACGTCCAAGTAAGCGATGGGTGGACAACATCACTGAGTGGTCAGGCCTTCGTCTCGGTGAGATACGACAGGCGGCGACAGACAGAGAGGGATGGCGTGGGTTTTTGGGAGTGTCTTCATGTGTGCCCCAATGACCTGATGGGTTACGGGATGAACTGAACTGAATGAGTTACAAAATTTTGGCCTTTAAGAGTTAATAGCATGGGTATCATCGTTCATAATGTTACTTAGTAAAAGTAATGGTCACTATGGACTAGACTTGTTAGGGTATTGCTGATGTTTGTAGGTAAAACCAGTATGCTGTGGTGTAGGGACTAACAATGGAACAGATACCATCAATGTCCGTCACTTCTTTTGAGGCATATGCCATTGATAACCCTTTTCCAGCAAGTTCGGTCTTGAGCTGCCCTTTCTGAATCTCTCCAGTTGAGGTGCAGAGGTCTAAGTTCATTTTCAGCCTCTTCTTCGGGTGTTCCTTGACCTACGTCTCTTCCTTTTCCCCTGTGGATTCCATGCAAGAGCCTGTCTTGCAACATTTGATGGTGATTGTCATCTTCACTCCTTGTGGCCTATATCTCCATTATCCTCCATAGAAATTTATTATAGAGCGACTGGACTTTCCTCTGCACAACCTTTTTCATTCTCCAGATTTCTGCACTGTATAGAAGTATTGATTTAACATAGCAATTGAACAATATTAGAACAGATATTGTGTGTATTTATCCCCTTCAAGAAACAATTAGTTAAAATTTACAGATTATCTATGATAGTTTTGCATTTTCATTATAAAACTGGAAAGATACACATGTTCTTGGGACATTGCTACTTTAACATGAGTAGGCTTGTGGAGAAAGAGAAGAAAAACCAGGTAGAGGAGACTGAGTATGTAGCTTCTTTCACATCATCAACACCTCTGACAACCTGCTCTTTGAATCCTAGTTCACTGAACCATTAATTACAGGATGTAATAGTACTGCGCAGCACATATATCTACCTCACTGTCCTCACAATTCCCTTTTCTGACACTGTTGCTCTCGTCACTGGCACTATTTATGATATACAAGAAACGCAGTTTGATTCGGTACACAAATGGTTTACAGACTGCATAGTCTTCTAAACCAGTATAAAAACGTTAAGTTAAATAAACCTTTATTGAATTCTTCACCTTTTTTTCATTGATCTAGTACACGTACACATAGCTCTAACGCTATTCTTAATATTTCTGTCCCCTCCCTACTCTAACTATCAAGACGTTTGGTGCAAATGCACGTATGTTGGTCTCGCTAAATAACTCAGAGTTTGATCCCATGGTCAGCTTCTCGCTACCTCTAGATGCTTTTACAGCTTCTAACTTTAATTTGTCTATTCTAAACTACCTAGTGTTTCAGCTTACAATTCATCTACTTGATGGATGAGACAATAAATGTGATGATATAGATCTTCAAAGATCCTGCAGTGTTTCTGTAGGGCTCAACCAGAGGCAAAGGTGACAATTGGCACTCTCTGTTTTACGTTGAGACTGCTTCCTCACTTCTCAACTCCTCACATTCTTACTTTCGCTACTCGACTACAAATTTCTTCCTAGGGGCTGTGAACTAGCGACATCGCATTCCATTCTCCGAACTACAACCTGCTACTTGCAAAGTCCTATTCAGGACTTTGTAGCGAGAACGAACGCAAGCACCCTTTTATAAACACATCAAATATGGATAGGAGGGACACTTTAAAGTCTGTTAGTGACCGTCTGCTTGATGACGGCACTGATATGAAGGAATCAGAAATTCACAGACTTCAGATCTTTGAAATCAGATAAGGTTAGAGATGAGTAGGGTTCCGTATGCGACGTCAGAGCAGTAGTGTCTTCAACCAATGAGCAGCAAGAACCATCTGTATCCACACCATTCGCCATCCAATGAAAGAGGCTCAGCACCTATAGGTATGCCGGGAATGCAGTGTAATTGATTCTTAGGAGCAGAACTTCCTTTTATTTGTTTTTTCTGCTCATTGTGCCTTTCAGCATCAGATTATGAAGAGGTTTCTTGATCAGGCCCTAGTATGTGCTTCGTACACGGGGAGCTTTACTGCTTCTATTATTTCTGCTATCCGTCTTTTGTGTGGTCGGCCGTTGGTTCTGAATCCATTGTATCTGTAAAGTATTACTTTCTCAGGGATAATATCTTGTGTTTGACGTGTCAGGTGGCCGAACCATTTGGTTGGATGTCTCTTGTTAAGGTCTAGCACTGGTGGTGTACTTACTTGTCTCCTAATATCTTTGTTTCTGATTCTATTCGATCTTGTTACTCCAAACATTCTGCGCAGGAATTTCATCTCTATTGTTACGATGTTTCATTTATCTTTGCTGGTTAATGTCCAATTCTGACACTTATAGCACAATGTGGGCAGGAATATCGTGTTGTATAGCGTTCTTTTTGTAATGATTGTCATATGATGTAACCTACTTTATACATCTGTTTTGGATTCCGGTGTCGCCTTTTCCATCTGCTGAGATTATGTTACCCATGTACGTGAAATTGTTCACCTGTTTTACTTGTTGGTTTTGTATGAATATTGTTGTTTCTACTTGTATTTATTGGCTTGCAATTTGTCATGACTTGAGTTTTCTATATGTTGATTTTCATACTGTAATCCGTACAGTCCTCATTAAGATTGTTGATATGTTCCCGCTGTTGTTTTTCTGAGGTTGCTGTTAGGGCTTGGCCATCAGCAAAGAGAAGTTCCTTTAAGTGATCACCGAGGTTTGTTCCCTCACTAATATTGGCCTTTCTTTCATATTGCATCCATATATGCAATAAACAGTATAGAAAATAGTACACAACCTTACCGTTCACCGGAACAAATATGAAATTTTCAGAATATCCTGCGTTTGTTTTGACTGTGAATTGACAATTTAGATAAATGGTCAGCTGAGCATTTGCTGCAAAACTGCCTGACATACGAGGATCAGAGAGAGCAGATGTGGCCATCACCAGTGGCAACACTAGACAAGCTCTATGGCAGTGTCGACAGCCTCAGGATGACCGCTGCTTTTTTCGAAAAAATAAAGGTTGATGTCTGACTGCGTACGAAGAAGAAGATAAATGGTCAAATGTTTATTTACTCTATAACATTCCAATGTAAAATAACACACAATGATAACAAGTTGAGAGATATTAAAAGACATATGTAGTATTTAATCATATTTCTAGACATGGCCAAGCTGTTAGAATACCCGGCTTCCACCCTGTTAAATAACTAAACCACTACATTCTCTCACTGTATCTATTATGCCATGCATGAAAATGTTCCTTCTTGCTGATAAAGTTCTTCATTTCTCGCTCTGTCTCTTGTAATGGCCGATGTAGTATCTATAAAACCACATTTCTTGGGATTATTCGTTCTTGTCTCTTGGTCGAGGTTCATGTCTGCAGGTGATAAAAGACAATTTTACCATTTCTATTTTTGGTGGAATGTTGACATGATTTACGAATAAAGATAGCTAGAATGTCACAGAGCTTGCTTTAAAAAAAGATCTACCTTTTCCCTGTCTCTCTGCCCTTTCTTCCATCAACTGGGAACGATCTTAGACATAAAAGAAGTATATGTCTTTACCATGCGTGTTGTGGTTGTTATAATCCCATAGCTGCTGAGAAAGCCTGCTCTTGGCAGCTCAGTTCCATTCTTATATAGATATATGTCTTCCTCAAGTTGTTTCACTGCTCCGTACAGTGTGTTGGCAATTTATCGGCAGTGCTTGTAAACATCTTTTGCTCATGTCGGCAAGCACCTTGCACTCAATGAGTAGGTGTCTAACTGTTTCATCAGGATGAGAGAAATGTCTGCACAAGGGCAGGTGCTGGGGATTGATGCGGTTCAAGTGGCTATTGACTCTGGTGTGCCCTGTTCAGAGCTGAAAGATGAGACTTTGATATCTTCTATGTAGTTTATTTATGTCATCATTACTTTTTGTCTGTGGCATTTTGTTAAATACAATGCGACCCGTTGTTCCCGTCACCCACATGTTCATCCAGATTTCCCTAGTATTATTCTTAGTCCGTGTTTACCATGCGTGAAAATGTTCATTATTTCTGTCAGAAGTCTTCATTTTTCGATGTCTCTTTTAGCGCTCTGACGACTTTTCTCAAACACCCCTTTTCACACGTTGATCTCTTTTGCTCTTGGTCATGGCACACGTCTTACACTGATAAAAGGCAGTTGGCACGAATATACATTTTGATCATTTGTATTTTTTCCTCAAGTGAATGTTTACATGCTTTAACAATAAAGAAAGCTAGTATGTCACACGTCACAGTATTTGCTGTTTTTATTTAGTCTGCCAATTCTTTCTTCGACCGTAGACAATCTTACGATGATCACTAAATCTCTACATGGATGGGGTTCGTTGTTTTTAATAAAAATTAACGGCGAGAGCTTGACTTCATTGTCGAGGGTCTCCCCCATATGGCCCAGTCTCTCTCTCCGTAGAACAGTACCCCGCCCGACCAAGAGTGTTGCATAAAGCACCAACTCCGTAGCTCCAGTTATAAACCAGGGATCTAGGGGAAAAATTGTCATCATGAACCGACTGTCGCAGCTCAAATTCGAATACCTGAACACAAGGCAAATGGCTTGCCACTTTGTCACAGAGACCTGAAGTGTTTCAAATGAGCAGCAATAATGGTGCCTGATCAGCTGCGGGTCTATTTTGCTCTCGTATTTGAGTTTATCGTGGATACCGCCAAGCCACAGATTTGACTTAGATTCACACTTGACGACTTCACGGACAGTGTTTCATTCATCCCTGGTATAAAAGATACTGCAAAGTGAACTTCTTTCTAATCAAAATTTGATCATCCTGTTTAGTACTGCCTTTGAGAGCCGAAGATGCAACAAGGATTGAGCTGACAGCGTCTCATAGCTGGTTGCTTGCATCAGCGTAAGACACCCATAACTAACTAAGACCCAAAAGTGAAGGTAAATGTCAGCCCCAGGTCAACAATTGCCGCCAGGGAGGAAGATAACTAAGCCGTAGCCTATGAGAGGTGTCTTGGGCAAAGCCGCAGCCTATCTGAGTTGTGGTGGCCAGTCTCCCCTCCCCCCTTTTTTAACTTTCCCCAAATCATACGTCAGCTACATATTACAGCTGGGTCGACTGGAGGTGTCCGGCGGGGCTGCATCCTCGCCCCTGCACTTTTCTGCTGCGCATGGACTGGATCCTGACACAGTCTTCTGCACACAACTCAGGGGCCCTTGTCGGTGACTCCCGGATAACTGATCTCGTCTACGCTGATGTAGTTGTCATACAGGGCTGCGATTCTCAGGCCCTGGTAGGCCCCCTAGAGGCACTGGATCGATCGGCTACCCACCTAGGCTTGCACATCTCCTGGATGAAGACGAAAATCCAAAAGCTCATCAGGTGGCACTCTGCTCAGAGCAACACCGTGAACGACAACACTGTTTGCAGTCTCCATGTAGACCAGGCTTTGTATTTACTCGTCCTGTATTGTCTCCATTTTCCTGTACGACTCCAAGTCCTGGACACTACTACAGCAGGACCTGCAACATCTTGAGGCCTTCCACCTGTGCAACCAAAGAAGTACCCTCGCTATCGTCTGGCATAACATGATTTCCAACAGTGAAGTAGTTCCACGTACTCAACGATTGAGATCGCCGTATCGCCGCCGTCTCTCCCTCTTCGGTCATGTTGCTAGCCTTTCCCGGGAAGTCCCAACCCACGAGATGATCCGGCAGGATGTGGGGGCGAGTTATAGGAAGAAACCGTGCTCATCCTTGAGACGTCCCCGGGACGCCATTGCAACACATGACCGAAACAGATGGCACATCCACAACTAAACTACAGACTGCCTGGTACGCGGGCATCCGGTCATTCACGCGACTGACCCTGGTCACCTAAGAGTACTATTGATTGATTGACTGGAGGAGTGGTCGTACTAGGCACAACCACAGCCTGGATTTTTATTTCTGTCCGTGAATCCTGGCACACTGTATGTCCAGTCTAGCAAGGTATCTCACTGTCGACTAGGCTACACGCTCCACCAAGACCCTATTATGTCTCCAAATGACGACCCTGGAAGCAAACTGCAACCATGCAGCATGGCAAAGAGATTATAGTTAGTTGCCCATCGCTAGTGATGATGACGACATAGTCAGACGGTTAATGTTCTTCGTGATGTGTTCTTTATATTAGAGTGAGAAAGAACCTGCGCTGCTCATCAGCCCCACTCTCTCGTCCGAGCTACCCCTATACCAGTGGCAAGTCGAGACAAGAGATTATTGACCGAGAAGGGGATACTAACCCGGTTCTAAAAATGTCGTGCTGACATCGGATGTGTCAGGCGGAAAGGAGCAGATATCGCAGCCCCGCTTTAAGCTACTTCACAACACTACGAACAATTTTAGAGTACCGTAATTCTTTGGTCGCAGAAAGTCACGCAACAGGCGTTACAAATATGAAATTGGGTCTGGCATGATTATCGATGCGTCCGTTTACACATTTCGTGTCGTGGTTCCAAATAGGGACATTAGCAGTAAATCAATTCATGCTTGCTGGTAGATTTGTAGAGAGAGAGAGAGTGTGTGTGTGTGTGTGTGTTAATCATGTGTGGTAGTCATATGACGGACGATGTCATTGAGAATGAAGTGTTAGGACCTGTTTTTATGCGAGGCCTTCGATTTTTGTAAGGTAGGAGGACAGAAGATGCATCTTTTTATTAAGATTCAAATAGATATGTATATCTAGCTATATAGCCATACATATGTATATATTTTTGTGTAACTATATGTATGACGATATGCATGTCTATCTATCTGTCTGTCTGTCTATTTATCCATCCACCCGTCTGTCTATTTATCCATCCACCCGTCTGTCTATTTATCCATCCACCCGTCTGTCTATTGATCATCGGCTAAACTATTGTATGGATTGAGAGGCCATTAGTCGCCGAGTTGACCCCAAGGAATACTTTTTTGTCTGGAGTTGAAAGTAACTATTGAGTATGTAGAAAAAAATATTTAATAGAGATTTGCACATATAGTGTGATTCGTCGCCTGAACCAGACACGCTATACGGAATGCTTCACTTAATGGGCTTTTAATGTAAACCACAAATTCAGCCTTCCTCTTGTCCCCTTTGTCTGGCTCCAGCCGGAGCATTGGGCCACCACTGCAGCTGGACTTATTTAGGAAGACTGCCTAACACTGTGTGCATTTCTAGTGGTGGTTTATCTGTCGGTTTGTTTTACATATTGAGGTTACTAGCTACATCAACAATTGTTAGTAGTTGTCTTTTATGACATGCATGGATGTATAGTGGTTCTATTCTTTCCTCCACAATAAGGAATTCCGATATCCTTTACGGACTTTGATACTGTCTTACTCGACCTCCACTGTGCACCGTCCCAGTTCTTGCGTGGGTTAGGCTCGAGCAGCTTATTACTTATCTGCGCTGGGACAATAGTCGCGGATGGTGGTTAACCGATGTGCGAGTCCATCTAAATGGACTCAAACACTAGAGCAAAGTAGACCATCAGCCTGTTATGACATCTATGCTGCTCTTAACAAACCACCTAACCATGGCCGGTGTTGTGTCATGTTAGTCGTCTCAGTTACGACATGATCTCTGCGTGGGATTCCGTGGCGAAGTGGTTAAGCCGTCGGCCTCGTGATCAGGGGGTGTGGATTCGACTCCGGACTCCGCCGTCTTTATCACGGGTGCTTGTTGCGGAGTCCTCAGCATCTCGTAGTCGCCCCCTACATGTCTTGTCCTTGACTTGCCACCGGGATCGGGCGGCTCGAGACGAGAGAGTGAGGATAAAAAGTAGCGCTGTTAATCCTTACTAAAATTAGCGATAGCAAAATAAATTATGCCATCATCGTCTACGATGGACGGCGGCCTTTGCTTTCTGCGTGACGGTGGGGTTATTCTTGTCTTTGTCATACGGATCACTCGGAATATTGTATAGACTAACAATCCTCTTAGACGATTAAGACCCGTCTCGTCGATTGCCCGTGACTACGATTGATGGCCGAAGTCGATTAGGCGTATAATTCTTGTGGCCGCCAGGTGTTTCGCGGGCGCTCCCATATGGGAGAAGGTCTTTTCCCTTCCCTGATTTTGAGAGCTAGTTGCAAAATCTTGCGGGCGTGGACATCATGTGGGAGTCAGGTCACATGACCTATGATAGAAAACCGGCGACGGTCCAGAATAGAAGCAGTACACTCGAGTCGTGTTTGTTAGACGGTCTCAGTGTTGGTAGCCAAGTCATACCAGTGGATTCCAAGGATGCGTCTCCGACTGCACACACGGCATACTTCACGATTCTTCTTATGTCTCTCCAAGACCGTTCAAGCTTCGGAGCAAAACAGAAAGAGACCAAACTCTGTGCATGACGTTCATCAGCGACCCTGCCTTATCGGACCAACAGAGACCAGACTCTGTGCATGGAGTTAATCGGCGACCCTGCCTTATCGCGCCAACAAATTACACATCGGACATCGTTATGTGTTCTCTAAGTTGTCAACCGACGATTGGTAACAGACTCGGGTTAAACGAAAAGGGGAGAAGTCTGACTCAGACCGCCAAGCGCGTGAAAGAAATCGATGTGAATGTAAACGTTGAATCAGATCGACTTATATATTGGTTCACAATCGGATCCGTAGCAATAATCCTGGCCGTTACATCCGAAAGAAAAACATTAACGATAATGTCTTTTTGTTTTGTGTTCGCCTTATTTTTCTAATTCCCAAAGGCGGTGAGCGTTGCAGTGTGGTTTTTTATGTTGCGCCTGTCGGCCCAGTGCATCCGACCTCAGCATGTATTTTATGTAAGGGCCTGTTTCCTCCTGCATTTTCTAAGGGTTTGCTCCCCCGGGGTAACGACCGCTGCTGTGATGGGGATCGAACCTTCTGGCTGTGAGCCGTGTCACTTAACCACACTCCCACGCCGTGTCCTATGAACAATTATGAAAATGTTCAGTACATAGAAGAGATCAAGGTCTCGTCTTTCTGTTCCGAAAAGGACACACCAGAATCAATAGCCACTTGAAGCACCTGGCTTTTGTAGACATTGCACTCATCCTGATGAAATAGTTTGACACCTGCTCATTGAGTGCAAGGCGCTTGCGAGCACGAGTAAAAGTGCCGACAATTGCCAAAACACTGAAGAAGACCTGTATTTATATAAGAAAGGCATTGGGCTGAATCAGATGCAAAGAGTGAGGAGCCTGGCGAACCTGAGGAATGTTGTGTTTGGCCAATAAAGTCTGAATCAGGTGAGAAGAATGGGCGGTTGCGTTTTCATGATGTGACCGCCAAGTTCCCGCTGTCCATAGACCCGGTCATTTGCATCGAACGGCATCACGAAGGTGACGGATGACCTCCAGGTTGTACCTACACGAGACGCACAACCCCATGGGATTTCTTCCCCAGTAAAGGCGCCTGGTTAGTGAAGTGGTAGAGCACTCGCTTTTGGAAGCAAAGGTACAAGGTTCAACTCCTACCGATACGCTTCAGTCGGCGACCCAGCGTAATAGAGAGTTTATTTTGTGAATGTATGTATGTCCTGCGGCTAGATACATTAATACACAGAAGAAGGGAACTTGCCACCCCACCTTACACAAGCTGTGACCTGAAGTCTCTTCTAACTCTTCAATCAGTTTCTGGCTACTGGACCTACAGAGAAGGGGGTCCCAGGAAGCCAGTCGGCGGTTGCTAGGCGATATTCTGTTCAAGTGAGCGTGAGTGAGAACAGAGGCATTAACACTTTATCAAGGGCAGCCAAGTGCCTTTGTCAAATTGGTTTGTGTAGCCTTTGTACTGTACGTACGCATGCTCGCTAGGCCGCTACTCTTGCCTGTGACAGGACCTTGCGTTTACATATCGTGTGCTAGAGCGATATACAGTGTGTAAACTGAAACCAGTTTGTATCTGATATGTGCTAGGAGATGCAGTATTTGATCCGGATTCTACTTTGAAGTTCTTATTTTGTATAGTAAATGTGAAGAAAAACGCGATATGTTTCAGGTGGATTTCGTTTGCATACGTTATTGTGTGAAGCTACTTGTGCCGAGTAAATTGTTGGCGATGTTTTTATTTTGGCAGTAGGTTACAGTAGATTTCTTCTTACTGATGTTGTTGATAATGCCACTTGTACTTCATCAATGGATTCGCCGAGGTAATCAAATGGTATTATAAAGTCACTAATATAGAATTGTGAAAGAGCCAGACAGATGCCAGTGGGACTAGACGTAAAGAGAAAGCGTTGGCGATACATAGGACATACATTACGGAAATAAACTATTTGCATTACAAAGCGGTCACTGTTCTGGAATCCCCAGGGTAAAAGAAGTAGGAGCAGATCTAAGCCTTCACGGAGAAGGGGAGTTAAAACAAATCTAACACGAAAGGGGGGGAGGGGGATGGGCAAATGATGACGCATGACAAGGAGATTTGGCGAGTATTTGTTGAGGACCTATGCTCTGTAGGGAGTTGACGGGTTTTTTGATTGATTGGCTTATGTTAGGTACTCTTTACGCCGTTACTAGATGGCGGGTTACAGTGGCTCTCCTCGCATTCTGAGGCGTTTTTATGGAAAGTGAATCATGATCCTTCTGGTTGAAGTGCAACACTAGTGAGCTTGCCACCATGGGGATTGCAGCGTCGACCCCTACCTCGTTGGCCAGAGTGCTGTGACCCATTCCTGGATCAGGAGCGAAGACGTTAGGTGGGGTCCTGTCAGCATGTTTCACCTGACCAAGACTACTCTTCGTTTCTAACATCCCTACTTAAAGACCCCTCGCGGACTGAAGATGCCTCAATGAACGTGCTGACGCGAGTCATGGGGGCCCAAGTCCCTAATCACACCTCCAGGTGGCTTATCTGGAAACAGGCTGCACTCGTGTGGTCTGGCTAAGAAAATATGGATAGGAGATGGAAGACACATCGCACGCCCCCTCCCTTTTTCCCGCACCCCAGAAAAAAACCCACTATAACCTGTTATTTCTTCCGAAAGGCGCAGATATCGAAGTTTATCAATTACGTCACAGCGTACTTCTCAGGACCAATGCCAGAATGAAAGAAAGAGAGACAAACGTCTTAGTGCACTCACGTCTCCTTAGAAATGGGTTCTTGTAGAAGTTGGTATGGAGAAAGGAGATTGGTACACGAAATCCCAGTACAACTAGAATATATGGTAGAACAAAAGTTCGGAACAAATAAACCGCTTTTTTGTGTGGGGATAACATTAACATTAGTTGGCAAACGTCAAAATTAGAGGGCAAACATGCAGGATGAAGATAACGCTATTTGTGTGGGGTTAGCGTCAAAATTGGAGGGCGAACATGCAGGATGAAGATAACGCTATTTGTGTGAGGTTAGCGTCAAAATTAGAGAGCAAACATGCAGGATGAAGATAACGCTATTTGTGTGGGGTTAGCGTCAAAATTAGAGGGCAAACATGCAGGATGAAGATAACGCTATTTGTGTGAGGTTAGCGTCAAAATTAGAGAGCAAACATGCAGGATGAAGATAACGCTATTTGTGTGAGGTTAGCGTCAAAATTAGAGAGCAAACATTGAGGATTTCAAAATAACGCTATTTGTGTGAGGTTAGCGTCAAAATTAGAGGGCAAACATGCAGGATGAAGATAACGCTATTTGTGTGAGGTTAGCGTCAAAATTAGAGAGCAAACATTGAGGATTTCAAAATAACGCTATTTGTGTGAGGTTAGCGTCAAAATTAGAGGGCGAACATGCAGGATGAAGATAACGCTATTTGTGTGAGGTTAGCGTCAAAATTAGAGGGCGAACATGCAGGATGAAGATAACGCTATTTGTGTGAGGTTAGCGTCAAAATTAGAGAGCAAACATTGAGGATTTCAAAATAACGCTATTTGTGTGAGGTTAGCGTCACAATTAGAGTGCAAACATGCAGGATGAAGATAACGCTATTTGTGTGAGGTTAGCGTCAAAATTAGAGGGCGAACATGCAGGATGAAGATAACGCTATTTGTGTGAGGTTAGCGTCAAAATTAGAGGGCGAACATGCAGGATGAAGATAACGCTATCAGTGGTTCTATTATTTCCTTCCTATAAAATGGATACAGTAGATGTATTTATGTATCCTATTGTAATAATAATTAGCCACTTGATGTTCGTCCGGAAGTGGAATAAAGTTACAAGTGGGACTACTGCAGGTACCATGTTTGTGCACGCCCAACTGTAACGAGTAATCATTTCTTCGTTAGTTGTGATGTGTGTTAGCTGGCGAAGTGGTTAAGCCGTCGGCCTCGTGATCAGGGGGTGTGGGTTCGACTCCTGGCTCTGCCGTCTTTTTCACGGATGCTTGCTGCGGAGTCCCCTGCATCTTGTAGTCGCCCCCTAGTCGTCTTGTCCTTGACTTGCCACTGGCGTCGGGCGGCTCTAGACAAGAGAGTGAGGATAAAAAGTAGCGCAGTTAATCATTACTTAAATTAGCGTTAGCAAAATTAATTATGCCATTATCGTCTGCGATGGACGGTGGCCTTTGCCTTTTTGCTTCATGTTAGCTGTTTGACCAATTGTATGCCTCGTCAGTATTAGCAGCTCTAAAACAACATAAAGATGAGAATCTCGAGCAATTGGTGTACTCACTGACACATTAGAACAACCAAGGTTGGTCATTCAGTGGATCCTCTCCCACTGGAATATCGAAGGCATTGAAGCTACAGCCAAACTAGGAAAGTGGGGAGGAGTTTACCCGCAAATTGAACTCAGCATCACGTATAATTAAACAAAGACTGTAATTAAAGTCAATGTCTTGGGGGAAAATGACCTGATCAACACCCCGACTTCCGATAAGAAGACTACTATGATTAAAAATAGATTAGAGCAAGTCGCCATCTTCAGATTGTGAACTGGGCATAATAGACTCAAGGGTCATATTTATAACAGAGTGAGAGAGATGGCAAATGTCCACGTGGTGCGCACATCGTGACGTAGAACACATCTCACAGAGCTTCGTGCTCACGCCGAAAGAGAGAGAGAGAGAGAGCGAGAACAATACTGGCCTCCCGAAACAAAAATGAGATGAAAGCTGAACGGAAATAAAAATTACAATTAACATGTCAAATGAAGAGAAACCGGGGCCTTGATACGAGGATGAACGAAAAAGCAGCAGAAGAAATTGTTTTTATTTGTTGTTGACCAAAGCAGACAGTGCAGTTGCCAATTATTGTATTTGTTCCATTTGCCCTATTAGCTCTAGTAGTTGGAGTTCGCCTGGTCTTCCAGGTTAGCTGTTTATTGTGATGGACTAGAATAGTTAACAGTTTCCTGCCGAAGACGGATGTGTCGTACCGAAAGGTGCAAATATCGCGGCCAAGCCATAAACAAGCGACAACATCTTGCTACTTACAAATCCTTATTCACGGTTTGGTAGTGGGAGATTGAAGAAGTAGTAGTTCAGGGTTTGCGACTGTTGCCAAATGAATTGACCTTCCTGCGTGAAACAAGAATGAATTGTATCAATGTGTTACTTCCCTTTGACTGTCTTTAAGATGATCTGGGAATGTGACACCATAATGTGGGATACGAAATAATAAAGGTGTGATCAATTATAGAGACGATCAAAACATGTATGGGTGTTACAGGCGCAAAGGCGTCCTTAAGGGTTGTCTCAAACCCTCATGTCTTCAATACACTCCATATGTTTGCGTAGGTTTCACTGCTCATTCCTCTCTTTCTCGTTTTTTTCCTCATTTATCTTTCTTTATAGCGCTATTATTATTATTAGCTCATCCATTTTGGTATCTTTTTTTATGTATACTTTCCTATATGCTCTTTTATTGAATATATATATATATCATCATGTAGTATGTCCTTTATAGAACGTCACTCCCATCACAGTGTCTGAAAGAAACTCATCGTCTTCTTGGTCAACCCCTTCCTCTTTTACCTGGCACCATACCTTCCATCACTGTTCTCTCGAGGCCGTTGTGTCTTTTGATGTGACCAAAGTATTTGCATTTATATATATATATATATATACATATATATATATATATATATATATATATATATATATATATATATATATATATATATATATATACATACATACATACATACATACATACATACATACATACATACTAACTTTGTGGACCACGTGATGAAGATATGGGTCCGCATATAGCCCACAGACCCCGGTATATGAAACCACTGGACTAAATAACTTTTATGCTACGATGTTTATGCGTGCTAGGATTTTCATATATATATATATGTATATTTCCATATATATATATGTATATTTCCATATATATATATATATGTATATTTCCATATATATATGTATATTTCCATTTATATTATAAATGTATATTTCCATTTATATTATAAATGTATATTTCCATATATATATGTATATTTCCATATATATATGTATATTTCCATATATATATATGTATATTTCCATATATATATGTATATATATATATATATATATATATATATATATATATATATACATACATACATACATACATACTAACTTTGCGGACCACGTGATGAAGATATGGGTCCGCATATAGCCCACAGACCCCAGTATATGAAACCACTGGACTAAATAACTTTTATGCTACGATGTTTATGCGTGCTAGGATTTTCATATATATATATATATGTATATTTCCATATATATATATGAATATTTCCATATATATGTATATATATATATATATAAATTTCCCAGATCTGTATAGCTTGTGTATCTATTTTTTAAGTTTTATTTTGTAATCTCATGTTTCCGCCTGTTTGTTGGTAACTTGTAATCATATTGAACTTAATAATGAGAATAATTTAAGGATATGTGCATTCAGTTTTTGTGTGTGGAGTAGGAACCTAGATCTTAACCCAAGAAAATGGAGAAGGGGATTGAAGCCTTTGAAATGATGGTATTCGGGAGACTTGGACGAGTTTCTTGGAAGGATAGAAAAACAAAAAGTGAGAATTTGGAACAACTCAAGGTGGAGAAGATACTTCTGAAGGAAATAAGAAGCAAAACAAATAACAGATTTTGGTCATGTCAAACGACATGACAGTCTGCTGAAGGCTATATTGGCGCGGAGATCGGGCGGCGACAGATGGACACTAGTCTCGTATCGTTGCTATCTTTAACGCGATTTCCACCATTCTGCTTCTAGAAATAATCGTGAGCCTCCAGGGAACCATGTGGCCTACGTTTGAGAACTGCTGGTTTGGCGCATTAAAAAAATTATTTTCATAATCTCCATGTAGTTTTGTTTTGTGGTGGTGCTGTCACATAGCCATTGTCTATATATGTGGAATGACGTCAGAGCAATGGCGGATGCTTGTTGCTTTTCTGCATTTCGGATGGATCAATTAGAATCCGATAAATAGTATCCGGTCGTGAATTGTTGATGTCCAATCTATATTCCACAACAATGTTCATTAAAAAGATAATCTATGTTTCATAAAGTGTCGTCTGGTCAGTACTAATTGTCAATTTATATGTGAGTTGTGTACTTTCATAACCAAGAATTTGTTACGTCGGCGAAATGGCTGTCGCTGAACATAGGGGGCTATGGACCTTCTCACAACATGTTCTACATATGAATGTCGGTCTCAAATTGTCGCTGTGGTTGGAATACCCCTGCCGCTTCCTATTGGTTCCAGGCGTGCCGACTTTTATATGTTTTTTACCATTGTATAGAAGCTTAGGCATCTCGTCGCATTGTCCTTGACTTGCCACTGGGATCGGACGGCTCGAGACGAAAGAGTGAGGACAAAAAGTAGCGCAGTTAATCCTTACTAAAAATAGCGCTAACAAAATTAATTATGTCATCATCGTCTACGATGGACGGCGGCCTTTGCCTTTGTAATTTTTTATAAGCTTATGACCTCAACCGTTCCATGTCTGTCCCCACTGCCTTGTGGGATACTTATCGTTGGATAGCTTCGGGGGAGAACACCCTAAGAAAATCATGTGTCCTCTTCTGCCTTCAGTCGTCGTGATCATGTCTTGCCACATGATAAGGGTAGCTGAGGACGAGAGAGAGCGAGTCTGGCGTGCGCCAACTCCCCTTCACTATAATCAAACCACGCATAAGCCACGTTGTCATATTTTCATAAACTGTTTGCTGGCGGGATGTGTGATCAATGGCCATTGGACAGAGAAGAGCGATGGATTGATTGAAATCGAATTAATTCTATAAAGACCAAACAAAAAGGGCTGATGATGAAGACATATGGGAAACTACACTCTCCACTGAAAGTCCGACTGACGCAATCTGCGGGCGAGAATAAAACCGCGCATGTGCATGCCGGTCCCCTATACCTCCCTGCCGAAGGACAGCACACTTGCTTCATTTGTTTCCTTGAAAACAGATATGTCCGATACTTTTTGAACACACCTCGTATTCTGGTGAGATGTGGTCGGTGGCCTATGCACCAAGGATCGACGAGCTTTGATTGATTGGTTGATTTCGTTTTTCTGCAGTTTATCACATACTCGAGTACGGCAAAGTCTAATACCACACAAATTTATGTAAAACATATGCTGGAACCGTAGAGGAAAGAAATATTGAACAAGGGCGAAAGTTGACATAATGAAATTCTTGTGCAATCTGTGTTATTAATTTTTTTGTGGAGGTAAACTGATGAATTCCGTGCATACCGACGCTAAATATAACCGTAATTTGGCGCCAATGTATTATTTCTCTTATATCCACTTCCGACTCGCATATTTTCTATAACATCTGCTGCCCTAATTTTGTTAAATGAAAAGTATAAATGAAAAAGAAAGTGAAACAAACTTACATAATACGTTATTCAAGGCAGGTAATTCGGGCGTGCAGGCTCTCGTCAGACGGTCTGATACGGTGGTTAGAGCGCTTGTCTTTCACGATATAAGGATATGGGGGGGGGGGGTGGGGGGGCTCTATCACCTGTTTCGTCTAGTTCCAGTCTACATAGCTGTAAGGGAAAGGTAGTCCCGTAGCAGGCACTACCGTTGGGGATGAAGTGTTGAGACTTCGTTGTACTAAGTCACAGATTTCTGAGGTGGTGTTGTCAGTTTCCTTCCTCGCTGCCTTTTTCCTTTTCTAACTGTTAGGGATGGACTTTCATTCGCTGATGAACTTCTATAGGCTTAACCCTTTCGCTACTGAAAAAAAAACGGATAGCAGAACGCTGCTTCTCTTTGATGTATGCCAATGGTGAAGCAGCCATCTTTTAACTGCAATTATGACGCAATGCTGTTTGTCTGCACCGTGATGGTACGTGCAGGACACTCTTGACATCCTTAGCAACGCATTAACAAGCTACAATACAAAGCCCCGTTTTTCTAATTTCTATCCCACTTTAGTTAGTTTTCTTTCAACTTGCGCTGTGGGGAGCTTAAGTCGTTTAGCCTGCGCCTGGTGCGTTGCGTCGGTCAATGGGAGCCCGTGCCGCTGCACAATCGCTATGTCATCTATTCGCCCGCCTCGCGGCCGATCCCTTGACCTGTGGCCAGATCTGCCAGCAGTGGAAGTTAATGAGGGTGCATTTCATATATACATTTGAAGACCCCTGGTAAAAACATCCCAAATACCCAAACTCCCGTGTCGATCCTGGTACACAGACCCACTGGACAACCTCCCTTCAGGGATTCTCGAAAGATGCGTCCATATCCCTCACCCCCTCACAATCATGATGCCTCTAAGACAACAGACTTTATACGAGATTTTACGTCGCCTCAACAGTTGAGTAGGACGTGTGCTTTTGTCCTGGAGGCATTGGGCTGTCAGGAGCTACCAGCACATAGCTAAAGGGATCATATCATCATCATGAGTTCTGCTGAGACCGCTTGCCATGGCGTCAAGATGTCCAATAATTTCTCTCTTTGCCTCCCTCTTGTCATCGATTCGTCCCATTGTCACCGTTAGTTCCAACCCGTCTCTTGTCATGACATTGGGCTGTCATGAGCTACCAGCACACAGCTAAAGGGATCATAACATCATTGTAACATTGTGTCGTAGTGTAGAACGAGGCTGCGATATCTGTTCCTTTCGACCCAACGCGTCCGATTTCAGCTAGATTTGTTGGGGGGGGGGGGGGGGGGTACGAGGTTTGCTTTCCAACTGCGATCCCTTTTCACTTATCAAGCCTGCAAGAGTGCGGCCTGTCTCAAGGGCCGCCTGTCAGCTCATTCACTGTGCTGCATCCTCACCCCGTTTTTTGGTGTATTTAATAAATGTATCCTATCCTTTGTTGAAACTATGTGCTCGGACCCTAATATCCACACGTAAGCAGTCTAAGGCTACTGATAATTTGATCTTGATCCCACCTAAGGGAGACTACGTGGCTTAGGGGTGAAGCGTTCGTATCACAATCTCAACGCAGCCGGTTCGAATCACTCCACGTACGGAAACTAATGGCAACCTACCGTACTGCACATTTGTTATGAAACTTAAAACAGCCAAATAGGTTTACTGTTGTAAGAAGCGACGTTCTACAAAGGACATACTAATTATCTGTTTTTTCTCCCACCCAAGTATGCAAGTTGAGACCTATTTCAAAAAAAGTCTCTCATACTTTATCCCCGACGGCAGTGGCTATCTGTGACTATGTTTACTAATTATTTGGTTATATTCTCCGCCATACAGAATCTCACACGCACGTACCCGTGTTCCGCGCAGCCAACCGTGGGCGTTACCTACCTAATAATACATCCATGATCTCGGCTATCTCGCACACTTACCGCCTACTTGTACATCTCACGCTCTCAGAGTTACGTACCCGGTTTTCAGTCCCTGGCTTATACGCAGCCTTAGTTACTTTTGCTCATCTCCATTACCCTTTGAACCTTTACCTTCCTTTGCTTTCAGGCGCTCAGCCTCAGGTACATCAATCCTGGTTTACCTTCCAGAAGAAACGTGTCCTCTCTCACTCAATCTCTTTCCCCTCCCCGCCTCTCTCGATTACACACACACACTATCTCTTCTCTCGGTTCCCGAGTGCAATAGTGTCATTTCTCTCTAAAAATGTTCAACCCAGATGTCTGCTTTTCGAATTAAGCCGTCCTCTCTTCCTTGGTAAATCTAGAACAGGAAGAAGGTACGGCAACGAAACATTCTCTACCGTAAACACTCCCGAGTGTCGCGCTCAGCATAATGTATGCAATACACAGTCAATCACATAATGCCTTGGGGGGTGAAATGTTAACACGGTCTCAGTTTGTGTGACGTGGGATCACTAGTTTCCTTCCTACCCGTCTGAATTTCATAATAGAGCCAGGTACCAATTTAGACAGGGGTAGACTGGACTGTTTTGATCCTTCATCACTGACAATCGAACCCATATATTTAAAACGGTCAACCACTTCGAGTTCCTGGTCATTAACTTTAATCCTAGACTTGAAGCACTCGCCGTTGTTGGTCATTAGTGTTGTCTTTCCAGCGTTTATCTCCATACCATAGTCAAGAGCTGTTTCATCGAGCTTTCAGACCCATTCCTGTGATGAAGAATCAAAATGTGAGGTACCAGAATAGCACAGACAATAGCGGCGCTTGCGCGGCTTAACAAAATCTGGCAAGATAAGCGGTTAGCACTACGCACGAAAATCAGATTAATGCGTACGTTGGTCCTGTAAACATTCCTCTATGTTTGTGAGACAGGGACAATTACAACTGACCTTCAGTGAAAGATAAATGCCTTGGAGATGAGATGTTTCTGAAGACTTTTAAACGTCACGTACAAAGATCGAGTTACAAATGCGGAAATACGAGATAGAATTATAACAGCAATAGGGCCTTTTGAAGAAGATCAAATGGTCTTGCAATTACGATCCTGCACTGATAACGGTCAACCACTTCGAGTTCCTGACCATTAGCTTTTATCCTACTGTTGAAGTCGTCGGCGTTGTCAGTTATTAATGTTGTCTTTTTAGCGTTTATCTCCATACCATAGTCAAGAGCTGTTTTATCGATCCTTCTGATCAATTCCTGGAGTTCTGCTTCTGAACCCGCCAACCCGTCGATGTTAGCTGCAAAACGAAGGTTGACAATCGTTCGGCCCCCAATCTTGACAGTACCAACGTGACCTCCAAGTGCCTCATTCATATTTCCCTCAAGGCATATATTGAGAAGAGTTGGAGAGAGTGTACAACCCTGTCTCACACCAACTGATACGCGAAACCAGTCCCTCTCTCCTCCCATTCACGAGAACTGCGCTAGACGCCTTGTCATGCAGGTTTGGGGATGCGTTTGCGATCAATTCGGCTGACATGTCTCAAGCAATCTAATTGTCTGCAGCATAATACAAGTATTACCGTACATACTTAAATTCCGTGCCCAAGCACCGCGTCATTAAGCATGCATCCAGCATTCAACGACATGGATTGCCCTGTCATTTGCCTCAAGCATGTCACAGATATCGCTTGTTTGCTGGAGGCCATGAGGTTGTCTGGGCCCTGTAATGAGCCTCAATCAGATGTGTCGTCACCTGTGTATACCTATCGTTGCATATTCCTCTTTCACCGTGGCACACCAGTTCGGAGTCTCTTTAGTGACATCCAAGTTGTTAATGGTAGATGATGTCCGGAGGCAGGTTCCTCCCGAAGATAGATCTCTGGGGGCATGCATCAGTTCTTGCCATCTCTCGATGCAGCGACTTTCAGGACTTGTCTGTATCGGCTTTGTTGATTTTGTGAACCTATTCCTTGATTTGAGTTGGCTTGACTTCTTTCGTTCTCAATCTCCCGCTACCAAACCCTGACACGGGCCTAAGTAGCAGAATATAGTCCAGAGAACGGAATGCGTTGTTTCGTAGTTTAGAGCTTGACTGCGATATTTGCACCTTTCGGTCCAATACATCCGACTTCAGCAAGCATTTTTTGAGTACCGGGTTAGCTTTTCCTTAGCCTGTCTGCCCTGCTGCAGCCTGTTATCAAGAATAACCGCGTGGATGTGTAGAAGGGTCTTGGCAGCTCTGGTTCGCTGGCTCAGACGCTATCAGTCAGCTATGGGTCGCGGACCGCTGCAGCTCATGCGCTGCTCAGCATCTTGATCCCATGCCTTTATTTGAGTCATGTGCGCTGCACTTAATGTCCAAACAGTCTTGGTTCGTGATCATGTTTTTCCTCGTTTGATTTCAATAATGGATGGCAACTTTGCGCATGTGAGTGCCTCCGCTCTTGTGTATTATTCATGGCGCCGGATAGCCCTAATTCTCAGAGGACAGTGCTAATGGAGCGTATTAAGTCCGTCTTATGGTTTGAGTACGTTGCACATGTCTCCAAGGCATGTTCTAATGTGCTGAGCATAGCACAACATATGTATGTACGAGGCGTGTTCAAATGAAACCAGACCTAACTGCACCAAGTGAACATACTAACGATGCGCACGATGACGTCACTTCTGATGTAAACATCACATACCAACCGTCAAGTTTGCAACATTGCAGAATCCTCCGACTCATAATTTTCTCAGCATACCGTTGAAAACATTTATCGCAGAATGCAGACAGTGTATGATGACAAAAGTGTGTCGAAAACAACAGTGAAGAACTGGACAACGATGTTCAAAGAAGGACGCGAGTTAACGAAAGATCTTCTCAGACCAGGTCATGCGCATATGGTTGCGTCAAAAGATGACATCACCAAAATTGATGCAGCAATTCGGATGGGCCATCGCCGGAGCTTAAGTTCGCCACACTTGTGTCAACATTCACTGCCTGCATTCTGCGATGAATGTCAACTGGTCGACATCCTTCAGCTGTTAGCAACTGAATCACCGCTCGCTGTTCAACTCTGGACGGATTCCGTATCACAAACGCCATATTTTCAACGGTTTGCTGAGAAAACTATGAGTCAGAGGATAAGTAAATGTTGCATACTTAACGATGGGTATGTGACTTTTACATCCAGAAGTGACGTCATTGTGCGCATCATACGTATGTTCACTTAGTGCAGTTAGGTCCGGTTTCATTTGAACACGCCTCGTATGTGTGTGAATGTATGTTGTGAGATGGCTGTGGTCGAGAGGTTAGGCACTCGCCCTTCAAAACAATGAGCCGATCGATGTTCGATCGATTCCGTAAGTTCGAAGAGACCCCTCGAATTGAGGGAGTGCCTGCATCCTGAGCTACCCCCCGTTTGACTCGACTGAAGTCCTGTCACTTGTCCAAGGTAGTTCGGGACCAGAGATTATTTTTGATGACCAGCGCAGTTTCTTCCTCGCCAAAATCCCAAATACAGCGCAGGTTACGTTATCAGGACAAATCTGTCTGATTGTGTCGTCATCATCGCTTGTGATGGCATCTAGCTTAATGTATGTATGTATGTATCTATGTATGTATGTATGTATGCATATCTATTTGTGTGTGTGCGCGCGCGTGCATGCATGCCTCTCCACTAGACACTATCCTCTGCAGTTCCGTTCATGTCAGCATAGGTTCGTAACGTCCATGCCTGCCTGAGGTGTAAAAGTGAGTCTTGGTCGCCCCATCCTCTTTTGATCTGGATCTTTCCAACATTTCAAACGCTTCCAAGCTTTTTCCATCCTTATTTACTAGAGATCATCTTTCATTACCTTTTGTGCATGTATGTATGTGTATATATATATATTTTTTTTTCTTCTTCTTTTACGTGTTTACCTCACTAGTTTCTACTGGCGGAGGCGCGGCTACTCCACCCCAGACCGACGTCAACTGGCCGATATTAAGACGCATAAACCAGTCCTTGGATGAATGTGTGCGTCTATATGTACATATGCTAGGTTTGTGCGCTCTCAGCTCAACAAAAGTGAAATGTAAGGGCCTCACCCTGATAGCGCGTATGAAAGTTGTGCAAGAGTGTGATTGTTGGACAGAGTCAAATGAAACAAGAGTGTGGGGTAAGAATATATATATATACATAATCTGTGTGAATGTAATTTATCAGTTATCAGTCACGGCGTGCCCCGGCGTACCTGTCTTGCAGACCACTACACATGATAACGCTTATCTGTGCTGATATACCTCTTCCAGATTCATCACGTTATTGGCGTGAGCAGATGGCTCTTTGCCATCACTCGCCAGTGAGAAGCTGTTCAGTATCATTTTATTTTTGCCCTGAACCTCATTTAACGATTCTTTTTCTTCTACTCGAATGCTCTCTTTAAGAAGCATGTTGTGGATAAGACTCCTAATAGGAAGCCTGCGTGAAAACAGTTTGTGTGCTCATGCAGTTGTGGTTTATATAGCACTTTCTTATTCATGATGAAGTTGCTGACCACATTTGCAGCCCACTTCAATTCCTTTCTCCGACATACATGATGTGGCAGTAGGCCTGGTTTTAATCCCAAATAAAGACAATCAAAACCGTAGGGGATGGCGTGGGCTCGTGGTTAAGTGGCACGGCTCACAACCAGAAGGTGCAGGGTTCGATCACCATCACAGCACCGGCCGTTACCCCGGGGAAGAAAACCCTTAGAAAATGCAAGAGGAAGCAGACCCTTACATATAATGCACGCTGAAGTCGGATGCACTGGACCGACAAGCGCACAATAAAAAACACAGTGTAACGCACACACGCCTTGGGGAATAGATAAATAAGGCGAACGCAAAAAAAAAAAAAAAAAAAAAAGAGATCAGTGTCTTAACCCTTTACAGCCAACCTCATTATTATATTAGTGTTTTAACTCTTTACAGCCAGGCCTAATTTGCTAGATTAGTGTCTCTAACCCTTTACAGTCAGACATAATTTATTAGATTAGTGTCTTAATCCTTTACAGCCAGGCCTAATTTATTAGATTAGTGTTTTAACTCTTTACATCCAGGCCTAATTTATTAGATTAGTGTCTTAACCCTTTACAGTCAGGACTAAATTTATTATATTAGTGTTTTAACCCTTTACAGCCAGGCCTAATTTATTAGATTAGTGTCTTAACCCTTTACAGCCATGTCTAATTTATTAGATTAGTGTCTTAACCCTTTACAGCCATATCTAATTTATTAGATTAGTGTCTTAAGACATGTATGTATTCAGTTAGGTCGAACTGTAAAGGGTTAAAAGCTAATCTGCACACTATAGGGTGACCAATAAGCACTTTACCAACTTTTTTTACGGCAGTGTTGTCAATTTCCGTGGAATTTCTATTTCTCCTATTTCAACCAACTTCCTCATAGCATAGAGAGCAGAAATTGTGTATACCGCCTCTACTAGTGCGACCACCTGTTAATCTATCAAATGTTGACTCCTGCAGTATCTCTTTCTCTTTCTCTCTCACCACCCTCTCACTCACCCCCCCCCCCCCCCCCCCCCCACAAAATCCACCAAAAACCCCCAAACAAAATTTTCAAAATATAAATAGAAGCTTTTACCGGGAACGAATTTTTCAAATAATTACTAATTTCCCCTCAGTAATGTTAACCCCACTCTCCCCCATCCCGGGAAACAATCACCAGTCATGGGCATACACACACCAATTATATTATTTTATAAGTACATGCAGTCTGCTGAAATCATTATTTCGACATGGTCCGACGAGGTGTCATGGCGCCTAGTGGAATGCCGTTTCAAATCTCATGTTCATGTCCAGCCAGTACTCCTGTACGGAGCACAAACGTGGAGAACGACAAATGCAACGGACGGAAATCTTCAGTTCGTTAATAAATGTCCACGGAGGATAATGGGTATACGCTGGCATGACATGGCGAGCAAGGAAGACATAAGGGGACAGGCACCAACAACAGCCAGTGGAGATTAAACATGTTAAACTTAGGAAATAGAAATAACATACTACGGAAAGCACGATGAAATGTGGCCAGACAGGCTCTGATATGGAATCCTCAGAGGGAAAGGAAGAAAGGTAGACCAACTGACCTCTGGAGTAGAGCCTGTGAAAATGAACTTCGGGCCCTGGCCATGGGAAACAAGGGGAGGAAGGTCTACATACATATGGCAAGCCCCAGTCCAAAAGACATCAATCAATTCACAAGGAAAGATCATGACATCAATCAATTCACAAGGAAGGATCGTGACATCAATCAATTCACAAGGAAGGATCATGACATCAATCAATTCACAAGGAAAGATCATGACATCAATCAATTCACAAGGAAGGATCATGACATCAATCAATTCACAAGGAAGGATCATGACATCAATCAATTCACAAGGAAGGATCATGACATCAATCAATTCACAAGGAAGGATCATGACATCAATCAATTCACAAGGAAAGATCATGACATCAATCAATTCACAAGGAAAGATCATGACATCAATCAATTCACAAGGAAAGATCATGACATCAATCAATTCACAAGGAAGGATCATGACATCAATCAATTCACAAGGAAAGATCATGACATCAATCAATTCACAAGGAAGGATCATGACATCAATCAATTCACAAGGAAGCATCATGACATCAATCAATTCGCAAGGAAGGATCGTGACATCAATCAATTCACAAGGAAGGATCATGACATAAATCAATTCACAAGGAAGGATCATGACATAAATCAATTCACAAGGAAGGATCATGACATCAATCAATTCACAAGGAAGGATCATGACATCAATCAATTCACAAGGAAGGATCATGACATCAATCAATTCGCAAGGAAGCATCATGACATCAATCAATTCGCAAGGAAGGATCATGACATCAATCAATTCACAAGGAAGGATCATGACATCAATCAATTCACAAGGAAAGATCATGGCATCAATCAATTCACAAGGAAGGATCAGAGCCCCACGTTCTGACTGGGAACCAAGCACATGAACAGAATCCAGCCTCAACACACTCCTGAGTGCCAGCTGTGTACGCACCCATATGAAAACGTTATCATCGTCTCTTTGAGTAGTTGGCGCTCAATGATTTTCGGAAAATGCTTCTTCCTCTCGAGGCCAGATAAATACAACACTTTGTATGGCATTATACAACAGCCGACAAACACGTGCAGATACCATAACATGGCATTGGGCCGAAGAGCGAGAACCCGGATGCTGCTGGATCGGTAACAACAACAACTATATCTGTTTGTAATGTGCTCCATTATGGCAGTTTTACAGTACAGTAGTTTTGCCAATCCTTTCTATACGTGGAGAAGTGGTCATACCAAGAGTAATCCCCGACATGCCCTGTCAAACTGAACACGAATTGATTTCAAACCCAGAATGTTTGGATTCTAAGCCAAGCTTCCACTCTATTGACATCCTTACACCACTATTCTTCGTAATACTCCGTATACGGGTTACAAACTTATCTGGTATTCCATAATGTCTCCTCAAATTCACGCATACTCTCTGGCATGTTGCACGAACCTGCGAGAAACTTTTCATTAAGAACTATGCCCTGGCTCCTACAATTTTTTTTTAAAGCCTGGCGCCTAGATCCTAGACATTCTTGTCCTCCCGTGTGTTAACTAGATTTATAATCTTCTTTGTTTGTTTTTCAAGGTGACGTAATTACTTCCACATTTCTCTGTCCTGTCTTTCCATTTTGAGCGGGATAGACTGGAGTGTGTCGAGATCTGGTGTCAATCCTACCCTTTTACTGCGTGAGCAGCGCAGCTCTTGTCACCCAAGCGCTGATTAGTTATTTTAAGTGTTAATATGCCAATCTAATTGTACACGCTCAAGGAATTACGGTACACTACCGTCTCTCTGTTGGGAAGTATCTTAGAGTATGTCCACATTCTGCACGACGGAGAAGAGTATCTATAAACATCTGACATCTGCGAGCTAAATAAAGCCTGGAATCGTAGATACCCAAATTTAAAATGAGCCGGTGTTTACACATGTTTACCGTTACTTGTCCGGAATCAGTCGGTCGCGGGCACTTACTGGAAAAGCGTTGGCCTCGTTTTCGTTTCTCGATTCCTTACTCGCGTCTTATCTCGTGTACCCATTTCCAGTAGGAGAGAAAGAGCGAGAGATAGAGAGAGGAATCGTGTGCTAGCCAGAGATTTCGTGTTTCTAGCTAGAAGGATATTCAACTATGTTGGAGAGATTCGGATAACATTTGTAGATAATTTGATGTGATGTGTTGTGTGTGTTTAGTTGTGTTTAAAGTAGTTGTGACGGTGATACATCGCGTGTTGAATTTTTTATGTTTATCTAGCGCGAGTTGGTGTGTAAGAGAGGTGTTGATAATACGATGGGTAGAAAGATTGCACCCCACCACACCAGCTGAGACGCCTGTGCTTAAATAGTTACCATTCTACACACAAATAGTGGGGGATTGAGATGCTAGTCCAATCAGGCACTGACCAGGACGTCCCGTCAGGGTCAGGCACAATACACTGACCGACCACAAATTCTCTTCCATGTAGCGTTCCCTGGAAACACTGTTTTCAGGGCAGTCTGGCTGACGAGATGTGGATCGATGTGATCCTTGTAGTAGTGAGCGCCACGCAGATTAAGCCAAGCATAGCACAACCGCCTGGAGGACTGTGGTCCACCTTCTTCAGCATGCTTGAGATGTGAGGAAAGCTACTACAACCCGCCACTCAGCGTCCTTTTCAGGGCCCACAAAAGTGTGAACTTACTTATTGTGGACATTAAAAACAACACAACAACAATAAATCACACACACACGTATATATCTGAAGTCAGTCATTTGTCGCTCATGTGAAAGTGGTTAGGCTCACGCATTGACCGAGACGCGCTTTATTCTACGGCCTTCTTCGGTCTACCCAGATGTAAATAACTACCCCACTAAGAGTTTTGCCAGACAAGATTGCAAGAATCGGAACTGGTCACCTTTCCTAACAAAGCGAAACCTCGTGCCTGGATGTCTCAAACACTTCATCCCAGAAAGCAGTGTCCGTTATAGCATCATTGTTTGTCCGTTTTATTACCAGCTTGTATTTTTTTAATTTGACATGACTTGCTCGTTTGGGGGGAACTTTTATTTAACAAATTTGACTTCCTCATAACCCAGAAAGCTCTAATAGGGCGACCTGTCAATCTATCAACGCGCGACCTGTCAATCTATCAACGGGCGACCTGTCAATCTCTAAACGGGCGACCTGTCAATCTATCAACGGGCGACCTGTCAATCTATCAACGGGCAACCTGTCAATCTCTAAACGGGCGACCTGTCAATCTATCAACGGGCGACCTGTCAATCTATCAACGCGCGACCTGTCAATCTCTAAACGGGCGACTTGTCAATCTATCAACGGGCGACCTGTCAATCTATCAACGGGCGACCTGTCAATCTCTAAACGGGCGACCTGTCAATCTATCAACGGGCGACCTGTCAATCTATCAACGCGCGATCTGTCAATCTCTAAACGGGCGACTTATCAATCTCTAAACGAGCGACTTGTCAATCTATCAACCGGCGACCTGTCAATCTATTAACCGGCGACCTGCCAATCTATCAACCGGCGACCTGTCAATCTATCAACCGGCGACCTGTCAATCTATCAGCGTTTAACGGATCCTGGTCAGTTAATTTAAAGCCTGTACCGGAGAACGTAGTTGCATTTGTTGTTTCACTTTTTACAAGCGCGTATTTAACGCGTCATGGCTTCCCCCCAATCTCAGAAACACTAGACCGACGTCGACTTTTTGTTCGGTCATGTGGTACGGCTGGACCAGGAAACCCCGGCCCACAAGTCGTTCCTCAGCGACAAAAGTCTTCCCCCTGGCCGACTGGATGCGTAGTAGAGGCCATCCCCGCACAGTATGGCTCCAACAGATATCAACATCACCTCCGCCCGTGATGAGGCTTGAAACCACGCCGCTGTAGTGGGTCATGGATGTGGCTGATCCACGCAACAAGGCATGTGCGAACATTATTGCTTTGATCCTTTCCCCTTTGCGTGGACTTCTATGTCTCCTATTTTAACCATCTTCCTCATAATCTGAAAATTGTCTACACTAGTGCAATCTGTTAGTCTATCAAATGGTGACGGTGATTATTTCACTAATAAATCATAGAAATTTGAAAACCGCAAATTCACCGCTTCACTAAAGAAACGGCAGAAAAGTTTCAGGGGGCATGTAAGGAGGGAAATAACTCTTCACAACCCGACAACCCCAGCAAATTGGAAAAATGTCGTAACGCGACTATGTTTTCATTAATTAAAAACAAATTAAGTATAAATAAAATCTTGTGCCGTGAAAATCAGATGAAGAGATGCAAATCCTTGGTTTGCAATCCCGGCATCCCGCGTTCGAAATCACTTGGTGTCCAGTTTCATTGGGCATGTAGGGGATTTGTCTCGGTATGACCACCCGCGTGAAGAAAGGGTTGGTAAAACTACTGTACTGTAAAACTGCTATAGTGGAACATATTACAAACAGATACACACACACATACATACACTGACCAATACGTCCACAATACAGACATACACACACGCATCTATACACTGGCCAATACGTTCACATTACAAACATATACATATACACACATCCATTCACTGGCAAATAAGTCCACATTAGAAACATACACACACGCATTTATATTCTGACCAATACGTTCACTTTTGTAACATACATACACGCATCTATATTCTGACCAATACGTCCACATTAGAAACGTACACACACGCATTTATACACTCACCAATACGTACACACACGCATTTATACACTGACCAATACGTCCACATTAGAAACATACACACACGCATTTATACACTGACCAATACGTCCACATTAGAAACATACACGCACGCATTTATACACTGACCAATACGTCCACATTAGAAACATACACACACGCATTTATACACTGACCAATACGTCCACATTATGAACATACACACACGCATTTATACACTGACCAATACGTCCACATTAGAAACATACACACACGCATTTATACACTGACCAATAAGTCCACATTAGAAACATACACACACGCATTTATACACTGACCAATACGTCCACATTAGAAACATACACACACGCATTTATACACTGACCAATACGTCCACATTAGAAACATACACACACGCATTTATACACTGACCAATACGTCCACATTAGAAACATAGACGCACGCATTTATACACTGACCAATACGTCCACATTAGAAACATACACACACGCATTTATACACTGACCAATACGTCCACATTAGAAACATACACACACGCATTTATACACTGACCAATACGTCCACATTAGAAACATACACACACTCATTTATACACTGACCAATACGTTCACATTAGAAACATACACACACACATTTATACACTGACCAATACGGCCACATTAGAAACATACACACACGCATTTATACTCTGACCAGTTGGGGATCGACACTGTAGTTCCCTTCGCGATGAGCTTATTGTGGAGCCTTTCATTGCACTACAGCTAGGACGACCTTCGTCGATCGCTTCTCAATTCTCAAATGTGTAAGGAGAGTTGCTGTTAAACTCCTGGAAAGTCTGTAGAGCCAGCAGTCTGGCCAACTAGGTTGGATCGACACTGTAGTTCCCATAGAGATGAGCTTAATATGGATCCTTTCATTGCACTACAACCAGGAGGGCCCTGGTCGGTCGCTTCTCACGCGTGTAAGGCGAGTTACTGTTATCCACAAACCACATGAACGTTGTCAGGGATTAAGCTAACCACTAGAGGTTAAAACTAGCAGCAACTTCTAGTTCATATTCCCTGAGAGAATTCACGAGAAGGAGCGATATCAAGAGGGAGGGATGGAGAAGGAAAAGAGATAAGAGATGAATCCTGTGCTACCAAAAAGGGTAGTGGTACAGTGGGTCCCATCACACTGCAACATCCAAGGCAACGTGGAGGCAGACAGACTGGCAAAAGAAGGTGTAAGACTACCACAAGCAGATACTAGTATGACGTACGAAGAGTCAAAACGGCTTATCAAAGCCAGATACATGACCAAATGGGAAACCGAACATACTGGTCACACCAAAAACGATGCCTATTACCAGTTGAACAGAAGAGAGCAGGTCGTTGTCTTCAGACTTCGCACTGGCCACAATAGACTGAGGTACCACCTATTCAACAAATTGAAGATAGGTGGTACCGACGAATGCCCGTGCGGTACCGGTAAAATGACCGCTGAACATCTGCTGCAGAACTGCCCGACATACGAGGATCAGAGAGAGCAGATGGGGCCATCACCAGTGGAACTGCAAGACAAGCTCTATGGCAGTGGCGACAGCCTCAGGATGACCACCGCTTTTTTCGAAAAAATAATGGTTACTGTCTGACTGCGTACGAAGAAGAAGAAGAATCCTGTGCTAGCCAGAGCTCTCGTGCGTCCAGCTGAAATGATAATCATCCTTATTGGTGTTATTGTGGCGAAATGTGTAGATAATTGCTATGGTGTTAAGCCTGAAGTGTGTGTAAGTTGTGGCTGTCCCTAAAGCCTTCATAGGCGTAGATTGTTGGAGAAAGATGTCAGATCAACGCCAGTGATAAGTCTGTAAGAATCGAGGAGCTAATATCCCTGGGATAGCTATCATTGTACGGGGCATTGAATTTTTTCTCAGTTCGCGATCTTCACAGAAACGAGTAACTCATTCGTGTGTCCTCTTTCTACTAGCCAGTACCCGAATGGCATCTGAGGTTGGTAAGGATATGACCACTGTAACGTCCTAAGCATGTTGCGCATCAATCACTCAATCAGTATTTTCAAGTAAATAGAAAGTGGTATGGAAACACATATTTTCAATATCTCGCACACGCCTCCTTGCTTCACTTACAACTGATTCTAAACTGTTGAGCTGGTAAGAAGATAGTCCTCTTTGGTCACATGATGACTAATGGATGAATATGCCATATCAATCAACTAATCAATCAATAAATCAATTGATGCCCGTCGCTGTGTTCGAGAAATAGGCCATTGACAACCATCTTCCAACAAATTCGTTCCGGAGCTGCCGTTTCTACCTCTTTGAAGTTGAGATCCAGGGACCGAAGTTCATTGTCACTGTCTCTTCTTCGTGTGTTTTTTGTTCTACCATTCTTTCTCTTCTCGTATGGATTCTGCGAGGTGTGTTCAAACGAAACCGGACCAAACTGCAACAAGTGAACATACATACGATGCGCATGATGACGTCACTTCTGGTGTAAACAGCACATACCAACCGTCAAGTTTACAAAGTTTCATTATCCTCCGGCGGGTGTGATATGGAATCCGTCTAGAGCTGATCAGCAATCGGTGATCCGGTTTCTAGCAGCTGAAGGATGTCGACCAGTTGACATTCCAGTTAACAGTCAAGGACTGTGTATGCTGGCGAGATGTTGTCATTGGCCTATGCACGTGAGGAGCGATGGGCGCTGATTGATTCATTCATTGGCAATGAAGACCTGAGGTCTCAAAAGTTGAATTTAATAATGCAACATCCTGTCCACAAAGTTTTTATCCAATTCCCATCCAATTTCTCGAACACTTCGAAGCCAAATTGTCGCCTTCTTTTAGCGCGATGCACCATTGTTCGTGCGTCAAGAGCAGTGTTGATGCCATTTTGGAGACTAGAAACAGCTGAATTGTGTACATTATTGACATCTGGTCATTTGTGTCATCAGGCGTCCTGGGAAGGTGCAACATCTTTATTGCTTCTCCTACACGAAGACGAACCTTCGCACAAAGCTTTTAGGAAGCCTCTAAAAACACTGACCACTTCCTTGGTGGTGATACTGTAGATCCTACAAGGCTGATATATGCTTAGGCAATTGAGCACCATGGAATGACCAATGGAGACACACCCTCACATAAAGCTGTACGTAAGCCTCCAAGCGCACTGACCACTTCCTTGGTGGTGATACTGTAGATCCTTCAAGGCTGATATATGCTTAGGCAATTGAGCACCATGGAATGACCAATGGAGACGAACTCTCACACAAAGCTGTACGTGAGCCTCCAAGCGCACTGTTCACATCCTTACCGATGATACCGCAGATGTCCATCACTGCAAACTTTGTCCAGATAATTCTCTAGTAGCCTTTTACAACATGCATGATGGATCAATAGGACCTGGTCTTTCATTCCTAGTTACTGGACCCCGGGATCTACTCGAGGAACTCCTTTCCCATAACTCATCACTTGTTGCTATCTCCCTTATCTCTCCCGTCGTCTTTGCCAGTCATTTGCCGTCTCTTTCAAGATTGTGCATTTCTCCGGCCGTCAGTCATTCCTCCTACCAGGTGCCGAGATATCTGCTAAAGTAATTAAACCTTGCTGGTTTTGTGGGCGCTCAGAGAGTTGGAATGTGAACAATTTATGCTTGCCTACGCTCTAGACGTGCACAAATACAAAGTAACTACATATGTATGTATGTGCACACTCGACCATATTATATATATATATATATATAAAACGATACACATGTATGACATGTAATTAGAGTACAATACAGATAGGAGGACATACAGATACGACGACATTTAGATATGACGAAATATAGCTAGGTCGACATTTAGATAAGACACAAAATATGTCTGTGACGACATTTAGATAATACGACATATAGATAGAATTGGTGGGGAAAAGGGATGCTCAGTGTTCTCGAGGTAATGAGTCCGTCTCGGGTACCGGGGGTCGCCGGTTCGCATCACGCTGGAGACATATTTTTTTCATGTGGATCTTGTTGTAAAAATTCCCCTGATCTCTGGGTAGTGAGATCGGACTCTCGTGTTCAGTGTCGAGCACGTGCCTGTCAGGTTACAGTGTTACTATACATTTGCACCCATTTCGGAATCAGGCCACTCACGGATGCGGTAAGATAAATGAATTAAAATAATTCTTTCACACAGTAAAAAGTTGGAACTGCAAGATGGCAGCGCTCCCGACTCGATCCGGTGTTTGTGTCGTTTTCCGATGTTTGGGGGTTCCTGTTCGGATTCTAATTCACAACTCCTTCATCAAGTGGTATTATGCACTTTATTCTGTGGAATTACTGTGCTTTCGATCGGTTATCCTGTTTGTTATGCTGCATTTCATTCCTGGCTTAAGCCGTGGGAGACCAGTCCTTGATGTAGTTCAACGTTTAAGCCGTGAGAGACCAGTCCTTTATGTAGTTCAACGTTCAGCTTAACTGCACACCAGAATCCAGTCCAGGTTACCACTACTCCAGGACCTTTCTGTTCTAACTGAAGCCGACTTCCTGCTGCCCGCCGCCCCCTCCACCGAAGGTTACACGATAACTCACCCAACCTCGTTTTCTCGGCACAGCAAAGGTTACACTAACCAAAATGTGGATACAATTAGAAGCCTCGGCGGCGGGACAAAACAGGGAGTTTGACACGGAAACTCTGACACAAACATTGGTCTAACACACTCCTTGCGGCCACCATACCAAGGCAGCGGAGTACTCAGCTCCACCAGGGGAGTCTATGGATTTCGGTCGAACGCTATACATGAACACAGCCTCAGTAGTTGGACATGGTAGTGGTTGATCGACGCAATGAGCCTTTGACGCATAGCGAACATTATTATTTTATCACACACTTTGTCTCTCGGGTTTTTATTTAATGTTGATTGAAACACCGGGTCTTACATTAAGTCGTCATTAAAACACGAGAAGTCAGCTAATCTGTCACAATGTTTAAAGACGATTAAACATATAGTCGTTTTCATGTGGGATTCCGTGGCGAAGTGGTTAAGTCGTCGGCCTCGTGCTCAGGTGGTATGGGTTAGTGAGGATACAAAGTAGGGTGGTTAATCCTTACTAAAAATAGCGTTAGGAAAATACATTATGCCATCATCGTCTACGATAGACGGTGGCCTTTGCCTTGCCATTTTCATTTGTGCTATGTCCATGTGTTTTGGTTTTTTGTGACCTTTAATCGTAATAGCAACCGTCTCTAACCGAATTGTATTGTTATACGTCGTGTCTTGTCTCTAGTTGTTATCTGTTCGTTGTTTTTTTCTTGCTAGTCCCTGGCGAAGGCTTTTTGGTAGAAATGTGGGTTACGGTTTGTTTTTGTCCTGGTGCGATCACTGAGCCATTACATATTTATATTTTTTTATGAACTTTTGTATACGCCGCTGGTTGTAGTCTAATTTATCCGTTCCTTTGATTATTTTATAAACCTATATTAAGTCACCTCGAATTCGCACCTCAGCCTCACTCTCTCGTCTTCAGTGGCAAGACATGGTCAAGGCCACTGAGGGCAGAAGAGGGTGCAGATTTTTCTTATGGTTGTCTCACTCTACGTATATCACGTTACTGATATCACCAGGCGTCATTCCAAATGCAACGACAATTGAATAACGCGGGAATGGGTTTCCTAATGTCTGGCTATTACTCACGCGTATAAAGAGGTGGTTAGGCTGTGTAAAAATAGACTCTTCGCTTGTGATGGAGTTGACTAGATCGAATTTTCTCCCAATTTGAATCCACTGTCCTTGTGATCAAAGTGGCAACAGCAATCGTCAGCACAGGTGTACGTACGTATACACACACACACACATACATACACATTCATGCATATATATATATATACACATTTATATACATACATACACACGCAGCTAATTGTAGCCGTAATAAGAAACAGCGAAGGTTACATCTCTATAAACATAAACAAAACCAAGATAATCACCACCGACCAACAAAAAAAAAGAAGTCAACATATATTCAAATTTGTGGGTGGGGAAATAGAACAGGTCACGAACTTCGAGTACCTGGGCTCCACAATTGGCAATGACAACACAGAGGCTACACAACCTGAGGAAACTGGGGCAGAATACCAGCAAACCAACAAAAGTGGACATTTTGAGAACCTGTGTTTGTTTTCTTGGCAGCTTACGTCTGCGAAACATGGACAGTTAACCAAACCTGAAGGAAAAGAATCGAGTCCTTCCAGTCAAAATGTTACAGAAAGGTTCTTAGAATACCGCGGGCCGAAGAAGAGAAGAATGCATACGTTTGACAAGAGTTGGGCATAGATGAGAAATAGTTCGTAAATTCCACCAGGAACATAAAATTTAAATACCTTAGCCACTTCAAAAGACACAGCTATCTTCAAAGAACGATAATGGGGGAATATGGGTGCCGGGAAAGAGAGACAGAGGTAGACCAAGAACGCGATGACACCAAGATGCCAAGGAATGCCTGGGCAAAACTGGAGCACGCTGGAGATTTGACAAGAGATCGAGTTTCTTTCAGACGGGCTGTGATGGAAGTGTCGTTTTGCAAGGGACAATCTACATGATGATGATGAGCTAGATCTGTGTTAACAATAGCCATAACAGATAACTTATTAAATAACACCACAGATGTTGCATATCTCGAAAATCGTTTGCTGACATCGGTAGTTTGGCATTTTGCCTGTGATTAGACCTACCGCGGTAGATCCCGTGTAGGCGAAGTCCTGCTGTGCACAAACTACATGCGATGTAGCTGGTAAATTATCCTTGCCTTTTAAAATCAGTCATTGAAGCTTTAATTCAATTATTGACTTACATTCCATATCCAAGCACTACATCATGCATCCAGCGACATGCATTCCCTTGTCATTTGCCTCCAGCAGGTAACACCTATTACATGTTTCCTGGAGTTTGGGGCAGGTCATCAAGTGGTCTGGGTCCCGAATTGCGTCACAGTTAAACGTGTCATCATCTGTGTATCCCATTTTCAATAATAATTCTTTGCCAATCGAGATTTTCAATACGCGTAACATTGAAAACGACGAATCAAAATCGACATTGCGTCAGGAGAACGAAATGCATTGTGTCGCTAGTTTACAGACTGGCTGCGATATTTGTACATTTCGGTCCGACACATTCGTCTTCGGCAGATGCAATGTCCAACATGACATGTGTGTTGCTTTTCCATATTCCACACAACCGGTTTAATGTTCTTTTTCAAGATAAATTACAGCAATCTTCACAATAAAATATATTTTAAAAATTAAATTCAACTGGCCTATATTTTAAATGTATTGTAATTTAGTAGTTCCCTGTCGGAAACAACGAGTGATGTGCGAATGTGGGCCGAATTGTCTTTCATGCTGTACTTTGTATAATTTGTTCTTCTGATGTCCTACTGCCCTTACTTACCATGGGGCGTTACGGAGAGGCGGGATGTATTAATGCTCTTGTCATGAGACAGGATGCCCTACTGCCCTTACCATGGGGTGTTACGGAGAGGCGGGATGTTTTACTGCTCTTGTCATGGGGTGTTACGGAGAGGCGGGATGTTTTACTGCTCTTGTCATGGGGTGTTACGGAGAGGCGGGATGTTTTACTGCTCTTGTCATGAGGCGGGATGTCCTACTGCCCTTACCATGGGGTGTTAGGGAGAGGCGGGATGTTTTACTGCTCTTGTCATGAGGCGTTACGGAGAAACGGGATGTTTTACTGCTCTTGTCATGAGGCGGGATGTTCTACTGCCCTTGCCATGAGGCTTTACGGAGAAACGGGATGTTTTACTGCCCTTGCCATGAGGCGTTGCGATGAAGCGGGATGTCCTACTGCTCAAGCCATGAGGCGTCGAAGAGAGGCGGGTTGTGTAGATTTCGTGATATCGCCAAGCGGGAGGCTTGTGCTGTTGTTAGATTAAATCTCCTGTCTGTCAGAGACACCCTCGATCCACCGACGTCGATGTCGTCCTCTTGCACGTGGACCGGAAACCTACATATGATATGCTCTCTGAATAGTCAAACCACTTGATTTGTTGGCCGTCAATGTAGGCACTACCTGGGGTTATCCCCACTATCTGCCTCAGTCACGGATTGTCTTCCCATCTGCACTTCTCACACAGCGCATCTCACAGCTCTGGATATTACTCTTGTGTGTTTCTAGCAAGGACCAAATGTGTCATTGGTAACACAATGTAGAAATAAACAGTGCATTTATCAGCCTCTTCTTAGTTGGAAGAAGCTCTCAAGGGTGTTTCAAAGTTGATAGTGGACACTGTTCGCTTTCTGCGTTCTATGTGCGATCTCTGTGTCTACTCTACCGTATCCTTGTACCTCGTTTTAATATAGTCAATAGTTTGACTGCTTATCTACATGTTCTGCTGTACGCTTGCGAATTAGCAAGATGCATCTTCTGTCCGCTTTATGGGTATCTGTGATCATATTCTATTTTTCTGGAATACTGGTGTTTTGTCTGGGGTTTCTGAAACCCTAAAAGGGCTTAAGTAGCAGAATGCAGTCCATAGAATGGAATGCGTTGTGTCGTAGCTTACAGTTTGACTGCGATATTTGCACCTTTCGGTCCAACACATCCGACTTCAGCAAGCATTTTTTGAGTACCGGGTAAGCATTCCCTCTTCGATCCCTTCTCCTTAGCCAGCCTGCTCTGTTGCAGCCTGTTATCCAGGATCACCGCGTGGAGGTGAATAAGGGTCTTGGCAGCTCGGGTTCGCTGGCCCTGACGCTGCAGTCAGCTATGGGTCACTGGCTGCAGCAGCTCATGCGCTTACTGGTATCAATGGTATCAAGATCTTTCTCCTGTAAGAGGTCGATTTTCACGCGTGTATGTTATGTCTCTTTGTCTCAATGTGTATGTTCTTGGGATTGTGTGGCAGGTGTGATATTGCAAGGTCGTGTTCCATTTGTAACTTCTACATTTAGCAGAGACGTGGGCGGTCTGGTTTTTGTCTGTTCCAGTTGGGGATAACCGTGTGTTTGTGTGGGAGGAAGAGTAACTTCTGGTCAGGCACAACATACTCATCGAGCATGTTAGTCAAGATCAGGCACAACATACTGATCAGACATGTTAGTCAGGAAAACGGACTGGTTTCATTGCTGCCTGGCAAAATAGAGATAATTAATCGACGTGATCGCCGTAGTAGTGAGCGACAAGCAGATGAGAAGTCAAGCAGAGCACAATCGTCTGCAGTGTCCCGGTCCATCTTCATCAGCACGCTCGGGATGTGAGGAAAGCTGCTGCAACCCGCCACTTGACGTCCCTTTCAGGGCGCACACAAGAGTCGTTGTTTCGAATGCCCACAATGAGTAGGTTACTCTTGTGTGCGTCCTGAAAATGGCGTTAAGTGACGGGTTGCAGTAGCTTTCCTCACATCCCAAGCGTGCTGATGAAGGTCAACCGGGGTCCTCCAGGCGATTGGGCTATGCTTGGCCTCATCTGCGTGTCGCTCACTACTACGGGGGTCACGTCGAACCTCACCTTGTTAGCCAGACTGTTATCCTCGACAACAGCCTGTTTTCAGGACGACCAACGAGGAGGTCATGTGAAGGTCTTGGCCAGTATATTTCTCCTGACCCTGGCTAACATTCTCTGATCAATGTGTTTTGTCTGACCAGACGTTAGCCTCATCGTCCCGTCAGGTGAGGACCTTGGCCAGTATATTTCTCCTAACCCTGGCTAACATTCTCTGATCAGTGTGTTTTGTCTGACCAGACGTTATCCTCATCGTCCCGTCAGGTGAGGACCTTGGCCAGTATATTTCTCCTAACCCTGGGGGCCTTTGTGGCGAAGTGGTCAACCCGTTTGCCTCGTGTTCAGACGGTTGGGGTTCGATTTCGAGTTGCGACGGTCGGTTCATGATGTCAATTTTTTCCGGAGATCTCTGGGTTCATCGCTGGAGCTACGAAGTTCGTGCTTTGTGGGATGCTCTCGACAGATGGGGTAACCTGAGGCAATGAAAGTCGAACCCCCGCTTAAAATAAAATTTTTTTTTTTTTTTTTCGAAACCCTGGCTAACATCAGATCAGTGTGTTGTGCCTGACCAGACTTTAGCCTCATTGTCCCGTCAGGTGAGGGCCATGACCAGTATATTTCTCCTGACCCTGGCTAACATTCTCAGATCAGTGTGTTGTGCCTGACCAGACTTTAGCCTCACTGTCCCGTCAGGTGAGGGTCATGACCAGTATATTTCTCCTGACCCTGGCTAACATTCTCAGATCAGTGTGTTGTGCCTGACCAGACTTTAGCCTCATTGTCCCGTCAGGTGAGGGCCATGACCAGTATATTTCTCCTGACTCTGGCTAACATTCTCAGATCAGTGTGTTGTGTCTGACCAGACTTTAGCCTCATTGTCCCGTCAGGTGAGGGCCATTACCAGTATATTTCTCCTGACCCTGGCTAACATTCTCAGATCAGTGTGTTGTGCCTGACCAGACTTTAGCCTCATTGTCCCGCACACCAGAGTAATCATACTCATTGTGGGCATTCCAAACAAACGTGTGTTTGTGTGAGGTCGCAACCAGTCAGCGATGAGTTGCTGTGTCTGACGCAACCAGTCAGCTATGAGTCGCTGGTTCTGGCACAACCAGTCAGCGATGAGTTGCTGTGTCTGACGCAACCAGTCAGCTATGAATCGCTGTGTCTGACACAACCAGTCAGCGATGAATCGCTGTGTCTGACACAACCAGTCAGCTATGAATCGCTGTGTCTGACACAACCAGTCAGCGATGAATCGCTGTGTCTGACGCAACCAGTCAGCTATGAATCGCTGTGTCTGACGCAACCAGTCAGCCATGAGTCGCTGTATCTGACGCAACCAGTCAGCTATGAATCGCTGTGTCTGAAGCAACCAGTCAGCTATGAATCGCTGTGTCTGACGCAACCAGTCAGCTATGAATCGCTGTGTCTGACACAACCAGTCAACTACGAATCGCTGAAACCCAGGTTATCTCCTTCACTGTGCCTTTGGCCCTTCAAATGCTAAATGAGTTATCATCAACTTGTTCATCAGTCCTAAGACTGGTTATAAGGTTGTCTGAGCATATCTCTCCACTACTACTTAGTACATAATGGCGAGTTTGTGGTTGCATCTTATTGTCATAATTCTTTGATTGATTGTGTTCCGCTCTAGGTGATGTTTGTTCAATCCATTTTTCGGTTCACATACAAACATTTCTGAGTATGAGTTACCGTCTCTTCCAGAATATGTAAAGGATCGTAGAAATTGTTACACTTTAGTATGAAGGATTGAAGTCACTTACCTGGAAATTGGTCTGAACTTTAGCCGCTCTACGTGTATTCGCTCTGCAAGACGATGCTCCCATCTAGTCTTCACTTTCCAGATGACCTGGTTGTAGAACTCCTCCGTCTAGGCCCGGAATCAGTCATCCAATTCAGTAATCAAGTCCTGGACGTCAGAAAAACTTGCGGGTATGAAATCATGCCCCGTCCATCACTCACCTGGCTTGTCATCTTCTCACTCTTTCTATCTTCCCAAACATTGAAGAATCCGCTTCGGGGACGATGTTTTTCTGACGTACAATACTTGATTGTTGTTGCGTTCTACCCAATTGTGACTCTGACACATGGTTGCTGGGTCTCTGCCCAACTGTGACTCACACACAGGGTAGCTGGGTCTTTGCCCAATTGTGACTCACACAGGGTTGCTGGGTCTCTGCCCAATTGTGACTCACATACAGGGTTGCTGAGTCTCTGCTCAATTGTGACTCACATACAGGGTAGCTGGGTCTGCCCAACTGTGACTCACATACAGGGTAGCTGGGTCTCTGCCCAACTGTGACTCACATACAGGGTAGCTGGGTCTCTGCCCAACTGTGACTCACATACAGGGTAGCTGGGTCTCTGCCCAACTGTGACTCAAATACAGGGTTGCTGGGTCTCTGCCCATTTGTGACTCAAACACAGGGTTGCTGGGTCTCTGCCCATTTGTGACTCACATACAGGGTTGGTCGGTCTCTGCCTAAGTGTGACTCACACACAGGGTTGTTGGGTCTCTGCCCAACTGTGACTCACACACAGGGTTGTTGGGTCTCTGCCCAACTGTGACTCACACACATGTTTGGTCGGTCTCTGCCCAGTTGTGACTGGCACACATGTTTGGTCGGTCTCTGCCCAGTTGTGACTGACACACATGTTTGATTGGTCTCTGCCCAGTTGTGACTGACACATGGCTGCTGGGTCTCTGCCCAGTTGTGACTGACACATGGCTGCTGGGTCTCTGCCCAGTTGTGACTGACACACATGTTTGAATGGTCTCTGCCCAGTTGTGACTGACACATGGCTGCTGTGTCTCTGCACAGTTGTGACTCACACATGGCTGCTGGGTCTCTGCCCAGTTGTGACTGACACACATGTTTGGTCGGTCTCTGCCCAGTTGTGACTGACACGGGGCTGCTGGGTCTCTGCCCAGTTGTGACTGACACACATGTTTGGTCGGTCTCTGCCCAGTTGTGACTGACACACATGTCTGATTGGTCTCTGCCCAGTTGTGACTGACACATGGCTGCTGGGTCTCTGCCCAGTTGTGACTGACACATGGCTGCTGGGTCTCTGCCCAGTTGTGACTGACACACATGTTTGAATGGTCTCTGCCCAGTTGTGACTGACACATGGCTGCTGTGTCTCTGCACAGTTGTGACTCACACATGGCTGCTGTGTCTCTGCCCAGTTGTGACTGACACACATGTTTGGTCGGTCTCTGCCCAGTTGTGACTGACACAGGGCTGCTGGGTCTCTGCCCAGTTGTGACTGACACACATGTTTTTTCGGTCTCAGTCCAGTTGTGACTCACACAGGGCTGCTGGGTCTCTGCCCAGTTGTGACTCACACAGGGCTGCTGTGTCTCTGCCCAGTTGTGACTCACACAGGGCTACTGTTTATCTGCCCAGTTGTGACTCACACAGGTCTGCTGGGTCTCTGCCCAGTTGTGACTCACACAGGGCTGCTGTGTCTCTGCCCACAACATGTATCTCCTTGTGTTAAAACCCCGTCCATATTATGCATGGTTCATCTCGTGGAACGCCTAGATACATTTAGCGGAACACAAGGGTGCGGCCAGATATCGGTCCAGAGACGTGTGTTAGAAATTTTGTTGGAGAAGGTGCCAGCTGTTGTGAGATATCTTTCCCTATCCCTTCATATCTCTCTACTCTCTCTCTCTCTCTCTCTCTCCCTCTCTCTCTCTATTTATCCCCATCTTTCTGTTTCTGTATGTGCGTTTCTTTATCTATATTTGTCTGTGTGTATCTGTATCTTAATCACTGTTTTTCTGTCTATCACACTTTCTTCTTCTGCTCTCTCTCTATTCCTACCCGCCTCTTCATCTGTATACCCCCATCAAATGTCAATCTCTATTTTCACTGAAAATCTTTCTCTCTGTGGCGCCCCCCCCCTTCCCTAACACGCCCACCCTATCTCTCTTACTGTCACTCTCTCTCGTCTTTCTCTATCTGTCACACTCAATCTCCTACCCCCTTTGCTGTTTTTCTCCCTCCATATCTCTCTCTCTCTCTCTCTCTCTTCATCCCTCCTTCTCCTCCCCACAACTTCCACCAGTACATTTCCATTTCTGCCATGACACCTTACACCAACCCTCCATAAACTTCTACACGTCCTATTTCCCCGTCGATCCACATCAGTGGGCGTAGTGTATTTCTGTACAAATACCTTCTATTCTTGCGCTGCCTTACTTTTATACATCTTAAACTGTTTCCTCTACACTCACCTGTTTATCTAGCAGCTCACCTGTCTGTCTATCTTACGCATGTTGCCTCATTTCCTTCGTCTGCCTGGTTAAGAAATTCGAATAGCGTTCCTGGATGAGGAAACATAAATCAGTACCATTGGCGTGTGCAATGTCGACTAGTCAAAGCCACAATTTATCTCCAGAACATCCGGTCCCATAAACCAGAATTGATGAAAACTCTTGTCTTTGACCATTTTTCATTCTATGGTGAAACGTCTAAGCCTTTTTTGTTTGTTCTCTTTGTCTCCCTTTGTCGTTTTTTTCCAGTGCAGTGCAGTACTGATGTGGGATTCCGTGGCGAAATGGTTAAGCCGTCGGCCTCGTAATCAGGTGGGGATGGGTTCGAATCTGGACTCCGCCGTCTTTTTCACGGGTGCTTGATGCGGAGTCCCCTGCATCTCGTAGTCCCCCCACCCCACCCCAGTCGTTTTGTCATTGACTTGCCACTAAGGTCGGACGGCACGAGACGAGAGAGTGAAGATAAAAAGTGGTGCAGCTAATCCTTACTAGCAAATCGTTACGCTAGCAAAATAAATTATGCCATCATCGTCTACGATGAACGGCGGCATGTTTTTGTTTGTTTGTTTGTTTTGTTTTGCAGTACCGATCCAGGGGGTTCCGGCCTCCATTTGAGGCCCTCGCGAGGTTAGTAAGGGCCGTTGCAGTTTTAAGATGTACAGTGAAGTATCATTTTTGATCCTTAATTGGTACTTATACGATAGCATGGGATGCCCTTTAAATAATCTAATATTTAATTTAATTAACACAGAGATCTTCAAATAATATTTAATATTATTTTCACGGTGATATTTGATCTCCTTCGAATAATATCCAATTTTGTTTTCACTGACATGAAATCTTCTTTAATTAATGTAATATTTAATTGTATATAAATCTCTGGTATGAGATCTCCTTTAAATAATATACTTTTTAATGATTAAATCGGTGGCATGGGATCTCCCTTTAATTATATAATATTCAATTTTATTATTATTTACACGCTGGCATGAGATTCTCTTAATAATATATTTGATTTAAATGGCGGCATGAGATATCCTAAATCGCGTAGCAGAACGCAGATCTCCTCATAGCCCTTCGGTAAGACTCGATCATTGGCCAGTTCTCCCGCCCAGGTCAGCCAGCGACTTCTGCAGAACATCTTTGTTGCCTTGTGTTCAGCTTCTGTTTGGTCGGCTTCTGCTTCGTTTCCTAGGTACCATACCCTCCAGTGTCGTTCTTTTTTCTTCATTGCCTTGTAGTGTTTAATGTGGTCAAAGTGTTTTTAGTTTCCTAGAGGTACTGATGTTTATGTGCCAATTTTTGTTCTATATCGTGATCGTTTAGGACGTCTATACTTTTCTTTTTCGTTGCCCATGTTTTTCTGAGAACCTAGCTCGAAGCATAATATTTTATTCTTTACTGTCTGTATGATGATCTATATTTCGCATCGACGGGCCTGCCACATGGAAGATTCTTGTGCTCGTGATTTGTATTTTATTTATGTGTTAGTGTTATGCAAAACGTTCTTCATTTAATTCATCTTATTCAATGCCATAGTCATTCATTTTCTGACCTTTTTTTTTGGGCAGTCTCTATTATTGTATATACCGGAGCCGAGGTATTCAAAACGTATGACGTTTTCAATGCCTTCCTTCCTACGATAGGTTTTGATCCGATTTGTGCTTTAGCGGTAATCATTAGCTTGGCTGGGGACTGAAGTGTTAGTGACTTTAGTATTCGTCTTTATTTTCTTCTTCTTCTCCTCTTCCGTCGATCGTTCTCATAATAATAATATTAGTTGTCCATCGCAAGCGATGATGGCCACAACAACAGACGGTTTTGTCTTGATGATGTAACTTGATGATGTAACTTGATGGTGTAACTTGACGGTGTAACTTGATCATGTAACTTGAATGCGTAACTTGATGATGTAACTTGATGGCGTAACTTGATGATGTAACTTGATGATGTAACTTGATGGCGTAACTTGATGGTGTAACTTGATGGTGTAACTTGATGGTGTAACTTGATGATGTAACTTGATGATGTAACGTAATCATGTAACTTGATGATGTAACTTGATGGCGTAACTTGATGATGCAACTTGATGATGTAACTTGATGATGTAACTTGATCATGTAACTTGATCATGTAACTTGATCATGTAACTTGATGATGCAACTTGATGATGTAACTTGATCATGTAACTTGATCATGTAACTTGATGATGTAACTTGATGATGTAACTTGCGCTGTATTTAGATTAAGTAAAAAGGAAACCTTGATTGTCATCGATTACACTCTCTAGTCCCGAGCTACCTTGAACCAGTGGCAAGACATTAGTTAAGACGACTGGAGCCAACTGAGGATTCAGACACTCTGGTCCCACCTGGCGTGTGACTAGGGGTCACTATTCACTATGATACGCGTGGAATTCGAAAGTCCACCGTTTCTGTTCACCGCTTTGAGAGACAAGTGAATGACCTCTCGAACCCAGAAGACTCTGCAGAGTCTGTAAACAACCAGTGTTATATTCCAATTGAAAATTTTGGCCCAAAGGGACCAGGGGACGATCTCGGTGTTCAAGACTCCGGAAGTCACCCCCGCGTAGTCATGTTGGTGCTGTAGGGTTCTGGGCTGATGGATCTGGGCTTGTCATTGGCCAGCTCTTTCTCATTCTCCCGCTACCAAGCCCCGAAAAGGGCTTTGCAAATGGCAGGATGTAGTTCGCAGAACGGAATGCGCTGTGTCGAAGTTTACATCTTGGCTACGATTTTCTCACCTTTCGGTCCGACACATCCGACTTCAGCATGTCGTTTTTGGAAACTGGATTAGCCTTCCCTCTTCGATCCCTTCTCCTTAGCCAGTATGCCCTATTGCAGCCTGTTATACAGGATCACCACATGGAGATGTAGAAGGGTCTTGGCAGTTTTAGGTAGCTGACCGCCTCAACTCATGACCGGCAGGGAATTTCTGTTGACCGGCACTGATCCGGGGACATGCGGTTGGGAAACATTGGTCTTAATATATTTCGATTTCTGCGGACCGCGAAAAAGTGATTGCGGCCCAAGGCCACAAACTGTGGAGACTGGCTTGATGTGATCTAAGCTCTGATTGGCTAATCTTTATACTGAAGTGACGTCAGCTACACAAGTATACGTACTTTTCGAGCACAAGAGCTCATCTATATTTGGCGTGTTTGTTTATCAAAGTGAGGATGTGTTCTTTTTGTGGGGAGGGAGAGAGAGAGAGAGAGAGAGAGAGAGAAATGTTTACACATATCGCGATACGTAAATTATGTAATGCGGAAATGGATAGACAAGTTTTAACTTAACTAAACGTCTTTATACTGGCTTAGAAGACTCTGCAGAGTCTGTATACAACCAGTTTAATTTACCTTGCTCTAAAAGCTATGCGCATCCAATTTATTCTTAAATGCATTAACTGTCCCTATCTTCACTACCTCCCCTGGCAATGCATTCCAAGCATTCACCACTCTCTGACTAAAAAAATATTTCCTAATATCTAATCGGGACCTCTCTTTGGTCAACTTGTAGCTATGCCCTCTTGTTATTTTGCATGGCTGTATTTAAAAAAACAAAACTTGTTATAGTCTAATTTATCCATTCCTCTGATCATCTTATAAACCTGTATTAAGTCACTACGAATTCTTCTCTCTTCTAGACACTATAGGCCGGTTTTTCTGTCTTTCCTCATAACTGGAATTCCACTATCAGCTTTGTCGCTCATTTTTGTATTCATTAGAGGTTAATTTATCTCATATAATGTGTTGTGGTAATTTGGAAGGCAAGTTTTTTTGTTTGGGTGTGTTATTGTGTTGTGAAATTACAAGTCCCTACACGATGGAGACAAAAAAGGAAAACAGCAAAAACTGTAACTCTCTTAAAAATGATCCAATTTTCACGGGTGCGCGAAAAATGTTTCCCCAATTGTTACTGGTCGGCAGGGGTAAACTGGTTGGGAAACAACGTACTACTGAGCCACATCTTGCGTGAGGTGAGGTGGCCAGTTCTCTGCCTCGCTACCTTTTCTTTCTCTAACCGTAGATCAGGTACCGATTTACAGCCACATCGACTGGAGCGCGATGTCTGCTGAAGTTGAGCCCCGTAGCCTTGCCTTGAAAAGCAAGAGCTCAACTACTACACCAATCCTTAACTTCCTTAACTGTAATGTTTTATGTAAATGAATCATTCTTCGTACGCAGTCAGACATCAACCTTTATTTTTTCGAAAAAAGCAGCGGTCATCCTGAGGCTGTTGACACTGCCGTAGAGCTTTTCTAGTGTTGCCACTGGTGATGACCACATGTGCTTTCTCTGATCCTCGTATGTCGAGCAGTTTTGCAGCAAATGCTCAGCGGTCTTTTCCCGGTACCACACGGGCATTCGTCAGTGCCACCTATCTTCAATTTATTGAATAGGTAGTACCTCAGTCTATTGTTGCCAGTGCGGAGTCTGAAGACCACGACCTGCTCTCTTCTGTTCAGCTGGTAATAGGCATCGTTTTTTGTGTAGCCAGTATGTTCGTTTTCCCATTTGGTCATGTATCTAGCTCTAATAAGCCGTTTTGACTCTTAAATGAATCATTCAAAAGTATTTCGTATCCATTCGAAGTACACGTCTTCAACAAACACACGCCAGTTCCTTCTGTCACGAACCATCCGGTCCAGTTCTGCCGAGGTTCCATCTGGTGTTTGCTTGTCTCGATAATTATGCCTGTATGCTCCTCTTCAGACAAAACCAACCCAGGCCATGTTGTATCGATGTCACTTTCATTGGCTTTGGGTTTGCTGCGATTCGTTAGTTATTTCCCTTTGTTTTTTGCTCCTGTCAAAGAACTGGTGACTAGCGTGGGTATCCCTTTCTATTTCTGAGTTAAACACCTTAATGCTGGTATAGAAGACTCTGTGGAGTCTGCATACAACCAGTTTCTTTTACATTTCCATGATCTAAAAACTATGCCCATACATTCTTTTTTTAAATGCATTAATTTACCCTGCCTCCACTATTACCTGTTGCAATGCATTCCAAGCATTCATCACTCTTTCGTGGTGTCTAATCTGGACCTTTCTTTAATTTATTGTTACCTGTGCCCTCTTGTTCTTGTAGGCGGCTGTACTTTGATAAAAACTGGTTATCCCTTCCTTTGATTATCATCTAAAAAGTAAAGGTGGGCCACATTGCAATTTTTGCTGTCAGGGATGAAGTTCATGGACTAACCCGCAGCCTATGTGAGGTGGGGTGGCCAGTTCCCGCAGCCTATGTGAGGGGGGGGGGGCAGTACCCGCAGCCTATGTGAGGTGGGGTGGCCAGTACCCGCAGCCTATGTGAGGTGGGGTGGCCAGTACCCGTCCTTGTTGTGTAAACCTTCCCCAAAACGGCAGATGCCTATTTTCAGCTGAGTTGATTGGAAGAATTTAGTTTTTTGTCCGTCCGTGATTTCGAACTCTGGCGTGGTGTAATCCGAGTCTTAGCAAGCCATCTCACTGTCGACTAGGCTACACAATCCACTTAAATTATAAACCTGTATTTTCACCTCGAATTCTTCTCTTTTCTGAACACTTAGGTCGGTTTTTCTGAGTTTTCCCTCAAAACTAATTTTAGAATCCCACTATCAGTTTTATCGCTCTTCTTTGTTTCATTTCCAGTATGTTTATATCCCCTCTACGATAAGGACTCCACACCTGTACACAGTACTCCAATCTAGGTCTAACTAATGCTTTATACAGGTTGACTATCACGTCCATGCTCCAATGTTTAATACTTCTTGTCATCATACCTAACATTGCCTTTTTCACTGCTACCTGGACTTGCTCACTCACTTTACCTGTATGATCTATTATAACCCCCTTCCTTCCCATTTCTATCTTCCTAATATTGTTCTCTCCCATCCTGTAACCATATTTCAAATCTACCCGTGGGGACATTCAATGATTCTATATGTTTTTATCTACTATTTCTCCTGTTGCACTGCGAATTGGATTCCGCTGGTGCTCAAGGACTTAATGCAGCCAAGGTGTTCTCGCAGCACCACCTAGGCGCACAACAACAATGTCTTATGACCCAAAGACACGCCAGTAACGCCTGCAGATGTAATTGATTGTATCTGTTTTGTCGCGTCGCAGCGTTACTGTTACTTCACTAAGGAAACCTGTCCAATAACTTATTTGTTCACCGACATACGCCTGTTTTGGGTTTGTTCGTTTGTATGTTCCACCAAGCTCTGCTACACCTGACCATCTTGTTTGTGTTTCCTCTCTCACCTGAAATCACTAACGCGCGTTTCCTAACCAGCCCACCTCAGGCACGGCGAACTCGACTGACTCACACCCCTATAGTGCTCGTGTTTATGCACACAAAGCGAAGAGGATAGGCCGCCCGTGTTTCTGTTCAAAATTGAGTGAATTCATAAAAGTACATTTTTTATATAAAACAAATTCATGCCAGCACATTTGATATGTACGATACATTCATACCGGCACATTTGATATGTAAGATAAATTCATACCGACACATTTGATATGTAACATGAATTTATACAGGCACATTTGATATGTAAAACAAATTCATACCGGCACATTTGATATGTAAAATAAATTCATACATGCACATTTGATATGTAAAACAAATTCATACCGGCGCATTTGATATGTAAAATAAATTCAAACTGGCATATTTGATATGTAAAATAAATTCACATTGGCACATTTGATATGTAAAACAAATTCATACCGGCACATTTGATATGTAAAATAAATTTATACAGGTACATTTGATATGTAAGACAAATTCATACCGGCACATTTGATGTGTAAAATAAATTCCCATTGGCACATTTGATATGTAAAACAAATTCATACCGGCACATTTGATATGTAAAATAAATTCATACCGGCACATTTGATATGTATAATTAATTCTTATACAGATGTTTTATCTTTCTTCTTTATTTGTTCTCAAACTCCCCATACGAAGTCCTAAAAAGGGCTTTGCAAGTAGCATGATGTTGTTTGGAGAACAGGATGCATTGTCTTAGTTTACATCTTGACCGCGATATTTGCGCTTTTTGGTCCGACACATCCGACCATGAATGGCTTTCTTTGAGTACCGGGTTAGCATTCCATATTCGATTCCTTCTCCTTGGCTTGTCTGCCTTGTTGCAGCATCTTATCCAGGAAGGTGTAGAAAGATCTTGGCAGAACTATGCCGCTGGCCCTGACGCTAGTGGTCAACTTTGGATATATAAAATGTCTTCATATGGGGAATAGGGGCAGTTGCTATGTATAATAAATTCATATATGGACATTTGATATGTAGAATTAACTCATATATGTACGTTTGATATGTAGAATGAACTCATATATGGGCATTTGATATGTAGAATTAACTCATATATGGACGTTTGATGTGTAGAATAAATTCATATATGGACATTTGATATGTCGAATTAACTCATATATGGACATTTGATATGTAGAATTAACTTATACGTGGACATTTGATATGTCGATTTAACTCATATATGGACCTTTGATATGTAGAAAACATTCATATATGGACATTTGATATGTAGAATTAACTCATATATGGACGTTTGATGTGTAGAATATATTCATATAAGGACATTTCATGTATAGATTAAATTCATACTGGGACATTTGATTAATAGCATAAATTCATATCAGTACATTGAATATGCCTAAATAGACCAGGAATAATATTGACGTTTGCAAGCGGTTGGATCGCTTTGTCTCTTGTAACAAAGGGCCGAAGTAGCGCGCGGACGACTCGTGCGTCAGCCTTCTTATATCCCTTGCCGGTGACTGACGAGGAAATTATTGGCTGTCAGTCAGGAGGACGCTTTTCAAGACATCATCGAACACTACCTATTCCTGCCTGAGGCCACCCTTCACACGATGGCCAAGTTCATAATTGTCACTTATTGTTTAGTGGTGGGATAATGACTCACATCCCATGCTTGCTCGTGTTCGGATTTATGAAACGGCAAGGACATGGACACACTCCAATTCCATATAATATAATTCATTCGTGCTGAGGTCGGATGCACTGGGTCGTTAGCGCAAAACACAGTACAACTAACTGCGTCTTAGAAAACAAATAAAATCAAATACATTTCGAATTCAATAGTTCGGGAACAAGATGCTGAGCAGCACATGAGCTGCAGTGGTTAGCGACCCATAGCTGACTGATAGCGTCAGGGCCAGCGAACCATAGCTGCCAAGACCCTTCTACACCTCCACGCGGTGATCCTGGATAACATTATGCAGCAGGACAGACTGGCTAAGGAGAAGGGATCGAAGAGGGAATGCTAACCCGGTACTCAAAAAAAAGCTTGCTGAAGTCGGATGTGTTTAACCGAAAGGTGCAAATATCGCAGCCAAGCTGTAAACTACGACACAACGCATTCCGTTCTCTGGACTACGTTCTGCTACATTCTGCTACTTAAGCCCTTTCAGTATTTGATAGTGGGAGATTGAGAATGAACGAAGCCAAGCCAACCAAGCCATTTTGTCTAGAAGTAGTGACCAACAACATACTTATTAGTTTAAAGGCAGCTTGAACTATGTGCGAATATGCAAAGTTGGAAAAGAGTATAGGAGCCTTCGAAATGGGATATATAGAATATTAATAAGCTCGTTCATCTTGTAGCAGTTATTCCCCTCCGATTATACTGGCATAGTTTTCTTAGTTCTTAGCCGACCTGTACTTCTACAGTGGCAAACGCCCCTGTGCAGGTCTCAGCTCTGGTATGAGTTTAATTTAGCCTGGAGAAGAATGTCCTGCTTAGCGGGCTAGGCTCGAGCACCTTAATACTCCGCAACATTGGGATAATCGCTTACGGAAGGTAGTTAACTGATGTGTGAGTTCATCTTAGTAGACTCAAACATTAGAGTAAAGTTAGCTCGCAGCTTGTAAGGCGCCATCTATGCTGCTCTAAGCAAACCACCTAACCATGGTCGGTGTTATGTCGTGTCACACAGTAAATCATCTCTTCCAACATGCTCTCTGTGAGACAGTGGTGCTGTTCTTGTCCTTGTCATGCACAAAGACCCCGTCAGACCACTCGGGCATAGTTATCGGCTATTTGCAATAGTATTTCGGCTACACCGTGTCGTATTTCTACAGTCCAGTCACATGGCTGCACTTCACGAGATTCGCGCTTCACGAAATTGGCACTTTACGAGATTTGAATTTTACTAGATTGGCACTTCATGAGATTGGCACTTCACGAGATTGGGACTTTACGAGATTAGCGCTTAACGACTTTAGGACTTCATGAGATTGGTACCTCACAAGATTAGCACATCACGAGATTGGGACCTCACGAGATTGGCACCTCACGAGATTGGCACCTCACGAGATTGGCGCTTCATGAGATTGGTACCTCACAAGATTGGTACCTCACAAGATTAGCACTTCACGAGATTGGCACCTCACGAGATTGGCGTTTCACAAGATTGGGACTTTACGAGATTGGCACCTCACGAGATTGGGACTTTACGAGATTGGCAATTCACGAGATTTGCGCCCTTCGTCCTGTTTGATAACAGTGCCGGTTTTGGTGTGGCTAGGAAATGGCACATGGACCAGTAATGGGTGATGTGCCCGGGAGAGATTGGGCCCTGCCCGGCTAGCAACATCAATCGCATGCTGAGTGAGGCCTTTACTCCTCACGACTCCTCCACAGGATCCTCTGCCGACACACTCACCATGAATCCACGAGGCGCCAGGACTTCATCCCCGGGTATTGGAGGTTCAATGAGAATTTCACTTTGGAGTCTCCTTTTTGTTTGTTTGTTGCTGTAGCACGTGACCATGGCTGCGGTCGATCCACGCAACGGGCCACTGATGCCTAAGCAAACGTTACTATTATTCATCCAAGGGCCGTTATATATGGGCAGATAACATTAGGAGATGGACTGAAAAAAGCCTGTCCGGTTGCAGTATTACGGCAAGAGATAGAGTACACTAAAGAAGTAATGATCGGTATATGCTTTTAATTAGACTCCTACTTTAAAAAAAAAAAAAAATGTTAACTGGGGGCTCGACTTCGTTGCCTGGTGCAACCCCCATTTTAGCTCTGTCTCTCTCGACAGATGGGTACCCCATCTGTCGAGAGCATCGCACAAAGCACGAACTCCGTAGGTCCAGCGATGAACCCAGGGATCTCCGCAAAAAAATGACATCATGGACCGACCGTCGCAGCTCGAAATCGAACCTCGACCGTCTGAACACGAGGCAAACGGCTTGACCACTTCGCCACAGAGACAAACAAGAGAATGCTCGTCAATGGGAAAACATTTCCTCCAGAACTGAGGGCATTTGTATATTCCAGTTCAGTTCAAGAGCGTTCTACGCATTGATGGTCGGCTCCAATGGATCTCCAGTGTACTCTTCTTCTTCTAAAAAAATCCGACCTGCCGAAGACGGAGTGTGTCAGCTACGGCGCGGGAACCGGGACAAATCAGGGCACACACGCATCAACAGGACATGGTCATGCAACAGTCTACCCTATCGTCATGGTGTCGTTCCTACAAGTTACAACAGGGGATGAGCGGTGCCGGGCCCCTAGCCTCGAGTGAGGCAAAAGCTGTGGGGCAGCCGCTCCGACTTTGTGAAGACTACAGACTTCATCATGGCGACTGACCTGCAGATATAGCAGGACCAAAAGATCACTGGAGATCCATTGCAGCCGACCATCAATACGTAGATCGCACTTGAACTGAACTGAAATATACAAATTCCCTCAGTTCTGCGGGAAATTCTTTTTTTCCGATTTACGAGCATTCTCTTGTTTAGACGAGACTATTTTAGGAGTCTAATTAAAAACAAATACCGCTCATTACTTCTTCAGACCAAATCACTTCTTTTTCTTCGTTCAACCCGAAAAGGACGTTTTGTTACGTCGTGTTGTAGTGTGCAGAGAGGCTGGGATATATGCACCGAGTTTGTGTTCCCACTGCGATCTATATTATCTAAGCCAAACTTCACTAGTGCAACCTTGTTTCCAAGGCCGCCTCGTGGAGGCTTTTTTCGGCAGCAGTGATTTGTTGACCCCGAAAAAGGTGCCATAAGTTGAGTGCAGTCACCTTGTTTGCTGCGTTTTCTACCAAAATCTGGGATAAAATATTAATCACCGGTAGTAATAAAGTTGTAGTACTTCATTCTTCGTCTTTTTCTTCTGCGTTCGTTTTCAAACTCCCGCTACCAAGGGTTTTGCAAGTAGTAGGATGTAGTCCGGTGGACGGAATGTGTTGTGTTTCTAGTTTACACCTTGACTGCGATATTTGCACCTTTCGGTCCGACACATCCGTCTTCGACAGCAGGCATTTTTTATTACAAGATTAGCCTCCCCTCTTCGATACCTTCTCCTTAGCCAGCTTGCTCTGTTGCAGCCCTGTTATCCAGGATCACTGCGTGGTGGCGTAGAAGGGTTTTGGCTCGCTGGCACTGACGCTAGCACTCAGCTATGGGTCGCTCAGCATCTTGATCACCTTCATTAAAGTAAAGTTACCCATAGCATTACTGCCGAAGGAGTGTGAGATCTTTAGGAGTTAGCGATCTCACATTTCAAAGACTTGGCTCGCCGCTTTTACTTCCCGGACTGAACCGGTACCGATTTAAGGCTGGACCAACACGGGAGCCGTTTCGGTCTGAAAAAACATTTCCGCCTCAACTGTTTGTGTTCCGATTGATGAAACGGCAAGAAACTACCCCTATGGGTAGAAAGGCCATTTCAAAAGTCATGCTGAATGTGATGTACTGCTTAGCACGGAATAACCAACTCCATCGTAAGAACAAATGCGATCGAAACGAGAAAGAAACCATGTAAATAAATGTAACAGCGGCTGTTATCAGTAGAACAAGTATAAAGCGATCTTCTCGTTAGAGTAGAACACTATTTAGTTTGAGAAAAATTCGTCACCGGGCAAAAGGAAAGCAGAGGTTAAACGTGTAATTGATGCCTACGGGTAAAAACGTATGTGGATTGGGATTGGCAGAAAACAAGAGGGCTTGACGGATACTTGCCAACTGGACAGTTAGAAATTGAGACTTAAATAAAACGTGTTCTATTGTCTTCATGTGTATCCCTGTGCCTGGACACTTTCTGGTTTTAAAATAAAAATTGTTTGCAATGAACTCACATTTAATCGATGATTTCTCGCTAATTCGATTATCTCTCTGATTTGAACAACAATCTTACCTTACGTGGATATAATACAAATAGTTCGATATTCTGTCCAAACCTTATTATCTCTAATCACACGAATTAACGGGAATCATATCGCGGGCCGTAGAAACGTGATCGTAGACATTTAGTCCATTGATACCACCCCCACCCCCCCCCCCGTCTATAGTTTAGACTCCGAGGGGGAGGGGGTGTTGTTTTATATCACTGGCTATTGATATTTCCCAAAAGCAGTGTTTGTGGTTAGGAAGAGGCACCACGAACAGGTACGGTTAGTTTGGACAATCGTTAGGAAAGGAAAGGAAAGGCTACGTGAAAGGAAGCTGACCACTTCTTCTTATCTCATGAACAGCTCATGCCTAGTACAATGAAGTCTCCAACACTTCATCCACAACGACAGTGTCTGCGGTGTGACTATATTTACTTTACTGGTGCTATTACTCTCTTGGCCTCTCTAAGAAGATACGTGTACACACGTACACATCAATACTACCGTACACCCGCCAAGCTGTGTACATCCGCCAAAAAACCATGTGTTGAGCTCCCGTGAGACTTGAAGATTAGACACGGTGAGTCATCTCGTGCGGTGAGGGGGGGGGGGGCGACCAGGTCACTAGGTGAGCACAGAATCCTGGGTTCAGCCATGTAGACTCAAAGACATACTTCGCTGAACGCTGTAGATTACTCGAGTGTCTTCGAGAGGGGGGGGGGGAGGGGTGGGCGACGACCAGGTCACTAGGTGAGCACTGAATCCTGGCTTCAGCCATGTAGACTCAAAGACATACTTCGCTGAACGCTGTAGATTACCCGAGTGTCTACAGGGAGAGTAGTATGTGTCACGGAGAGCACGTCTTAAGCCACCAACAGTGCGGGATAACCCTTCTAAGGTGTACGGTTCCCCAGCTCATGACATTGCACAAACTGCCAATCGCATAGGCCAAGAAGACGGTCGAGTGGTGCGTAGCCTTCTAGTTTTGGAATTTGCTCTTTAAACTTTGTGATCGATAAATAACTGGTGTTGTTGAACCCGCGCCCTTGAAAAGCGAATGCTCTACTTGTTCAATGCTAAGGGGGGGGGGGGGGTGGGAGGAGATGATTTGATGATTTGCTGACAACTAGCAGAAGCGGTCAAAACATCTTCCCATAGTTACAAATTACATCAACCAAAAATTCCCACCAACGGCCCGGACGCACGCCTATACGGATGGCTCAGTCAAAGATGCCATTGGAAACGGCGGAGGAGGCATCACTATAAAACTAAAAAGCAAAGAATACTCATCAGCATTTGCTACTTGGAGACGCTGCAGCAACTTCAGTGCCGATTCCAGTGCCCTGAGACAAGCAGCTGAGACCATTGTAGACATTAAGGAGCATGCAGAAAATCAAGTGATCATTTTCACAGACGCGCTCAAGAACCAGCACAAATATTAACTCGATGCTCTGGCAGACTCGCTCGAACGCCTGTCCCAGTGCTTCAAAAGAAAAAAAAACCACAGTCCAGTGGATACCAGCCCACTGCAACATTCCAGGCAACGAGGAGGCGGACAGACTCGTCAGAGAGGGAAGAATGCTGCAGCAGAGTGATACAGAAATCACATACAATGAGACTAAAGCATTCACCAGGACAACGTACAGTGCAAAATGGAAAAAAGACCACCCTGACAACATAGAAAATGATGCCTACCATCAACTCTCTAGGCGAGACCAGGTGATAACTCTCCGGCTACCCACAGGTCACAACAGACTTAGATGCCATCTGTACAACAAGTTCAAGATTGGCACTACAGACCTTTGTGCCTGCGGCACAGCCCCATGAAGGAAGAACATATTTTGCAGTTCTGTCCACTGTTTACTAACAAAAGAAGTAGCATTTGGCAACAGCCAGTGTCCTTCCACGAGAAGCTGTCCGGAAGTGTACAGGGCCTTGAGTCTACTGCTGCCTTCGTTAGAGTCATTGAAGTTGAGGTCTGAAGACGAACGAGGAAGAAGAAGAAGAAGAAAACGTCCCGCCATTTGAACAGTTCAACATGGAAGAAGCAACAGCAGAATAACAATGAAAGGTTCTCCAGCTCTTTCCCCTGCACGGGATAGAGATCACAGTGGGAAGGCAAACCCGGTTCTTAGAAAAGCGAGTTGAAATCAGATTTGTCGACTAAAAGGCGCAGATATCGCAGCCTCGCTGTAAACTACAACAAAACATATTACGTGTTTTTCAAGCAGAACGCCAAAGAAATATTATCTCTTCCCCTACCAACATGATCCACCATTTTTCAACAGAAAAATGCAAAATGCGTATATGTTGTTTTTTTTGGGCGGGGGGGGGGGGGGGGGGGGGGGGGGGGTTCTAAAAGTTACGTCAAAATAAAATAAAATGTTTTGAAAAAAGTTTAAATCAGATTTCATTAATTGTTTCGGGAAGGAAATATCTAGTGTTGGTTTGTTTTGACTACCCAGGCAGACAGAAACAGGTTTGGTTCCGCACAAGAACGATCTCCGTTTAATCTCACAAAATAAGAGATGTAAATTCGCTGGCGCTTATGGTCGGAAAATAAATAAACCGCAGATGTCTGTTGATATCAACTATTAATTTTGTGTGTGTTGAAGTTATCCGAAAATTACGCCAAAATAGAATAGAATTTATTATCAGAATGTAAACAACAAATGAGAAGGAAAGAATATTAGGATTCCTCCCAGGTGCGGTCAGAGGTTCTCGCAGTGTAAGCAAGCGTGAATTACATAATTCGATACGCCAATCAAATCACGCCCACTAATTCTGGATACACAAAACCAAAGGGAATTAATGGTATGACTGTGCGATATGTATGAGTGGCATATTGTTTAGGTCGTTCGCTTTTCACGGCATAGTTACTGCGTTCGCTTATTGGTCTACCGATATGTAAACGATTACTTGACTTACTAACAATCATACCTTAGAAAGAGCAGATATAGCTAATGTTTAAGACAAGGCACCAACAAACAGCTACGGTTTAAGACAAGACACCAGCAAACAGCTAAGGCACCAGCGAACTGCTAAGGCACCAACAAACAGCTAATGTAAGACAAGGCACCAACAAACAGATACAGTAAGACAAGGCATCAACAAACATATAAAGTAAGACAATGCACCATCAAACGGCTAAAGTTAAGACAATGCACCAACAAACAGCTAAAGTTAAGACAGTGCACCAACGGAACAGCTAAAGTAAGACAATGCACCAACAAACAGCTAAAGTAAGACAAGGCACCAACAAACAGATAAAGTAAGACAAGGCACCAACAAACAGATGAAGTAAGACAATTCACCATCAAACGGCTAAAGTTAAGACAGTGCGCCAACGGAACAGCTAAAGTAAGACAAGGCACCACCAAACAGCTAAAGTAAGACAAGGCACCAACAAACAGCTAAAGTAAGACAAGGCACCAACAAACAGATAAAGTAAGACAAGGCACCAACAAACAGATGAAGTAAGACAATTCACCATCAAACGGCTAAAGTTAAGACAGTGCGCCAACGGAACAGCTAAAGTAAGACAAGGCACCACCAAACAGCTAAAGTAAGACAAGGCACCAACAAACAGCTAAAGTAAGACAATGCACCAACGGAACAGCTAAAGTAAGACAAGGCACCAACAAACAGCTAAAGTAAGACAAGGCACCACCAAACAGCTAAAGTAAGACAAGGCACCAACAAACAGCTAAAGTAAGACAAGGCACCAACAAACAGATAAAGTAAGACAAGGCACCAACAAACAGATGAAGTAAGACAATTCACCATCAAACGGCTAAAGTTAAGACAGTGCGCCAACGGAACAGCTAAAGTAAGACAAGGCACCACCAAACAGCTAAAGTAAGACAAGGCACCAACAAACAGCTAAAGTAAGACAAGGGACCAACAAACAGCTAAAGTAAGACAAGGGACCAACAAACAGTTAAAGTAAGACAAGGGACCAACAAACAGCTAAAGTAAGACAAGGGACCAACAAACAGCTAAAGTAAGACAAGGGACCAACAAACAGTTAAAGTAAGACAAGGCACCAACAAACAGCTAAAGTAAGACAAGGCACCAACAAACAGCTAAAGTAAGACAAGGCACCACCAAACAGCTAAAGTAAGACAAGGCACCAACAAACAGCTAAAGTTTATTCAGGGCTGCACATAAACATATTTATCTGATTAATGAGGAATGGATAGCCGAACGATATGAACACCAGCCTTCTGCCAATGGGTTCGAACCTCTTGTATATATGTTATTTCCCAGTCGTTAGCGAAATACAAACTGAGCCCTCACACTATGGAGAGACTGCAGAGTAATCGATATTTATTAACAAGCTATATAAATCCTCTTGGAACTGGTCACACACACCCACGCCACCTCATAAACAATATGTTACCTCATAGAATGGAGTCTCTAACACTTCATCCCTGACATCATTTTCTAACCTTAACGCAGAATGATCAAAATAACATGAAGATAAAAACACAAGTCAGAAGTGGACTCGTGGAAAATAAAGCATTTGTTCAAATCTGGAATGACTCACTATGCCGTGTTCTTAGTTCGCCATCTCTCTTTCTCGTACACCCGCGTCTCTTTCTTCTGTGTGCCTAAATATTGAATTTGTTTCTGTCTTTACAAGCATTCCAATAGTCTTTAAAGAGTTATTGTAACATTCTGGGGGTTGTTTTTTTTGGTTGTCGGCCGCATTTTCTTAACCAGGCGAGGATGCAACAGATTCGGACAAGGGTAAGAAATGGAGAGATGAATATAACCTTATTCTGAACATTTCAGTTTTTAAAAATAAAATAAAAACTTTTTTGTTGTTGTTTCTCTTTTATTACTTAGTTTTGTAGCTTTCACAAAAATATACGCCGGTCGTGTTGATGATCGTAAACGTGATTTCAAGAGTGAACAATTACATCTGTAAGGGGGGGGGGGAAGCGATTAACTTCTTTATACTGGCTTAGAAAACTCCACAGAGTCTGTATACAACGAGTTTCTTCATCTCAACTTGATCTAAAAATAACTATGTTCATCCAACCGATCTTTGACTCCATTAAAGGACCCTGCCTCCCACTATTTCCCGTGGCAATGCATTCCAAGCATTCACCTCTCTCTGACTAAAAAGTATTTCCGAATGTCTAGTCTTCACATTGTCTTCACTGAAGACAATGTCATTGGATCTTTTCTTCCAACGCATTCTTTACATTCCACGATAACACAACATTTCAAACGTTTCCAAGCATTTAAAATCAATATTTGCTGGAGTCCATATTTCAGCTCCACAGTTAGTTAGTTGCCCATCGCAAGCGAAGATGCCGACAGCGTCAGACATGTTTATTCAGATGTGACTGCATATGACTGTACAGTCCAATCTGAGCTTGACAGATTCTACCGCACGGAGGGCACACGTAAACAGCATTTGTAGTTTACAGTCTTGCATTCTGTCCTTTCGTACATCTAGCTTTTCCTGCGCCTCCGTAATGGCCCTCTGCTCAGCGGTGATAGCACCATGTTTGATGGCAGTGCGCCAGGCTGAACGGGTCGGAGTAAGCAGATACCAGGCATCAACATAAAGAGAGTGCCTTTGCATCGTTTCTTTTGTCCCTTCCTCCCCCCCCCCCCCCCGGCCAGCGCTGTCCTGCCCTGAGCTCACCCATACAACAACTGTTTAGACGGGCGCTCATCTAACATGTGAACAACATGCCCTGTCCATCTGATCTGAGCTCTCTGTAGCAGTGTATGGATTCCAGAGAGTCTCTGCCTGCTGAGAACTACAAAGTTGGACACTCTATCCTGCCAACCGATCCTGAGCAGTCTGGGCAGGCAAAGGGTACCGGGATAGAGCTTGGAGGATGGTAGAATACCAAAGGACCTTCTCTATGGGGAATTACAGTTGGGGAAAATGTCTCCGGGCCGGCGACTACTTCGGTACAAGGATGTATGCAAGCGGGATATGAATGATGCAGGCATCATGGGAATAGGATGCCATGGATCGCGTTGCATGAGGGACATAATTAAGCATGAACTACAGGCAAAAGAGATACTGATCCCATATTGGATAAGGACCCCGTATTTGAGAAGGTGCAGCATACCATGCGATGACGGTAACAGTCCCGAGTCTCAGTGTACATACTGGTGGAAGACGCTGCTCTGCTGGGATTGGTCCTATGAGTCGTAAATGTGACAGTCATTGACTGTAGTTACGTCCCTTCTTTTCCCAAAGCACAATTACTATCGTCTGACAAGACGGAAAGAGCCAATAAATGATTGATGACTAGTCCAAAAGAGAAAGCAGGAACGCCATGCCTAATTGAATTCCAGAATAATAGGGTGTGTGTTTTTTGTGTCATTTGTTTGCGGGGCTATATTTAAATCTTGTATTAAGTTCTCCAAATGTTGAACTTGCGTCAGGTTACTTGTTTTGTCTCCCCCATCATTTCGACTAATCTATCTATCTATCTATCTATCTATCTATCTATCTATCTATCTATCTATCTATCTATCTATCTATCTATCTATCTATCTATCTATCTATCTATCTATCTATCTATCTATCTATCTATCTATCTATCTATCTATCTATCTATCTATCTATCTATCTATCTATCTATCTATCTATCTATCTATCTATCTATCTATCTATCTATCTATCTATCTATCTATCTATCTATCTATCTATCTATCTATCTATCTATCTATATCTATCTATCTATCTATCTATCTATCTATCTATCTATCTATCTATCTATCTATCTATCTATCTATCTATCTATCTATCTATCTATCTATCTATCTATCTATCTATCTATCTATCTATCTATCTATCTATCTATCTATCTATCTATCTATCTATCTATCTATCTATCTATCTATCTATCTATCTATCTATCTATCTATCTATCTATCTATCTATCTATCTATCTATCTATCTATCTATCTATCTATCTATCTATCTATCTATCTATCTATCTATCTATCTATCTATCTATCTATCTATCTATCTATCTATCTATCTATCTATCTATCTATCTATCTATCTATCTATCTATCTATCTATCTATCTATCTATCTATCTATCTAATATCTACATTCCATCCTACATGTCCGTCCATCCATCCATCCATCTATCTATCTACTGATCTTGGCTTGTCCACATCAAATCCTCCCCTGGCTACCCATGCTGCCTCCTCTAGTCAGCCTACCGTCCCTGAATTAGATAAGCCAATGGAATAGACGGACGGTGGGTATGTTTGTTGACGTGTGTTCGGCGTCCCGGTGAGGTGTTGAAAATTGACTGATAATTTGAATTGATGCGTTGTGCTTCCTGGATATGTTCGGAATGTTTCATTATTACCTTTGTGTTTCTGTTGTTTTGTCTGTTGTTATTATGCTCTTCTTAACCTTGCAATGAACTTGATCTTTTTGATCTTGATTACCCGTTCCTCAGCGTAGCTGCGAGTCCTAATTTCGTTTCCAGCTGACTCTGTCCTGGGCAATGGAAGTCAAGTGTGTGGTAAGTGCTTCTCCAGAGCCGTCTCGGGTGTTGTTGTGTACAATCTGACCAACGCATTGAAGGTCTTCGCCGCGGTCTCTTTTACCCTGTTGGTTCCGTGACAGATAGTGCCTGGTAATAGCTGCTTAGAGCATTCGCAGTGTGCGGCGCGTCACCTACTTCTCAAGATTACCTGTTCCTCTTTTATGTGCGATGTTCTCTCCCTTAAGCTTCCGTTTGTAACTTTATTGAGCAATTGTATTTAGATATCCAAGTTGGGGAGCGGCAGTGGACATATTTCTTTCTTTCCGAGTACCACTCTAGTTTGGGGAAACTGGGACGTTAGTCCGGTCAGGCACAACATACTGACCAAGATATCATGTCAGGGTCAGGCACAACATACTGACCAGGACATCATGTCAGGGTCAGGCACAACATACTGACTAGAATATTGTGTCAGGGTCAGACACACCATACTGACCAAGACATCGTGTCAGGGTCAGACACACCATACTGACCAGGACAGCGTGTCAGGGTCAGGCACAACATACTGACTAGAATATTGTGTCAGGGTCAGGCGCAATACACTGACCAAGACCACGATCTCTCTTCCGTGTAGCGGTCCCTGGAAGCATGCTGTTTTCAAGGCGCCTTGGCTAAGGAGATGTAGATCGACGTGATCCCCGTAATAGTGAGCGTCACGCAGATGAGGCCAAAGATGGCACAACCGCCTAGAGGAAAGTGGTCCACCTTCAACGGTACGCTCGGGTTGTGAGCAAAATTACTACAGCCCGCCGCTTAACGCCTTTTCCTGGAGCACACAGGAGTAAACCTACTCACTGTGGGCATTCAACAACACGAACACCAATAACCACTCTAGTTTTTGTTCTTGGTTCCTTGGTCAGGGACGGACAAAGCTGTCATTGACAGTCAAGCTTGACGGCAGCAACGTACTCCCTCCACTCCACCCTGTCTGCAGCCATTCTTTATATAGTTCCCCAACTGTGATTCTAGATTTTTATATCTGCCTCCGCTGCTTTTCGCCAAGTAGGTCTTAGGCCAGCCTGTCTTTCACATTCTTTCTAGGCCTCACACCAAAGCTGTTATGATGATAGTTCTGTGCTCTTAGAACATGGCCTATTATGGGCTCAGTGGTCTCGAGGTAAGGTTTTCGCCTCGGGTGCCGGGGGTCGCTGGTTGGAATTACGGTGAAGACCGGATTTTTTTTTTTTTACACGTGGATCTTCTGGAAAAAATTCCCCTGATCTCTGAGTAGGGAGATCGGACTCCCGTGTTCAGTGTCAAGCACGTTAAAAATTCCTTGGCAGTTGGAAATCGAAAAGAACAGACACAATTCAAGTTAAAAATCTTCCCAAGTTATTAATTCCTTTCTCTATGTGGTTTATTAAGAGCAGATGGCGCCTAACTAGCTGCGGGTCTACTTAGCTCTAGTGTTTGAGTCAAGATGGACTCACACATGGATGAAAAACCACCCTCCAAGAAACTGTTTTTACACAGACTCTGTAGAGGCTTCAAAACCAGTATAAAGACGTTAAGTTAAATTATCCAATTCCAAAGATCATGGCGGAGTTCACGTTTTCTTGATTGCTCAACTCTCGATTGTTGATGGTGTTAGAACAGGCAATTATGTAAATCTTTCTTATGTTGTTGTTGTTCGTGAATGCCCACAACGAATAGGTTTACTCTTCTGTGCGCCCTGAAAAAGACGTTGACGGGTTGCAACTTTTCTTCGATTCCCGACCGCGTTGATGAAGGTGGACCGGTGTCCTTCAGTCGGTTGAGCTATGCTTGGCTTATCTGCGTGTCGCTCACTACTACGGGGATCACGTTGATCCCTCACCTCGCTATCCAGGCTGTCATCCCGTTTCCATGAAGGGCTGCGAGGAAGCCGAGGTTAGGGTCTTGGCCAGAATATTTTGTCTGACCCCGACTAACATGTCTGATCAGTATATTTTGCCTGACCCCGACTAATATGTCTGATCAGTATGTTTTGCCTGACCAGACGTTAGTCTTCCTCCCCATCTTCCTTAGGTAGGTTGTATGAAAATATGACAATTTTGATGTTACTTTTCCAGCGCCCCACCGCGGACAGAAGTACACAACTTGTCTTTATTCTTAGTTTGGTTTTTGTATTGTACTGCGATGATCTCCTAATGTCGTTTACGAAAGCAAAGGCTATTCTGGCTTTGTTCATTCATATTTTGAGGTCTCTGTCTGCCGACTCTGGTTGATCTTCGTCTTCTTGTGTCCCACTGCCAGTGATAAAGGATCAAAATGTGAGGTGCTGGCCAGAATAGCACAGACAATATCGGCGCTTGCGCGGCTTTACCAAATCTGGCAAGATAAACGGTTAGCACTATGCTTGAAAATCAGATTAATGCGTACACTGGTCCTGTCAATATTCCTCAATGCGTGTAGGACATGGACAGTTACAGCTGAAGGATACCGGCCTTGGAGATGAGATGTTTCCGAAGACTTTTAAACGTCACGTACATAGATCGAGTTACAAATGAGGAAATACGAGATATAATTACAACAGCAATAGGGCCTTTTGAAGACCTCTTGGCAATTGTCACAAGAAGGAAACTCACTTGGTACGGTCACATATCGAGATCAAATGGTCATGTAAATACGATCCTCCACGGAAAGGTGCAAAGCAGGCGACGAAGAGTCCGGCCCAAAAAGAGGTAGGAGGACAACATAAACGAATGGACCAATCTCTGACCAGAAGAGGCACAGGCAGAGAAGTGTGGCGTGGGGTTGTGAGGATGTCTTGGTGTGTTCCCCGACGACCTCACCGGTTACGGGATGACCTGACCTGGCCTGACTGTCCTTGAGAGCTTGGATGAGTAGATTTCTTGTTATTACCAAGTGGGAGGCTTGTGCTGTCGTTAGGTGTAACTTTCTGAGAGTGTCAGAGACATCTTCGATCCACCGACGTCGAGGTCTGCCTCTTGCTCGTGGACCGGACACCTCCATATGATATGCTCTTGCTGCAGGCTGGGCATAATGCATTATGACTAAATGACCAAAGCACTTGCTTTTGTTGAGAGTCAATGTAGGTACTAACTGGGTTCGACCTACTTGTCGGGCTAAATGGCGCAGAAATCGCACCATTGCTTGTAAACTACGACACAGCGTCCATTTGAGGACGATTGCCGAAGAAGAACTAGAAGAAGCAGGAAGCCAGACCAGGGGTGTCCAACTAAAATCCGACATGTCGGGTCTAATTTGCCCAGAAATCACACCCTCGCTGTGAACTTCGACACTGCGTTCTTTTCAGGACATACGCCAAAAAAGTAAAAAGAGGTAGACGAAGAACAAGGATGGATGATAACACAGACAGATCGGTAAACAACACGCAGCTGCATACTTGTATCACCTTTCTTTTCTTTTAGTCAGCCGCTTATAAAGCAGTGGCGTCTCCTGCCCTACCCCAGAATGCTCTCAGATTAGACATTGTATTCCTGGCACGACAGACTTTCCTTTTATTTTTATTTTTATTTTACTATTGTTGTTTTTCTTTGTCTCCATATTCTCCTTCTTTCTTCTTCTTCTTTTTATCTTCTCCTCTTCCGTCTCATCCTTTTCTTCATTTCTTCTTTCTACTTCTTTTTCTTCTTTCGTCTCATCCTTTTTTTCTCTTTCTTCTTCTTCTACTTTCTTCTTTTTTCTTGTCTTCTTCATTCGTCTCATCCTTTTCGTCCCTTCTTCTTTCTTCTCATCCTTTTCTTTTCTGCTTCTTTTTTTTTTCTATTCTCCTTTTTTTCCTTTTTTCTTATCATCCTTTTCTTCTCTTCTTTTATTTCTTCTTATCTTTTCTTCTGATCTCTATCTTTTTTCTTCCCTCCTTCTTCCTTATCTTCCTTCTTCTTCTTCTCATCCTTATCTTTCTTCGTCTCCTTTTTCTTCTTCTTCTCCTCTGTCTTCTTCATTTTCTCCACCTTTCTTCTCATCATCCTCATTCTTCTTCCTCATCATCATTGCCTACTTAATGTTCTGTTAGTTCTCATCTTGACTGTTCTATTCCTTCCTCTTATTCACCTTGGGCCCTCACCAATACACAAGAAAGAACAACCATTCTTTGCGAAATCAAACATTAGAGAAAGGCTGTCGAGGTCACAAGCCTGGACAGCGCGGTAGGAAGAAATCAGACAGCAGGTAAAGGCAGCGATTAAGATCATTTGTAATCCATGACAAAAGGTAGCAGCTGCGCGTAACTGTAACACCAGACACCAGGGTTGCAGAACAAGAAGGAGAGATAGAAAAAGATCAGAGGAACATAGAAGGAGGAGGATTGACGACACATCTGAAACACGAAATAAAATTGCATCTCCCCACGCCTTACACCCAACATGAGCGGATAGAAGATGATGATAATGATATATCACATTGTTCTTCATTTCCTTATTCGCCTTATGATTTTCCTTGCTCTTGTTATCTCTCGCCTTCTCGTCTACTTCATTCTTCGACCCATCCCTCGGCGAAAGCGAGGACTCAAAAATTCTTATTTCCTGTATCAAATTACCATAACTTGGAAGTTGTTTCTAGATTCCTCCCTCAGCAGAGACTATCACTAGGAGGATGGGAGGTAGGCGAAGCTCTCCGCGAGTGAGTAACGCTCAGCACATGTCAGATATAATTTTTTTTTTTGGGGGGGGGGGGGGGGGATAAAAAAAAAATTTTTTTTGGGGGGGGAGATTTTTTTTTTTTAGAGGCTATCGTCGATGCCCGAAATAAAGAACAATCTCATTTGTTACAGTATGTGGATAAGCCAGATGTTTTTGAATTAACATATAGAGTTGTGAGAGGAATAAAAAGGCAGAGGAGATGGATGGAGATAGGAGAGAGAGAGAGAGAATGTAGACGATATGGCAGATCGTAGGCAATAATCATATAAGACATGCGAGCACAGAGCGGGGTAGGCAAGGGAGCAGAATTAAAGCATATAATACACACGTACAGGCAGACTAGCCGGGAGACAGACAATCTGAGAGGCAGACAGAGACACGTGCTGACAGAAACTGCCTATCGGCTGGCAGAAAGACAGCCAGAGACACATGCTGATAGATAAACAGGCAATCATAGAGCCAGATAGGCTGACAGACAATCAGAGAGACAGATTAACAGTTAGACAATCAGAGATACAGACTGACAGTGACCATCAATCATAGAGACAGAGACTGACAGTTAGACAGACAATCAGAGAGACATATAGACTGACAGACAGACAATCAGAGAGACAGGTAGATTGACAGTTAGAGAGACAATCGAAGAAACAGATAGATTGACAGACAGACAATCAGAGAGACATATAGACTAACAGACAGACAATCAGAGAGACAGATAAACGGACAGAAAGACATGCACCTGTTGATTTTCAATGTCTTTGTCATTGCTGTGTTCATCAACATTTTATATTTATCGGGTGGCATTGTCAATGTCATTCAGATGTTCTTGGATATTATGTTCATCTGAATGAACGATGATCCGATCGTATGCAAAGTGGAGTTCGTTCATTGTGGTGGTTTCTGGGTATTCCGCAGTTCTTATTCTATCCATGTATACAATGAACAAAAGTAGCGATAGTATACGTCCCCTTTTTGCACTGGTCTTACCCGCAAACCAATTGGTAATTCCGCTTGGCGTTCCCATAGAACGAAACATTAATCAGTTATCAGTATACACACTGTATGCTTATCAACTGTCTCATCTGGAAGTCCCAGTGGTTCACGTCCTGGAAAGTCTAGACAGGCAACAAGGGAATACCATGATGGCACTTGCTACCTCACATGCAATTAAACCGTTGCCAATAAAACATCACACATCATCAAAAGAGTAAATTCAATGGATGAAGTGTCAGATACTTCATTGTCGATCAAATCAATGCAAATCGATCAACTCCACGCGTGGCAGAGGTCTGTAATAATTACTCGGGAAGTGCTTGAGCACACGTTTTTCACGGCAAAAGTACGGGGTTCAACCCACAAGACCGTTGCGCAGTACAGCTGACGACCCTACCTCATACAAGCTGTGGCTTAGTATACCGAAGCCTCTAACTCTAGTGTACCTACTATAAAAAAACCGTTACTCTAGTGTAACTACTATGGGACAAACCGTTATTCTAGTGTAACTACTATGGGGCAAACCGTTACTCTAGTGTAACTATTATGGGGCAAACCGTTGCTCTAGTGTAACTACTATGGGGCAAACCGTTGCTCTAGTGTAACTACTATGGGGCAAACCGTTACTTTAGTGTAACTACTATGGGGCAAACCGTTACTCTAGTGTAACTACTATGGGGCAAACCGTTGCTCTAGTGTAACTACTATGGGACAAACCATTACTCTAGTGTAACTACTATGGGGCAAACCGTTGCTCTAGTGTAACTACTATGGGGCAAACCGTTACTCTAGTGTAACTACTATGGGGCAAACCGTTACTCTAGTGTAACTACTATGGGGCAAACCGTTACTCTAGTGTAACTACTATGGGGCAAACCGTTGCTCTAGTGTAACTACTATGGGACAAACCGTTACTCTAGTGTAACTACTATGGGACAAACCGTTACTCTAGTGTAACTACTATGGGACAAACCGTTACTCTAGTGTAACTACTATGGGGCAAACCGTTACTCTAGTGTAACTATTATGGGGCAAACCGTTACTCTAGTGTAACTACTATGGGGCAAACCGTTACTCTAGTGTAACTATTATGGGGCAAACCGTTACTCTAGTGTAACTATTATGGGGCAAACCTTTGCTCTAGTGAAACTACAAGCAATTAAACCGTTGCCAATAAAACCACACACATCATCAAAAGAGTAAATTCAATGGACGAAGTGTCAGATACTTCATTGTCGATCAAATCAATGCAAATCGATCAACTCCACGCGTGGCAGAGGTCTGTAATAATTACTCGGGAAGTGCTTGAGCACACGTTTTTCAAGGTAAAAGTACGGGGTTCAACCCACAAGACCGTTGCGCAGCACAGCTGACGACCCTACCTCATACAAGCTGTGGCTTAGTATACCGAAGCCTCTAACTCTAGTGTAACTACTATGGGACAAACCGTTACTCTAGTGTAACTACTATGGGACAAACCGTTACTCTAGTGTAACTACTATGGGGCAAACCGTTACTCTAGTGTAACTATTATTGGGCAAACCGTTGCTCTAGTGTAACTACTATGGGGCAAACCGTTACTCTAGTGTAACTACTATGGGGCAAACCGTTACTCTAGTGTAACTACTATGGGGCAAACCGTTGCTCTAGTGTAACTACTATGGGGCAAACCGTTACTCTAGTGTAACTACTATGGGGCAAACCGTTACTCTAGTGTAACTACTATGGGGCAAATCGTTGCTCTAGTGTAACTACTATGGGGCAAACCGTTACTCTAGTGTAACTACTATGGGGCAAACCGTTACTCTAGTGTAACTACTATGAGTCACAACCTTTACTTTAAGGCGTATCAGGTTCAACACCCCGACATCGGCATGCTCTCATCGACCCAACTGTAAATTGGTCCCTATCTCAACTGTAAGATAATACAAGGTAGGGAGTAATGCAGCTGGTCACCTCCAACCCACACACAAGCTGGGATCTAGTACAATTAAGTCTTTTAACACTTCATCCTCGACAGCAGTGTCTTCTCTAAAGGGATTTACCTTTACCTTCTGCATTCCAGTAGGCCAGCTATTTCCAGATTGCCGCATCTCTTAGTCAGCCCTCATGCTCCGTCTCGCACATTCACACATCGGTGGAGTTGTTATCATATCATATCTATTCGTTGTCGGGAAGACTCTTTGTTTCTTGAAGCCCTCCGCATCCTTACCCCTCCTTATCCATCTCCCAGCTGGAGGAATGCCGCCCGGGGTATGGTGACTCATCAACAGGGAACATCTAACCGAGGCCGGTTATAAAGAGTGGAGGGACCCTTAACGATATTTTGTTATAACTCTGGCTTCTCTTCACAACCCACAATATATCTACTCGGCCTCTCTTCTTCTTTCCACACACTCGTGTTTCATTTTACTCTGTCCAACAATCACACACTCGTTTCATTTTACTCTGTCCAACAATCACACTCTTGTTTCGTTTGACTCTGTCCAACAATCACTCTCTTGTTTCATTTGACTCTGTCCAACAATCACTCTCTTGTTTCATTTGACTCTGTCCAACTTTCACACTTGCACTTTGGTTGGGTCGGCTTCTGAGGGCGCACAAACCTAGCATAGGTACATACAGACACACACATGCATCCAAGCACTGGTTTATGCGTCTTAATATCGCCCAATTGACTACGGGTCTGGGGTGGAATATGCGCGCCTCCGCCAGTAGACACTAGTGAAGCAAAAACCTAAAATAAAAAATTATTTAAAAACATAGTTTAATGTTTACAGCTTTTCAGGAACCTGGCTACAAGCCGTTATCTAAAAACCGCGCTAGTCAATTCACCTGGTGTTGGTACCAAGCTGCTTGTAATGAGTTGAGAAGCTTTTGATTACTTTTCTTTGGTCGCCGGTTAGAGTGGCTTCTTCTTTGTTTTACATCCCGAGGCGTAATTCAGAACATGGTCTGGGGTCTACGAGTCCCGAGTGGTCCGCTGGGGTCTTTGTGTATGGCAGGGATAAAATAATGGCCCCACTGTCCCACAGAGATCATGTCGTAAAGAGGCGACTAACTGTGTGACGTGGCGTAACACCGGCCATATGTGTTTTGTTAAGAGCAGCTTAGATGGCGCCTAACAGGCTGTGGGAGCTACTTTGTTCTAGTGCCTACTTGCACATCGCTGAACCACCCAATGCAGCGGAGTGTTAAGCTGCTTGAGCCTAGCTCGCTAAGCAGGAAACCCTCCTCAGCTATATCCAGCTCACACATGGGCATTTGTCCCTGTAAAAGTACAGGTCGACTAAGAACTGAGATATAAATGTCTATTCACAGATGTTGCTGAATACAGATTCCGATGTATACTGTGAATGTAGCGAGAAGGAGCGAAGCGAATGTCGTAAGAGGCGACTAACTGTGTGACATGACATAACACCGGCCATAGTTAGGTGTTTTGTTAAGAGCAGCATAGATGGCGCCTAACAGGCTGTGGGGGATACTTTGTTCTAGAGTCTGAGTATATTAAGATGGACTTGCTCATCGCTTAACCCCCCTCCGCGGCATTTTGTCCCAGCGCAGCGGAGTAATAAGCTGCTCGAGGCTAGCCCACGAAGCAGAAAATCCTCTTCCCGGCTACACCCAGCTCACGCCACAGCTGGGACCTGCACAGGGGCATATGCCCATGTATACATAAAATACATAAGAAGTACAGGTCAACTAAGACAGGGGATAGGGGTCCTCCTGGCTGTAGTGCAACGCCAGGCCCCTCTGTAAGCTCACTACTGAAAGGGGGGGGGGGGTTGTTACATTGTCGAGGACCGCGGTGAATGTCGCTGAATACTGGACGCATACTGTGTGGCTCAGTGCTTCGACAAGGGAAGAAAGCATGGTGGATTCTGTTCGCACAGTAAATGAACTGACAGTTGGCATCCAGCGGCTCGCAGCTGGCACCAAGCGACTTACAGCTGGCACCCAGTGGCTCACAGCTGACACCCAGCAACTCGCAGCTGGCACCCAGTGGCTCGCAGCTGGCACCCAGTGACTCGCAGCTGGCACCCAGTGAATTGCAGATGGCACCCAGCGGATCACCCAGCGTCAGGGTCAGTGAACCACCACTGAGTAAAATCCAATTCTGACTCAAACGGCGGCCCATGAAACAGATTGCAGATATGTAGAGTGGCTAAGCGAATATATATCACATCAAACCCACTGTCGGGATGAAGACGCTGAGCAGCGCATGAGCTGTAGATGTCAGCGACCCATAGCTGACTGCTAGCGTTAGGGCCAGCGAACCAGAGCTGCCAAGAACCTTCTACACCTCCACGCGATGATCCTTGATAACAATCTGCAGCATGGCAGACTGGCTAAGGAGAAGGGATCGAAGAGGGAATACTAACCCGGTACTAAAAAAATGCTTGCTGAAGTCGGATGTGTTAGACCGAAAGGTGCAAATATCGCAGTCAAGCTGTAAACTACGACACAACGCATTCCGTTCTCTGGACTACATTCTGCTACATAAGCCCTTTTAGGGTTTGGTAGCGGGAAATTGAGAATGAACGCAGAAGAAGAAGAAGAAACCCAGTACCCAAAATAGTCAGCTAAGATCAAATGTATTGGACGGAAATACATGGATATTGCAGCATTGCTGTAAACTAAGACATGACGTCCTTTTCATAACTTAACTTAACGTCATTAGAAGTTTCTACAGTCTGTATACAACCGGTTTCTTGGAGGGTGAATTTTACAGATATGCGACTCCATCTTAATAGACTCAAACACTATAACTAACTAGACCCAAAGCCAGTTAGGCGCCATCATGGGATCATGGAAATTTTTACCAGAAGATCGTCATGAAAAAAATCTCGGTCCACCACCTTGATTCGAAAACGCGACCTCCAGTACCCAAGGCGGACACATTACCTCGATACCACTGAGTCTTCCGCGACGAATGTCAATGAAGGAGACAAAAGAAGACGATTCCGTTTTTAAAAAAAATGTTCCTTGCATGTACCGTTTTCTGTTATCAAAATGCCAAGGTCACTGAACTATTTGTGTTGTAGTCGCGGTATTCACTCTAGCAGATAACAGTGACTTGTGCTAAAGGCTTACCGCAGCCCGTTTGCACGGCTCTTATTGTTGTTAAAGCCGGTAATGAGGAGGGTCAGTCTTTTGTTGTGCGAACTGAATACGACATTAAGTGTCTCTTTCTCTTTCTCTTTCTTTATCTTTCTCTTTCTCTCTCTTTCTCTCTGTCTCGCTTTCTATCTCTCTCTCTCTATCTTTCTCTCTCTCTTTTTCTCTCTTTCTCTCTCTCTATCTTTCTTTCTCTCTCTCTATTTTTCTCTCTCTCGTTCTCTCTTTTTATCTCTTTCTCTTTCTCTCTCTCTCGTTCTCTCTCTCTCTCTCTTTCTCTCTCTCTCTCTCTTTCTCTCTCTCTCTCTTTCTCTCGCTCTTTCTCTTCTTCTCTCTATCTTTCTCTCTCTCTCTTTCTCTATCTCTCTCTATCTCTCTCTTTCTCTCTCTCTTTATCTCTCTCACTCTCTCTCTCTCTCTCTCAGCCAGCCGAACGCCGCCTGATGTAACCCCAACTGGTCACTTGCCTCTGTGAAACAGAACGAGTTGGATCCAGACATCTTTACGGGCTCAATTTTCTTTCCCTATGCTGCTAATGCCATTTCCACTTGGGTTAGGTACTTGTGACGTCTTTCTTTCGTGACGGGTTACAGTGGCTCTTTTCATTTCTCTAGTTGTACTTGAGAAGGTTGGCCGTGGTAATCCTGTCTGTAGTGCAATGTGAGGCTCATTAGTACTTGCGTCTTAATTAATTCACCCCAAACAAAAGAAATATATATGTATATATATATATATATTAGCACCGGATTTGAGGTAGTGACGTCACAGAATAGTCCACATTTTAGCTGTCGAGGGTGTCAAATATTCTCCGAGAATGGACTAGAAACTACGGCTTCTTGTTTCTAAACCCTAAACCTAAACCCTTCGTAAAACTTAAAATAACCATCTTTCAACACTTCTATCTGTATCTAAGTCTTTAATTATTTATTTGAAATAAGTATGTCGACCCGTCGTCCCCTTTAACCCGAAATGGAATGTTCTGTTTTGGTCATCAGGGGTCAAATACGTACGACGGGAACCCCAGGGAACTATGTTTCGGGTGAATCTAGACGCAAGTTCCTTCTCATCAGTACAGTGGCGATCTTCCTTCTCGTTAGCCAGACTGCCATGAAGCCGTCTGTTTCTATGGATAACTGCTTAGAAGTCCGGGGGGGGGGGATGTCTTTTGACTAAGAGCTTTTTTTCTTCAAACTGAGAAGGCCACTCTCGAAGTATGTGCGAATACGTGGCGTGCAATGCAATGTGTTGGTGAATCTTCTACACTGGAGCGGTTACGATTTAGTCCCTTAACATTGGACTCTGTGGGAAGGGAGTCCTTCAGCAGACTTAACCGCAGGTCAGGAATGAAATTAAAGAAGAGTCGTCAGTAAACTAAGCCTCATCTTGTGGGGTGGGGTGGTCAGCTCCCTTCCTCCAATGCCTTTTCCTTTCCAAACCGTAAGTTAGGTACAGATTTACAGCTGGGTTGGCTGGAGCTGCTGTTAGTGGCAGTTGAACCTCGTACCTTTGCCATGAAAAGCGAGTGCTCTACCCACGCTCTAATCAGCCTCTCCAATCCTTATATTACATCTGACTACATTGCGGGCCATTACAATACGGCTTGCCGGACCGCCTGTTTGAGAACTCTGTTGGGAGGGGGGGGGGGATTCACAAAATCATCGCCACAAATGGACATAACATTTGACGGCGATGATTGATTGATTGTAATCGAAACGGAGCGCTGATTGTATTATTTACCGGGTAAGGGTTGATGTGTGGATGGGAAGGGGGGGGGGGGGGCTGCGTTAAGGGTGGAGGTAGCCTGTTTTAGGGGCTAAGAGGCACGTGGGGGGTGTACGCAAGCTGTATGCATTATAGATTGCGCGTGGATCTCGTGTAATACCCGGCGCATGATACCCGGTTTTCCGCGAGGTAGAACCGAGTGAATAATTCATGCCGGTCGTATGTATAAGCCTGTGGGCCCCCCCCCCTCCCCTCTCAGCAGTCCCCTTCCTTATTGGTCTAGCTAGCGTAGGCCCAATTTGATGATGAATCACACAGCCCCCCCCCCCCCCCCAGCCCACCCGGTTAGATCTGCACGCGGGTGTATCAGAATGAGGCTTGGCCGTAATGACTTCACCCGTGTCGTAAGCCGTCTGATTTGGCTGTCTGCTTTCTGCCTCTGATTAGCCTAGACTGTAGATCAATCGCTTTTAACGTCAAAACGGTATCGGGTTCGATTCTCCGGCACACTAGCTCCACCCGACCGAACCTTACTGCTAATGAATTACTTTCAGCAAAGGCAAGGAATTAGCAATCTTACCTCAAGACCTAGTGCAAATAAGTCTCTTAACACTCCATCCCCGACATCCTGCTGATGTCGGATGTGTCGGACCAAAAAGTGAAAATATCGCAGTCAAGCTGTAAACTAGCGACACAACGCATTCCGTTCCTCCAGACAGCATCCTGCTACTTGCAAAGTCATTTTCAGGGCTTGGTAGTGTGAGATTGTGAACGAACGAAGAAGGAATCCCCCCCCCCCTCCCCACAGCAATGCTACAGTATGGCTACCTTCTGCATATTTAAGGTGACGGAGTTCCATGGCAGCAGACGTAGCCACAATTGTTAGAGATGTTTACATGTAGCCACGGAAATAGTTTCGCGCCGCGCGTCAGTGTCGCGTCATAAAATGGCGTTCAGAGAAAAAGATGGAAAAAGGATATCGTCTTTCTTGTATTGATACTGTGACTTCTTTGGATAATTTTATTTCTCCAATTTGATACATATTTGCTGTCGGTATTTCTTACTCAACCTCGGGATTTTTAACGGGCTCAACACTGAGTCTGATCTCGCTGCACAGAGATAATTAGAATTTTGACCGGGTGAAATTTTTCCGCGTGGAAAAAACAAAACAAAAAAAAACAAACCCATCCCGGTCTCCACCGTAATTCGAACACACCACCGACAGCCTCATGATGACCGCTGCCTTTTCCGAAAAAAATTATGGTTACTGTCTGACTGCGAACGATGAAGAAGAAGAAGAAGGAGGAGGAGGAGAAGAAGAAGAAGACACCACCTCCTGCACCCGAGGCGGACTTCTTACCTCGAGACCACTGAGTCTCCCTGGCTCTCCAAATGTCTTCGACTCATGACCAGAGATAATGACAAAATAGATCTAGGGCATGATACAGATCTGTGGCATGATGCAGATCTGTGGCATAATACAGATCTGTGACATGATACAGATCTGTGGCATGATACATATCTGAACTTGGCAGCAACCAGTACTGCAAGGAATTGGGGAGAGAAAGTGGAGATGGATAGGACACAATCTCATAAAGACGCCGGGCGGCATAGCCAAACATGCTCTGAATTGGAACCCTCATAAAAAGAGAGGAGCGAGGGAAGCCATGGAACACCTGTCGGATGGCGGTCGTGGAGGAAGTCTGCTGAATTGGGGTCACTTGGAGTGAAATAGGAGCATAATAGGAAGAGATGGAGAGCATCTGTTTCGGACCTATGCTTTGAGGGGAACCAGGCAGATAATTGATGACGATGCGATCGAACTAACATACACATTGTTGTTGTGACTTCATTAGACATAATCAGTATGCTTCATTGTAACCTGGCCAGCCAACTTCTTCTTGCGTTTTCAGACGCCAATATGCATATGTATATATATATGCATACCTGGCCCATACTTTAGTCCTATGCCCTAGTGGTCTAGCCAATTTCTTCGAATAGCCAATCATTTCCGCTTTGAATTATCGATTACTTTGCGAGGAGAGGGCTGCCCGTCTCCTGACCAAGGCAGACACGGGTTAAAAATGTTGCTAAGATAAAGCATGTTTGATATTTCGGTAGAACCCAAAAAAAATTGCCTGTACACTACGCGGTGACTGCAAAGAAACGCGACATTTGTTCTCCCTTCTCTAGTTTTTAGTCTTAGTCGAAGTATTAACGTCATTGCAAGCGGTTTAACCCGTAAGTGCGCTGTGCATCTCCATATCTTTGGAGAAACTCAGCACTGTGCTAGAACTGAGTAGCACCGGCAAGGATTCCGAATTCGTCTTCTTATTCTTCTTCTTCTTCTTTGCGTTCGGTTTCGTATGCTCGTTTGATACCACCAGATGGGCTGCCTCCACACGTCAGTCACAGGTCCTCAATGGTTCCCCACAGTTTGTCTTTCCGTATTCGATTTGGAATATTTTTTTATTTTGACCGGTCAGCGGCCGTTAAGCCTACTTTCGATATCCAGCTGCCGGGGGATTTGTCACTGTACACGGGCGGCCAATCTCTACTACAGGAGATCCGGGGAAAAACCAGAAAGTCCACGGTGAAAACCGTGATTTGAACCTGGGACCTCCGCACAAGAAGTGGACGTCTGACCTGGAGACCACTCAGTCCCATATAAATCCTAGCTAGGCCTCGACAATGAGAATAAACTCCGCTATCTAAGAGGTTTTTTAAAACAATAACTTGATTGATATCACGTGTGGACAGGCAGACAGACTATCTTGTTTCCCACTGACTGCAGTGCGATCTAAATTAGCACTTTAACGGCACGGGGCGTTAGCATTGGGTTAGGGATGTTATAGGCGTATCAGCAGTAGTGCGAAGTTGTGTAAGCCTTCATTTCAGGGGGAGCGCTTCCTGGGTCTGATAGAGGTGGGGTTTATGGGGATGTTAGGGGTGGAGATTTGGGGAATGTTGGGAGGGTGAGGTTTGGGGAATGTGGGGCGGGGGGGGGGGGGGGGTGAGGTTTGGGGAATGTGGGGGGGGGGGTTAGGTTTGGAGAATGTTGGGGGAGGTGTGGGGGGGGGGTGAGTTGTGGGGCGGGGGATGAGGTTTGGGGAATGTTGGGGGGGGGGGGGGTTGGGTAATGTTTGGGGTGAGGTTTAGGGAATGTTATAGGCGGTGATTATGGGAATGTTTGGGGTGGAGGTTGATGATGGAATAAGTGAAAGTTATAGATTGGACTTGAGGGCAGCATGTTTAACGTGTGGGATTATAAAAGGATTGCATTACGATGACGACAGCAGAGAGCTGTGGAGTATCTTCACTTTGACCCCGTCCAGACTGTTCTAGTATTTCAGATAGAAAATGTGTATTATTGTTGTAATTATTGTAGCGGATTTCTGAGTTGTGTTTATTATTTTATTGGATTTAAAGCACCGATTTTTATTTGTGAACGTTCTTATTATCTATTTGATTCCTGGATCTTATTCGTACTGATTGCCATTTGTATAGTGGTATCATGTCAGTTGAGAGTGGGTTCCTAGTAAAGTGAACTGGACGATAAGGAAGTTGGACAGTTGAATCCGTTTCATTTGAAATGGATAAAACATACCAGGACAGTGAATACCCAACGGATTATATTGACATAGTCAATGAAATTAACGATTTTATAGCATCACTGGATGCGCCGCCCTTGGATAACCACACAAAAGAATTGGTAGGGACGTCTGAAAGACATAAGTTTGGTCAGCACGGAAGCGACTGTGCCACCTCTGCCGCCGCCACTGTGGATTGGAATGGTGCGCGGAGTAGGCATGCTAGTTCCGAGCAGAACGCCAGTAGCCGGCTTACTTCATCGAAACTGCAGGGTGGAGATCTCGAGGGAGACGACGCGTGTGATAAAACGTGTCCCTTCCCTTATGTGGAAGATACAGACCCTGGGTTCGGCGTTTATGAAAATAAAGATATGGACATGTCGAAGTCGACAGATTTTGGGGATTACAGCGATTGCAGCAAAGATGGAGGAGTATACAGTGATGTTAGCAGTGTTTGCGGGGGAGATGGGGGAGATAGCGACAGTGGTTGTTACAGCCACTACCAGAACCCAAGACCTGACGCGCCGTCAGTCTACAACAATGGTCTTAGCGTTTCAAGTTCTTCCTGCTCCAAAATGCTCTCTTCATCTCCGTCTTTCCCAAAAACTGTTTCAGGTACCGACAGAGGTCAAGCTAACCTGCCCTCATCTTCATCATCATTATCGTCACCCAGACATCTGCAACATCATCACCAGCATATTCGCCCTCAGTCTCCGGACCGTTTGAGCGCTGAGTTTCTCTGCGAGCCAGACTCAGTTGACCTGAGGTTTCATCAAGTAGGATCCAGCGCCCATACGCTTGCAGCTTCCACAAATAAGTCGCTTGCTTGGGATTCCAGCGACAGCGATTACCAGGAACCAAACAACATCCCTCGGATACCAGAATCGCCCGTCCCGAAGCGACGGTCGCCTATAAAATATAACAAATTCGGAGAGAACCAGACTCATTTGGCTAGCTCTTCTAATCCTCTCTCTACCTCTCTACACACCCTCGCAAATTCTTCGAACTCTCGAGAACCAGACCGCGAGGGGGGTTCAAATTCATGCTCTGTTGTTAAGAAATCGACTCCATCTAGCCCAATCCATATTTCGCCTCAGAAATTGAACATCAAAAATAGGTGGCCACCATCCACCACAGGCAACGAACCATCCAGCAAGGACGTTTCGCTTTTAGAAACATCAAGCACACAAACAGCCAGACATCTAGACAGCTCGACACCGAAGAACGCACATCAGCAACAAGACCATATCGAGAAGCAGCAACCACAGGGCGGGACCAGCTCCTCTAGACAGCAGCCTATATCGATCCCCATCACCAGAGCACCACCTGATCTGTCAGTGTTGATAACAGAACTCCGTTGGGCTAGCCCGCGATCTGAACCATCTCCAAACTCCAGCTACAGATCCACTGCCAGGTCTGAGAGTGTTTCACCGAAAGCTCAAACATGCCCGGGAACTCACCACCGGACTCAGCAGGCAGGGCATGAGAACCAACCCGGTTATCAACAGCCGCAAAGTCACCAATCAAGAGCGGAGTATTCGCACCCGAGACAGGCCAATCAAGGAGCAGAAAAACTGGCCAGCCAATCCGAAATTAATCAAACAAGACCTGACTGCAAGTCTCCAAGTTACAGAACAGAACAACGCACATTAAGTCCATCCCAAAGGCAGCCTGTTAATGGTGTCACGCGTCGAAGTGACAGTCCAGAGCATGACTACGAACCAATAGAAAACTTACAGGTACAGTTTCACTTTTATAACCTTTATACTGCACCTGAATGCCTTAGTGGTCAGTTGGATTGCTTCTCAATTCTTACTTACTTGCCCTGTTCTGGGCATTACTTACCTACTTCCCCTGTTCTGGGCATTACTTACCTACTTCCCCTGTCCTGGGCAGCACTTACTTACTTCCTCTGTCCTGGCATCACTTACTTACTTCCCCTGTCCGGGTATTACTTACTTCTCCTGTTCTGGGCACCACCTATTTATTTCTCTTGTCCTGATCACCACTTACTTCCCCTATCCTGGTACCACATACTTACTTCTCCTATCCTGGCACCACTTACTTCCCCTGTCCTGGCACCACATACTTATTTCCCCTGTCCTGGGCACCACATACTTACTTGCCCCGTCCTGGCATCACATTCTTATTTCCCATTTCCTGGCACCACATACTGTTTCCCCTGTCCGGGCATCACTTAATTACTTCCCCTGTCCTGGGCACCATCTTCTTACTTCCCCTGTCCTGGGCACCACATACTTACTTCTCCTGTCCTGGCACCACATACTTATTTCCCCTTTCCTGGCACCACATACTTTTTTCCCTGTCCGAGCATCACTAAATTACTTCCCCTGTCATGGGCACCATCTTCTTACTTCCCCTGTCCTGAGCACCACCTACTTAATTCCCCTGTCCTGGCACCACCTACTTACTTCCCCTGTCCACGACTTATTTACTTCCCTACCCTGGGCATTACATCAGACATCAGGTTTGCAACGTCCAGCCATGTGTCTTGTCTGATCATTTCCCCTAAACGTATCATCCATATTGCATGCTTCCAAAAGTTGTTGCCAGACCATCAGGTGATCTGAGTGGGGATCTCTTTAAGTTCTTCCTGTATCGCGATACACCAGTTTCCAGTCTTCAGTGACTTCCATATTGCATTTAGGCAAGTGGTGTCCAGACAGCACGATCCAGACGATCTGCCTCAGTTCATTCCATTCTTTCGATGTTACATTTTCCGATCCCAATCTGCAGGGGCTGGCTGTAAGAAACATCGTCTAGATAACAGTATGGTGCACTGCGCTTCGTGTCCAAACATAGGGTGCCTTAGGTAGATTGCCCGTTTCTCTAAATGTCCTATGCGACACCTTCTCTTGTTCCAGGTGGCGCCAGCCGGACTATGGGTGACATTTTCTCGACTGGAGCAGGTTTTAGACACCAAGTAACCACCCGTCTAGTCTCATTCACTGCATCTAACTGCAAAGCAACCATGTTCTATCCTCGATTACAAAAGACTTCAGGCAATCATTTTTTTTAAAGCTGCCATTGCTGAAGACTGCCGGGATATTTATATGACGAGGAATAAAGGCCGCTTGGTGCAGCTGTCGTCACAGAGTGTGCAAGCTAGGTTTTCATTCTTCTTCTGTGTTCGTTCTCAATCTCCCGCTACCAAGTAGCAGTATGTAGTCCAGAGAACGGAATGCGCTGTGTCGCTAGTTTACAACTTGAATGCGGTGTTTGTAGCTTCCAGTCCGTCACATCCGTCTTTAGCAGATAGGTTTTCATGTTACCAGCCCCCGAAAGAAAAGCTAGTCGTTATTAAGGTTTTGAACCTATTTGTCTGCCTGATTTGTAGTTGCAAGGTAGCCATATTGGGAACTTCGACAACCTCCGACCTGCCTACCCCTTCAGGTCAGAAAAAAAAGCTGAGCCCGTGTACTTTGAAGTCTCTAACACATTATCCCCGACGGCAGTGACAGTTATAAAACTATATTTACCTTTTAAAATTTCAAGGGATAGCGAAAAAAAACAACTTGATATTTATCGATGACAGAACATGAACAAATAGAAATAAAAGCATTCGACCCTTTTTAGGTGTTAGTCGACCTGTACTCCTGCAGAGGCAGCTGCCCCTGTGCATATCTCAGCTCTGGTATGGGCTGGGTGTAGCTCAGAGAAACGTTTCTTGCTTAGGGGTCTAGGCTCGAGCAGCTTAATACTCCGCTGCGTTGTTTCTCTGTCCTCTTCGGCGTCTATCTGTCCTCTTCTGTGTCCATCTGTCCGTCTCTATCTCCAGCTGTCCTCTATCTCCCTGTGTCCGTCTGTCCGTCTCTATCTCCAGCTGTCCTCTATCTCCCTGTGTCCGTCTGTCCGTCTCTATCTCCAGCTGTCCTCTATCTCCCTGTGTCCGTCTGTCCGTCTCTATCTCCAGCTGTCCTCTATCTCCCTGTGTCCGTCTGTCCGTCTCTCTCTCCAGCTGTCCTCTATCTCCCTGTGTCCGTCTGTCCGTCTCTATCTCCAGCTGTCCTCTATCTCCCTGTGTCCGTCTGTCCGTCTCTATCTCCAGCTGTCCTCTATCTCCCTGTGTCCGTCTGTCCGTCTCTATCTCCAGCTGTCCTCTATCTCCCTGTGTCCGTCTGTCCGTCTCTATCTCCAGCTGTCCTCTATCTCCCTGTGTCCGTCTGTCCGTCTCTATCTCCAGCTGTCCTCTATCTCCCTGTGTCCGTCTGTCCGTCTCTATCTCCAGCTGTCCTCTATCTCCCTGTCCGTCTCCATCTGTATTTGTCCTTCTCTATCTCCATCTGTCCTTCTCTATCTCCATCTGTCCCATTTCTATCTGTCCTCTATCTCCATCTGTCCCATTTCTATCTGTCCTTCTCTATCTCCAGCTGTCCTCTATCTCACTCTGTCCGTCTTCATCTCTATCTGTCCTTCTCTATCTCCATCTGTCCCATTTCTATCTGTCCTCTATCTCCATCTGTCCCATTTCTATCTGTCCTTCTCTATCTCCAGCTGTCCTCTATCTCACTCTGTCCGTCTTCATCTCTATCTGTCCTTCTCTATCTCCATCTGTCCTCTATCTCACTCTGTCCGTCTTCATCTCTATCTGTCCTTCTCTATCTCCATCTGTCCTTCTCTATCTCCATCTGTCCCATGTCTATCTGTCCTTCTCTATCACCATCTGTCCTTCTCTATCTCCATCTGTCCCATTTCTATCTGTCCTCTATCTCCATCTGCCCCATTTCTATCTGTCCTTCTCTATCTCCATCTGTCCCATCCCTCTCTGTCCGTCTCTATCACAATCTGTCCTTGTCCGTCTCCATCATTCCTACTCTCTCTCCATCTGTCCTTCTCTGTCTCCATCAGTCCTAGTCTCTCCCCATCTGTCCTTCTCTGTCTCTATCAGTCCTACTCTTTTTCCATCTGTCCTTCTTTACCTATCTGTCTTTCCCTGTTACTCACTCACTGTCCCTCTCTGCTTCTCTCTGTGTCTATCTTCCTATCTGTCACAATCTCTCCCTAGGTATGCCCCTTTGTACTTTTGTCTTGCCTCAATACCTCTTTCTTCATATCTTTCTCAGTTTCTATCTTTCCCTCTCTATCTCTCTGTCCCTCTCAGTAGTTATCTTCTCCACACTGCTTCTCTGTATCGTATATATTCCTCAATCGGTCCCGCTCTTTCTCATTGGGACGATGAGGTTAACGTCTGGTCAGACAATGTTAGCCAGGGTCAGGAGGCTGGCAACCCTTCTGTGCGCCCTAAAAAAGACGGAACTTGTGGCAGATTGCAGAAGCTTTCCTGACATCCTGAGCGTGCTGATAAAGTGGACCGGGGTTCTCCAGGCGATTGTGCAATATTTTCTTCATCTGCGTGTCACTCACTACTACGGGGATCACATCGAACCACACCTTGTTAGCCAGACTGTTGTCCTCGACAACAGCCCGTTTCCAGGACGACCAACGAGGAGGTCAGGTGAGGGTCTTGGTCAGTATGTTTCTCCTGACCCTGGCTAACATTGTCTGACCAGTGTGTTTTGCCTGACCAGACGTTAGCCTCATCATCCCGTCAGGTGAGGGTCTTGGTCAGTATATTTCTCCTGACCCTGGCTAACATTGTCTGACCAGTGTGTTTTGCCTGACCAGACGTTAGCCTCATCATCCCGTCAGGTGAGGGTCTTGGTCAGTATGTTTCTCCTGACCCTGGCTAACATTGTCTGACCAGTGTGTTTTGCCTGACCAGACGTTAGCCTCATCGTCCCAAATTTCTTTTGTTAGGGGAAATGAAATCTTCTGCCTGTCTGACCGTTGTGTCGGCAGTGTGACCCCCATGACAGTGAGCTAACTGAGGAGTCTCTCACAGCACTACAGCCAGGAGGACCCCAGTTCACCTTCTCAAGTACGCCTCGGGATATCTTCTTCTTCTTCTTCGTACGCTGTCAGACGTCAACCTGTATTTTTTCGAAAAAGCAGCGGTCATCCTGAGGCTGTCAGGCCTCGGGATACGAGGAGAGCCATTGTAACCTGCCACCAAAAAGAGTCATCAAGAGCACCTAACTCAGGAGTGAGTGGCATTAGCAACAACAACAAATCTGGCCTTTGATATCTTCAATCCATGCCTCTAGTGTTTCTTGAGCACGGTCGTTGTTGTTGAATATCCCCAATGAGTAACTTTACTCTTCTGTGCGCCCTAAAAATGACGTTAAGTGACTGGTTGTAGCAGCTTTCCTCACATCCCGAGCGTGCTGATGAAGCTAGACCGCGGCCCTTCATGTGGTTGTGCTATGCTTGGCTCATCAGCGTGTCACTAACTACTACAGTGATCACGACGATCCGCATCTCGTCAGCCAGACTGCCTTGATCCAGCGAACGCCACATGGAAGAAAGATAGTGGTCTTGGTCAGTGTGTTGTGCCTGAGGAGACTAGCTCCCCAGTACCCCCTTTATCACCGTCAACCCATAAATTCATTTATTCTTCCTCTCATTCTGGAACCCTGCATTCTGTTGCTAGAGACTCGGGTGCCTGGAAGACTTGTAGGCATTCTTCTCATATGACCAAACCATGTAATTCCCTGTCTGCTTACAAATGTCATGCGTGGAGTTGTTCTCTCTATGTATCGCATTTCTTTATCTCTCGCGGTGTCTAGTTTTCACAAGCGTCATATTTCACACGTTGCAATCTATCAGTCTCGTGCCCGGGTCAATGCCTGACACTGATAACAGAGAGTTGGTCATGGTCCATGTCTGACACTGATAACTGAGAGTTGATATGAATATACTGTTGATCCTTTGTCTTTTAGTCTCTCTTGGAATGTTTGGATGTCATAGTATTGGTGATAACTGGTATCTTCTTCATCTTCCTCTTTTCCATCTTCTTGCTCTTCTTCTTCTTCCTCTTCCTCTTTTTCTTTTTCTTCCTCTTCCTCTTCTTCTTCCTCTTCCTCTTCTTCTTCGTCTTCCTCTTCTCCTTCTTCTTGCTTTCTTCTTCTTCTTCCTCTTCTACGTTCATCCTCAAACCAAGGTCCCGTTTTCTTTTACAAATGACACCATTGTTTGTAAGGCTGTTTTATCTCCATACAGCTTTTGTCTCATATCAGGCTCGCGAGGCCAGTATTGGTCTCTCTCTTCCTATGTTCCGCGGTCGTGGTATGCTCGCCATATGGACACCTGTCATCTCCCAATTCTTAGTTGTTAAGGGCACCCTTAAGTCTGTTATGCCCAGGTCTCAGTCTGAAGATGATGACTTGTTCTCTTTTTAAAACACACTATGTCTCCTTATCGGAAGTCGAGGTGTTGATCAGCCCATATCCCCCCTGAAGTTGGCTTTAATTATGGTCTTGACCTCGTTATATGTGATGCTCAAGTCTGTGGGAATGCGCCTCCACACTTTGCTAGTTTATCTGTAGCTTCGTTGCCCTCAATAATGTAGTAGGGTGAGATTCACTGTATGACCAGCCTTGGGTGTTCTGCTGAGAGCTGTGTCAGCAAGTACATACATTGCTCGAGATCTTCATCTTTGTGTTGTTTTAGCTAGGCATCAGTCAGGAATACTATGTTTTCTTGGTGGATATCTTTAGATGGGGCTCAAAAGCATAGGAAGACAGCTCATCTAGGAGTAAGAAAACTCTGATTTCAAACCATATGGCGCCTTGCAGATAAGAAACTGGCGTATCTTGTCGGATTTTGTCAGATATGGCTGTGGAACCTGTTTTCTGATAACTCAATGTTGGTCATCGTCTGCCAAGCCTGACAACCGTCGATGTGCGAAGGAGCACACACAAGAGGATATAATCCTTTATCCTAGAGCAAAGAAAGAGAACCTCAACTGAGTGTTGTGGCAGGGCAGACCAGGCCCTTAGACTTGGTTGGCGGTTGGTCTAGGACTGAAGCCCCGACAGGCGAACAGATTGAGCATTGCTCTGCTGATCCGGCAGCTTCTGCAGCTTGTCTTGTTCCAAATGTATTGGTATCACCTTTCCCTTGGAGTAAACAAGGCAGACCGAGAGAGGGACCATATACTGCATGGACAACACAAGGTCTCTATATTTCTGCCAGGGCTTTGTGCTAATAGCACAATTACTATCGTCTGACAAGATCAAGAGAGCCAATGATCATTAGCTTGGACTACAAACTCAGCTGCGGTCTTCAGTGCCCCTGCTTCTGCACGGAGATGATGCTAATATTCGAGATAACTCATACTGCATTTGCTTTTTGAGCTATTGCTTTTTTTCTCTCTTTCTGTCCATTCTACGATCATCTTTTAACATGGTTTTCGTTTCTCGAAATTCTCTCAACTGGATGGATATGCCCGATTCTGAACTGAAATATGAAGTGGTTTCTGCTCTTCTGACTTCCAGTTCCTCCGCGCTTTGCTGTGTTTATTGACAGGTGATTTTCATTCTTCAGTTAAAACATTCTTGCGGTACTCCAGAAGATGAGCACAATACTGCCCACTTATAAATCGTGACGTCATCATACATCGATTTACGTTGCACTGTTTCGTTAGGAATGTAGCCCAGGCATCTGATTTCAACAGGCGTTTCTGTATGGCTGCTCTCCTTAGCCTTTGGTTACTCTCCTTAGCCTTTGGTCGCTCTCCTTGGCCTTTGGTTGCTCTCCTTAGCCTTTGGTTGCTCTCCTTAGCCTTTGGTTGCTGTCCTTAGCCTTTGGTTGCTCTCCTTAGCCTTTGGTTACTCTCCTTAGCCTTTGGTCGCTCTCCTTAGCCTTTGGTCGCTCTCCTTAGCCTCTGGTCGCTCTCCTTAGCCTTTGGTCGCTCTCCTTAGCCTTTGGTTCCTCTCCTTAGCCTTTGGTCGCTCTCCTTAGCCTTTGTTTGCTCTCCTTAGCCTTTGGTTGCTCTCCTTAACCTTTGGTTACTCTCCTTAGCCTTTGGTCGCTCTCCTTAGCCTCTGGTCGCTCTCCTTAGCCTTTGGTCGCTCTCCTTAGCCTTTGGTTCCTCTCCTTAGCCTTTGGTTGCTCTCCTTAGCCTTTGGTTGCTCTCCTTAGCCTTTGGTTGCTCTCCTTAGCCTTTGGTTGCTCTCCTTAACCTTTGCTTACTCTCCTTAGCCTTTGGTCGCTCTCCTTAGCCTTTGGTCGCTCTCCTTAGCCTTTGGTCGCTCTCCTTAGCCTTTGGTTGCTCTGTGTTCCTGAGAAATTACGCACAAGGTAAACATGTTAGGAAAACTGTTTACTATGACAAAACTATGTGCTCTAATTTGATTATTCGATCTCAAATTGACTGACATGATCGTCTCCAACTAGTTATGCCAGTAAATTGTGGAATATATTTATTGAAGACCGTCCTGTATCAGATTTACTTGATACGATTCGTTGGACATCGGCCCCCCTCCACACACCCTTCAAACCATGCCCTCCCCAGACTGAAGTCTGATCCCTCGAGTGACAGAAACCGATCTGACGTGACCATAATCCGAATCACACATGCCGTCATTCAAATATTCGCGTGTCCTTTTCAGAATAATCACCATCTTAATCCAATTTGTCGGCTTCCAAATTCTTAGGAATACTTTCAACTGCCTCTTCTATTACAGCCTTTTGGAACGGAAATTTCCAGAATTTTCGAAACTACTTTCCATCACGGAAATTGGCATAATCATCATGAAAAATGCAAAGAATGCGGGCGCCGCCATATTTGTTATCTCCAGAAATGTGTGTACTGTGTAGACGTTACGATACTATGACCCAAATCCAAGCAGTACTGCCCATAATACGCCTTAACAAATAATGGTTCACCCGTCACACAGAATCATGGGGGGGGGGGGGGGGGGGCACGAGGATTGGGGTACTCCTCTACCTCTCTTCCTCTCTAACACACACACACACTCTCACGCAACCTTCTCCCTCCCCCCCCCTTTCTCCCTCCCCCCCCCCTTCCCCTTTCTCTCCTTTCCGGTATATTGGCGTCACTGGTTCAAAGGGTTAAGCTGTCCACAGGCTACATATGCACTCATAGCCTTCAAGCAATCTCCATTATTGTTGTTGACTCGATCAAATGCCTTCTCCTGATCAATAAACATTCAGCGGTTTGTTGGAAACCTGTAATACAGCAAAACCACGCGCCCAGCCATCCTCTGCCCGTTCTCCAATTATCTGCACCAAATAAAATTCCGTGTGTCTTCCTTGATAATCTCATGTTTCTTGAAAAAGAGTGGCGTTTCTTGCATGCGAGTTGTGTCTCTTGCATACTACTTCTTCTTCTTCGTCTGCTTCTTCTTTTCTTCTTCTTCGTCTTCTTCGTTCGTCCTCAATCTCTCGCTACCAAGCCATGAAAATGGCTTTGTGCGTAGCAGTGTGTAGGCCGGAGAACGGAATGCTTAGTTTATAGCTTGACTGCAAGCTGTGTCTCTTGCATGCGAATTGTGTCTCTTGCATGCGAGTTGTGTCTCTTGCATGCGAGTTGTGTCTCTTGCATGCGAGATGTGTCTCTTGCAATGCGAGCTGTGTCTCTTCCATCTGGGTTATGTGCTCTTATTGCCAATTAAGGCTCTCGTGGTAAAGATATGATCTCGCCATTTTGGGCAGTTGTTTATTGTGACGCTGACTGCTATTCGCTGTGACACTGAATGCTATTTTGCCATGACACTGTCAGCTATTTGCCATGACACTGACTTATTTTTGTCGTGACTCTGGCAGCTATTTGCCGTGACACTGACTTATTTTTGTCATGACCCAGACTTATTTTTGTCGTGACACTGACTTATTTTTGTCGTGACACTGGCAGCTATTTGTCGTGACACTGGCAGCTATTTGTCGTGACACTGACTTATTTTTGTCGTGACACTGACTTATTTTTGTCGTGACACTGACTTATTTTTGTCGTGACACTGGCAGCTATTTGTCGTGACACTGGCAGCTATTTTTCGTGACACAGACTTATTTTTGTCGTGACACTGACTTATTTTTATCGTGACACTGACTTATTTTTGTCGGGGCACTGACTTATTTTTGTCGTGGCACTGACTTATTTTTGTCGTGACACTGACTTATTTTTTGTCGTGACACAGACTTATTGTTGTCATGACACTGACTTATTTTTGTCGTGACACTGTCTTATTTTTGTCGTGACACTGACTTATTGTTGTCGTGACACTGACTTATTTTTGTCGTGACACTGACTTATTTTTGTCGTGACACTGACTTATTTTTGTCGTGACACTGGCAGCTATTTGTCGTGACACTGGCAGCTATTTGTCGTGACACTGGCAGCTATTTGTTGTGACACAGACTTATTTTTGTCGTGACACTGGCAGCTATTTGTCGTGACACTGACTTATTTTTGTCGTGACACTGACTTTTTTTGTCGTGACACTGACTTATTTTTGTCGTGACACTGGCAGCTTTTTGTCGTGACACTGGCAGCTATTTGTCGTGACACTGGCAGCTATTTTTCGTGACACTGACTTATTTTTGTCGTGACACTGACTTATTTTTATCGTGACACTGACTTATTTTTGTCGTGGCACTAACTTATTTTTGTCGTGACACTGACTTATTTTTGTCGTGACACAGACTTATTGTTGTCGTGACACTGACTTATTTTTGTCCTGACACTGACTTATTTTTGTCGACACAGACTTATTTTTGTCGTGACACTGACTTATTTTTGTCGTGACACTGGCAGCTATTTGTCGTGACACTGGCAGCTATTTGTCGTGACACTGGCAGCTATTTGTTGTGACACAGACTTATTTTTGTCGTGACACTGGCAGCTATTTGTCGTGACACTGACTTATTTTTGTCGTGACACTGACTTTTTTTGTCGTGACACTGACTTATTTTTGTCGTGACACTGGCAGCTTTTTGTCGTGACACTGGCAGCTATTTGTCATGACACTGGCAGCTATTTGTCGTGACACTGGCAGCTATTTGTCGTGACACTGACTTATTTTTGTCGTGACACTGACTTATTTTTGTCGTGACACTGGCAGCTTTTTGTCTTGACACTGGCAGCTATTTGTCGTGACACTGGCAGCTATTTGTCGTGACACTGATTTATTTTTGTCGTGACACTGGCAGCTATTTGTCGTGACACGGACTTATTTTTGTTGTGACACTGGCAGCTATTTGTCGTGACACTGACTTATTTTTGTTGTGACACTGGCAGCTATTTGTCGTGACACTGACTTATTTTTGTTGTGACACTGGCAGCTATTTGTCATGACACTGACTTATTTTTGTTGTGACACTGGCAGCTATTTGTCGTGACACTGACTTATTTTTGTTGTGACACTGGCAGCTATTTGTCGTGACACTGACTTATTTTTGTTGTGACACTGGCAGCTATTTGTCGTGACACTGACTTATTTTTGTTGTGACACTGGCAGCTATTTGTCGTGACACTGACTTATTTTTCTTGTGACACTGGCAGCTATTTGTCGTGACACTGACTTATTTTTGTTGTGACACTGGCAGCTATTTTCTGCGACACTCACTGCTGCCTCCCATCACTCTGTCTTGCTATTTTCTGCGTCACTCACTGCTGCCTCCCTTTACTCTGTCTTGCTATTTTCTGCGTCACTCACTGCTGCCTCCCTTTACTCTGTCTTGCTATTTTCTGCGTCACTCACTGCTGCCTCCCATCACTCTGTCTTGCTATTTTCTGCGTCACTCACTGCTGCCTCCCTTTACTCTGTCTTGCTATTTTCTGCGTCACTCACTGCTGCCTCCCATCACTCTGTCTTGCTATTTTCTGCGTCACTCACTGCTGCCTCCCTTTACTCTGTCTTGCTATTTTCTGCGTCACTCACTGCTGCCTCCCTTTACTCTGGTAGCTATTGTCCATGTCATCTTACAGCTATTTGCCACGGCTCTCACTGGCAGCTATTTTCTGTGACAACTGACTGTGCAGACTTTAACATTTCTTGTTTCCTGCACTCTCTCTCTCTCAGCTGGAAGTGCCTGCAACCCCCCGGCCACAGACCAAGTTCCCCCACCCACAGGGGCCGGCTATGGCAGACACAGGGGGACCACAACCCAAGCATGTCAAAGCGTTGCACAACTTTATGGGAGCTAACAACGATGAGGTGAGTCTTTCCCTTCTTTTTTGTATCGCTTACTTCACCCTTTTGCCTTTCTTCTTCGGTCTTTTTATTTTACTGCCTACCTCTTTAAATTCCCTTTTCCATGCTTTCTTTTACTGTTTCATTTTGTAATCTACTTTTTTGCCAGTTTTCTTCCTTATTTCTAAACTATAACTTTTTTTAAATAATTTGTTTCATTTTTTTTTATGTGCTTATACCATTTTTTTTTCAATTTACTTTCCTCTCTAACTCTTTACGATCATCCTAACTGATAAGATCTGTCATAACCCTTTACAACCTCCTAAATGGATTAAATTCTTACCTTTACAGTCTGGTCTAAATGACTAGATTCGTGTCTTAATCCTTTACGGTTCCACTTAATTAATTTGATTAATGTCGTAAGACTTAAATCTAATAATTTAGGCGAGACTGTAAAGTGTTAAATTAACTTTTTCCAGTAAATTCATCCTTTTTTTCTTTTTCTACTTCTTCCATTTTTTTTCTTTTACTGCTTCCTTTTTCAAATTACTTTTTCTTTTTTTTTCTTCTCCTTTTTAACTTCCACATTTCTTTGATTTCATCCTTTTTCTTCTTCTTCCATTTTTTGCTCTTTTGCTGCTTCATTTTTTTAATTTACTTTTTCTCGGTTTTCTTCCACATTTCTTACTTACTTACTTACTTAGTCGCTCCTCTTCTACCGTGAGGTGTATAGGTTTGCCAAAGAGAACGCCACACTGCTCTATCCGCCGTCTTTTTCCTGGCCTCTTTCCAATCCAGCCATCTATCACTTAGGGACTGTTGTATGTTGTCTTCCCAACGTACTTTGGTACGTCCTCGGGGTCTGTGTCCTTGATTTTTGATCTCCCATGATCGCTTTGGTATCCGATCTTCTTCCATTCTACAGACATGGCCAAACCACTGTAGTTGGGACTGCTCCACTCGTGTCTGCAGGGGTTGAACTTCAAGATTGCTATTTATTGTCTGGTTACGGACTTGTCCCTTTTCGTCACCTGAACCGCCTTTCTTAGGTACCTCATTTCTGAAGTTTGTAATTGCCTTTCTTGGGCTGTAGTCATTGCCCATGACTCAAATCCATAGGTCAGGACAGGCACATAGGTCGAGCAGTATACATCAATCTTTGTTTTCCTGCTTATTTCTCTTCTACTGAGGAAACCTCTGTTTATTGCATGGAACAGTCTACCTGCTGCTGCCCTTCATGCAGTTAACTCCTCTTTGATTCCTCCCCTGCTGTCTATTACCACTCCTAGATATTTAAAGTTGCTGACCTGCTCCAGTGCTCGAGTTCGCAGGGTTATCTGATGTCTCTTTTCATCTCTGGCGATCACCATGGTTTTTGTTTTGGAGTTGCTGATGTGCATTCCTCTCTTCTTCAACTCTTCTTTCCAGACCTGCAAGTTGATCTGGAGATGTGCTTCGGTTTTCGTGATCAGGGCCACATCATCTGCAAATGTTAGTTCCGATATGTAACTTGGTCTCATCTTCCAGTACCCTACTTCATACTTTTTTGTCCGTTCCTTGCAGGCTTTGATGACTTCATCCAAGAGGAGTATGAAAAGGTACGGTGATAGAATGTCCCCCTGTCTTACTCCGCTAGTGGTCTTGAACTCTCCTGACTTTTGATTTGATGTCCGCACATAATTTCTGCATGTTTTATAGAAACTCTGTATGGCAGAGATCAGGGGTCCTGGGATGTTCTTCCTTGTCAGGCACTCCCAGAGTTTGTCCCAAGGAACTTTATCAAGTGCTTTCTCCAAATCCAAAAAACAGAGATGCATCTCTTTATTATATTCAAGAGCCTTTTCACTTAGCTGCCTGAGTGTAAAGATAAGGTCTTGAGTACTTCTGTTTGCCCTAAACCCACATTGTTTCATCCATATTTGGCTCTGCTAGACCTCTTAATCGCCGTTCTAGAATCCTAGAGTAGACTTTGCCGGGGACACTAAGAAGGGAAATACTTCTGTGATTTTCACATTGTCGACTGTCGCCCTTTTTAAATATTGGTATTATTATTGCAACCTCCCAGTCTCTTGGTATCTTCTTGTGGCGCCAAGCTGCCTTGAGAATCTTCATGAATAGCATCTCTCCTGCCGCTCCCACGTATTTAACCATTTCTGGTGTTATACCATCATGTTTGCTGCTTTACCAATCTTAATTTTCTCCAATGCTGCCTTTAGTTCTTCCATTGTGATATTATCGTTTCCCTCCATGGCACCCTCTTCTTGAATTGGGACTGTTACTTCCAGAGCTTGGTTTTCCTCCACTCCAAGAAGATCTGAGAAATATTCTTTCCATCTGTTCATTACCTCTTCTGGGGCAGTCAACATCGCACCTTGTTTATCTTTAACAAATTTCAGGGGGCATTCCTTTTCCTTCCTCATGTTCTTTAAGGTCCTGTACAACAGTTTCTGGTTTTCTCCAGCATTATTTTCCAGTTTCTCTCCAAATTCTTCCCAGGATTTCTGTTTGACCTTGAGCACAGTCTTCTTTGCTTCTGTTTTAACATTTACATATTCTTTATATTTCTTTGTTTGTTCTTCTGTATTCCTAGCCCCTATGTATTGCTTCCATGCCTTTTTTTCTTTTCTCGTATTATTGTTTTCACTTTTTCTGTCCACCATGGTGTATTTTCTCTTCCACCCTTCTTTGGTTTGACCGCATGCCTCTACTGTAGCCTCTTTGAGGATGTCTTTGAATTTTACCAAGAGCATTTCCATATCTTCTTCAGATTCCTCTATCCTTTCTATTGCTGTTTTTATGAGCCCTTGGTATCTTCTCTTAACATCTGGTTCTCGTAGTTTGTAAGCCTTAATTTTATTTTCTTCTCGTGAATTATGTTTCATGCTTGTTGATGGGTGTTGCCTGGCTGGATAGTGTTTTTGAATTTCTCTCTTTATTTTAACTAGGTAGTGGTCGCTTCCTATCTCTGGTCCTCTGAACACTCTAGCATCCTTTACATACTTGAAATCAGTTTTCCTCACTATTGCATAGTCAATTATGGATCTTTCATTTCTTGCCGGCTCACATCTTGTGTAGGCATGGATACGCTTGTGTGGAAACCTTGTATTTGTAATAACAAGGTTTTGTTCTCTGCAGAATCTCAGCAGTCGTTTTCCATTGTCATTTAAGACATCTTCTCCATACCTACCTATCACTCCATCCCATCTAGAATAGTCGTTTCCAACTCTTGCGCTGAAGTCTCCAAGGAGACGTATTTCATTATGGCAATCGTCAATGGTCCTTTGAAGGAGCTCATAAAATTCACCTTTTATGTCAGTGCTCTCATCTTCGTTTGGTGCATACACAGTGACGATATCCATTTGACTATCCTCCTCTTGTAGACTTAGAACCATCAGTCGTTCTGAAATGAATTTCCATCCTTTAATGTTTGCTTTGTTGTTACTATTCACTATACAGCCAACCCCTGCCCTGGCTAGTTCACTCATGGGAACTCCGCTGTAGTATAGCATGTTGCCGTCATGGTCTAGAACGTCCTGTCCCTTTTTCTTTGTTTCTATAAGTGCCAGGACTGTCAATTTTGCTCTCTTCATCTCCTTTATTAGTTCATGTTCTTTTCCGTTTATACTTCGTACATTCCATGTTCCGTAAATCGTGGTCCTTATTTCTCGCCTGTTCGTCGCCGTTGAGGTCAGTCCGGTTTTCTCTGTGTTTAGACTTGTAATCGTTGTTTTAAGACAAACAGGTGATTAGCCTGTTTTGTCTTTGCATGGTGGAGGGGCTGCCTCCTTACAGCCTCCATGCCTGCCGACCCGTTTTTGTCCACAGCTGCTTATTTATTCGCAGCTAACCTCCAAATTAGGAGGCCTTTCAGCAATCCGCAACCCTGCTGACGCGCCTGGTAGGACGTAGGTGCCTCCCACATTTCTTTAACTTCATTATTTTTTTTCGTTTGTTTCTCCCATTTTCTACTGTTTTACTGCTTCCTTTTAAAATTTACTTATCTTGTTTTCTTTCCTGTTTTTTTTTCGTTATTATTTTAAGTTCATCATTTTTGTAAAAATATTTTTAAAAGCAAGATGGCCGCACCTGAAAGATTGCGCTCTCGACTCGCGCCGGTGTTTGTGTGATTTTCTGCAGTTTGCTAGTGCCTGTTGCGATTGTAATTCACAACTTCTTCATCAGGTGGTATCAGGGACTTTGTTCTGTGGAATTCGTATGCTTTCCATTGGTTATCCTGGCTCAAACCGTGGCAAAGCAGTCCAAGATATATTCAAGGTTCCGCTTGACTGCAACCCAAGAATTCAGTCCAAATTGATCACTACTCAAAGGCTTTCCTGCACGGTATAACCCCGCCTTTCTCTTGCGCCCCCTTCACTGGAGGTTACTCGATCCCTCGCCCAACCTTGTATTCTCAGCACAGCAAGGGTCACGCTGATCCGAAGGTGGACAAGAGTCCAGAGGTCTTAGGGGGCGGATTTCGGTTGACACACTATTCATGAAAAACATCTTCTCAGTCTTAGTCGACCTGCACTTCTACAAGAGCATACGCCCCTGTGCAAGTTCCAGCTCTGATGTAGCCAGGAGGAGGATTTCCTGCTGAGCGGGAGAGGCTCGAGCAGCTTACTGCTGGGTTCGACCCCCATCACAGCACCGGGGAAGCAAACCCTTAGAAAATGCAGGAGGAAGCAGATCCTTACATAAATGCATGTCGAAGTCGGATGCACTGGGCCGACAGCCGCAAAATAAAAGCCGTAGTGCAACCACACCGCCTTGGGGAATATAGAAATAAAGCGAACACCTACAAAAATATAGAAATCACCCCCCTCCCTCTCCTTTCCCGTCGCCCGTATGTGATACTGGCATCATCATCATCAGTCCCGTAACCTAGAAGGTCGTTGAGGCGCCGTTATTGCAGTTTGTCGAACGAGTTCACGCCATACGTCTCGATTTTATTCCAGGGTATTAGTTTCAGCTATAGACCTTCCCGTCCACTCTTTTAGATTGTCCTCCCATCTAGTTTTTGGTCTCCCTCTACCACGCTTCCCAGACACAGTGCCTTGCAGGACGGTCTTGGTCAGTTGTGGAATGTGTCCATACCATGGCAAGTTTCGTGATTTCACTATAGTCAGTAGGTTTTTACACTGTCCTAACTCCTTCCTAACAATTTCAAGAACACTCTCGTTTGTAACACGACCTCGTAGCAAGCATCTGATTTCCATAACGCAAATGTTACGTTCTAGGGCAGCCGTCAGTCCAAGTCTCATACGTGTAGAGGTATACCGAGGTGACCATAGTATAAAGTCAGCTTCGATTTCAGGCTAATGTTCTTGTCTGTCGCAGTCTGGTCAGGACGAGCATAACTAACGCTGTTCTTGACTGAATAAAATAGAGAATAACTCCGTCTTCCCGTGGATCATCATTTTTTTTTTAAATAATGAAGAGGAAAAACGAGGACGCAAATGGCCGTAGATTAAGAAAACGCTATCACAATAGCCCATAATGCCTTACTGAGGTTGAGTTTAGCACTATCACTCCCTCCCCACAAGTGCATAGCCCACCTCTGTAGTGCATCCACCGCGACAGAATGCAGTGTTGGGGAGTGACCCGCGATGGAGATTTGCAGATAGGGTCAACAACGTATCTTGTTCTCTCTATCGATCTGTCTTTTTCCATATTCTTTTCACCTACTTTTTGTTATTTATAACTCATTTGTTCATTCCTCCTTCCATTTATTCATTCGTGTGCCTTTTTTTTGGTTTTGTTCGGTGTCTAACAATATCAGCAGGCTGAAATATTTGATAATAAAATAAATATCGTACGCGCGCGTGTCAGAGAACAATTAGGTTTCTCGCTGGATATGTGAAGGACCAGATAGGCTCAACAGCGGTGCGTTCAGGCTGTTCATGTGAATAATATGATCTGATTGTTCCAGAGTGCTGGTTCTAAAATTGTAGTCGGGAGAGCCCCTATCTCCAGCTATATTTATTCTAGCATTTGTAGCAGCGGCAGAGCAGCCTGCTACAGGACATGTCACCAGGTGAGCAAATGGGCATATATATATATATATGGCGAAGTGGTTAAGCCGTCGGCCTCGTGATCAGGTGGTGTGGGTTCGACTCCTGACTCCATCGTCTTTTTCACGGGTGCTTGATGTGGAGTCCCCTGCATCTCAGAGTCGCCTCCTAGTCGTCTTGTCCTTGACTTGCCACTGGGGTCGGGCGGCTCGAGACGAGAGAGTGAGGATAAAAAGTAGCGCAGTTAATCCTTACTAAAAATAGCGATAGCAAATAAGTTATGCCATCATCGTCTACGATGGACAGCGGCCTTTGCCTTATATATGTATATGCTACTACTACTACTACTACTACTACTACTGCTACTACTACTACTACTACTACTACTACTACTGCTACTACTACTACTGCTACTGTCATACGACATTTTCCCCATTGATGGGTTAATCGAGGGGTTTTGAAGGCTGAGGACTACAGACCGCCTCGCCACTGCTAGCGCCACGTAGTGTGCAGGCTTATATATATAACTTAATGTGGTATTTATGAAACAAAAGTATACGGGATTGTACTACCCTACCCATACCATGTGTTTGTGTGCGTGCGCTGATATGGACTAAGAATAGTTTTAAGATTCGGTAATAAGAGAGAGAGAGAGAGAGAGAGTGTGTGTGTGTGTGTGCGTGCGTGGGTGGATGGGTGTGGGGGGGGGGGTGCCGGTGGGGGGTGGGAGAGAGTGAGTGAGAGAGTGCGTGCGTGCGCGTGTTTTTTTTGTTTTTGAAACCGTACTACATGGAATGATAAATACGGTAGTTCTGAAAAGTGAAAACAAAGGCCACTGTTTAAATGATAAGAAATCTGAGGCGATGGTAGGGGCTAAGAAACCCGGCTCACCAAGACGCTGCGTCAAAGTGAAGGAGACCGAATTGTGACAGGTTAACGCGTTTAAATACCTGGGCACGTACATAACATCAGATGGAAGATGTAAATAGCTGCACACATACATAACATCAGATGGAATGTGTAAATAGCTGGGCACATACATAACATCAGATGGAAGATGTAAATAGCTGGGCACATACATAACGTCAGATGGAAAATGTAAATAGCTGGGCACATACATAACATCAGATGGAAGGTGTAAATAGCTGGGCACATTCATAACGTCAGATGGAAGATGTAAATAGCTGGGCACATACATAACGTCAGATGGAAGATGTAAATAGCTGGGCACATACATAACGTGAGATGGAAGATGTAAATAGCTGGGCACATACATAACGTCAGATGGAAGATGCAATTACGAAATAAAATGCAGAATAGCCTAAACAAAATCGGTTTTCCAAACCATGAAATGAATATTGTGCAACAAAACCTTGTCGTGGGAACTGAGAGAGATACCCCTTGGATGGTGCGTGGAACCAGTACTGACATATGGCAGTGAATCATGGACAATCAGCAAGCAAGTGCATAGATCTCTGTAAGCAACGGAGATGTTGTTTGACGGAAGAATGCTGCGGATCCCACCGACTGCAAGGAAGACTAATGATACAGTACTCGAAGAGGCACAAACACAAAGACTAATGATACAGTACTCGAAGAGGCACAAACACAAAGACTAATGATACAGTACTCGAAGAGGCACAAACACAAAGACTAATGATACAGTACTCGAAGAGGCACAAACACAAAGACTAATGATACAGTACTCGAAGAGGCACAAACACAAAGACTAATGATACAGTACTCGAAGAGGCACAAACACAAAGACTAATGATACAGTACTCGAAGAGGCACAAACACAAAGACTAATGATACAGTACTCGAAGAGGCACAAACACAAAGTCTAATGATACAGTACTCGAAGAGGCACAAACACAAAGACTAATGATACAGTACTCGAAGAGGCACAAACACAAAGACTAATGATACAGTACTCGAAGAGGCACAAACACAAAGACAATCATTGCAAGCATCATAAGTAGGCAGTCATCGTTGTTTGGGTGTATTTATGAAAAGAGGTGGCTTGGAGCAGAAAAGAGAGACAGGGCAAGACAGAGAGAGAAGAGGTTGGACAGTCTGAAAAAAAACCGGCACGGGCGATAATCAATAAGAGAGTTGGTAAACGACACACGTGATAGAAGCGGTTGCAGGTCCATGATCACCAACGCCAATCGGCAAGGCACCTGATGATGTGTGTGTTACATTTTTTCCTTCTCGCTATATCTTTGTCTGTGATGTTCACGACGGAGACGGGTTTCGGGTCTTCGCCGGTCCCCCACATCTTGTTATGGTCGCTTCCCGGGCCAGACCGCCTCTCTTTGGTCTGTATAAGTAGGGCGGTCCGGCAGGATATATTCTGGTGCTTGCTTGGGTGCTCCACATTCGCATGTGATGTCGTCTCTGAGACCCATTCTGTTGAGGTGGGCCTTGAGTCTGCAGTGTCCCGTTCTGAGTCTGAAGATCTTTGTCTGCCCATCTCTGCCATGTCTCCCTGTCATTTTCTGGCTTGTATTCTTTGTGCTCGTCTCTCGATTCCGTCCTCATGGAGCGTTTGACGAGTGCCATTGGTTCTTTATAGCTCTTTAGATGATGAGCGCGTGTCACCACGCCTACGAGCTCATCTGCCTTCTCGTTTCCAATGATCCCACAATGCGATGGAATCCACTGTAGGACTAGATATGTTTTTTTGAGACAGCAATTTGGTGTTGTATTTTATTTCGTGAGAGAGTATCTTGTTTGGGGCTTGAGATGGCTTGGAGTACGCTCCTAGAATCTGTTAAAATGCCCATTTCTGTTGTAGTTGTGTATTGACTGATAAGAATCTGAGCTGCTGCATAAACATCTGGACGCCATTTCCACCATGGAAGCAGACCAACAATTGTTTCCAACAGTTGCAGAACAGGCTACAACTGTGATGTGTCTAATTACGCATTGTCATGATGGGGAAACCAGGAGCTGCTTCTGCGCAATCCAAGCTACGTTCGCTGGATGCTTCTCTGTTGGAATGTCATGGCGCGATCCTATAGAGATGTTGCAATATTCTAATTAAAATGTCATGACGCGATCCATTGGAGATGTTGCATTATTTAGCTGGTTGCCGAACTGTCAACCAACGATTGGAACGAGGCATCTCACAAACCTTGGCGACGTGAGAGTCGTCATCTGTTGACTGCCGGCCATCGCTTACACCATTCGCATCAACGCAGACGATTCATTCACTTAATATTTTCATTCTCTCTCAATATTTTCATTCTATCTCTCTGTCTCTCTCTATCGCCTCATCATCATTCCTCCACAACCCCCCCCCCCCCCTCCCCCCGCCCCCCTCCACCCCCATAAACTTGTCATCAAACATTTCATGAGTCAGTGAACGTTTTCTGTCTCGCTTTCTCTCCGCCCCCCCTTCACCTCTCCCCTTCCACCCCTCCCTCACCTCCTTCCCACACACAAACACGCATGCCTATTTTCTCTCTTCTTGTGTACCCCAACCCCTCAGCCACACAACTTGATGTTCATTCGCTGATTATAAAACATCAAATTCAGACATTCGCGAAAAACGTAAAACACAATTTGCACGCACGTAAACAACCAGATGCAGGACGATAGACAATCGTGACAGATAAAAAGAAAAAAAGCGGGAACGGTAGGTTACTCTGGGACAAGTCATCACTAGGCAGCACCACTGACCGGAAGTTGATATGATATCTCACTGGCACGCAATTTCGAAAGTTCAGAAACGTTTTGAAAGACACTCTCTCTCTCTCTCTCTTTCTCTCTCTCACACACACACACACTCACTCAATATGTTACTCCCTGCGTGCGTGCATGTGTTTATTTGTGTGTGGGTGTGTTAGTATGCATGTATGTAAGAGTGGGTTGGATGGATGGTATCATGGGCAGATGGGGCTCGAAAGCATAGGAAGGCAGCTCATCTAGGAGAAGGAAAACTGATTTCAAACCATTTGAATCCTGGCGGTTAAGATACTGGCGTATCTTGTCGGGTTTTATCAGATGTGGCTGTGCAACCTGTTTTCTGATGTCTGAAAGTTGATCAGCTTCTACCAGACCTGACAATCGACGATGTGCGAAGGAGCACACGCAAGAGGAAACGATGCCTTATCCTAGAGCCAGGAAAGGCAACCCCAGCTGAATGTTGTGACAGGCAATTGCTGCATCAATTTTGGCGATGGCATCTTCTGTCGCAACAATATGACCTGGTCTCGGAAGATATTTCATCAACTCACGTCCTTCGTTAATCTTCGTTGTCCAGTTCTTCACTGTTTTTTTCGACGAATTTTGCATACTTGACGATTGGCATGTGCTGTTTACACCAGCAGTGACGTCATCGTGCGCATCGTACATATGTTCACTTGGTGCAGTTAGGTCCGGTTTCATTTGAACGCGACTCGAATTTTCAACTGTTCATTTCTATTTTTCACCTGGTTGATAGAGTAATGTATTTTGCTAGTGTTCATACCATAATTGGACTAACGAACCTCCCTTTTCAATTCCACTGTACTCCTCGAGATGTGCTACGGTGCTGAGATGTGGACACTAACAAAATCACTAGAGGACACATTGAGAGTGACCCAGGCCTCCCTTGAGATATGCTTGGTCGGGATCACTCTCCAGAACCAACGTTGCAAGGTCTCCACAATTCTGACATAAAGCGATTGTCCCTGGGGAATGATGCGGCAACCAATGCAAACAAGACAAGACATAAATGGGCAGGTCACATGTTGCAACGAAACGATGGTTGATGGAGCACGGCGACAGCAACCTGGTACCTACAAGGCAAGAAGAGACCACGGGGAAGACCTCCAATGCGTTGGACAGACTCCCTTGCTGTACGCTACAACATCTGATATTCCTCTAGAAGAGCACTTAACACGCACTGGACTTCCGTGGCCCAAGACAGGGTCCGCTGGAGACGAAGTTGGCCCCCGCAGCTACGCTGGGGAACGGGCGATCTTCTTCTTCTTCTTCTCCTTCTCCTTCTTCTTCGTTCGTTCTCAATCTCCCACTACCAAACCCTGAAAGGCTAAGAAGCAGAATGTAGTCCAGAGAACGGAATGCGTTGTGTTGTAGTTTACAGCTTGGCAACACATCCGACTTCAGCAAGCATTTTTTGAGTACCGGGTTAGCATTCCCTCTTTGATCCCTTATCCTTAGCCAGTCTGCCCTGCTGCAGCCTGTTATCCAGGATTATTTGCTTCTTATTTCATTTCTAGCAGGTTACAGTGCAACTATTCATTGCCTCAATTCAGGTTCTAGTAACACCAATTATTTTACTTCTATGATAAGTGCTCAGAGAGATTGTGCACTTTGTATATCTGAGAGAGATTGTGCACTTTGTATATCTGAGAGAGATTGTGCACTTTGTATCTCTTAGAGATATTGTGCACTGTGTATCTCTTAGAGAGATCGGGCACTTTGTATCTCTTAGAGAGATTGTGCACTTTGTATCTCTTAGAGAGATTGTGCACTTTGTATCTCTTAGAGAGATTGTGCACTTTGTATCTCTTAGGGAGATCGGGCACTTTGTATCTCTTAGAGAGATTGTGCACTTTGTATCTCTTAGAGAGATTGTGCACTTTGTATTTCTTAGAGAGATTGTGCACTTTGAATATCTTAGCTACGTGCAGCTTAAACTTGGGTAGTATGGGTATTATCGTCCATCATGTTGCGATGAACGGAAACGGCGTGGGTTCGAGCCCCGCAGGTTTCCAGCGACCACTAGTGTCAAAAAAGGTAGGACCAGAGTGCCTGCATCCTGAATTAACTCCAGTCGTCTTGACTTATGTCTTGTCACCAATCCAAGGTAGTTCAGGACGCGAGGGAGAGGCCGATGACCAGCGTAGCGTCTTTCTCACTGTAATCCAAATACAGCGCAAGGTAAAGCAGTGGAGGCAGGGACGATTAATGCATTTAAGAATAGATTGGATGCGCATAACTTTTAGAGCAAGCTAATGTAAATGAAACTGGTTGTATACAGACTCTGCAGAGTCTTCTATACCAGTATAAAGACGTTAAGTTACGTTAAAGGATCAAGACAAAAACAGATGATGCCGCCACCATCATCTGTGATGGTCAGCTAATTTTCCGCGCAGACAACCATTTACGAAATGATGAACCTTTTTCCTTAATGCCTTTACTGTTCTCCATGTTTCAGAGCCATATAATAGAACGGACTTTACGTTGGAGATGAAGATTTTTGAATTTAGTGGTAGTTTCAATTCCTTTTGATTCCCACAAGGCCACTAATGTAACGAAAGCTGTGATATTACTTTTTACCGCCTTTTCGTGTTTTGGCATCTTTCCATCACTTTTTTTGCTTTGTTTCTTCGTTTTTGTGATCATCGTCTTTAGCGTTTTGTCTGACGCTCACATCTGCAGCACTTCAAAATCAGATTGCTTGACGTTTTCTATAGACAGACTCTAATAACATTCTAGACAGACTCTAATAACATTCTAGACAGACTCTAATAACATTCTAGACAGGCTCTTAATAACATCCTATTAGAATCGACATTGTCATTTATCTGCATTGTCGTCTGCCTATCAGTTTTGCTTCTGCAAAAATAGACTGATCAGTCTTTCTTTTCACGAAGCGTGGAAGGTCTATTGAATTCCTTTGAAATGGTTATTCGTGCCACATTGTCCCTTTTCCATACCCTGTGGTAATACTGTTTAAGCCACCATTAGCAATGATTTGTCATTGGCAACTTTTTCTAACTATACAGATGTGCAGAATGTTCAATTTTGTCAATGTTGTTATTGTTTTGTTGTTGTTACTGCTGTTGGTGTTGTTTTTGTTGTTGTTGTTGCTGCTGCATCTGCTGCTGTTTGTGGTGGTGGTTGTGGTGTTGTTGTTGCCTGGAGGACCGAGGTCCATCTTCATCAGCGCGCTCGGGATTTGAGTATACTGAAGTCTCTAACAACTTTGTTCCCTGAAAGTAGTGTAACTATTATGGGACAAACCTTGACTTAGTATACTGAAGTCTCTAACAACTTTGGTCTCCGAGAGTAGTGTAACTATTATGGAACAAACCTTGACTTAGTATACTGAAGTCTCTAACAACTTTGTTCTCCGAGAGTAGTGTAACTATTATGGGACAAACCTCGACTTAGTATACTGAAGTCTCTAACAACTTTGTTCTCCGAGAGTAGTGTAACTATTATGGGACAAACCTTGACTTAGTATACTGAAGTCTCTAACAACTTTGTTCTCCGAGAGTAGTGTAACTATTATGGGACAAACCTTGACTTAGTATACTGAAGTCTCTAACAACTTTGTTCTCCGAGAGTAGTGTAACTATTATGGGACAAACCTTGACTTAGTATACTGAAGTCTCTAACAACTTTGTTCTCCGAGAGTAGTGTAACTATTATGGGACAAACCTTGACTTAGTATACTGAAGTCTCTAACAACTTTGTTCTCCGAGAGTAGTGTAACTATTATGGGACAAACCTTGACTTAGTATACTGAAGTCTCTAACAACTTTGTTCTCCGAGAGTAGTGTAACTATTATGGGACAAACCTTGACTTAGTATACTGAAGTCTCTAACAACTTTGTTCTCCGAGAGTAGTGTAACTATTATGGGACAAACCTCGACTTAGTATACTGAAGTCTCTAACAACTTTGTTCTCCGAGAGTAGTGTAACTATTATGGGACAAACCTTGACTTAGTATACTGAAGTCTCTAACAACTTTGTTCTCCGAGAGTAGTGTAACTATTATGGGACAAACCTTGACTTAGTATACTGAAGTCTCTAACAACTTTGTTCTCCGAGAGTAGTGTAACTATTATGGGACAAACCTTGACTTAGTATACTGAAGTCTCTAACAACTTTGTTCTCCGAGAGTAGTGTAACTATTATGGGACAAACCTTGACTTAGTATACTGAAGTCTCTAACAACTTTGTTCTCCGAGAGTAGTGTAACTATTATGGGACAAACCTCGACTTAGTATACTGAAGTCTCTAACAACTTTGTTCTCCGAGAGTAGTGTAACTATTATGGGACAAACCTTGACTTAGTATACTGAAGTCTCTAACAACTTTGTTCTCCGAGAGTAGTGTAACTATTATGGGACAAACCTCGACTTAGTATACTGAAGTCTCTAACAACTTCATCCACAGACAGTAGTGCACTATGTGAGACATCTTGGCTTAGAGTGTGTTTATGTGTGTGGTGTGTGTATATGTGGGTGGCGTGTTAATGTGTGTATATGTGGGTGGCGTGTTAATGTGTGTGTGTGTTGTGTGTATATGTGTGTGTGTGGTGTATATGTGTGGGGTGTGTTGTGTGTATATGTGTGTGTATATGTGTGTGTATATGTGTGTGGTGTGTGTTATGTGTATATGTGGGTGGTGTGTTTATGTGTGTGTCGTGTGAATATGGGGGTGGTTTGTGTATTGTGTGTATATGTGAGTGGTGTGTTGTGTGTATATATGTGGGTGGTGTGTTTATGTGTGTGTTGTGTTTATATGTGAGTGGTGTGTTTATGTGTGTATTGTGTGTATATGTGGGTGGGGTGTTTATGTGTGTGTTGTGTTTATATGTGAGTGGTGTGTTTTGTGTATATGTGTGTGTTGTGTGTATATGTGGGTGGTGTGTTTATGTGTATGTGTTGTGTGTATATGTGGGTAGTGTGTTTGTGCGTGTGTTTATGTATATTTGTGGAGACCTGACGCTTGAAATAGCTTTCATTGATGTCCGTCCACAGCGTTCGCCACTCTTTTGGGACACCGCATTGATGTGGATCCTACTCATCGTGTTTGTTTGGTGATTGTCACTGATTGTTTTCCATATGCCAATACTGGCACTATCTAACACCAAAGAACGCTCTTTCGTCCATCTGCTTCAGATGTTGTCCTTGTTTCAAATTGTTGCACACGCACGCATTGCTGGTTTTCTGTTCATCTTTTGTCTGGTATTGCCATCCTTAACTCCAAGGCAGGTGCCAATTTGCTTCTGGATATACAGGAATGCGAAATAAAAATGAATCGACATGTCCATCGTGTCGCGAAACTCAAACTCTTTTACCATTGCCAATCAGACGATACATGCCCACTACCCCTACATGGCGCCCACAATCCCTACATGGCGCCCACTACCCCTACATGGCGCCCACTATCCATACACGGCACCCACTACCCCTACATGGCTCCCACTACCCCTACATGGATCCCACTACCCATACATGGCGCCCACTACCCCTACACGGCTCCCACTACCCCTATATGTCGCCCACTACCCCTACATGGCGCCCACTACCCCTAAACGGCACCCACTACCCCTACACGGCACCCACTACCCCTACACGGTGCCCACTACACCTACATGGCGCCCACTACCCCTACATGGCACCCACTACCCCTACATGGCGCCCACTACCCCTAAACGGCACCCACTACCCCTACACGGCACCCACTACCCCTACACGGTGCCCACTACCCCTACATGGCGCCCACTACCCCTACCTGGCGCCCACTACCCCTATATGGCACCCACTACCCCTACATGTCGCCCTTACCCCTACCTGGCGCCCACTATCCCTACACGGCGCCCACTACCCCTACATATCGCCCACTATCCGTACACTGCATCCACTACCCCTACATGTCGCCCACTACCCCTACATGTCGCCCACTACCCCTACATATCGCCCACTATCCGTACACTGCATCCACTACCCCTACATGTCGCCCACTACCCCTACACGGCGCCCACTACCCCTACATGGCGCCCACTACCCCTACATGGATGCTATGTAACTGCTTATAGGCTCACACCCCCCCCCCCCCAACCCCACCCCCACTCTTCCCCACACACACGCACCCCGATCCCTTCACACGGGTGGTAGAACTAATTGGATTAAGCCCAGCTGTATTGCCGCGAGAGATAACTGAAGTGATAATAAATTGCGTGCAGTTTTAAATTTTGCGTGCGTTTCTAATTCCAGAATTTATCAAGGGAAAGTGGGAACATACTCGGATCGTGCAGATAGTCAAAGGGAGATAATAGGTCACAGGTTATGCCAGGCTTATAAATTATGTAGACTAGGCATAGTGCATGCGGAGACGCGGGAGAGAGACCTGGTCTAGTTAGCGTTTCTTGATTTGGCATGGCAAATTCTTTTCTGCTTATTATTCTATTTTCTATGTCTTCTTTTGTTTTGTCGACTGAAGTTGTTGCTGTTGTGTGCCCACAAAACAGTAACTTTACGCTTTTTGCCGGAGGTCGCGGGTTCGAATCACGGCGAAGACCGTAATTTTTTCACGTTAATTTACAGGCAATATATATAAAATGTAACATGTCCTATGCAGAACATCGCTCACATCACAGTCCATCTGAAAGAAACTCGATCTCATGCCGAATCTCTAGCCTGCTCCAGAGTCATGCCCTTGACGTCTTGCTGCCATCGCCTTCTTCGTCTGCGTCTGCCTATCTTGCCAGACACAATACTTCCCAATACATTTTTCTCACGACAGGCGTGCCTTTTGATGTGGCCAAAGTATTCTAATTTTGTCTTCAAGATGGAATTTATAAACCAGTTCTCCTCTACGCCAAAGTCTTGTCGAATGTTCGCATTCTTCTTTTTCTTCATTGACTTCTTGTTTTGTCGGTGGTCCTTATCTTCGTTTTGTTTATGTTTACAGAGAGGTTTTGATCTTAGCTGTATCTGCTTACGGCTGCAATTAGATGCTCGAACCACTCTGTACTGTTTGATAGTATCACAGCATCGTCTGCGTGTCTTCTTTTTTTTTTTCTTAGATGTTTGCCTCAATAGTTTCTACTGGCGGAGGCGCGCCACTTTCCACCCCAGACCGTAGTCCATTGGGCGATATCAGGACGCATAAACCAGTGCTTGAATGCATGTGTGCGTCTGTATGTACCTATGCTAGGTTTGTGCGCCCTCAGAAGCTAGCCCAACCAAAGTGCAATGGAAGGGCCTTCTCCATCGGCTTGCGGGCTACCTGATGACGTCTGCGTGTTTTAGCTATGTGATGGACCTTATACCCCCCCCCCCCCCCAATTTCAAAGGGACGTAACTCTCGATATTCTCATCCTCTAACGTTCCTCATTATGCACTATGCATAAATGTTAAATAGTTATGGGGAGAGGATACATCCCTGCCTTACTTCCATGTGTACTTCAAACCAATCTGATGTTTCACTAGACACCCTGCCATCAGCTTGTTGTTCGTGATATAATGATTCGGTAAAATGGATTAGATGTACTGGAATCCACAAATATATCCTGATTTTCCACAATTTCTAATTTTTTTACGCGATCGAAGGCCTTGGTGTATTCGTGTAATCGAAAAAGCATGTATACAGATCTTCATTATTCTCTCTACATGTTTCTCAATATATGATGTCTGGTCCATCTGTCTTTTCTCAAGCTTGCTTGCACTTCATGGATTTCGCATTCAAATGTTATTTGTATCCTCTTTAATATAATCCCGCAAGATTATCTTCCTAGCGTGGCTTATTAGCACAATTCTTATATATATATATATATACATACATACATACACACACACAATATCATGTATTTTAAGCCTTCGACTGATTACATTTCTGTGTGTAAAAGCCTAGCATTAAATATAAGGAATATATTTTGTTTTATTCTTGTTAAGTATACATGGAGCTTGTCATAAGTCTTTACCCTGACTATGAAGGAGTAGGAGGAGAAAGTTGAAATTTGGTACATACGTAGCTCATTCAATTTGTATTGGACTCGAGAAGTATGAATTTCCCTCCTTGACGGGTTTACCCGGTATGGTGCATGGTGCAACACACCTTATTGACCGGATCTGCTAATCTAACGGTTTGTCAGAACAATGGAGAAATCAGAGGCCAGAATATATATATATATATGATGATGAAACAAGACAGCTTCTGACAATAATCCAAGTCGAAGATTGTTTTGACTTGACCACAATGTAAGACAAGCTGGTCTCTTACAGGTAACCCTAGCTGGAAAAGGACAAGGCAGACGAGGTAGAAATTGGTCAAGGACTACTTTCATCACTCTAGCCCGCAGAGACCTAGCAGCAAAATACTTTGACTAACTCAAGAGATTCTGAAGAAGACCGAAGGCCCTTTTTTTCTTTTTTTTTTCTTTTTTGCGTTCGCCTTATTTCTTTAATCCCCAAGGTGGTGTTGCACTGTGGTTTTTATTTTGCGCCTGTCGGCCCACTGCATCCGACTTCAGCATGCGTTATATGTAAGGGTCTGCTTCCTCCTGCATTTTCTTAGGGTTTGCTTCCCCGGGGTAACGGCAGATGCTGTGATAGGGATCGAACCCAGCACTTTCTGGCTGTGAGCCGTGTCACTTATCCACTTGCCCATGCCGTCCTCACATTGTGGTGACATGATACAGGGCCTCCAAAATCATAATATGGACTGCAAGTATACATCTCCACAGCATTCTGTACAGAGTGCGGGTTACCAGTATATAGGTAAATGTAGATGCAGAGCTGTGAATTAGCTGACAGCAGCCAGCGACTCGTAGCTGGCTGTTTGCACTGGCGTCAGCGAACCAGAGCTAATCAAAATCCTATTCTACCTCCAAGCTCTGGGCCTGAAAACAGGCTGCACTTGTGTAGTCTGGCCAAGAGAATAGGGATCGCTGTGGAAAGGCAAACCAAGTTAAATATCGTCTTGCCTCCTCCTCCTCCTCATCTCTCTCTCTGTCCCCCCCCCCTTCCCAAATATAAATAAAACAAAACAACAGAAACCGGATGTGTCGAGTCTTTTTCTGGGAGAACGCCGTAGAAGAAGAAGATGTACTAGGTGTAATCTTTGCCTATTGTGTGGGGACCAAATACCTTCTTCGTTATCATCTGAGACAAAGTGTTGGAGAGAGAGAGAAAGAGAGAGAGAGTGTGTGTGTGTGTGTGTGCGTGCGTGCGTGCGCGTGTGTGTGTGTGTATTACCCAAGGTCTGATCTTTGACTTGCGTATGGTGACCAGTGACCTTTCTGGCGGCCTTGTCCTCTCCAACTGTAAGTCATGTACCCATTAATAGCTGGGTAGCACGTTCTGGATGTTAAGAAAGCTACTGCAACCCACCACATAGCGCCCTTTTTCAGGGTGCATGAAAGAGTAAACGTACGCGTCGCTAGTATTAAACAGCTTATTGCTACCAAGCATTAGTGTATCTGATCTTAGTTGTGTAGATGTATTAGGGATATAATTTTAGACATGTTTTTATTAAAGTTAGAAAAGTTAGGAGTAGAGCACTGATAGTCAGCAGCCATTCATTTTTCTTATAGAATTGAACTAAGAAAGCGGCCCAGTACAAACGTACTCAAATCCTGACATAAGAATGTCTGGAATGCATAGCTTTGTTTTCAAAGCCACGCGGGTGTTGACCTACGTAACATAGACGTGTTTTTGCGTAACGCCTAGACGCCTGTTACAGCGTGATCAGCAGGGACGATTGAAACCAGATATGCTATTAAGTGGGTTTTATTTTTAAATCTCGGGGAGAAAAACCTAGGATGAGATAGAAAACCCGCGTCGTTAGCGCATCACGTGATCTGGACAAAGCCGCGGAGATAGATAGCTAGGAGAGCCGGAATCAGATTGATTCTGAATCGAACAGTTGAGAGAAAAGGACCGTCTTGAGATAGCAGTCGAGAGGAAAGGAGATCCCGAAACACAGAGTCTACAGACACGTCTTGAGAAAGCAGTTAGATTTTGGAGCCCAGAGTGAAAGGAGCAATTAGGCTCGGTCACTGATAAATTGCCATAGAGAGAGAGAGAGAGGTTTTGATAGACAATAGTTTATAACGAGAGTAGATGTTCAGCAGCATAGCAAGGAGAGGTATAAAGTAATGAAATTGATGTTTCGCATAGCAAGTGTTAGAAACAGATATAGTAGTGCGCCACGAGGGACGTGCACTAGGTAGCCATCTTTGATACTATTACTCACATCGCTGCTGAGATTACCAGTGTCGAATTACAGCAACTTTCTTTCAGCGTAGACAGATCTCATAACAGCTTCTTCAAGCAGTAACTACACAGATTCATTTAGTAACTAGTCATTAACCAATTTACCAAGCGTCTGAGATCTCGTCTGAAAGTGTAGAAGTACGTCCACTAGTGACACTTACACGCTGAAGTCCCACACGATAAAATAAGGAACACCTTGTGTTCGACATGATACCTGAATTATATACAAAAGCTTAGCAGAAGTATCTCAATAATCAGCATGACAGAATTATCTCAAGAATCAGCGTCTAACAGAATTATCCCAAGAATCAGCTAACAGAAGTATCTCAAGAATCAGCTAACAGAAGTATCTCAAGAATCAGCGTAACAGAAGTATCTCAAGAATCATCTAATAGAAGTATCTCAAGAATCAGCTAACAGAAGTATCTCAAGAATCATCGTCTAACAGAAGTATCTCAAGAATCAGTGTCTAACAGAAGTATCTCAAGAATCATCTAACAGAAGTATCTCAAGAATCATCTAACAGAAGTATCTCAAGAATCAGTGTCTAACAGAAGTATCTCAAGAATCAGTGTCTGACAGAAGTATCTCACGAATCAGTGTCTAACAGAAGTATCTCAAGAATCAGCATCTAACAGAAGTATCTCAAGAATCAGCATCTAACAGAAGTATCTCAAGAATCAGCGTCTAACAGAAGTATCTCAAGAATCAGCGTCTAAGAGAAGTATCTCAAGAATCAGTGTCTAACAGAAGTATCTAAAGAATAAGTGTCTAACAGAAGTATCTCAAGAATCAGCGTCTAACAGAAGTATCTCAAGAATCAGCGTCTAAGAGAAGTATCTCAAGAATCAGTGTCTAACAGAAGTATCTAAAGAATAAGTGTCTAACAGAAGTATCTCAAGAATCAGCGTCTAACAGAAGTATCTCAAGAATCCAGCTCTTCAACGATCACTGCCAGCCACCGTCGACGAGAAGAACAGGACCACGGACGAATCACTTCGGTTTTAGAACAGACACGAATCTTCCATTCTGTGGCAATCCACATACAGTTCGTTAATCAAGTTGTAGGAATGTTTTAGCAAGCGTGTGAGAGAATTTGGTTTGTTAGAAATTTATAATTAGTAGAAATAAAGAATCTGTTCTATAGTGTTTTCATTTAAATAGTGTTACTTGAATTTGTTTGAGCGTGAATATAATTAGTGCAGACCGCTGTCACCATCTGCAAGCTAGAGCAGCTACATTAGTTTGGTGACAAACCAACAACTAATAAACAGTATATTTATGCCAACTCTGTGCCACCAGTGCAAACATGGCCTCTGTCCAGGGCGCGGGAGAGCAGAATTTCGACGTTTGAAATGAGGTGTTTGTTGAAGGTCATCAGTGTTACCAGGAAAGACAGAATGCAGAACGAAGACATTCACTGTATGGCCGGCATTACGTCTTATGCAGAATATATTTGCAGGCACAATATACCTTAGTTTGGTCATCTCATGATAATGCACCCTCGTCGACTTCCATTCATGACTTACAACGCTGGTAGATCTGGCTACGGGGCTAGGGGACTGCGCGAGACAGGTGGATAGATGGCATTAAAGTGATTGTGCAACGACACGGGCTCACATTGACCGGCGCAACCCACTTGGGGCAGTACAGACGACTTAAGCTTCCCACGTTGCTTACGTCATAAGTGGAGAGAAAACTAACTATTACTACCAAAATATATATTTCAGCACTTACTAATGTACCAGTTTAAAGAAATCTGCAATAACCAGACCTTTTTTTGGTTCTAACTGTATCCATTTGTGTATCAATCGTAGCTGTGCTTCAAGAAAGGTGATATCATTACAGTAACACAGTGTGTTGAAGGAGGCTGGTGGGAGGGAACTCTGAATGGACGAACTGGATGGTTTCCCCTTAATTACACCAAGGAAGTCAAAACAGGTATGTCATAAGTACCATCTCCAATATCCTATTCTCCAATATTTATTGTGTCACTCATTTTTGTGCCTGTGTTTCTTTAGTTGCTTGATCCCATTTCTCAGTTCAGTTCAAGTGCCATCTCCGCATCCTAAGTTGGCTACAATGGATCTCCAGTGTACTCTACCTCTTGTCGCAATGGTGAAATCTGACAAGCCTTTTCCAGCCAATCTGCTGCCGTGCTGGTGTTGTGTCGTAGATTACAGATGTTTTCTGCACTTATCGAACCGACACATCCGGTTTCAGAACACCATTTTCAGGACCGGGATTGCCTTTTCTTTTTTGATTCCTTTTCTCTTAGTCAGACCACATGAGTGCAGTCTGTTTCCAAGGCTGCCATTTGGAGATATAATCAAGTTTAGATCAGTTGTGGTTCCCTGACCAGAGTTTAGGCCAGTCGTTGTTGTTGTTTACTTTACACTTTTATATACTCTGAAAAGGGTGTTAGATGGCGGGTGGCAGTAGCTTTCCTCACATCATTAGCGTGCTATTGAAGGTGGCCCGGGATCCTCATGGCAAATATACTCTTCTAGGCTGCTTCTGTGCGGCCCTCACTACTACGGGGATCACATCGGTCCACACCTGATTAGCCAGACTGGAACAGTGTTTTTCTAGGGAGAACTGCATAGAGGCCGGGGTCTTGCTCAGTATGTTTACCTGACCCAGACTAACATTCGATGATCAATATGTTTTGCCTGATTAAACGACAGTCTCCTCTATCTCCCTCTCTCTCTGTCTCTCTCCCTCCCTCCCTCCCCCCAACCCACCCACCTCCCAGCAGTCATTGATAGACTTCAAAAGGTCACCCTTATCCATATCCAATGTGATGATAATGGGTACTTGTGAAGAGAAAATGTCAACTCTTTATTCCTAATGTGATATATTTGATGTTCCTTTTGTGATGGATATGATGTTCTTAATGAGACCATACACTGTTTCTATTGTGATGATACGAAGTTCCTAATGTGATGATACTGATGTTCCTAATGTGATGATACAGTGTTCCTAATGTGATGATAAGATGTTCCTAATGTGATGATAAGATGTTCCTAATGTGATGATACTATGTTCCTAATGTGATGATACTATGTTCCTAATTCGATACATACAAAATTCCTAATGTGATGGATGTGATGTTCCTAATGTGATGGATGCGATTGATACAATGTACCTAATGTAATGATACAATGCTCGTAATGTAATGATACAATGTTCCCAATAGGAAATATATGAAGTTCCCAATGAGATGGATATGATGTACACAATGTGATAGATGCAATGTTCCTAATTTGATGGATGCACTATTTTCTAATGTTATGGACGCAATTATTCCTAATGTTATGGATGCAATTGTTCCTAATGTTATGGATGCAATTATTCCTAATGTTATGGATGCAATTGTTCCTAATGTTATGGATGCAATTATTCCTAATGTGATGAATGTGATAGATACAATGTTCATAATGTGATGGATACGAAGTTCCTAATGTGATGGATGCAGTGTCCCTAATGTGATGTATGCGATATACTTAATGTGATGGATATGATGTACCTATTGTGATGTATGTGGTGTAGCTAATGCGATATATACAATGTTCTTGTCTATTGTCACAGACATCAGTTACAAGAACAACAAGTCTGGCGGGGATGTGCCAGTCTACAAGAGGGAGAGCATGCAGCTGTACCACAACGTGGTAAGGGTTTGTTGTTGTGTGTGTGTGTGTGTGCAGAGATGTGTCGAGTGAATATGTGTGTATGTAAGTCAGTACATATGTGTCTTCTTGGTACTCGTTCGTCTTCAGAACTCAATTTCAATGACTCTATTGAATGCAGAAGTTGACTTGAGGATCCATGCACTTTCGTACATCTTCTCATTGTCCATATGTCAAGCGAAAGGCTTCCAAAAAGGTTCCTGTATAGCAAACTGAGTGAAGGAGAAAGATCACACGGACGTCCCAAAAAGTGCTTCAAGGATGATCTTCTTCTTCTTCGTACGCTGTCAGACGTCAACTTGAATTTGTTCGAAGAAAGCAGCTGTCATCCTGAGGCTGTCGACACTGCCATAGAGCTTGCCACTGGTGATGGCCACATATGCCTTCTCTGGTCCTCGTATGTCGGGCAATTTTGCAGCAGATGTTCAGCGGTCATTTTCCCTGTACCACAGGTGCATTCGTCAGTGCCACCTATCTTAAGTTTATTGAATAGATGGTACCTCAGTCTGTTGTGGCCTGTGCGGAGTCTGAAGACCACGACCTGCTCTCTTCTGTTCAACTGGTAATAGGCATCATTTTTTGTGTAGCCAGTATGTTCTGTTTCCCATTTAGCCATATATCTGGCCCTAATAAACCTTTTGGACTCTTCGTAGGTCACACTAGAATCTGGTTGTGGTAGTCTTGCACCTTCTTTTGCCACTCTGTTTGCCTCCTCGTTGCCTTGGATGTTACAGTGGGATGGAACCCACTGTACCACTACTCTTTTTGGTGCGGACTGCTGGCATAGTTGACAGAGTACTGCTCTTAAATCATTGTTCAGTATTTTTCTGGCTTTTTAGTGCTGTAACCACGGCCAGGGCATCTGTAAACAGGACTATCTGGCTTTCATTGCTTTCGCCTGTCAGCATTGCTTTTACTGCAGCCTTCAGTGCCTCTGCCTCCGCTCTGAAATTGCTTGAGAATTTTCCAGTTGCCACTGACAGTGTTATTTTTCTACCATTTGTTAGGCTCAGGAATACCCCTCCCCCTCCATTCTGTGTTGTGTTTGTTACAGAACCGTTGGTGTATGCATGGGTCCAGTCCATGCTTGGGTAGTTTTCCGCTATGTACCTCAGGGTTATGTCTCTTCTTTCTTTTTCAGTCTGACTGTTCTTGTTTCCAATACCTGGTATATTTTCTACCACCTCCGGAATGTTATGCTGCTTCCATGTGGGTTTGCGTACAGTAGGGATGGGCTTTGGTGTTGTTAATGTGATCATAGGGTCTTCGCTCATCTTTGCTGTGGCTATTTCTGCAAAGTTTCTCCGCTTTAGTTTCCCTTTTCAAAATCTATTTAGTCTCTGATGTATTGGATGGTCTGTCAGTCTTCTTAGTTTCTCTGCTTCCTGCTGGGTTCTGCAGTCTCTTCTGTCGGTCATGGATTGCAGATTTGTAATCTTTTCAAGTTCTACAATTGGCGTTGACTTCATGCCTCCTGTTATAACTCTCATGACTTGGTTTTGAAGTTTGCTAACTTTATCGAAGTTCGCCTTTGCTGCTGTTGTCCATGCCGCAATGCCATACTCGAGAACTGGTCTCACTCTTCCAGTGTACAGTTTCTTCAGTATTCTTTCGTCTGCTCCCCAGATTGTGCCAGCAAGTTTCCTCATGATTGCCATTCTTTGTCTTGTTCTCATTCGGTTTCTCTCGATCTGACTTTTCCATGTCATGCGACGATCAAATGTAACGCCCAAGTAGTTTGAGTTGTCGTTTGACCGCAGATATTTGCCGTTAAGACTTATTTTGGTGTTCTGGGGTTTATTTGAAACGGAGAATATCGTACATGTTGTTATTTCTTCAAACGAAAGGCTTCCAAAAAGGTTCCTGTATAGCGAACTGAGTGAAGGAGAAAGATCACACGGATGTACCAAAAAGCGTTTCAAGGATGATCTGAAAGAGTCTCCTAAGTGCTATCAAATCGATCAAGACGCTGAGCAGCGCATGAGCTGCAGTGGTCAGTGATCTATAGCTGACTGCTAGTGTCAGGGCCAGCGAACCAGAGCTGCCAAGACCCTTCTGCATTTCCACATGGTGATCCTGGATAACAGGCTGCAGCAGGGCAGACTGGCTAAGGAGAAGGGATCGAAGAGGGAATGCTAACCCGGTACTCAAAAAATGCTTGCTGAAGTCGGATGTGTTGGACCGAAAGGTGCAAATATCGCAGTCAAGCTGTAAACTACGACACAACGCATTCCGTTCCCTGGACTACATTCCGCTACTTAAGCCCTTTCAGGGTTTGGTAGCGGGAGATTGAGAACGAACGAAGAAGAAGAAAGAAGAAGAAATAGACATAAACACCTAGGAAAACCTGGCACAAAATTTACCAACGTATGATGGACGAACATCATCATCATTGGATGGGTGGGTATGTAGGTGTGTACACCCGCCATGTATTCAGCTGTCTGCTGAGGAAACTATGAGTCGGAGGATAATTAAATTTTGCAAACTTGACGGTTGGTATGTGCTGTTTACACCAGAAGTGACGACATCATGCACATCGTATGTATGTTCACTTGTTGCAGTTAGGTCCGGTTTCGTTTGAGTATGCCTCATATCTTTTCATTTCTTTCTTTCAGATTGTTCTGCAATACTGCTTTTGCTGCTTCAAGCATTAGTCTATTGTTTTATTCGCTGAGAGCAGTTACAATTTTCTGATTGCTTCTCTCTTTTCAGGTACTGAAGAATGTGATAGAGACAGAAAAGACACATGTCTCTGAGATGCTGAGAGTCTTACAGTCATTTATCAAGCCTCTGGAGGCTACAAATATGTGAGTACTGTTTTACTGATAGTGCAGTGGTTAGTGCACAGGCTTCCCAGCCAAGTTATCTAGGTTCAATTCCCAATTGGTCTATGATATGCTATTCCAAATGAGGTCGACCCAGCTTAAAACATTGGGCACCCAAACAAGTTTCAGAAGTAAAGGCAACTGGAACGATGTTGGTCACATCACTGCTCCGGTTTTTCGGAGTCTTTCCTCGTAACTGTTGGTCACATCACTGCTAGCGTGTGGAGGCTCAAGAAAGTATGGACCTGTAACACTGCATTCCCACTGTGATGCTGGCCACATATCGGGATCTTGATCAGTATGTTTCATCTGATCCTGACATGAGATGGGGATCTTGATCAGTATGTTTCATCTGATCCTGACATGTGATGGGGATCTTGATCAGTATGTTTCATCTGATCCTGACATGAGATGGGGATCTTGATCAGTATGTTTCATCTGATCCTGACATGAGATGGGGATCTTGATCAGTATGTTTCATCTGATCCTGACATGAGATGGGGATCTTGATCAGTATGTTTCATCTGATCCTGACATGAGATGGGGATCTTGATCAGTATGTTTCATCTGATCCTGACATGAGATGGGGATCTTGATCAGTATGTTTCATCTGATCCTGACATGAGATGGGGATCTTGATCAGTATGTTTCATCTGATCCTGACATGAGATGGGGATCTTGATCAGTATGTTTCATCTGATCCTGACATGAGATGGGGATCTTGATCAGTATGTTTCATCTGATCCTGACATGAGATGGGGATCTTGATCAGTATGTTTCATCTGATCCTGACATGAGATGGGGATCTTGATCAGTATGTTTCATCTGATCCTGACATGAGATGGGGATCTTGATCAGTATGTTTCATCTGATCCTGACATGAGATGGGGATCTTGATCAGTATGTTTCATCTGATCCTGACATGAGATGGGGATCTTGATCAGTATGTTTCATCTGATCCTGACATGAGATGGGGATCTTGTATTGGTATGTTTCACCTGACCTTAATTTGAGGTGGGGGTCTTGATCAGTTTGTATTACCTGATCCTGGCTACTCATCATTCCCCATGGAAAACATGTCATAAAACTGACAGCAGGTTGCCCTCATATATACTCAATTGACTTTCATTGCTGAAAATTTCAATGACGGAGCACGAACTCCGTAGTTCCTGCGGCTGCTCCTAAATTTTCCCCTGTCTATGTATGGTATGTCAGCCTTCAAAACCCCTCGACTACCCCATCAATGGGAAAAATGTTGTATGACAGTTTTTTAAAATTTTTTTAAAATGTCAGGTATCCATTTTCAGGTGAGTCAACTGAAAGAAGCAGTCATACCATAAAAAAAATAACAATATTTTGCCCAGTCTGTCAAACTGAACACGACGGAATTAAAATCTGGCATGTCGGGATTGTAAAAGGAGCTCACCATCCCTAGGCCACCAGATCTCAATATAAATGTTTCGATTCTGTCTGACAGGCTGACTGCTGCAGAGTACACCCTCCTTGTAGGTAATGTAGAAGAGATCATTGCATTCCAGCAGTCCTTCCTCGCTGCCTTAGAGGAATGTGAAAAGTAAGTTCGTCACGATGTTATTGTGTCTGCTTGTGATATGTAAACCTCCCTAGAATAGAAGACTGTCTTATCCATTGAGTTGCACATGCTGTGATTTGTGAAGAACAAAAACCTGCAGAGTGTGGTGGGGGGTCTTCTTGGTGTGGAAGAATGTCTTAGACACGTATCAATCAAATCATTCTTTTTAAAGAGTTTTTAATGGGGGAACTAAGACGCTAGTCCAGTCAGGCACAGCATACTGACCAGGACGTAGCGTTAGGGTCAGGCATAACATACTGACCAGGACGTAGCGTTAGGGTCAGGCACAATACACTGACCAAGACCACAATCTCTCTCCCATGTAGTGCTCCCTGGAAACAGGCTGTTTTCAAGGCATTCTTGCTGACGAGATGTAGATCGATGTGATCCCTGTAGTAGTGAGTGCCACGCAGATGAAGCCAAGCATAGCACAGCCATCTGGAGAACAACACTCCATCTTCATCAGCATTCTTGGGATGTGAGGAAAGCTACTACAATCTGCCACTCAGCTCTCTTTTAAGGGCACACAAAAGAGTAAACTTACTCATTGTGGGCATTAAATAACAACAACAGCAGCTCTTAATTTGTGCTGTTTATTCTCATTGTCAGGGTCAGGGTGTCAGTATTTGCTGGTAAACAATAGTTTAAATGTTCAAATGTCCATAATTTGTGAAGGGAACGACATAGTGGCTTGAAATAAGCTGCGTTGATCTACAATTCAGTCATATAAATGTTTCCTGAAAAGTTCATTTTGATATATTGTTCCGTCTGTAAATTATGGTGTCTGCTGCAAACAAATATAGGAACCTTCAGATATACAGTATAGATCAATTACATGCCAAACTAAACTGAAACATAGTTCTCTCCCTTGAACCCCAAAAATGTTTCCATCAGGCGGAATTAACCAGTGGTTGATGATCCCTGATCTAAGAAGTGATTATTTTATAGATTTGAAAAAGAACTCGCCTTTGGACTCATGACATGCTCACCTCTCTCGTATGTGGCACTCTATATGTTGTACCATATGTTAGGGAACTGAGTGGTCTCAAAGCAAGATGTCTGCCTCGATTGCTGGAGGTCGCTGCTTCAAATCACGGTGCAGACCGGGATTATTTCACGTGGACTTTCTGGTATTTCCCTGGATTTCTTGGTAGTAGAGATCAGACTCCCGTGTGCAATGCCACGCACGTTAAAAATTCCTTGGAAGTTGGAAATCGAAAAGAGTAGACTTAACGGCCGCTGCTCAGGCAAAATTCAAAATTATGTTAAAAATCTAATCAATCTGTTATTGGATTCTCGCCGGTGCTACGGAGTTCGGGCATTCTGCTGAGTTTTTCCAAAAATTAGGCACATTTAGGCTAAACCTGGTGCAATGACGTTGATTCTTCGACTAAACTAAACTATGTTGTACCCTTTCAAATATACTTTCAATACTTAGTCTTAGTCGACCTGTACTTGACAGGGGCAGATACCCCTGTGCATGTCCCAGCTCTGGCGTGAGTCCTCTGGAGTCCTTATCATAAAGGGGATATAAACATGCAGGAAAGAATACAAAAAAGAGCGATAAAGCTGATAGTGGGATTCCAGAATTACAGTTACGAGGAAAGACTCCGAAAAACCGGCCTACAGCGTCTAGAAGAGAGAAGAATTTGAGGTGACTTAATGCAGGTTTATAAGATGATAAATTAAACTATAACAAGTTTTTTAAAATACAGCCACCAACAAGAACAAGAGGACATATCTACAAATTAACTAAAGAGAGGTCCAGATTAGATGTTAGGAAATATTATTTTACTCAGAGAGTGGTGAATGCTTGGAATGCATTGCCATGGGAGGTAGTGGAGGCAGGGACAGTTAATGCATTTAAGAATAAATTGTATGCGCATAGCTTTTAGAGCAAGGTAATGTAAATGAAACTGGTTGTATACAGACTCTGCAGAGTCTTCTAAACCAGTATAAAGACGTTAAGTTTAATTAAGGCATTAAGTTAAGTGAGCTGGATACAGCCGGGAGGAGGTTTCCTGCTTAGCAGGCTAGGCTTGAACAGCTTACTACTCCACTGCGCTTGGGACAAGTGCCCCGGAGGGTCGTTAATCGATGTGCAAGTTCATCTTAATAGACTAGATCAAAGTAAACCTGCAGCCTGTTTGGTGCCATCTATGCTACACTTAATAAATACTTTGTATTCTTGAAGATTACCATCAGTACAAAGGAGGATAGGAGGAATCTTTATGCAGTTTGCCCCAAGAGTCAAGGAACTGTACTCGTCCTACTGTGCCAATCATCCCAAGGCTGTGGCGGTGTTACAGAAAAAGAGGTCAGTAGCTTATCTAGATTGTTTGTTTCTTACAACAAAGATATTATTATTTATTAATTCCGTCACTCCAGTTGGCAGAGCTTAGGTGCAACACTACATTTGGATTTATCATATGCCGGTTGCAGGAAGTCTTGAATCCATTTGTTCGCAGTGGTGTTATATAGGCAATTATTTTTGTGCAAGTGAAGTTGTTGCCACACAGCCATAGCCAGATGCAAAAAAAACTAAATAAGCATTCAGCCAAACTGGCACTAAATATTAGCATGAAGAAAACTAAGCTATTTAATATCAACACTTTAAGCTCAGAGCGTGGCGCAAATGGTTTCAATGCCTGTATGCCAACAAGGAGGGAAGCGGATCGAATCCCCAGTAAGGCATATGTTGTTTTTCTGTTGGATGTGAAATAAACAAACTTAGCCAGCACATGACGTGGCGACAACAGTGGGGAAGCGGCCTGTAGTCCTTAGCCTTTAAAACCTCTCAACTACCCCAGCAATGGGGGAAAATGTCGTATGATAGTACCGTAGCCACCCTTCATAAAAAATCAACAGCAAATCTAATCTCAGACAGCATTATTTTTCAGCACGTCATGTTTTACTATTGTTGTTGACTTTGATAGACTGTAACCTTTTTATTTGTCGGTCTAAAGATATAATTTGTTTATGTGTAGAGATATGTGTATAAATTAATAAGGAACTTGGTATTTTTTTTTACTCATCATCATCATGTAGCATGTCCTTTGTAGAACGTCGCTGCCATCACAGTCTGTCTGAAAGAAACTCGTTCCCTTGACAAAACACCAGCTTCCGCCACAGTCATACTCAGGCATTCCTGGATATCTTGGTGCCATCGTCTTCTTGTTCTACCCCTTCCTCTTTTGCCTGGCACCATACCTTCCATCACCGTTCTCTCAAGACCGTTGTGTCTCTTGATGTGACTAAAGTATTTGCATTTTCTAGCCAAAATGGAATTGATAAACCAGTTCTCCTCTATGATCAGCTCTTGCCGAATGTCTACATTTGTTCTTTTCGCTGTCCAGGGTATTCTGAGGATCTTTCTGTAACATTTTGACTCGAAGGATTTGATTCTTTGTCTAGAAGTTTTGGTAATCATCCATGATTCACAGCCATAAGCTGCCACAGGAAAAATGCAGGCTCTCAAGACTTTTACTTTTATCATTTTGTTGGTGCCGTGCCATAATTTCTTCAGGCTGTTCAGTCTCTGCATTGCCATAGCTAGTCTTCTTCTGATTTCTTTCGAGCAGTCACCATTTTTGTCAATTCTGGAGCCCAGATATTCATAATGTGTGACCTGATCTATTTCCTCACCACCCACTGTAAATTTATGTTGACATTGTGTTTTGTCTGTGGTCATTATCTTTGTTTTATTTATGTTTATGAACAGGTTTTGATCTTTACTATGTCCATTAACGGCTGAAAGTAGCTGCTCTAGCCCTTCTGCACTTCTTGATAGTATCACTGTGTCATCAGCGTATCGTAACTCTGGAATCTCGTACCCCCAATCGTAAATGGGTTGAAACTTTCAATGTTCACATCTTCTCGAACATTTCTCATTATACATTCCGCATATATGTTGTACTGATAAGATGAAAGGATATATCCCTGTCGGACTCCCTTTTGTACTGCAAACCAATCCGATGTTTGCCCAGATACACGGACAGCGGCTTGTTGATCTTGGTATAATGTTTCCTTCATGATTCTCCACAGATTTTACTAGGAGATTAAATATCTTTACTCTCTAAGATTGTTGTCGTGGAAGTCAAACGTGCTGAATTAATTCAGCTCTTGATTTTCTGTGGATCCGGGTTGTAGTTGCTTTTCTCACATCCCGAGACATACTTGAGAAGGTGAACCAGGGTCCTTCTGGCTGTAGTGCAGCGCGAGGCTATTCAATAAGACCTAGGGGTTATAATAGATTAAACAGGTAAGGTGAGTGAGTAAGTCCAGGTAGCAGCGAAAAAGGCAAATGCAATGTTAGGTATGGAAAAAAGAAATATTAAACATAGGAGCATGGAAGTGATAGTCAAACTGTATAAAGTAGTGATTAGACCTAAATTGGAGTACTGTGCACAGGTGTGGAGTCCTTATTGTAAAGGGGATATAAACTTGCTGGATAGGATGCAAAGAAGAACAACAAAACTGATAGTGAGATTTCAGAATTACAGTTATGAGGAGACTCAGAAAAACAAGCCTAAAGTGTCTAGAAAAGAGAAGAATTCAACGTGATTTAATACAGGTTTATAAGATGATAAAGAGAAAGGATAAATTAGACTTATAACAAGTATTTCAAAGTACAGCCGCCTACTAGAACAAGAGGGCACAGTCACAAATTAAGTAAAGAAAAGTCCAGATTAGATACCAAGGAATATTTTTTTAGTCCGAGAGTGGTGAATGCTTGGAATGCATTGCCACAGGAAATAGTGGAGGCATTGTCAATGAATGTATTCAAGAATAGATTGTATGCACATAGTTTTTAATTGTAGTAAGAGAAACTGGCTGTATACATACTCTGCAGAGTCTTCTAAGTCAGTGTAAAGACTTTTATTATAAAGATAATAAAGTTCACTTAGGTGTCAGCGACTCGTTGTGTTGGTCGACCACTGTCGTGTTCAATGTCAGCTGCAGATTGCCATTACCCATCTAAAGCTGAGCGAGAGTCGGCCAACTGTCGAAGTCATGTTATTCTTCTTCAGCGTTCGTTCTCAATCTCCCTCTATCTAACCCTGAACAGGGCTTTGCAAGTGGCAGCATGTAGTCCGGAGAACGGAATGCGTTGTGTCGCTAGTTTCCAGCTTGACTGCGAAATTTGCACCTTTCGGTCCGAGACATCCGTCCTTGGCAGTGAAGTCATGATATGAGGGGTTGTCCTCACCTGCTCTTCCAACTAACCAGTGGGAGGTCATTGGCACAGATTTGTGGAGAATCAGATGAACCGGGACATCTTGGGCCAGGGCAAACATCATCTCCGAATAGGAAGAGATGACAGCAATCCAAGTTTTCCCAGACAGGATGGAGTTTTGTCTTTGTAGTGACCTATGCATTTAGAACAAAGTCATTTCAGCAGATACAGTGAATGTGTCTCTGATTTTGCACTGGGAGACCTCAAGTCTTGATATGCCACATTAAGCCGTGTCCATGTCTCATAGTGCAGCAAAGATGACACCTAACAGGCTGCAGGTCTAACTATGCTCTCATGTTTTAGTCTATTATTGATTCCACCAGGCTGCAGATTTGATTGGGTTTCACACCAGTTGACGACTCAGACTTGTGCTCACGGAAACGTGTTACAGCTTTCCATTTGGATAGTTCGCTCATTTTGTGGCGTTTTCCCCCGCAATTATTCTGGCAAAGTCATCAGCTATTTTAAATAGTATTTCAGCTACCCTGTGTCGGTCGTATTTCCACGGTCCAGTGCACACGATATTGGCACCATTCGCCCTGTTTGCTGACAATATATAGGCCAATAATTACTATCACATCATCTGAGGCGAGATTGGGCACTACCTTGTTATCAACATGCCCAAGACACATTGCTCGCTCTCTGAGTTTTGCCTTTATTCCTCACAACACCTAACCTAAGGCAACAGAGTATTCAGCTTCCCTCAAGGAGTTCGCAAGGACCACATTCGACACACTTACAATGATACCACGAGGGACCAGGGCTTCATCCCCGGATATTGGAAGTTGAATGCGAATTGCTGCTAGGAGTTTGCTGCAGCATGGTCAATCGACGCAAAAGCTCACTGATGTCTAAGCGAATATTATTATTATGTCTCAAAACCATACAGGAGAATAGAAATCACACATGACTGGTAGATATGTAGTTTGGATTGAAGGGACAGCCTGCTGTTACTCCATACGCATCATGAAGACTCCAAACACTACCTCCCCTACAGCAGTAACTATTATTGAGATGAGATGGTTTCTGGCTAACAATATCTAGTTTTTATATTTTTCAGGGAGGAACTGGGAAAATTTGTAGAAACTCAAGGAGCACCATCACCTGGGGCACAGACACTCACCACCATATTGTCCAAACCTTTTACGCGTCTGGACAGGTACCCTAGCCTCCTGAAGGAGTTAGAGAGGCATGTAGAGGTAATGGCTCTTTGTGCAGCCCAACTGTATTTTTAAAATTTTTTTCAACCTCGGCTCAATCATTCTTTTATTAGTTGTGAATAAAATGTCAATGATCTTCTTTCATAGTCTTAGTCTTAATATACCACCTTAACCTACTTTACACAATTTTAAAGTTACGTCACGAAGAGGAAGACTAACGTCTGGTCAGGCAAAATATACTGGCCAAGAGCCTCACCTTGGCTTCCTGGTAGCCTTTCCTGGAAATGGGATGTTTTCATGGAACCATGGGCTAATGAGGTGATGGATCGAAAAACTTACCTATTTTTTGGTACATCAGTTGACTTGTAGATCCATGAAATTGCCACTTAGCACTGATAAGTGTTCCTAACCAGATCGGCATATCTGTTAGTTTCTACTAGACACGTATTTATAACATCTACATAAACAAACTAAACAGACCTACCTCAGAAAAAATTTGTTGCAACAGCTTAACTTCATCACAATCAATAATGGAATAACCTTCAAAATCCAAATGAAACAAGGACAAAATAAAAATTGTTTAAAGTCAATCAACCAATCTTGTCATTTTCAAGATGGGAGGAAGCCGCTTGATTTTTCAGCACGACACATCACGTCATGGTTGTTGATTTTGAGAACCTCTAATCTTTTTTTAATTTTAATTTTTGTGTGTCTAGAGACATATATTAATAAATAACGTGTTGGTGTTATTGTGTGTATGTTAGTTTCTGAGACACAAGAAGATAAAGGTGATAGTGATGAAAAATAGCTAGTACTAGCGACGTCTCTTGGTCAAAATAAAAAAAATTTTAATTCGCAGAAAACGTACTATTACTACTCAAAGGACATCAAAGGCCGCCGTCCATCATAGACGATGATGGCATAATTTATTTTGCTAGCGCTATTTATAGTAAGTATTAACTGCGCTACTTTTTATCCTCACTCTCTCGGCTCGTGCCGCTCAACCCCAGTAGCAAGTCAAGGACAAGACGACTAGGGGGCGATTACCAGATGCAGGGGACTCTGCATCAAGCACCCGTGAAAAAGACGGCAGAGTCCGGAGTCTAATCCACACCACCTGATCACGAGGCCGATGGCTTAACCACTTCGCCACGGAATCCCCACTATTACTACTATCGATGTAATATAATGGCTACGTCTGTGACTTCGGCTATAAACATAATTATTGTATCTACATAAACAAACTAAATATATCTACCTCAGAAAGATCCGTTGCAGAAACTTAACTTCCCATTCTCAATAATGGGTGAATCTTCAAATCCAAGAGAAAAGCAGACAAAATCCTTTCCAAAAATCTAAAACAAATTTCAAAATTGCCATTTTTTTGTTCTAGCAGTACATGATGTAAGTTGGAACTTTCTACAATCAAAAGAGCAGTATGTTCAGCCGTTTCTATGGTATAAACCCAGTAGTTTATATACGATAAAGTGATGACCCTAGAGCTGGAGGTGTACGACGACTGTGGACCGGAGCCCACACATTGTAATTTCATGCCTACAGTAAAGGTTTTAAACATCTTTATGCAGTGGTTCCAAAACTGTGTGCCTCGACAACCTGGGGGTGCAGTGGCTAGTTTACAGGGGAGATGCGAAACTTTCCAATATTTTCATCAACTGCGCACCGCAATTGTTAAGTAGGCTTATTGTCTGGTTTGGGGTTTCCGTGAAAAAAATTATGATACACTAAAGGTGATGTGGACCGAAACAGTTTAAGAACCACTGTCTTAATATGTAATTTATTTATTAATTTTCTTCAGGAGAGCCACCCAGACAGAGGCGACACCCAGCGAGCCATAGCAGTGTACAGAAATATTGCAGTAAGTTATATTTTTCAGTAAATCTTATTGTTTATAAAATTCAATCTCGTGTGGATATCTGAGTTCCTTAACTGGGGAGGATAGAATAATAGGACCACTGCACTTCCATGTTGAATGGGCACCCTAGTCGACAGTGAGCTTGCTTGCTAATACTGGGATTACAGCGGGCCAGGGTTTTAAATCATGGACAGGCAGAGAAAAAAAACAGGGCGTAATTCTTTCCTGGTACGACCACTCGTCCAGATGACGCAGCTGTAAATGGGTACCTGACGCATGAGTTTTGAAAGGTATAAACAGCAAGGAAGAGAACTGGCCACCCCACCTCACATTGCGTCAGAAGATGCCATCGCCAAAATTGATGCAACAATTTGAGTGGACTGTCGCTGGAACTTACGTTCGCCATACTTTTTATCACCATACACTGCCTGCATTCTGTGATGAATATCAACTGGTCGACATCCTTCAGCTGTTAGAAACCGAATCACCACTCGCTGATCAACTCTGGATGGATTCCATATCACTCCCACCATGTTTTCAGCGGTCTCCTGAGGAAACAATGAGTCAGAGGATAATGAAATTTTGCAAATTTGACGGTTGATATGTGCTGTTTACACCAGAAGTGACGTCATCATGCACATCGTACGTATGTTCACTTGTTGCAGTATGGTCTGGTTTAGTTTGAAACCCCCTTCCAAGCATCCATTTGGTCACACACACAAAAACTATAACCTGCATTTTGTTCCAAGAGCTTCATCAAGGACAGAAAACAATACATACAACATTAACAAATGTGGACAGAGAACAATACATACAACATTAACAAATGTGGACAGAGAACAATACATACAACATTAACAAATGTGGACAGAGAACAATACATACAACATTAACAAATGTGGACAGAGAACAATACATACAACATTAACAAATGTGGACAGAGAACAATACATACAAGATTAACAAATGTGGACAGAGAACAACACATACAACATTAACAAATGTGGACAAAGAACAATACATACAACATTAACAAATGGGAACAGAACAATACATACAACATTAACAAATGTGAACAGAGAACAATACATACAACATTAACAAATGGGAACAGAACAATACATACAACATTAACAAATGTGGACAGAGAACAATACATACAACATTAACAAATGTGGACAGAGAACAATACATACAACATTAACAAATGTGGACAAAGAACAATACATACAACATTAACAAATGGGAACAGAACAATACATACAACATTAACAAATGTGAACAGAGAACAATACATACAACATTAACAAATGTGGACAGATAACAATACATACAACATTAACAAATGTGGACAGAGAACAACACATACAACATAAACAAATGTGGACAGAGAACAATACATACAACATTAACAAATGTGGACAGAGAACAATACATACAAGATTAACAAATGTGGACAGAGAACAATACATACAACATTAACAAATGTAGACAGAGAACAATACATACAACATTCATTAATGTGGACAGATAACAATACATACAACATTAACAAATGTGGACAGAGAACAATACATACAACATTAACAAATGTGGACAGAACAATATATACAACATTAACAAATGTGGACAGAGAACAATACATACAACATTAACAAATGTGGACAGAGAACAATACATCCAACATTAACAAATGTGGACAGAACAATATATACAACATTAATTAATGTGGAAACTGTTCATGAAATGTTGCTATGCTAAACACAACAAATGATCTTTTTTTCTCCCTCAGAATTCCTGTTTGGAAATTCGTAAATTGAAGGAAATGGAGTTTGAGATTATTACTAGCGCAATCCAGGGATGGGAGGGAGAGGTAAGGCCTGATATCCATGTAGTAATAATTTATCATGGGTTATCATTTGATATCCTGAATTGCTTGCATTTCGATGAGACCTGATATAGGTTGATATTTCTTATCTTTGTGAGAAGGAAAATATTTATCAGATTTATATTTATCTTTGAGAAGTGAAGTGATACATTGAGAGATGAAGTGATACATTTATCAGTTTTATGGTTCATGTATTTGAGAGATGAAGTGATACATTTATCAGATCTTTGGGAGATGAAGTGATACATTTATCAGATCTTTGAGAGATGAGGTGATACATTTATCAGTTTTATATTTCTTATCTTTGAGAGATGAAGTAATATATTTATCAGTTTTATGTTTCTTATCATTGAGGGATGAAGTGATACTTTAATCAGTTTTATGGTTCAGCTAATCTGCTCAATCAGTACTTTGGCACAGTCTACACAAAAGAGGACTGCTCCAAGATCCCAGAGCCAATAGATATTTTTCAAAGAGACATGGATACAGTGGGATTAAGATCAATCTGTATTACACAGGAAATGGTTTTTAAAAAATTGGAGGGGTTGAAAGTGAATAAATGTCCAGGTCAAGATGGTATTCATCCAAAATTGCTGTATGAAATTAGAGACCAACTAGCAAAACCATTGGCTATATTATGTTCTCAATCACTTACAAAAGGGATTTTTCCACGGGATTGGAAAGATGCAGGAGTGATCCCCTTATTCAAAAAAGGCAAAAAATCAGATCCAGCAAATTATAGACCGGTGAGTTTAACGAGCATAGTCTGTAAATTGTTAGAGTCAATAATCAAAGAAAACATTGTAATGCATTTAGACAAATTTAATCTAATTAGAAATAGTCAGCATGGGTTTACTAGAGGAGATCATGCTTAACAAATCTATTAGAATTCATGGAGGAGGTTACTAAAATCATAGATAAAGGGGAGCCAGTGGATGTTATTTATCTAGACTTTGCAAAGGCCTTTGATAGAGTACCTCATCAAAGATTATTTCGAAAGTTAAAATCACATGGAATAGGTGGGGAAGTTGCCAAATGGATTGAAAATTGGTTAACGGGAAGAAGGCAGAGGGTGGGCATAAATAAGGAGTACTCTGAGTGGTGTGAAGTGAAAAGTGGTGTGCCACAGGGCTCGGTTTTGGGACCAATTTTGTTCTTGATATATATAAATGATTTGGACATTGATATGGGATCCATGATTGCAAAATTTGCTGATGACACAAAACTATGCAGTAGTGTCTCATCTAAAGCGGAAGTGGATATATTGATGTCGGATTTAGATAAAATTCGAGAATGGTCTGTAAGCTGGCAAATGGAGTTTAATGTAGATAAATGTACAGTCATCCACATGGGTAGATCCAAAATGGAACATAATTACAGAATGGGAGAAAACAATATTAGAAAGATAGATAAGGAAAGGGACCTAGAGGTTAAAATAGATCATACAGGAAAGGTGAGTGAGCAAGTTAAGGTAGCAGTGAAAAAGCCAAATGCAATGTTAGGTATGATAAAAAGAAATATTAAACATAGGAGCAAGGAAGTGATCGTCAAACTGTATAAAGCTTTAGTTAGACCTAGATTGGAGTACTGTGTACAGGTGTGGAGTCCTTATCATAGAGGGGACATAAACATGCTAGAAAGAATACAAAAAAGAGCGACAAAGATGATAGTGGGATTCCAGAATTACAGTTATGAGGAACGACTCAGAAAAACCGGCCTACAGTGTCTTGAAGAGAGAAGAATTCGTGGTGACTTAATACAGGTTTATAAGATGATCAGAGGAATCGATAAATTAGACTATAACAAGTTTTTAAAAATACAGTCACCTACAATAACACGAGGGCATAGCTACAAGCTGATTAAAGAGAGGTCCAGGTTAGATATTAGGAAATATTTTTTTAGTCAGAGAGTGGTGTCTGCTTGGAATACATTGCTAGGGGAGGTAGTGGAGGCAGGGACAGTTAATGCATTTAAGAATAAACTGGATGCGCATAGCTTTTAGAGCAAGGTGATGTAAATGTAACTGGTTGTATACAGACTCTGCAGGGTCTTCTAAACCAGTATAAAGACGTTAAGTTATATGCGAGGCGAAGTGATACATTTATCATTGTTACATTTCAGGAAATTGCCAAGCTTGGGGAAGTGATACATTTATCACAAGTCAAAATGATCACACAGACAGGAGATAAATACGAGCGCATATTTGTCCTATTTTCATCCTGCCTGGTCATGTTATCCATGAGCAATCGACTAAGTAGTTATCATTACGAGGTAAGTCAGGAGCAAGAGTGCAATGCAAGTATTGAAGAAAGAAAAGAAGAGTGTAAACAGATGAATACGTAATGTTATCGAGGCCCGACTGGGGGTTGGGGGTTGCATAACAAGGGCAACTGCCCAGAGTTGCAAACTGGGGATTGTCAATATTGGTGGGGGGGGGGGGGAATTTGTCAAAATTGGTAGTGGGGAGGGTGTCAAAATTGGTGGTGGGGGGGGGGGGGGAGGGGTTGTGTCAAAATTGGTAGAGGGGGAAATTTAAAATTCAAATAATTCAAATAGCATGTTAATGTTAGAGTATTTCAATAATGGTGACATATGGTATGCAGTTGCATTTGCTTTTTATCAGCTGATCTCAATTTCTCTGTCTACACCTCCGTCATGTGTGGAAACACTGCCCACACCTCCGTCATGTGTGGAAACACTGGCCACACCTCCGTCCTGTGTGGAAAAACTGCCCACACCTCCACCGTCCTGTGTGGAAACACTGCCCACACCTCCGCCGGTCTGTGTGGAAACACTGCCCACACCTCCACCGTCCTGTGTGGAAACACTGCCCACACCTCCACCGTCCTGTGTGGAAACACTGCCCACACCACCGTCCTGTGTGGAAACACTGCCCACACCTCCATCCTGTGTGGAAACACTGCCCACACCTCCGTCCTGTGTGGAAACACTGCCCACACCTCCATCCTGTGTGGAAACACTGCCCACACCTCCACTGTCTTGTGTGGAAACACTGCCCACACCTCTGTCCTGTGTGGGAACACTGTCCACACCTCCACCGTTCTATGTGGAAACACTGCCCACACCTCCACCGTCCTGTGTGGAAACACTGCCCACACCTCCACCGTCCTGTGTGTAAACACTGCCCACACCTCCGCCGTCCTGTGTGGAAACACTGCCCACACCTCCATCCTGTGTGGAAACTGCCCACACCTCCATCCTGTGTGGAAGCACTGCCCACACCTCTACCGTCCTGTGTGGAAACACTGCCCACACCTCCACCGTCCTGTGTGGAAACACTGCCCACACCTCCGTCCTGTGTGAAAACACTGCCCACACCTCCACCATCCTGTGTGGAAACACTGCCCGCACCTCCATCCTGTGTGGAAACACTGCCCACACCTCCACCGTCCTATGTGGAAACACTGCCCATTTACTTGAACTCCTGCACCTGTTTAATCTTGGCCCGGCTCACCGTAATGTTCATGTTTTCTGGCTTATCTGCATAGTTTCTGTGTTGGAATTTATTTTTTCCTTCGCTTGCTCTCAATCTCCCACTACCAAGTCCTAAACAGGATATAGTCCAGAGAACGGAAAGTGTTGTGTTGATAGTTTACAGATTGACTGCGATATTCGTCGATAGTTTACAGATTGACTATGATATTCGCACCTATTGGTCCGACACATCTGTCTTCGGCAAATTGGATGTGTTAATTTTTACGTTAGACTAGATAATTTATGTGTCATCTCAGACAGTGTTAAGAAGTACGGTAATGTGAGGTGATGTCTGTGTACAGCAGACATGCTGGTAAAAATTCAACTCTTCCATGAACATACAACCTGCCTCCGCACATTGTTGAGAATACAACGGCATGATAGGGTACCAGACACATAATTTTTCACGATGGTAAAAATGCTGAGCTTAGTTGAATCCTGGTATTCGTTCAGGCCAGGTAGCCAAAAGCAGCTTGAATCCGTGCCTGTCCTTCACCTTGGAGTACCATGACGGTCTAAGGAATTGGTGCAGGTCATCTCTCCATCTCGTTGGCAAGTGGTCGCACGGACGGTTGTAGTTGTATGGCAACCAGAAAGACGCCCTTTTCATCCTTCTATCGTCAGCCATGCGGACCACATGGCCGGCCCATCTGTACTTTCACATTAACGAAAATTTAACGACATCATGGAACAGTCTATTTGCGGATGTCGGTATTTCGGATGTGGTCTCTTAAGAAGATATTTAGGACTCTTTGTTTTATTGTTCTTTCAGTAATACAGAGCTTCTCTGCATCTAATTTGGGTAGATTCCAAACCTCACACCCATATACCATTGTTCGGATAACTATGCTATTGAAGGTCAGAGCCCTTGGCCTTGTCATCAGTTATCCGCAGAGCATTCACACATTGTTGCTGAAAACCCAGATCAAGTGGGCCAGCCACATTGTGCGCATTCCCAAGCAACAAATGTATTGCAAGCCGAAAGAGTGCATGCATCTGTTCGGTGGGCAAAAGAAACATTTCAAAGACTCCCTCAAACCATCTCTCGCTTCAACGTCCATGTAAACTCATCGGAGTACCTAGCACCAGGCAGAGCCAATTCCATTGCGTAGGAATATAGAATCTCCTAGGCTCTGTGAAAACTTCCTGTCCGAAAAGACAAAACAACTGACACTCACACGTCCAACCCTGACTTTATATGTTGTATACGTGGAAGGGAATAATGTGTTATAATTGGACTATACAGCCGCCCCTGGACTGACTGGTTGATGAGGTGCAATGCGACATGTCTGACTGCTGATGTCATCATCGGAAGTGACGTGCGGCTGTTATTATTATTAATGAGGTAATATTCTAGACCTGTTTTGTTATTTGTTACATGTTTTGTGTAATGCAATATTGTTCAGATTTGCTGTGCATTCTTGTAGGGCAAGATTCCCCTTACTGGCTTAACTGCTAGTCCTTGTGAAAACACAGAGAGCTTCCAGAATGCTATTGAGATCTCAGGTAAGAGTCAAGACAGGGAAGAATGGAAGTAATAGTAGAAGTAATAGTAGTAAGAGTAGTAGTGGTAATAGTAGTAGTAGTAGTAGTAGTGGTAGTGGTGGTGGGAGTAGTAGTAGTAGTGGGAGTAGTAATAGTGGGAGTAGTAGTAATAGTGAGAGTAGTAGTAGTAGTGGGAGTAGTAATAGTAGTGGGAGGTGGTGGTGGTGGGAGTAGTAATAGTGAGAGTAGTAGTATTAGTGGTGGGAGTAGTAGTAGTGGTAGGAGTAGTAGTAGTGGTGGTAGGAGTAGTGGTGGTATTAGTAGTGGTAGTAGTAGTGGTGGGAGGAGTAGGAGTAGTAGTAGTGGTGGGAGTAGTAGTAGTGGTGGGAGGAGTAGTAGTGGTGGTGGGAGTAGTGGTGGTAGGAGTAGTGGTGGGAGTAGTAGTAGTGGTGGTAGGAGTAGTGGTGGTAGTAGTAGTGGTAGTAGTAGTGGTGGGAGGAGTAGGAGTAGTAGTAGTGGTGGGAGTAGTAGTAGTGGTAGTAGTAGTAGTGGAAGTAGTAGTAGTAGTAGTGGTAGGAGTAGTAGTGGTGGGAGTAGTAGTAGTGGTGGTAGTAGTAGTGGTGGTAGTAGTAGTGGTAGTGGTGGTAGGAGTAGTGGTGGTAGGAGTAGTGGTGGGAGTAGTAGTAGTAGTAGTAGTGGTAGTAGTAGTAGTAGTGGTAGAAGTGGTAGTAGTAGTATTAGTGGTGGGAGTAGGAGTAGTAGTAGTGGTAGGAGTAGTGGTGGGAGGAGTAATAGTGGTGGGAGGAGTAATAGTGGTGGGAGGAGTAGTGGTGGGAGGAGTAGTAGTAGTGGTGGGAGTAGTAGTAGCAGTGGTGGGAGGAGTAGTAGTAGTGGTGGGAGGAGTAGTGGTGGGAGGAGTAGTAGTAGTGGTGGGAGTAGTAGTGGTGGTGGGAGGAGTAGTGGTAGTGGTGGGAGTAGTAGTGGTGGTGGGAGGAGTAGTAGTGGTGGGAGTAGTAGTGGTGGTGGGAGGAGTAGTAGTAGTGGTGGGAGTAGTAGTGGTGGTGGGAGGAGTAGTAGTAGTGGTGGGAGTAGTAGTGGTGGTGGGAGGAGTAGTAGTAGTGGTGGGAGTAGTAGTGGTGGTGGGAGGAGTAGTAGTAGTGGTGGGAGGAGTAGTGGTGGTGGGAGGAGTAGTAGTAGTGGTGGGAGTAGTAGTGGTGGGAGGAGTAGTGGTGGTGGGAGGAGTAGTGGTGGTGGGAGGAGTAGTAGTAGTGGTGGGAGGAGTAGTAGTAGTGGTGGGAGGAGTAGTGGTGGTGGGAGGAGTAGTAGTAGTGGTGGGAGTAGTAGTGGTGGGAGGAGTAGTGGTGGTGGGAGGAGTAGTAGTAGTGGTGGGAGGAGTAGTGGTGGTGGGAGGAGTAGTGGTGGGAGGAGTAGTAGTAGTGGTGGGAGTAGTAGTAGCAGTAGTGGTGGGAGGAGTAGTAGTGGTGGTGGGAGGAGTAGTGGTGGTGGGAGGAGTAGTGGTGGTGGGAGGAGTAGTAGTAGTGGTGGGAGGAGTAGTGGTGGGAGGAGTAGTAGTAGTGGTGGGAGGAGTAGTGGTGGGAGTAGTAGTAGTAGTAGCAGTAGTGGTGGCATTAGTAGTAAGAGTAGTAGTGGTAGTAGTAACAATAGTGGTAGTAGCAGAAAGTAGTATTAGTGGTAGTAGGAGTTAGTAGCAGTAGTAGGATTAATAGTAGTAGTTGTTGTAGTAGTAATATCAAAAGTAGTGGTAATAGTAGCAGTAGTTATAATAGTAGTGATAGCTGCACCAGTAATAATATCATCAATAGAGGTAGTATTAATAGTAGTAGTAATAGTTGTTGGTGTTGAATGTTTAAGTTTACTCTATTGTACACCCTGAAAAGGGTGTTAAATGGCAGGTTGCAGTAGAGTTCCTTACATCCCGAACGTGCTGAAGAAAGTGGACCAGCTTCCTTCAGGGCGTTGTGCTGTGCGTGGCTCCATCTGTGGGACATTCACTACTACAGATATCACTTCGATCCCCGTCTTGCTGCTGGCCGCCCACCCCCTCTTTGTGATCTCTATTCACTGTTTCCAGAGCCTCTTATCAAAGTATGAGTAGGGTCTTGTTTAGCTCTGGTTCGCTGACCTTGATGCAGACAGCCAGATTGAGTCCCTGGCTGCTGTCAGCTCATTCACTGTGCTGCATTTTTGGCCCCAAGGGAAACGAGGCTGATGAATGATCATTAAGTATGAGGTGCGATCAGATGGAGCAGGGACTTTTTGTTCTAGTTCTACCTGAATGGGTTAGATCTTTCTGGAACTACTATCATTAGTTAGGGGCACAAGTGTCCTATAACTGCTAGGTGGCTCACTTGCCATGGGCCAGTCACGGGACAGATAAATAAAAATGGCTGGCAACACTGTTAGAGCTTGGATGAAAAAGCGTGTTGTAATGAAGTTTCTTGTGAAAGAAGGCGTGAATCCTGCGGAAATTTACAGAAGACTGCATTCACATTACGATAATGAAACACTCAGCCACAATAAGACATTTGAATGGTGTAAAAGTTTTAGAGAAGGCCGTACATCCGCGAGTGATAATCCCGGCTGTGGTGGCTCTCAACCCATCAGTCATTCCTGTGAATATCCAGATTGTGGAACGCCTTATCCTGAAAAATAGACGCATAACATGTCGCGAAATTGCACAAGAGGCAAGTCTTTCTCTGGGTACAGTGAACAAGAGGCAAGTCTTTCTCTGGGTACAGTGAACAAGAGGCAAGTCTTTCTCTGGGTACAGTGAATACTATTAGTCATGAACATTTTCATGTTCTGAAGATAGTGCACGTTAGGTTTGATCTCAAAGGGTGTCCAGCTCCTGCAAGAAATGCTCAACCTCATACAGCTCACCGCACTATGTGCCATATGCAGCAACTTGGCTGGGAGGTATTGCCACATCCACCTTACAGCCCAGACCTCGCTCCAAGCGATTTCCACCTGTTTGGACCCCTAAAACAATTGCAGGCAGTTCAGCATTTCAGCACTGATGACAAAGTGAAAGTAGCTGTCCTGGATTGGTTCAGACATGCTGACAAATATTTTCAAGCACTACTTAAATGCTGAAATAAATGCATACATTTTTTCAGGAGATTATATCAAAAAATAAGTAGCACTGTTACTACTTGAAAATGAATGCATACATTTTTTCAGGAGATTATATCAACAAATAAATAGCACTGTTACTACTTGAAAATGAATGCATACATTTTTTCAGGAGATTATATCAAAAAATAAATAGCATTTTTACTACTTGAAAAAAATAACAGCGCCCCGGTTTGACTTGAATACCCCACGTAGTAACAGTTGTTGTTGAATGCCCACAATGAGTAGGTTACTCTTTTGTGCACCCTGAAAAGGACGTTAAGTGGCGGGTTGCAGTATAGGACCTGGGTCCTCCAGTCGGTTGTGCTATGCTTGGCTTCATCTGCGTGTCGCTCACTACTATGGAGATCATGTCGATCCCTCACCTTGTTAGGCAGCCATGAAAACAGCCCATTTCCAGGAAGGGCTACGAGGAAGCCAAGGTGAGGGTCTTGTCCAGTATGTTTTGTTTAACACGGACTAACATGCCTGACCAGTATATTTTGCCTGACCAGGCGTTAGTCTTCCTTCCCTCGTAGTAACAGTAATAGTAGATCAAATGGCCAGAGGTTTCCTAATTCTTCCTAGAAAATGATTGATCTTTTCCTCTGTGTCATGACAGCACCCATGATTGAGAAAATCACTGTTTTGTGTGGAACAAGAATGGAGGTAATCGCCTGGTTAGAAATTTTGAATCAGCAGTTGTCACAATCAGGAAATCCAACCACTTCCACTAAACTTCAGCCTTTGCATGTTCATATGGTAAGTTACTATCAGAGTGTGCAAATACATCTGTTTCTTATTCGTGTGTGCAAAAACATATGTTTATTATTTGTGTGTGCAAAAACATGTTTCTTATTAGAGTGTGCAAATACATCTGTTTCTTATTAGAGTGTGCAAATACATCTGTCAGAAAAACTGGCCTACAGTGTCTAGAAAAGAGAAGAATTTGAGATGACTTAATACAGGCTTATAAGATGATAAAAGGAACAGATAAATTAGACTATAACGAGTTTTTCAAAATACAACCACCCACAAGAACAAGAGGGCATAGCTACAAATTAACTAAAGAGAGGTCAAGATTAGATATTAGGAAATATATTTTTAGTCCGGTAAAGACCTGAAACTTGCAGTTTCCTTCGTGAGCCTCACTGGGCTAGAAGCATAGCAACAGTTGATTGATAAAGAAGAAGACTATCACAGTGTACAAACACATTTACAGTGTACTCTATTAGAGTGTATGCTAATATCCCGACCTGCAGCTCTTCAACGTGGTGCTTCATACTTACTGACATTTCTGCATTACCATTGTGCTCTGGAGTTATGGCGCTTGCTTCGAAGTCACGGACATTAACATCCTCTCTTACAGACTTCCTTCAGTAGTCTTACTTCCTTCATTTTAACTTCTCTGCAAAAAGTAAATTAGTGTGTTTTCTTTCCAAAAATGTTTTCTCTGTTGAATGCCTACAATGAGTAAGGGTCCTCCAGGTAGTTGTGCTATGCTTGGCTTCATCTGCATGTCGCTCACTACTGTGCGAATCACGTCAATCACCCAACCTTGTTGGCCAGGCTGCCATGAATCATCCCATTTCTAGAGAAAACTGCGTGGAGGTTGAGGTGAGGGTATTTGCCAGTATATTTTGCCTGACGCTGGCTAACATGTCTGATCAGAATGTTATGCCTGAGAAGACTTTATTCGCCTCTCACAATGTTAGTGTTAATAACTGATAAACTTACAGAGTTTCGTACATTCTTATCTAATATTTAATCTTTGTTTTCTACATTTTAGATCAGTGTTTCCTAACATCTTTGCACCTATGGACCAATGAAAATAGGAAACAATTTTTGCGGACCGCTCATACAGAATTTTAAAACCATGATTTATATACTATTTTGCGCAATTGATTTTAAATCTATTATAAAATAAAAATTGCATAGTTATTTAAAATAACCAGAAACCAAGCAGTAAATAAAAATTCTAATATTAGAACGTCTTGAACTTTTGAAAAAGATATAATGTCTCTTGTCCATCTTCTCCTCTGCCTCTTTTGCCAGGTACCATACCCTCCAGTATCGTTATTTCTAACCCTAAGAAAAATCTGCATCCTCTTCTGCCCTCAGTCATTTTGACCATGTCTTGTCACTGAATAAAGGTAGCTGAGGACGAGAGAGTGAGGCTGACGTGTGCAACCATCAGGGCATTTGATGTGGCCGAAGTATGTTCATTTCAATATTTCATTCAAGTAAAGTTGTTGAGAAATCTGTTGCTACTTCTTTGCTAGAATATTTTATAACCACGGCTACAACGTTGTTTCAGAGAGAAAAAGCACTGCATTGACATCAATTTGGTTTCTCTGTTTGGTTTTGATCACTGACAGCTGAAAAAGTCTTTTCATACCAAATCGGTAGGGGAATACATGACCAACAATGTAATAGAAATTAGTTCACCTGAAGACGAACTCCGCAGTTAAGTCGCAATACATTTTTCGCTGATTGGTAGGAAATGTCTGCGAACCGACAGCAGTCCGAGGATGGGAAACACTGTTTAGACCATTACAAAAAGTATAGTACGTGATTTACTAAATTGTTTTAATCTTGTACATCCCAGACCACCACCTGCCAGACAAGTGTGAGTACAGTTACTCCTGCTAAAACTGCCCAGATCACATCCAACCCACCTGCAGCTCCGCCTCCCCAGTTTCCTCTGTCCAGCAAGACATCCAGCGTGTGGAGCATGACCTGTTTAAGGCCCTCTCCGCCGTTGAGGCCTACTCTCATGTGCCGAGATGAAGTCCTCAAGTCTCCGAGGGCAGGACGGAAATCAACCCATAAACGAAAACCTGGTAGGTTTTAAGCTGAGCTCATTTTTTGCAACTCAATGTCACTTGTGTTTTCCTGCGTGTATTTTTTTTATATCTCCGACTAAATGGTTTTACGACGGGCTGTGTGCACACTTGAGATGAGAATCTGAATACTCCCACACTGAGGCTATGTTATAAGAGACATTTATCAGTGCTGTCTAACCCCACTAGTGTTGTTGTTACAGATCCAGCAGCATCCAGGCTCTTGCCTTGGGCCCAGTTCCATATAATGGTACCTGCTTGTGTTTGTTAGTTGTTGTTTAGTGCATACAATACAAGTGTTCCATTCATCTGGTCTCGGAGGAAGAAGCATTTTCTAACATTGTTTAGTGCCGAGCCCCCAAGGAGATGATGATCAATGGTTCTGTATAGGTGTGTGCACAGCTGACACTCAGGATTGTGTTGTTGGATTTTGTTCAGGTGATTGTTAAGTGGGATGTGTTGTGTTCTCAGCCGGAAAATGTGCTCGGATCCCTCCTTGTGAGTTAATTGATACTGACATCTGGATATGTTCTTACCATATGTCTGTAGGCTTCCTTCTGGGGTAGCAGAACTCTTCACTCTTGGCTTTGCACGTAAACAATTTCCCTGTTGAGTGTGGAGTAGCCATTTAGGTAGTGTGAAAAATGTAGAGCCGGCGCAACTCCGACTGGTCTGTTGCCATCTAGGTGTGGCGCTATTGACCGACAAAGTTCAGATTTTGGAAAGCTGGACGGATCATATTGAAACCATTTTCAACTGTTCGTCCATCATCAGCGCACAAGCCATAGCTCGCATGCCAAAGGCTACTATTAACCAGAGGCTTGATCTTGAGACTACAGAGGCAGAGGTCAGGAAGGTTGTCAGCTCGACGTCCAAAGGCAAGGCTCCTGGTTCTGATTCCATCCAGGTAGAGATTTACCAAACAGGGGGTCCTGTGCTTCTTCAGGAACTGACTACACTATTATGTTGAGCAGCACTGCATTTCCGGCACACCAATAGGTGCACAGTCTTTTGATAGATGATGAAAAGTAAGAATAGTCATTGATCTTGTAACCAACTGTTTAACTGATCTGTCCTTTTTAGGCATCCTTCTTTGACTTATGTTTGATTATGAACCTCTGTGTGTTGTGACAAGAGGTTACACAGCTAGTTCATATATATATTTGATGCTTGATCGATCCTTCTTCAGCCTCTACTACCATCACTGTGCTGTATCTATATTTTATATAATGTGTTGCGGACTCTTAATGTTTTCCTTTGACCATGATTCATTCGTTTTATTTCTACCATTGCTGTATTGGACGTGCTGTTATATTTATTTTTTCTTGCCCAGCTGGCTGTTCCATTTGTTCTGAATGTATTGATTGCCAGCTTGTTCATAGATTCTAAATTTATTTTGTTTATCTGATTTAATTTGTTGTTTAGTTGTGGACATGTTGTTGCTCTGGCTTGCATGAAGAAATGAATTTATAAGATTCATCAACGAAGTGGCAAACGCTGGGCCTCATTTGCTGTCTCAGCAGACAAGGAGTGTCATCTCATGTCTTGTCTGCCAGAGACCATATCTTTTATATTCATATTTCCACATTCTCATGGCATTGTTATTTTCAAATGTCAAAACACTTTTTTGTTGCTCGAGTTCATTCAGGGAGGGCTCTGTTTGTAACAGAGATGAGAATAAGACCATTGCCACACTGATAACATGCCGTAGTGTTGCCTAACCCCTGTAGGATAGTAGATGAAAAATGACTCATAGAACCAACTAGGTTGGCCTCCCCACATGTGCTCAATTTTTTTCATTGCTGAAAGTGAAGACGGCGGTGCACGAACTCCATAACTCCTGTGGTGGTTCCAAAATTTCCACTGATTTCATCTTCGTCCAGAAAAGGACATTTGTGATGTTGTGTCGTCGATTGCAGCAAAGCTGCAATATCTGCTTTTCGGCACGACACATCCGATTTCAGTGCAACATTTTTTAGACCGGGTTTGCCAACCCTCTTTGATCACTAATCTCTTAGTCATCCTGCATGGTTGCAGTCTGTAACCAGGGCCACCACTTGGAGGCAGAATAAGGTCTTGGTCAGTTATGGGTCACTGACCCTGATGCAAGCAGCCTGCTATGAGCCGCTGGCTGCTGTCAGCTGATTCGCTGCTGGATCTTCTGTCCCTGATGTAAGCAGCCAGCTATGAGTTGCTATCTAGCTGATTCACTGCTGGATTTTCTGTCCCTGATGTAAGCAGTCAGCTATGAGTTGCTATCTAGCTGATTCACTGCTGGATCTTCTGTCCCTGATGTAAGCAGTCAGGTATGATCCGCTAGCTGCTGTCATCTGATTCACTGCTGGATCTTCTGTCCCTGATGTAAGCAGCCAGCTATGAGTTGCTATCTAGCTGATTCACTGCTGGATCTTCTGTCCCTGATGTAAGCAGCCAGCTATGAGTTGCTGTCTAGCTGATTCACTGCTGGATCTTCTGTCCCTGATGTAAGCAGCCAGCTATGAGTTGCTATCTAGCGGATTCACTGCTGGATCTTCTGTCCATGATGTAAGCACCCAGCTATGAGTTGCTATCTAGCTGATTCACTGCTGGATCTTCTGTCCCTGATGTAAGCAGCCAGCTATGAGTTGCTATCTAGCTGATTCGCTGCTGGAACTTCTGTCCCTGATGTAAGCAGCCAGCTATGAGTTGCTATCTAGCTGATTCGCTGCTGGATCTTCTGTCCCTGATGTAAGTAGCCAGCTATGAGTTGCTATCTAGCTGATTCGCTGCTGGATCTTCTGCCCCTGATGTAAGCAGTCAGGTATGATCCGCTAGCTGCTGTCAGCTGATTCACTGCTGGATCTTCTGTCCCTGATGTAAGCAGCCAGCTATGAGTTGCTATCTAGCTGATTCACTGCTGGATCTTCTGTCCATGATGTAAGCACCCAGCTATGAGTTGCTATCTAGCTGATTCACTGCTGGATCTTCTGTCCCTGATGTAAGCAGCCAGCTATGAGTTGCTATCTAGCTGATTCGCTGCTGGAACTTCTGTCCCTGATGTAAGCAGCCAGCTATGAGTTGCTATCTAGCTGATTCGCTGCTGGATCTTCTGTCCCTGATGTAAGTAGCCAGCTATGAGTTGCTATCTAGCTGATTCGCTGCTGGATCTTCTGCCCCTGATGTAAGCAGTCAGGTATGATCCGCTAGCTGCTGTCAGCTGATTCACTGCTGGATCTTCTGTCCCTGATGTAAGCAGCCAGCTATGAGTTGCTATCTAGCTGATTCACTGCTGGATCTTCTGTCCCTGATGTAAGCAGCCAGCTATGAGTTGCTATCTAGCTGATTCGCTGCTGGATCTTCTGTCCCTGATGTAAGCAGCCAGCTATGAGTTGCTATCTAGCTGATTCACTGCTGGATCTTCTGTCCCTGATGTAAGCAGTCAGGTATGATCCGCTGGCTGCTATCAGCTGATTCACTGCTGGATCTTCTGTCCCTGATGTAAGCAGTCAGGTATGATCCGCTGGCTGCTGTCAGCTGATTCAATGCTGGATCTTCTGCCCCTGATATAAGCTGTCAGGTATGAGCCGCTGGCTGAAGTCAGCTCATTGACCCCAGGTATCCATTTAATTTACATCTGGGTTGACTGGGAGAAGTGGTCATACCATTAAAAAAAAACCATGATTTTCTCAGTCTGTCAAACCAACCGTGACATGATTTTAACCTGGTGATTTGAGCTTGCAAGCCAAGCTCACAGTCCCTAGACCACTCATACCCTTGTTCCTGTTGGCTAGACAAACAAGTAAATAACTTGTTTTCCAGTCTATGATGGGATGGAAGAACCACCTTAATTGATTGCTAAACCTTATGCCATTTTCAATATTAGTCTTGCATTGTTCATCCCACAATTAATGTTGAAATGGACATAATGTTTAGCAATCAATTTCAACATTAATCGTGCGTTTCTCATCCCAGCTTTTTGGAGACAGTCAGTTGGAAGAAGCAGAGGGGCTGCTGATGTTTGTAGAGGCCTTTTTGCCTGTAGGGAAAAGAAAAAGACCGAAGAGATCGATAAATACCCCAGCAAGCCAGCCTCCTCAGCACAGTTGTACAATCTGGGGCTAGGACTGTCACTCATGGATCGGCCTTTACAGTCATAGCAGACAGTGTCAAAATACAGGAGACAGAGCTGGACAAAACTCACAGGCGCGTGGTCTACAGAGACTGATACGTCAATGATAGCTTCATCCTAAGAACCATACGGCCACTTATGCAGTGGGCCTCCAGGCAAAAAGCCTGTAATCACAAATGGGCTCTTGATATTGAAGTTTCCAGGCCCATACACAACACTCCTTAGTCACATTATACAACATGCATAGTGGGGGCAGAAGTCCATTTTCTCGCCTTCTTAATGAAGACCCTGTGTCCTGAATCCACATAAGGGCTCAGTATTAGTGTCAGCGATGACAACAAAAATAATACAAACAATACAAAAATCAAATAAATGACACGTTTTGTTTACATGTTGTTTTTCACATCGCTATAACAATTTTTACTTTTGTTGTTCTTTAGCTGACATGAAATTGCATAGAAAAGTGTAAAAGTGGTTCTCAACCTTGGGTCGTTTATAAACCAAATTCACATTTTTAAAATAGCTTTCTGTGTACTGGTTTGCAGTATCACCTCATGTAGGGGGACGGGGACCTTCGGCTAATTATTATTGACTTAAGTTATCCGCGACCAACAAGAGGTTGGGAACCATTGGCATAGAACATTTCTGAGACAAACACCGGTGATTAACTCTCTGATCTACATTACTTCCATTCTAGTCCGCACATATTCCGGAGAGGAGACAGATTGGCATAGTAAAAGTTAGTAGCTACCTTAGCTTCGTGCAGATGTTTGCGGTAGTGAATGTCATTTTATGTAATTCCTTTATTTGTTTGGTTTTTTTTTGGTGTTTTTTTTTCCTGCATTTTGTGTTGAATGCTTTGGATTTACACCACAATGCCATTCTATATTTATGAAAGCATGCCACACTTTTTAGACAAACACTGAAGGATAACACAGGTCCATAGAAAAGAAGTTATTTATTGAAATGTGATTTTGATATTTTTATGTTTCCATCACCATTCCTGAAGAATTTAAAAATTAAGATATTCAGAAACTATGCTGGGTTTTATAGACATGCACAGTAGAGCCCTCTATTCTGTATTTCTATCATGATGTTTTCAATTACTGTATTTCCTCTGTCAAAAATGCACCCCTAATTTTGAAATGCAAAATTTTGAGAAAAAATAATAAGCCTAAAAATCAAAGCACTTTTACTGATCTTACCAAGTCGTTGTTGTGAGTGGCTAGTCTCAGTACTTTCACCTGCCTTACCAAGATGTTTTGTGGGTGGCTAGTCTCAGCACTTTCACATACCTTACCAAGTCGTGTTGTGAGTGGCTAGTCTCAGTACTTTCACCTGCCTTACCAAGATGTTTTGTGGGTGGCTAGTCTCAGCACTTTCACATACCTTACCAAGTCGTGTTGTGAGTGGCTAGTCTCAGTACTTTCACATACCTTACCAAGATGTTTTGTGGGTGGCTAGTCTCAGCACTTTCACATACCTTACCAAGATGTTTTGTGGGTGGCTAGTCTCAGTACTTTCACATACCTTACCAAGTCGTGTTGTGAGTGGCTAGTCTCAGCACTTTCACCTGCCTTACCAAGATGTTTTGTGGGTGGCTAGTCTCAGTACTTTCACATACCTTACCAAGTCGTGTTGTGAGTGGCTAGTCTCAGCACTTTCACCTGCCTTACCAAGATGTTTTGTGGGCATCTGAACTCAGCACTTTCACCTACCTTACCAAGATGTTTTGTGGGTGGCTTGTTAGTCTCAGTATTTCACCTACCTTACTAAGATGTTTTGTGGGCATCTGAGCTCAGCACTTTCACCTACCTTACCAAGATGTTTTGTGGGTGGCTTGTTAGTCTCAGTATTTCACCTACCTTACCAAGTCGTGTTGTGGGTGGCTAGTTAGTCTCAGCATTTCACCTACCTTACCAAGTCGTGTTGTGGGTGGCTAGTTAGTCTCAGCATTTCACCTACCTTACCAGATATTTTGTGGGCATCTGAGCTCAGCACTTTCACCTACATTAACAAGATGTTTTGTGGGTGGCTTGTTAGTCTCAGTATTTCACCTACCTTACCAACATATTTTGTGGGCATCTGAGCTCAGCACTTTCACCTACATTAACAAGATGTTTTGTGGGTGGCTTGTTAGTCTCAGTATTTCACCTACCTTACCAAGATATTTTGTGGGCATCTGAGCTCAGCACTTTCACCTACATTAACAAGATGTTTTGTGGGTGGCTTGTTAGTCTCAGTATTTCACCTACCTTACCAAGATATTTTGTGGGCATCTGAGCTCAGCACTTTCACCTACATTAACAAGATGTTTTGTGGGTGGCTTGTTAGTCTCAGTATTTCACCTACCTTACCAAGATATTTTGTGGGCATCTGAGCTCAGCACTTTCACCTACATTAACAAGATGTTTTGTGGGTGGCTTGTTAGTCTCAGTATTTCACCTACCTTACCAAGATATTTTGTGGGCATCTGAGCTCAGCACTTTCACCTACATTAACAAGATGTTTTGTGGGTGGCTTGTTAGTCTCAGTATTTCACCTACCTTACCAAGATATTTTGTGGGCATCTGAGCTCAGCACTTTCACCTACATTAACAAGATGTTTTGTGGGTGGCTTGTTAGTCTCAGTATTTCACCTACCTTACCAAGATATTTTGTGGGCATCTGAGCTCAGCACTTTCACCTACATTAACAAGATGTTTTGTGGGTGGTGGAGCTCAGCACTTTCACCTACATTAACAAGATGTTTTGTGGGTGGCTTGTTAGTCTCAGTATTTCACCTACCTTACCAAGATATTTTGTGGGCATCTGAGCTCAGCACTTTCACCTACATTAACAAGATGTTTTGTCAGTGGCTGGGCAAAATGTTGATCATCTTCACCACTAGCAGTCTTAATTGTCTATATTACAAGACATGGTAGTTTTGCTCCCAAAGTTTACATCTAGCCTGCTGGTTGTGGCGACAGCTGGTGCAGTATATCAAAATATTTACGGTATCATATATAGACTTCTACTGTCACTAAATAAAGTTTTCTTAAAGTCAGGTTGCTTTTAGGAGAGTAACAAGATTGATAAATTCCTGCTGAAGACGGTTGTGTTGGACCGAAAGGTGCAAATATCGCAGTCAAGCTGTGAACTAACGACACAACGCATTCTGTTACTGGACAACATTCTGCTACTTGCAAAGCCCTTCTCAGGGCTAGGTAGCGAGAGATTGAGAATGAACAAAGAAGAAGAAGAATACTGGTAATATTACTATAGAATATTAAATTACTTCTATTCGGTTGGCTTGTCTAATCTACTCTGTCGATATGGGAATTAATTTTTGGGATTGCGTTTATTTTTTTACATTTTTTATAACACTTGTTTACTATTTGAACTAAGTATAATTTATAAATTTATTTGAGAGTTCGCAAATAGGATTTCAGTTTACTATCTAGCAAAGATGACCTTCTTCAGGGGTTAGGGCAGACCACAGGAAACGTAACCGTCAGTCGTCAGAACACATGGTCAATTTTCTAGGCTTATTTCAGGAAAAAGACAAAATATGTATGTTGATTATGTTCGTTATTTGATCTGTTGCTTTGGATTTGTTTGCCAAGACTCACACAACATCTGAGTTAGATTTTTATTTCCTGTGCCATTTTATTGTAGATTATGCCAAGGTTTTAGAGGGTTTTTTTCCGGTAATATTTTATTATCAATTATGCCCAGGTTTTAGGGTTTAGTTACCGGCAACATTTCATTGTAGATTATGCCAAGGTTTTAGAGGGTTTTTTTCCGGTAATATTTTGTTGTCAATTATGCTAAGGTTTTAGAATTTTTGTTTCCGGTAACATTTTATTGTCAATTATGCTAAGGTTTTAGAATTTTTGTTTCCGGTAACATTTTATTGTCAATTTGCTAAGGTTTTAGAATTTTTGTTTCTGGTAACATTTTGTTGTCAATTATGCTACGGTTTTAGAATTTTTGTTTCCGGTAACATTTTATTGTCAATTATGCTAAGGTTTTAAGTGACCTTCTATTTTATACCTGCATGCAATTAGTTGAGTATTTTACCAGCAACCAAGACATTGCTTCACATGTCTTTTTTGGCACGTCATTGTTGTTTGTTGAATTATGTGCACAAAATTGTGTTTAGGGTAACACTGCGCACACAAAACAGCAAAATAGCTCGATATGTTCATACAAAAATATGAAACCATGAATATCATTTAAGTCAGTATTTGTTTTTGTTGGTAGTCGTGTTTTGTGGGCTTGCTAATAAACTTTTTTTTCTTCTTGTCCAAAACACATATTTAACTTACTTAACGTCTTTATACTGGTTTAGAAGACCCTGCAGGGTCTGTATATAACCAGTTTCTTGGTGGGTGTTTAATCGATGTTGCGAGTTCATCTTAATAGACTCAAACACTAGAGCAAAGTAGACCCACAGCCTGTTAGGCACCATCTATGCTGCTCTTAACAAACCACCCAACTATGGCTGGTGTTATGTCACACCATACAGTTAGTTGCCTCTTACGACATGCTCTCTGGGATAGTTGTGCTATTCTTGTCTTTATTATACACAAAGACCTCGGCCAACCACTCTGCGATAAATTTCTCAACCTCTTGAGATAAAACCCTGCAACTAGAAGGAATAAAAACAACAAAATCACACACAAAACACAACCTTACAAAGCAAAATGTACTAATAAATTATGCAAGATCAGGAGTTTAGAAACGATAAAGGACACATAGAAATTGATGAAACATCTATCAAAATAATAATGTTCGCCTAGGCATCTAGGGCCCGTTGCAATGATCGACCCCCCATGTCCAACTGCTGAGGCTTGTAGCCAAACCTCATTCAGTGCCGAAGTAGAGACTGCTATCTGTCGGAGCCATGTAGAACAGGGGCGGCCCCTCCCACGCCTCCAGCCGGCCGGTGGGAGACTGTTGTTACGCTTAGCTGACTTGAACATTATCTGAGGAGCTGAAACTTCTCGGTTCAGTCCAACCACATGACCAAACACAGATAGGCAGGGGCGGACTAGAGTGTCTGAGATGGAGGGAATACTCGTCTTTGTAGACACCCTGATATTACAGACAAGATCGAACCATAGGATACCGAGGATGCGTCGCTGGTTGCGCATATGAAAGGCATAGAGTCTTGATAGGTCCTGTTTAAGTTGGGTCCTAGTCTCTGAACCATACAGGAGGACAGGAATCGCACACGTCTGATAAATACGAATTTTGGATCCGAGACAGATTCTGCCATTATTTCACACCAAACAAAGATTGTTCATAGCGGAGACAGCAAACCCGATCCGCCTTAACATGTCAGACGCACTGTGTCCATCAGATGAAAAAGAACTCCCTAGGTATGTGAATTGATTGGTGCATTCCACCATGTGACCATTGACAACAAGTGTCGGAGCTAATGTTCTGAAACATCTATAGAACAAGCAAATCTCTAAGCTGATGTATGACAGGCAATTTGGTATTTCCATAATTGCCAAATAATTGTATCCAAGCAGTAGAGACTGATTAGACATGCATACAACCTTATAGAATGGGAGCATTTAATTAACACTTTACCGACCAGGCTAATTTTGCAGACTTGTGTCTTTCCGTTTGATTTAAACAATGTAGAAATTCTGTGCGTCAAAGTTTTATTGAAAATAAAATTAATAAATATTGAACAAATTAAGCTAAAATTACAATCTAAACATGGTAAGATACATAATTAAACTATCTATGACATGAAGAATTACGAACAACGATTATTTTGTAGTACGATATCAAATGACCTTAATGTGCACGTGGAAATTGAAGAGAAATAGATCTTTTGGTACCTACCACATCGTTGCCAAATCACCTTCACTTTGCAGATGATCTAGTACCCATCACAGAGGCAGTCACAGATGCCAATGAAATGCTAGCAGCGCTCCACCGAAAGGGAAAGAAAGCAGGACTCGAAAGGGAAAGAAAGCAGGACTCGAAAGGAACACGTCCGAGACGAAAGTCATGCGCAATCGATTCGCTTCCCACGACCTAGTCTTCCTAGATGGAGAGAGATTGGACAAGTGAATCTACCTTGGACGTCTGCCTAACATGCAGAATGACTTAAGCCTAGAATTGACAAGACGACGTAATTCAGATGCGTGATCATTGAACTGATAAAATAATTAATCTTTTTTTCGGTCTTGGAGCCCAACATTCATTGTGAAAAATGTGTTGACTTTAAAAATCATAACATGCGCTATAGCAAAAATAGTCGCACAGTTAAATGTCATTTGTGATTGGGTGGTGCAGCCATCGTGCATAGCTGTCAAAACAAATTAAGCACAAACATGTTTCATAGGTCTATTTTGGTCATGACATGCGTCCATTTTTAAGTTTTCAGGGACCACTTTCTGCGCCTACAAGCTGTAAAGAGTTAAACTTTGGATTCTCAAATATAAAATTATAATTCTAGTTGGAAAGTTCATATCATTTAGGGGACATAATTATTTCAGTCGATCACACATTCAACGTATCCATTGAAGACAGCACTATGTAGGTTAAGTAACTCTTCAAGCTAATAATAATATGGTGACTCAATGGTCCTGAGGTAAAATGTCTGCCTCGGTTGCCGAAGGTTGCGTGTTCGAATCACGGTGGAGACCATAATTTTTCTCATGTGAATCTTCTGGTTAAAAATTTGCCTGATCTCTGGGTAGTGAGATCGGACTCCCGTGTTCAGTGTCAAGCACAATAAAAATTCCTTGCCAGTTGGAAATAAAAAAGAGTAGTCTTAACAGCCGCTACCCGGACAAAATTGAAATTTAAAATTTTAAAATAAAAATATTTTTACTTCTCTCCGGGTGGTCTGTTAAGAGTAGCTATAGATGGCGCCTAAGTTGCTGTGGTGCTACCTAGTTCTAGTGTTTAAGTCTATTAAGATGGACTTGCACATCTGTAAAAACCACCCTCTAAGAAACTGGTTGTATACAAACTCTGTAGTCTCTTCTAAACCAGTATAAAGACGTTAAGTTAGTGAAGGGGCAAATTTAATGATTGTCAGAAAATGTCTTATAGAGCTGCGGAATACTAAAAGCTAAAATTATACATAGGTAACGAGGATTTCCCAGAAAAACAAACTTTTTTTTTAATGTTTTGTTTATTATTGCCTTTTTTGATCACCTGTTTTCTTGTTGTTAACTTTGTTTTATTATTATTTTATTTCCTTACATTTCTATGCATTAAAAAAAAACTTTTTGTTTGCCTGTCTATTATGCAAAACCTTTTTGTGCACCTATCCTATTTTTGTATGCTTACTTTTGTTATTCAACTCCAACGTAAAATCTGTTCTATTCTATGGCTCTGAAACATGGAGGACAACACAGGTACTTATGAAAAAGGTACAGACTTTTGTCAATGGTTGCCTGCGCAGAATACAAAGTTTGAAATGGTACGATAAGATCATCAACGTGGAACTAATGCGAAAACGGGGCAAATAGCAGTGGAGCATGAAATACGGAGGAGGCCATGGCGATAGACAGGCTACAGATTACGGAAACAAGTTGATACTATTACCAGACAATCTCTGCTCTGGAATTCACAGGGCAAGAGAAATAGAGGATGACCGAGACTCTCATGGAAGCGGGAGCTGTATGCTAATGACAGCAGGCACAACGTGGACAAAATTGGCTCATGATAGGAAGACTCTAGCGAGTATTCGTTGAGACCTATGCTTCACCGAGAGCTGATGGATTTTTGGTTGATGATTGATTTGTTCTTTCTAAATGCTTCTTTTTCTTCGGCATTTATCCTGAAAAGGATGACGTGACATGGTGCCATAATCTACACCAAAGCTGTGATATCTGCACTTTCTGGCCAGATACAAACTATTACAGCTTGCTTTTTTGGATGCCGGGTTAACCCTCCCCACTGTGATCCATATTCTCTTAGCCAGACTACATTAGTGCAGCCTCAGGGCCGCTGCTTGGATGTGGAATATGGTCTTGGTTTGCTGACTCTGATGCAAGCAGTCAGCTACCAGTCGTTGTCTTTTGTCACCTCATTCACTGTGCCTCATCCCTCTTAGAACTTGACCAGAATTTTCTAAGCGACAGGAAACTGGCCGGACTTATGGACGAAATCAATAGTTATACCGTTACATAGGTCTGGAAACCTAAAGCTGTGCCAAAATTACAGAACAATAAGCCTCATCAGCCACCCTAGCAAGGCCATGCTTAGATTAATCCTCGACCGATTGAAACCCCAAGCAGAGAACATCATTGCCGAGGAGCAAGCAGGGTTCAGACAGGGGAGAAGCACTACAGAACAGATATTTAATTTAAGGCTGCTAAGCAAGAAATATCTAATACAGCAGCAAACACTGTATCATGTGTTTGTGGATTTTAAGAAGGCATTTGATAGGGTATGGCATAAAGCTTTGGGCAACCATGAGGATGTATAATATCAACGGAAATATTATAACGGTTCTTGAACACCTGTATGACAAGGCGTCTAGCGCAGTTCTTGTGAATGGGAGGCGAGGGGACTGGTTTCGCACATCAGTTGGTGTGAGACAGGGGTATACACTCTCTCCAACTCTTTTCAATATATTCCTTGAAGGAATTAGGAGTGAGGCACTTGGAGGCCATGTTGGTACTGTCAAGATAGGGGGGCTGAACGATTACCAACCTTCGTTTTGCAGATGATATTGACGGGTTGGCGGGTTCAGAAGCAGAACTCCAAGAATGGGTCAGAAGGCTCGATGAAACAGCTCTTGACTATGGTATGGAGATGGGAAGACAAAATTAATGACCAACAACGCCACGGGCTTCAACAGCAGAATAAAAGCTAATGGTCAGGAACTCGAAGTGGTTGACCGTTTTTAATATCTTGGGTCGATTGTCAGTGATGAAGGATCAAAATGTGAGGTGTTGGCCATAATAGCACAGACAATAGTGGCGCTTGCACGGCTTAACAAAATCTGGCAAGATAAACGGTTAGCACTATGCACGAAAATCAGATTAATGTGTACACTGGTCCTGTCAATATTCCTCTATGCTTGTGAGACATGAACAGTTACAGCTGACCTTCAGCGAAGGATACAGGCCTTGGAGATGAGATGTTTCCGAAGACTTTTAAACATCACGTACAAAGATCGAGTTACAAATGAGGAAATACGAGATAGAATTACAACAGCAATAGGGTCTTTCGAAGACCTCTTTGCAACTGTCAAAAGAAGGAAACTCACTTGGTACGGTCAAATCAAATGGTCTTGCAAATACACTCCTCCATGGAAAGGTGCATGGCAGACGACGAAGAGGCCGGCCCAAAAAGAGATGGGAGGACAACATAAAAGAATGGACCAGTCTCCGACCAGAAGAGTCACAGACAGCGGCATCTGACAGATAGGGGTGGCGTGGGGTTGTGAGGATGTCTTCATGTGTGCCTCAATGACCTTACCGGTTACGGGATGACCTGACCTGACCTGACCTGAGTCCAGAGGGCTAATTCGCCTTGAAAAAAAAATATGCAATGCTCAACAATGCATACTAAAAATAGTTATTTAAATATGTGCATGATAGGTTATGGTAGTGACTAAGGAACTAGATTCTCAAAAATTCTGCATAGTACCTTCGACTCAGTAGTCTTACCAGCACTCTGCTATGGAAGTAAAACCTGGTCTCTAACCAAAGCAGCGGAGAACAGTACACGCATCTCTTGAAAGACACCTGGTGGGCATAACTCTCAGACAATAGCAGCAAAACGAACTACACAATAGCGACATCAAGGATGACCTACAGCACGTCAACCATTCAAAACACAGCTGGGCAGGTCATATAAAGTAGAAGGCAAGACAACAGATGGAGTACCATAACACCAAGTGGTTATTGCGCTGCTAAAAGATACCTACCTTGGGAACAGCCCCCAACTCGATGGAGAGATTTACTAGACAAGCACAACACACACAAGTCCACAACAGACATACTACTGTCTGGATCCTAAGTTGGGACCTGCTCAAGGGTGACCACTCCTTGGCGAAGAACGGGCCAATCTAAGAACTAAGATATAAATTATGCACACTTATACATACAGTTACCACCCATATGATGGGATTACATGTATCAGATATAATGTCAGCGATGGAAAATAATGAATTAGCTAATCGATTCCACCGAGCATAAAATGGCTTTTGGCTGTGATCCACAGCCTGCCAAAAATTTGATTAAAAAACTTTGATTTAAAATAAATTTGATTTCTGCTAAAATTCTGCACAAAAGTGCTATAGATGGGCATTTTGAAGTCACCCCATATGATGTTGTAACGACTAGTGGCACCACTGGTACACCTGCCCGCAGGTTGCCTTTGAACTGTTCCGTCTGTTGATAGCCCTTAGTTTTAATACCATGATGTAATCTCAGAAGATAACGGCTGTTCTTTACTTTTATAATTTAAACAAATTAATTCATTTTTATTGTGACTGACTAGCAAAATTTACAATATTGATTTAAATGAGAGGAGCACAAGGCCGAATGATTTGAATGCCTGCTTGCTGACAAAGACAGCATGGGATCAAATCTCCAGTACAGCTTGTATTATTCTTCTGTTGGGGGTGAAATAAACAAACATAGTCAGCACACGGACGTGGCAACTGAAGTGGTGAAACAGCCAGCAGTCCTCAGCCACTCCCCGATTACCCCAGCATCGGGAATAAGTCGTAAGATGACGATAACAGATTAATATAACCTTTGCATTCGAACTACTTTGTCATGGATAGTTGTTTTTATTGTCAGTTAACATATTTGTTAACATATAGCATGCTGCAATTGAGTCTGCACATGTATTTGTGACTGAAATTTCCCTTGCATATTGGTTGTATGTTTTATCACCATTTATACTTTGAGACTGTACTAATTGTATTTTATATGAAATAATTCTGTTATATATGATAAATACCTGAGCACTGATATCACAAGATGGGTGAGGGAGATCAGAAAGAAGGGATTTAACAGTACCTGCAAGAAACAGCTTTCCAGAAAAGGAAAAACTTCTTTGACTATAACAACATTTTCAACATCGATCCGCCTACAAGAGCAAGACGGTACATCCACAAATTAATTAAAGAAAGGTCCAGATTAGATACAAGAGAATATTATTTTAGTCAGAGAGTGGTGAATGCTGGCATACTTTGCCACAGGAAATAGTGGAGGCATGATCAACTAATGCATTCAAGAATAGATTGGATGCGCATAGGTATTTTTAGGTCAAGTGAATGTAAAAGAAACTGGTTGTATACAGACTCTGCAGAATCTTCTAAATCAGTATAAATGACGTTATGTAATGTAATGGCTGCATTAATGGAATTAATAAGTAAAGACGTTCATTGTTCTAGATAGAGTGAATCTAGGGAAGATAAACATCTTATGTCATCAAAACCTTAGGCAGGGAACACTGAGAGTGATGCAACGAGAAAGTTTGAGGTTGATAAGTGATATGTAAACTTGTCACTACTTTATAGCGCAGAAACATAAACACCGAATAACAAGTTGAACAAGAATATTGAAGTCTTTGAAATGTGGGTATATAGAAGATTGGATTGTACTTCTTGAAAAAATAAGAAAACAAATTTGGTGGAACTGAAAGCGTTGGGGGTCAAAAGAGAATTAATGACCAAAATGAAGGTTAAACAGTCAAGATATTTTGGCCATATAACAAGACCTACCTTGTTGAAGACCATACTAAAGGGTGTGGTGGAAGGAAGTCATTTAACAGGCAGACAAGTTTATAAGTGGGTGGATAACATCAGGAGAGGGACTGGAAAAAGCATCTCAGATTGCACCATTACGACGAGAGATAGAGTACACTGGAGATCCAATGTAGCCGACCTTCAATGCGGAAATGGCACTTGCAACTAAATTGAACCGAAATGATAACATACAGAATAGTGATACCATCATATTTACCGATGGGTCGGTGCTAAACAGTGAGATATCTTGTTAGGGCTTCTCAGGTAGAGTGAGAGGGCTGATTATCGCCGAGCAGAGCAACTCATACAGAACAGCAGATTCCAGAATGAGAATGGAAATGGCAGCCATGACTGCTGCTATGAGATGGCTTTCTGAGTCCTCTTTAATAAAGCCAGTCATTGTTTCAATGCCAATTCTTGCTTTGGAATGTCCAGAAGAGCTAAGGCTTGAGTGGATGGCAGCTATAGAGGTGTCAAACCTGGAGAGGCTGGTGTGGGTTTACTGCCCTGGTCATTTTTGGGTTCAGGATAACAGAAAAGCTGACATAGATGGTAACAGATTTCAACATTTAAAAAATATAAGTTGAAGGGAAACTTGTGTCTGTGAGGTGAAATATATACGTGATGATTAAGGAATGGTTTAATTGACTTGAATAGGTATAATAATTTATTAGATAAATAAACTATATAATACAATCCTTCCTCTAGGCTTAGTACGCTTCAGGAAGTATTATTGCTAAGAGAACCTACTATGGATAGCCTTCGGGTACTTGGCAGCAGGTGCATGTTTGAATACCAAGATACCTGCCAAAAACGGATGTATTGGACTGAAAGGTGCAAATATCGCAGTCAAGCTGTAAACTAGCGACACAACGCATTCCGTTCACTGGACTACATCCTGCTACTTGCAAAGTCCTGTTCAGGTCTTGGTATCGAAGATTGAGAATGAACGCAGAAGAAGAACCAGGATTCCGAGTTACAACTACTTATGTTTTCTGTAGCTGGACATGGCAATTAACCATTTTGTTTCCTTTATCAGACATAAATTCACTATCTAACCATTTGTAATGTAGTGTCTGATAAGATGCATGTCCACAAATGCTTGCATTCCCACACACATGTAGCCCAATGCTGTTGTTGTTTATTTATTTTGTTTCCACACCGAACTAGCTACATTTAATTTTCAGTTCCACTGAATCATAATTTGTTTTTACCTTTCTTTCGTGTCTTAATTTTAACGGATGTCATGATGCACCCACAGTGTTCAGTGTCCTCTACCTGATGTGGGTTAGTCAAAAATTGTATAAAGACAAAGTATGACTCAGTTGTGTTGGTTCAAGAACATAAGCAAAATTTATGTTATGGCTGATGGGCCTTCATCAGGGACAATAGACAACACACAAAAACAACAAATTATTCTTTCTTTTTTCTCATTCTAAAGCCCATTGCAAGCGATGATGGCGACACCATCAGACGGTTTTGTCTTGATGATGTAACTTGCGCTGTACTTAGATTATAGTGAGGAAGAAACTGTGCTGGTCATCAACCTCACTCTCTGGTCCCAAACTACTTTGGACCAGTGGCAAGACATAAGTCAAGACGACTGGAGATATTCAGTATGCACCTCCTTTGAGACCAGGGGTTACTGGAAATCTGCGGGGCTTGAACCCATACCGTTTCTGTTCATCACTTTGAGAGGCGAGTGCATTACCTCTCGACCACAGTGACCCCTAACATTAGAGTAATGATGAATGCATAAAGATCGGGGTCAAAAGCCGAGATGCAGCCAACAACACATAGCTGGCTGATTTATTCAGGGTCCATGGACCACAGCTGACCATGACCCTATTCCACCTTCAAGCGGTGACTCTAGAAACAGACTGCACTGGGGTAGTCTGGCTTAGAGAATAGGGATCCCAGTGGAAAGGCAAACAGCGGTACCAGCTGAAACCATATGTGTTGGGCCAAAAGACGCAAATATCGCAGCCTCGCTGTAAACTATGACAGAATGTTACAATCCTTTTCGGGATGAACAGCAAAGAAGTAGAAGATGATGATGATTGTCAGGGATAAACAAGATGTATAAGTGTATGTTGTCAATTCTCCATGATGAAGGCCTTTTGGTTGTAACATAGGTTCATCATGAGGAAACTTCCTGGCACAAGCTGGGGAGCAGACGAAATTATACTAAAGAAACTGTACACTGGAAGAGTGAGACCAGTTCTCGAGTATGGCATTGCGGCAAGGATAATAGCAGCAAAGGTCAACTTTGATAAAATTAGTAAACTCCAAAACCAAGTCATGAGAGTTATAACAGGAGGCATGAAGTCAACGCCAATTGTAGAACTTGAAAAGATTACAAATCTGCAATCCATGACCGACAGAAGAGACTGCAGAGCCCAGCAGCAAGCAAAGAAACTCAGAAGACTGACAGACCATCCAATGCATCAGAGACTAAATCGATTTGGAAATGGGAAACTAAAGCGGAGAAACTTTGCAGAAATAGCCAAAGCAAAGATGAGCGAAGACCCATGCATACACCGACGGTTCTGTAACAAACACAACACAGAACGGAGGGGCAGGGGTATTCCTGAGCCTACCAAATGGTAAAAAAATAACACTGTCAGTGGCAACTGGAGAATACTCAAGCAATTTCAGAGCGGAGGCAGAGACACTGAGGGCGGCAGTATAAGAAATAGTGACAGGCAAAAGAAATGAAAGCCATATAGTCCTGTTTACAGATGCCCTGGAAGTAGCCACAGCACTAAAAAACCAGAAAAATACTGAACTTAATGATTTAAGAGCAGTACTCTGTCAACTATGCCAGCAGTCCACACCAAAAAGAGTAGTGGTACAGTGGGTTCCATCCCACTGTAACATCCAAGGCAACGAGGAGGCAGACAGACTGGTAAAAGAAGGTGCAAGACTACCACAACCAGATCCTAGTGTGACCTACGAAGAGTCAAAAAGGCTTATTAGAGCCAGATACATGACCAAATGGGAAACAGAACATACTGGCTACACAAAAAACGATGCCTATTACCAGTTGAACAGAAGAGAGCAGGTCGTGGTCTTCAGACTCCGCACAGGCCACAATAGACTGAGTTACCACCTATTCAATAAATTGAAGATAGGTGGCACTGGCGAATGCACGTGTGGTACCGGGAAAATGACCGCTGAACATCTGCTGCAAAACTGCCCGACATACGAGGATCAGAGAAAGCACATGTGGCTATCACCAGTGGCAACACTAGACAAGCTCTATGGCAGTGTCGACAGCCTCAGGATGACCGCTGCTTTTTTAGAAAAATTACAGGTGGGACGTCTGACAGCGTACGAAGAAGAAGAAGAAGTAACATAGGTTCTGTTTACATTCTTGTTCTTACACAGTATCTAAGACTATCTATGTTTTTATACTCTTTATTTAAAGTGTCAGAACCACCACAGCCTCGCCTTATTAATTACTAACAAGTGGCTTGGTTGGTTAAATCAGGATTAAAACAGAACCATAAGTTTCTTATAAGATTTCAGATTGTTGGTGAGGGTTTTCTGTCACATCTTATATAATAAACATTAATGTTACTATTTCAACAGACGATCCCAAAGTCTACAATGAGGACGCCTTCATCCTACAGGTCATCGAGGCCTACTGCAATAGCATTAAATCAAGACACACGGTCAATTCATGTAAGTAGCTAAGATGTTTTCAATCTTTGAATATTAAATTTCTCTCCTTTTTGCCATTTTTCTCTCCCTACAAATCTGTTACTGGAATCTCATGTTTTGACTGGATGCATTGGCAATATTTGACTCTTTTTTAAACCAGGTTTGGCACACAGATTTTACAAACACAATACCTGGCTATCTTGATTGTGTTTTATGTTTCAAGTGTTTCAGATGCCAAATAGGATGACATAATTTGACAGGTTCAGAAAATTTATTAACAACAGCTAGGTTAGTTTGTAAATTATATCACTTAGGGACATAGGTAAAGTATTTCAATGTTTAGTCTAAGCAATATCTGATTTGTTCACATAATTAACTGCTGTTTTATCCATGAGGGGTAAAGATAAGTAAAGTAAAACATAGAAGAGTCAATTTAATTCAGATATATTTATTAATTATCTAATTCTAGTGGAAAAACAGTGGTTTTTCTTGTGGGACTGAAATATTATGTGTCTAGAGCAGGGTGGTCCACATTTTTTTAGACCCAACGGCCACGTAAATCAATATGTTAATATTGCAGGCCATTCACTCAAAACATTCATTTATTGTGAAATCGAACAGCTGACACCTGATGAGATTTCATACCTACGTTGAAGCTAACGACACAACACTGCCTTAGGGAGGCATATTCTTCATTCGTTCTCAAACTCCCGCTGCCAAGTCCTGAAAAGGACTTCGCTAGTAGCAGGATGTAGTTTGGAGAACGGAATGCGTTGTGTCGTAGTTTACAGTTTGGCCGTGATATTTGCACCTTTTTGGTACTACACATCCGACTTCAGCATTGTATTTTTTGGGTACCGGGTTAGCCTTCCCTCTTCAATCCCTTCTCTTTAGTCAGTCTTCCCAGTTGTGGTCTGTTTTTCCATGATCACCACGTGGAGGTGTAGAATGGTCTTGAAGCTCTGGGTCGCTGGCCCTGGCGCTAGCAGTCAGCTTTGGGTCGCTGACGGCTGAAGCTCATGTACTGCTCAGCATCTTGATCCCAGGCAGAAATGATCCGGATGGTGATTACAATCACAACATTACTTTTTGTCAACCATTTTTGGTCTAAACTAAAATGAATTAATTATACATATAACTAAAGATTTTTTTTTAAATATGCGGGGAGCACTAACAATCTGTGCACTGACCATATTTATCCAGATATTCTACATTTGGGCCACCCTTATCTAGACTACATTGGGTAATGGACAGAAAAGAATTTTGAATTCTTGCAGCTAAAATATATCTTAAATAGCGTTATTCAGGGCTTAGCTTGGGGTGTCGTTATTCCATTATATGTTATTTATTTTGTGACTGGCTTCATACAGTTTTTGGGCTGTTGTGTGTTTTTATTATTATTTGTACCTTCCAAAGGGCTGGATATGCTTAAACATACTGACATGTGGTCATCTTATTCGTCCGAACCTGTCAGCTCCTTCCTTCCATCAATTAGTTGTGCCATGTGAATGTCTCTGTGTTACATCAGTGATAAGAGAACAGTTTGCATCCTATGTTTACTTGTCACCCACATGTTTGTTTGTTTGTGTTTCCAGTGTACCAAGTTTATTTTTGAGAAATCACATTTGATGCATTAAAGCAGTGGCTTCCAAATAGGTAGACATTCTTCCTGTGTTCAAGAAGTTTGCTAAAATGTCATGCTGATATGGAAAGGTTTACTAAAACTCATGGAGTGCAGGAAGGTTTAAAGTCAATGAGGCATGGACAAGTTTACTAAAAGTGATGGGGATACAGGAAGGTTTACTTAACCTTTTGCAGTCCGACATAATGTATTAGATTCGTGTCTTAAGACACAAATCTTATGAATCATGTAAGGCTGTAAAGAGTTAAGACACTAATCTAATGAACTATGCCTGACTTGAAGAATTTAAGTCATGGGAATAAGGAGAGGTTTACTAAATGTCATTTGGATACAGGAAGGTCAACTTAAAGTCATGGGGATACAGAGAGATTTATTTAAAGTCATGGGGATACAGGAAGGTTTACTTAAAGTCAATGGAGCATGGAAAGTTATACTAAAAGTCATAGAGATACAGGAAGGTTTGTGAAAAATCATGTGATACTAATAGGTTTACTAACAGTCATGGTGATATTGAAAGGTTTACTGAAAGTCAGTTGGGCATGAAAGGTTTCATTAAAGTCATGGGGAAACAGGGAGGTTTTTAAACTCACAGGGATACGATAAGAATTACTCAAACTCATGGGGATATAAGGTTTAATAATTGTCAAGGGGGCATGGAAAGGTTTAATATTAAAAGTCAAGGATGTCTGGAAAGGTTTGCTAACCATCAAGGAGGCTTGGAAAGGTTTGCTAACCATCAAGGAGGCTTGGAAAGGTTTACTAAAGGTCAAATGGGTATGGAAAGGTTTACTAAAATTCAAGGGGCCATAGAAGGAGTTACCAAAAATCAAGGGGCATAGAAAGGTTTACCAAAAGTCAAGGTTTCATGGCAACGTTTACTAAAATCTGAGGGGGCATGGAAAGGTTTACTTACTTAAAGTCATGCATGCATGAAAAGGTTTGCTAAAGGCCAAGGGAGCATTGAAGTGTTTACATCAAGGGGCAAAAAAGGTTTACCAAAAGTCAAAGGTGGAGTGGAAAGGTGTACTAAAAGTGAAGGGGATGTGAAAAGGTTTACTAAAAGTCAAAGGGGCTTGTAAAGGTTTACTAAAATTCAAATAACATTGAAGGGATTACCAAACATCAAGGTGGCATAGAATGGTTTATTAAGTCAAGGTGACATAGAAAAGTTTAAATTGAAACTGAGGAATATGGAAAGGTTTACTAAAAACTTTTGTACATGGAACGGTTGACTAAAAACTGAGGTTTGTTGAAAGGTTTACTAAAAACTGAGGAATATGGAAAGGTTTACTAAAAACTGAGCTATATAGAAAGGTTTACTAAAAACTGAGCTATATAGAAAGGTTTACTAAAAACTGAGGAATAGGGAAAGGTTTACTAAAAACCGATGTGTGTTGAGAGCTTGACTAAATACTGTGGACATTATAGGGATAATTACTGAACGTCTGGTAGGCATGGGGAAGTTTGCCAAAGCTAAAGAAGTGTGATGAACAAACAAGGTTGAAGAGCTCTATTAATGCCACAAGTTGGAAACCACTGTTCTATATTTGTTGGTTGGAAAGAGTGAAACTGCACTTACGTTAAATACACATACTCGTTCCTCGTTTGAACACTTCAATGTTTTTATATCGGAGATATTGTCTATTGTAAGATGTTGCCCAGAATTCCACTGTTTCCTTTTTTTTTTTTTTTTTTCAAAGCCAGCATAATGTCCCTTTGATGTGTTGTTGTTTGTTTGTTTTCTATAATTTTACAATCTCCTGTACAAAACACAGCCTGTATCAAGTTGTCACTGTTGAATTAATATTGGCATTGTTTGAGTTACTGGTATGTTTACTGTACAGTGTTTGAAACTAGATGTTCACTATGCTTTTGTCTTGTTCATTAAACTGCTTTGTTTTCTCCCCTGTATTTAAAGGTTAAATTTGAAATTAGGTTTTTTACTTGTACGTTTTGTTCATTTTGGCAATTGATTTAGTCCGTAATTCACTGTTCCAAATGGGGTGGTACCACAAGAGCAAAGATTAGGACCACTGAAACCTTTCAAGTATGTCATTAAAGGCCAATGAAAAAGGTTGTGCATGGGGCTAGCAACTTCATCACGTGAAACACATTGCTACAGAAACCACCACTGCAAGAGTACACATGTTTCAATACAGACTTCCTGCAAATGGGGTCATCTGCAGTGGTTCCCCCTTGGCTTCATATGAAAAGAAAAGACCTTTGGTAATATGGTTTTGTTAAATTCTATTGAGTTGTTTTTGACTTGTTTAGCAGTTGTAGAACGTTTGTTAAAAATGATTTTTGAAAGAAGAAGAAGAGAGACAAAAAAGTCAAACAGAAAAGAATTGTATATATTTGTTGTTTTAGGCCGAATAGATGAAGCTAAAAAGAAACCAAATGACGGTAAAGGTAGGCAGAACAACCTGCATTAATTGTTTTTGACTGCATGAGTTAGATTATTGTAAATTAACTGGCCTTTCCCGGACTCATTTGCTTAAAGTTGGAGTCGTTCTTGCTGATGTTGTGTGCAAAATTGCATTGGTTTTGTGGTTTGCTAGCTATGCTTGTTGCATTATGTCTCATAGCCGAGTGGTTTTGTTGCATCATGTCTCATAGCCGAGTGGTTTTGTTGCATCATGTCTCATAGCCGAGTGGTTTTGTTGCATTACATTCTGGAAAGCCTGTTTGTAAAATGTAAAAACAAAATTTCATGTTAACAACATTATCATGAATTATGATACATCTATTGAATGCCAAGCGGTTACAAATACTAAACATTTAATTTCTACTTGTTCTTGTTGAATCAATACTTGACTTACTTACTGACTCTATCTAGTATCCGTTCCAATATCGGAATGCAATGATTATTGCTTGTTGATATCTATTTTGAACCACCTGCCTCGAGAGTCAGGCCAGTAGTGTCTGTAGATTATGCTGCAGTTTTTGTACCAGTTTGTATTTGAAATGTTTGGGTTGTCTGCTTTAACCCATCGCACCAAACCTGAACAATGGATGGGCACCTTTAGTCTGACCTATCGTCCATGGAGCACATGGCTGTCATAGACATAGCGCTTACTTTTTAATGGGTTTGAGTTGCTAGCCTCGAACCAACACCACCCATCATCTGGTGGTCTATTCACCAATGACTGCCTTGTTTGAACCTGCCAGGAGCACAAGGCTGCCCTTAATATAATATTTATTTTTCTAAGAGTTTGAGTTGTTAACTCTGAAGCTATTTCATCCATAACCTGGTGTATACTTCCACGTCTCCCAATGTCCAGCTTGGTTGAACCTGCCAGGAGCACAAGGCTGCCCTTAATATAATATTTATTTTTCGAAGAGTTTGAGTTGTTAACTCTGAAGAAACACCATTCATAACCTGGAGTACATATGTACTTTTTTAATCTGACCTGTCTCCCAATGATCGGCTTGGTTGAACCCGCCAAGAGCACAAGGCTGCCACTAATATAATATTTAGCTTTCTAAGAGTTTCAATTGTAGCTCTAACACAACACCATCTATAACTTGGTGTACTCTCTGACCTGTCTCCCAATGATCGGCTTGGTTGAACTCGCCAAGAGCACAAGGCTGCCACTAATATAACATTTAGCTTTCTAAGAGTTTCAATTGTAGCTCTAACACAACACCATCTATAACTTGGTGTACTCTCTGACCTGTCTCCCAATGACCAGCTTGGTTGAGCCCGCCAAGAGCACAAGGCTGCCACTAATATAACATTTAGCTTTCTAAGAGTTTCAATTGTAGCTCTAACACAACACCATCTATAACTTGGTGTACTCTCTGAGCTGTCTCCCAATGACCAGCTTGGTTGAACCCGCCAAGACCACAAGGCTACCAATGACAAGGTAATGTGGTTTGTCCAGCAAGCCGTCCTGCCAAATCAAAGTAGACCTCGTTGGACAGAGATTTAAAAACAATACATTCTCTTTTGAATTTGATTATTAGAATAGAACCGTTCTTTTTTAGCTAGAACCTTTGGAAACATTTTTTTATTTCTCTCATTTGTGAAACTTGAATGTTCCTGTAGTGAAGAATTTCAGATTAAAATGTTGTATATATCTTCCGTGAAGCTTAGTTGAGTTTGCATTCTGTTGTTTTGTTTATAGGCTTTCGTAATTTTCTTCTTTTTTTTAAAAATGCATCTTAGAACTAGCAGTAGATTTGCAATGCCTTTCCAGATGAGTATTGTTTAGTGTGTACTAGTTTAATCTTCTTCACTGTTCGCTCTGCAATAACCACATATATTTCCGTAAATAAAAGTGGAAATCTGTCTCAGACTTCTGTTGCCACCATACAGTTTATGGTCTCCATAAGGCCACATATATTTCCATCAATAAAAGTGGAAATCTGTCTGACTTCTCTTGCCACCATACAGTTTATGTTCTCCAAAAGGTCACATATATTTCCTTCAATAAAAGTGGCTGCCTGTTTAAGGCCTCTTTATACTTTATATTTAATTGAATGTAGAAGTTCAAGTTGTCACTCTGCTCTTTTCGTGGAAACGATAGACTTGGAGAACATGTTTTAATATTTATTTGTAAGGTTTTTTAGATATATTCTACAAAGACATTCCTGTGTGGGGCAGAAATAGACTTTTAAATGTAGAAACGTAATACTATTTCATTATCCTCATAAATTATTCTCAACTATCATCTAGTTCTCCACACAAAACGTATGATATAGACAATTTACCCCCTAAAATGAGCTGAAGAAGATCAAACTGTCGTTATGCCCCATTTGTGGAGCTGACATAATTGGAGGGCAAAAATAGTTTTAGGTTGCTAAACTCATTCACTCCGGAATATTTAGGACTTTTGGACGCACTTTTTTCTTATGTAAAACTCAAAACACGGCATCACTTATTTGTGATATATTTATCTTCAATAAAGGTTCATTGAAATAGCACACATTATATACCAAACTGTTCATAATTGAGCCCAGAATACAATGAAATACATATATTATACAAATGTAGTGAACGTTTGTGTATGAGGGATTATAGTTGCATAATTCTCAATTTTTTAAATTATGAATAAAATGTTCCCCCCGTCAGTCAACACATCATTCAGATCTAAACCAAAAGAATAAAAATGTAACGACTTTCTATTGATTGTCATCTTCAAGAGAAGATGTTTGAAAATCTACACCTAATTTGGTGCAGTTGTTTTCACAGTATTCATATTTTACTGAAGGCATGTGAAATTGAAAAATTGCTCAAATATGAACGTCTCAATCAACACCAGAAAGACTGTTCTTGCTGCATTCAAAATATTTATATAATACACACTAGTGTGACTTGCAGGATCTTGAACCTTTACTGAATTTGTGAACTGTTACAACCATTCCTTGAGAAAAAAAGGACGCACCATTTCCTCATCGATAGATTTAATTTGTCTTTCACTGCTCGACTTACAACTAAGACTAGATAAAGAAATTGAAATAACACTATCAGACAGATTGATATCTTTATCATCACTACCGTTAGCAAAATATTTATATAATACACACTAGTGTGACTTGCAGGATCTTGAACCTTTACTGAATTTGTGAACTGTTACAACCATTCCTTGAGAAAAAAAGGACGCACCATTTCCTCATCGATAGATTTAATTTGTCTTTCACTGCTCGACTTACAACTAAGACTAGATAAAGAAATTGAAATAACACTATCAGACAGATTGATATCTTTATCATCACTACCGTTAGCAAAATATTTATATAATACACACTAGTGTGACTTGCAGGATCTTGAACCTTTACTGAATTTGTGAACTGTTACAACCATTCCTTGAGAAAAAAAGGACGCACCATTTCCTCATCGATAGATTTAATTTGTCTTTCACTGCTCGACTTACAACTAAGACTAGATAAAGAAATTGAAATAACACTATCAGACAGATTGATATCTTTATCATCACTACCGTTGGCAAAATATTTATATAATACACACTAGTGTGACTTGCAGGATCTTGAACCTTTACTGAATTTGTGAACTGTTACAACCATTCCTTGAGAAAAAAAGGACGCACCATTTCCTCATCGATAGATTTAATTTGTCTTTCACTGCTCGACTTACAACTAAGACGAGATAAAGAAATTGAAATAACACTATCAGAACAATTGATATCGTTATCACCACTACCGTTAGCAATAAGGTAATCTATTACCAAGCTTGTACTGTAGAAACTCTGTTTAGATTCATGGCTGCGCCACTCACAAAATTGTTTCTGGAATCCAAGTACAAAAATACAGCACCTTTTCAATGAAACCTAAGCTATTTGTAGTGACTCATCAAAAATCGAAGAAATAAAATATTTAGGAAAACTAGGAATGGGAAAATATGTGATTTTGTGAACACAATCATAAAAGCCGCTACATCAGCGCCTGGGTTATCTGAAAAATCATTGCATTAGAGGGAGTGAATTCTTCTGTGACATCTGCGACTTTTAATTTTATTCATGTATCATTGAACTTCTAGCTTGTTTTCTTCTTGGCTTGTTTTTTTCTTTGTGTTTTTTCTATCTTGTGTCTGTAGCTCGTTGACGTGAAATTGAGTAATAAATTAGGGATCAAGATGCTTAGCAGTGCATGAGCTGTGGCGGTCAGCGACCAAAAAAACTGTTACACAATATATCATTCGAATTAAATGTAATTAATAGATTTATTTCGGCAAAAATTGTCTGCTGAAAAGTATATAATAATAGTTGCCCATTACAAGCAAAGATGTGACATCATTAGACTTGTGCTGCGAGGTGTAATCTCATACGACTGTAAAGTCTAATCCTGACACTGCAGACTGCCGCACTTGGGACATACATTTGTGGAGTGGGCTTTTGGGACATTCTGCTCTTTCAGGTACTCACTTTCTCTGAGCCTCGGCGATGAGGTTTCGCTCTGCCATCTGAGCATCTTGTGGGATGCTAACTTGTCAGGTGGAATATTTCTGTATAGGCATCTCCCAGGAGGTGACATTGTTTGGAATACCTGGAATCCTGGTATTCAAACAGGCATGTTATTGTCTGGTATCAGGTAGCCGAAAACTATCGGCTTTCAATTGTGGGAATTTTAAACTTCCTGCGCCTATTCTAAATCTGGAGGACGATACACATAATTTTGATCAATTTTTAACTTGAATTTTGTCGGGGCTGCGGCTATTAAGCCTACTTATTTCGATTTCCAACTGCCAAGGGATTTTTAACGTGCTTGACACTGAACACGGGGAGTCCGACCTCACTACCCAGAAATCAAGGGAATGTTTTTTTACCAGAAGATCCACATGAAGAAAATCCCGGTCTCCACCATGATTCAAACCCGCTACCTCCGGACCCGAGGCGAACACCTTACCTCGAGACCACTGAGCTCCTCATTATTGTTGAAGCTTTTCAGATACATTTTGAATGAGTCTCTTTAGCGTATCTTATGTCTCCCTGACAAAAAGTCTTGCCTGTTCTGAGCTCACCGTATAACAGCTGCTTGGACATTTAAACATATCCTGTCCATCATATCTGGGCTTTCTGCTGAAGCGTATCGATGTTCAACATGTTTGACCTGTTAAGAATCTCAGAGTTATCATCATCCTGAACTGTTTCACTTGAGATAGAGGTCTAACTACATACCCTAGTTACCAGACTTGAAACCGCATCAAGAAAATATAATATAGTGATGTAGATATATATTTGTGTGGTGTCGCTCTAAATGTCCAAGAAATTCTTTTTGTCTAATTGTTATCTCCTTTAGTATTTTTCTTACCATTCCCAAACTTCTCACGACCTCCATCTTTGTTCTTAACTTAACTTAACGTCTTTATACTGGTTTAGAAGACTACAGAGTCTGTATACAACCAGTTTCTTGGAGGGTGGTTTAACCAATGTGCGAGTCCTTCTTAATAGACTGAAACACTAGATCTAAGTCTTTTTGTTTTCAATGTCGGAAATGTTGCATGTAAGTTTGGGATGATGATATAGTCCCTTTAGCTGTGAGTTGGCAGCTCTTGACAGCCCAATGCCTACTGGACAAAAAAACACACGTGCTCATCAATTTTGGAGGCGACGTCCAATGGATTAGTGCAGCCCAGATTATGTACCACTCGACGATGGGGTCTGCATCTACACCCATAGGGCTCCACCTGCTCCTCAGCCCTTTTGTCTGGCCCCTCTCCAATGACCTCTCCGGCTTGGGTAATCCTGCCAGAAGTTAAACTCCTACCGGCATAGCTCCTTAGATCATTGGAGCGACAAGCTCTCCAACCTCGGCAAGGTAGGCTTACATATGGAGATGTAAGCTTGGGAAAGGTTCATCTTTTCAAAGAGTTGGCGGATAGTGTTTGATATAATTGATTTTATAGTTGTGTTTGTGAGCGTAGCATTATTTCAGATTTTCTTTGATTTTATAGTTGTGTTTGTGAGCGTAGCATTATTTCAGATTTTCTTTGATTTTATAGTTGTGTTTGTGAGCGTAGCATTATTTCTGATTTTCTTTGATTTTATAGTTGTGTTTGTCAGCGTAGCATTATTTCTGATTTTCTTTGATTTTATAGTTGTGTTTGTGAGCGTAGCATTATTTCTGATTTTCTCTTTTGCCTGGACTGCAAAGATATTTCACTTTAACCTGCCTCTCTCCAGCCCGTTTAGTCTGTGGTGCATAATGTGGTTAATGAGTCATTTTGAGTTATTCACCATGCATGTGAATTCTGCTGTCTTTTATTTTCAATTGACAAGCCTTATAATTTTTTCCAAGTCATTTATTTTTGTAGAATTTAAGGCTTCTGGTATAATTTGTGCTTCTTGGATTTTTGAGCGCGACCTATTTTGTCAAAGTTAGATTTTCCTGCTGTGGACAAAACTGCGATGTCATATCTCAAGACTGTTCTCACTCTGCCTGTGCGTAACTTCTTGAGCATGCTTTCATCAGTGGTACCAGCTAATTTCTTTATTATGGGCATTCTCATTCTTTCTCAGCTGTGACCTTGGAATTTGAGTTTTTCAAGCCTGGTCATGGGTAACTCCTATGAAAGTTGGGGTTTCTTTCTCGTGTAAGTTGTCAATTTAGTTGTAGTTTTACATGCTGTAATGTGTAGGGAGATGTTGGGTGTTGTTATCTGTTAATTAGTTTTTATTAGCCAGTTCTTGAAAGTATAGAAACTTAGTATCTGCACAGGGAATTGTGTGGACCGAGGTCAGTACCATGGCGACAATTGCCATCAGGGATGAAGATAACTTCATGTACTAAGCCACAGCCTATGTAAGGAGGGGTAGTCAGTTCCTTACCTTGTTGTTTTTGCCTTCTCTAACTCATATGCCAGGTATTCATTTACAGCTGGGTCGACTGAAGGAGCTGTTGCATCAGGCATAAACTACATCCCGAAGTTGTTTCTTTCCGTTCATGATTTCGAACCCTGGCATTCTGTATTCCCAGTCTAGCAAGTCAGCTTACTGTCGTCTGAGCTACACCCTCCATGTTTGTGATAAGTAAATGGAGCCAAATGTTCACAATTTTTCCAATGTGATGAAATGCTTTCTTACTTACTGTATCCTTAACCAGGTATCTTTTTCTGTAACCACACCTCCCCACAACATCTCCTCTCTTTGTATGTTGCTGCTTAAGTAGATAAATGAGTCCACCTGTTTGAGTGAGGTGTCTCCCAGCATGATCAATCTTGTGAGGATCTTAGTTTACTCTCTGTGGGAGCTAAGCTACATCATACAACTTAAACATGTGTTGGCAGTGTTGAATACAAAGGCTACTAAAAATCAGTTGCAAATTGTATGTATAGAAGATAGAGACTTTTAATTGTGCACCATCACTACAAACTTTTACCTCTCAAAAAACCAAAGTGCGAAACAGTGGAGTTTCAAAACCCAAAAGTTTCAAGAGTCCTCTAGTCTCAAGGGAGGTGGGACCATTGCATAGTCAAATTGAAGATTGACATAAAAGCTTAGAGATACCATGTACACACTGGGCAAGTAAAAGCACCGTTGGCAGCTGAAAATCTATAAGAGTAGGCCATTAGCCAAAGTCCAGGCACAATTCTAAAAATTAATTAAATACACCTTGCTTTATGGAGATATTTCTTAACTCACTATTACTTTCTTCAAATCCATTCAAGTTAACACCTACGAGAAAGTATGGAGGCAAAGAAATGTCAATCTCGATATGCAGAACCAAATGAAAAGATCAGTGGACAAAGAGTATAATGAGACGATGAATTAGAATTAGGTTGTGAGACAATCTTGATTGAATATTTGTGTATGTGTTTGCATGCATGCTAGCGTGTGTCCCGAGTCTCTTGAGGGAGCAATTGATAATACTAAACACTGAAAGATTGGTCAATGTGTTATCTCTCATATTCATATGCTTCAACATAATGACATGTGTCTCTGTCATATGCCATATGCCAACTGATCATGCATTATACATTGTTTACAATATTATATTTGTATTTGATATAAAGTGACGCATCATGGTGTAGGGGTGAAACATCTGTTTCACAATCCAAATGCACCCAGTTCGAATTCTGCCATGCCAAGTTTGGCAGACATGAGATTTTATTCTTGGCGCAGCCACTTCTCCGTGTAAGAAAGTAATGGCAACCTACTACACTAGCCAAGAAACTTGCAACAACCAAATAGGCTGGCAGTAGTAAGAAGCGACGTTCTGCAAAGAACATGCTATATACATTTTTACATCTAAGATAAAACAGTAGTCATGTACAATCTTACACAGATCCATAACTTCCATAGTGTTCCCGCTTATCTTCGTCAATAATATGTCTAGATGGATTATAATATAGCAGGGGTGGCGAACCATTTTAAGGGTGGGTGCTAAATTCAGTTAAATATTTTTGAAACCTTTCATCAGTGTCCCTGAATTTTGCACATTATTTTTATTTTTGTTTCCTGAGAGGTTAGTTTTCTTTCCACTTGGGCCGTTGAGCGTGTCCCTGAATTTTGCACATTATTTTTATTTTTGTTTCCTGAGAGGTTAGTTTTCTTTCCACTTAGGCCGTTGAGCGTCATTGGAAGCTTCAGTTGTCTGTCCTGCGCCAAGTGCGTTGCGTCGATGAGTGTGACCCCTTGTCGCTGCACAATCACTCTAATGTCATCTATCTACCTGCCTCACGGTGCCCCCTTGCTTTGTAGCTATTTCTATCCAGCGTAACCCATCAGGGGAAGTTGATGAGGGTACATTCTCATGAGATGATCAGACCAAATTATTTTCTGCCTGGAAATGTATTAGACACAAGACGTAGTGCCGACCATACTGCGAATGTCCTCGTTCCGCATTCTGTCTCTCCTGGTATCACCGATGACCTTCCTCAAACACTTAATTTCACAAGTCGAAATTCTGCTCTCACGCGCCCTGGACAGAGTCAGTGTTTGACACTGGTAGCACAGTCAGCATAAATATACTGTTTATCAGCTGTTGCTTTGTTGCCAAACTAATCCTCGGGTGTCTGAGCGGTGGGGACAGCTGATAAATCACCGCAGATGCTTTGTAACACCTAGTCTCAATTTCCCTGTCGATCCTACCATCTGCCGAAAAAATACTGCTCAAATACTTGAACTCATGGACCTGTTGAAGAGCAATATCATTTACACTTAAGTGGCCCAGGTGAAAAATAATAGGACCTCTTAGTCTTAGTTGACCTGCAATTCTACAGGGGCGGATGCCTCTGTACATGTCCCATGTTTGGTGTGAGCTGGATTTTCTACTTAGCAGGCTAGGCTTTAGCAGCTTATTACTCTGATGTGCTAGTTCATCTTATTAGACTTAAATACTAAGCAAAGTAGACCCGAAGCCTGTTAGGCGCCATCTATGCTGCTCTTAACAAACCACCTAACCATGACCGGTGTTATGCCATGTCATACAGTTAGTCGACTCTTACAACATGCTCTTTGTGGGGCAGTGGTGCTATTCTTGTTCTGTCATACATAAAAACCCCAGCGGACTACTCAGGACGCCTAATCTTTCAAATATGTCATAAAATTTACTAAAGAGGGTTGTGCTTAGAATTAGCAACCTCATCATGTAACATTATTGCTATTGAAATCCCCGCTCCAAATTCTTAGTTACAGGCTTCCTCTAAACAGACCAACTGCGGTGGCGTGACTAGGAGCGAAAAAACAAATCATTATTTTTCTCATATGTGTTTTAATTGACAAGGACAATAGTGTAACCAAAAACAGCAACAAAATAACTAACCAAATAAAAGACTTTATTTTTAGATTTGCATTAAAAAAGGATACTTAATTAGTCTCTCTTCTTCTACCCTGGAGTGTAAAGGTTTATCCTAAATTTGCCAGATTATTCTATCCCAGTGTCTTCTTCTTGGCCAGGTTCCAGTCTACTCCACAGTAAAAATTCATAGTCTGAAATGTGTGCCAGTTTGTCACCTTTAATGTCCATCTGGTTTTCTTTCTTTGTAGATTTGTAATCAGGTTGACCTATTGTGCCCTTGCATGATGGACGGTCTGCCTTCATATAAGTCGACGTGTCTGGTTTCTGGTTCGTAGTTGTTTATTTGGTATTAACAACATAGAGGCTAATTAGCTAATTAGCAATCCACCACCCTGCTCATGCAGATTAATTAGACTGTTTTTTTTTCAAAACACAGCCGCCTACAAGGACAAGAGGGCACGGCCACAAATTAATTAAAGAAAGGTTCAGATTAGATACCAGGAGGGGATAGCGTGACTAGTGGTTAAGTGACATGGCTCACAATCCGGAGCTGCGGGAATCGATCCCCATCCCTGCACCGGCCGTTACCCCGGCGAAGCAAACCCTTAGCTAAAAAATGCAGGAGGAAACAGACCCTTACATAAAATGAATGCCAATGTCGGATGCACTGGGCCTTAAGGCACAAAATAAAAACCACAGTGCAACGCACACAACCTTAAGGAATAGAGAAATAAGGCGAACGCCAAAAACAAATAACAAATTAGTTATTGGAGTACTGTGTACAGATGGGGAGTCCTTATTGTAGAGGAAATATAAATATGCTGGAAAGGATACAAAGAAGAGCGACAAAACTGATAGTGGAATTTCAGAATTACAGTCATGAGGAAAGACTCAGGTAAAACCGGCCTATGATATCTAGAGAAGAGAAGAATACGAGATGACTTAATACTGGTAAGATATAAGGTAAAATATACAAGTATAAGATAATCAATGGAAGGAATAAATTAGACTATAACAAGTTCTTTTTCACAATACAACCACCTACAAGAACAAGACGTCACAACTACAAATTAATTAAGGAAAAGTCAAGATTAGATATTAGAAAATATTTCTTTAGTCAGAGAGGGGTGAATGCTTGGAATGCATTGCCACAGGAAATAGTGGAGGTAGGATCAATTAATGCATTTAAGAATGGATGATTGAATGTGTATAGTTTTTAGAGCAACAAATATAAAAGAAACTGATTGAATGTGAATAGTTTTTAGAGCAAGCAAGACAATATAAAAGAAACTGATTGTATACAGACTGCAGAGTCTTCTAAACCAGAATAAAGACGTTAAGTTAAGTGAATAAACTAGTCTTAAAGAATAAATATTCAGCTTCAAGCAGCCACTTGTTTGAATATTTTAAACATCCGGCTGAAACTTATGCACACATAAAATGTACATATGCCACTTTGGGTTCATAAGCTATGGGGTCGCCACCCTTGAATTATATTAAACCATTTAACCTCAGCACTTGTGAATCAAGCTAGTTTTATAGAATCTAGATTTATATTTTCATTATATGTCATATAAATGTACAATATCATATTGTTTTGTGGCAGACATGGGCAGTGGCATAATTACAGCACAATCTGGCACATTCAGGGACCCCCAACCTCCGTAACAGTCATTCAAGAAAGTGGTAGTGGGAGCCTAAATGGATTGTGGTTGACGAGTCCAGTATATAAATACCACCGTCGTCTAACTATGCGATGTCATTGGCATTTTAAAGAAATTTCAAAAGTCAGTTATAATATGGGCTTCAAAGTCTTCACATGTCAATTAAAACCTTTAAGCTTTCTGTATGCCATGTCCTCCTGTTCTGAACCAGTCATTCCAACTGTGTATGTCTTCCCTGTTTCCTCTATGTTTGTCACAAACTATCTTTTCCATGTGTGTATTGGTTTGCCTCTATGTCTCCTGTCTTGAGGGATTCCAGAACAGAGACTTCTTTATAATGCTATAAGCTGGTTTCATTAATGTGTGTCTTGTCTAGCATATTCTCTCCACCTCATGTTCCACTGATATCTGTCTGTTTCTCTCCAACAGTTCTACATTGGTGTTCTTATCATGCCATTTCAATCTCAAGATTGAGATAAAACAAAAGAAATGTCTAATCGAATTGCTCTGGCCTCAACCCCAACTAACAAACATTTGGAAACCAAACTCAATGAGCAAATACACAAAGCTCAGGCTGTTTAACTTCAGCATAATAACAATTCTAACATCATCATCATCACCAAGTGCCCTGCCAGTTGGCATTGGCAATCATGGACTCCCGTTGCCTCTTATCACGTGTCATTTATGAGTTCCGCCGTTGGTCATCTCCATGTCTTCAGGATGTCCAATATTTTCTCTCTTTGCCTCCCTCTGTTCCTCTTGTCAGCAATTCTGTCCGTTGTTACCGTGTGTTCCAACCTGCCCCTTCTCATGACATGCCCGAAAAGTATGACTGACTTTTGCCATAAGCTGTTGTTGTCTGTGCTGCCTCAAGAACCACGTTATTCAATTTCTTTGTAGTTCTTGGAACTTTCAACATTCTTCTGTAAAACCACATTTACATTTCCTCCAATGATCCCTTTACGTGTCTGCTGATTACCCATGACTCGCTGCCAAATGTCAGTACGGGTTCCACATAGCATCGAATAACTCTCTTTCCTAAATCCAGTGATACACTTTTGTTGCACAAGAATCCCCTCATACTGTGGAAGACAGATTTTGCTTTGGCTATTCTGTTCGTTATTTCATAAGTGCATCTGCCATCTGAACTGACGTTGGTGCCCAAGTATTGAAAAAAGTGTACTTGTTTTAGTTCCGTTTCATTCACCTTTATACAGCAATTTGGAAATTTGTGTACAAATTTCAACATTCGGATGCAAATGCTAGAAAACACAATGACTAAAAAATAAACTGAATGCTTTCCAAAATAAATATCTTAGAACACTATTGAACATTGGATGGGGATAATTCAAGACCAACAAGCTAATAGAGAAAACACCAACCAGCAATGTGTTTCTACCACCATAAGGATTCTCAATGTTGAACAGACATTGGCTATGTGCTTAGAATGAACAGCAGCAAACTCCCATCACAGGCAGCTAGTGAGCCTCCAGATGGCAGCAGAAAGAGAGGATGACCAAAAGAGACTTCGCAGAACGATCATCAGAGAGGGCTCAGCTATGGGTCTTAAACAGCACACAAGAACTTAGAAAAGTTGCGTAACACCGTTTAGATCGGAGAACATGTGTTTCTGCTTTATGTGCCATGTTTGGTGCTCAAAGATCAGGCACTCACTTGTGAAGGTCTGTAGCCCTTTGTTGGTTCTGTTGTTCTGTGCGTAATACTCCTAAAAACAGTTGAAAGTGAAAAAACATCTGATGGTGATACAGGTCTACGCCCCATGCAATGACAGCAGAAATTAGGAAAACAGGCGAATGTCAGTGTCTTTCAGACATTATCAATAAGGAAAATGAGAAGGGTGGTCTAATTGTAATGGGTTTCTGTTTCTAAGAATCGATGTCACTGCACTCCGGGCATACCCATAGGTGCTCAGTCTCTCTCTCTCTCATCAAATGAGGTAAGGTATGGGTGCTGATGGTCCCTGTAGCTCGCTGGTTGTACACTCTCCTGCTCCGGCCTCTCATACACCATACCCATCTCGAACCTCGTTTAATGTTGAAAATTTGCAGTCTAGATTGCTGCTTCGATCTATTTCGGCGATCATTGATTGATTTCAAAATGTCACTTCTATCCATCACTAATGGGCCCATGATGGGAGCTTGTGACCCATGATGGGAGCTTGTGACCCATGATGTAAGCTCTTTCATTGCCCTGGACCCCAGCATGAGCAGGACAGTAGATTGATGTCAACCCCTGGAGGTTTGAGACCTCAACAGTAGCTATCCACTCGTACCTAAGCCATCCCTTCTGGACCTTCTCAAGTGCGGCTTGCGTGTCTGTCACAATGACTGCCTTTGTTATAGAAGTCTCGGATATCCATTTCAGAGATGAGGTCACCATTCTCATACTGGAGTTTGTTGACATGTATGCTCTACTGCGCTCAGCAACAACATTGTAATGGGTAATTTTGATGAAAGAACAAGAGAAGTAAAGATCATCAGATGAATACTGCTTAGGAATATTCAGTGACACCTCTTTAGAGCGAAACGGTAATGGAGAAGAGCTTGTAAATTTATGTGCTGAGAATGATCCAATGAAAGGCAAAGGCCACCATCCATCGCAGATGATGATGGCATAATTTATTTGCTAGCGCTATTATTAGTAAGGATTAACTGCGCTACTTTTTATCCTCACTCTCGTCTCGAGCCGCCCGACCTCAGTGACAAGTCAAGAACAAGACGACTAGGAGGCGACTACGAGATGCAGGGACTCCGCATGAAGCACCCTTGAAAAAGACGGTGGAGTCCGAAGTCAAACCCACACCACCTGATCACGAGGCCATGGCTTAACCACGGAATCCTCAGAATGATCTAATAATGTTAAACAAAAGGTTAAATTGCTGGAGACTTCTTCACCGTGGTCTCTCTATATGGCTCTATCTCTCTCCGTCTGCTGAGAGCATCGCACAAAGCCTATAGCTCCAGCGATGAACCCAGGTATCTCCGTAAAAAAATTCCTATTATGAACCGACCCCAGCAGCTCAAATTCGAACCCTGACAATCTGAAACGGCTTGACCACTTTGCCACAGATAAACAAGAACTGGTGTATCACAGTGTAAGAGGAACATGAAGAGATGTGGCTACACAGATGATGACACATGTGACTGTGGCGCAATACAGGACCCAGACCACCTGATGATCTATCTCAGCCTCGAAGACACATGCAATAAGTGCTACTTGCTGGAGACAAATGACAGGGCAATATATTGAATGCATGCTGTATGACATGCTGGTTGGGCAAAGGAAGTAAGTCAGTAATATCAAACCCAAGCGCTCAAGTATCTGGAAATTATTTTTGCGGAAGATGAAAAGTTTAAAAAGGAAACTAGATGTCAGAAAGCCTCTACTGGGGCTTACTTACTGACCTTCCGTGTCCGACAACCTCACATAGTCTTCGCCCAAAACCAGCCTCCATCAGTGTTCTTTCATTTTCCACCATCAGGTCTTCCACTGTTCAGGAAGACATACTGGGACATATAATCAGGTGTTCCGGATCCTACACTGGCCCACATTCGCAATATTCATCGTTTGAATATTCCCATTTTTTCAGGTTAGACCCACCTCTGGACACACCTGTTCTTCTTCTTCTTCTTCTTCTGCGTTCGTTCTCAATCTCCAGCTCCTAAGCCCTGAACATGGCTTTGTAAGTAGCAGGATGTAGTCCAGAGAACAGAATGCGTTGTGTCGTATATTTACAGTTTGACTGCGATATTTGCACCTTTCGATTCGACACATCCGTTTTCGGCAGACACCTGTTCTTAACCTGGGGTTATCAACTGTTACCACTGCTTCTTTAAAAAAGTGATCGGCACAACATGGAGCACAGCCAGATGTCCTCTGAATATCAGCACTCATTCTGAGCATCCCCATAGCTGAGGACACAAGCGCCAGTTTGAAAGACTCTGTACATGTTATTGATACAGCAATGAATGAGACTGACCGGATAGTTGCAGGGTACGTGAAGCATTCTCCAAAAGAAAAAAATATGCCCCATAATTGGTGTAGCACCACGATGAAGTGTCACATGGGAAATTGAAAGAGAAAAAGGCAAACGAATCAAGGCATCCAACGTTCGGACACACACTATGTGCGGTGCACAACACTGAAATCTAGAGGAAGTTCCTAACAATCAACACAGCCCCTACACATGTCCCAGAAAACACATTAAAAAAGGGAATGCTCTGACGCAGGTCCCCTTGGTCGAACTGTGTGAGGAACCTGAACATGACACCATTTGCCTTAAACGGAAGTCGCTAGATAGATTCTAAGCTTGTGTATAAGGATGCAGGATGGACTTAAATAGTTAGGGATACAGGAATGATGAGACATAGATCTTCAGACTCAGAACGGGAAATTGTAGACGAAGGCCCACCTCCACAGAATTGGTCTCAGGGACACTACCACGTGCGATTGTGGAGCACCCAAGCAAACATCAGAACATATTCTGCAAGAATGCCCTACCTATGCAAACCAAAGAGAGGCAGTCTGGCCTGGGGAAGTGACCGTGCTAGAAAAGCTGGGGGGGGGGGACCAGCAAAGACCTGAAACGCAGTCTCCATGAACCTCACCGGACTAGAAGCATAGCATCATTTGATCGATGAAGAAGATGATGAGACATACAGCTGTGAAGCACCACAATACCCAGACTACCTGATGATCTGCCCAAACCTTCTGGAAACATGCAATATGGATGACATGTTAAGGGGGAATGACCAGGCAATAAACGTGACTGATATTGGAAACATGATGTCTGACATGGTGCATAAGACACTGACAGTAAGTTAGTACCATAACTTAAACAGCAGAACATCACCATGGAAAATAGCAACAACATATAAACAGTATGTTTATTCTAGCTCTATGCTACCAATGTCATACTCGCTCCTTAACAAAGAGAAATAAGAGGAATAAATAAACGTGTTTGACATCAAATGTCAAATAAAAGTCATTGGTGTTACAAGGAGAGATGAGATGAGGGTATTAGAAATATAGCAAGAGCTACCGGTTGTGCCGATACATTTTAAAGTCAGAAAATATGAGAATACAACCTAATCAACTACCTTGCACACTTACAGCGCAAGGCTACAAGGCACTAAGTAGGCCATGTGGGAACAGATAAACTACAACAAATCATACATCAGCACAGGCTTTTAATGATAACCGACACAACAGACTTGGACCAAGACACCAAAAACGCTCGCCATGACTCTCTCTTTAATGGCACAAGTGGGTGGAAAAGAGAACAATAGAACATACTTTACATTTGGGCTGAAGTTTTTTATTTTTGTTTTGGGCGATTTCTTTTGATTTGCATAAGTCTCAGTGAAAGCTTCTCACCTTTTGTATTCTCATCTTGACATCTTTACCTGTACCTCCTACCTTGTTTATATTTCTGCCAAGAAATATGAATGATTCCATGTCCTGTAGGAGTGACTCTTCCAACACAATCTCATTTATTCTCATAATCTTTATTCTTTTTTTCTCTGTATTGTCAGTCCCAATTTCTGTAATCTCTCATCAAGTAAACTTATTTTATTGTTCTGTTGATTACTTTTATTAATTATCAAGTTGTTTTGCCAGAGTCGGTTGAATTCAATATGTATTGATTGAAGTTGTGTTTTTCATAATACAGAAAGATAAATGGTAATAACAGACATGTCTGTCTGATATCAGTTTTTATCTCAAAGATCAGCAAAAAGCTTCTCCATTATATAGAACTCTACACTTTCATATTTTCATACATCGTAATTGGGTTAGTGAACTTCTGAGGTACTCCATAGTTCCTGAGCAACTTCTAGAGTGAGTGATTCTCCAAGCTGTGAAATGCTATTACATAATCTTTTAATTCAATATAATGTTGTGAGTTCAATTTCACAGTTTTTTAAAACATTATTCTCATCCATTAACACCGTCCTCGACGGTTGCCAAGACCAGAACCTATGAGCCTCTCGATTCAATTCTACTGTGCTTCCCAGCTATGTGCTACGATGCTGAGATATGGACACTAACAAAATCACTCTCCGGAACCAATGTATACAAAAGCTCAAAAATTCTGACATTTGATGATTATTCTTGGAGAATGGATGTGGTAATATATGCAGACAAGACAAAACATAGATGGGCAGGTCACATGTTGTGACGAAACGAAGGTCAATAGAGCACAGAAACAGCAATTTGGTACGCCCGAGGTAAAAAGAGACAGCGGAGAAGACCTCCCATGCATTGGTCAGACTCCCATGCTGTACACAACTACATCCGAGACACTTCTGGAGGAGGGCTTACCACGCACTGGACTTCTGTGGTCCAAGGCAGGTTTCGCTGGAGACGAAGTTGGGACACGCAGCTCCCCTGCGGAACAAGTCATTGAGATCAAATAGTTATCTAATCTGCATAGAACCTATTTTATCGAAAGCCTGCCTATTCTTCTCTCCATTATTTGTCTCTGGTCTCACTAATCTTTCAAGTATGATTCTGTTCAATCTTTTTTCTTCTTCATCGTTTGTTCTCAATCTACGGCTACCAAGCCCTGAACAGGACATTGCAAGAAGTGGGATGTAGTCCGTAGTATGGAATGCGTTGTGTTGCTAGTTTACATCTTGACTGCGAATATTTGCACCTTTCGGTCCAACACATCCGTTTTCGGCAGCTCTGTTCAATCAATCCCCTTCAACTTCCTCCAGAGAATATGCCATCGACAGATACTTACCAAGTCTTCTGTCATGCGCCATCATTTGCAGCTCTCCCCGCATCTTGTCAGCCATTTTTAGGTTTGTCTCAACTTCATTTCTTCGTGAGTGTTTAGATTTGCCCCTACTTCTTTTGCCTTGATGATTTCGGAACAGTGACTTCCTTGAAATGCTATCAGGTGGTTTCTGTAAAGCATTCTCTTTACCTATGATACCACTGGCATCTGTCCAGGTCATTCCCACATTATTCCTCTATAATTTGTAGTTAGTGGGCTGGCTTCGCATCTGAGTGGTCTGGGTTCATTCCCCAGTTGAGAAGGAAATGTTTTTTCAGACTGCAACGGCTCCCGGGTCGACGCAGCCTTAAATGGGTACTGGTTCAGTCCGGGAAGTAACAGCGGCGAGGGAGATGAGATGGCTAACGCCCTCATATAGCCGGGCCTTTGAAATGTGAGATCGCTAACACTTCACACCCCCTACTGCAATAAGGCTATGGGTTACTTAAGTCTTTTACAACTAATCTAGATAATCTCCTTTCTTCTTTTTGCTAATTCTGTTTTGTCATTTTGGTTAGGAAGAGATCACTAGAACGTGCCTGACTGTGTACCTCTTGCACAGTGGCATTCACCGCCTCAGATGTTTCCGTAAGCCACCTATTTCATGGTCGACCTTTGGCCTTGAAGCCGTCGTATCTATATAGCATTGCTTGTTGGGGGGGGGGGGGGGGGGGGGTGTGGTGGTAGTCTTGATACGTGACCAAACTATTTTATTTGCTGTTTTTTTATGTAGTATATTGGTGTTGTTCCCACTAGTCTCCTGATGTCATCGTTTCTGATCCTGTCTCTACAGGATTCTACATTTTTTGTTACGATGTGTCATTTTTCATTTGATGTTAAGTGTGCAGTTTTGACATTGATAGTTTATTGTTGGAACAAAAATCGTGTTGTTAGTTATTGTCACTCGTTTACAATTAAGTATTGGAGTTAGTTGTCCAATAATCTGATTTGTCTTATTGTATCTTTGTTGGATTTCCGCTGTAATTCTTCCGTCTGCTGATAAGGTGCTCCCTAAGTATGTGAAATGTTTCACCTGTTTTTTGCTGCTTTTCAAGGAAGAAATTGATGTCTCCGGCTATTCTAAATATTTTCATGACCTCAGTTTTTTTTCAACTTTGATTTTCATGCTGTATACTTTACATATCGTAAAGATAGTCTAGAAAACCTCCATACATAGAGTAATGTTTTCCTCCCCTTGTGTTTTATTGTCATTTTAAAATGTATGTCTTAATAAGAAAATATATCCATAATTCTCATGGCTGAAGCAGGAAGCTGTCACAAGGTTGTAGTTGAATTGTAGAAGGGCATATAAAAACAATAAACTAGATTCATTGCATTGAGTAACAAATCGCTGTACTTGGGGTCCCTGTATGTTGTTGTTATGCCACTGGACATAGCTTGTTACTTGTTTGACTTGCTAATTTAACACATCATTTTGTCAAAGCCATCTTACTAACGCACTTATACACTGTCTCTTCCCTGCCCCTTCCATCTCCAACTCCTGGCCATTATCTTTGACATCTTCTATGAAACCTATTCCCCTACACAATACAACACACACATACACGTTACACATTATGTCCACGCAATTATCCCTCATTTATATTGTTCACTCTCTCTCTCTCGCTCCTTCTATCCCTCTCTCTTTATCTCTATCTATCTTTCTTACTCACTATATAATGACTACCAAACTATTACCCATTATATTAATCCTTATTTCCCTAAAATATATCTATGAAATATACTGCTAATTGCTGACATATCTTTCTGCATGACTTTTTTTTAAAAACACTTTTCTTGTTTACTAAACAAAATTAATCATAAAAATTCTTCTCCCAACACACGTTTACATGACAACAAACTTCTCACTGTAACAAATACTTTGACCTAATAATATTTCCCCAACTGCCTCGATCACTAACAAAATTTCATACTAACACTTCATTACATTCTCAACATTTTTTCTCAACCTGATGTCTCTCCATCTTTCCTTCTGACTCTTCTGAATTCCTTTAACTTCAACCAACATTGCACCCTTCCCAAAACCAACCACCCCGGCCTCTAGTGGACCTGTCCAAGCTCCGCCTATCTGACAGCTCTGGCTCCGAGAGTGGGGCCTACACGGACCCCTTAAACTCTCCAGACCTGGATGATTACACCAGCATGGTCAGCGGGGGGCAGCCCGTCATGGGGGGATTTTGCTGTGCCACATTTCCCTTAACACGTGGTTTGGCTCGGACAATCAAGCGCTTGTGATGGACAAAAGAGATGACGTTTAGTGTGTGCGTTGTTTAGAGAGTTAAGGTCTGTATCCTGTTCCTGCTGAAGTAAATCACATGATTGATTGATTGATTGATTGATAGAAAGTGATGATCAAAATAAATGCTATTTCTTGTGTTTTGTATAGAACATTAAGATCTGTGTCACTTGACTAAATCATACCAGCTGATTGATTTATTGATTAACAATTTGTGATTGACAAAATAGATTAAGTTGATTGTGTTTTTTTTAAAGAGTTTAACTTTTTTTTGCTGGACTAAACCTCATCAGTTAATTTGTTTGTTGGATTGATTGATTGATTGATTTTAATGTCTTGTGGTAGCCTAACTTGTTGGCATTTAATATGTTTTGCTTGAAAGCCCACCAAACAATTTGTTGTGGCCAAAATCATGTAAGAGGTCTCAGAATACGGACATCAAAATATGACTGACAATCTTCTTCATTTGCGTTAGTCCTGAAAAGGACATTGTGTCGTAGTGAGGCTGCGATATGTACGCCTTTCGACCCGACACACCCGATTTCAGTTGGCTTTTTTTGGGTACTAGGTTTGCGATCCAAATTCTCTCAGCTAGACAACACTAGTGTCGCCTCCTTCCAGGGCTGCCACATGGAGGCGGAATATGGTCTTCGCCAGCTATGAGTCGCTGACTGCTGTCAGCTTGTTCACTGGCCTGCATCTTTTGCCCCGTAACAGACAACCAATGCTTCCAAATGAAAATCAATGCCGATAATAAAGAGAACAAATAAACTTAATGTGAAATTAAAGCAATTTTTAAAATGACAATTCCGGAATGGAAAATAGAGACTAATAAATAAATAAGTTGCATAATAAGCTGTGAATATATAAAAGTGCAAGGACAAACAAGTCAACAATTCCAATGACAAATAAGTTGTGAATAATAAGTTGTGAATAATAAATTAAGGTATAAGGATAGACCAGTAAAAAATGGCAATAGTGAATAATAAACTGATAAGTAAGACTCAGTGGTCTCAAGTTAAGGTGCCGAAGGTCATGGGTTTGAATCACGTGGAGATATGGTTTTTATACCTTCCCCCAGTCGTAGTAAGCCACAGGAAGTCTAAAATACCTACTGCTAGATAGCCTTAGGTTACCTGGCAACAGACATTAACAATATGCCTGTTTGAATACCAGGATTCCAAGTATTCCAAGTAAACAGATAAGTTGAATAACAAGTTGTGAATAATAAATGAAGGAATAAGGACAGACAAGTAAATAAGTAATTAAAAAAATCCAGTGGGGAATAATAAAGTAGTACAGAGTGGCGCACATAAAACCAGCCACATAGTTTGATTGGGCATTTCTGTATTGGTAATGATTCAGCATTTAGGGGAGGTGAGTGTCCAAGCTCAGGTAGCAGTGAAAAAGGCAAATACAATGTAAGATGATAAAAGGAAATATTAAACATAGGAGCAAAGAAAGTGATAGTCAAACTCTATGAAGCATTTGTTAGGCCTAGAAGGGAGTACTGTGTACATGTCGGGAGTCTTTGTCGTAGAGGGGGGAAAAAACATGCTGGAAAGGATATAAAGAAGTGTGACAAAACTGATAGTGGGATTCCGGAATTATATTTAATAGGAAAGACAAATCGGCCTACAGTGACTAGATAAGAGAAGAATTCGAGGTGATTTAATACAAGGAACGTCAAGGAAAAGGATAAATTAGATTGTAATAAGTTTTCAAAGTACAGCCGACGACAAGAAACAAGAGGGCACAGCTACAAATTTTGTGTAATATCCAGATTAGATATTTTGAAATATTTATATAGTCAGAGGGTAGTGAATACTTGGAATGCATTGCTATAGGAAATAGTGGGGACATGGTCAGTTAATGCATTAAAAAAATAGATTGTATGCACAGTTATTTTTAGATCAAGTTGGGTAGCAGAAACTGGTAGTAAACAAACTCTGCAGAGTCTTCTAAACTATTATAAAGAAGTTCGCCTGAACATGCTTGGCGATCGGACAAATGCATTCAGAATGAAGGCAATAACTTCCAGCACATATTGTGAGCATGGACATGTTGCCATAAATGGAAAAGGAAACCATGTTGAAAGGTATTTTGTGGAGACTGGTTTTTATGTACGCCTACAGGTTTAACAGTTTTAAGAAACAAGGACTTAGGGGTTATAATAGATAATACAGGTAAAGTGAGTGAGCATCCAGGTAGCAGTTAAAAAAGGCAAATGCAATGAGAGGTATGATGAAAAGAAATATTAAACATAGGAGTAAGGAAGTGATTGTCAAACTGTATTAAGCATTAGTTAGACTTAGATTGGTCTACTGTGTACAGGTGTGGAGTCCTTATCGTAAAGGAGATATAAACATGCTGGAAAGGATACAGAAAAGAGCAAAAAAGCTGTTAGTGGGATTCCAGAATTACAGTTATGAGGAAAGATTCAGAAAAACCGGTCTATCTTGATGAACTGTTCCTCAGTGTAGCTGCGGGTCCCAACTTCATCTCTAGCGGACCGTGTCTTGGACCACGGAAGTCCAGTGCGTGGTAAGTGCTCCTCTAGAGGTATCTCGGATGTTGCAGCGTACAGCAAGGGAGTCTGACCAACGAATTGAAGGTTCTCCGCGCAGTCTCTTTTCATCTTAGGGGTACCAGATTGCTATCTGCGTTCTCCATCGACCATTGTTTCGTTGCAGCATGTGACCTGCCCATCTATGTTTTGCCTTGTCTGCATAGATTACCGCATCATTCACCAGGGACAATCGTCGTATGTTGACATTTTTTTAGTTTTTTTTAATACCTTGGTCCCAAAGAGTGATTTCGACAAAGCGTCTCTCAAAAGAGGCCTGGGTCATTCTCTTTCCTATCTGTTGTCTATTTAATCCGAATGTTACCAGGTCCGAAAATAATAGTAACACTGTGTATCTTATAAAGTCTCTTAGCAGAAACTGTCATCAGGGATGAAGTGTTAGCGATTTAATTTTACCAAACCACAGCTTATGTGAGGTGGGGTTGCCAGTTTCCTTCCTCGCTCCCTTTCTGTCTCTAACAGTAGGTCAGGTACACATTAAAAAATGAACCGCCGCCACCCTAAACAGTTAGTCCGCTGATTTGTGCCAGTAGTGGTAGTCGAACCCCATACTTTTACCTTCAAAAACGAGTGCTCTACAACTACACTAATCAGATGCTTGTCATTCATGTAGGAAGAGGCAAATGAAGATTGGGCATGATGCAGACTACCTTAGAGTAGGCGATGGACAACTAAGTCAAGTCATTCTATGTTGTTTTTTTTTTTTTAATTAATTAATTTTTTATTTATTTATTTATATCCTGAGTGGTTTTGTCGGGTCTTTGTGTATGACAAGGACAAGAATAGCACCACTGGCCCAGAGAGAGCGTGCCGTAAGAGGCGACTGACTAACTGTGTGACATGGCATAACACCGGCCATGGTTAGGTGGTTTGTTAAGAGCACCATAGATGAGTGCCTAACAGGCTGCGGGTCTAGTGTTTGAGACTATTAGGATGGGCTCACACATTGGTTAACCACCCTACGTAGCGAAGTAATAAGCTGCTCGAGCCCAGTCCACTAAGCAAAAAATCCTTCTCCCGGCTACATCCAGCTCACACCAGAGCTGAAACCTCTGCATTAGTACAGGTCGACTAAGAATTATTTTAAAATATATATTTCTTGGTTCTAAGTCGACCTGTACTACTACAGGAGCAGATGCCCCCTGTGCAGGTCCCAACCTTGGCATGAGTTGGACGTAGCCTAGTCGACCTGTACTTCTACATGAGCAGATACCCCTGTGCAGGTCCCAATCTTAGCATGGGTTGGACGTAGCCTAGTCGACCTGTACTGCTACAGGAGCAGATGCCCCTGTGCAGGTCCCAACCTTGGCATGAGTTGGATGTAGCCTAGTCAACCTGTACTTCTACAGGAGCAGATGCCCCCTGTGCAGGTCCCAACCTTGGCATGAGTTGGACGTAGCCTAGTCGACCTGTACTGCTACAGGAGCAGATGCCCCCTGTGCAGGTCCCAACCTTGGCATATGAGTTGGACGTAGCCTAGTCGACCTGTACTGCTACAGGAGCAGATGCCCCTGTGCAGGTCCCAACCTTGGCATGAGTTGGACGTAGCCAGGAGAAGGGTTTCCTGCTTAGCGGACTAGGCTTGAGCAGCTTAATACTCTGTTGCGTTGGGATAAGCGCTTACAATAGGTGGTTAACCGATGTTCAAGTCCATCTTAATAGACTCAAACACTAGAGCAAAGTAGACCCGCAGCCTGTTAGACCCGCATCTATGCTGCTCTAAAGAGACCACCTAACCATGGCCGGTGTTATGCCATGTCACACAGTTAGCCGCCTCTTACGACACGCTATCTGTGAGGCAGTAGTGCTATTCTTGTCCTTGTCATACACAAAGAACCCAGTAGACCACTCGGGCATATCTATATATTTATTTTTTAATTTTTAAAATGAATTTATATATAAGTTTTTGAGTTTGCTCGTATTTTACTATTTATCAAGATGCTATGTGTTAAAAGTGTAGCCGCGGATGCTTGTTGCATTGTAACCATGGTTTCTGATTTGTTTATTTTTGCGTGTGCTAATTTAGACAAATACTCAATGAATAGAATGAAATCATAATAGCTAATTTTGCTTTGAAATGTTTCCATGTATCTCTCATCAAGTCCTATCTCAAGGCTGTTGTTGTTGTTGTTGTTGTTGTTGCTAAGGCTACTTGTACTGAGCTAGGCACTCTTGGTGGCGGGTTACAGATGCTGTCGCCACATCATGAGGTGTACTTCAGAAGGTGGGCCTGGGTCCTTCAGGGTGTAAATGCAATGTGAGACTCCTTGGTAAGCTCACCACAATGGGGATCACAGTGCCGATTCCCACCTCGTTAGCCAGTCTGCCGGGAAACAGCCTGTTTCCAGGGACAACTGTTTGGAAGTGACGAGGGGTGTTGATCAGTATGTTTCACTTGACCCTGAATGACATAGTCTGATCAGTATGTTTCTCCTGACTCTGGCTTGGATAGTCTGATCAGTATGTTTCACCTGACTGACTGACATAGTCTGATTAGTATGTTTCACCTGACTCTGACTGACATAATCTGATCATTATGTTTCACCTGACTGACAGACATAATCTGATTAGTATGTTTCACCTGACTGACTGACTGACATAATCTGATTAGTATGTTTCACCTGACTCTGACTGACATAATCTGATCAGTATGTTTCACCTGATTGACTGACATAGTTTGATCAGTATGTTGTGTCTGTATCTCAAGGTAAGAAGTAATGCGCTCACAAAACGAAAAAAAATTACTTTGGAATGATAATTGATGAGCTGCATCTCTTGTCCGAGTGTTGTTTAGGTTGACATGGGAGCACTGTAACCTACAAGGCATGTTGTAAGATGCAGCGGAAGGAGGTTTGGGTATGCGATTGGTTAATCTTCCAGAATCTAGAAGTCATAAGAAGAACAAAACTAGTTAAGAGAACAGAGGACAGACATATTTAGAGGTTGTTGGTTGAGGACCTATGCTTTGCAGGGAGCTGAACACGTTTTGATTGATTATTAATTGAACCTCTGTGTTAGGAAAGACAGGGAAGGAACCATTCACCTTTACTTCATAAAGCTAATGACTAGACCCATTGATTCTCAACATTTTCCTGTTTATTACCTCCTGAAGAAATCATTGATCATTTCCAGCAGCCCTCTTCCCTTTAATCAATCTTCTTCTTCGTACGCAGTCAGACATCAACCTTAATTTTTTCGAAAAAAGCAGCGGTCATCCTGAGGCTGCCGACACTGCCATAGAGCTTGTCAAGTGTTGCCACTGGTGATGGCCACATCTGCTCTCTCTGATCCTCGTATGTCGGGCAGTTTTGCAGCAAATGTTCAGCGGTCATTTTACCGGTACCACACGGGCATTCGTTGGTGCCACCAATCTATTTTTGTTGAATAGGTGGTACCTCAGTCTATTGTGGCCAGTGCGAAGTCTGAAGACCACGACCTGCTCTCTTCTGTTCAACTGGTAATAGGCATCGTTTTTTGTGTAGCCAGTATGTTCGGTTTCCCATTTGGTCATGTATCTATCTAGCTCTAATAAGCCTTTTTAACTCTTCGTAGGTCACACTAGGGTCTGGTTGTGGTAGTCTTGCACCTTCTTTTGCCAGTCTGTCTGCCTCCTCGTTGCCTTGGATGTTACAGTGGGATGGAACCCACTGTACCACTACCCTTTTTGGTGCGGACTGCTGGCATAGTTGACAGAGTACTGCTCTTAAATCATTAAGTTCAGTATTTTTCTGGCTTTTTAGCGCTGTGACTACGGCCAAAGCATCTGTAAGCAGGACTATATGGCTTTCATTCCTTTTACCTGTCACCATTTCTTCCACTGCCGCCCTCAGTGCCTCTGCCTCCGCTCTGAAATTGCTTGTGAATTTTCCAGTAACGAATGACAGTGTTATTTTTCTGCCATTTGGTAGGTTCAGAAATGCTCCTGCCCCTCTCTTCTGTGTAGTGTTTGTTACAGAACCGTCGGTGTATGCATGGGTCCAGTCCATGCTTGGGTAGTTTCCCGTTATGTAGCTCAGGGTAGTATCTCTTCTTTCTTTTTCAGTCTGGCAGTTTTTGTTTCCAATACCTGGTATATTTTCTACCACCTCTGGAAATATATGCTGCCTCTCTATAGGTTTTTGTACAGTAGGGATGGGCTTTGGTGTTGTTAGTGCGTTCATTGGATCTTCGTGCATCTTTGCTTTGGCTATTTCTGCAAAGTTTCTCCGCTTTAGTTTCCCATTTCCCAAATTGTTTAGTCTCTGGTGCATTAGATGGTCAGTCAGTCTTCTGAGTTTCTCTGATTGCAGCTGGGCTCTGCAGTCTCTTTAATCAATCAAAACCAGCCACTCCTCTCTGTGCATAGTCCATTGACAGTATCCGACCAGCATGCACAGTCCTGGCCTGCTCTTTCTGCCACTCTCCAGGTGTAATCATTTAATCTTAGTTATTTCTGCCACTCTCCAGGTGTAATCATTTAATGTTAGTTCTTTCTGCCACTCTCCAGGTGTAATCATTTAATGTTAGTTCTTTCTGCCACTCTCCAGGTGTAATCATTTAATCTTAGTTCTTTCTGCCACTCTCCAGGTGTAATCATTTAATCTTAGTTCTTTCTGCCACTCTCCAGGTGTAATCATTTAATCTTAGTTCTTTCTGCCACTCTCCAGGTGTAATCATTTAATCTTAGTTCTTTCTGCCACTCTCCAGGTGTAATCATTTAATCTTAGTTCTTTCTCACATTCTCTTCTCTGTGTATTTTTGGGTCAACCTATCTCTCTCTCTTTCTCTCTCTCTCTCTCTCTTTCTCTTTCTCTCTCTCTCTCTTTCTCTCTCTCTCTCTCTCTATTTCTCTCTCTCTTCTCTCTCTCTCTCTCTCTCTCTCTCTCTCTCTCTCTCTCTCTCTCTCTTCCATTGAGAACTCCATGTAAGGGCCTGTCTGGCTATGTTGGTGAGTACCTTCCTCATTGTATGCCCTATCCAGCCCCATTTTCTTCACTTAATTTGGTGTTCCAGCAGCTGTTGTTGGCTCCTTTCCCATAGGTCTTCATTCCTCATCATGTCCTGCCCATTTGTGACCATTATCTTCCGTAGGCATCTGTTAATGAAGGACTGGAATCTTCCCTTACCTGTCATTAAAAGTGAAATTTCAAACCTACCTGTACAAATCTAATTCTGAAGAATTTGAGATTAAGAACTGGTATGCCAGACCAGGTTCTCTTAGTACCATTGTTTGTTCTTAACTTAACTTAATGTCTTTATACTGGTTTAGAAGACTCTGCAGAGTCTGTATACAATTAGTTTCTTTTGCATTCACTTGATCTAGAAATACCTTAGCACATCAAATCTATTCTTGAATGTATTAATTGGCACCGCCTCCACTATTTCCTGTGGAAATGCATTCCATGACCTCACCACTATCTGACTAAAAAAACATTTCCTTGTATTTAATCTAGACCTTTCTTTAATTCATTTGTGTCTGTGACCTCTTGTTTTTGTAGGCGGCTGTATTTTTAAAAATGTGTTATAGTCTAATTTTCCGTTGATTTTCTTATAAACCTGTATTAAATCGAATTCTTCTCTTTTCTAGACACTGACTTGGCTCTTCTGTACAAATAAACACTATAAGATACCAAATAAAAAAAGTAAACCTTGATGAGTGGTCATAGAAATTGGGACTGGGAATGCACACACAAAAAATAGAGATTACAAGAATAAATGTAACTAACTCCAATCAGATTCTGTTGGGTGATTTATTCCTACAAGATATTAGGTCAGGTCAGGTCATCCCGTAACCGGTGAGGTCCTTGGGGCACACATGAAGACATCCTCACAACCCCACGCCACCACTCTCTGTCAGATGCCGCTCCCTGTGACTCTTCTGGTCGGAGACTGGTCCATTCTTTTATGTTGTCCTCCCACCTCTTTTTCGGCCGGCCTCTTCATCGTCTGCCATGCACCTTTCCGTGGAGGATTGTATTTGCAAGACCATTTGATCTCGATATGTGATCGTACCAAGTGAGTTTCCTTCTTTTGACAGTTGCCAAGAGGTCTTCGAAAGGCCCTATTGCTGTTGTAATTCTATCTCGTATTTCCTCATTTGTAACTCAATCTTTGTACGTGACGTTTAAAAGTTTTCGGAAACATCTCATCTCCAAGGCCTGTATCCTTCGTTGAAGGTCAGCTGTAACTGTCCATGTCCTATACGCATAGAGGAATATAGACAGGACCAGTGTACACATTAATCTGATTTTCGTGCATAGTGCTAACCGTTTATCTTGCCAGATTTTGTTAAGCTGTGCAAGCGCCACTATCGTCTGTGCTATTTTGGCCAACGTGACCTCCAAGTGCTTCACTCATAATTCCTTCAAGGAATATATTGAAAAGAGTTGGAGAGAGTGTACACCCCTGTCTCACACCAACTGATGTGCGTAACCAGTCTCCTCGCCTCCCATTCACAAGAACTGCACTAGACGCCTTGTTATACAGGTGTTCAAGGACCGTTATAATATTTCCGTTGATATTATACACCCTCATGGTTGCCCAAAGCGCTTTATGCCATACCCTATCAAACGCTTTCTTCAAATCCACAAACACATGATACAGTGTTTGCTGCTGTTCTAGATATTTCTCGCTTAGCAGCCTTAAATTAAATATCTGTTCTGTAGTGCTTCTTCCCTGTCTGAACCCTGCTTGCTCCTCGGCAATGATGTTCTCTGCTTGGGGTTTCAATCGGTCAAGGATTAATCTAAGCATGACCTTGCTAGGGTGGCTGATGAGGCTTATTGTTCTGTAATTTTTGCACATCTTTAGGTTTCCAGACTTATGTAACGGTATAACTATTGATTTCGTCCATAAGTCCGGCCAGTTTCCTGTCGCCCATATTTTGTTGCAGATGTATGTCAGGCCTTCCACCACTACCTCTCCATCTGCCTGTAAGAGCTCTACTGGTATATTGTCCACGTCGGCCGCCTTCCCTCTTCTCAATGTCTTTACCACTGCAATTACCTCTTCCTTCGTTATCAGTTAGTTATCCTCTATATTTGTTGGTGTTGGGGGGATTGTTTTCTCAGGTTCGTTTCGCCTTCATAGTTATATAGCTCTGAACAGTACTCTGTCCATCGTGCCAGTACGTCATTTTCCTCAATAAGGCACTTGTCGCTTTTATCATTAATCATAAGGTTCCTGCCTTGTCTTGGTGTTACCAGTTCTTTGACAACCTTGTATGCTCCTTTAGCATCATTTCTGTTTAGTCTCTCTTCGATGTTTGTGCATTGCTCACATATACACCCTTCTTTCGCCTCTCTCATCTTTTGTTGTATGGCTTTCTTGACCTCTTTATAACTGCCGACCTCCTCCGGTGGGTGATTGTGTTACAAGATATGGAACCAATCATATGTCTTGGCAGCAATACGAGGGAGACTCACTCCTACAAAATATAGAACCATTCATATATCTTGGTACCAATACGAGGGAGATTCACTCCTACAAGATATGGAACCACTCAAATATCTTGGTACCAATACGAGGGAGATTCACTCCTACAAGATATTGAACCACTCTAATATCTTGGTAGCAATACGAGGGAGATTCACTCCTACAAAATATGGAACCATTCATATATCTTGGTAGCAATACGAGGGAGATTCACTCCTACAAGATATGGAACCACTCAAATAGCTTGGTAGCAATAGAGAAGTAGGAGGTACAGAATAAGATATTAAAATAAAAATACAAAAGGCAAGAGGAGGTTTCATTGTATTGGGAAACTTGTGGAAATCAAAAGAAATTAAGTCCAACACAAAAAATAGAAGGTAACGGTAGACCCATAGCAGATACTGCCGTCAGGGATGATGTGTTAGACCCTTCATTGTACTTAGCCAAAACTTTGGGAGGTGAGGAGGCCAGTTCCCTTCCTTGCTGCGTTTTTCCTTCCCTAATTGTCAAATAGGTATCCATTTATAGCTGGGTCAATTGAAGCTGCCAGTAGCAGGAGATAAACCCTGTACCTCTACCATGAAAAGCGAGTGCTCTACCCCTGCATTATTCAGCCGCTCAAATACAAATATGCAAATCTTAAATTCCAATGTAAAGTCTGTGCTATTGTATGGCTGTGAAACATGGAGAACAACCAAAAAAAAATAATGATGAAGGTACAGACTTTCATAAATGGGTGTTTGTGCTGAGTATAGAAATGGTAACGGTATGATAAGTTCGCTAATGTGGAACTGTTGGAAAAAAACCAACGGAGAATGTGCTGATGTTGGATAGGTCATACATCGTTGGATAGGACACACATTAAGCAAACCAACTGATGGCATTCAAAGATAGTCTCTGTTCTGGAATCCCCCAAGACAAGAGAAGAAGAGGCACACCAATACACAGGGAAAAGAGGACTTGAGACAAACATAAAATTAAAATAAAAAATGAGGACAGAGCTGGAAAGGATGGTCCGAGACAGCAGGACTTGGCGTATATTCGCTGAAAACCTGGGCTCCAAATGAAGATAGATGGTTTTGAATGATTGATTGACAAACCTAATTTTATCATCTAGAATTGGTTTGTAGGACACAACCATCTCACCACACCACTCCCACACTAAAAAAGGTTTGGAGCCTCTTAACCTAGTATCCCAAAGTCTTTAACGGAAACAAAACAGTAGATGAATTTGCAAAAGCCAGAAATCGGGGCACGCAGACTCGCCATCCACAGAGCTATAAAGACACATCAAACGATCCATGAAGACAGAATGGAGAGACCAGCACAAAGAATACAAACCAGAAAATGACGGCATAGACAAACTTGGCGAAGATGGCCAGACAAAGATCTTTTGAATCAGAACGGGACATTGCAGACTCCAGGCCCACCTCCACAGAATGGGTCTCAGAGACACCACCACGTGCGATTGTGGAGCACCCAAGCAAACACCAGGACATATACTGTAGGACTGCCCTGCTTATACAGACCAAAGAGAGTCAGTCTGGCCCAGGGGAGCTTCTATGTTTGAAAGCTATGGCCGACCAGCAAAGACATGAAGCACAGTTACCTTCATGAACCTCATCGGACTAGAAGTATAGCATCAGTTGACCAAAGAAGAAGAAGAAGTTTTGCCCCACCATCATTTACCTTTTTCACTCCAATCTGAAGCATAGACTACTCCTCTATGAAAGAAATCATGTTCCATACGTTTGCAACCATTCACCTTGTCACTCCAACGTGTTTTATCTGCAGCTTGTGACTTTACAGGAAACCTGTATTCTCATTTTTGCAATTGGTAACTTGTATAATAGCAATGTTGTTTTACAAGATGAAACAATCAGACTGAAGCACAACCCTGTTAGTAATTGCAAGCTTTTATTTTACTTTGACCATCCTCCGTTTGCGTGAACTTCTATTTCTCTGATTTTCACCAACTTCCCCATAACCTAGCCAGCTGACATTTTGTACATATCCTCTACTAGTTCTTAGTTGACCTGTACTTCTACAGGGGCGAATGCACCTGTACAGGTCCCAGTTCTGGTATGAGCTGGATGTAGCCGGGAGAAGGATTTCCTGCTTAGCGAGAAAGGCTCGAATAGCTTATTACTTCAATGTGCCGCAGAGGATGGTTAACCAATGTCCATCTTGATAGACTCAAACACTACAACAAAGTATACCTGCAGCCTGTTAGGCACCATCTATACTGCTCTGAACTAACCATGGCCGGTGTTATGCCATGTCACACAGTTACTCGCCTCTTACTACATGCACTCTGTGTGACAGTGGTGCCATTCTTGTCTTTGTCATACACAAACACCTCGGCAGACCACTCTACTAGTGTAAACTTGTTAAACTGTCAAATTTTCACAGATATTCAAATGAAGTGTTCTTAAAAATGGTACTTTTCAAATTCAAAATATAGAGTTATGCAACTATGTGGAAAATTACAAAGCATTCATTGAGTTGCAAAATCACGAACCACCAGAAGATGATGCAGGGGAAGAAACATGTAGTCCCAAAAACAAAATAGATGGTTTAGTATATACGAGGAGGGGAAGTTCAAATCAAACCAGGACTTTTTTTTCTAGTTCTACCTGAATGAGTTATAGCGTGCTGGAACTACTATCATTAGTTAGGGACACTTGTGTCCTATTACTGCTAGGTGGCCACTTGCCATGGGCCAGTCATGTGACAAATAAATAAAAATGGCGGACAACACTGTTTGTGCTTGCATGGAACAGTGTGTTGTGATGAAGTCTCTTGTGAAAGAAGGTGTGAAACCTGCAAAAATGTACAGAAGACTGCAATCACAATGCGGTGATGAGACACTCAACTGCAGTAAGACATTTAAATGGTGTCAACGTTTTAGAGAAGGCCGTACATCCGTGAGTAATGATTCCCGCTCTGAACCCACAACAGTCATTTCTGTGAATATCCAGATCGTGGAATGCCTTATCCTGGAAAATCAACGCATAACCTATCACGGAATTGTTAAAGAGACAAGCCTTTCTCTTGGTACAGTGAACACTATAATTCACGAACATTTGCATTTTTGGAAAGTTAGTGCACGTTGGGTGCCAAGACAACTTTTCACTTTTGACCGGCAGAGAAGAGTTCAAGTCTGCACTGAATTTAAGGAACGCTATAACATGAAGGGGCATGACTTTTTGGACCGCTCTACCTTACAGACCAAACCTCGCTCCAACTGATTTCCAGCTGTTTGAACCGCTAAAAGAATTCCTGGGAGATCACCATTTCAGCACTGATGACGAAGTGAAACATTCTGTCCTAGATTGGACAAATTTTTCTACGCTGAAGCTTTTCAAGCATTTTGACTACTTAAGAAAAAAAAAAGAAATTTCCTTCCAAAAAACAGTCCAGGTTTGACTTGAATGCCGCTCATATAAGAGCTTATACCAAAAGACTTTGTATTTTTCATATTTACTTGTTTTGTAAATGACAGTGAGCCTATTCTTTTCATCGCGTGTACCATTCAATTGACTTCCATCCTCTACTGAAGTATTTGCTGTCAGATTTCAACAATTGTACCTAGTCATTAACTGCTCACTTCTGTATGAAGCATTAGTCTTGCTCTCTCCAATGAGGACATCTATGTTTCTGTTCACATTATGTGGTTTTATTATACATTTCTTTATTGTTTCCCCTTCTATCAGTGTTGTTACTGGTGCTAAGAGCTCACAGTATTTTTTCAGAAGATCTGCCTTAAGCAATTTGCCATTTTTCTTTGAAATATGCATTTATGATGCTTACAGGTCTGCATGCCACAGTTAACTATGTAAACTTAAGCATTTGTTGCCGTTAACATAAATTTATATGCTTAAATGTAAATTGGTAAACTTAAATGTGTAAAGTCAGCATAAATTATGAATTTTTAGCCTAGATTAGGAATTTTAAATATAAATTTGTAATTTTAAAATTATATTTGTTGCATTTAACATAAGTTTTCAACATATACATTTTAAAATTTGTACATACATTTGTGAGCATATATCGTAAGTTTATAAATATGTGCTTTATTTTGAAAATGTTAATATAAATTTGTAGTAAACGTAAACATAAATTTGTTAGTTTGTTCTTAATTTTTATATTTATGAATTAAAACAAGGTGATTTATTCTATCACAGTGAACTTAAATTTAAGTTTTTAAGCATGAAGATTAAAATATTGGGATGAAATCATAAACACTTAGTTTTTACTCATTTTGATACATATAAAAGCTAGATTCAACATTTGGGTAGATTTGTCTTCAATAAGTCCTACCAACTTCTTATAGCTAGATTCAACATTTGGGTAGATTTTTCTTCAATAAGTCCTAACAACTTCTTATAGCTAGATTCAACATTTGGGTAGATTTTTCTTCAATAAGTCCTAACAACTTCTTATAGCTAGATTCAACATTTGGGTAGATTTGTCTTCAATGTCCTACCAACTTCTTATAGCTAGATTCAACATTTGGGTAGATTTTTCTTCAATAAGTCCTAACAACTTCTTATAGCTAGATTCAACATTTGGGTAGATTTTTCTTCAATAACTCCTAACAACTTCTTATAGCTAGATTCAACATTTGGGTAGATTTGTCTTCAATGTCCTACCAACTTCTTATAGCTAGATTCAACATTTGGGTAGATTTTTCTTCAATGTCTTACCAACTTCTTATAGCTAGATTCAACATTTGGGTAGATTTTTCTTCAATGTCCTACCAACTTCTTATAGCTAGATTCAACATTTGGGTAGATTTGTCTTCAATGTCCTACCAACTTCTTATAGCTAGATTCAACATTTGGGTAGATTTTTCTTCAATAAGTCCTAACAACTTCTTATAGCTAGATTCAACATTTGGGTAGATTTGTCTTCAATGTCTTACCAACTTCTTATAGCTAGATTCAACATTTGGGTAGATTTGTCTTCAATGTCTTACCAACTTCTTATAGCTAGATTCAACATTTGGGTAGATTTGTCTTCAATGTCTTACCAACTTCTTATAGCTAGATTCAACATTTGGGTAGATTTTTCTTCAATAAGTCCTAACAACTTCTTATAGCTAGATTCAACATTTGGGTAGATTTTTCTTCAATGTCCTACCAACTTCTTATAGCTAGATTCAACATTTGGGTAGATTTTTCTTCAATGTCTTACCAACTTCTTATAGCTAGATTCAACATTTGGGTAGATTTTTCTTCAATGTCCTACCAACTTCTTATAGCTAGATTCAACATTTGGGTAGATTTTTCTTCAATGTCTTACCAACTTCTTATAGCTAGATTCAACATTTGGGTAGATTTTTCTTCAATGTCCTACCAACTTCTTATAGCTAGATTCAACATTTGGGTAGATTTTTCTTCAATGTCTTACCAACTTCTTATAGCTAGATTCAACATTTGGGTAGATTTTTCTTCAATGTCTTACCAACTTCTTATAGCTAGATTCAACATTTGGGTAGATTTTTCTTCAATGTCCTACCAACTTCTTATAGCTAGATTCAACATTTGGGTAGATTTGTCTTCAATAAGTCCTAACAACTTCTTATAGTTTTATTAAATATGTGGTAGATTTTTCTTCAGTGTCCTACCAACTTCTTATAGCTAGATTCAACATTTGGATAGATTTGTCTTCAATGTCCTACCAACTTCTTATAGCTAGATTCAACATTTGGGTAGATTTTTCTTCAATAAGTCCTAACAACTTCTTATAGTTTTATTAAATATGTGGTAGATATTTCTTCACTATATCCTACTAACTTCTTTTAGTTTTATTAAATATGTGGTAGATTTTTCTTTAATATGTCCATTGTGCTTGCACAAGTAAGATTCAACATTTTGAAAGATCTCATTGCTAAATGTAACTAATATTGGTGAGTTGGTGAGTATAAAATAAATGCAACTTTAAAAAATTGTTTATTCCAATGTCAATTTGCCACCTCATTTATGGGGTGGGGGCAAACAAATCAAATTTCGCTCCAATGAGATTGCACCCACAGAAAGGTTGAGCACAATTACTGTTCTTCTCCTACATGTGCGTCCGATCTCAATCGCCACGAAGCCCTAATCAGGACTTTGCAAGTAGCAGGATGTAGTCAGGAAACTTAGCAGGAAGTAGTCAGGAAACGTAGCAGGATGTAGTCAGGAAAACGGAATTCATTGTGTCACTAGTTTACAGCTTTGCTGCAATATTTTCATCTTTTGGTCAGACACATCCGTCTTCTGTAGACCATTAATGTAAAGATTGGTAAATAGCCAAGTTTTGTTTGTGTGTTATGAATGGGTAAACAAGTTCAGCATTTTAACACTGATGACACTGCAAGCAAGAGCACTGTATGGAGTGTTTCTTTTATTAATGGTACCGATAGGAGCTGGTAGATGCAAGAATAAGGAGAGAGAAGAAACAATTAAGCACAGAAAGGGGGACGGCGTGGCCTAGTGGTTAAGTGGCACGGCTCACGACCCGAAGGTGCTGGGTTCGATCCCCATCACAGCACCGGCCGTTACCCCGGGGAAGCAAACCCTTAGAAAATGCAGGAGGAAGCAGACCCTTACATAAAATGCGTGCTGAAGTCGGATGTACTGGGCCGACAGGCGCAAAATAAAAACCACAGTGCAACGCACACCCGCCTTGGGGAATAGAGAAATAAGGCGAACGATTAAAAAAAAAAAAAAAGCACAGAAAGTTTATATTCAGAGAATAATTTCAACTCCGACAATCAGATTAATTATCACATGTGAGGAAGACAGCATCAGTGTGTATGAATCCCAATTCTTTGCTGAAGTGTGCCAGAGTGGATCTAGATCGTTTGTCAAACCATCCTCCCCGCCACTGCGTCGGAGGGCGGCTCCGTGGATGTGTACCACCACCGAAATGCTGTTCGCCATGTTCATCAGTAATGTGTACCACATGACGAGCCCAGTGGTAGTAAAGATCCCAATTTTACGCTAATGTGGCATATTGGAAAAATGGTGTTAGGACAAAATTTATCTTGACCAATAGCATACTAGGGGTGGTGTGGTCAACATCATGATGGCCACCTCTATTTCTCCAGATTATTCTGGTACCCAATTTTATTTTAGCCATTTTGCGATTTGGAAACATTCAGCACCAACTGGGGACCGAACTCCAATTGCTCAGCTGTGAGAAGTCAGTGTACTAACCACTGCACCACCTTAGCTTCCTCAGCGATACTTGCATGATAAGGCTATTTCTATAATGTCCAGAAATAGAGTTTGATGTCAAATTTACTCATTTTGGATTAGATCCCTTGTTGATATTCCATTCCATAGCTTTTTGAAAAATAACGTTTGGCAACATCAGATTACACTGCGAGATATATTCTATACTTCTTCTTCGTACGCTGTCAGATGTTGACTTGAATTTGTCCAAAAAAAAGCAGTGGTCATCCTGGGCCTGTCAACACTCATATAGAGCTTGTCTAGTGTTGGCACTGGTGATGGCCACATGTGCTTTCTCTGATCCTCGTATTTCGGACAATTTTACAGCAGATGTTCAAGGATCATTTTTCTGGTACCACAGGTGCATTTGTCAGTAGCACCTATCTTCAGTTTATTGAATAGATGGTACCTCAGTCTCTTGTGTCCTGTGCAGAGTCTGAAGACTACCACCTCCTCTCTTCTGTTCAACTGGTAATAAACATCATTTCTAGCCCTGAACAGGCTTTTGCAAGTAGTAGGATGTAGTCCAGAGAATGGAATGCGTTGTGTTGCTAGTTTACAGCTTGACTGCGATATTTGCACCTTTCCGTCCGACACATCTGTCTTCAGCAGTATTTGTATAAATGTTTTCCATCAGGCTTAAGATTGGCTCCTCAATTTTGGCTTGTTCAAGGATCTCAAATAGCCTTTTCCAGGACATTCGGTAAAAATTGTTTTCGCAATCTATGAAGCCAATATACAGGAGTCTTCCCTGACCAATCATTTTCTTCACAATCTATCTATCTTCAGTCCACTTATGTCGTTAGACGCCGTGAGGAGGTGTGACCACCTTTGTTTCATATAGTTTGTCAGGTAAAAATCCACTGGTGACTTGCCAGGTCAATTACAGCATCTATTTGCGCCTGGAATATACGATCGCCTATTTTTGAGACTGGTGGAGGTGCAAGCGTAAATTAGAGCAAGGCACACCTGCAGCCAGTCAGGCGCCATCTAAGCCACTCCGCTAACCACATAACCACGACCTGAAGTTATAGCCACACAGTCCCCTTTTTGCGACATATTCTCTGTGGGGCGAATATCCCTAGAATAATTTGAGTAGATTTTTTACTTGAATTTTGCTCGAGCAGCGGCCGTTAGGCCTACTTTTCGATTTCCAATTGCTACGGTATTTTTAACGTGCGCGCCACTGCACACGGGTGCCTGATCTCACTACTCATGGACCAGGAGAAATATTTACCGGATGATCCATGTAAAAAAATCCTGGGCTCCACCGTGATTTGAATTCGCGACCTCCAGCACTCGGGGCGAACACCTTACCTTGAGACCACTGGTTTATTTTCTTCTCTGGTGCTGGACCTTCTTCTGAGCCCAAACCGGTTTTTTTTTCATTAGCTGTCAATGTTGTTTGTTATTCTATTTTTTATTTAATTATCGCTAAGAGGAATTTGGAAGCATGTGATATCAGGCTTATTCTGAAATTTGCGCTTTCTGTCATATTAAACTTCCGATGGCTACGTTCCTGTGTGATAAATAGCTATATCAGGTTTTGGTAAATGTGAAAACGAGTTTTATATAGGGTTTTGGTAAATGTAGAAATGAATTTGATATAGGGATTGGCAAATGTAGGAATGAGTTTTAAATAGGGTTTTGACAATTGTAGAAATGAGTTTAATATAGGGTTTTGGTAAATGTAGAAATGAATTTGATATAGGGATTGGTAAATGTAGGAATGAGTTTTAAATAGAGTTTTGGCAAATGTAGAAATGAGTTTTATATAGGATTTTAAAATGTAGAAATTAGTTTTGTATAGGATTTTAAAATGTAGAAATGAGTTTTGTATATGATTTTGGTAAATGTAGAAAAGAGTTTTATATAGGGCTTTGGTAAATGTAAAAATGAGTTTTATATTATAATAATAATGTTTGCCTAGGCATCTAGAGCCCATGGTCGATCAACCACTACCATGTCTAACTGCTGAGGCTTGTAGCCAAATCTTTTTCACTGTCGAAGGAGAGACTGCTATCTGTCGGAGCCACGTATAACAGGGACAGCTTCTTCCACACCTCCAGCTGGTCGGTGGAAGACCGTTGTTACACATAGCAGGCTTTGACATTATCTGGTGAGCCGGTACTTCCTGGTCCAATCGAACCACATAACCAAACAGAGACATGCGGCAGCAAACCAGAATGTCCGAGATGGAGAGAATACTCGTCTTTGCAGACACCTCGACATTATGGACGAGATCGAACCACTAGATACCGAGGATGCGTCGCTGGTTGCACATATGAAAGGCATCTAGTCTTGATATGTTCTATTTAAGTAGGGCCCAAGTCTCTGAACCATACAGGAGGACAGGAATCATTCACGTCTGATAAATACGAATTTTGGATCCGAGAGAGAGTCTACCATTATTCCACACGCAGCGAAGGTTGTTCATAGCAGAAGCAGCAAGCCCGATCCACCTAAACATGTCAGGCACACTGCGTTTTGGTAAATGTAAAAATGGGTTCTACTTAGGGTTTTGATAAATAAAGAAATAGTTTTATATAGGGTCTTGGTGTAAATGGAAAAAGTAAGATGACTGCACTCTCGATTCGCTCTGGTGTTTGTGTCGTTTTCCGATGGTTGGTGGTTCCTGTTCGGATTATATTTCACAACTCCTTCACCAGGTGGTTTCAGGGACTTTATTCTATGGCATTGATGTGCTTTCGATGGTTAAACCTGTTTGTTATGCTGCATTTCTCTTAATTTCACGCCTGGCTTAAGCCGTGGGAGACCAGTCCATGATGGAGTTCAATGTTCCGCTTAACTGCACACCAGAAATCAGTCCAGGCTACCACTATTCAAGGACCTTTCTTATGTCCGCCCCTTCCTTCACCAGATGTTAGACGTTACATGATACCTCTCCCAACCCCGTATTCACAGCACAGCAAGGGTCACGCTGACCAACAGGTGGACACAATCAGAAGCCTCAGCAGTGGCATACATAAAAACAATAAGTTTGACACGGACAGACACAGAAAGCCTGACACAAACATTGGTTTAATACACTCCTTGCTGCCCTCATCCCAAGGCAGCAGAGTACTCAGCTCCACCTGGGGAGTCTGTAGAGATTTATGTCGACACGCTACGCATGAACACAGCCTCAGTAGTTGGACATGGTAGTGGTCGATCGACGCAACGGACCTTTGACCCCTACGCAAGCATTATTATTATTTAATATAAAAATGAGTTTTATATAGGGTTTTGGCAAATGTAGAAATGAGTTTTTATATAGAGTTTGATAAATGAAAATGAGTTTTATATAGGGATTGGCAAATGTAGAAATGAGTTTTATATAGAACTTTGGCAAATATAGAAATGAGTTTTATATAGGGTTTTGGTAAATAGAGAAATGAGTTTTGTATAGGGATTAGTAAATGTAGAAATCAGTTCTATATAAGGATTGGTCAATATAAAAATTGGTTTTACAAAGGGATTGATAAATGCTAAAGTTAGTTCCCAAAGCCGTTTGTAAATGACGAATTAATTGTAAAAGCATTTAAGATAGTTGTTAATTCTCTTAGTGTGTTGGCAACAATATAAGGGGAGTGAAGAAAGGAAGAAAGCTACTTAAATGGAGATTGTGTTAATTCTATTGATATGTTGTGAAAACAAATGACATTACTGAAATCCAATAACTGGATTGAAAGATATGAAAAGGCATAAATAGAAATATAGATGTATTGTTTTGGGTAATATTTCTTCCATGTAAATGTGTAATATCCGCACAGTATATATGTATACTACACAGTATATAAATATATATATAAATATATATATATATTGTTTTTTAGAGTTTGGTTGTAAATTATTTACAGTGTGTATAATATTGAGTTCACCCTTTTTTAAATTTTTTTTTATTTAGTGTACAAAAATGAACATTATTTTTTAATGTACAGGGAAAGTGTGAAACATTTTACGCCAATAAAGATATTGATATTAGGATCTGATTGTTGTTTCGAAGTCCTGCCACTTGGTTTGTTTAGGTTTGTATGTTGTTTAGTTTAAGGTGTTATCCGAAGGGCTTCCGAGAGATCGCTGAACGTGGCGTTTATATGAGAATAATATAGCAATTCATAAGAGGTGAACGGCCGAAGACGGATGTGTCAGACCGAAAGGTGCAAATATTACAGCCAAGCTGTAAACTAGCGACACAACGCATTCCGTTCTCCGGACTACATCCTGCTACTTGCAAAGTCCTGTTCAGGACTTGGTAGGCGGAGATTGAGAACGAACGCAGAAGAAGAAGAAGAATAAGAGGTGAATGACAGTGCGGTGTTCCTTCTCTAAGGTAGAAGTGGTGCTTGTGATGATGATGATGATGATGTTGTTGATTACAATTTTGATGATAATTATGGTTTACAATTTGGAATCTGTTGGTTTTCCTATCTGTTATGTTTGTAAATGTAACAGCCGTATTGAAATGGTTATGTGGGAAATGTGTCCCTCCCGCGGTCATACAGCGCCCTCATATTATAGAATAAAGAATAGGACTCATAGCATCCTCGTTATGTGAAAAATAAATTGTTTCATAGAAGACACCGCTGTCAGGGAGAAAGTGTTAGAGATTTTATTGTACTGGACTTCAGTCTTTTCTTTTGCTTGTTTTGTAAGGTTTTTGTTGTTGAATTCCCACAAGTAAGTTTACTCTTTTGTGCTCCCTGAAAAGGGCGTTAAGTGACGGGTTTCAGTAGTTTTCCTTACATTCCGAGCGTGCTGATGAAGGTGGATCAGGTCTTCCAGGCTGTAGTGCTATGTTTGGCTTCATCTGCATGATGCTCACTGCTGCAGGGATCACATCAATTCCCACCTTGTTAACCTGGCTGCCATGAAACAGTCTGTTTGCAGGGAGAACTACATGGAAGTGGGGTCTTGGTCAGTGTATTTCACCTGACCGTCACTAACATTGTCCAATTAGAATGTTTTGTGGGATGGCCAGCTTCCTCCCTCCCAATATTGCCTTACTTAACTCTTAAGCTACATACTCATTTGAACCTGATAAACTGGGTGCGTTAGCTCAGTTCATAGCGAGCAATGCACTATTTTCTGTGGTAACAGTGGGCCTCGGTTCGAATCTCGTCAGTGAGTAAAAAATATCTTGGTTGTGATTTTAATCGGGGACCACTTCTCCAGTCAACCCAACTGTAAATGGGTACCTGACACATGAGTTAAGGAAAGGAAAAACAGCAAGAAAGGGCACTGGCCACCGCACCTCTCGCAGGCTGCGGCTTAGTACAATAGAGTCTTCAAAAAACTAAATTTCCAACCAGCGGTTAGTTCTGCTGAATTTCCAGTTTACTTTTTTCAACTGGAGGGTGAGAAACCAGGAATCGAACCATTCTACCGCTATAGATGTCATGAAAGGCGACTACCGAGGAAAGAATCATGTGTTGGACTGGGAATTTTATCAAGTTAAAAAAAATGATTGGTAACTACCAGTGGAAGAGAATGTCAATATTTGAACGCAGGCATTTTGGAAGTAGGCCAACCTCAATTGTTGGCCGGGAAAACCCTCCATTTCCACATGCTCCTGTTAATACAATAAATGCAAAAATGATGTGAGATTCATTTTAGTTCAAGACCAGTGTCAGTTATGTTTTCGTAATTTATTTTATTTTATAACCACCTCTAATAATAATAGTAATAATATAATATACTATAATATAATATTTTCTTTACACAAACAATATCTTTAAATACAGTGCAACGAATTATTAAGAATAATACTCAGGAAATCTGGATGAACAGGTGGGTGACGGGAACAACAGGTCGCAGTGTATTTAGTGAAATGTCACAGCCAAAAAGTAACGATGACATAAATAAACTACATAGAAAGTCTCATCTTTCAGTTCCGAACAGGACATATCAGAGTCAATAGCCACTTGAACCGCATCAATCCCCAGCACCTGCCCTTGTGCAGACATTGTTCTCATCCTGATGAAACAGTTCGACACCTACTCATTGTGTGCAAGACGCTTGCAGACATGAGAAAAAGATTCTTATAAGCACTGCCGACAATTACCAATACACTGTACGGAGCATTGACACAACTGAAGAAGACCTGTATCTATATAAGAATGGCATTGGGCTGCCAAGAGCAGGCTTGCTCAGCAGCTATGGAATAACAACAACAACAAATACATTTTAAAGTCAATCGTATTGGCTGTCTTCTTTTCATCTTCGTCATTACCTTTTTCTTCAAATTATGTTCATTTCCATCATAAACCTTGCAATATGTATAAAACCTATCAACTCGTCATACAGTTTATGCTTCAGTCACTATTTCCTTAATGTGCAAATTTGGCAGTCTGTCTCACATTTTATCCATCGCTGAACACTTTATTACTCAGTTGGATTACATAGAGTCATGATTCTCTCATGAGACTAGCAGAACCTGGATCATCTTCTTCTTTCGTTCACTTTAAAATATTGTCGATATCTGCAATGTTGTCTCTTGTATAAGCTTCACTGTCTTTTGTAGTTCACATACAGGTCCATCAAGTTTCTCTTCCAGTGTTGTTTCTATGCGCCAGTGAGATTGTATATCATATTCACGGCAGTTCTATAGTATGTGCTCTGCTGTCTGGGATGCCTGTTCGCATGTACACATGGCTGAGTTGCCAATCTTCATTTTTGTGTACATGTAACTGTGAAGTCGGTTGTGTTCTGTTCTACGGCGCAACACAACAGTTTGCTCTTGTCTGTTCATCTTATGGTAATCATCTGGTGTTACCGTTGATGGCTTTCTGATTGATTTGATCATCCTTATCTGCAAAACCTAGATAACATGTCCTACTGTTTGTTTGTCCTCCCCTAAGAATGGTGGATGTCATATTTTTAATTTGTTGAACGAACGATAATTCAATCTGCATCGGCTTGTTCGAAGTCTGAATATTGTTGCTTGATCTCTTCTTGAGAAGTACATTAATATCAGGCCCTGGATGTTTTCTGTGGCATTTGTCTCTGAGGTTGACTGTTATCGTTGTTTGTATTTCTTAATATGGGGTAAGCATTGGCACTGATGATTGGTGTGGTGGTAATAGTTATTACATAATTGTCACTACCTGAGCCTAAGCTATTTTATATCGCTATATCAGTATTATAATCATTTATAAACGCAACGCAAAACTGACTTTTATAATGCAGAATGCATATTCATATTATATTATCTCCGTCTCTTCCATTACAACTAATGCTTTATCATGTCTGTGAGGAGAAACACATAGAATTCATTTCAAAAAGGTAACAAACCATTTTCACATATTATACCAGTATTGTATAAAGGCTTTGTTTTTTTTTTACCACACCCTTTTTTTATTTATTTTTTTTCAATTGCATTTATTTCCCAAAAAGTATTTTCATTTTTGCCTTTTGTAAATTTATTATTTTGTTTTATTTTTGTGTTTAAATATGTGAGGCTATGTGTTGTTTCACTGCTGTGTGTTTAATTTTGTGGAAAATATTGTGTTCGTTACTTATGTGCGAGAGACTGCGATGAAACAAAATTTCGGATCAGTGTACATTTCGACTTTCAGGAGATATATTTCTTGCTTCTTTCATTGACTTTTGATCTGTGGAACAATAATTTATATTTGTTTGCTGCTTTCTTTTATCTTATCTCCTTTCTTCTGATGAGTGAGTGGGCGAATGATTAGTATGGCAGTCTCATAGTCTGGAGACATAGGTTCCATCCCCAGTTAGCCTAGGTATTTTCCTACCATGCTGAAAAGGAAAAAAGCTGTATTCCTCCACTCTAGAAATGGGAAAGATGTGTTGCAATGGAAATGGTACAGCTATTAAAGTTATATATACATATTTTTTTAAAAAAGGCCACCGTCCATCGTAGACGATGATGGCATAATTAATTTTGCTAGCGCTATTTTTAGTAAGGATTAACTGCGCTACTTTTTATCCTCACTCTCTCGTCTCGTGCCACCCGACCTCAGTGGCAAGTCAAGGACAAGACGACTAGGGGGCGACCACAAGATGCCGGGGACTCTGCATCAAGCACCTGTGAAAAAGATGGCAGAGTTCGGAGTCGAACCAACACCACTTGATCACGAGGCCGATGGCTTGACCACTTCGCCACGGAATATATATATTCATGCTCGTCGCCGGCGCTTTCAATAATGAAAGGGGCAGAACAAATCTGTGGGCTTCTACATGCAACAAAGCCGGTTCTATGAACCATTTTCCATTTTTATTTGTGTGTATATATATATATATACAAGGTGTGCAGGAAGGATCAGAGCACCATTGTCCGGCAGAGAACCCAACACATCCCACTAAACAAACACATGAACAGAATCCAACCACATCATACTCCTAAGTGCCAGCTGTGTACACACCCATATGAAACTGTTGGTCATCACCTCTTTAAGTGCTCAGCACTCAATGATTTTAGGAAAATGCTTCTTTCTCTGTGGCCAGATACATTGAACACTTTGTATGGCACTAGACAACAGCTGATAAACACATGCAAATACCATTGCATGGTATTGGGACGAAGACCGAGAGACCGGATGCTGCTGGATCCATAACAACAACATACAAGGTGTGTTCAAAAAGTATCTGACCTTAGGGCTGGTAAAATACAATTGCTCACCTGGAGGTTTGAAACCTTAAACTCCTTCAAAGTACTCTCTTTGGGACTCCACACACTTCTCCAAGCGGTCCCGCCATTGTTGGAAGCATTTCAGGAAGGCCTCTTTGAGAATAGAGTACAGCTGGATTGTCGCATTCCGTATAATGTCTTCTCGTGATTCAAATCGGGTCTCTTTCAGCTTGGAAAACAGCAAAAAATTGCAAGGAGACATGTCAGGAGAATAGGGAGCCTGGTGATCCAGAGGAAGGTTATGTTTGGCCAAGAAAGTTTGAATCAGATGTGAAGAATTAGCGGGTGCGCTGATGGAGCTGCCAAGCTTCCGTTGTCCACAGTTCCGGTTGTTTGCATCAAACAACATCGCGTAGGTAACGGATGAGCACCAGGTATTACTCTCAGATGGTGTCATGACAGTTTTGTAAGGCATAGGTCCGTACTTGGTCAATGACTTCATCTTTTTGGCTAGTTGAGGGCCTACCAAAACATGATCCGCTCTCCACGGATGTGCGGCCGGCCATCTTTGAAGCGATTGTACCACTCCCTAATTTCTGTGATGCTCATGGCATCTCCACCGAAAGCCCATTGAATCTTCCGAATGGTTTCCACATGGAAGCCTAGCTTTTTGGCAAAATTTGATGCAGCACCGCTGCTCAATTCTTTCCTTCATTTTGGGAGGAATGAAAACCTGATGAGCGCTCACTATACTCAACACTGAAAGGCAGACTGCCAGCGACTGACGCAATCTGTTGCGGGAAAAAATACACACATGCGTACATACGTACCTCCCTGCTGAAGGACAGCACTCATGCTTCATTTGTTTCAGCGAACAAAATTAAGGTCAAAAACTTTTTTAACACACCTCGTGTGTGTATATATATAAATATATATATATAAATATATATATATATATATATATATATATATATATATATTTTAGCCTAGTTTGCAACTTTTTTCTTTTCCTGCTGTTTCTATGTTGTCCAGTCATTTATAAAGACCTTTATTGTCCAAAACATGTGTTTGTGTAAAACTGCATTTTAATCGTATTTCAGGTTTTTCCATTCATCGTTGTGTTTGTTAAAGCTTGGTATTGTATGCTGTTGTATACTATAAAACAAGTGACAGTTGCTGTGTACTTTTCTCATGTTTTAGTGTCTCTTGTGTGGATTTTTTGTGTGCTTTTCAATCATTTTTGTTTGAGCACCAAGTACTGCTTCAAGGGATTTGTAGCAGAAATGAGGTTATTAAAAGTTTCTAAACATTTACAGAATAACTCAATCTTATCATTACAAAATATTACAAGTATACCTACAAATTTATATTTATCATTAACAATTATTGTAAAAGTTACATATTTTTTGTGTTTATAAAAGTTTATTCCAGAAATGAATTTCTTTTTAATGTTTTTTTTAGAAAAAGAAAAAAATATTTTAAAGTTCAAAAGTTTATTTTAAAAGGTTCTTCTAAATGTATAATATGAATTAAACATTTCAGATTTTAAAACTATAAATGTTTATCTACAAATGTGCAAGATTTGTTAATCAATCAATCAATTAGAACCTATCAAACTCCCTATGGAGCACAGGTCTTTAACAAATACACTCAAAGTCCTCTGGAACTGGACCACACATTTCAACTCTCGTCCACATTCTTCCCTGTATCCTTTATAATTGTCTTGAGCTGTCTTCTTCGTTTTGGTCTATCTCTACTTTTCTTACCAAGAGGATTCCAGAACAGAGACTGCCTTGTATTGGTTTTGCTGGTTTGCTTAATGTGTGTCTTGTCCAATGCTAGCACCTTCTCCTCACGTCATGTTCCACCGATATCTTCCAACAGTGCCATATTAGTGGTCTCGCCACACCATTTCAATCTTTCTATTCTGCGCAGTCATAACTTATATGAAAGTCTGAATCTTTTTGTTGTTGCTTTTGTTAGTTCTCCAAGTTACAGAGCCATACAATAGAACATACATTTGGCGATTTTTATTTGTGTGTTGAAACTTAATTTCTTTCGATTTCCGCAAGTTCTCCAATGAAATGAGATCTTCTCTCACCTTTTCTATTCTTATTATGGTATCTTTATCTGTAACGCCTCTCTGTTTATGGTCTTTCAGCACCCAGATCAGCTCGTATGGCAGAACTTACAACTCACCTGTTTGATTGGTCCACCACCACTCTCTGTAGTTCTTGCATGCTCCCTAGCCCATTGGTTACACCCTACTCAGTGATCATTCTACATCTCCTACTTTGTAGTTTCTACTTTTTTTTTTCTTTGGTCAAAGAGTTGTGAATGCTTTTGGAATGCATTGCCACAAGAAATGGTGGAGGCAGGGTCAATTAATGCATCCAAAAATAGATTTGTGCATATAGTTTTTGGAGCAAAGAAATGTAAAAGAAATTGGTTGTTTACAGATTCTGCAGAATCTTCTAAACCAGTATATATAAGTTAAGTTTAAGTTTGTCTACATTACTACCAAGTAATATGAATGATTCCCCATCTTGTAGGAGTATGTCTTCTTCTTCTTTTCTTCTTTTATCCTGCTGCTCTTGCCTTGCGGCTGAATGACTTCTGGTTTGCACTAGGTGTTTCTTTTATTTCATCCATCTTTGCCGGGGTCGACCTCTTGTTTGTGCCCTGAACCTCCATGTAGTATGGCCTCCCTGCAGGTTGATCATGCTGCATCTTTGTCAAATATGTCTCTCAGCAAAATCTTCTTTTTCTTCGTTCGTTCTCAATCTCCCGCTACCGGGCCGTGAAAACGGCTTTGCAAGTAGCAGGATGTAGTCTGGAGAACAGAATGCGTTGTGTCGTAGTTTACAGCTTGACTGCGATATTTGCATTTTTTGGTCCAACACATCCGACTTCAGCAAGCATTTTTTTAGTACCGGGTTAGCATTTCCTCTTCAATCCCTTCTCCTTAGCCAGTCTGCTCTGTTGCAGCCTGTTATCCAGGATCACCGCGTGGAGTTGTAGAAGGGTCTTGGCAGCTCTGGTTCGCTGGCCCTGATGCTAGCAGTCATCTATGGGTCGCTGACCGCTGCAGCTCATGCGCTGCTCAGCGTCTTGATCCCAGGGTCAAGGCTAACAATCAGATGAGAAATGAAGATTGAACAAAATGAAAATAGCTCAGAATATCCAGTAAACTAGGATAAATGAATAAACTTGGGGTGGTAAAACTCAAAATTATTATTAAAAGTGAGTTGTCTTCATCATCATGTATCACATGACAGCCCATCTGAAAGAAACTCGATCTCTTGCCAATTCTCCAGCCTACTCCAGAGTCATGCCCAAGCATTCCTTGATATCTTGGTGCCATCGCCTTCTTAGTTTGCCTCTGCCTCTCTTGCCTGGCACCACACCTTTCATTACCGTTCTCTCAAGACCGTTGTGCTCTTTGATGTTGCCAAAGTATTTAAATTTTCTGTTCATAGTGGAATTTATCGTTTCCAGACATATGCTATTCACAACAATTTTGTCTCCAAAGTTTACAGTGGTTCTCTTCAAAACCTGAGGTGTTCTTTGAGAAGGCTGACTTTACAGTGGTTTTCATCAAAACCTGAAGTGTTCTTTGGGAAGGCAGACTTTACAGTGGTTCTCATCAAAACCTCAGGTGTTCTTTGAAAAGGCGGACTTTACAGTGGTTCTCATCAAAACCGGAAGTGTTCTTTGAGAAGGCAGACTTTACAGTGGTTCTAATCACAACCTTAAGTGTTCTTTGAGAAGGCAGACTTTACAGTGGTTCTCCTCAAAACCTGAGGTGTTCTTTGCGAAGGCAGACTTTAAAGTTGTCCTCATCACAACCTGAAGTGTTCTTTGAGAAGGTGGATAGGGTCCTCGTGGCTGTTATGCAATGAAGCATTTCTCAGTAAGCTCATCACTAAGGGGATTACATTGTCGATCTCCTCCTCATTGCAGAGACTGCATTGACACAGCCTTTTTTCAACGAGCACAATCATGGACACGAGGTGGGGATCTTGACCTTCACCTGACCCTGATTGTTCTTAGTTCCTTTTCTGATATAATAGTAGCCTTGACTTATTTTTCTTGTTAAATTGTATTTCTTCTTCTTTGTGGTCCATCCTGAAAAGGTTGTTGTAGTTGACAGCGAAACTGCAATATCTACGCTTTTCTGCCCAGCACATCCAATGTCAGCACGGCTTTTTGTAGGATCAATTTTGCGTTCCCTCTTCAATCCCTAATTTGATCAAGATACTGAGCAGTGCACGAGCTGCAGCAGTTTGCCCAAAGCTGATTGCTAGCATCAGGGCCAGCGACCAAGAGCTGCCAAGACCCTTCTACACCTCAACTTGGTGATCATGAAAGAAAAGCTGCAAGGTGCAGACTGACTAAGGAGAAGGGATCGATGAGGGAAGGCTAACCCGGTTCCCAAACAATGCAGTGGAAATCGGATGTTTCCGACCAAAAGGTGCAAATATCACAGTCAAGCTGTAAATTATGGCACAAACCATTCCGTTCTCCGGACAACATCCTGCTACATGCAAAGAATTTTTTATGACTTGGTAGCGCTAGTTTGAGAACAAATGACGAAGAAGAAGAAGAATTCCTAATCTCTTAGCCAGGTTGTATGGTTTCAGTTTCTTTCCAGGACCATCAGTTGTAGGTAGAATATAGTCTTGGTCAGTTATGGGTCGCTGACCCTGATGAAAGTTGTCAGTTATGGGTCGCTGGCCCTGATGCAAGCACTCATTTATGGGTTGCTGGCACTGATGCAAGCAGTCAGTTATGGGTCGCTGACCCTGATGAAAGTTGTCAGTTATGGGTCGCTGGCCCTGATGAAAGTTGTCAGTTATGGGTCACTGGCCCTGATGAAAGTTGTCAGTTATGGGTCGCTGGCCCTGATGCAAGCAGTCAGTTATGGGTCACTGGCCCTGATGAAAGTTGTCAGTTATGGGTCGCTGGCCCTGATGCAAGCAGTCAGTTATGGGTTGCTGACCCTGATGCAAGCGGTCAGTTATGAGTTAACTGGCTGCTGTCAGTTCATTCACTGGCTGCATCTTTGACCTCAAAGGTAGTCCCATCACAGACACTGTTGTCGGTATGAAGTGTTAGAAAGTTCATTGAGTTAGGCAATAGTTTATGAGATGGGGTGGCCAATTCCGAGAGACTGCTATCAGGGATGAAGCGTTAGTGCATTGTATGAGGCCATAGTTTGTTTATGGCCTGTCCTCTTCTTCACTACCTTTTTTTTGCTAACAGTAGGCCAGGTACCTATTTACAGCTGGGTCATCTAGGGCATACCAGTAGCAGGTGTTGAACTCTATACCTTTGCCATGAATTAACTACATAAATCAGGCGCTCTGTTTTGACCTACATAGACATTTATTTGCTTATTGACAAATGTGAACAACACAGACTAAAAACAGTGCACATCATTCTGCCTCTCTCCATCTCTTCCTTATCCATTTTTGCTTTGAGCTCTCTTCTTTATGTGTATTTTGGTCTCCTCATATATTTCTCACCCTGCTAATTCCAGAACAGATACTGTCTTGCAATGTCATGAGCTGGTTTTCTTAAGTGTGCATATTTCCAGAGCCAGCATCATCAACTCACCTCATATTACACCATTATTTGTCTGGTTCTTTGGAGCAGTTCTAACTTAACTATCTTAACGTTGTTATACTGGTTTAGAAGACTCTGCCGTGTCTGTATAAAAAACAATGTAAATTAATTTACATTCACTTGATCTAAAAAATGCCTATACACATCCAATATATTCTTGAATGCATTAATTGACCCTGCCTCCACTATTCCCTATGGAAATGCATTCCAAGCAGTCACCACTCTCTGACTAAAAATATATTTTCTGGTATTTAATCTGGACGTTTCTTTAAGTTGTGACTGTGCCCTCTTGTTCTTGTAGGCGGCTGAATTTAGAAAAACTTATTATAGTCTAATTTATCCGTTCCTCTGATTATCTTATAAACCTGTATTAAATCACCTCGAGTTTATCTCTTTTCTAAACACCGTAATCGGTTTTTCTGAGTCTTTCCTTATAACTATAATTCTGGAATCCACTATCAGTTTTGTATCCTTTCCAGCATGTTTATTTCCCCTCTGCGATAAGGACTCCACACCTGTACACAGTACTTCAATCTAGGTCTAACTAATGCTTTATACAGTTTGATTATCACTTCCATGCTCTAATGTATATTTATTTTTAATCATACCAAACATTGCATTTGCCGTTTTCACTGCCACCTGGACTTGCACACTCACCTTACCTGTATGATCTATTATAACCCCTAGGTCCTTCCTTTTCAATCTTTCTAATGTTGTTCTTGTCCATTCTGTAATTATGTTCCATGTGGATGACTGTACATTTATCAACATTAAATTACATTCCTTGTGTCCTTTTTAACATTTCAGTACTTCAGTTCTGAACAAGCTTTCATTTATGAGTCTGAATCTTTTTGATTCTGAATGTCTGCCCCATTTCGTTCTGATTGCTTAATATCTTTCTTTGTACACATTTTTCATTCTTGCATTTGTATTCAATAATCTCTAAACTAGTAAGATGTGTCTTTTTTGTGTTCTTTGGTGAGTCTTTGTATTGTTCTTTGGTGAGTCCTTTTATTGTTCTTTGGTGAGTCCTTTTATTGTTCTTTGGTGAGTCCTTTTATTGTTCTTTGGTGAGTCCTTTTATTGTTCTTTGGTGAGTCCTTTTATTGTTCTTTGGTGAGTCCTTTTATTGTTCTTTGGTGAGTCTTTTTTGTGTTCTTTGGTGAGTCCTTTTATTGTTCTTTGGTGAGTCCTTTTATTGTTCTTTGGTGAGTCCTTTTATTGTTCTTTGGTGAGTCTTTTTTGTGTTCTTTGGTGAGTCCTTTTATTGTTCTTTGGTGAGCCATTCATGTGCCCGCATAATTATACTGGTATGTTCCTCTCCATTGATGATGGATGTATTTACAAAAAGCAGGGGATAAAGACAAAGACATTTTTCGTTACAATTTTTGATATAGCTGATTTTTGTGGTTTCGAATGCCCATAAAGAGTAGGTTTACTCTTTTGTGATCCCTGAAAAGGACGTTAAGTGGCGGGTTGCAGTAGCTTTCCTCATATCCTGAGCGTGCTGATGAAGGTGGACCGGGATCCTCCAGGTGGTTGCGCTATGCTTGGCTTCATCGGTGTGTCGCTCACTACTATGGGGATCACGTGTTAGCCAGGCTGCCATGAAAATAGCCTGTTTCCAGGGAGGGCTACAACGAAGCAGAGGTGAGGGTCTTGGCCAGTATATTTTACCTGACCAAACGTTAGTTTTCTTCCCCACATAGTTGATTCAGTTTTAAGCATAATACGAGGGACAGTCATTAAGTAACAGGAATTTTATTGTAAAGTGCACGGAGGAGTATGTACAATGGTAAATCTTATTTCAGGAGACAAAATGGAAGGGTCGAAATGATTGAACAGTATGCGCATGCGAACATGGTTGCCCCACTGTCGACTTGCAACGTAGAAGAACAAAAAGGTGTTAGTTATTTGTTTGTGGTCAAAGGGTGTTAAGCCTTCTGCAATCTACCGAAGAATGAAGGTTCAATATGGAGGCAATTGTTTGAGTCATGGAAGAGTGTATAAATGGGTAGAAAGATTTCAAAACGGAAGACAAAACGTCATTGATGAACAACGACATGGGAGATCAGTAAACGTGACAACTGACACAGTGAAATAGCAGATCGGCCAGCTAATCCGAGGCAACAGACGAGACACTAGTGATGAAATAGTCGTAGATTTCAACATCAGTCATGATGCTGCGCACAAAATTTTTCCATGATGACCTTTATTATAGTATGTAGCAGATGGGCCCCAAGGCAGCTGACAACGAGGTAATGGAGACAGTACAAAATTGGTTAAAGGTCCCATCAAAATACTTGTTTCTACAGGGCATCCACGGACTAGTGGACAGGTGGACCAATGTGTTGCCAGGCAGGAACTATGCCGAAAAATAAGACACCCAACATTTCTCGCTCGTACTCGTTAAAAACGTTATTCACAATATTTCTGTTACTCAATTGCTGTCCCTCGTATTAATATTAGCTTTAATTTTGAATGCTAGTTTGTGGTGTAATATATTTTAAACTAGCTTTATTAATCGACTTTGGCAGGGGTTTTAGATGTTATCCAACAGCATTCAGCCCAAAAGGGGACTAACCCCAGAATACACAATGAGGAAACACAAAGTTAGAGCACCTTTACTCCACTTTCTCATTGAGATGGTATTATCGTCATGCCTTGCTTATTCTGACATCACAGACACAGGAAGGAAATGACACAGCAAGCAGAAAATAGTACGTTCACCTGCAAATTCCAGACAGAATAAAATGTGCAAAATTTTACATTGCTTATAGGTCACCGTTGGAGGATTTTAATGTGAAATAACTCTGAATAAGAAATGACGCAGAGAGCTGAAAACAGTTGCATTGATCTAGAAATTCCAGACAAATTGATCTGTGCAAATTTCACTTCACTAGAGTTCTTAGTAATACAGATATACATGTTTCGTGTATTTTCTCTTATAATATAGATTAAAGATCACTTTTTATTTCCTTTTTTATGTCAGCTGTTTGTTTGTTTCATTTAATTATAAATGTTCATATTTTGCTTGCATGATTTTAAATATCAATTATTTTGTTTGGTTTCCTTTTAAGTGCCAATTTTGGGCTAATTTAAGTAGGTAATGCCGAAGCTGGAGCGGTGTTTGTTTTTTGTTTTATTATTTTATGATTTCCAATTTTTGTATTATTTACTATTTTGAGCACACAAAATTATCACCTTTTCAAGTTTTATGATTGATGTTGTTTGATTAAGTTTATTGTGTAAATATTTAGGGGGGAATAAAAAGGATTTGTTTTCAGAGTCTTCGCCGGTACCCACTCTTCTTGTAACTGAATATAATTTGTTTCCTTATAGAGCCACAACCAGGCATGCATGCACACACACATTACCAAGGTCACGCTCTGTTTTTCACTGCTTTCCTGTTTTTACCTTGGCTTACTTCCTGTTTTGTTTGTGTTTTCTTCTTTGTTTGCTACATCTTGGTATTTCTTTCTCATTCTCCATGTCTCTTTATCTCTCTCTCACTTTCTTTCAGAAGCTCTCTCCCTCTGTCTGTCTCTTCTATATTTGTATGCCTTCAGTGAATGATCTTCAATAGGTTAAAAGGGATCAAGATGGTGAGCAGCGCATGAGCTGCAGTGGTCAGCGACCCATAGCTGACTGCTAGCATCAGGGCCAGCGAACCAGAGCTGCCAAGACCCTTCTACACCTCCACGCGGTGATCCTGGATAACAGGCTGCAGCAGGGCAGATTGGCTAAGGAGAAGGGATCAAAGAGGGAATGCTAACCCGGTACTAAAAAAAATGCTTGCTGAAGTTGGATGTGTTGGACCGAAAGATGCAAATATAGCAGTGAAGCTGTAAACTACGACACAACGCATTCCGTTTTCTGTACTACATTCTGTTACTGAAGCCCTTTCAGGGCTTAGTAGTGGGAGATTGAGAATGAACGAAGCCAAGCCAATAGGTTAAAAATAATGTCCACACAATGGAAGATATGAAATAATTGTTATGTATTAACACCTTTTTCCAAAAATTCCAAATATATACAGAACTTTTTATGATATTTTGACAATTACTGCCCTTGGTTAATTTATTAGTGCACATTTTTTTCTTTATATGTATCATGAAATGGGAGATTGTAGGCCATGAACAGTTTGCTGTCCCCAGCAGTGTTGGCAAGTGAAGAACATGATTACGACAGCATCATTTCAAAGTTACTGTTTTATATCCTTCTATAGTTTCCACATTTTTTTTTTATTATGTCACAAACATTTAGACTTAACAATTTTTGGGTACACCAGTTGTCGATTAATTCCATGTAATTGCCACAAATCACTGGTAGTGTTCCGGACCAAATCGGCATATCTGTTAAGCACCCACTGCAAATGTATTTAAAACATCTACATAAACAAACTAAACAGACCTACCTCAGAAATGTTTGTTGCAACAACTTAGCTTCTATAGCCCTCAATAATTGGATACCTTCTAAATCCATGTGAAGCAGAAAAAAAACCGTTAAAAAATTGAATAAAATAAAAAAAAGCCATTGTATTCTTATTGGGGTGGATGGAAGTTATCCCGTTTCCAATTCAGTTGTTTCTAAACCAAAAACCGGCGTTAACACCACAACAGATACACCTGTGAGTATACAGAGACAATGCCCCAGGCGAATTTTTTTGCTAATGGTTCAGCAAAGGTTTTAAACAAGGAAAGTCCTGAGATCCTGACTGGGGATTGGGAGCTTTCATAATTCCATATTCCTAATAGTTTCACATTCAAATTTAAGGGTAAATAGAGCCGGCAGAAAAAAAAATATGTAAATGATGATAGCTTGTGTAATACGAAGTAGGAGTGTGTGGATGTGTAGGTTTGGTAATAATCTTCTGAAACAAAGGACATGGGTTTGAATACCTGTAAGGGTCTCGGTTTTTTGCTGCTTTTTTTCTGTCCGAGATGAAATAGATATATAAACCGCACACTGAACTGAAACTGCTAGGATAGAAAGCCAATATTTCTCAACTCTGTCAGACTCACTGAACTGCAGCTATGGGAAGAAACATCGTAGTTAGGTTTTTATGTATGTATGTATGTATGTATGTATGTATGTATATATATATATATATATATATATATATATATATATATGTATGTATGTATGTATGTATGTATATATATATATATATATATGTATGTATGTATGTATGTATGTATGTATGTATGTGTATATTTATATATATATATATATATGTATGTATGTATGTATGTATGTATGTATGTATATAATGTATATAGCACCTTCATATGACGTGATTTTCTGTTTTAAAAAGGAGCAACTATTGATACAGAGTTGCAGGTATTTGGCACTACTCTGTTGTGGGTGTTTCACTTGGAGCTCTCTGAAGAGGAATTTCATAAACTACTGGCTGTTACAAATTTCGTACTCTCTAAATTTAAAGTTTTGTTTGCCTGGATTTCATGACTTTTGTTAAATGGATTGATGCTGTTGATAATAAGCATGCATATTGTCCAAATCTGATGCAGGTTTTTTTTACAAAAGTAGCTTTGCTTGTTGGCAATACAAACTTTCTTTAGCTTTCATTTTATCATTTGCGATGATATGGTAGACTTCTATTGCTTGCTTAGTTGTGCTTCAAGTTGCGTCTCATTAATTTGTAATTTGTTGATTGTTTTCTTTAGTTAAAAGTACTAATTGTCAGCATTTGGTATTTATTGCTTGCATGTTCTCAAATTGTACACTCCCTCCCTTTCTCCCTTCCTCCTTCCAAACACAACCACTGCACTACCTTCTATATTCTGCCGTTGGAACCACTAGAAACTTGCAGGCATGTTAATTGTTTGTTAAATGCGGTGACATGTTTTTAGTTTAATCAAATAAATGTCCCCCTTTGTTTGCTCTCCTTTGAAATTGATGAGTATTTGGTAGGTTTTATTTTGTGGAGCATATAGCCTATTCGACAGTGACCTGGCTTGCTAAGACTAGGATCACATCGCGCCAGGATTCAAAATCACGGACGGACAGAAACAAATCAGGGCATAGTTCATCCCTGATACGACTGCTCTTCCAGTCGACCCAGCTGTAAATGGATACCTGACATACGAGTTGGGGACTGTATAAACAGCAAGGAAGGGAACTAGCCACTGCACCAAAAATAAGCTGCGGCTTAGTCCATAAAGAGTTATCTTCATCCTCGATAGCAATTATTGCCATGGGACACACCTTTAGCTTTATTTTAATCATTTTCAAAACATTGCATTTTTTTTTTCCTTAGCCCTAGTGGAATAATAAGTAATTTTACACTTTTACTTCTATCGTCATATTTGGTGGCTGACAAAGATATTTCCTTCAAGCGTGTTGTGACTATTCCACAGTAGACTGGTCTCTTTGAATTGGAGAGGCTTCTGCCTTAGACGGGTTGAAGAACATAAATTAACATTACATTTAGATTGAAGCCAGAGAATGTTAATTCTGTTACAAGCTAACTGAGAGTGAAAGTTCTTTTGGTTTATGCACTTGAATTTGGTATTGTCTTGGCATGATGTGTAAGAATAGAGAGATGAGTGTTTTTCATTAACCTAACTCACATTTAATATTGCCATTAATTTCCATTAATTTAATTGATATCAGGGGATATCAGTCCATGGTCACACCATATCTGGGCAGCATGATCACATCAGATGGGCTCAGCAGCCCAGACATGTCAAGGTTGATAGGCTCGCTGCCTCCACAATGAACGAACTCCACCGCATGTGGAGTAACAGCAGGCTCTCATTTCATTCCTGTAGTCCTGTACAGCTCTGAGATATTGACCCCCCGCATGTGTAATCTGAGACGTATTCTCGTAATCCGCTGGATTGACCACAAAGACAAAGCTCCGTCTCGTCTCAAAAATCCTTGATCACCGCTGTCTCTTCCTATCCGGCCATGATGTTCACCTGGCTCAGGATATCCTGAACCATCAGATTCTCCACAAATCTGTCCTCTGTGTTAACGGCCACGAAGGACAGGACAGGCATCTCCCACACATCATGGCTTCAACAGTTAGCTGATTCTTCATCGGGTTTAGGCAGTGTTTGGCAATGTGTCACTCCACTTGTACAAAAGAATGGTCCACTGACACAATGGGCCTCTGATGTCTAAGCAAGCTTTATTATTATTATTATTATTATTATTATGGGGATGCCGGGGGCTAGTGGTTAAGTGACACAACTCACAACCAGAAGGTGCTGGGTTCGATCCCCAACACAGCACCGGCAGTTACCCCGGGGACACAAACCCTTAGAAAAATGCAAGAGGAAGCAGGTCCTTACATAAAATGCATGCTTAAGTCGGATGCACTGGGCGGACAGGCGCAAAATAAAAACCACAGTGCAACGCACACCACCTTGAGGATTAAAGAAATAAGGTGAACGCCAAAAAAAAAATATTATTATACCACAGAAACACGGGCACTTACAAAAGAAATGGAGTCCAAACTCAGTGACCCGAGCCTCCCTCGAGAGACGTATGATCAGGCCTCACGCTCCACAACCAATGTTTGAAAGGTCTTCACAACACTGACATGCTGCAATTGTCATTGGTGAAGCATGCAGTTACTCAGGCAGACAAGGTAAAGCATCGCTGGGCTGGTCACCTGCTATGGAAAACTTGTGACCGTTGAAGCACAGTGACAGAAGACGACCACGTGGAAGACCACCTACGATCCATCATGCAAAGACGCAACAGACCAATCATCAGTTTGTCTGCACACCCGATTGCAAGTACAAGTATATACCAAAGAACAGAACCTCAACACCCACGGAGGTAATAGAGGAGCAACTAAAAGAGAAACTGCTAACCCAAAGCACAATTATTTTTAGTTATCTTTTAGGACATGGGGAAGCAGTGGTCCTGTTCTTTCGTCCCCAGTAAAATACCACACAACACACTGTTTGCTCCATCACTTAACACTTTCATTATTAACTCCTTCCTTCTTTGCTTTTTTTGGTTCAATTAATTCTTGCTTCTGTTCGCTGGATTTGCTTTCTACCATGTTCTCCTTTTCTCTTGTCTATGTTCGTCTTGTTCTTCATTTCTCTTGTCTATGTTCGTCTTGTTCTTCATTTCTCTTGTCTATGTTCGTCTTGTTCTCCATTTCTCTTGTCTATGTTCGTCTTGTTCTCCATTTCTCTTGTCTATGTTCGTCTTGTTCTTCATTTCTCTTGTCTCCGTTTATCTTGTTCTCCATTTCTCTTGTCTATGTTCGTCTTGTTCTTCATTTCTCTTGTCTCCGTTTATCTTGTTCTCCATTTCTCTTGTCTATGTTCATCTTGTTCTCCATTTCTCTTGTCTCCGTTTATCTTGTTCTCCATTTCTCTTGTCTATGTTCGTCTTGTTCTTCATTTCTCTTGTCTCTGTTCATCATGTTCTCCATTTCTCTTGTCTATGTTCGTCTTGTTCTTCATTTCTCTTGTCTATGTTCGTCTTGTTCTTCATTTCTCTTGTCTCTGTTCATCTTGTTCTCTATTTCTCTTGTCTATGTTCGTCTTGTTCTTCATTTCTCTTGTCTCCGTTTATCTTGTTCTCCATTTCTCTTGTCTATGTTCATCTTGTTCTCCATTTCTCTTGTCTCTGTTCATCCTTGTTCTCCATTTCTCTTGTCTCTCTCCATTTCTCTTGTTCTCCATTTATCTTGTTTCCTTTTAATTTATGTGCTTTTATTTTTTTCTCTTATTATCTTACCTCCTTTTCTCTTGTCTCCTGTTATGTTACCTTTTTTTTTCTTTTCTCCTGTTTTCTTATTTCATTTTTTTGGGTCACCTTTTATCTTTCGTCTCTTATTATCTTATCTCCTTGGGGAGGAAGACTGACGTCTAATAATAATGTCCGTCTAGGCATCTGAGGCCCATTGCGTCTGTCAGACGTCACAATGACCAGTTAAATCGGCGCTCTGCCAGGCCAGTGGGAGCGCTACCTCATCCCGACTGGGCAGTGAGGGTGTCGACCGCGATAGATTCAAGCAAAACATACTCACCGAGACCCTCACCTTGGCATCCTAGTAGCCCTCCCTGGAAATGGGCTGTTTTAATGGCAGCCTGGCTAATTAGGTAAGGGATCGACGTGATCCCCGTAGTAGTGCGTGACGCGCAGATGAAGCCGCATAGCACAACCGCCTGGACGACCCCGGCCCACCTTCATCAGCACGCTCGGGATGTGAGGAAAGCTACTGCAACCTGCCACTTAACGTCCTTTTCAGGGCGCCCAAAAAGTTAACCTACTCATTGTGGACATTCGCAAACAGCAACAACAATCTTAGCTCATTTTTTTGCTTATGGCATTCTTTCTAATATCCTTTTCACTTGTCTCCTTTTTGCTCTATGCAAGCATATAACCACCAGTGCAGCTGGCCCGTTACAGAAAGCATATACCAAAGCACTGGTGATTTCTCTTGCAATTTGTGTTACATGATGATGTTGCTAGCCCCATGCACAACTCCCTTTAATCACATTTTACAACCACTTTGTAAGTTGCTCCTCAGTATTTACACAGGGAATGTCCACCTTATCGGTTATCATGTATTTCTTTCACTGAATCTTGTGTCCTGTAATATTTCCAAATTTTGTTCCCAGATCTTAATTGTTTTTGTTTTGTTTCTTTGACAGCAATTTTAAACAGCCCGCAAATACTCTTAGCAGAGGAGGAGAAAATTTTTGATGAAACAGAGCAAGAAAGGTTGATCTCTCTCTCTCTCTCTCTCTCTCTCTCTCTCTCTCTCTCTCTCACTCACTCACTCACTCACATATAAAAAAAGCAGATGCAGGAAGCTTTGAGTTTCTCAAAGGGCAATGGAGCAAACAACATATGACAAAAGCTTTGAGTTTCTCAAAGGGCAATGGAGCAAACAACATATGACAAAAGCTTTGTGTTTCTCAAAGGGCAATGGAGCAAACAACATATGACAAAAGCTTTGAGTTTCTCAAAGGGCAATGGAGCAAACAACATATGACAATAGCTTTGAGTTTCTCAAAGGGCAATGGAGCAAACAACATATGACAAAAGCTTTGAGTTTCTCAAAGGGCAATGGAGCAAACAACATATGACAAAAGCTTTGAGTTTCTCAAAGGGCAATGGAGCAAACAAAATATGACAAAAGCTTTGAGTTTCTCAAAGGGCATTGGAGCAAACAACATATGACAAAAGCTTTGAGTTTCTCAAAGGGCAATGGAGCAAACAACATATGACAAAAGCTTTGAGTTTCTCAAAGGGCAATGGAGCAAACAAAATATGACAAAAGCTTTGATTTTCTCAAAGGGCATTGGAGCAAACAACATATGACAAAAGCTTTGAGTTTCTCAAAGGGCAATGGAGCAAACAACATATGACAAAAGCTTTGAGTTTCTCAAAGGGCAATGAAGCAAAGAACATTTGACAATGGATGGACACGAAAAGTAACATCTTGGTGGCCCTACAACTTTAATACTTCATTCAGATGTGCACCAATCAGACGGGTATGGTCCAAGACATGCCCTTGGTCTAACAGGGTACTCCAAGGCAAAAGATCAAAATGAGTTCTTGTTGTTGTTACGGATCTAGCAGCATCCAGGCTCTCGCTTTTCAGCCTAATGCCATGTAATGGTTTCTATGCATGTTTATCAGCTGTTGTCTAGTGCCGTACAAGTTTTCCATGTATCTGGCAGCGGAGGAAGAAGCATTTTCCTAACATTGTTGAGCGCTAAGCACTCAAAGAAATGATGACCAACGATTTCATATAAGTGTGTACACAGCTGGCACTCAGGAGTGTGTTGTGGTTGGATTCTGTGAAGGTGCTTGTTATATTAGATTTGTTGGATTCTCAGCCAGAAAATTGTGCTCTGATCGTTCCTTGTGAGTTCATTTACACTGTCATTTGTACTGGGGCTTGCCGTATGTGTAGACCTTCCTTCCTGTGTTTCCCATGGCTCATCTGTTCAGCCAAGTTTCTTTGTTTTCTGTTCTTTTGAGCAATTTGGCTGTTTGTAAAGTTGTTGCTGTGTGCGGCAGTACTTGTCTTGATCTCTCCTTTGCGAGACACTGCACACTGGCGTCTGATCTCTACTATCTGGGGATTTACCAGAAATTTCACGTAGCAAAATCTTGGTCTCCACTGATTTGAACCAGCACCCGAGGCCAACCTCTTACCTCGAAACCACTAAGTCCCCACAGAGTCAGTTTTATCATCAAATGAAAGCAAATCGCTGGCAGTCAGTACACACAAGAACAACTCTAGAGGACAAAGAAAAAAATTATAGAAGAAGAAATTCTAGTGCACAAAGAAGAAAAATATAAAGAAAACCAGAGACGATGCTTGATATAGGAAGTTAAACATAAGTCTGGTCTTGTTAATCCCGTTAACGTCTTGTTTCAGGTAGGTAGGGTAGATCTCTTATGTGACAAGGTCCGTTGAGCCAACCCATCACGGACAAGCTGAATTAGTCCCAAGCTACAAGAAGTGTTAATGATGTCTGTCCAATTGAACCCAGTCAGGCATTTCGTAGATTGCCGTGAAGGTGGGACCATGATGGAGAGGGCTGTTTTATATCCATGGTGACGGGGACGGCGTGGCCTAGTGGATAAGTGGCACGGCTCACAATCCGAAGGTGCTGGGTTCGATCCCCATCACAGCACCGGCCGTTACCCCGGGGAAGCAAACCCTTAGAAAATGCAGGAGGAAGCAGACCCTTACATAAAATGCATGCTGAAGTCGGATGCATTGGGCCGACAGGCGCAAAATAAAAACCACAGTGCAACGCACACCGCCTTGGGGATTAGAGAAATAAGGCGAACGCAAAAACAAAAAAAAACAAAAATATCCATGGTGTCCACGGCCTGCTTTAAGAGCTGATGGATGAGGATGTCTTCGGCAAGGTGGTCTACATCTCCCAAATAGGAACACAGACGGTAATGGTTTAGCATGGTGAAGGTGGTTTTGAGGCCTGTCCGTCCTGTGACTTTGTCGTTTATGACTCGGTCATACTAGTGGACGACAAAAATACATGTCTGGCCATTCACATGGAAGATTTCAATGGGCCTCTGATCACTCTGCAGAATGGTCCAAGTTTTGTGGGGACTGTGTAACAGGATGGTATCACACAAGCTATGTCAGTCTGGTTTCTTTCTCTTTATTTGTCAATGTTATATACCAAGAATGTACAATCTGACTAATGAGATAGTGTTGCTGTTTATTCTCCTTGATCTATTTATTTGATATTTATTCTCCTTGATCTATTTATATATTATTTATTATCCTTGATCTATTTATTTGATATTTATTCTCTTTAATCTATTTGATATTTATTCTCCTTGATCTATTTATTTGATATTTATTCTCCTTGATCTATTTATTTGATATTTATTCTCTTTAATCTATTTATTTGATATTTATTCTCCTTGATCTATTTATTTGATATTTATTCTCCTTGATTGATTTATTTGATATTTATTCTCCTTGATCTATTTATGTGATATTTATTCTCTTGTACCTATTTATTTGATATTTATTCTTTTGTACCTATTTATTTGATATTTATTATAATTATCTCAGTATTATTGCCTTTTATGTGTGTATAATGGTTTCCTATATCCTCAAACAGGACAGTCGTTGACACTGTCTATGCACTACAAGACAGAGTCAAGGAATTGGAACAGGTAAGTCCATTGTCATAGACTGACACACTTCAGTTTAGTTCAGTTCATCTCATGACCTCTTGAGATCGTTGGGGCACCCCTGCTGACACCCCCACAGTCCTGCGCCACCCCTCTCTGTCTGCGGTGGTTTTTTGTGCCTCCTCGAGTTGTAGGTTAGTCCATTCATGGGTGTTGTCTTCCCATTCTCGGACAACCTCTCCTTTGCTTGCCCTGTAATGCGCCTTGTAGTATGGTATTTGCAAGTCCATTGGACGTCAAGACATTGCCATACCAAGTCAGCTTTTGCCTTTTGATCATTGTCAAGAACTCATCGTACAGTCCACTTGCATTCTCGATTCTTCATTGTACTTCATCATTTGTGATACGATCTTTGTAGGTGACATTTAGGAGTCTTCAAAGACATCTCATCTCCATGGCCTGGATTCTTCTCTGGAGGTTTGCTGTAATAGTCCCTGTTTCGCAGACGTAGAGGAATATCAAAAGAACTAGTGTTAGTTTGACCTGAATGGCGAGGGAGAGTCGTTTATCATTCCATATATGTTTCAATCGTGCAAGCTCTACTAATATAATATTGTAATAATAGTGTACTCTGAATGATATGGGGCAAGAGTAAGACATAAATCTAATCAATTGTTCCAGACCGTAAAGTGTTAAACAACAACAACATAGCGGAAAGTCTGTCTAGTGAAACGACCCTGTAGTATCTATATTAAAAAACTAGCTGCACACTTCTTTGTGACCTTCAAGGACAGTGGCCTTAGCCACCTAGTTTCCACATTTTTTTTATTACGTCACAAATATTTAGGCTTATCAATTTTTGAATGATGTGGGGCAAGAGTAAAACAGATGATATGGGACAAGAGTAAGACATGATATGGGACAAGAGTAAGACATGATATGGGACAAGAGTAAGACAGATGATATGGGACAAGAGTAAAACAGATGATTGGGGACAAGAGTAAAACAGATGATATGGTCCAAGAGTAAAACAGATGATTGGGGACAAGAGTAAAACAGATGATATGGGACAAGAGTAAAACAGATGATATGGGACAAGAGTAAAACAGATGATTGGGGACAAGAGTAAAACAGATGATATGGTCCAAGAGTAAGACAGATGATATGGGACAAGAGTAAAACAGATGATTGGGGACAAGAGTAAAACAGATGATATGGTCCAAGAGTAAGACAGATGATATGGGGCAAGAGTAAGACAGATGATATGGGGCAAGAGTAAGACAGATGATATGGGGCAAGAGTAAGACAGATGATATGGGGCAAGAGTAAGACAGATGATATGGGACAAGAGTAAGACAGATGATATGGTCCAAGAGTAAGACAGATGATATGGGGCAAGAGTAAGACTGATGATATGTGGCAAGAGTAAGACAGATGATATGGGGCAAGAGTAAGACATGATATGGGCCAAGAGTAAGACATGATATGGGACAAGAGTAAGACAGATGATATGTGGCAAGAGTAAGACAGTACATCTTCTTTTTGTTTGATCTTTTTTTCTAAAAATTAACGAACAAGGGTAAGTCAGTAAATAGGTCACAAACTAGTATGGGTGAGAAAAGTAAAGTGGAAATTCAGCAGAATTAACCGCTGGTTGAAAATTGAGTTTTTACTTAAGACTCCATTGTACTAAGTCACAGCCTGTGAGAGGTGGGGTGGCCAGTGCCCTTCCTTGCTGTTTTTACTTTCCCTAACTCAGGCGTCAGGTACCCATTTACAGCCGGGTTAACTGGAGAAGCGGTCTCCGATTAAAATCACGATCCGTAAAATTTGAATCGAGGCACGCTGTTACTACGGCAGATAGCTGACTGCTCGCTATGAACTGAGCTAACACACCCCTATGGGATAGCTCAAAATGTAGTTGGTAGTTTCTAAAGGAGTCACGAGGTGGTAGAAAATTGTGATTTTTGTAAGTAGCTGATGTTAGGTGACACATGCACGTGCGCAGCTCAGTTACAAAATGGCGCCCATGCTCACAGTGTGTACAACAATCTAAGAACAGCATGATGGTGTGTATTTTATTTTGGAGGAGGGGGCAGATGGGATTTCTGCAAAGGATATTCATAAAGAAGTGCTGCCTGTTTGCAGCGAGAAGTGTTCGTCGCATGAGCTAGTGTATGTTGTTGTTTAATGCCCACAATGAATAAGTTGACTCTTTTGTGCGCTCTGAAAAGGATGTTAAGTAATGGGTTGTAGTAGCTTTCCTCTCATTCCGAGCATGCTGATGAAGGTGGACTGTGGTCTTCTAGGCGGTTGTGCTATGCTTGGCTTCATCTGCGTAGTGCTCACTACTACGGGGATCACATCGATCCACACCTCGTCAGTCAGGCTTATTTAAAAATAGCCTGTTTGCAGGGTATACTACATGGAAAAGAGATTATAGTCTTGGTCAGTGTATTGTGCCTGACCCTGACAATGACGTCCCGGTCAGTATGTTGTGCCTGACTGGACTAGCGTGTCAGTTCCCTGAAGGAGGTATATAACCAGGTCGATACATGTTCTCAAGGACGATTAGAGACTGCTGATGAAGCCGACCTGGTCGTCCTGTTCAGATTGTAAGAGAGTGGGGGAGATAATTCGAGCTGACAGGCAAATAACCATACAGTGTAGCACCCGCAATTGGGTGTTTGCGTTGTTTAGCCTACATCATAATGCATGATCCGGGATCAAAATGCTGAGCAGCGCATGAGCTGCAGTGGTCGGCGACCCATAGCTGACTGCTAGCGTAATGACCAGCGAACAAGAGCTACACCTCAACGCGGTGATCCTGGATAATAGGCTGCAGCAGGGCAGACTGGCTAAGGAGAAGGGATCGAAGAGGGAATGCTAACCCGGTACTCAAAAAATGCTTGCTGAGGTCGGATGTGTTGGACTGAAAGGTACAAATATCGCAGTCAAGCTGTAAACTACGACACAACGCATTCCGTTCTGTGGACTACATTCTGCTACTTAAGCCATTTTAGGGTTTGGTAGCGGGAGATTGAGGACACACGAAGCCATAATGCATGAACCAACCTTGGCAGGAGATGTTTCACAAAAGACGAAGAACATGAGTGTGAAGACTTCCATGCTGCAGGTTTTGGTGCACTGATAAAGCAATGGGATAAGTGTATCAATGTTGGTGGAAATTATGTTGAGAAATAAGGGAGAATGTACGGACAATAATAAATAGTTTTCAAGCTTGTATCTTATTTAGTGTATCTAATAGCCTATTTTCTTACTTTTCTTGTACAATACTGCAGAATTTTGCCGTTGGTCTGTGATATTTGCACCGTTTGCCTTATAAAACCTCTCGACTACACTAGCAATAGGAAAAATGTTGTAGGACAGATTTTTATTCTTTTCTTTTTTTGGTTTGACACGTCTTTCAGTGTTATTTTCTTTTCATGTAAATTCTGTCCTGCTTTTACTGTGACCAAGTTTGGCCATAGTTCAAATATATTACAGATTATATGCTGTTTATATTGTAGATTATTTGCTGTTAATATCACAAATTATATGCTGTTTATATCACAAATTATTTGTTTAAATCACAGATTATTTGCTGTTTATATCACAGATTATATGCTGTTTATATCACAGATTATGTGCTGTTTATATCAGAATTATATACTGTTTATATCACAATATTATCTACTGTTTAAATCACCGATTATGTTCAATTATCATTCCATTGTGTCACCAGGAACAACGCAAGCTTCGCCAAGACCTGGAAGAGGAGAAACGATGTCGGAAAAAGCTGGAGTCGCTGGTCAGGCAGCAGGTGATCAAGTCGGGCACAGTCGACGGAGTCCAGGACGGAAACTCTTGACCTCTTTCAACATATATCCAGGAAACCAAATGTAATAAAATAAAATGTGAAGAACTCGGCCCTCGAAGATGTGTATTAAAAAATACAATCCTGAAAATGGATTGAGGCTCGACTAATTATTTTGGTTCAAGCCGTGAATGTCTGAGAACACAGAATGTACTTTAAATAGTTGAGGCCTTCCCTTGTGATAAAGTCGAGCTCGCCATAAAAGGATGTCCCACTTTAAGTCTGATATGATCCTTCAGTATGGCAATAGCCAGATTGACATGATAATTCACATTAAAAAGGTGGCAGCCACAAAGAGTTCACATTATAAAGGTGAGCCAGCCTCAAAGAGTTCACATTTAAAAATGAGTCGACCTCAAAGAATTCACATTAAAAAAGTGATCCAGTCTCAATGAATTCATATTGAAAAGGTGAGTCGGTCTCAAAGAGTTCACATAAAGGTGAGCCAGGCCTCAAAGAGTTCATATTATAAAGGTGAGCCAGGCCTCAAAGAGTTCACATTATAAAGGTGAGCCAGGCCTCAAAGAGTTCACATTATAAAGGTGAGCCAGCCTCAAAGAACTCACATTATAAAGGTGAGTCAGCCTCAAAGAATTCAGATTATAAAGGTGAGTCGGCCTCAAAGAACTCACATTATAAAGGCGAGTCAGCCTCAAAGAACTCAGTCACCCTCAAAGAATTCACATTAAAAAGGTGAGCCAGCCTCAAAGAATTCAGATTATAAAGGTGAGTCAGCCTCAAAGATCTCACATTATAAAGTTGAGTCAGCCTCAAAGAATTCACATTAAAAAGGTTAGCCAGCCTAAAAGAGAAAGTCTACTATAAAAAGTCAAGGAGTTTAGCTGGTAGATTGCCAGAAACTAATCTTCTAACTCTTGGTGGGTTAGTCCTTGTATATAGGGAAGGTCTCAATTGTTAACAAGCAGTTTTACATAAGAAAGTAACAGGCAGTGTTATCACTTCAACCAATGAACATCTTCATCAGGTACTCGATAAAACAAAAATATCACAGAACCTTTTTTTTTAAAATTTGTTTGTGGTCATTTTCGTTATTCATCTTTTTTTTCTAAGGTGGAGTGTTTTGTCTTTTGCACCTTGCGACCTAGTTTATCCAACCTCAACTCTTTTCCTGTTGCCACAGGGTGACCACATAAATGCTTGCAGAGGGAGTCTGTTGCTGTCCATTCTAAGAATATGCTTGATGTTTGTCTACCATTTTTTCTAATGAGTGATAAAAAATATTGTTAATTGGTGACATCTCTAAATTGTTTTGTTGGTTATGAATTCCTCCAAGCCAACGTTCAACAATTTTCTAAGACAATTATTCTCAAATGCATTTAGTTTCTTTTGAAATGCCTTTGTTATTTTCCAGCATTCACACCCATATGCGAGTAATGGCATTACTTTGTAGGTTAACAACCTGAGCTTACTGCATTCACTCAGTGATTTCCAGATGTTCATTAGTTGGGTAAAGTCACCTGCAACTAGAGCAAAGTGAGTGAAAATTTCCTTAGATGTAACTCCATCTTGAGTCATTTTGCTTTCATAGGGGATGGCATGGGCTAGTGGTTAAGTGACACAGCTCACAACCAAAGGTGCTCGGTTCGTTCCCTGGCATCACAGCATCGACCGTTACCCGGGTAAGCAAACCCTTAGAAAATGCAGGAGGAAGCAGACCCATTTATAAAACGTGTGCTGAAGTCAGATGCACTGGGCTGACAGGCACAAAATAAAAATAGTGCAGCGCACACCGCCTTGGGGAATAGAGAAATAAGGCAAAAGCATAAACAAATTTTTTAATAAACTATTTTATTTCCATGATAGGTAAAACTGTCAACTGTTTATAATATCTCTCCGTGCAGCTGGATAATAGCAGGTTTGCTGGTGAAATTCATGACCTTCGTCTTTTTAGTCTTATTTCTTCATATTATTTAGTGAGCTGGTTTCTTCTGTGCCGTTTCCATTTTGTATCTGGTCCTTAGAAAGTTGAAACAGTGACCTGCATTTGTTTTTACGTAAAACTGCTCTTTAACCATTTTTATTTTTAGTTACAATTGTGTCAAGTTTTACTGCAGCCTCACCCACCGATAATGTCAAAAAAAATGTACATTAAATTAAAATGTATTCATGGTCTGGTTAGATGATGAAGAACAAGGCTCTAAATATTGTTTCGTTTCATAGTTGTCACACTTCGGTGTGTATGTGTGTGTTCACAGTTTTCGTAACACTGTAAATGAAAATGCATCTGCAGCATCTCATATGATACAGTCTGGTTAGATAGAGATGAGTGTGTGATGGAAACCTAATATAATACATCTAGCCGCTTGGACTGAAGTGAGAATATTTTATTTTATGATTGTATATTGTCAGATAATTGAAGAAATTGCTCAGTTTTACCTATGTGGTATGAAACAGTGACATGGATGAAAATCAAATTATGCTGGAGAATAAGATTAGGCTATTTGAAGAATACAATAGGCTGTATAACCCTTTGTACCCTCGCTACCGAATTCGTAAAATCGCATTCCCCTGAGAGAATACGCACAATGTAGACATTTAGTAAAGATATTTACTATGAAAATATGATGTGCTCTAGTTTAGTTATTCTATCTAAAATTGACTGACCTGCTAATCTCAAATGTTCCTACTTCAGTATAGAGTGTGGAATATGTCATCAAATTTACTTGATACATTATGTGGGACCCCAGGACCGTAGTCGGAATCTCCGAGGAACAGATCTGTTCAGAATAATCACCATCTAAATCCATTTAATCCATGTTGTTAACCTTTTAGAATGGCCATTTTCCAACTTTAAAAAATAAACGATTAGTGGAGATTATTTCCCAGTCATCTTGGTTAATACCGCACTGGGTTAGTGATTTCTTAAGCGTGTCCTTCTACTGTTTCCACTGACCATCACTTGCTATCTTACCATTTTGCAGTTCATCATAGAGCAGTCCTTTTGGTAGGCGTTGATACGACACACGTACCACATGGCCAGCTCATCTCAGCTGTGCTGCACATATTATGGCGTGCATACTGGACATGCCCGATCATGCTAACACATCCATTTGGCAGCATGTCCTGCCATCAAATCCTCAGTAGTTTCCACAGGCAGTGCATGTGGAAGTGGTTTAATTTCCTGACATGACATAAACCTTACAAGGTATTCGATCCACTGCCCTCTATGTCAGCTGGCAGGCATCAAAACTATTTCGACCACAAAATTTTTCTGTTTAAAACTATTCTGACACTTTTTTTAAATAGTGTTTTTTGTGTATCTTGACCCTCACTTGAGTTTTTGATTTATTTGATGTAAATAACACAACACGCCAAAAGGTAAGTGTAGATAGATTCTGTGAATACCAGACTACAAACTTTTATGATTGACGGATCAGGTCAACAAAGGGGGATAAATTCTTGCTTGTTTGTTGATTGATAAGTGTCTGTTGAACCTCTATGAATTCAGGTCTCTAATTTTTTTTTTTACATTTTACTTGATTCACTCTTGTTCATGTTAATTTAAATTGTGTATTTTGTAGTTGACGATAACGCTGTTACGGCTGGAATACTTAACTTAACTTATTAATACTGGTTTCTTCTTCTTCTTCATACGCTGTCAGACGTCAGCTTGAATTTGTTCAAAGAAAGCAGCAGTCATCCTGAGGCTGTCGACACTGCCGTAAAGCTTGTCTAGTGTTGCCACTGGTGATGGCCACATGTTCTTTCTCTGGTCCTCGTATGTCGGGCAAATTTGCAGCAGATGTTCAGCGGTCATTTTCCCTGTACCACAGGTGCATTCGTCAGTAGCACCTGTCTTCAGTTTATTGAATAGATGGTACCTCAGTCTGTTGTGGCCTGTGCAAAGTCTGAAGACCACAACCTGCTCTCTTCTGTTCAACTGATAATAAGCATCATTTTTTGTGTAGCCAGTATGTTCTGTTTCCCATTCGGCCATGTATCTGGCAATAAGCATCATTTTTTGTGTAGCCAGTATGTTCTGTTTCCCATTCGGCCATGTATCTGGCCCTAATAAACCTTTTAGACTCTTCATAGGTCACACTAGAATCTGGTTCTGGTAACCTTGCACCTTCTTTTGCCAGTCTATCTGCCTCCTCGTTGCTTTGAATGTTTCAGTGGGATGGAACCCACTGTACCACTACTCTTTTTGGTGTGGACTGCTGGCATAGTTGATAGAGTACTGCTCTTAAGTCATTAAGTTCTGTATTCATACTGGTTTAAAAGACTGTCAAGTCTGTATACAGCCAATTTATTCTACTCCACTTGATCTAAAAATAATGGGCATACATTCTATTTTTTAATGCATTGACCATCCCTCCCCTATTTCCTGTAGCACTGCATTCCAAGCATTCATCATTCACTGACTAAAATAAATATTTCCTGATATCTAATCTGGACCTTTCTTTAATTAATGTGTCCTCTTGTCCTTGTAGCCGGCTATACTTTGAAAAACTTGCTATAATTTAATTAGTCATTTCCGTTGATTATCTTATAAACCGGTATTAAATCATCTCAAATTCTTCTCTTTTCTAGACATTGTAGGTCGGTTTTTCTTGAGTCTTTCCTCATAACCATAATTCTGGAATCCCACTATCAGTTTTGTCGCTCTTTTTTTTGTATCCTTTCCAGCATGTTTATATCCCCTCTACTATAAAAACTCCACACCTGAACACAGTACTCCAATCTATGACTAATTAATGATTTATACAATGAACAAACGATTGGAGAACAGAATTGATGTCTTTGAAATGCAGATATATAGAAAAGTGGGACACATCAACTAGAAAGAAAAGAAAACAAATAATGAAGTCTTGCAGAAATTAGAAGTGCAAAGAGAATTGATGAACGAAATCGGAGTCCAACATTTAAGATATTTTGGTCACATAAAAAGACATAACATCTAGCTGAAAACAATACTGGAAGGAAGGAAAGATGGAAGATAGACATGCTGGAGGTAAACAATGCTATTAGTGGGAGGATGACATTGAACGATGGCCTGGGAAAAGTCTGCCAGATTGTACGGCAAAGTCAAAAGAAGAGGGTGTACAGTCGAGTTTCAATATAGAGATGGCACCTGGGCTGAATTTATTTAACTGAACCGTGCTTGTGAAGCCAGGATGTCAGTTCTTTCATTGCCCTGAACCCAAGAATGACCAGGGCAGTTGATTCACACCAGTCTCTCCTGTTTTGATGCCTCTAGAGCTGATGAACGCTCGTGCCTTAGCAAGTCCTTTTGTACCTTCCGAAGCAAGGATTCAGTCAGAAACGATGACAGCCCCTGTTATAGAGGTCCCAGATAGCCATCTCAGAGCTGCAGTCACTGCTTCCATCTCCATTCTTGTACTGGAGGTTGCTATTCTGTATGAACCGCTCTGCTCAGCGATGACCAGTCCTCTCCCTCTAGCTCAGAAGCCCCCACTAGCACTGCGTAGCTCCGAGCCATTGGTATATATATGATGGCATCACTATACTGCATGTTATCCTATATCAACTTGGTAACCATGAGCTCTGCTCTTCTGTTGCATCCCTATTTGCATTCCTTACCTCTGAGCTAATCTGTCATTCTATTACCAGTGTGAACCTAGTCTTCTTCCTTGGCTATCATCTCAACTGTGGTCACTTGTTCAATTGTTCTCTCTGCCTGTGCTATCCAGGACGCTCCTCTCTTGATGTCTGAGGTATTATTGTGCAGTGGGTGGCGCCTCCTTGTGGTCATCCAAACATATGCTTTTATCTATGCCAATTTATATCTAGATGTTTTCAGACAGACGTCCCTGCATGTACTACATCTTTAAGATCAGAGCATCGCTAGTGCATCTGAGAACCAATCACATCATTTCTTTTGGGATACATTCTAATCATTCACGCTGGCACCAATTGCGGATACCCTAGATCTAGATAAGAGTGACCATTTGAAGTCTATCAATGACCACCTGTTAGATGTTCAGTTCAAGGGCCATCTCCGCACCGAAGGTCGGCCACAATGGATTTCCAGTGTATTGTATTTCTTGCCATAATTGTGCAATCTGAGGTGCTTTTTCCAGTCCATCTCCTGATGTTATCCACCCACTTAAAGCGTTGTCTGCCTCTTGAACGACTGCCTTCCACCCTACCCTCTAGTACGGTCTTCTTGTTATATGACCAAAATAACGTAACTGTCTAACCCTGATTTGAGTCATTAATTCTCTTTTCACCCCCAACTTTTTCAATACCTCCAAATTTGTTTTCTTCTCTTTCTTAGAAATACAACCCAATCTTCTATATACCAACATATCGAAGGCTTCAATACTCTTTTCAAACTTGTTATTCTGTGTCCATGTTTCTGTGCCATAAAGTAGTGACAAGTATACATAACATCTGACAATTTTCAAATTATGATTGATCTGTTTGGATGTCAGTATGTGTCGCATGTTGTCAAATACCATCTTGGCCATACCTATTCTCTTTCTGATTTCTGTTTCACAGCTCCCTTCTTCCATTATTATATGACCTAGATAGAAGGAACTCTGTACCTGTTCAAGTAGTTGATTTTTTTTTTGTTTTTTTTTTTAATCTGCATACATGATTTCTTGTCACTTTTCCCAATTATCATAGTTTTTGTTTTCTATACGTTTATCTTATCCTATCTTTACATGAACTAATGTAAGTGAAACCCAATTTCATGTTTCTGTAATGAGTGGTAATAAAAAAAAACAGTTCATTTATTGAGAAGTCTCGGTTTTCAAGGTGATCTAGCTAACAAGAAGTGGGTCCACATGATCCTCATAGTAGTCAGCACCGCACAGATGAAAACAAGCAAAGCACGACCGCCTAGAGGGTCGCGGCTCACCTTCATCAGTACGCTCAGGATGTGAGTAAAGCTACTACAACCCGCCAGTTGACGCCCATTTTCGGGGTGCACAAAAGGGTAAACTTACCCATAGTGGTCATTAACCCTTTACAGCATAACCTAATTGATTAGATTAATGCATTATCTCTTGACATTCTCCTAGTTCATTAGATGCATGACTTAACTCTTTACAGCCTAACCTAATTGATTAGATTAATGCATTATCCCTTTACATTCTCCTAGTTCATTAGATGCATGTCTTAACCCCTTACAGTCTGGCCTAATTGCTTAGATTTGTGTTTCAACTCTTTACATTCTTGCTGAATTGATAAGATTTGTTTCTGTTTCTGAGAATCGACATCACTGCACTCCGGATATACCCATAGGTGCGCAGTCTCTCTCAGCAAATGGCCTAAGGTATGGATGCTGATGGTCCCTATAGCTTGCTTATGGTACACTCTCCTGCTCCATCCTCTCATGCACCATACTCTGCTCGAACCTCGTTTAATGTAGAAATTTTGCAGCCTGTGGATCTATTGCTGCTTCATCTATTGCGGTGTCCTCATCTAACTGGTGGATATTGATTGATTTCAAAATGTCACTTCTATCCATCACTAATGTGCCCACTAATGTGATGGGAGCTTGTGAAGCAAAGATGTCAGCTCTTTCATTGCCCTGAACCCCAGCATGACCAGGACAGTAGATCCATGTGAACCTCTTCAGATTTGTGTTTTAAGAAAGAAATCTAATCAATTATTACGAACTGTAAAGTATTAAACAATAACAACATAGTGCAAAGTCTGTCTAGTGAATCACCCTGTAGTATCTACATTAAAAAACTTCTTTGTGACTGACATTTAGAGACAGGGGCCTTAGCCATCTAGTTTCCACATTTTATTTTTATTACGTCACAAACATTTAGACTTACCAATTTTTAAGTACACCAATTTTACCCATTTTTGGGTACACCAGTTGTCTTGTAAATCCATGAAATTGCCACAAAGCACTGATAATGTTCGTAACCAGATCTGGGCATATCTGTTGTTTCCACTACAAACGTATTTATAATATCTACATAAACAGACCTACAAAGTCTGTTGCAACAAATTAACTTCCATAACTTTAAATAATGGGATAATCTTCTAAATCCATGTGAAACAGAAGCAAATAGTTTTTAAATTGTCAAAAGTAAAAAAGCCATTGTCTTATCATCAGGGAGGACGAAAGTGGTCTCATTTCGGATTCAGCCATTTCTATAGCAAAAATCGGTGTTAACACAACTACACCGGTGAGTATACAAAGACAATGCCCCATGTTAATTTTTCTGCCAATGGTTCAACAAAAGTTAATTTAAAAGTCCAAATAATTTTGGAAATTGGAAACTAAAGCGGAGAAACTTTTGCAGAAATAGCCAAAGCAAAGATGCACGAAGACCCTATGAACGCACTAAGAACACCAAAGCCCATCCCTACTGTACGAAAACCTACCTATATGCAGCATATATTTCCAGAGGTAGTAGAAAATATACCAGGTATTGGAAACAAAAACTGCCAGACTGAAAAAGAAAGAAGAGATACAACCCTGAGGTACAAAACAAAAAAACTACCCAAGCATGGACTGGACCCATGCATACACCGACGGTTCTGTAACTAACACAACACAGAGCGGAGGGGCAGGGTCATTCCTGAGCCTACCAAATGGCAGAAAAATAACACTGTCATAGGCAACTGGAAAATACACAAGCAATTTCAGAGCAGAGGCACTGAGGGCGGCAGTGGAAGAAATGGTGACAGGTGAAAGGAATGAAAGCCATATAGTCCTGCTTTCAGATGCCCTGGCCGTAGCCACAGCACTAAAAAGCCAGAAAAATACTGAACTTAATGATTTAAGAGCAGTACTCTGTCAACTATGCCAGCAGTCCGCACCAAAAAGGGTAGTGGTACAGTGGGTTCCATCCCACTGCAACATCCAAGACAACGAGGAGGCAGACAGACTGGCAAAAGAAGGTGCAAGACTACCACAAACAGATACTAGTATGACATACGAAGAGTCAAAACGGCTTATCAAAACCAGATACATGACCAAATGGGAAACCGAACATACCAGCTACACAAAAAACGATGCCTATTACCAGTTGAACCAAAGAGAGCAGGTCGTGGTCTTCAGACTTCGCACTGGCCACAATAGACTGAGGTACCACCTATTCAACAAATTGAAGATAGGTGGCACTGATGAATGCCCGTGTGGTACCGGGAAAATGACCGCTGATCATTTGCTGCAAAACTGCCCGACATACGAGGATCAGAGAGAGCAGATGTGGCCATCACCAGTGGCAGACAAGCTCTATGGCAGTGTCGACAGCCTCAGGATGACCGCTGCTTTTTTTGAAAAAATAATCCGATATCTGACAGCGTAAGAAGAAGAAGAATTGAATAGTCCTGTAAGTTAGTTGCCCATCACAAGCGAGGATGACACCATCATCAGACATTTTCTTTTTGTCTTGATGATGTAACTTGTGCTGTATTTTGATTAAAGTGAAGAAGAAAATGCGATGCTCGTTTACCTCACTCTCTTGTCCCGACCTACCTTGAACCAGTGTCCCTATATGTTTAAACACCGTTATAATGAATGGTATTCATAATTATAAAGGGTTTGCTCGTTTGTCTGTCCTGTAAACCAACCAATCTACATCTGTTATTAGCTTGCGCAGTATCTCAGTTGCTAATCAGGAAGTAGACATTAGTAGCTTCCACACCATCATCAAAAGTTGTGTAGTAGGATCACATAACTATTGTTTTGGTATCTGATGCATTTCCTTAAGATAAATCTCTCAGGATTGCAATCCTTTGAGTGGATACAGTTGGTGCCAGCAGTCCGCACCAAAAAGGGTAGTGGTACAGTGGGTCCCATCACACTGCAACATCCAAGGCAACGAGGAGGCAGACAGACTGGCAAAAGAAGGTGCAAGACTACCACAAACAGATACTAGTATGACGTACGAAGAGTCAAAACGGCTTATCAAAGCCAGATACATGACCAAATGGGAAACCGAACATACTGGTTACACCAAAAACGATGCCTATTACCAGTTGAACCGAAGAGAGCAGGTCGTTGTCTTCAGACTTCGCACTGGCCACAACAGACTGAGGTACCACCTATTCAACAAATTGAAGATAGGCTGTACCGACGAATGCCCATGCGGTACTGGTAAAATGACCGCTGAACATCTGCTGCAGAACTGCCCGACATACGAGGATCAGAGAGAGCAGATGTGGCCATCACGAGTGGAACTGCAAGACAAGCTCTATGGCAGTGGCAACAGCCTCAGGATGACCGCCGCTTTTTTCGAAAAAATAATGGTTACTGTCTGACTGCGTAAGAAGAAGAAGAGTGGATACAGTTGCATAACTATATAAAAGTACTCCATTGCTTGTCATGGATAGGCTCATATACCAGTAATTTATCACCTTTAAAAACTCATAAAATGCCTCAAGTCACAATTGATCTCAGAGAGAACTACCTCTCTGCCTACCAATCAAATCTCATTTTTTCATTGACATGATGAAAATTGAACATTTGTATATTTAAACATTTGCCTTTCCATGTACTTTGACTGTGAAGTTAAGTATGTTGTTTTAAAATGTATTCAACTCACTGAATCGTTACCTTTTTTGTTTGTTATAGTCTGGACACAGAGAGAGAGTTAGTTATTTTTATGAATTTTGTGAAGTTGTATTCTGAAGTTACATTCTTTTTTAATCTGAAACATACGAATTTAAACTGTACTGTTCTCATAAGACCATTCTGTATTATCAATTTGTATTTAGTTTTGTTTAATGTTCATTATTTTCTCTTTCTACTTCGTATTTAAAAAAAATTAAATGTAAAACTAATACTTGTCAAAATGAATAAAAAGAATGACTTAAATTCTTTGTTGGTTTTTTATTTGGTACATTGTTAATGATTATCTTGATTCTGATAACTCAGGGGAGGCCAGGATATTTTTCACACAGATCTTCTGGTAAAAATTGCCCTGATCTCTGGGTAGCGAGATCGGACTCCTGTGTTCAGTGTCGAGCACGTTAAAGATCCTTTGGCAGTTAGAAATTGAAAAGAGTAGCATTAACGGCTGCCGTGCGGACAACATTCTAGCTTCAAATCTACCCGAAAATTATCTGTACCTTTTCCCAGGTGGTTTGTTAAGAGCAGCATATAGATGGCGCCTAACTGGCCTCGGGTCTACTTAGCTGTAGTGTTTGAGTCTATTAAGATGGTCTCGCACATCTGTTAAACCACCCTCCAAGAAACTGGTTGTATACAGACTCTGCAGAGTCTTCTAAATCAGTCTAAAGATGTTAAGTTAAGTTTTTCAGCGCAGCTGAAGATCCAAACTTCATCTCCAGCAGATCCTGTCTTGGACCACGGAAGTCCAGTGGGTGGTAAGCATTTTACAAGAGGCGTCTCTGGTGTTGTGTACAGGAGTCTGACCAACACATTGGAGGTCTTCCCCTGCAGACTCTTTTTGCCTCAAGGTTACCAGATTGCTATCACCGTGCATCCATCGTTTCGTTGTAGCATATGAGAGTGATTGGGTTAATGATTATACCCGAGTTAATTCTCTTGATAAGTAAAACTTTCTTTGATAAATTAAACTTCCCTTGATAAATAAAACTCTCCATGATAAATAAAGTTGTGACCAAGGCTCTCATTCCCTTGAAAAATAAGGCTGCGGCCAAGACTAATTCCCTTGAAAAATAAGACTGCGGCCAAGACTCATTCCCTTGAAAATTAAGGCTGCGGCCAAGACTCATTGCCTTGAAAAATAAGACTGCGGCCAAGACAAATTCCCTTGAAAAATAAGGCTGCGGCCAAGACAAATTCCCTTGAAAAATAAGGCTGCGGCCAAGACTAATTCCCTTGAAAAATAAGGCTGCTGCCAAGACTAATTCCCTTGAAAAATAAGGCTGCGGCCAAGACTTAATTCCCTTGAAAAATAAGGCTGCTGCTAAGACTAATTCCCTTGAAAAATAAGGCTGCGGCCAAGACTTAATTCCCTTGAAAAATAAGGCTGCTTATATATGTTAGGTGTCCATTGCAAGCAATGGTTTGGTCCTGATGATGGAACTTGCATTGTATTTGAATTACAGTGGAGAAGAAACTGCGCTGGTCTTCAACATCACTGTCTGGTGCCAAGCTACACTGAACAAGTGACAAGACATAAGTCGAGTTTACATGAGGTAACAGGATGCAGGCACTCTGGTCCCACCTCTCTTGAGACTAGGAGTCTCTTGAAACCTGTGGGACTCAATCGTCCACCATTTCTGTTCATTGCTTCGAGAGGCAAGTGCAGTACCTCTCGACAACAGTGACACCCTGCAAAAGCACAGTATATATGTATATATGCATCTGCCAGAAAGAATGATTGATCAAGGACTACCATTATTTATCTGTTTTATTGACTTCGAGAAAGCATTTGATCGAGTCCCCTGGAGCAAACTGTTTAAGATTCTGCAGCAAATAGGTATAGAAAAACCACTCATTAAATTAATCCAGAACCTGTATGAAAATCAAGAGGTGATTGTTTCAATCACAGAAGGTCTGGCGAATCCAGATCCAGATAAGACATGGCTGCTTGCTTTCACCGAGTCTCTTTAATGCATATTCTGAGATAATGATGGCCAAGGTTATGCAGAGTTGTAATAGAGGGGTCAAAGTAATGGGGTCAAAGTTAATGGTGTCAAAGTTAATGGTATGACAGCTAATGCCATCAAATTTCCCGAGGACCAACCGATAGTTGGAGGATCAGTAGCAACCTTGCAAATTCTGCTTGGAAAAATTAATAGCACATCCAGAGTTTGGCATGGAAATAAACACATCAAAGACTTTGGTAATATCCAAGCAACATAGGCAAATAAATGTATCCTTCAATGGAGAAATAATCAAACATACACAGAAGTTTACATATTTGGGCCAAACCATAACAGATGATGCCCGCAATGAGACAGAAATTAAGACAAGGATTTCAGTGGCAAAAAAGGGCTTCAGAGAAAAACAGTAATTGTTAACCTCAAAGAATATCAGGATAGAACTGAGGAAAAGAATAATCGCCACTTATATATGGCCAATTGCACTGTATGGGTCTGAAACATGGACTTCTGCGAAAAAGGATAACAAAATCTTGAAAGCATTTTAAATATGATGCTACCGTCGAATGGGAAGAGTGAGTTTGACAGAAAGAAGATCCAATCTGATGTGGGCGCACAAAGACAAATATTGCATATGATACAAAAACGGTGGTTGAGTTGACTGGGTCACAATGTGAGACATGAAAGTCTCCTACAGAAGATGCTAGAAGGCAAGATTCAAAGGCATGCAGGGACATTAAAGTACCACGAAATGCTGCAATGAAGAGAACTGCAGAGGATAGGGTCAAATGGAGAGACATACTCAGACAACCTTACGACCATACTTAGGACTGACCAACCAGAGGATAGGGTCAAATGGAGAGACATACTCAGACAACCTTACGACCATACTTAAGACTGACCAACCAGAGGATAGGGTCAAATGGAGAGACATACTAAGACAACCTTACGACCATACTTAGGACTGACCAACCAGAGGATAGGGTCAAATGGAGAGACATACTCAGACAACCTTACGACCATACTTAGGACTGACCAACCAGAGGATAGGGTCAAATGGAGAGACATACTCAGACAACCTTACGACCATACTTAAGACTGACCAACCAGAGGATAGGGTCAAATGGAGAGACATACTCAGACAACCTTACGACCAAACTTAGGACTGACCAACCAGAGGATAGGGTCAAATGGAGAGACATACTCAGACAACCTTACGACCATACTTAGGACTGACCAACCAGAGGATAGGGTCAAATGGAGAGACATAGACAACCTTACGACTAGACTGATCAAAGAAGATGATGATAATATGCTGTGTGTTTTGCATTTCCAGTGACCAAAATGCACCTACAAGCTAAATAAATGTTGATTTTTGCTAATGGTCATTTCACTGGTATATTACATGGCGAATAAGCGAGGTTCTATGTTGATATGGTCAGTATCACAGCGGTCACGTTTACTTGGTACCCACTTTTTGGCAATCTGGAAAAAAAACCATTCCCTCTGGGAACCGAAACCTGATAACTCAGATGGAAAGATGGAAAGATGCACTGACCACTACACTATCTTGGCTCCCATTAGATTTGTTAAACTTTGAAATTATATATATGTACGAGATTTGTTAAATTTGACATTTATCGGAGAGTATATATTTGTTAGAGATTTGTTAAACTTGATGAATATTGGAGAGTGGATGTGTGTATCAGATTTGCTAAACTTGATAAATATTGGAGAGTGGATGTGTGTATCAGATTTGTTAAACTTGATGAATATTGTAGAGTGGGTGTATGTATCGGATTTGTTAAACTTGACAAATATTGGAGTGTTGATGTGCGAATGACGTTCAAGTAAAACTGGGACTTATTATTTAAGGAAAAAAGTAGTCAAAATGCCATTTATTTTTCGATAAAATCCCCTGCAACGTTTATGCGCTTATCCCAGTGTTTAGGTAATGCTTGAAAAGCTTCAGCGTATAAAGATTTGTCAGTATGTCTGAACTAATCCAGGACAGCCTGTTTCACTTCGTCATCAGTGCTGAAATGCTGACCACCCAGGAATTCTGTAAGGGACCCAAACAGGTGGGAATCGCTTGGAGCAAGGTCTGAGCTGTAAGGTGGATGTGGCAATATCTACCAGCCGAGTTGCTGCAAATGGCACATAGTGCGGTGAGCCGTACTAATTGTATTCAGACACTGCAGATTCTCCTAAACCAGTATAAAGAAGTTAAGTTTAGTTATCTATGATGGAAAAAATTGTGAAGACGTCAAGGAATACTATTTTCTTGGTTGTCTCCTAGATATGCAGAACAATTTAGAGCCAGAACTAACAAGGCGTCGTCGGGAAAACTGGACGGCCTTCTGTGCCATTCAGACAGTCCTGAAAGATTGATGGGATCGGACCCTACGCGATTCTCTCTTCAACTCCACAGAGTTCCCTGCAATGTGCTACGCTGTTGAAACATGGACACTTACAAAAGCAATGGAGAACAAACTGGTAGTGACCCAGGCCTCTCTTGAGCGGCACGTGGTCTGTCTTTCTCTCTGCAGCTAGCGCATGCAGAACCGCCCCAATTCAGACCAACGACAATTATCACTGGCGAACGATGAAGTTGTTTGCGCAAACAAGGCAAAACATTCGAGGGCAGGCCACATTCTCATAAGAAAGGTTGAAAAAGTAGCACGTAGACACCAGTCTGGTACTCCGGAGGCAGAAATGTCTGTATATTAGACCCCACATGAGTTTGTCAGACTCCCTTGCACTCCCCTAATTACTCACTGGACCTACATAGCCTGGGATTGAGATCATTGTAGACGAAGTTTGGACCCGTAGCGGGGCAACCCCCGATGTGCAACTGGTCTTCAAATAAGCATTAACAATTTCACAACAATGGACACATTCATGGAAGAACGCGGTTGTTTATCAAATGTGAAAAAAAGATAAAGGTCAGTCCCATGGCAACAATTGCTGGCTGGGATGAAGATAACTCTTCATTAACCCGCAGCCTGTGTGAGGAGGGGTAGTCAGTTCCCTTCCTTGCTGTTTTTACCTTCCCCAACTCATACGTCAAGTATTATTTACAGTTGGGTCAACTGTCGTATCAGGCACGAACCACGTCCCTGATGTTTTTCTGTCCGTCCGTGATTTCGAACCCTGACACGCTGTAATCCCAGTATAGCAAGCCAGCTCACTGTCGACTAGGCTACACGTTCCACTAATTGTCAGCTGTGCTCACTTCTGAAACCCTGAACATTAAAATATCCACTTCTGCTGAAGTCTGATGTGTCGGACCAGAAAGTGCAAATAACGCAGTCAAGCTGTAAACTACGACATAACGCGTTCCGTTCTCTGGACAAAGTCCTGCTACTTGAAAATCCATTTTTAGGGCCTGATAGCGGGAGATTGAGAACCTTGTGTTGTCAACTCTCCCTGAAGCCAGACTAACAGATAATCTTCACTCTTCTCACCTCACTCTGTTTCATTTGACTCTGTCCTACACTCACACCCTTGCACAACTTTGACACGCGCCCTCAGGGTGAGACCCTTTCATTGCACTTTAGTTGGGCTGGCTTCTGAGAGCGCAAAAACTTAGCATAGGTACATACAGACGCACACATACATCCAAGCACTGGTTTATGCGTCTTATTATCGCCCAAATTGACTACGGTCTGGGGTGGAATAGGCGTGCCTCCGTCATTAGAAACTAGTGAGGCAAACACGTAAAATTTTAAAAAATATAACAAAATATTGAGAACGAACGAACAAGCGAACGAAGAAAATGCCCACTAAAAATCTACTGATCAACAGTATATTCATGTCAATGCTGTATTATCAGAGATTACATCATGTGGGATGAGACGCTTACGAAAACCTTCCAGTGCTACTAGGAAAGGCCTAGAATGAGGTATTTTAATATCGGGGATATAATCGAAACTAGAACATACACCAAACACATGAATAGAAAGAAAATCAAGTGATTCTGTCATATAATTCGAATGCAACCTTCCAAACTACCCCTGCGCGCTTATAACGTACTGCAATCGGGTTTCCGCAACCGTAGAAAACAGAGGACCAAGTGGATAGGAAGTGCTAGATATCCTAAACCGCCATGGAATTTTGACAACTAGTCTACAACGACACGCCTGATCCTAGACAGACTACTGTGGCTCATCATGGCGCTTCACGGCACAAGTGCACAAGACAAGAGAGAATGAAAAAAAAGTAAATCATTCACAAAAATGTATCGGTATTTTACTAAATTTGTATTTCTTATGTAAATGGATGTGTTAGTGACTTTTTTTGTCTTTCGCTTGATGTCGTTCGCTTCCCAAATGGTAACATTCTCTTTACTGCGTGTCTCCAGTTCGGAATTGATTTTCTAGTCTCACTAGCTGCTGCGACAAGATCGGAAGACCTTTGCTGACTTTGGGATGTGCTGGCAGCATTGTCCAGACCAGTACAGCCGATCTGTGAAGGGCTGTGTCTGTTGCTAGCGCCGTCATCGTGAATCGACCTAGTGTGGCGTTGTACTGCGATTGACATATTTCTTACTGGTCCTGAAATAACGACAGTTCTTGTCAGCATGTCTGCTTTTTTCCGCTTCTTTTTCTGTGGGGAAGTTAATCTGTGAGCGGGTACTGTGTAAATATCTATCGGGATTTCAAGAGACTGCATTTGCTGGAGAGAGTCTGTATTTCTGGATGTAGACGCTGTGTCCGAATGGTTCCTAATATGTTTCGGACTTGGCAAAATGTCTTTACAAGGTGTTTTAGAGTTGCGGGAAGAGTATTCTTTTAAACTTATCACATTAGGAGATGTACCATTATTTTCTTTATGATTGCTATATGTGTTTGTCTTATCAACATTTTGATGTACTGTTTCCATGATGGCTCTTTGGCAGATATTTTGACCATCACTTTTCATGTCTGGTTTGTCCATATCAAAGGGCATCTGTTCATCCGGACTTCTGTTTTCTAATAGCCATTTACGTTTTCCTATAGTACTTACAGTTGAAAAATTAAATGAACTTTTACGATTTCTTTTCAAGCTGTACTTTTGCTCACTGGAAGATGATTCAGCAAACGACCTGACAATTTCACCTGTACTCCTCTTATTAACTTGGTACGTTTCTGCCATAGATTCGGCCTTGACATTGTCACTAGTTAGAGGTAAAACATCATTAAAATTAATGACGTTTTCATTATTACTTACGAGGCTGGTGTCTCTAACATAATTCATTGTACACATGGCTCCTTCAAAACGTTCACCAAACTCAGGCTCGTCTACCTTCACTGAAGATAACCCACTGGTATGCTCGCTAGTTTGGTCACCTAACACTTTTCTAGTATCTGACAAAAATGCGTCTTTGTCAGGCTTAAAAATGTTTCCTTCTTTCATTTTGCAGGTGAGGTTGCAGTTGACATTTTGTTTACTTTCTTCAGACGTGTGTGTTTCTTCATTGGCATGTCCCGACTCACTACGGCGTGGCCATTGCAGCCCTGTACAGTGAGAATACGTTTGGTTATCATCTCGTTGTGGCTGTACTGCTGGAAGATGGCTTGCCCCTTGATACCATAAATCATCCATTTTCAGTTGTTCTATAGATGTGTTCTGACTGCTCTTCTGTGATCTTTGCTCCACGTATAGCTGGGAGATGCTTGTCTTTGACTCTATCTTTACCACATTTTTAAGAGTGTCGTCTTCTGAAGCACTTTGGACACTTGATTCAGTAACTTTTTCACCTACTTGTCTGGCTATGTGTCCCGGAAAAACGCACACTTCTTCCTTATCTAGTTTCTCCTCGCGTGGCTGAGCAAAGTCATTTTTTACGAATGTAACTGCAGCAAGTCCCATATACCCTTTTTCTTCTTTGGAGGAATGGTATTGTGACGTTTCGTTGCGGTCATCAAACACGCCTGGAGACTCCCGTGAACTATTTATAGGCATAACGTGACTCCAGGTCTGAGTCAAGCTTTTTGATTTTCCTAACCTGTTCATTGCCGTCCGTCTTTCGCCATGATGCAGGCAAAGAATTTCATGTTTTTGGGACGTGTTGTAAGTGTCTTCGACTGTGTTTAATTGATTTAATAAATCTTCAGATTTCAGAACGTGGTGTGCTATGTTCCATCCTGATGCGACTACAGATAATTTCGGGAGGATATCTTGTTTTTCGTGATGCATCATCGATTTTGCCTCCTCTTGTATTAATTTACGAGAAAGGTTTTCCCTGCAATTTCCTCTTGAGACTGTCATTGACTTCCTGGTTTTCTCATTCCATATTTCGCCATGTGTATACTGGGAAGAGGTCTTTTTCTTGTCACATTCTTTTCCAGACATGTTATCTGCATGCTCATTTTCATTAAATGGATTTTTTACCTGACAGAGGCTAGCGGAAGCTTGGTTGTTTTCGTCTTTATCGCTAGGGGGCGTTGCCAAGTCTAAATCGTTCGAGTCGTCGGCCTTGCAAACGCTCACGACATCTGGAGAAATTAGATGCAGGGGATGCAAAGCATGTTGCTTGTGACAGCAAATTGTGCTTATAGCTCCATCACTCTTTTCAGATACTAATGTGTAATTAGCACAGGCTGCTTCATTTTCGTTTTGATCTCTTTTGACTGAGCCAAAAGGGTCCTCATCTGAATCTTGAAGATCATCTGCCGCGGAACATAGACGAGGAACCGCATTAAGTACATATGAACTGTCGCCAGTGTTGCTAGTACTTACATTTTGGTATTGTTCTGAGTCCGTATTGCCTATTTGGCGATATGCTGTCGGTGTGTTTGAAAATGCGCTCTTCTGACTGTGCATGTTATCTTCGTATGTCCCTAACTGGCTGTTTCCAGGTAGTCCATCCTGCTGTCTGCTCAAGTTTGATTGCGGTAAGCAAGGACTGTTCTCTGAATATTTGGTCAGGCTTACTGATTGGCTTGTCCAGTCGTGCATGAACGATGTGTGCGTGCAAGGAACTGAAATGTGTGGAAATGTCTGTTGCATCTCGCGAAGGATATTGGCCAGTTTCTGAATCCACTCGTCCGTTTCAGAATTAGGAGCATTCATTGCCAATATATGCTGTGCATCAGCAATGCTTGGGTAACCGGCGGATGGGCTATTCCTTTCAGACGACGGCCTTGCAGAGGGAAAACACCTTAAACCACTGTAAGTTTCATACATTCCTTTTAATTTTTTTCTTTTGCCATCACATTCAGATGTAGCTTTCGAGAAGAGCGTTTTGGCTTCATCATCGAAAATAGTGCTCTTAAACTGTTTCTTTGTATACTTTTGAACAAATTCGCCTGTTAACTTAGGTACTTTTGTCTCTACATTCGTATTGACACCTCCGTTGTTAGCATGCGATTCGTCGTGTTTGGGGCTTGACAGAGAGACTTGTTGGTGCAGGGAAGTACTACGATTATTTTCTTGGATGTAATGTTTATGATCACATTGCACTTGCTTGTAACTATCTTGACATTGACATTTGGAATTTCCTTCGTCTTCGATGTCTTGATAATATCCGTTGCCGCTTTCAAAAATTTGTATAATTCTGGCCGTGTTTTTTCCTTTCACGTCACGTGACCTTTTACATTCATCTTCTTTTGTTATTTTGAGTAGAGCATTCTGGTCTGCATGTTTCGAGATATCATCTTTGTTAAAAGCTGAATAAAGAAGTCTCTCTTTGTCCAACCCGTCGGTGTCTTGGGATTCTTTTAAAGGCAATTCACATATACCCGACTGATGAGTCATTCGATGTGCTCTGCTTTCTGGGACAACAATCGCAGATTGAACCATATTTTCCCCATTTTCTGCCGGATGCCGTTCAGATTTTAATTCAAGAGCTGGTGTTGGCGTAGCCTCATCGTGGTTGTTCGGTTGAAGCTTTTCTTTAGCGTATTGGTGAACTAGCTCATCGCAACCACTGGAGCACTGGGTGATATTGACGTCATCCCTGTGTAGTTCACAAGCAGTCTTCAGTTGGTCAGGTATTGCTTGGCAGTCTCCACTGATTTTGCTCGTTCCTAGTATAGAGTCGTACTGTTTCCGACACCTCTTACAACGGTCATAGCTTTTTTCAAGACGGGTTAGATTCTTCCACAAAAGTTTCGATTCCGCCGACAGAACATGTTTCAATCTGCCATAATCAATTTGAGTTGACGAACTCGACGAAATGTCTGGTGTTTCTTGTGCATCTGCATCGCACATTGCTGGGAAAACTGGTACAGGGCTGACTGTTTTGGTTGGGAGGGATTTATCGACCTCTATCATGTTATGTTTATCGCTGAATGTGTCATTTTGTAAGCTCGTTGCATGGCTATCGCTGCTTGCTTTCCGTGGTGTTTGGTCAAGTTTAACTCCATTAATAGAATGTGCATTGGCTTGATCCATTTCTATCACGAAACACGTTCTCTGGTCAGCGATTATCTCTAAACCCTCTTGTGTTTCATGTTCACATGCTATCACTGTTTTTGTGTGTTCTTCTCCTGGAAAAACTTTCATCAAACGCGAAGATGAGGACACTTCTGCTGGCAATGTGTTCTCCCCGATTACTGTATTAGAATTTGGTATATTTGTAGGAATGTGTTTTTGAGACTGTTCACAGTCAGCAGAATGTCCTACGATGTTAACGGCTTGTGGATCTCGGAGCCAATCAACTGACGCATATTTCACTCCCCGTTCTGGGGCTACAAGATAGTCGCATAATCTGAAACTGTCAGCGTTGACCGCTTTCACCGTGCAGTACTCATTGTCGACATACCGTTCTACAGGAAGGCTATGCAACATGTGACCACCGATCACTATTTCGTCTGATTCTCGTTTAGAATGAAACGGTGAAAGGTTTTCCAACGTGTCGTTAGTTTCCTGTGGTATTGCACTTCTCGGTGGCATACTGATATTTTTAACTTTGCTTCTGTGGTGTCCGTAGTTCCGATCCACTTGACTATGGTCCACAACCTGTGGCCATGAACAATCGGTTTTATTGTATTTATATCGACATTCTTTTGAGGTGTACTTCTTTAGGACGGAACCGATCGGAGACCACCTTTGCCACAAATGGCTTGTCAACGAGTCTCGTTTCTCATCTTCTTGGTCCTGAGCATTTATCGGAAGCATAAAACTGGGCACATATTTTTCTTGCACTTCTTTTCCTTCCTGCTTCTCATCAATATCACAGTTATTACTTATTGACCATTGCAATTTCGTTTTGCTGTTCGTTAACATTGTCATGGTGGTTTTCTCGTATTGGTTGTCTAATTCGAGACTTCCTGGACAAGTTGTTTCGTTCAATGTGTTTCTCACTCTTTCGTCCACTATATGTTGAACGTAGTATTTGAAGTTTTTTGACCTAATACAGCGTCCCATTAGGTCACGAATTTCGGATAAAGCTAGCTTGTCTGCCGTACCTGCTGACACATGAGATGCTTTTCCTGGAGTATCCATGTCTGTTTGAGTGAAACATGACCTCACATTGGGTGCCGACCCAAGAACCATTAAATCTATGCTCCAGCAAGCTGCTGCTACGTTCCTGGTGCGTGTGTCCTCCTGGTGTTCTTCCGGACGCGCATGGTCTGGGTCATGATCTTCAAGATGACGGTTCACGATCTCGCTGCACTCTTCAATGACACTGAAACAATGGCTGTATGACGTACATCGTTTCACTTGGTGTATCGTTTGCGTCGCTGCGTTTGAGGTTGAGTTCTGGGAGCCGGTTAATTCTCTGTCCAGCAAAGTCTCAAATGTTTGACCCAACGAAAGAGATATCGAAGGGTCTAAACTTGTATGACCTTTGCAATTGTCATTTTCGACCTCTGCTGGGAAAAGCTTGGATGTTGTATCTTGCATTTCGGAACACAGACTGACAAGCTCATCGTAGGTATCTGGTTCACAGTCATCATACTGACATGGTCTGTCCTCCATGGCCTTTGGTTTTGTTTCATTTTCGGTTGAGGTCTTCCTCTTTTCGCAAAAATCTGTTAAAATATCTGACAGCGGTGAAGAGTCCACCAGGACATGACTTAAATATTCTTCGCGCCCTCGATAGCTGTACGTGATTGAGGCCCCACATTCTTTTAGTGGACTATATTTCTGATTCTTCGAGAATTTAATAGTCTTTCTGGTGCCTTCCCAAAAAAATGTATTGTTGCACTTTCTATAATCTTTTGACCTATTCTCAAACGTCAAACTCGCAAAAGGAACATCGGCTCTGTAACCCCTCTTCATGCCGCCATCTTTCCAATGACTTGTCTTGTAATGCGTATAGCTTTGGTGCTCGGTTGTAAGAGTTTCTTTTGAGATCGAAGAGCATGCAGGGCAAATCAGTTTGTTCGAATGATCCCACTTGTTTCGTTTTGGAGGCGAACTAAGATCGTCTTTAATGTAGTACTGGCCGTGCAGAGAAGGTATTACGCTTGTCGAGAATCGACCTACCTCACATTCCAATTTTGATGAACTATTATCACTACATCGGGGGAGATTACAATTGCAGACGGTTTCATGGAGATCTTTCTCTAGTTCATTCATATAATTTGTATGTCCTCCTGAACCAAACATAGTTTGTTCACTAAATCTGACATCTATATTCTTTGCCAAATGCCTCACTTCTTGAATCCCACTTCCGTAGGCTTGCTTAAACAACTTATTTTGTAAAATGACACCAGTAGTCCCTGCAACTTCGTCGACGCATTTATCAAAGCTATAGCTGCGGGGTAACATATTCTGATAATGGACATCGTAGGCAGTTCTGAAAGCGGGGGCAGACATAGCTTTCTCGAGGAACTCATCAGACGTAAATTCCGATTTGCAGTTAATTGCTTTGTCCTCAAGATTAAGCTGTTTCTTCAGCTTGGATTTACTTCTGTCTGTACCTGACAATGAAGAGTCTTTTTTTATGCGCTTCTGAGAGTTGGCTGTAACATTGACGTCTTTATAAGTCTTTTCGTGATTATTGATTTCATCATCTTCCACTAAAACCAGTTTAGGGGCACCGGTTTGTTGTTCGGGTAGAAAGGTGTCATACATGTCGTCCACCAAGGTAAAAACCGTAGAAAAGAATGGGAAAATGTGTGCTGGATAAGGTCCGTTGTTGACGCTGACGTAGAACTGTGAATATTGTGGCATAAAAATTTTGGTCATACATTCGGGGTAGCTATCAAACTCTTCAAAGGACCACTCGTTTGTTGCTTCTGGCATCTGTTGTTGGCATTCGCAATCATTTTGATTCGTTTCTGTTTTCAAAACGGACACGTGGTCTTTATGAGAAATAGCGTCACAGCTATGTGTTATTTTGGGTGGTGGTTCTGCAACAGTGTCGGTTTTTGTTGGTATTTGTTTATTAGAACATTGAAAAGACGCTGTTGTTATGGGACTTTCAGAGTTTGAGCTGATGCATAGTGGTAAGCGGGTATATTCTGTATACAACCGTGGGGACACCTTAAATTCATCCTTCTGTTCGCTGTATGTTCTGCGTCTATTGAATGCACTGTATTTCTTCCTGCTTCTCTGAGGTGTCATGTGGTCTTCAGATTGTGTACTTGTTGTTGTGCTTCGAGACTCTACAGCATAAGTCTTCTTGAAATCTAATGTTTTCTTGTTATCATAGTAGCTATGCAGCTTACTACTGTATTGTGCATATTGTGGTAATGGATCGTTCGGCAGTGTTTTGTGGTGAAGTTTTTGTTGACGAGAGATTGCCTTGTTCTTTTTGGTTTTGTAGCACGACTGTTTTGAGCTGTGCTGTCGTGTTCTGTGGAGATGTGCGTTTTTAGAACTCGACATAAAACGTCTATTGCGTTTTAAACTGGGCATCCTTATTTTAGAAGAGTTTCGCTTGATTGATCCGGTGACACTTTCTTTCAGGTCATTACATATGTCTATGAACTTTGAGGTTAGAGTTGTTACGGTTTGAAGGATGTTCAAGTTTGGATCCGTTTTAGTTGTGTCGTGTTTACAATGAAATGGACTTTCGAGTGTCTTGTAGACCCGACGGTTCATGAAACCTGGCACAGATTCTAAGTGAGTAGACAAAGCATTAGAAGTTGTCCTTTCAGAAGAAGTACAGTTGTGCATGGAGGTTTTTTCTGAGGTTTTTTCGTAAGAAGTGTACTCTGCTACCGAGTTTTCTGAATTTTTGAAAGCACGCTTTTTCCTCAATAGCAGACAACGCGAAGTAAGGTTGTATGGACTTGAGTTAACAATTGATTCTGTTGAGGATGTATATGTACTTTCTCTCTTGTACGTTCTACTGACATTTTTACGAGTCTTTGTATAAATACAAGGGACGATATCATGTTGCCTGTCACTGTGTTTCTCATTTTCACTACAGTTGGGACAATTTTGCTCTACAAGTCGTCGTATCGAGGTTTCTTGTTGGTTAGACAACTTACCTCTATTTAGTTCTTTGTCTATTTTCACGTTTGGCATATTCGCAGCTTTTCTGTCTTGCGTCAGAGCCTCAAACCAACTTTCATCGTGTGATGTTATCATTGAAGTTTCTACACTTGTAGAATCTTTCATTGGAAGAGCTGGCTCGGCAGGACTCCTTATCGAATTTTTATTTACGATTAACGGTGTATCTTTTTTGTCCTTCCCTTTGTTACGGTCTCGTACATTATCGCTGAATATAATGAGATCGCTAACGAAGCTTGTACATTCCTGATTTACTGTTTGCAGATCACCGTGGGCGCTGACAGCTTCCTGGGACGCAATGTCAAAAAATTTAGCAAATTCAAAGTTTACTGAGAAACTAGGCTTGTTTTGTTTAATAAAGTGTTTGTTGGTGTCTGCTTCGTTGTCATCTTTCCAATCCGGTTGAGACATGGGCGTTTGTCCGACTGTTCGGTCTTCTGCACACATTTGCTGATGTATCGGATGTTGATTTACCAGAGTTTTTGAGAACGGGTTAACCATCAAACTACTCGAGAATTGAGTTGGCTCCTTCCAAGGACTTTGTAATGATGAGCACTCTGTTGTTGTGGGTGCCAAAAATAGTGGCGCACTTGACACAAAAGGGTTGGTATCCCAGGATACGAAAGGGTTTGTACAACGCGTAGTGAAGTTGGATGCAGACTGTGACTTCTCCATACCACTTGACAGTGTGGCAGCAGGGAATGTCGCATCGTACAACTTCGATAACATTTTGATGCGGCTAACTGAGGCTGGCATGTGTGACAAGTTTAACAATCGATTCTGACAATCGTGCCCTTTCTTTTCGCCTTGGCAAACAGCATGCCCTGCTTGGTAACTGAATGAGGTCAACGTTTCTTCCAACAGTTCGGGTTTAACGTTCGATCCGCTTGGAAATCTGGCTATTTCTTGTTCTTGCTGTTTCCACGAACTACGTGGGAAAGAAAGTATGAGACTTTGCGCGCGCGGCAACTGTTCCAATACTTGGTCATTCTGATCTGTATTAACCCTATGCATAGCCGTCTGGATCGTAGTCCACTTGATATCACCCTCGAAGCATGGATGACTGGATACTGGAATGGTTGATGCTTCATGGCTATCTAGAAAACCGGGTGTCTTTGTACTATTCCCATTTATGGATGACTGGCCGAGTACATGCATGTTCATTACGTTGTTTTTATTAATTGCCTGTTTGGAAATGCCCTCCATGTCCTTATACGGCGATGTCTGCCTCGTTTTGACATCGATGCCCTCCATGTCCTTATACGGCGATGTCTGCCTCGTTTTGACATCGTCTACACTTGGCTTGTCAAAAGTGACGGTTGAAATGACGTTTTCTGAGTCATCTGTGCGCATTTTTGTGTACTTCGAAGATATGTCAAAATCGAACATGCTAGACTTCAAGTTAATTGGCGATGATGTTTGCTGTTTCGGAGTTCTAATAACAAAGTCTTGCACACAAATCCCACTCTGCAAATTGCTAGTTGAGATTAAGCTGGGTTTGTACGGAGGAGACGTTTTCGGCGTTATGGCGATTCCTTGATTTTCGCGCGTGGATTTCAAAAACAACTCAATATTTTCTAGGGCTTTCTGTTGAATATTGTTATACTTCATTTCTGGACTTTGAAAGGACACTCTAGGAAAGCTAGGATCTCTCCTGGTCATGTTACTTGCAGATTTAATATTCGCTCTTGTACTTGTGAGTGGCATCCCCTCACATTCATCATGCCTTCTCTTCTGGCCACGTTTGTGAATATCTATATTTTTCACTTGATAAGCAGAGTCAAAATGGAGAAATGTATCAGATGTGCCAATGCAGCTTTCTTTAAGTAGTTTTATCTGCCGTTTCTTCTCTTTGTCCATCTTTTTATTACAAATTGGTGGATCATCAAAATCGGATTGTTTTAAAAGTGTCTGTGTGCTAATTTCATGTGACAGCGTAGTCTTGAGTGCATGTTTATGGATGCCTGCCCACACCGACGCTTCTCCGTAATGAGAGTGTTTGTCTCGCGTAGAACCCTTGCTGGCGGTGTGTATGTCCATGATTGCCTCTGTTTGGACACGCTTACTGTTGCTAGCTGGGCCTTTTCTTAACGCTAAAGCAGTATCGACGCTGATAGCCACATCTCGCGTGACTTGACTTGCATCGTTTTTATCCTTGCGTTCTGTTATCGATGGTCGTCTGTTCAATGTCAAGGACGAAACTGAATCTCTGTTCTGATTTACTGTGTAACTCACGACGTTTACAACTTGGCTGTTCTCTGTTTTGGCCTTATTATTAATTTGTTTGCAATTACTTTGCATTTCGGAATAGCAGCAATGATCCTCAGCGCACAGCTGTTCATTAACCACCAATGGGACACAGATGAAGGAGCTAACTAGGGATTTACTGTTTTCCATCGAAGCAACTGCACATCCATGTGGACAAATTGACAAGACATCAAACGTTAGAGTTTCCGATGCATTTTCTCCCATCCGTTCGTGTCGATTGTCTGCTCTACTTTCTACGAATGTGGCGCGCCTTGTCTGGTGTGCTATTGAGGCTGTGTTTTTTTCACACTCGCCTACTTCATTTTGCTTTTCTTTGTTCTGTGTAGTTTCTTTCATCAAGGAATTGCTAATTTCAGCGAATGTGCTTGTGTCCACATCATGATGAAAACCATACATTTCAGACAGCTGTAAACTTTCACATGATCCCACTGTGCCCATCTGCTCTTCTTCAAACGTCGGCTGAAATTGTTTTGCTTCATCCGAACTAATGTTTGACATTTTGATGTGTGATGTAGTATTGGCTTCAAAGCCTGACAACAAAAACGTTGCCGGGTCTTTGTGACTGGAGAACATTTTATTGTCTGTAACGTGCTGGTCAGAATGGCATACTATTACCAGTTCTTGATCAGGCAACTTATTGTGACTACGCAATGGTATCTCTTTGTCATCGTATGCGTATGTTTTGTTAAAATGCTTAAAGTTGAACATATCATTTTGTTGAGAATCAAAACACGCTTCTTCTGAATTGTTTACTGTTTCTGGCTGCAGATGCCCACAGTACTGGGAGAGTCTGTCCAGGGAGCCTAATTTTGAAACAGATGCCCATTTGACAGGACCGACAGCTACAATTTCAGCCTCTGTGTGTGCAGAAGATTCTGGTTTTGGCTTCTCCTCGGAAGAGCACTTGGATCCGATGAAGACCGTAGCGGCTTTTTCTAAGTCGGAAGAACTGAAATCGTAGAAAATTGGATCTTCATCGTGAGACTTGCAATTATCTAAAGTACCGTCATTCATCATTGAAGAGAGATACGCTGTTTTATATTTGTCGGTTGCTAAGTATGGTAGTGCAGGCATGTCGTTCAGAATCATGTGTTTCGATGATGCGCAAAATAGAGGTAGCAATAACAGTTCGTTGACGGGTTTATCCGACACAGCCATGTGTAATCTTCCAAGGGTTTGTGAGGCAGCATGTTTGAAGACGTCATACTGAAGTCCAAGATGGAATTGGCTTTCGTGGTGTGTGCTTGCCACTGGAACTGCACTGGTACCATGTTCCATATTAGTTCTTAAAACATCTCCGCCTTCTGCTCCAATAGAACCAACTGAATCTGGAGTCAGCATGGCTTCTTCGGTCGTAGCACCGTCCTCTTGATCGTGGGATTCATGTGTTGCTTTGCCACACGTTTTCTGAATATCAACAGTGTTAGTCTCAAGATCTATTGACTTCGAACGGAGCAAAATACCTTCCTTCTCTATAGCGTATATGTCAGAGTTGTCAGTACACCTTTGAACGTTCAGAGAATTCCAGATAATTCCTTCATGATTCCAGGCGTCTGTGTTTTTCAGATCTTCGTCGTTCTCTCGTTCCTGCAGACGACATTCTACCTCATCTTTATTTGACACACTAGTCTGGACATCACCGGCTTTCCCAGCCATTTCTGGACGTGTCGCAGCACATTCGACTCGTGACAGTAACGTATCGGATTGGCCAGAGATAGTTTGATTACTATCATATGTCACCTTGTTTTGAAGTGAATTCCACTCACACGTAGAATTGCTTGTTCCTTCCATCGAATTCGCTGGAACTCCATTTTCAATACATGTTTCACCATCGCTAGCAAGGCTACGCTCTCTTGACATTTCTTTGTTGCTCGTGTCCAGATTAGAGTGAGTAGTGTATTCTAAGTTGTTACTGATGCTGACGCTGTTTACCGTGGGCACGAACTGACAATTGTGTCGATCTTTCAAAAACGTTTCCTCCTTGGAAGAACAAATAGGTATATGACAGGTTGATATATGTGGCGAACCACACACTTCAGAGCCTACGTCACTCACTACAACATCCTCCGCGCCTTGTTCATTCCCTGGACATTTTGAAACATTTTCTGCTCGTAGATTTGAGCATTCGACCTTTGGCAACGTGGTTTCGCTGCGCAACTGAATAATGTCACCCTGAGAGATTGCTGGAGCAGAAGTTTCAAATGAATTCGCAGTTTTTGCAGCAGGATTTAATAGAATCGCTGTTCCCTCTGGATATTGTTGTTCCAGTGATACTCCTGACATTGTGTTACACACTTCAAGAGAATCAGACACGCAAGACACGAATGAACAGTCTCGATGCTGTTGTTTGTTTGATTCCTGGTTTACATTTTGTAGTAAAGGCTTCATTTCAACACTTGATGATGGTTTGCACAGACGAGACACTAATGTATCTTCTAGAGCGTGACAGTTTTCTTCGGATGGAATCAATTCCTCTTTTGATGAACCACTTTTTATATTGGATGCTTCTGTTATTTTGCTAGCTATATGCATTAGCGTTTCTTTGACTGTTCTATGTAGTTCTTTGGATATTTGTAGCTTTCTCTCAAGTTTAGTTTTGTAGACTCCTTCATGCGTGCGTACTATGTTAGTCCTAGGCATTGAGGCTTCTTTAAACCCTATCTCCTGCTGTTTTACTCTTCCCTCTTTTTCCTTGGGCAACATACATTCTATTTCACAGATATTTTGAAGGTGAGTTTTATTATCCAGAATCACCAACGTCTGTTCAAATCCCTCCTGGGGTAACTTATGTTTCTCTTCATTGGTTTGTAGTTGACTGTTAATCTGCGACTGTTTATCACTGTCATTGTAGACTTCCTTTGACGTTGATATAAATGGTGTATCCTTTCTCTTGTGCTTATCAAGAAATAATTTGGACATTTCTTCGCTCCATGTTTTACATTTTTCAAGTATGCAAAAGCTCTGCGATTTTGTATCTCTGATACAATGCTCCTTATATTTGATTTCCTGCTTTATGCCGTTCTTTTTTTGCTCTACGTTCCCAATCTCCTGCCCTGTAACTCCACTCTCTTGTTTTGTGGCCATTCTCCTATGCCATGTGTCCTCAATGTCCTGCCCTATGTCTCTAGTCACCTGGCCTGTGCCTCTTCTCCTTCGCCCTGCATCTTCACTCAATTTTCCTACATCTCTACTCTCCTGCTTTATGTCCCCCATCTCGTACCATTTATTCCCAATATCCTGCCATGTATATCTACTCCCATGTGCTGTGCCCCTTCTCCGCTGACACGAACCTCTAATCTCCTGCCATATATCTGTGTTTTCTTGTAATATGACTATCTGTTCTGGTCCTGTACCCCCTGTCTCTTGTCCTACATCCTTACTTCCCTGCTCCATGCTCCTCCTACCTTGCCCCGTATCTCCGATCTCCTCGAATCTATCTCTTTCTACACCCCACCTCCCTAGCCCTGTATCTCCAATCTCCCTTGATCTATCCCTACCTTCTATGCCACTACTCCTTTGCCCTATATTTATAATCTTCACCAACATATCTCTATCATCTTGTCCAATGCATGCCATTCTTTGCCCTATATGTCCAATCTCCCTCGACCTACCTTCTTGTCCAATGCATGCCATTATTTGCCCTATATCTCCAATCTCCCCCGAGATATCTCCACTTTCATGTCCTATGCCCGTCCTTCCTTGTCCTGTATCTCCAATCTCCGGTCCAATATTTCTACTTCCCTGCTCTATGCCCTTCTTCCCTTCTTCTGTATCTCCAATCATCCCATACATATCTCTATCTTTTTGTTTTATGCGTATCTTTCCTTGCCCTGCATCAGTTATCTCCTCTTGCAAATCTTCAATTTGATGCCCTTTATCTTGATGCCGCTGCTGTAGATCTTTGAGCCATAGTCCCACGTCTTCGCTTCCATGCCCCAATTCTATGATCTGTTGTCCTGTATCAGTGCCTGCTTGCCTCAGATCTCTGTGCCATTGTCTCAAACCGTTGTTCTCTTGTTCTAGATCTTGTCTATCCTTCTCCAAACCTCTGCATTGTTGTTCTGTATATGCTCTCCTTTGTCCAATATATTTATTGTCATGTGTATCATTGATGGATTGTTCCATATCGCTGCTATTTTCCTCTATATCGACCCTCCATTGCACCACAACTATGTTCACTTGCTCTGTATCTGTTCTATTTTGTCTAATACCTACTTTCCCTTGTCCCAAATCTATATTCCTTTGTTCCCCATCTCTGTTTCCTTGCGTTGTGTCTATTATTTCGTGTTCCATGTCACTGCTTTTCTGTTGCATATCTCTGTTCAGCTGTCCAATATCGCTACTTCCTATTTCCATATATCTGCTTCCCTGTCCCATGTCTCGGTTACCTTGTCCCATATTTATACTTCCTTGTCCCATATCTTGGTTCCCTGATCCCATATATTTGCTCTCATGCGCAAAAGCACTGCTCCTCGAACCCATATCTCTAGTTCCTTGTTCCATATCTCTAGTTCCTTGTCCCATGCCTCTACACTCCTGTTCAATATATCCAGTACCTTGCCCCATATTTCTACTAACTTGTCCCATATCTTCTTTCATTTGCTCCATATCTCTATTTCCTTGCTTCATAACTCTGCTACCTTGTCCCATAGCTATACTACCTTGTCCCATATCTCTGCTACCTTGTCCTATAGCTATACTCATTTGTCCCACATCTCTACTACCTTGTCCCATATCTCTACTACCTTGACCCATATCTCTAGTACCTTGGCCTATAACTCTACTACCGTGTCCCATATCTCTACTTCCTTGTCCCATATCTCGACTTCCTTGTCTCATATCTCTACTTCCTTGTAACATATTTTCTATCATTTGTCCTATATCTTTCCTACGTTGTCCCACATCTTCTGTCATTTGCCCCATATCTCTACTTCTTTGTCCCATATCTCTACTTCCTTGTCCCAAATCTCTACTACCGTGTCCCATATCTCTACTACCTTGTCCCATAGCTATACTCATTTGTCCCATATCTCTACTACCTTGCCCCAAATCTATACTACCTTGGCCCATATCTCTAGTACCTTGGCCCATAACTCTACTACCGTGTCCCATATCTCTACTTCCTTGTCCCATAGCTATACTCATTTGTCCCATATCTCTACTACCTTGTCCCATATCTCTACTACCTTGTCCCATGTCTCTACTACCTTGTCCCATATCTCTACTACCTTGGGCCATATCTCTAGTACCTTGGCCAATAACTCTACTACCTTGTTCCATATCTCTACTTCCTTGCCCCATATCTCTACATCCTTGTTCCATATCTCTACTTCCTTGTTCCATATCTTTACTTCCTTGTAACATATTTTCTATCATTTGTCCCATATCTTTTCCACCTTGTCCCATATCTTCTGTCAATTGCCTCATATTTCTAATTCTTTGTCCCATGGCTATACTTCCTTGTCCCATATCTCTAGAACTGTGTCCCATATCTCTACTATCTTGTCCCACATCTCTACTACCGTGTCCCATATCTCTACTACCTTGTCCCATATCTCTACTCATTTGTTCCATATCTCTAGTACCTTGTCCCATATCTCTACGTTCTTGCTCAAGATCTCTGCTACCGTATCCGATATCTCTACTACCTTGTCCCATACCTCTAGTACCTTGTCCCATATCTCTACTTCCTTGTCCCTTATCTTCTTTCATTTGCCACATATCTCTACTTCCTTGTCCTATATATATCCTTCCTTGTCTCATATCTCTTCTACCTTGTCTAATATCTCTTATACCTTGTCCCAAATCTCTACTTACTTGTCCCTTATCTCTACTTACTTGTCCCATATCTTCTGTCATTTGCCCCACATCTCTCCTACCTTCTCCCATATCCTCTATCATTTTCCCCATATCTCTACTACCTTGACCCATATATTCTGTCATTTGCCCCATATTTCTACCTCCTTGTACCATATCTCTATATCCTTGTCCCATATCTCTCAAACCTTGTCCCATATCTTCTTTAATTTGGCCCATATCTAAACCTCCTTGTCCGATATCTCTACTTCCGTGTCGCATATCTCTACTACTGTGACCCAAATCTTCTATCATTTGCCCCATATCTCTCCTACCCTTTACCATATCCTCTTTTATTTGCCGCATATCTCTACTTCCTTGACCCATATCTTCTGTCATTTGCCCCATATCTCTACTTCCTTGTACCAAATCTTCTGTCATTTGTCCCATATCTCTACTACTTTGTCCCACATCTCTCCTACTTTGTCCCATATCTTCTATTATTTCTCCCATATCTCTCTTACCCTTTACCATATCTTCTTTCATTTGCCCCATATCTCTACTACCTTGTTCCATATCTTTACTGCATTGTCCCATATCTCTTTTCCCTTGCCCCATATCTCTACTACTGTGACCCACATCTTCTATCATTTGCCCCATATCTCTCCTACCTTCTCCCATATCTCTACTTCCTTGTCCCATATCTTCTGTCATTTGCCCCATATCTCTACTTCCTTGCTTCATGTCTCTACTACCTTGTCCCCTATCGTTTTTTATTTGTCCCATATCTCTACTATCTTGTCCCATATCTCTACTACTTTGTTCCCTATCTTCTATCATTTCCCCCATATCTTTCCTACCTTGTCCCATATCATTTGTCATTTGCCCCATATCTCTACTTCCTTGTCCCACATCTTCTATCATTCCCCACATATCTCTCCTAATTTGTCCCATATCTTCTTTCATTTGCCCCACATCTCTACTACCTTGACCAATTTCTTCTATCATTTGCCCCATATCTCTCCTACCTTGTCCCATATCTTCTATCATTTGCCCAATATCTCCACTACCTTGTCCCATATCTCCACTGCAATGTCCCATATCTCTTTTACCTTGCCCCATATCTCTACTACTGTGACCCAAATCTTCTATCATTTTCCCCATATCTCTCCTACCTTCTCCCATATCTCTACTACCTTGTCCCATATATCTACTGCATTGTCCCATATCTCTTTTCCCTTGCCCCATATCTCTACTACTGTGACCCACATCTTCTATCATTTGCCCCATATCTCTCCTACCTTCTCCCATATCTCTACTTCCTTGTCCCATATCTTCTGTCATCTGCCCTATATCTCTACTTACTTGTCCCATATCTCTACTACCGTGTTCCCTATCTTCTTTTCTTTGTCCCATATCTCTACTTCCTTGTCCCATATCTTCTGTCATGTGCCCCATATCTCTACTTCCTTGCCCCATATCTCTACTACCTTGTCCCCTATTGTTTTTTATTTGTGCCATATCTCTACTATCTTGTCCCATATCTTCTGTCATTTGCCCCATATCTCTACTTCCATGTCCCATATCTCTATTACTTTGCTCCCTATCTTCTATCATTTCCCCCATATCTTTCCTACCTTGTCCCATATCATTTGTCATTTGCCCCATATCTCTACTTCCTTGTCCCACATCTCCACTACCTTGTCCCATATCTCCACTGCAATGTCCCATATCTCTTTTCCCTTGCACCATATCTTTACTACTGTGACCCAAATCTTCTATCATTTGCCCCATATCTGTCCTACCTTCTCCCATATCTCTACTACCTTGTCCAATATCTCTACTGCATTGTCCCATATCTCTTTTCCCTTGCCCCATATCTCTACTACTGTGACCCACATCTTCTATCATTTTCCCCATATCTCTCCTACCTTCTCCAATATCTCTACTTCCTTGTCCCATATCTTCTGTAATTTGCCCTATATCTCTACTTCCTTGTCCCATACCTCTACTACCTTGTCCCCTATCTTCTTTTCTTTGTCCCATATCTCTACTATCTTGTCCCATATCTTCTGTCATTTGCCCCATATCTCTACGTCCATGTCCCATATCTCTACTAGTTTGTTCCCTCTCTTCTATCATTTCCCCCATATCTTTCCTACCTTGTCCCATATCATTTGTCATTTGCCCCATATCTCTAATTCCTTGTCCCACATCTCTACTACCTTGTCCCAAATCTTCTATCATTTCCCACATATCTCTCCTACTTTGTCCCATATCTTCTTTCATTTGCCCCACATCTCTACTACCTTGTCCAATTTCTTCTATCATTTGCCCAATATCTCTCCTACCTTGTCCCATATCTTCTATCATTTTCCCAATATCTCCACTACCTTGTCCCATATCTCCACTGCAATGTCCCATATCTCTTTTCCCTTGCCCCATATCTCTACTACTGTGACCCACATCTTCTATCATTTGCCTCATATCTCTCCTACCTTCTCCAATATCTCTACTTCCTTGTTCCATATCTTCTATCATTTGCCCCATATCTCTACTTCCTTGCCCCATATCTCTACTACCTTGTACCCTATCGTTTTTTATTTGTCCCATATATATACTATCTTGTCCCATATCTTCTGTCATTTGCCCCATATCTCTACTTCCTTGTCCCATATCTCTACTACTTTGTTCCCAATCTTCTATCATTTCCCCCATATCTCTTCTACCTTGCCCCATATAATCTGTCATTTGCCCCATATCTCTACTTCCTTGTCCCACATCTCTACTACCTTGTCCCACATCTCCACTGCAATGTCCCATATCTCTTTTACCTTGCCCCATATCTCTACTACTGTGACCCATATCTTCTATCATTTGCCCCATATCTCTCCTACCTTCTCCCATATCTCTACTTCCTTGCCCCATATCTTCTGTCATTTGCCCTATATCTCTACTTACTTGTCCCATTTCTCTACTACCTTGTCCCCTATCTTCTTTTCTTTGTCCCATATCTCTACTTCCTTGTCCCCTATCTTCTATCATTTGCCCCATATCTCTACTACCTTGTCCCATATCTTCTGTCATTTGCCCCATATCTCTACTTCCTTGTCCCATATCTCTACTACTTTGTCCCCTATCTTCTATGATTTGCCCCATATCTCTACTACCTTGTCCCATATCTTCTGTCATTTTCCCCATATCTCTGATTCCTTGTCCCATATCTCTAATACTTTGTCCCTTATCTTCTATCATTTGCCCCATTTCTCTCCTACCTTGTCCCATATCATCTACCATTTGCCCCATATCTTTACTTCCTTGTCCCACATCTCTACTACCTTGTCCCAAATCTTCTATCATTTCTCCCATATCTCTCCTACTTTGTCCCATTTCTTCTTTCATTTGCCCCATATCTCGACTACCTTGTCCCTTATCTCTTCTACCTTGTCTCACATCTTTTTTCATTTGCACCATATCTCTATTTTCATGTTCCATATCGCTACTCCCTTTACTCCTATCTTCTTTTATTTGTCCCATTTCTCTACTTCCTGGTCTCATTTCATCTGTCATATGCCCCATATCTCTATTTTCTTGTCCCATATCTCTACTACCTTGTCTAATATCTCTACTATCTTGTCCCATATCTCTACTGCCTTGCCCCATATCTCTACTACCTTGCCTCATATTTCTACTACTTTGTCCCATGTCTTCTATAATTTGCCCCATATCTATATCTCCTTGTCCCATATCGCTACTCCCTTTTTTCCTATCTTCTTTTATTTGTCCCATTTCTCTACTTCCTTGTCCTATATCTTCTGTCATTTGCCCCATATCTCTACTTTCTTGTCCCATATCTCTATTCCCTTGTCCCCTATCTTCTTTTATTTGCCCCATATCTCTACTTCCTTGTCCCACATCTCTACTGCCTTGTCCCATATCTCTACTTCCTTGTCCAATATCTCTACTACCTTGTCCCATATCTTCTTTCATTTTCCAAATATCTCTACTACTGTTTCTCATAGCTCTACTTCCTTGTCCCATATCTCTACTACCTTGTCCGCTATCTTCTTTTAGTTGCCCCCTATCTCTATTACCGTGTCCCATATCTCTACTACCTTGTCCGATATCTCTACTATTTTGTCCCATATCTTCTATCATGTGCCCCATATCTCTCCTACCCTTGACCATATGTTCTTTTATTTGCCGTCTATCTCTACTTCCTTGTCCCATATCTTCTGTCATTTGCCTCATATCTCTACTACCTTGCCCCATATCTGTACTACCTTGTCCCATATCTTCTATCATTTGCCCCATATCTCTCCTACCTTGTTCCTTATCTCTTCTACCTTGTCTCATATCTTCTTTCATTTGCACCATATCTCTATTTTCTTGTCCCATATCGCTACTCCCTTTTCTTTTATCTCTACTATTTTCTCCCATATCTTCTTTCATTTGCCCCAAATCTCTACTACCTTGTCCCATATCTTCTGTCATTTGCCCCACATTTTTACTCCATTGACCCCTACCTTCTTTTACTTGTCCCATATCTCTACTTCCTTGTCCCACATCTTCTGTCATTTGCCCTATATCTCTACTTCCTTGTCCCATATCTCTACTACCTTGTCCCCTATCTTCTATCATTTGCCCTATATCTCTCCTACCTTGTCCTATATCTTCTTTCATTTGTCCCATATCTCTACTAGATTGTCCCATATCTCTACTACTTTGTCCCATATTTCTACTACCTTGTCCCATATCTTCTATCATTTGCTCCATATCTCTACTTCCTTGTCCCATATCTTCTACCATTTGTGCCATCTCTCTCCTACCTTGTTCTATTTTTTTTATCATTTGCCCCATATCTCTTCTACTTTGTCTTTCTTCTTTCATTTGCGTTATATCTCTACTACCTTGTCCCATATCTCTACTACCTTGTTCCATATCTCTACTGCCTTGCCCCATGGTTCTACTACCTTGCCCCATATTTCTACTGCCTTGTCTCATATCTCCACTACCTTGTCTCATATCTTCTATCCTTTGCCCCATGTCTCTCATACCTTTTCCCATATCTTCTGTCATTTGCCCCATATCTCTATTTCCTTGCACCATATTTCTACTTTCTTGTCCCATATCTTTATTCCCTTGTCCCCTATCATCTATCATTTGCTCCAAATCTTTTCTATCGTGTCCCATATCTTCTTTCATTTGCCCCATATCTCTACTTCCTTGTCCCATATCTATACTCCCTTGTCCCCTATCTTTTATCATTTGCCCCATATCTCTCATACGTTGTCCCATATCTTCTGTAATTTGCTCCATATCTCTACTCCCTCGTCCTTTACCTTCTTTTCCTTGTCCCATATCTCTCATTCCTTGTCCCATATATTTCCTTCCTTGTCCCATATCTTCTGTCATTTGCCTCATATCTCTATTTCCTTGTCCCATATCTCTCCTTCCTTGTCCCATATATCTCCTCCCTTGCCCCATATCTTCTGTCATTTGCCCCATTTCTCTACTCGCTTGTCCCCTATCTTCTTTTATTTGTCCCATATCTCTGCTTCCTTGTCCCATATCTTCTGTCATTTCTCCAATATCTCTACTTCCTTGTCCCATATATCTACTCCCTTGTGCCCTATATTCTATCATTTGCTTCATATCTCTACTACATTGTGCCATGTGTTCTGTCATTTGCCTCATATCTCTACTTCCTTGTCCCGTATCTCTACTTCCTTGTCCCATATCTCTCGTACCTTGTCCCATATCTTCTTTCATTTGCCCCAAATCTCTACTACCGTGTCCTACATCTCCACTACCTTGTCTCACATCTTCTTTCATTTGCCCCAAATCTCTACTTCCTTGTCCCACATCTCTACTGCCTTGTCCCATATCTCTACTTCCTTGTCCAATATCTCTACTACCTTGTCCCATATCTTCTTTCATTTTCCAAATATCTCTACTACTGTTTCCCATAGCTCTAATAGCTTGTTCCATATCTCTACTACCTTGTCTCATATCTTCTATCATTTGCCCCTTATCTCTCATACCTTGTCCCATATCTTCTGTCATTTGCCCCATATATCTACTTCCTTGTCCCATATCTTCTGTCATTTGTCCCATATCTATGCTTCCTTGTCCCATATCTCTACTCGCTTGTGCCCTATATTCTATAATTTCCCCTATATATGTACTAACTTGTCCCATATCTTCTGTCATTTGCCCCATATCTCTACTTCCTTGTCCCAAATCTCTACTACCTTGTCCCATATCTCTACTACCTTCTCCCATATCTCTACTTCCTTGTCCCTTATTTCTACTCCCTTGTCCCATATCGTCTGTCATTTGCCCCATATCTCTACTTCCTTGTCCCATATCTCTACTACCTTCTCCCATATCTCTACTTCCTTGTCCCTTATCTCTACTCCCTTGTCCCATATCTTCTGTCATTTGCCCCATATCTCTACTTCTTTGTCCCATATCTCTACTACATTGTCCCATATCTGCACTACCTTGTCCCATATCTCTGCTACTTTGTCCCATATCACTACTTCCTTGTCCAATATTTTGGTTTCCTTGTCCCATATCTCTACTACCTTTCAGTATACATGGGTTTTCTAGCCCTGTATCTCTTTTAACATGTTCAAAATCACTTCCTTCTTGTGGTTTATCTCGGCTTCTTTGTATAATATCGTGCCTGCTTTGTTGCATCATATCTCTACTCTCATGTCCAATATTTTCCATATATTCTTCCATTTTTCCAATATCTTTATTCTCTAGTCTCATATCAATGTTTCCTTGTCCGAAATCTATGCTCAATTGTCTCATATCTCTACTATCTTGTCCGAATTCTATGGTCCCTTCTCCCATATATCGGGTTCCTTGTCCTGTGCCTCCTTGTCCCGCACTTACGCTTCTGTGTTTTACATCGCCATTCTCCTGTTCCATACTTGCACCCTCCTGCCCCATGCCATTGCTTCCTTGTCCCATAAGTATACTCTTTAGTTTCAAATCTATACTTTCTTGTTCTACATCTCTGTTCCCATGTCCCAAATCTGTGATTCCTTGTACCGTACATATCTCCAATTTTCCAATATGCATGTTTGCTTGTTCTGCATCTGTTCTTCTTTGTTCCATATGTGTCAGCATGTGCTTTGTATGTGTTCTAGGCTGCTCTATTTTCGTTCTACTTTGTTCTATGTATGCTATCCCTTGCTCGTTAGCTATACTCCCTTGTTCTGCATATTGTCTTACTTGTGTTGTGTATGTTCTTCGCTGCTCCATATCTATTATCCCTTGATCGGTAAGCGATCTCCCTTTCTCTTTGTGTTTTCTCTGTATCGCAATATCTGTTTTCTCGCGTTCTACATATATTCTCACTTGATCTAAATCTGATCTCCCTTGCTTTATTTCTATTCCTTGGCCTACGTCAGTTCTCTCTTCGTCTGCAAATGTTCTTCCGTGTTCCGTATATGCTTTGTTCTGTCCTTTATCTCTGCTCGCTTCTTCAATTTCTCCTCTTCCATTTCCTTTATCGGAATTAGCTAGCTCAATATCTCTGCTCCCTTGTACTATATGTGGTCTCCATTCTTCTGTACATGTTTCCCGCTGTTCTATGTATGTCCTCCCTTGCTCCTTCTCTTTGCTCCCATGTTCTATATCTGATTTCCCTTGTTCTATATTTCTGCCTCCATGTTCTATAGATCTCCCTTGTTCTATATCGCTGCTCCCATGTTCTATATCTGATCTCCCTTCTTCTGTATCTGATCTCCCTTGTTCTATTTCTCTGCCCCCATGATCTATATTTAATTTACCTTGTTCTATATCTCTGTCTCTATGCTCTTTATATGATCTCCCTTGATCTATATCTTTGCTTTCATGTTCTATATCTGTTCTACCTTGCTCTACATCTCTTCCCACATGTTCTATATATGTTCTCCCTTGTTCTATATCTCTTCCCCCATGTTCTATATAGGGTCTCTTTTGTTCCTTTTTTTGGCTCCTATGTTCTAAATCTGATCTCCTTTGTTCTATATATCTGTCTCCGTGCTCTTTATGTGATCTCCCTTGTTCTATATCTCTGCTCCCATGTTCTATACCTGATCTCCCTTGTTTTATTTCTCTGCCTCCATGTTCTATATCTGATTTAGCTTGTTCTATATCTGTTCTATCTTGTTCCATATCTCTTCCCGAATGTTCTATATATGTTCTCCCATGTTCTATATCTGATCCACCTTTGGCAGTGGGTGATGTCTCTTGTTCTATGCTTGTTCTGCCTTGTCCCATATCTTTGCGACCACGTCTGCTCCCTTGCACAAGATCTGCTCTCCATACGCCTGTACATGTTTTCCATTGCTCTATACGTGTTCTCACTTGTCCCTTGTCTCTGCTCCTATGTTCTAAATCTCTGCTACCATGTTCTATATCTCTGCTACCATGTTCTAAATCTCTGCCACCATGTTCTAAATCTCTGCTACCATGTTCTATATCTCTGCTATCAGGTTCTATATCTCTGCTACCATGTTCTGTGTCTCTGTTCCAATGTTCTATCATTCTACACCTATGTTTTGTATCTCTGCTTCTGTGTTCTAAATCTGTGCTCGCTTGACATATATCGGTCTTCCTTTTTTCTGTACATATTCTCCCTTTCTCCTTATCTCTGCTCCCGTGTTCAATATTTCTTATCAGTTGTGCTATATCTTTTCTGTTTTTTACTCTATCTCCACTTCCTTGTGCTAGATTTGCTCTCCCTTCTTCTATACATGTTTTCCCTTGCTCTAGATATGTCCTCCCGTGTCTCTTATCTATATTCACTTGTTCTATATCTGCTCTTTCTTGCAACATGTATCGTGTCTCATTATCTATATTTGTTCTTCCTTTTCCCATATTTCCGCTCTCGTGCTCTATATGTGCTTTCCTTTGATCTATTTGCGTACGCATTTGCTCTGTATGTGGTCTTCCGTGTTCTATGTTTGGTCTCCCTTTCGCTATATCTATTTCTCCTTGTTCTACAAATCTCCCTTGCTCTATATGTGTTCTCGCCTGTTCTATATGTTTTCGTCCTTGTTCTGCATGTCGTCTCCCTTTTTCTATTTCTGCTCTGTCTTGTTCTAAATTGAGTCTCCTTTGCTCTATATCCATTTCCCCTTGTTCTATAAGTGATCTCCCTAGCTCTACAGATGTACTCTTACGACACCTATCTTCGTTCCCTTTTCCCATATCTTTAAAAGTTTGCAACGCATCACTACTTACTTGCTCCTCCATTTCTCTGTCGCTTGTGTGAACGTGTATGTACTTGTTCGAATCAAATTCTGGACTCTTTAACAGCTTACTCAAATATAGAGATGTAATCGTTCGATCATTAGATTTAGCCAGCTTTGTTTTCTGTGGGAACCTCTTCACTAAATGCTGATTGTGTATATCACGTTCAAGGCCTTCATTTTCACCATGTAGCCCACAGGCTGATCCAGTACGAGGAGGCGATGGTTCTGGCATACTCGAAATATTATTTTCAAGGTCAGAAGATTTTTGCACCCACAAAATATTTTTTAAATAATGACTTGAGGCTTCTTGTAAAACAGTGGTGGATTCGAACGGTTCGTTAAAAATTAACGTTCCAGAATCTTTCTCGTCGGCGCTATTTGTGGACAAAAAAACTGCTGGCGTGGCACACTTGCATGTTGAGACATCTACATCGACGGCTGGTCCTGAAAATAAAGATAATGATCCTTCCGTTGGTATCGACGCTTGGATAACATTTAAGCTACAACTATCGCTTCCGTACTCTTGTGTTGCGTCTTCAAATGTTGGTGCGTTGATGAACTGTGAGCTGTCATGCTTACACGGTTTGATTTCCTTTTCTTTTTGATAGGCATTTTCCGCAATTGGTGTTGCTTTGACTGAAGAATCATCTCGGATGTGTTTCTGTAGACTGCTGACCAAGAGAGTTTGAGACTCTCTGATAATCATCCTGCATGTGTTTGCAACTGTATGCTTCCTAACTGCCTGTAAACTACTCCCGTCTGAGATATCACTTTCATCTTCAGATAGCAGGGATTTACAAAGAGAACCTGGCGTGAGTTTTTTATCCCATGCATTGTGTTCTTTTCCGCCGGAAACTGGTTTTTCATTCATATTTGGAACACGAGTCCTTGCTGACATTGATCTAACCACATCGTATGCTTCGCTAGGTGTGTTCTTTTCGTGATTTAGCTCATTCAAATCACAAGATGATTTGCTTACAACAGATTCACTTCGTATACCTTGTAAGTTTCCAGTAGCTTCAGAGTCCATTACTTTTGTTGAGAGCTCGCTGTGAAATATATCATCTTTTGAGACTTCCAGTTGAGGCTGGTTATCTCTCTGTGGCTCTTTAACAAGACGTCCAGGTAAACTGAATTCATTTGAAGATGATTTCTTCTTGCATATGCTGTCACTTTTCATACTGTGCAGGGAAAATCTGGAGGTTAAATTCTTCATTTCAAATCCTTCCTCTGATCGACTCTTCCACGCCTCACGTGCAACAGACATCCTTCTTGGTGCTTCAAAATAATGTGCGTGCTGATTTTGCGCGCATGGAAAGCATGAGTGAGAGATGGCAAGGATCGCTTTAATGGCAGGAGAAACTGCAGTGCGCTTATCTTTCATGTCCTGGCCCTTTGCCAAATGTTGTTTAGACCAAGACATAGAAGGCTTTGTTACTGCATCATTATTCTGTGAGGAAGATACTTCATCCAGTGGCCGTAATATTTTGGATTTACTGATCGTTGATGGCGAGTTTTGTGTGGATTCTTGTTGAATCTCCTCTGACTTTAGAGGTGGTATCAAACTGACAATTTGTATGGTTTCTACTGGATGCTCTAACATTGATGGAGCGGTATGTTCTGTGACCACTATCGAAATTGGTTGTTTTACGTCTAGTTTTGTGATTTTCGAGTTCCGTGTAACTTGTGACGTACATTTACTTCTAAGATCGACAGATCCTGACCTGTCCTCGTTCGTTTTCTCAGATCCACTCCTAGTCTTATCGGAATTATAGAAAGAGTCAGAGGAGACTATTTGAGATCTTCTTTTGCACTGACATTTTATCCCACTGCCCTGCTGCTCCTCTTGATCCGGTAAATGCAACAGCGTTGAGCTACTAGCAGAAAACCCATACTTAAAAGCACTTCTGCATTTGAAATGCACCTGCTTCTGGCTTCCAGATATACTGCCAGTTAGAGTTTCATTTTGAATTTCGTTATGGCAACTTTCAGTTGGACGAGTCCAATGTTCGCTATTGCTTTTCAAAGCTGATCTGAGGGGCTTTTTGACCATCTGATGAATTGTTGAGACTGTTCTGTCGTTCCTTTCTCCCTCGTGATTCGCAGCGCCTGTGTCGGTGATTATGGTATGGGAGGCTGTAGAATTAAATACGTTTCCTGAATAGGATTGTACACTTTGGGAATCTTGTCTGTCCGTGTTTCTTTCAGTTTTGATTTCGCTTGTCTTTCCATTGACTCCAGATCTCGAGGAATGCTGAGAAACGAAGGGTGTTGGTGTTAATATATTTAAACAAGCTTGGGGAGCAAAGATAGTTATCGCCGGATATGTCCGAATGATTCCTATAGCTTCAGATGTATAATGAACTGTGCTGCTAGCATTTGAATGCTCTTGTAGTTTTTGAAGTCGGGAACCAATTTGGAACGTTTGTTCGAATAATTCATTGTTATTCTCTGCGCGATTGTCTGAGCTACATATGTCTTTATCTTTTATAAATGACTTTGATTGCTCCGCTGTAACTTGTTTAGGCGACGTGTTGACTGGCGTCGCTTTCGTTTGTGAATGTGTAAATTTCAGAGCAGATGTTTTAATGCTACTTGTACATTCCTTATGAACAAACAACTTCTTAGACACGCTGCTTCTGTTATCCGCGTTTGACCGCACCGTAATTGAATACTGTGTGGACTTATCATCTGTATTCGCTTGACGAACACGTGTAGAACTCTCTGAATTGCTGGCTGCATACTTCTGCGTGTTTCCATCGAGCATCTTTTCTGACAAATGTTTGCGAGCTGCGGCATTCTTGTATATGAATATTGGACTTTCTTCTAGACTCGATGACATTGGTAGCATTCTGTAATTCTGACGTGTACAACTGGATGATGATTTTAGTGAGCTGTTCAGTTTTGCTTTACGAAAAGAGCATGAATGATCAGAGAGGCTGTTCTTTCTTAAGATTTTTGTGTGCATCGCATTTCGAGCTACTTCATCGGACGATTTTTTACATAATCCACTCCAACCACGTGGCAAACGGTTACTAATGTCTTTAACACTCTCCCCTGCCAGTTCTTTGTTGACAGTTTTGATTTCATTTGCATCTGTTTTCTGTGTGTGCTTGGTATGGCTTAGTTTTTGCTTATATAATCCTTTCGACGCCACAGTGGAATCATTAATGGTTGAATTTCTTCTATAATCAGTGGATCTTCTTGGTGACCTAAATTCTGTAGCTGATTTGTTATCTCTGGTTGCATGCCCATTAAATGCAGATTCTACATCATTTTTAAGTTGTCCCCGAATTCGGTGGTGAGCAACGGGATTTCTATATTTATGCCATGGACCTGAATATTCCTTGTTCCACTTTGAAAGCTTGGTCTTTTCATGTTCACCTGGATTCAGCGTGCTTCTCGCGTTATATGTTTTTATGCTGTGCAATGCTGCAGTTGAATTTCTTTGACGTTGGGATGTTGTAATTTCATACATAGCTTTGGCATTTGGAATGTTATGAATATCTTTTGATTTGACGCAAGTGGCATTAGATCGCGTATTGCCACGTATCTTATTGTCGATCGATGTTGACACAGAACATTTATGTGATGCGCCCGTTTTATCCATCGTTGGAAGGCCACAATGAACTTCAGTTTGTGCTTCCATATTGTTTACCATCTTTGCAACTGTCGGCGTAATACTTTTCTGGGGCATTTTCGATGTATTGCCGCCGCTTTTGAATTTTGCTTGCGTGTCTCCTTTTGATGATATGACGAATAGCTGATCAAATATTTGCTGATAACTGCTAATAATTTGATCCACTGTTATGTCACAGTCAGGACTAGCTGCTCCTTGAGCTTCAGGCTGTTGGAGAAACATTCCTAACGCTTGCGTCGCCCTAGCTGTGGGAGACTTCAAAATGTTCTGAAGAAGCTCTAAATATCCACTTGGTTTTGCAGATGTTTTCATAACTGTTCCAGGAACTGTGTCATCCCTTGATGCAATACTGTCAGTCTTTCTTGCACATTCTATTTCATTGTGTCCCCGTGGCAGAAGACATTCTTTTGCAAGTACATTGTTTAGTGAAGGCGTTGGATTTCCACATTTCATGTCACGCTCGATGTGCCTGTTTGACTCAATTTTCACAGGCATGATACTGTTCCGTAAGCTTTCTTGCATAGTTCTGTTTGATGGTAACGCGACATCGTCGTTTGAGGTTTTCATGAAATCAATATCTTTTGTTAGCCCTGAATCCACTTGGTGATCGCTTCGTTTGTCTTTACTGAACGCTGTAGACACGCTGTCTCGTGGAAAATTGAAGGATTGGTTTGACTGTTTCACAATGCTCTCACCTGCTTGAGAAATCTGGCTATTGGTTTTTGTGTTCACCAAATTCGCCATTTTCCCGTAGCTTTGTGGTTTGCTGTGTATCGTGACCGCCTTCTCCAAATTGGTGTTTCCGTGGCGTTTAGGCAGAGATTCAGAATCTACTACTGATATTACAGGATAGACGTTGCTCGTAGTTTCTTTATTTACCGGCTGGTAGTTTTTTGAAAACATGTTCCTTATTTGTGATGGCCACTTTTGAACTTTGTAAGGAGCACTCATTGTCGGTCTGATAGCAGCTGAAGCTTCTTGCTTGGTGTTGCAAGCTTCTGAATTCTGAATACGCTTTGGCTGAGACGCCTTAAATGATTGTTGGAGAAGTTTGTGGTTCTTAGTGTCGGGGACATCAGTTATAGTGACAGGACAGTAAGATACACTTCCTACCTTTGCACTCCTGTCTTTATGTAAGCTTTGCTTTGAAGATAAGTACGCGCCGATCGCTGGTAACGCCGTGGGCCTGGACCTTGTCTTGCTTGAGACAAGATTACTTCCGCGAAACCGCTTACGGTGCTTCTCTATTTGATTATTGATTCTCCACGGTGCCCAGAGACTAGGTCGCTGAGATAATCGTGAACCTCCAGACGGTGACGCATCTGGAGATCGTCCATCCTTTGTCTTCAGGCGAGCGGACTTGTGTGGCTTTCTGCTCAGGTTGATACGCTTCCTCTTAGCTGCTCCGGATCGAGATTGGCACTGTACTTCTGAAACCTTTTTAGTAGACACTGTTTGACTGCCATGATGTTGAGTGTCATCAATAGCACGCTGCTTTCTTTCCATCAGTATTTGTAAAGCGATTTGTTTGTAACGTGCTATTTCTCCATCTGACATCGCAACGAACGGCGGTTTTTTCTCAAGTGTGTTAGAAAGTGTGGCTATGGACTGTTTACCAGTAAAAGGTTCCTGTTTATGTGCTTCACTTTCCCAATTCTTACAAACAGACGATGATATTGATGTGTTTACCTCATTGAGGTTCTGTGTGGTCTCACACTGGTTAGTATTTGTCTTGGTTTCGATCTCATTATTTGCCTGAGTCGAGTAGAAGGGATTCTGGCACTCATTAAGCGACTTAGACCGGTCATTTTGGGACGTTTTCTTGTACTTAAACTTGTCCTGATTATCTGCAGGAGGACGAGGGCATTTGATCTCTCTTGATGTCGTCTTATAATAGTCAATTCTGCTTACATCCGAGTCAAAGTTCACATTTGAAGCGATACTTAGAAATTGTTGGTCTAGTTTATCATGACCGCTAACAGTTTTGGTGTGCTGAGTTACACAGCCTGTTGCCTCTGGCAGAGAAGGCACGATTTGCGTCGCCTCGATAAGGGTTTTTGTATTTTTGTTTCTTGCTTCATTTATTTGTAATTTCTTAAAGAAGCTATCATCTCCATCAGATTGTGTTTCGCTGTCATCTTTCAGATCTTCCCCATCACTTTCATCATCTTCCACAACGATTTCGTCTATTTCTTCCCTCTCATCATCGCTTTCTTTCTCATCATAGTAGCTTTCGTCTTCATCATCTTGAGATTCCCCTACATTACTCTCGTCGCTTTCAACCTTACTATCTTCGTCTTGATCATCTTGAACCCCTTCAGAATCACAGGTACCGTAGGCATATTTTGACGCCTCCGTTGTTCGTTTAGTTTCGTCCACAGCTCGCATACTTTTAATGCAAACGTTTTCATACTCTTCACACAAACTGTGTGCTGACTTGATTTCAACATCACTAGAGTACGTGCTTTCGCTGCTACTAATATCTGAACAATGTATAGGCGTTGTGCTGACGCCATCAGAACTCACTGCCATATAATCTTCTGGATTATTCGTAGCTGTTGTGAAAGTGGATGTCTCCTCTGACGGCAAATATTCAGAAGATCTACTCGAGCCCAAGTTACCACACTTCTCTCTCATGGTATGCAAGAGGTTTCTGATGTGAACTTTCTCGACACAAACAGTCTGATGCCGAATAGGACCACGAATAGTATTGCTGCCAAGTCTCCGACTAGATTTGTTCCTGTCTGCACGGGGAAGTAAATACCGTTCCGGTGAAAGCGAACCAGGCGTTCTATGTCTAAGATAGTTACACTGATCTTGATCGAGAATCCGTATTTCCATAGCCTCCCACTCTTTGTCACAATCGATGTTTTCCAGGTATAAATCATTAGCACCTTTGATAGATGTAAATAAAGGTTTCTTATGTGGTTTTTGCTTTCGGGGTGTACGCTGGTACTGTGAACAAGAGGAGGCACGCATTGGTTCACGTAAGTACTTTTTCCTGGAATCTAACGCTCCCATGGATACGGCGCGGGGTTTACGAGAAACTGCATCGCTCTTTTTGTTACGTCTTCTGGGAAGAATATTTGACTTTTTCTTGGAACCTGACAACGCTTGCGTTGCCCGGCGTTTTTTTCTTAGCTCTGCGCATGGCATAGCTTCTGGCAATCGTGTCTGGAAATCATAACCGAACAAACAAATTGTTATCTTGTTCAAAGTGGATACGAATAATCTGTATTCAAATTTAACTAAATTAATGTTCTGGTTGTTGATGATGATGTTGTTGATGATGTTGTTTGAAGTGACTCTAGTTAATTGTTCACTTGTGACCATATTTATTTAATAATGAGTTACCTTGTCTCTTCTTATATTCCTATGCGTCCTGAAGACGGGCATATCTCTTCTTGGCCGTAGTGCAATACGAGACTTATCAGCAGATTCACCAGTATGGGGATCGCAGAGTCTATTGCAACTGTGTCATGTGTCAGTGACACTGTGTGTGAAATAACATATTTCAAACAAGGAAATTAGGGTGTACAGCTTGATCAATGCCAGTTAAGGCTAGCTGGGTCAAGTAGAGGCCAGTTAAGACTAGCTGGGTCAAGTAGAGGCCAGTTAAGGCTAGCTGGGTCAAGTAGAGATCAGTCACAGTGGGACATTCTCCGACAAAGACAAGTCCAGTTATACATTTAGTTTTTATTCAGGATTTGGGCGAAAGTCTACAAAATTTAACACGAGTAGACGGCTGTTAAATATGGTGGGGGCTAGACATCCAGAGGGATAGCGGTAGAACTAGCGAATCGACCATTTTGTCGTTGCTAGTTGTCTTCAGAATTTGGCAGATGTACTAGATACGTCATTTGTCGTAGTCGTTTGGAGACAAGCCACATGTAGGCGGTTAGGGGGATTTAGGCGATATAGGGATTTGGAGACAAACTGTCATTATGAGATTGACAATGGTGACAAGATAGCCAGTAAAGTGAATAGGGCTTTGTTAGACTGACAATTGTTGTAGGCACAATAGTGATTCGAGTGACTCGCTAGTCAATAGGGGGTGAGAAAGGGACCAGAAGCTACTCGTGATCAGCGGCCATGTTGATTAGTGTGGTGCCTAAGGGGCCAATAAAACGAGATACAGGATTCCTTTAAGGCAGAGCTGTCCTATTAGGCTTTACCACTATGTTCCTGAAAGTTATAGCACTTTTTCCTAAAGGAATGAATAGTGAGCCCTCACCAGCGCCTCGAGAAAAAGATAGAGGAAAGGGCGGGGGGGGGGGGGGGGGGGGGGAGGGGAAGAGAAAACTGACTCGGTTCAGTAGTGGAAAACGGGACAAAGCAGTTGTAACGCTCACAGGTTCAGTTGTCTGTTCTAAATCAGTTAGAGTGGTCAACCAGAGCCCCCTGACAATAGTCATGAGCGATAATTGTTCGAAAAAGGTGGAAGATCGATATCACGGAAAGAGCAGTCTCGCAGACTGACTCGAAAACGGCACATGTCAGATTGTACAAAACGTCCAAATCAAATTGATCTGCGCAATCGGCCATATTCCCCTGATCGAAAGTGAGGTGTACCATAAGACTTCTCGGGGAGCACTGCCCCAAACCTATGTTGAGAAGCGTTTGTTCCACAACGCAGGTTCGATTATCAGAAGTTTGCAGACTGCTAGAAACCAAGCAGTCAAGATTCGCCACCAGAGGACGAAGGGCAAATACGAGACTACAAGATAGCTAGTTAATCAATTATAGACCAAGTTGCATATTGTTTGTAGCAATAGAAGAGGATAGATAATAGAAGACATAACTGGGTTATTAATGCGAATTTCCTCCTAGCTAGTTGACAGAACTGGCTTATTAGTGCGAGTTTCCACCTAGCTAGTTGACAGAACTGTGTTATTAGTGCTAGTTTCCACCTAGCTAGTTGACACAACTGGGTTATTAGTGCAAGTTTCCACCTAGCTAGTTGACAGAACTGGCTTATTAGTGCGAGTTTCCACCTAGCTAGTTGACAGAACTGGGTTATTAGTGCGAGTTTCCACCTAGCTAGTTGACACAACTGGGTTATTAGTGCGAGTTTCCACCTAGCTAGTTGACAGAACTGGGTTATTAGTCCGAGTTTCCACCTAGCTAGTTTACAGAACTGGGTTATTAGTGCGAGTTTCCACCTAGCTAGTTGACAGAACTAGGTTATTAGTCCGAGTTTCCACATAGCTAGTTGACAGAACTGGGTTTTTAGTCCGAGTTTCCATCTAGCTAGTTGACAGAACTGGGTTATTAGTCCGAGTTTCCACCTAGCTAGTTGACAGAACTGGGTTTTTAGTCCGAGTTTCCACATAGCTAGTTGACAGAACTGAGTTATTAATCCCAGTTTCCACATAGCTAGTTGACAGAACTTGGTTATTAGTCCGAGTTTCCACATAGCTAGTTGGCAGAACTGGGTTATTAGTCCGAGTTTCCACCTAGCTAGTTGACAGAACTGAGTTATTAGTGCGAGTTTCCACCTAGCTAGTTGACAGAACTGGGTTATTAGTGCGAGTTTCCACCTAGCTAGTTTACAGAACTGGGTTATTAGTGCGAGTTTCCACCTAGCTAGTTGACAGAACTCGGTTATTAGTGCGAGTTTCCACCTAGTTAGTTGACAGAACTGGGTTATTAGGGCGAGTTTCCACCTAGCTAGTTTACAGAACTGGGTTATTAGTCCGAGTTTCCACATAGCTAGTTGGCAGAACTGGGTTATTAGTCCGAGTTTCCACCTAGCTAGTTGACAGAACTGAGTTATTAGTGCGAGTTTCCACCTAGCTAGTTGACAGAACTGGGTTATTAGTGCGAGTTTCCACCTAGCTAGTTGACACAACTGGGTTATTAGTGCGAGTTTCCACCTAGCTAGTTGACAGAACTGGATTATCAGTGCGAGTTTCCACCTAGCTAGTTGACAGAACTGGGTTATTAGTGCGAGTTTCCACCTAGCTAGTTTACAGAACTGGGTTATTAGTGCGAGTTTCCACCTAGCTAGTTGACAGAACTAGGTTATTAGTCCGAGTTTCCACATAGCTAGTTGACAGAACTGGGTTATTAGTCCGAGTTTCCACATAGCTAGTTGACAGAACTGGGTTATTAGTCCGAGTTTCCACCTAGCTAGTTGACAGAACTGGGTTATTAGTCCGAGTTTCCACATAGCTAGTTGACAGAACTGGGTTATTAGTCCGAGTTTCCACATAGCTAGTTGACAGAACTGGGTTATTAGTCCGAGTTTCCACATAGCTAGTTGACAGAACTGGGTTATTAGTCCGAGTTTCCACATAGCTAGTTGACAGAACTGGGTTATTAGTCCGAGTTTCCACATAGCTAGTTGACAGAACTGGGTTATTATTCCGAGTTTCCACCTAACAGTAACTAACATGACTCGATATAGTAGTAAAAATACGTCAATGAGCAATTGTTGTAAATACTAAGATATGCAATAAAATTATCTTGTATTTTTACATTGAATAAGCTTTTAGCGGTTTCTATGTTTAATATTGTGTGAACAGAATACTCGAGGCAAGGTGTTCGCCTCGGGTGTTTGAGGTCGTGGGTTCAAATCACGGTGGAGACCGGGATTTTTTAACGTTTATCATCCGGTCCCTGACCTCTGAGCAGTGAGATCAGACACACGTGTGCAGTGGCGCATGCGTTAAAAATCCCTCGGCAGTTGGAAATCGAAAAGAGTAGGCCTAACGGTCTTAAAGGTTTGCCTCTCTATATTATTCTGGCGAGGCACGCACTTTTCAACCGCAGACGTACTGTATAAGGCGATATCAGGACGTATTAACCAGTGTTTGGATGCGTGTGTGCGTCTATATGTACCTATGCTAGTTAGGATGATCTCAGTAGTTAACCCAACCAAAGTGCAATGGCAGGGCATCACTCTGAGGACGCGTGTTAGTGTGTGTGTATGTGTATGTGTGTGTGCGTGTGTGTGTGTGAGTGAGTGAAAGGTTATAAACCAAATATAAGTACTGTACTGGTGTATCTCGATTGATTACAATTAGTTTTTATAACCTCAATTGGGTCGCCGATATAAGTATAATGTCGTAAGCATACCTAATTTCTGGGATCTGATATCCATCCATACTGAAAACTTCGCACTTATTGTCTTCTTAGTGATCTCTCACGTTCAGCGCTATATTCTCAGCAATATGTATTGAACAGACAGGTGGAGAAGATACGACCTTTGTTTCACTCAACCAGAACCGAATCTAGCTATTCCACCACTCTGATTAAAAAATGTTTTTTTTACCGCACTAACACAGTTCAGTTCAAGTGTCATCTCCGCATCGAAGGTCGGCTGCAATGGATCCCCAGTGTACTATTTCTCTTGTCGTAATGGTGCAATATGAATAAATTTGAAAATAAAATGATCAACTTCAAATTCATTATAAACGCTTTGCCATTACAGAACAATTCTTGAACGTACTCTGATTTGTAGTACTCTAAAACGAACTCTATCACTTAGGCAACAGCGCTAGATGAACCTCCACAACAGTGACATCCGGGTATTGTCACACGTTAAGGACGTCATCCATCATGCCAACAACTCCAAGCACCGCTGGGCTGGCTGTGTGGTCAGATGGAAAGAAAGACGAACGCTGGAACAAAGCAACCACTCTGTGGTACCCGCGTGGCAAAAAAAAAAAGACCACCTGGAAGACACCCCCCCCCCCCCCCACACAACCCCACCCCCACTGGATGGCAAGACTCGCTCGAGCTGTACAACACTCACGATCCTGAAACAAACACGCCATCCACTAGACAACCCGTGCCTTAGACAGCATCGACTGGAAACTGAGACGAGACAAGCACAAAAGCCAAAAAAACATAGCACTGCTCGAGCCCAGCCCGCTAAGCAAAGAAATCCATATGGCTACTATTCCTTGCCCCTCCCCCTTTTCTTCTGTCAGTCCTCCCCCCTCCCCCCCCCCCTTCCTATATTAATTCCCATTCGAACTTATATCACCTTCTTTTTGTTTCCCCCCCCCCCCCCCCCCCCCGACCTGGATCACTATTTGGCATTTTCCATATTTAGCCACCACTGGCTTATCCGGCCCATTCCCCCACACTTCTTACGTTCTGCTGGTCACCTAATTAGACCGAGACCCTTCATTTTCATTTGAGGTTTCGACCCAACCAGTCGAGTAGACAGACACTATATCAGATAAGTAGACCATTTTCACCTTATATGTTGATTTGCTAGTTCAGTATTTTTGTTATCTGTTGTCCCTGATGAAGGCTTATTGGTCGCAACTTAGATTTTGTTTGTGTTCTCATCTCGCTGCGGTATCTGACCATACCAATTTTAAAATTTTGATTAAACTTAACTTCAATCAACTTTAACATTTTTTTTCCCCCATAATATATATCCGCAAAGCCGCAGCATCCTCGCCTTATTTTAATTATCAACTCCCACAAGAATTGAGACCTGCAGAAGGGCGAATGCTCTTGTATATGTACAGACAAGCTCTACGGCAGTGTCGACAGCCTCAGGATGACGGCTGCTTTTTTCGAAAAAATAAATGTTACTGTCTGACTGCGTACGATGAAGAAGAAGTATATGCACAGGTCGACTAAGACTTACTCTGACTCTGATTGTTATTGGGTTTTTTATTGTGTCTTTTTGTTATTGTTGGTTTTTTCATTGTTGGTTTTTTATTGTTGTTGTTTTTTTTATTGTAGATTTTATTTTAGGTTTTAGGGTCAAGATGGCGCCGGACATGGTCGCAGTCGATTTCCCTCTTGATAAAACGGTGTTTTGTTTGTGTTTTCTATGATAACTCTCGGACTATTAACGTGATTCCTGGATATAAATGTGCCGACTTGTGAATTAAGCATACTAATGTGAAAGAAGTGATGCAACGAAGTATATAACAGTGTATTTTTAGTCGTGAAAGGTAGATTAATGTGTACAGTTTCGATGGGACAAAGCGTGGCCGAAACTTGACCCGGTCAAAAGCTAGTGTCGCTCCGTGCTGTATCGTGACCCAGATAACGAAGCATGAACACTGAAACGAAGGAGGTCATCCTGACCCCGTCAAACATTCGGTACTTCAGAAAGGAGCTCATCGCACTTCGATCAGCACACTACGTCCCTTCAAACTCAGATCTACATCTGTTGCGTGTGCTGAAAATTCACTTAACCGAGGAGGCATCGGAACTCACAAGTATACAATCAAGGCGGAAGACCAGAGGAACGAGAGGTGGAAGAAGAATACACAAACAAATGCACTCAGAAACTGATACCTCAAAGCTCCACCCCAGCGATAAAAGAGAAGGGAAGGGCTACCGAGATAATGAGGCACACGCTGACACCATACTGTCTGCATCCGAACCCTTCACTAGAAGTCTTGACAATGTCTTGCCTCTAGAACATGTTGAGTCCGGACGAGAGAGTGAGGAAGATCCTGCGCACATCTCCCTCACTATAAACATATTGCGCAACTCACGACATCACCCTACAGATCATACCCTGACGACTAGCAGCTCGCAACTGGCAGGGCCCCCAAACTGCAGCGGCGGAACAGGCAGAAAACGATCACGAAAACTACCCATCACGCTTGCAACATGGAATGTCCGCACGCTACTGGACAACACCAAAGCAAATAGACCCGAACGACGGACAGCACTGATCGCCAGGGAACTGGCTAGATACAACATCTGCATAGCTGCCCTGAGCGAGACACGACTGGCAGAGGAAGGGCAGATCACAGAAGAAGGCGCTGGTTATACTTTCTTCTGGAGCGGCCGCAGCAAAGAAAAACGCCGTGAAGCTGGAGTTGGCTTTGCCATCAAGACCAACATGGTCGACAAGCTCACAAGCATGCCCAGAGGAATTAGTGACCGCCTGATTACACTGCGTCTCCCCCTAATAGGAGGGCGCCATGCAACACTCATCAGTGCATACGCACCCACAATGACAAATCCTCAGGAAACAAAAGATAATTTTATGAGGACCTTGAGGCGCTCATCGCTGCAGTCCCCAAATCTGACAAACTGGTCATCCTCGGTGATTTTAACGCTAGGGTTGGCACAGACCATACAGCATGGGATGGGACCATTGGCAGACATGGTATCGGAAAATGCAATAGTAACGGACTGCCACTTCTGAGGACATGTGCCGCAAATGAACTACTCATTACAAACACAGCTTTCCGACTACCTGTCCGAAATAGAACCACATGGATGCACCCAAGGTCCCGCCACTGGCACCTCATTGACTATATTATCATCAGACGTAGGGATCGAGCGGATGCTATGGTAACGAAGAGCATGTGTGGTGCAGAATGTTGGACCGACCATCGACTTGTCATTGCCAAGCTAAACTTCAAGATCCAGCCCAAAATGCGCCCCCAGGGAAAGAAACCACCGAGCAGGCTAAATGTCTCTCAGTTGAAATACGAACCCACAAGAGGAGGTTTCCAGGAAGAGCTTGAGGGTAGACTGTCTGAGCTTCGTTTTGAAAAGAACGACATCGAAAAGAACTGGGCAATCATTGAGAAACACACTCTACGATACAGCTGTTAAACACATTGGCCCAATCACGCGCAAGCATAAGGACTGGTTTGATGAGAACGATCTAGAAATACAGGGCCTTCTCGATGCAAAACATGAAGCGCACAGGGAATACCAGAGGGACACACCATCTCCGACAGCAAAAGCTGCGTTCAATATTGCTCGCAAAGCTGTCCAGACCAGGCTTAGAGAGATGCAAGACTCCTGGCTCAGCAAAAGAGCTGACGAAATTGAGATGTTCGCCGAGCGTCATAATACCAAACGGTTTTACGAGGCACTGAAAGCTCTCTACGGCCCGCAGCCCTCTAGTAATACTTCAGTTCGCAGTGCGGATGGGGTACTGCTAACAGATAAGGTTCAGATTCTAGACAGATGGGCAGACCACTTCTGCAAAATACTAAACCACCCATCGTCCATAAATAAAGAGGCCATCCGGCGAATGCCGCAGGTGGAACTGAACCTGGCGTTGGATGAAGTCATTACTGAGGAGGAAGTCGACAGGGCAATCAGTTCACTATCTATAGGAAAAGCTCCAGGAGCTGATGCAATACCAGCAGAGGTATATAAGACAGCTGGCCCATCCCTCACCAGAAGGATCACTGAACTCTTCTGTCACATGTGGGCTGAAGGTAAAATTCCGCAGGAGCTAAAGGACGCCTCAATCGTTCACCTATACAAAAGAAAAGGCAATCGTCAGGAATGAGACAATCATCGAGGAATATCGCTACTCTCCGTAGTAGGCAAGATCCTAGCGCGCTTACTGCTAAACAGGCTCAACAAACACCTTGAACAAAGCCACCACCTCCCAGAAAGCCAATGTGGATTCAGAGCCGGAAGAGGAACAGTGGACATGATTTTTGCCGCTCGCCAAGTACAAGAGAAGTGTCGAGAGCAAAATCAGGCCTTGTACACCACATTTATTGATTTGACAAAGGCATTTGATACAGTAAACAGAGGAGGGCTGTGGATGATAATGTCTAAGTTTGGCTGCCCCAACAAGTTCATAACAATGGTGAAACAGCTACACGAAGGCATGTGTGCTCGTGTACTGGACAGCGGTGCAATCTCTAAAATGTTTCTAGTATCAAACGGAGTAAAAGAAGGATGTGTACTCGCCCCGACTTTGTTCAGCATGATGTTCGCGGCCACGATGACAGACGCCTTCAGATCATTGGAGCTTGGAATACCCATAAAGTACCGCACAGATGGCAAGTTACTCAATTCCAGAAGAATGAAGGCCAAAACCAAAGTGGCTGGCGACATAATCAGGGAACTTGTATTTGCTGACGACTGTGCTCTAATGAGCAACTCAGAACTGAACATGCAGGTTGGAATGGACCAGTTCTCTGCCGCATGCGAAAAGTCATGTACCAACCAGCACCAGGCATGCCGTACACAAAACCAGAGACTACAGTCAGCGGGCAGACGTTGAATGCCGTAGACAAATTCACATATCTGGGCAGCACGCTGTCGAGATCTGTCAGCCTAGACGATGAGGTGGCAAGCAGAATAGCAAAGGCCAGCACAGCCTTTGGTAGAATGCGCTCGATGGTCTGGGCACGTCGTGGCATCAGCGTCAAGACCAAATTGAAAGTCTACCGTGCAACCATCATTCCAACCCTACTATACGCTTGCGAAAGCTGGACTGTATACTCTGGACATGCAAGGAGGTTAAACCACTTCCACACAGGTTGCCTGAGGCGAATATTCCACATCCGATGGCAAGATCGTGTCACTGACATTGAGGTACTCTCAAGGGCTAACATGCCCAGCATGCAGGCACTGCTAGAGAAAGCACGACTAGGATGGGCCGACACCTCGTCCGTATGTCAGACGAGCGGCTCCCAAAGAAGCTTCTCTACGGCGAGCTGAGAGACGGATGGCGCGAGAGAGGGCGCCCAAAGAAACGTTTTAAAGACGGTCTGAAGGACTCACTAAAAAGTTGCCAGATAGACTTCGACACCTGGGAATGTCTTGCGAAAAACAGATCTGACTGGAGAAGTGCAGTCAAATCGGGTGTAGCTGCCGGTGAAGATGACCGTGTTGTGAAAGCCCAGAACAGACGCGAGACGCGGAAATCCCAAACAGCGGGAACACCAACCCCTTCTACAAACCTCGTGTGTCCGATATGTAGCAGATGTTTTCGTGCTCGCATTGGCCTGTTCAGCCACATGCGCACCCACACCCAACAGGGAAATCTGTGACAAGGATAATGTCGGCGGTCCTCATCGACAACGATGGACAGCTATTATTATTAGGTTTTTTTTTAATTGTTGGTTTTTTTCATTGTTTTTTGTTTTTATTGTTTTTTTTTTTTTATTGTTGGTTTTTTTTCATTGTTGGTTTTTTTAAATTGTTGTTTTATTTATTCTCTCTACCAATGTTGTTTTATTTATTCTCTCTACCAATGTTGTTTTATTTATTCTCTCTACCAATGTTGTTTTATTTATTCTCTCTACCAATGTTGTTTTATTTATTCTCTCTACCAATGTTGTTTTATTTATTCTCTCTACCAATGTTGTTTTATTTATTCTCTCTACCAATGTTGTTTTATTTATTCTCTCTACCAATGTTGTTTTATTTATTCTCTCTACCAATGTTGTTTTATTTATTCTCTCTACCAATGTTGTTTTATTTATTCTCTCTACCAATGTTGTTTTATTTATTCTATCTACCAATGTTGTTTTATTTATTCTCTCTACCAATGTTGTTTCCCCCTTCCCCCCCCCCCACCCCAAAGCCGCACTAGGCAGTTGCCCTGGTGCATCCCCCCCTCCCCCCCCCCCCCCCCCCCACTCTCTCCCGATCGGGTCCTGCACTCAACTTGCTTAAGGAAAATTAATCGAATGTTCTGGACGAACAACACGACCAGCAACCAATAACTGCTTACCCAGCTCAATTAAGAATATATGTTTACAATCGTAACGGATCTTTACTGAAACTGGATTGGCCATGTCCTTGGAGACACCATAACGTCTTCGACAAAGCTATCAAGCTATGGAGCGCACAGGGAGGCCGAAAGAGATAAGGCAGCTTGGTGCAGATCTATTGAAGCTCCAATGGAAATCATGAATCAGACAAGGAGCACCATATGAAGTATGGTCCCAGACATGAAGCAGCGTATGAAGTATGGTCCCAGACATGGAGCAGCGAACGAAGTATCGTCCAAGACATGGAGCACCCCATGAAGTATGGTCCCAGACCTGAAGCACCACATGAAGTATGGTCCCAGACCTGAAGCACCACATGAAGTATGGTCCCAGACCTGGAGCACCACATGAAGTATGGTCCCAGACCTGGAGCACCACATGAAGTATGGTACCAGACCTGAAGCACCACATGAAGTATGGTCCCAGACCTTAAGCACCACATGAAGTATGGTCCCAGACATGGAGCACCACATGAAGTATGGTCCCAGACCTGAAGCACCACATGAAGTATGGTCCCAGACCTGAAGCACCACATGAAGTATGGTCCCAGACCTGAAGCACCACATGAAGTATGGTCCCAGACCTGAAGCACCACATGAAGTATGGTCCCAGACATGGAGCAGCGTACGAAGTATGGTCCCAGACCTGAAGCACCACATAAAGTATGGTCCCAGACCTGAAGCACCACATAAAGTATGGTCCCAGACCTGAAGCACCACATAAAGTATGGTCCCAGACCTGAAGCACCACATAAAGTATGGTCCCAGACCTGAAGCACCACATGAAGTATGGTCCCAGACCTTAAGCACCACATGAAGTATGGTCCCAGACATGGAGGACCACATGAAGTATGGTCCCAGACCTTAAGCACCACATGAAGTATGGTCCCAGACATGGAGGACCACATGAAGTATGGTCCCAGACCTGAAGCACCACATGAAGTATGGTCCCAGACCTGAAGCACCACACGAAGTATTGTCCCAGACCTGGAGCACCACATGAAGTATGGTCCCAGACCTGGAGCACCACATGAAGTATGGTCCCAGACCTGGAGCACCACATAAAGTATGGTCCCAGACCTGGAGCACCACATAAAGTATTGTCCCAGACCTGGAGCACCACATAAAGTATGGTCCCAGACCTGGAGCAGCGTACGAAGATGCAGAATTCAACTACAACACACTACTGAGTGCCAGCTGTGTACACACCAAAATTAAACCGTTGATCATCATCACTTTTAGTGTTCAGCGCTCAACGAGTTTAGAAAAATGCTTCTTCCATCGAGGCCAGATAAATGAAACACTTTGTATAGCACTAGACAACAGCTGATAAACACGTACATATACCATTACATAGCATTGGGTCGATGGGCTGCTGGATCCGTAACAACAATAACTGGACGAACGCGCAAGAAGAAGAAGGGAAAGAAGACATACATGTATAACAATTTACCTTTTACCTGTATTGCCGATGGTTAAATGGAATTCATGCAGAAGTCAAAATTCGTGTACACTTGTTTCACAAGACAGCCGGCCATAACTTCCGTCTGCTTTCGATTCTGACTGTTTAGAGCTACTAAAGAAAATTATCCAAATGGAGTAGGTGGGATATAAACCATTTGAAATGAGATGTGATGCAGTTTTAGCGGTACTTGTCTTTGCAATCTTCCTTGCCTTTCGTGAAATGATTAAGATCTTCGCATGTTAGATAAGCAATATTGTTATATAATTGATGATAAAAAAACAAATATATTGCGCGTAAATTTGTCTAAACGAGTGCGAAAGTGTTCAGCGTATGGTGCAATATGTGGTGTGCAAAGTAAATGCGTGTTTTCATCATAATGTTAGCATGTTCTTTGCAGAACGTCGCTCTTATAACAGCCGATCTGAAAGACTCGATCTCTAACCAGAACGTCGCTCCCAGAACAGCCGATCTGTAAGACTCGATCTCTAGCCACAACGTCGCTCCCAGAACAGCCGATCTGTAAGACTCGATCTCTAGCCAGAACATCGCTCTCACAACAGCCGATCTGTAAGACTCGATCTCTAGCCAGAACGTCGCTCTTATAACAGCCGATCTGTAAGACTCGATCTCTAGCCAGAACGTCGCTCTCACAACAGCCGATCTGTAAGACTCGATCTCTAGCCAGAACGTCGCTCTTATAACAGCCGATCTGTAAGACTCGATCTCTAGCCAGAACGCCGCTCCCAGAACAGCCGATATGTAAGATTTTCGATCTCTAGCCAGAACCTCGCTTCCATAACAGCCGATCTGTAAGACTCTCGATCTCTAGCCAGAACGTCGCTCTCACAACAGCCGATCTGTAAGACTCGATCTCTAGCCAGAACGTCGCTCTTATAACAGCCGATCTGTAAGACTCGATCTCTAGCCAGAACGTCGCTCCCAGAACAGCCGATCTGTAAGACTCGATCTCTAGCCAGAACGTCGCTCTTATAACAGCCGATCTGTAAGACTCGATCTCTAGCCAGAACGTCGCTCTCACAACAGCCGATCTGTAAGACTCGATCTCTAGCCAGAACGTCGCTCTTATAACAGCCGATCTGTAAGACTCGATCTCTAGCCAGAACGTCGCTCCCAGAACAGCCGATCTGTAAGATTTTCGATCTCTAGCCAGAACCTCGCTTCCATAACAGCCGATCTGTTAGACTATCGATCTCTAGCCAGAACGTCGCTCTCACAACAGCCGATCTGTAAGACTCGATCTCTAGCCAGAACATCGCTCTTACAACAGCCGATCTGTAAGACTCGATCTCTAGCCAGAACGTCGCTCCCAGAACAGCCGATCTGTAAGACTCGATCTCTAGCCAGAACGTCGCTCACAGAACAGCCGATCTGTAAGACTCGATCTCTAGCCAGAACGTCGCTCTTATAACAGCCGATCTGTAAGACTCGATCTCTAGCCAGAACGTCGCTCCCAGAACAGCCGATCTGTAAGACTCGATCTCTAGCCAGAACATCGCTCTCACAACAGCCGATCTGTAAGACTCGATCTCTAGCCAGAACGTCGCTCTTATAACAGCCGATCTGTAAGACTCGATCTCTAGCCAGAACGTCGCTCTCACAACAGCCGATCTGTAAGACTTGATCTCTAGCCAAAACGTCGCTCTCACAACAGCCGATCTGTAAGACTTGATCTCTAGTCAGAACGTCGCTCTCACAACAGCCGATCTGTAAGACAATCTCTAGCCAGAACGTCGCTCCCACAACAGCCGATCTGTAAGACTTTCGATCTCTAGCCAGAACCTCGCTTCCATAACAGCCGATCTGTAAGACTCTCAATCTCTAGCCAGAACGTCGCTCTCACAACAGTCGATCTGTAAGACTCTCTATCCCTAGCCAGAACGTCGCTCTCACAACAGCCGATCTGTAAGTCTCTCGATCTCTAGAGAAAATTCGTTCCTCTGTCCCCGTCATTTTCAGGACCTTCATGGTAACTTGTGTCAATCCTCTCCTCGGTTTGCCTCTGCCCCCTTTCCAGACACTATACCCTCCATTATAACTTAACTTGATTATACTTGTTTGGGAGAATCTACAAAGTCTGTATACAACCAGTTTATTCCACTTTAAAAATGACTGTGATCATTATATCTATTCTTGAATGCATTAACTTACCCTTCATCCACCACATCCTGCGGCAATGCATTCCAAACTTGTTATAGTCTAATTTATCCTTTCTGTTGATTAATTTGTAAACCTGTATTGCACCTCGAATTATTCTCTTTTCTAGACACTGCAGACCAGTTTTTTAAGTCTCTCCTCATAACTATAATTCTGGAATCCCACTATCATTTTTGTAGCTCTTCTTTGTATCATTTCTATCATGTCTATATCCACTCTGTGATAAGGACTCCACACCTGAATACAAAACTCGAATTTACGTCTCACCAATGATTTATATAGTTTGACTATCACTTCCTTGCTTCGATGTGTAATCTTTCTTTTAATCATACCCAGCATTACATTAGCCTTTTTCACAGTCACCTGGACTTGCTCTCGCACCTTACACGTATGATCTATTATAACACCTTGGTCCCTTTCCTTTTCTATCTTTCTAATATTGTTCACTTCCATCATATTTAATCTTCCCATATGAATGACTGTACATTTGTCTACATTAAACTCCATCTGCCAGCTCACAGACCATTTAGGAATGGTAGCTAAATCTGATCTCAATAGATCAACCTGTGCCAGAGAAGAGACCCTGCTGCATAATGTTTGTGTCATCCACAAATTTTGCAATCATGGATGCGATATCATTATCCAAATCATTTATATATATCAAGAACAAAGTTGGTCTCCAAAACCGATCCCTGTGGCACTCCACTTATAACATCACACCAGTTAGAGTACTCCTTATTTATGCTTACTCTCTGCCTTCTATCTGTTAACCAATTTTCTATCCAACAGGCAACTCCTCCACCTTTACCATGTGATTTCAGTTTCAAAAACAATCCCTGATAAGGTACTCTATCAAAGGCATTTGCAAAATCGAGATAAATAACATCTACTGGCTCTCCAACATTCAACATTTTGGTAACCTCTTCCGTGAATTCTAATAGATTTGTTAAGCACGATCTCCCCTTGGTAAAACCATGCTGACTCTTCTTGATGAGATTAAACTTGTCCAAATGCATAGTTATGTTGTCTTTTATAATAGCCTTTACAATTTTGCAGAGTATGCTTGTCAAACTCACTGGTCTGTAATTGCCTGGATCTGATTTCTTGCTCTTTTTGAACAAGGGATCACACATGCATCTTTCCAATCCCTTGGAATAACCCCATTCTCATTAGTTTGAGAATAAAATTTGAACAATGGTTTTGCCAGCAAGTATCTGAGATCAAATAGCAATTTTGGATGAATACCATCATAACCAGGACTTTTATCCACTTTCAAACATTCCAAGTGGTTTAAAACCATTTCCTCAGTAATGTAGATTGAGTGTAATCCCTCTGTGTATATGTCCTTTGGAAGATATCTAAGTGCTCTGGGATCTTGGAGCAGTCTTCTTTAGTGAAGACTGAGCTGAAATAACGATTAAGTAGATTTGCAGCTTCAACATTTTCTCTTATTATATTTCCCGTACTATCTTGGAGTTTTCCCAGTGACCTTCCCTTATCACAAAGGTCTAGAATGTCACTGGTCACCCATGACCTCCTTTCCGCCTGGTGGTATCCCAGGATCTCTATTGCAGCATCCACAAGAGCTGCGCCAAGAGACTCTGCAACTGTATCTGTATCCAGTTTCTCTCCGAGAGCCAACAGTGGCGCAAATCTCCCTCCCACCCTTGCCTGGAACACTTCGGTGATTTTTGGGGCCATTAGTTTGTCCAGGTCAAACTTTAGCCTGGCCACATCCTTCTTTGCTACTCCCTTCAATCGCAGACGCATGGTCATCACAACCAGATCGTGGTCGCTTCCCACATCAGCCCCGGGGAAACCTCTCGCCTTGTCGGTGTTGATGCTCGATCGGAACCTACCCCGAACCAGTACACAGTCAATCCGGCTGTGCACCCCCCTCCTCCCCCCCCCCCCCCCCGCCTGGGTTATGCCATGTCCAGCGTCTCGACGGCTTGTTTAACCTAAACGTATTTGCCACCAACAGCTGGCCGCACCCTGCAAACTCTAGAAGTCCGAGGCCCTTGTCATTGGTTTCTTTATTTCCGTATGGGCCATATGTTCCCCTCCAGTCATGAACTGCATCTTCTCCAATTGTTGAATTCCAATCACCCTGGACTACCAATATGTCTTTTATTGGCGCTTCGCACATCAGACTCTGGAGCTGATCACAGAATGCCTCCATTTCACAATTCCCGTAGTCCGCAGCAGATGCGCATCAATGCAACATGGTAATATTAAACGGTGCTGCCTTTAGTCGTAAGATGATAAAACGGCTAGATATGCATCTGACTGTGTCTTTATGCACCAGAATCCCCACTCCGTGCAAATGTTTGTCCTCCCTGCCACCGAAATAGAACTTGTGGCCCTCATCCGTGGTAAACTCTCCAAAGCTTTTCCACCGAGCCTCCCATACACCAAGGACGCTCCACCGGTAGCTCTCCATCTCGTGCGTTAGCTCATTGATCTTGCCACACGGGTTCAGTGCCCCAGCATTCCACGCACCTATTGTGAGCCCGTCTCTCCTCAGTTTGACGGCTCCACCAGCAGCACACCTATCGCCTCCGACCTAATTTGGGACGGCAGGCGCGGTCATTGTTAACCCGGGCTGCGACATAGCCGGTATGTTTGATTGTGGTTGTGTCCTCATGTGTTAACGAAAAACTACCCAAGCATGGACTGGACCCATGCATACACCGACGGTTCTGAAACAAACACAACACAGAACGGAGGGACAGGGGTATTTCTGAGCCTACCAAATGGCAGAAAAATAACACTGTCAGGGGCAACTGGAAAATACTCAAGCAATTTCAGAGCGAAGGCAGAGGCACTGAGGGCTGCAGTAGAAGAAATGGTGACAGGCAAAAGAAATGAAAGCCATATAGTCCTGTTTACAGATGTCCTGGCCGTAGTCACAGCACTAAAAAGCCAGAAAAATACTGAACTTAATGATTTAAGAGCAGAACTCTGTCAACTATGCCAGCAGTCCGCACCAAAAAGAGTAGTGGTACAGTGGGTTCCATCCCACTGTAACATCCAAGGCAACGAGGAGGCAGACAGACTGGCAAAAGAAGGTGCAAGACTACCACAACCAGACCTTAGTGTGACCTACGAAGAGTTAAAAAGGCTTATTAGAGCTAGATAGATACATGACCAAATGGGAAACAGAACATACCGGCTACACAAGAAACGATGCCTATTACCAGTTGAACAGAAGAGAGCAGGTCGTGGTCTTCAGACTTCGCACTGGCCACAATAGACTGAGGTACCACCTATTCAATAAATTGAAGATAGGTGGCACTGACGAATGCTCGTGTGGTACCGGGAAAATGACCGCTGAAAATTTGCTGCAAAACTGCCCGACATACGAGGATCAGAGAAAGCACATGTGGCCATCACCAGTGGCAACACTAGACAAGCTCTATAGCAGTGTCGACAGCCTCAGGATGACCGCTGCTTTTTTCGAAAAAAATACAGGTTGACGTCTGACAGCGTACGAAGAAGAAGAAGAAGTGTCCTCATGTGTGAATCTTGAGAGGTTTTCTCTTGGCGGAGCCCATCTCTCCAAGCCGGTGCGGGCGAACATCTGCATCTGACCTGCGGCAGCGGGCACTGTGTCATGTGTTTGTGGATTTTAAGAAGGCGTTTGATAGGGTATGGCATAAATCGCTTTGGGCAACCATGGGGATGTATAATATCAACGGAAATATTATAACTGTCCTTGAACACCTGTATGACAAGGCGTCTGGTGCAGTTCTTATGAGTAGAAGGCGAGGGGACTGGTTTCGCACATCGGTTGGTGTGTGATAGGGGTGTACACTCTCTCCAACTTTTTTCAATATATTCCTTGAAGGAATTATGAGTGAGGCACTTGGAGGTCACGTTGGATTGTCAAGATAGGGGACCTTCGTTTTGCAGATGATATCGACGGGTTGGCGGGTTCAGAAGCAGAGCTCTAGGAATGGAGCAGAAGATTCGATGAAACATCTCTTGACTATGGTATGGAGATAAACGCTGGAAAGACAAAATTAATAACCAACAAAGCCACGGGCTTCAACGGCAGGATAAAAGCTAACGGTCAGGAACTCGAAGTGGTTGACCGTTTTAAATATCTTGGGTCGAATGTCAGTGATGAAGGATCAAAATGTGAGGTGCTGGCCAGAATGGCACGGACAATGGCGGCGCTTGCACGGCTTAACAAAAACTGGCAAGATGGGCGGTTGGCACTATGCGCGAACGTCGGATTGATGTGTACATTGGTCCTGTCAGTGTTCCTCTATACGTGTGAGACATGGACAGTTACAGCTGACCTTCAACGAAGGATACAGGCCTTGGAGATGAGATGTTTCCGAAAACTTTTAAACGTCAGGTACAAAAATCGATTTACAAATGAGGAAACACGAGATAGAATTACAACAGCAATAGGGCCTTTCTAAGACCTCTTGGCAACTGTCAAAAGAAGGAAACTCACTTGGTACGGTCACATATCGAGATCAAATGGTCTTGCAAATACGATCCTGCACGGAAAGATGCATGGCGGACGACGAAGAGGACGGCCCAAAAAGAGATAGGGGGGACAACATAAAAGAATGGACCGGTCTCCGACAAGAAGAGTCGCAGGCAGCGGCATCTGACAGAGAGGGGTGGCGTGGGGTTATGAGGATGTCTTCGTGTGTGCCCCAACGACCTCACCGGTTACGGGGTGACCTGACTTGACCTAACCTTGGAGTGGACCTACGGTATCTTTTGTTCTCAATTTAGGAAAAACATAGGAAAAAAAAACTCTTGCTATCAGTTTTGATGTTTTGTCTTTTTCAAAGTCAATATTTGCAGAGCTATTGACTTTATAAGATTTTTGTATTTCCATATATGTTTCATTAGACTTTCCATCATCTACATATTTTTTTCCAAGCTTTATTTTTAGCTCTTCTACCCTTAACCATGGATCGAATTGTGCATTTTTTCTTTTTGGGGTTCAATCTCCCACTTGGAACAAACACTCCGGCGGACCATTCGTGTGCTAGGTGTGTCGCCAATGCTGTTGACGTTCTGTATTTCTTCAGTTCCTCACTTACACCTACAATCTTAGAAAAAGTCACCATAGACATTCAGACACGAAACCAACTACTTGGGTAGAAGTCGGGTGCCGTCCGGGAAAAGTGACTTTGGTTGCTCATTGAAATATTTGGTCACCAAGGCCGTCATGTTCTGCAACTGAGTCGAATCGTTGTCCCTTTACACAATTTGTTTAGGGTCTGAAAAAATGAAAGTCACACGGTGACAGATCATGGCTATAGGTTGGGGACATGCTTGCTGTTTACTGCACAGCTCAAAATAGTTGCATCACGACACTATGCGCAACAGAAATCCACCACCGTCCGCTTCGTAATGCAGCAAGTGGTTTAAACTCTATCCCAAGCGTCACGGCGAATTCCTCTGTTAGTGAATGTAAGCTCCGACGACAGTCCATCCGTACTGCTACATCAATATCGGCGATAGCGTCTTCTGTTGCAACAATATGCGCCTGACCTGGTCGTGGAAGATCTTTCGTTAATTCGCTTCCTTCGTGAAACACCCATGTCCAGTCCTTCAACAATATGCGCCTGACCTGGTCGTGGAAGATCTTTCGTTAACTCGCGTCCTTTGTGAAACACCCATGTCCAGTCCTTCACTGTTGCCTTCAACATACTTTTATCATTATACACTGATTGCATTCTGCGACGAATATCGACTGGTCGACATCGTTCAGCTGTTAGAAACTGAATCGCCGCTCGTTGATCAACGCCGGATGGATTCCGTATCCCACCCGCCATTTTCTCAACGGTCTGCAGCATAAACTATGAAAGCCAGGATAATGAAGACGTGCACGCTTTTACGTGCTTATAAAGGGTAAGATATGGCGTCATCATGCTACTTGCGCGTACGTCCACGTGGCGCAGCAGTGCACGTTTCATTTGAACGCGCCTCGTGTATATATATGGCTTGGTAAAGGGGTAGCCCGGATGACCTCCGCCATGATGTCATCATTCGTGCTGATTTTCGAGACGACATTGACTCGATAGCATGGCGGATTTCTGAGGACAGGAAGTCTGGAAAAGGAGGTAAAGTGGATTGGAGAGAGCTCTGATGATCTAAACAGCTTGCTATAGTGTGCTTTCATTATTGACTCCATTCCTAGCCTTGACGTTGTGCGAGACCGAACGGAAGCTTTCAGACAAGGAATACTTATGTGGTATTCGGCAAGGCTACGCGTAGCTAATTTGATGCTGCGTCAGTCCAGCAGCTTTCAGACAAGGAATGATTCGGTGGTGTTCAACAAGGCTACGAGTAGCTAGTTTGATGCTGCGTCAATTTCCAGCATCTTCTAAGAGACGTTCGCGGGCAAAGTTTTCATGATCTTCTTTGAGTTTTGGGCGGCAGATCTTGCTTAGGGTGGTGAAGGCTGTGTGGTTGTCTGGAGAACGAGCCATCTTATGTCGCTCCTCTAGCAAAACTCGAGTGGCAGGTGAAATGCGATTTGTGGTGTGAGTGGGTGCTGGGAGACTGGCTGACTTCGAAATGAATGTGATTATTGCAATCAGATTTGCATAGTTAGCGTCGGTGTCGATAGAAGCTCAGAGTTGCTTGCTAGCTGATAGGGTTGTAGCAATTGAGGGGTCGATGAGCGTATCTGGTTCCCGGTGTGATCGCTGCTGCTGGAACTTTACACGTTTTAGATCAAAGTAGAAACGGGCACGGAGGAGGCGATGGTCGCTTCCAGTACAGAAGGAACCAACCACTGAGACATCAGTTGCCGATCTACGATTGGACAAGGCGTGGTCAATTTCATGACGATGAAGTCCACTGGGTCCAACATGTACCTCTTGTGGATGGATTCCTGGAAAAAGCTGTTACAGGGGAACAGTCGATTTGATTCACAAAAAGTGGCCAGTCTGTCACCTGCGTCGTTTCTTGCTTCTCCAGAGTGTGACTCACATAGATTTCATCAAGTTTGCGAGGCCCTGTTCTATCCATAGCCCACAGTTTTATACGGTATCTTCATTCGAGAAGAACAGCTGTTGCATGGCACAATTCGATGACAACAATCTTGCACAAGAATAAAGGCAAAGATGATCTTAGAATTCAATTACTTTCCTACAAACTGTTTACAAAATGCATCCTTGCCAGAGTACGCACAACTCTCGAAGGATCGCAACCAGTCGAACAGGCAGGCTTTCCGCGTTCGTACAGCCCAATTGACCGAATTTAAATCTGCTGCCGCCTTATTGAGGCAGCCTGAGAGTTCCAGACGCCTTTGATATTCTCCTTCATCGACTACAAAAAGGCTTTTGATTTGGTAGAACCATGTTGTGTCTGGCGTTCGCTGTTAAAACAAGGTACCGATCCTGGTTACATCAGAATTCTCGCCAACAGTTACACGAACTGCACTACCACATTTCGTCCTTTTCAATTTCCAATGGTGGTACACATTCTAAAGAGGGTCCGCCAAAGCGATCCTATTTCACCGAACCTCTTCTCTGCATGTCTGGAATCAGCCATTAGCTGATGCAACTGGGACACCTCTGGCAACCTTATTGACGGCAGACGTCAAAATTATCTTCGATTTGCCGATGACACAGTGCTCATCACAGAGTCAGCAGCAGAAACCAACCAAATGATGCAGCTACTCAATGGAGAGAGCAAGAAAGCGGGACTGTAGATGAATGTCTTGAAAACCAAAGTGTTGCGCAATCGTTTCGCCACTTGTGATCCAGTTTTCCTTGGCGAGGTACGATTAGAAGAGTACATTTATCTTGATCGCCTTCTCAAGGTGGAGAATAACCTGGAACCTGAACTGACAAGACGTCGCCGCGCGGGTTGGGCAGGCTTCTTTGTCTATGAACTCGGTCCTGGACGATCGCCATGACCAAGACCTACGAGCATTCATTTTCAATTCCACTGTACTCCTTGCGATGAGCTACGTGCTGAGACGTGGACACTAACATAATCACCAGAGGACAAATTGAGAGTTACCCAGGCCTCCCTTGAGAGATGCTTGGTCGGAATCACTCTCCGAAACCAACGTATGCAAGGTCTCTACAATTCTGACATAAGACGATTGTTCCTGGTGAATGATGCGGTAATCTATGCAAACAAGGCAAAATATAGATGGGCAGGTCACATGTTGCGACGAAACGATGGTTGATGAAGCACAGCGAATGCAGTCTGGTACCCCAGAGGTAAGAAGAGACTGCGGGGAAGACTTCCAATGCGTTGGTCAGACTCCCTTGTTGTACGCTGCAACATCCGAGAAGCCTCTAGAGGATCACTTATCACGCAGTGGCCCAAGACAGATTCCACTGGAGGCGAAGTTGGGACCCGCAGCTAATCCGAGGAACGGGTCATCAAGATCAAGATATATATATATATATATATATATATATATATATATATATATATATATATATATATATATATATATATATATATATATATTGTGCATGATGATATTGTGAGTCGTAGCCCTAAGAGATGGGTTCTTGAATATTTTACGGATTTCACGGCTGCTGTTAAACCGTTTTCTCCCGCTGGTCGGTTCATGGCAGGGTCGTAGAACCGGATATTACGTGGCAGATTTGATAATTTTTATATTCGACATTTCTGTAATGTCTATCATTGTGAGCCATAACCAGAACAACCTCTACTTTTTATTTCCTTTGCCACAATTGTACTCACAATTTAGCACATGCATTTTCCGGCATACTGATGAATGTAGCCAAGCAGAGTATCGTGTTGGTTGTTGGAGGATATTACGCAATATTTAAATTGTAAAAAGTTGCCATTTTGGCATGTGTTGCTAAATTTAAAAAAAAAATTATTCCCAAGTTTAGTACACAAATAGAGGGATAGAATTGCTTAGGCTATACTGGTAAAATATTATGTAAAATATTGCACACAAAAAAGACTACGTCCAAGAACGTTATGGAGTAAAATAAACAACATTTGACCAATTTATATAAAAGTCATAATGTGAATAGCCAATATACGACAACCTCTTCATAACGATAAACAGGAGAAAGATGACTTGGTATGAACACGTCTTGAGGTCCAATGGACATGCAAATACCATACTACAGGGCACAGTACAAGGCAAGCGAAGGCGAGGACGTCCGAATAAACGAAGGGAATACACTGTCCATGAATAGACTAACCTACGATCTGACGAGGCATAAAAAGCAACCGCAGACAGAGAGGGATGGTGCAGATTGTAGAGGTGTCAGCAGGGGTGCCCCAACTATCTCAAGAGGTTAGGGGAAGAACTGAACTGAATTATTCTAAAACATTATAGAATAGAAAATCAGATTGAAAAAAAAGTGACATGCTCATTAACACTTAACGTTAATCACTGGAATTGTTATTTATGTATAGGGAAGGGAAAAAAAACCATGTTATAGAATTTCTAAATGAGCACAGTTTGATCGATTTGATGGTGCTCTGTCGCAGACGTTAAAGGTGTATAAAATAATATGAGAAAATAACAATAATAAAACAATAATATAATACGAAGACAACCCAAATGAGCCCCGTTACAAAATAAATCACAATGACTTCCCCTGACCAAAAGCGGGAAGTTCATGTTTGGTAGAGATCAGTTCGGTCGGTCTCACTCAGTTATTGCTGAAACCACTAGAAGAAACATCAGAGGATTGTTAATTCACTTATTATGAAGGATGACTGTGATGGCTGGCTGTCTAAAGCACGCCCACCTAAGGTTTGTATTTCAATCAATCAAAGACCTGTTAGTTCCCTGTGGAGCATATGTCCTCCTCAACACTCCAGTCAACACTCAACTCAACAAGAGTCAAGTGTGAGTGTAGGTACTTTAGTGGAATTTTCAAATTGACTCTACAGCATTATACAATGAACACAATTTTGTTACAAATACTTGCCGAGTCAGTCTTTCTTCTATCATCGTGAACCAATTCTGTACACGTCTTGTTTCTTGCCTTTATTATATTTGCTTCTAGTTCCCTCTTCCATGAGTGTCTTGGCCTTTCTCTAGGCTACGTACGGACTAGGTCTTCCTCTACTTCTCTCAAGTCTCAGTCTCTTGCCCTGTGGATTCCAGCTCGGCTCAGATCATGTCTGGTACCGTAATGTTATCTATCCACTCACTGGTTTCCGTATGTGTGGCCTATCAATCACCATCGTTTCCTCAGTATTTCATGCCCTACTGCCAAGGGCATTTATCCCGTTTTCCCTACCAGTTCCACCATAGTAATCTTGTACCATTTTATTTGGCCCAGGTAACCATTTACGAAAGTCTGTACCGTTTTGTACCTTTTTCATAAAGATCTCAGGTATTACCTGTGTAATGCACTCCATGTTTTAGAGCCATAATAAAGCCCATATAATATAATAATAGAACGGATTTTACGTTGAAGATTTTTATTTTGGTGGTTGTTTTAATTTCTTTTGACTTCCATAAATTCATCAATGCAATGAAAATTGAAAGCTCTTCTTGCCTTCTGTATTCCTAACCAGAACATATCAAATTAATATCATACATCGTTTTAGTAATATAATATATCTATTATTCTATATTATATTGAGTTGCTGCCAATCATGTATGTTAAAGACTCCACATTGTAAAGGTGGGTGGTTCCCAACCCAATTCTATCATTGTCAATTGCATTTATTTTAAAAATCTGTGTTTTGTCTCTGGGTGTTTTTAGCCCCAATTGTACTCAAATTGTAGTGACCTCTCTTCGAGTATGCGTATCTTATTTTGCATGATCTGGTTGTGGATATGGGACAGAATAGCCTAATCATCAGCAAAGTCGAGATTAAGTTGTCTCGTCAATGTAAATTTAATACCGTTGTTGCTTTACGATAATATCGACTTCATAATCCAGTCAATGGCCAACAGGAAGACTAATGGTGATAGCAGACAGCACTGCTGAATCCCCGTTCTTATTTCAAAGGATTCAGAAAGCTGACCTTCATGGAGGACTCAGCATCTTGTTGCCTCATATGTTTTCTGGATTATATTTGAGAATTGTAGGGGCACTTCCTAGTGTTAAAGCAACTTCCATAGTGATACCTTGTCCAAGCTGTTAAAAGCGTCCTCGTAGTCCACAAATCCAATAAGCGGCGATCTCCATTCCACTCTTTGTTCAATTATTATTCTTAGTGTTGCTATCTGATCTGTACAGGACCTGTTTTGTCGAAAGCTGACCAGCTTACCCCTCAGCTGGTCATTTATGGCCTTTTTAAATTTCTCTAGGATGCTCCTGTTAAAAATGTTCCTGGGTACCGATAATAACTTTAAGGTTTGTATTTGGTTTGTCGCTAATAACAAAGTTATCGCTTTTGAATTTGATTCAAAATTTTTCAACATGACTCCAGTCATTGAAGATGGAAGTGACTGAAGTCGTCATACGAGGCATGTTCAAATGAAACCCGACCCAGTGGCTTTATTACAAACATATGAAAGTTACATCATATGGTGGGACAGAATTAAATTTAGCAATTGTTATGAAGCAAACATGCCACAGGTTTAGTCGGAAAAAGTGGCCATAGGCATCCAGATATGCGTTCCACTGCTTGGGTAGACAGTGGATGCCGTCCGAAAAAATAACTTTTGTTGTTCTTTGAACCACTTGGTCATCGAGGCCATGACGTCTTTATTTGAGTCATAAATTTTGTTAAGGGTCCAAACAAATGGAAGTCACAAAGGGACATATCTGGGCTATAGGATGGATGTGACAGTACTTCTCACCTTTTCTGTGCTAATGCTTTCTGAACAATGTTTTCGACATGGTTGTGCAACAGAATCACACCATACGAAAGCATGCCAGATTGTTTATTCTTGATTGCTGTTTGCAGCTTGTCTAGTGTGTCATTCTAGCAGATGGTATTGATTTTTATGCCAGGCTCTTTAAAGTCTACCAACAAAAGTCGATCATGGTAAAGAAAAAACCTGTCAGCTTAACCGTACCAGCGGAAATGTGTGACTTGAATTATTTTGGTTTAGGTGATCCGGGATGTTTCCATTGCATGCTGGGAGTTTTGCTGCTTGGCTTAAAGTGGTGGCACCACAATTTATCCCCTGCCACTATGCGCAAAAGAAACAGATCATCCTCCTCTTCGTATCGCAGCAAGTGGTTCAAACTGCATCCCATATGTTTTCTTATGGTGGTTGATCAGCAACCGAGGTACCCATTGTGAACACACCTTCCAATACTTTATTTTCTTGAGCTGTCCTTGCGACACCGCAAATTCCTCTTGCTAGCGACCGTAAGCTCCGGCGATGGTCTACCCGAATTGTTGCGTCAATTTTGGCGATGGCATCTTCTGACTCAACAATATGCGCCTGACCTGGTCTCGGAAGATCTTTCGTTAACTCACGTCCTTTTTTAAACATCGTTGTCCAGTTCTTCACTGTTGTCTTCGACACACTTTTGTCACCATACACTGCCTGCATTCTGTGATGAATGTCAGCTGGTCGACATCTTTCAGCTGTTAGAAACCAAATCACTGCTCGCTGATCAACTCTGGGCGGATTCTGAATGACACACGCCATGTTTTCAACAGACTGCCGAGAAAACTATGAGTCGGAGGATAATGAAATTTTGTAAACTTGACGGTTGGTATGTGCTGTTTTCACCAGAAGTGACGTCATCATGCACATCGTACCTATGTTCACTTGTTGCAGTTAGGTCCGGTTTTATTTGAACACGCCTAGTATTATTTTGATGAATTATGATTATCTATACCACGTCGATTTGATATGAGATACACTGGTATAATACACAAAAAGTCTACAGGTGTGGTTGGGAGGTCGCAAGATAGGATCTTCCACTAGCACTTACATACACTCATTCTAAAAAGCGCCTTATTGCACCTTGTCTTGGGCCTTGGTTGGGGTTGACCATTGATTGATGATTGAGATCGCCCTAACTATCATAGGTACATACAGATGCATCTAAGCACTGGTTAATACATCCTGATATCGCCTAAAAGACTACGGTTTGGGGTGGAAAGGACATGCCTCTAGAATACAGTAGAGGCAAACCTTTTACGCAAAACATTTTTTTTTTAAAAGGTGATATTGGACAGTTGGTATAGCCATCACCCGCTCGATTCCAAGGTCAAGCTCTGTGGAGATACCAATTTCCTCATGCGGACCACTGCTTTCTTAAGAGAAGTTCAAGTTGACATCTGAAAGCATGCAACAAAGAAGAATAATTCAAATTTTGATTAATTCCACAGTACTGTCAGTACAGTGTATATAAACAGCGACAGTAGCATAAATATAAATAATAATGATCATTAATGATTGACTCCAAATAACTGAGTTGTGACTCTTAGTTGAGTGACAACCAGACAGCACAGGTACGTAGAACTGTACGTCAGTACAGTAGTTATACTAGTACGTCTATGATGAATCTTAGCAGCAATAGTGGACAGATCAAAACAAACAAAATTAAAATGCAATTTCACATTTTATTTTCTACAAATGATTAAATTGGTCAAATCAGAGACAACCATCACTTTCTTGATCAAAGTAAGCTAGTGATCCTGTTCCTCACAAGAAGAGGGGATTACAGATTGAATGGCGACGCACAGATGTTAAAATTGGCACACATGTGTTTGTGTGGGAAAGTAGCATGGACAGCCGAACATATCCTGGAAGGTCGTTGTATGCTTAGCAAATTGCTTAGTGAACACTGGCCCACAGAGATGAACCTCCACACATAGCTGTTTGGAAGCCTTGAAGACCTCCACTACAGCAACCTCTTTCTGGAGAACTTGACTTCATATGTAGATGAAATGTAAAAAATGTGGCGGTCGATGAGATTAAATTAGCAGTAAAACTTTTCGTCAATAGTCCCTTAGCTGCAATATCAGAGTTTGTTTCACTGATTGTTCACTTTTTTTCCATCAGACACTGCTCAAGCCATCTGTGGCTGCCAGACAGAAAGGCCCTTTGTCAAGAAGCACCCCACCTCGAAGAATGGTCATAAAAAAAGCTACAAGTAATCAGGCCATATCATATTTAACTCAGAACTCACCACCTCCTCCACAACTGATGACGGCAAGAAAACAAAGCACTGTTATGGATTACTTTGGGGTGAAAGAAGGTATGCATATATGGTATGCAATTTTAAAATAAAACCACTACTGTTGAGGCAGTGTTTCCTAAACTCTTAGATGTCGCACATTCTCTTATCATCAATGCACATCGCTTCTTTTGGGGCATATGCCATTAACAACCCTCCTTTAGCAAGTTCTGTTTTGACCTGCCTTTTCTGCCTCTCTCTCTCCTTCTCCAGTTGAAGTCCAGGGACCAATGTTCATTTTGTCTTGTTTCCATGTGTTTCTTGGTCTACCCATATTCCCCTGTGGATTCCATGTCAAGGCATGTCTGACCACATTTGATGTTGATTTCCATAGTGTATGACCCATCGAACCCCATTTCCTATGTGTGATATGGTGCTTCACTGGTGATTGTTGGTTCCTTTCCCATAGATTTTCATTCCTAACAATGTTTTGTCAGTTTGTACCAGTTATCCTCTGTAGACATTTATTGACGAATGACTGGAGCTCATCCTCTGTAGACATTTATTGATGAATGACTAGAGCTCATTTCTTTGGCTATCTTCATCACCACTTATCTGATACAGTTCTAACATTCCATGGGGCTATTTTCTTTTGTTTCTTGGTAGTGAGCTTCCTTGCGGCTTTCACTACACTGCGTCAAACTTCTTATATTCTTGAGGCCCATTCTTTCCCCAGACAGTTTGTTTTTGTTTGGTTGTCAATATTTTTGGTTGTTTGGATGTCAATGTTTTTGGTTGTTTGGTTATCAATGTTTTTTTTAACCAGCTTTGATTTTATGAACGTGGGTGGTTGCCCTTGATGCTGTTGGTGAGTTGTTTGTTTTTAGTCTAATCTCTCCTCCTTGACCTGTCTAGTTGAGAGACCCTTCAAGAAGCATTTGCCTCCTCTGGCACGCAGTAAAACTGGATTGTTGAGGACATTGATTCCTTTTCAGCAAAGGCTTTGATGCAGGAGATAAGAATGACTAAGAAGGGTTTTATACTGCTCTCCCATCCTATTGAAATTGTAAGCCACAAAAAAATAAGAGACGACCTACATCTATGGGTAGAAGATGGTTAAGTATGATGGATTTAAATTCACATAATTGAGTTATCTACCAAATATCTCGATCTTGATGATTCGTCCCTCAGTGTAGGTGCGGGTCCCAACTTCGCCACCAGCGGACCCTGTCCTGGGCCATGGAAGTCCAGTGAGTGGTAAGGCATCTTGAATATTGCAGCATACAGCAAGGGAGTTGGACCAACGCATTGGTCTTCCCAGCAGTCCCTTCTTTCCCGGGGGTACCAGGCTGCCGTCGTTGTGCTCCATCAACCATCGTTTCGTCGCAACGTGTGACCTGCCCATCTATGATTTGCCTTGTATGCATAGATTACCACATCCTTCACCAAGGATAATCGTCCTATGCCAGAATTATGGAGACCTTGCATATGTTGGTTCCAGAGATTGATTCCGACCAAGGAGGCCAGGGTCACTCTCAATTTGTCCTCTAGTGATTTTGTTAGTGTCCACATCTTAGCACTTTTCAGGGCGCACAAAAGAGTGTACAACAACAATGCTCACCAGATTTGGACCTGAATATGCTTTACAAAGGAGGGTATTGTACAGTACACTGTTCATGGAAATATTAAGTTTTGTTTCTTCTTCTTGTCATCATTTAAAATAAAATATTTGTTGCTCATTTCAGTTAAGTGCAAGTCAGGAATCAAGGAAATAGCTGCATTAAGGAAAGAACGAGCACCATTAACCTGCACCTTCCGTATACAAAAACTCAATTGTGAGCAAGTCCTTGAGACAACAGCACTAGAGAACAAAGTTTACGAAGATAGAGACTTCAGTCACAGCCTTTACCAAAATGTTGTGAATAATTCATCTTTATTTGCAGAAAGTTGTAATGCTGTAGAAGGAAAGGATTTGACTAGCTATGGAAATTCTCATACACTTCATGTGCATCCAGAAAAAAGATTGGATTCTGTCATAAAAGACTCTGAAAACTGCTGTACCAAAAGTGGTTGTAGTTGTAACAAAGAGAACTGTTTGCAGGATTGTGAAATGGTATGTCCGTCACACCTATTTGTGAAAAGAACAACCACTACTTGTTACAAAGAAGAGCTTGTTGAGGAGGTATCTAATTCTGAAATCTTTTATGAGAAGAACGGTTGTAGAACTACAAATGTTCCTGACCAGTTTTTAACATTTTCTGAGGGACTGAGGTTTCTGTCCAGTGAAGACAAGATAAAATGTGATAATAGTGAAGGATTCTGTTCGGGTCAGACTCACAGTCTATTTAAAAAGAACAGGGTTCCCTACAGAAACAACTCTGTTGTGCATAGCAATTGTGAAGATCTGTGCAAAGATAGACGTGACCGGCTTGTCACAGAAATTAGTAACAAGCATGGAAAGCTGCCGTCATACCAAAAGTTGCAGCACAAAGAAGCTGGAGAGATGGGCATACAATATTCTTATTGTGCTGGTCTTGCTTTGAATGACATGCAGGCTGACGTTCAAGGCGTTCTCCCAATTCAAGAACTGAAAGAACTCCATAACTCATTCTCTAGTCATACAAACAGTTGTTCAGAACAGGGTTTAAGAGGTCTAGACAACATAGACCTCCCATTATCTAACTCTTCAAATGATGAAGCAGTTATTCCAAGAGATTTTGAGGATATGAAAGTCTTAAAGCTGCAACAGGGGGCTGGGCCTGACAGGAATTGTCACCATTTTACATTGAAAGGCTCCGTCGCTGATTCAATTGTATATAATAGCAACGATACAGACATGCATACTTGTCTTACAATGAAATTGAATACACCACATTTTTCAGAGGAGACTTTCACTGCTACAAGTGTTAGTCTAAATGCTGCATCCATGGATACTCCACTTTTTACAGAGGCGTCTTTCAATGTTGCAAGTGTAAATTTTAAAAGTAGCGAGGCATTCCAGAAATTACATTTTATAGAGGGTGTTTTCAATACTTCAGGTGTAAATAGAAGTATTGAGGTATCCATGAATACCCCTAATTTTACAGAGGAATCTTTCACTGTTTCCAATGCTCACGATGATGATGATTCAGATTTAAATGCCTCTACATGTCGCCAGTGGTCCGTTCTGAGAAGTCATCAGTTTCAAGTGAAAAAACAGGAATACTTGTCAGACATTGGAACCATAACATTTTCTGAAAATATTGAATGACTTGACATTTTGTTGGTACTTTATTGTTTTAAGCTCAACATTTTATTGATCATTTATTATCAAACTCAACATTTTGTTGGTCATTTATTATCAAACTCAACATTTTGTTGGTCATTTATTATCAAACTCAACATTTTGTTGGTAATTTATTATCAAACTCAACATTTTGTTGGTCATTGTCTTTTTTAGTCTTTTCTTAAACCCTCACACTGGCCCCCATCTATTTGTCTTCCTTCCCCCCCCGCCTCCCCCATTCTTCCATCAGTTCTCTTCCCCCCTCTCTTATATCAATATCACGCCCTCCCGGCTTATATTGCCTTCTCATTGTTCTCCTATCTGGACCACTATTTGGCCACGCTTGGCTTATCAGGCATATTCCGCCACTTTTTGTTTGACCGCTCCTATTTCAGTTTCTATCGAGTACTTGGCACGACCGGTCGCTTAGACAGAAAGCGTCTCCCACATGAAACAGATGAGTTGACCATTTTTTTCTTATATGTTGATTTGTTAGTTCAGTGTTGTTGTCCCTGATGAAGGCCTATTGGTCGTAACGTAGGTTTTGTTTGTGTTCTCGTCTCGGTGCGGTATCTGACCATACCCATTTTAAAATTTTGATTAAGCTCAACCTTAATCAACTTTTACTAGTTTTTTTTCATGTTTTTTTCCCTCTTTTTTAGTATGTGGTTTATTTACATCTGCATAGTTTCCACTTTATTAGTGTTCACTGTGTAGCATTGATCTTTCTTTCACTTTAAAAAAAAGGTATGTATCTGCAAATTTGTCTCTTGCATAAATGTGTTTGTGCTTGGTAGTTCACATACAGGTCCATCAAGTATCTCTGTGGGCCATTGAATTTGTCTCTGTACATCATATTCTGGACAGTTCTAGTCTGGGGTGCTGCATGTACACATGGCAGAGTTGTCAATCTTCAATTTTGTGTACATGTGGCTGTGGAGTCAGTTGTGTCTTGTTCTGTTCATCTTATTGTAATCGTCTTGTGTTAATGTTGGTGGCTCTCTGATTGATTTGATCAACCTTTTTTTTTTTTTTTTTTTTTGGTATTTAACTGGTACATCCGGTTACTCGCCTGCGGCACCTTCCCTTGCCAGCCGATCTGTTCTCTCGTTTCCCGGAATTCCACAATGAGACAGTATCCGCTGCACGACCATCTTACTGTAGCATCCATATCGTCATCATGAAGCATGTCCTTTGCAGAATGTCGCTATCATGACAACTGATGTGTGTGAGACTTGATCCCTGGCCAGCTCTTCTACCTCTGCTACTGTCAACCCCTGAGCCTTTGTAATGTTCCTTGTCCTCCGACTGACTTTTTTTGCCATCTACCATACCCTCCAGTATCGTTTTTTCTAGGCCAATGCGACATTTAATGTGGCCATAGTATGTTAATTTCCTAGACGTAACGATGTTTACTAGCCAGTTTTGTTCTATATCGAGCTCCTGTAGGATTTCCGCATTTTTCTTTTTCACTATCCGTGGTATTTTGAGCATTCTCCTTTAGCATTTTAGCTGGAATATTCAATCTTCTTCTTTCGTTCGCTTTAAAATATTGTCTATATCTGCAATGTTGTCTTTTGTAGTTCACATACAGGTCCATAAAGTTTCTTTTCCGGTGTTGTTTCTATGGGCCAGTGAGATTTTCTCTGTATATCATATTCGGCGCAGTCTTGTAGTATGTGCTCTGCTGTCTGGGGCGCATGTACACATGGCTGAGTTGCCAATCTTCATTTTTGTGTACATGTGGCTGAGGAGTCGGTTGTGTCCTGTTCTAAGGTCAATCTTCCTCCTTAAGGTTTGTGTGGTTGACCATATCTCGTATCCGTACGTTGGTTCTCACTTGGGAGATGCAAATTCCCAGTATCTTATTTTTTTGTCATTGTTCTACCATAAGTTCGTCATTTGAGTTCATCTTTGTAGTGCCATGACCATACTTCTCATGTCATATTGACAATCTGCGTTGTTGCTTAAAGTCGAGCTGAATACTCAAAACTACAATGTTCTGAAATTTGTGTTTATCTTTTGTTTAACTTTAGGTCCTGGTCTTCGCCTTGTCAATGCTGATTGTGTTAGTTTTGCTCATGTTTATGAACAGATTTTGTTCCTCGCTGTGCCGTTTGACTTCATGATCATCTGTTCCAGCCCCGAAGGACTTTTCTAGAGGACATCTGTAGTTCTGGTATTACATTTCTGCCAGCAGTGAACCGGTCAAACATTTCATTCCTGCCAGCAGTGAACTAGTAAAACATTTCATTCCTGCAGGTATTGAACCGGTAAAATATTTCATTCCTGTTAACTGTGAACCGGTCAAACATTTCATTCCTGGCAGCAGTAAACCGGTCAAATATTTCATTCCTGCCAGCAGTGAATTGGTCAAATATTTGATTCCTTTCAACTGAACCCGTCAAACATTTCATTCCTGCCAGCAGTAAACTGGTCAAACATTTCATTCCTGCCAGCTTGGTAATGGATCGACCTGACTCAGTCGCTCTACTTTAACCATGACGTGTAGAGGTCTACATATTAACCTATGATGTGTAGAGGTCAACTTTAACCCATGATCTATAGAGGTCTACATTAACCCATGATGTGTAGAATCCTTAACCCTTTGAACCCTGGTCACCTGGCCTGTAAAACCCCCTTTGCCTGGGCTCCTGAAGTAAAAATGTCAAAAATAGACACCTGAACAAAACTAGTTGCAATGACAAAACTATGTGCTCTGTTTCAATATTTTATCTCAAATAGACTGGTCTGATCATCTCCAATATTCCTGCTTATTGTGCCAGTCCTCCCAGCAAGTACCCATCCTTTAGGCAAAGATAAGTTTCACAATGTTTACACCAACGTTTTGTCTTGACCTTTTGTAGGCCATGTCATGTTTGGGAAGTCCTTGACATGCTTGTTAAATTTAAATGCGCATACTACACAAACGTTATTTCCTGTAGCTTATGGAGATATTTATGGATGATGTGAACCAACATTTTGCAGTCGCTGTTCCATAATCCCCAATGAGGGATAAACAAACTTTGTTCATAAACATCCCAAATGTCCTATAGCGTCTTCCTCTTGTATTGTGGGGACTATAATGATCCATAAGTATGTAGGCATTATTACATGCCCACAAAGAATTTCACAATTAGCGGTCTTGGCCAGTGATAATGCCAACGTGTCTTGTTGAGACGACAAATTTGTTAGTTCACATCTGTGCCCCCCATGAAAGCATTATATAGTCAATACAAAGTTGAGGAGTTGGAACATCTACAGCTGTTCCATCCTTTCTTCTCCTTCTAACAGTTCCAATTTCTGTTGGGTTGTGGTAGTTAGATATAAAATTTACAGGCCTTTGATCCATCCAAACAAGGCATACAATGCTATTATGGTAAATAAATTATGAATGGCCCCTGTCCATTTTCTTCTTTCCTGCCAGTACTTTAGGGTAAAATTTCCTATTTGTCATTGCTGTACCTACAGCAAGTGTACCCTAATCAGTGTACAGCTTGTCAAAGAGAGTTACACTGTTGTAGAATTTGTCCATAACAATATGGTTTTTGTTTACCAAATTCCCTGAAGTTAAAATTCTGATGACTCTACCAACACCACCAAGTTCTGGAATAATAATTGTCTGCTTTTCTAGTGTAGATTTCCAGATTCAGAATATAGTCAGAGCTTGCTTCACAAGCCTTTATTCCTCCACATCAACAAGATGAAGAAAAGTCCAGAGAGCAAGGTCCATCACAGTGCGGAAACCGGGAGTATGATACATGAAGTTAGAAGACAAGCTAGACCAGTACTCCTCGTAACGTGGTTTACTCACACTGTGTTCCATTCGAATATGCAGTCCAAAGAATGCTTTCATCTCTGGCACTGCTACACTTTTATAATTTTTGGCATAGTAGCTGGTTGGTTTCTTGCTCCTCACCTGCTCAGCACGTTGAGTTGTCTGCTCATACAAATTGTGCCAGAAATCATTAACCAGGAAATGTTCCAAAAAATCACTGGTTTTACTCTCTGGATTAATAGATTCTGGAATGTTCTTGGGGCCTATCTGCTCCATAAATGTTGTGTCTACTGCAGACATAAGTGTGAATATATTTATTGAAGACCAACCTGCATCAAATTTGCTAGAGACACTTCATGAGATCACCAGAAAAATCAGGAACAGGGTAAGATGTAGCTTCATCAGAGTCTGATATACAATTGGCATCACTCAAATGATCATCTGATTACATTTCTATATCAGTTTCAGAATATTTGCTATCTAAATCTAATTCATCGTCCTCCGAATCATTGAGAACAATCTCGACAGCTTGTTCCATTGTTAGTCTTTTAGAACGGTCATTTACTGGTTTTTCTGCATGTCTTTTCATCGTGAAAATTTTGCAAAAATGTGTCGCAGTGTGATCAGTTCATGGGCGCCACCATTTTGAAGTAACATTCCGGAAGACGTGTGCAAATTCTGCTGTGTCTATCCATACTATGCCTGTTCTTAAAAGATACGTGGGCGATGTACACACACTGGTTCAAAGGGTTAATTTCTGTCTCATTGCGGGCAACTTCTGTGATAGTTTGCCCTAAATATGTAAATGTCTGTACTTGTTCAATTATTTTTGCATTGATGCTTATTTCCTGTGCTATTACCATAGTTTTTGTCATCAATGTGTTTATTTTCTTTGGCTGTGCTGTTATTTTGTTCAAGTAGTCTTTGCTACTGATCCTCCCACTATAGCTTGGTCATCTGCAAACTTGATGGCATTAACTTTGACACCTCCTATTACAACTCCCAAATCACAGAATATGTGTTGTAGAGACTTGGTGAAAGCAAACAATCCTGTCGTAACCCCTGTCTTATTTATACTGTCAATCCTTCTTTGATTTAAATAATTGAAATAACCGTGAAAGATTTCAGTCCTTCTTTGATTGAAATAACTGCAAGAAGTCGCAATGATTTGATGGCATCCCATATAACTCTGGCATTGCTGTAATCCAAACTGGTTATCTTTTAGCAGATCTTATCACTGATTCTCGCCTTAATTATCTTTAAGAAGTATAAACTGATGACTCATTCTAACTCGTGTTATCAAAAGGGAATAACGATTATGTGAAAATAGGACAAGGGAATAATGGTTATGTGAAAATGGAACAAGGGAGTATTGATTATGTGAGAATGGGACAACAAATGACATTAAGAAAATTTGTTTATGTATTAACAATAGTTGAAAGACACCTTAAAATTGTCAGTATTTTAATCATAAACAATCAACAAAGATATATGTGTATATATATCGAAGAGTATAATTATTTGTAAATGGATACAAAAATGTGTTCCAACTGAATTTTCAGGTGGAATGGATAAGTATTATTATATTGCTGGCATCTTTGCTTTTTTTTTAATGGCTTGAGATAACTTCTTTTTTTCTAGTGAAATCCACATTTCAAAGACGAAGCTTCAGAAACCGTAGTGAAAAATCTGAGGAAAACAACCTGCCAATTTTCCCCCAGTGATATAGAGGTCCTGCATTTTCATCCATTCATGTCGCTGAAGAGGATTGTGCTTAGGGCTAGCCCGCCTCATAGAAAATAAATTACTACAGAAATTTTGGAGCAGACTAACTGTAATTAGTAACACTAAGGCAATGTAGTATATAAATGCACATAGCCAAACCTAACACACAATGAACGGCAGAGTGCAGACCTTATGCTGCTGTGTAGTAATTATCAATAGAGAGTGCCCCCCCCCAAGAGATGCACTTTCCTCGGCACAAATAAGCTTCAAGAACAAAACTACCCACAACTAAAAGTAAAGTAACCTATAGCATTACTGCCGTAGGAGTGTTTAGCGATCTCACATTTCAAAGGGCTCTGCATTACGAGGGCAGTAGCCATCTCCTCTCCCTCGTCATTTTTACTTCTCGGACTCAACCGGTACCCATTAAGGCTAAGTTGACCCAGGAGTTGTTGGGGGGTCTGAAAAACATTTCCACTTCAACTGGGAAATGAACCCAGGATCACTCAGATGCGAAGCCAGCTCGCTAACCACAGCGCTACATGGCTTCCGTTTGAAAGTGACAATTAAAGATTAGGTAAATAAAAAAAACATGATGAATCTTGGAAAGTATCACATTATCTTGTCATTAAAAACAATTCTTGGATGAGGCAAGAAATAAAACACAAGTGAAATGCATAAGGATAATCTATTTTTTTTTAAAATGGCACCAACAATATCATATAAAATCACTATTAGAATTTCACTTTCTGAAAAATGATTTACCTTATTTGTTCCTTGGACACATGCAGCAACAGGGCTTGACAAATTTTAGGGCGGCTCACCAGTCAGTCAAAAAAACAAATTCACCAGTCGGGCTACAGTCATGCAATTTGTAACTTAAATTAAGCACTTTTATTTCTACGTAATAATGCGTAACATACCCAAAATATATTGTATTGCATACATGGTATGTGCCTATTTCTTCTTAAGAGAAAATGCGTTTGTGTGTATCGATTCACCATCATAAGCTAGCTAATGTACAATCTATTCTAACCGTAATATCATTAATAATCGTGCGAGAGTCGTCATGTAGTAACGGCTTTCAAAAAAAATTAACGATTAAATTTTTTAACTTGTCAAGCAAAAATTGTTACTCGTCAGAGACGAGCGCTTTTGCCAAGCTCTGCTCAGCAACTTTCTTCATTCTTAGATAATGTCTATTTCCCCCTGGCACTGTGTACAATATGTCCAGTTGAAGCATGCTGCCAATCTGAAATAGCTGACCAATTTGGAAGACACAGTTCACTTTATCATTTGTTTCCCCACACATGTGGGTGTATCCAAAATTTGTTGAAACAGTTCTTCTGTAGATTCCAGCTGTATTGTTCTGTTGCATCCTGTCCATCATTCATCCTCTTCCCTTCTTATTGTCAGCTTCCCTGAGTTAATATATAAACTGTTCTTTTGGGGCACATGACATATTACTGCATATGCGAGTTGTCCGCTTCCACTTTAGTTTGTCATCAGTGCTTTTGTGTCTCAATGTTTTCACTGCCCTCTTCAAACATTTTTGTGTGTGTCCAGCACATCTTTCAATTTTTGCAGTTGGTACCCCTCTCTTCTTCATCTGTGCTTCATTCTCAATTGCCCACTACCAAGCCCTGAACATGGCTTTGCAAGTAGCAGGATGTAGTTCAGAGAATGGAATGCCTAGTTTACAGCTTGACTGCGATATTTGCACCTTTCGGTCTGGCACATCTGTCTTTGTCAGTCGAAAATGTATAATGTTGCCTACAGTCAATTTGATATTAACACATACATATGCACAGCTTTATTTTTTTGTAGACTGTCAGTGGGTCTTTATATCGTTTACCTGTAAATGATTGACTAATTAATTAGTTGCCATTGATGAAATTTGTGTGACTTGTATATATGGTTTGCGCACATCATTATCACACTTTTGACTGGGTTATAGCTTCGCTGCTTCACATCATTACCACACTTTGACTGGGTTATATAGCTTCGCTGCTTCACATCATTACCACACTTTGACTGGGTTATAGCTTCGCTGCTTCACATCATTACCACACTTTGACTGGGTTATAGCTTCGCTGCTTCACATCATTATCACACTTTGACTGGGTTATAGCTTCGCTGCTTCACATCATTATCACACTTTGACTGGGTTATAGCTTCGCTGCTTCACATCATTATCACACTTTGACTGGGTTATAGCTTCGCTGCTTCACATCATTATCACACTTTGATTGGGTTATATAGCTTCGCTGCTTCACATCATTACCACACTTTGACTGGGTTATATAGCTTCGCTGCTTCACATCATTACCACACTTTGACTGGGTTATATAGCTTCGCTGCTTCACATCATTACCATACTTTGACTGGGTTATAGCTTCGCTGCTTCACATCATTACCACACTTTGACTGGGTTATATAGCTTCGCTGCTTCACATCATTACCACACTTTGTTTCTTATATACCGGAGAAAATTTTTATCTGATTTGTGGAAACTCATAAAAAATCTGATTATGAAGAAATGTCTCTTCTATATGCACACACGCACACAAAAAAAATAATTGAATGTAGGAACATTTGTACACATACACAAGGCATAACAAAAATATTAAGTGGTACAGTTGATGTTATGATAGCAGCGTCTATTTGACATTTTGCAACCTTGCTGCAGTGGTGTAGTACACTGACTGTCTAGTCGAGCGATCTAGGTTTCATTACACAATTTGGTGGTGTGTTGGTTTGACCTAGCCTCAAAAATTGGCATCAGAGTAGCACATGATGCCGTTGGTTAAAAAAAAAAAAAAAAAATATAGGACTAAACTAACCATAAACCACAATGTAGACAGGATCTCTTATAAGAAAATATAAAATTTGGTTAAACAGAAGCTTACGCCATCTGAGCTTGAATGAATGTATATATATGTATCAGCATGCAATTTTGTTCAGACAATTTAAAAAAAATTAAAAACCACCAACATATTATTTGCAATTTTGTTCATACAATTTAAAAACAGCATATTATTTATACTTTTGCGACCCCTTTACAGGAAATCAGGGGGAGAAAATAAATATCACAATTGTAAACTTTTCACAGCCTGCCTAAAAAAGAATGACATTTTTTTTCTTCTTCTGGCCAAACACCATTGCTACCGAGAACTGCTTGCCCGGAGCAATCAACAAGACATAATCGGTCTAAGCTGAAATTGGATATGCTATCAAGAACTGCCTGGAAAGACAGGTCAATGTTAGAAGAGTAGAAATTTAAATAAAAATCAAGAGTTGGGGCACTGTAGGAAGAATGACTGCGGACTGGGTGAAGTTTGTTGCTTTGTTAGTCACACCTATCAGATTGGTTGGTTTCTGCGAGGTGTGACGGTGACTGACGGCTTTGTTAGTCACACATATCAGATTGGTTGGTTTCTGCGAGGTGTGACGGTCACTAACGGCTTTGTTAGTCACACCTATCAGATTGGTTGGTTTCTGCGAGGTGTGACAGTCACTGACGGCTTTGTTAGTCACACCTATCAGATTGGTTGGTTTCTGCGAGGTGTGACGGTGACTGGCGGCTTTGTTAGTCACACCTATCAGATTGGTTGGTTTCTGCGAGGTGTGACGGTCACTGACGGCTTTGTTAGTCACACCTATCAGATTGGTTGGTTTCTGCGAGGTGTGACGGCTTTGTTAGTCACACCTATCAGATTGGTTGGTTTCTGCGAGGTGTGACGGTGACTGGCGGCTTTGTTAGTCACACCTATCAGATTGGTTGGTTTCTGCGAGGCGTGACGGTCACTGACGGCTTTGTTAGTCACACCTATCAGATTGGTTGGTTTCTGCGAGGTGTGACGGTCACTGACGGCTTTGTTAGTCACACCTATCAGATTGGTTGGTTTCTGCGAGGTGTGACTGACGGCTTTGTTAGTCACACATATCAGATTGGTTGGTTTCTGCGAGGTGTGACGGTCACTAACGGCTTTGTTAGTCACACCTATCAGATTGGTTGGTTTCTGCGAGGTGTGACAGTCACTGACGGCTTTGTTAGTCACACCTATCAGATTGGTTGGTTTCTGCGAGGTGTGACGGTGACTGGCGGCTTTGTTAGTCACACCTATCAGATTGGTTGGTTTCTGTGAGGTGTGACGGTGACTGGCGGCTTTGTTAGTCACACCTATCAGATTGGTTGGTTTCTGCGAGGTGTGACGGTCACTGACGGCTTTGTTAGTCACACCTATCAGATTGGTTGGTTTCTGCGAGGTGTGACGGTCACTGACGGCTTTGTTAGTCACACCTATCAGATTGGTTGGTTTCTGCGAGGTGTGACGGTCACTGACGGCTTTGTTAGTCACACCTATCAGATTGGTTGGTTTCTGCGAGGTGTGACGGTGACTGACGGCTTTGTTAGTCACACCTATCAGATTGGTTGGTTTCTGCGAGGTGTGACGGTCACTGACGGCTTTGTTAGTCACACCTATCAGATTGGTTGGTTTCTGCGAGGTGTGACGGTCACTGACGGCTTTGTTAGTCACACCTATCAGATTGGTTGGTTTCTGCGAGGTGTGACAGTGACTGACGGCTTTGTTAGTCACACCTATCAGATTGGTTGGTTTCTGCGAGGTGTGACGGTCACTGACGGCTTTGTTAGTCACACCTATCAGATTGGTTGGTTTCTGCGAGGTGTGACGGTCACTGACGGCTTTGTTAGTCACACCTATCAGATTGGTTGGTTTCTGCGAGGTGTGACGGTCACTGACGGCTTTGTTAGTCACACCTATCAGATTGGTTGGTTTCTGCGAGGTGTGACGGTGACTGATGGCTTTGTTAGTCACACCTATCAGATTGGTTGGTTTCTGCGAGGTGTGACGGTCACTGACGGCTTTGTTAGTCACACCTATCAGATTGGTTGGTTTCTGCGAGGTGTGACGGTGACTGACGGCTTTGTTAGTCACACCTATCAGATTGGTTGGTTTCTGCGAGGTGTGACGGTCACTGACAGCTTTGTTAGTCACACCTATCAGATTGGTTGGTTTCTGCGAGGTGTGACCGTCACTGACGGCTTTGCTAGCCACATCTTCTATCAAGAGTGGTTGGTTTCTGCGCAGGCTCTGTGACGGAGATGAGACCATGTTGTAAATCGTGAATAACTAGAGTGGGGAAAATTCTCCAACTAATGTAGATATGCTTTCTGAGTTTGAAATACTTCTAGAATCGATACCCCAAAATATGACGCAGGAGCAATAGAGTGAGGACTTGTTTTCCCGAGAACCCGAAGACGATAAGTATATAAATAATTTTTTCAGCTTGTTCTTTTCTCAGAAGATATACTGGGTATCTTCTTTCCTGTCTTTATCACCTTGGAGTGCATAGGCCATCAACCAACCCTCTCCAAGCAGAGTGGCTATGTGTTGTGGCGGCACACCTCTGCAGAGCTATAAAGCCACTCATTCATCAAACTATCCACAAGGATGGAATGAAGAAACCAGCACAAAGAATACAAGCTAGAAAGTGATAGCATAGACAAACTGGGCAAAGATCCTCAGAATGGGACATCGCAGACTCCAGGCCTGCCTCCACAGAATTGGTCTTAACGCCACCGCCACGTGCAATTGCGGAGCAACCAAGCAAACACCAGAACATATCCTGCAGGACCATGCTGTGGGGGAGACCTGAAACGCAGTCTCCTTCATGAACCTCACTGGGCTAGAAGCATAGCAACAGTTGACCGAAGAAGATATCAGAGACCTACAGTCTGAAATAGTGATTGCAGCTTCATCCTGAAGCAAATGGTCAGTGATTGAATATGTTCTTTCCAACTATACTTAATGTTTCCGAGTACTTTCGGGAGAGGATACACAAACAGCCCAAGGGAGTCATTGAGCCTTCCGTGGTGATCAGCGCCACGAGTGGAAAGATAGAAGCAGATACATTTCAGCTCCATAACTATAGGATGGCAGCTTGTTCCAGAGAATCCTTGTGATATACAGAGGGATAAAGAGGTTATGAAAGCTCATGAACAAAGTAGCAGGATGTTGTCTGGAGTACGTTGTCATAGTTTACAGCTTGACTGCGATTTCAGACTGACATCCGACTTCAGTAGGAATTTGTGAGTACCTGTTAGGCTTCCATCTTCAATCCATTCTCCTTAGCCAGTCTGTTATCCAGGATCACCGTCTGAAGGCGTAGAAGGGTCTTGGCAGCTCTGGTTCACTGACCCGACGGACGCTAGCAGTCAGCTATGGGTCGCTGACCACTGCAGCTCATACACTGCTCAGCATCTTGACCCTGATCCCGTTTCATTCTGCTACTTTGTTCATGAGCTTTCATAACAGCTTTATCCCTCTGGAACAAACTGCCATCCTATAGTTATGGAGCTGAAATGTATCTGCTTCTATCCTTCCACTCGTGGCGCTGATCACCACGGAAGGCTCAATGACTCCCTTGGGCTGTTTGCTGTAAACTATGACAACGTACTCCAGACAACATCCTGCTACTTGCAAAGCCATTGTCAGGGCTAGGTAGCGGGGAAATTGAGAACAAAGAAGAAGAAACGGGATCATCACAACTGGGGGACTCCTTGTAGAAAACTGGCATGAATAAAATGTCTGTACTTTCAGGAGAGAATATATGAGCAGCGCGATAATGTCAGTGAGCTTTCTGTGGTGATCAGCAGTACCAGTGGCACAATAGAAGCATGACTCCATCACAATGGAAAGGTAGTTTGTTTCAGAGAGCCCATCATCTTAAAGTGGAAACATAACAGAACACACCAGTGTCAACTAACACTTAAAACAAACTAGTCTCACACACACAACATACATACTGGTAGCTCAAATCACTGACACAGAAAACAAAATGATATTGCCTGACAATCACTCACAAACTATGAAACATGGAAATAATCTGAAGTCAACTCATTCATTCAAGAACTTGTGAATGGGAGGCGAAGGGACTGGTTTCAGACATCAGTTGGTGTGAGACAGGGTTGTACACTCTTTACAATATATTCCTTGATCTATTTGCTGGAAGAGGACACAATAATAGCTGCCTAATCTATTTGCTGGAAGAGGACACATAATAATTGCTGCTTTATCTATTTTCTGGAAGAGGACACATAATAATAGCTGCTTTATCTATTTGCTGGAAGAGGACACATAATAATAGCTGCTTTATCTATTTGCTGGAAGAGGACACATAATAATAGCTAGAGGGGAACACATAATAATAGCTGCTTTATCTATTTTCTGGAAGAGGACACATAATAATAGCTAGAGGGGAACACATAATAATAGCTGCTTTATCTATTTGCTGGAAGAGGACACATAATAATAGCTGCTTTATCTATTTGCTGGAAGAGGACACATAATAGCTACCTTATCTATTTGCTGGAAGAGGACACATAATAATAGCTGCTTTATCTATTTGCTGGAAGAGGACACATAATAGCTACCTTATCTATTTGCTGGAAGAGGACACATAATAATAGCTGCTTTATCTATTTGCTGGAAGAGGACACATAATAATAGCTGCTTTATCTATTTGCTGGAAGAGGACACATAATAGCTACCTTATCTATTTGCTGGAAGAGGACACATAATAATAGCTGCTTTATCTATTTGCTGGAAGAGGACACATAATAATAGCTGCTTTATCTATTTGCTGGAAGAGGACACATAATAGCTACCTTATCTATTTGCTGGAAGAGGACACATAATAATAGCTGCTTTATCTATTTGCTGGAAGAGGACACATAATAATAGCTGCTTTATCTATTTGCTGGAAGAGGACACATAATAGCTACCTTATCTATTTGCTGGAAGAGGACACATAATAATAGCTGCTTTATCTATTTGCTGGAAGAGGACACATAATAATAGCTGCTTTATCTATTTGCTGGAAGAGGACACATAATAGCTACCTTATCTATTTGCTGGAAGAGGACACATAATAATAGCTGCTTTATCTATTTGCTGGAAGAGGACACATGATAGCTACCTTATCTATTTGCTGGAAGAGGACACATAATAATAGCTGCTTTATCTATTTGCTGGAAGAGGACACATAATAATAGCTGCTTTATCTATTTGCTGGAAGAGGACACATAATAGCTACCTTATCTATTTGCTGGAAGAGGACACATAATAATAGCTGCTTTATCTATTTGCTGGAAGAGGACACATAATAATAGCTGCCTTATCTATTTGCTGGAAGAGGACACATAATAATAGCTGCTTTATCTATTTGCTGGAAGAGGACACATAATAATAGCTGCTTTATCTATTTGCTGGAAGAGGACACATAATAGCTACCTTATCTATTTGCTGGAAGAGGACACATAATAATAGCTGCTTTATCTATTTGCTGGAAGAGGACACATAGTAGCTACCTTATCTATTTGCTGGAAGAGGACACATAATAATAGCTGCTTTATCTATTTGCTGGAAGAGGACACATAATAATAGCTGCTTTATCTATTTGCTGGAAGAGGACACATAATAGCTACCTTATCTATTTGCTGGAAGAGGACACATAATAATAGCTGCTTTATCTATTTGCTGGAAGAGGACACATAATAATAGCTGCTTTATCTATTTGCTGGAAGAGGACACATAATAGCTACCTTATCTATTTGCTGGAAGAGGACACATAATAATAGCTGCTTTATCTATTTGCTGGAAGAGGACACATAATAATAGCTGCTTTATCTATTTGCTGGAAGAGGACACATAATAATAGCTGCTTTATCTATTTGCTGGAAGAGGACACATAATAATAGCTGCTTTATCTATTTGCTGGAAGAGGACACATAATATATGCCTTATCTATTTGCTGGAAGAGGACACATAATAATAGCTACTTTATCTATTTGCTGGAAGAGGACACATAATAATAGCTGCTTTATCTATTTGCTGGAAGAGGACACATAATAATAGCTAGAGGGGAACACATAATAATAGCTGCTTTATCTATTTTCTGGAAGAGGACACATAATAATAGCTAGAGGGGAACACATAATAATAGCTGCTTTATCTATTTGCTGGAAGAGGACACATAATAATAGCTGCTTTATCTATTTGCTGGAAGAGGACACATAATAGCTACCTTATCTATTTGCTGGAAGAGGACACATAATAATAGCTGCTTTATCTATTTGCTGGAAGAGGACACATAATAGCTACCTTATCTATTTGCTGGAAGAGGACACATAATAATAGCTGCTTTATCTATTTGCTGGAAGAGGACACATAATAATAGCTGCTTTATCTATTTGCTGGAAGAGGACACATAATAGCTACCTTATCTATTTGCTGGAAGAGGACACATAATAATAGCTGCTTTATCTATTTGCTGGAAGAGGACACATAATAATAGCTGCTTTATCTATTTGCTGGAAGAGGACACATAATAATAGCTGCTTTATCTATTTGCTGGAAGAGGACACATAATAGCTACCTTATCTATTTGCTGGAAGAGGACACATAATAATAGCTGCTTTATCTATTTGCTGGAAGAGGACACATAATAATAGCTGCTTTATCTATTTGCTGGAAGAGGACACATAATAGCTACCTTATCTATTTGCTGGAAGAGGACACATAATAATAGCTGCTTTATCTATTTGCTGGAAGAGGACACATAATAGCTACCTTATCTATTTGCTGGAAGAGGACACATAATAATAGCTGCTTTATCTATTTGCTGGAAGAGGACACATAATAATAGCTGCTTTATCTATTTGCTGGAAGAGGACACATAATAGCTACCTTATCTATTTGCTGGAAGAGGACACATAATAATAGCTGCTTTATCTATTTGCTGGAAGAGGACACATAATAATAGCTGCCTTATCTATTTGCTGGAAGAGGGCACATAATAATAGCTGCTTTATCTATTTGCTGGAAGAGGACACATAATAATAGCTGCTTTATCTATTTGCTGGAAGAGGACACATAATAGCTACCTTATCTATTTGCTGGAAGAGGACACATAATAATAGCTGCTTTATCTATTTGCTGGAAGAGGACACATAGTAGCTACCTTATCTATTTGCTGGAAGAGGACACATAATAATAGCTGCTTTATCTATTTGCTGGAAGAGGACACATAATAATAGCTGCTTTATCTATTTGCTGGAAGAGGACACATAATAGCTACCTTATCTATTTGCTGGAAGAGGACACATAATAATAGCTGCTTTATCTATTTGCTGGAAGAGGACACATAATAATAGCTGCTTTATATATTTGCTGGAAGAGGACACATAATAGCTACCTTATCTATTTGCTGGAAGAGGACACATAATAATAGCTGCTTTATCTATTTGCTGGAAGAGGACACATAATAATAGCTGCTTTATCTATTTGCTGGAAGAGGACACATAATAATAGCTGCTTTATCTATTTGCTGGAAGAGGACACATAATATATGCCTTATCTATTTGCTGGAAGAGGACACATAATAATAGCTGCTTTATCTATTTGCTGGAAGAGGACACATAATAATAGCTGCTTTATCTATTTGCTGGAAGAGGACACATAATAGCTACCTTATCTATTTGCTGGAAGAGGACACATAATAATAGCTGCTTTATCTATTTGCTGGAAGAGGACACATAGTAGCTACCTTATCTATTTGCTGGAAGAGGACACATAATAATAGCTGCTTTATCTATTTGCTGGAAGAGGACACATAATAATAGCTGCTTTATCTATTTGCTGGAAGAGGACACATAATAGCTACCTTATCTATTTGCTGGAAGAGGACACATAATAATAGCTGCTTTATCTATTTGCTGGAAGAGGACACATAATAATAGCTGCTTTATCTATTTGCTGGAAGAGGACACATAATAGCTACCTTATCTATTTGCTGGAAGAGGACACATAATAATAGCTGCTTTATCTATTTGCTGGAAGAGGACACATAATAATAGCTGCTTTATCTATTTGCTGGAAGAGGACACATAATAATAGCTGCTTTATCTATTTGCTGGAAGAGGACACATAATAATAGCTGCTTTATCTATTTGCTGGAAGAGGACACATAATATATGCCTTATCTATTTGCTGGAAGAGGACACATAATAATAGCTACTTTATCTATTTGCTGGAAGAGGACACATAATAATAGCTGCTTTATCTATTTGCTGGAAGAGGACACATAATAATAGCTAGAGGGGAACACATAATAATAGCTGCTTTATCTATTTTCTGGAAGAGGACACATAATAATAGCTAGAGGGGAACACATAATAATAGCTGCTTTATCTATTTGCTGGAAGAGGACACATAATAATAGCTGCTTTATCTATTTGCTGGAAGAGGACACATAATAGCTACCTTATCTATTTGCTGGAAGAGGACACATAATAATAGCTGCTTTATCTATTTGCTGGAAGAGGACACATAATAGCTACCTTATCTATTTGCTGGAAGAGGACACATAATAATAGCTGCTTTATCTATTTGCTGGAAGAGGACACATAATAATAGCTGCTTTATCTATTTGCTGGAAGAGGACACATAATAGCTACCTTATCTATTTGCTGGAAGAGGACACATAATAATAGCTGCTTTATCTATTTGCTGGAAGAGGACACATAATAATAGCTGCTTTATCTATTTGCTGGAAGAGGACACATAATAATAGCTGCTTTATCTATTTGCTGGAAGAGGACACATAATAGCTACCTTATCTATTTGCTGGAAGAGGACACATAATAATAGCTGCTTTATCTATTTGCTGGAAGAGGACACATAATAATAGCTGCTTTATCTATTTGCTGGAAGAGGACACATAATAGCTACCTTATCTATTTGCTGGAAGAGGACACATAATAATAGCTGCTTTATCTATTTGCTGGAAGAGGACACATAATAGCTACCTTATCTATTTGCTGGAAGAGGACACATAATAATAGCTGCTTTATCTATTTGCTGGAAGAGGACACATAATAATAGCTGCTTTATCTATTTGCTGGAAGAGGACACATAATAGCTACCTTATCTATTTGCTGGAAGAGGACACATAATAATAGCTGCTTTATCTATTTGCTGGAAGAGGACACATAATAATAGCTGCCTTATCTATTTGCTGGAAGAGGGCACATAATAATAGCTGCTTTATCTATTTGCTGGAAGAGGACACATAATAATAGCTGCTTTATCTATTTGCTGGAAGAGGACACATAATAGCTACCTTATCTATTTGCTGGAAGAGGACACATAATAATAGCTGCTTTATCTATTTGCTGGAAGAGGACACATAGTAGCTACCTTATCTATTTGCTGGAAGAGGACACATAATAATAGCTGCTTTATCTATTTGCTGGAAGAGGACACATAATAATAGCTGCTTTATCTATTTGCTGGAAGAGGACACATAATAGCTACCTTATCTATTTGCTGGAAGAGGACACATAATAATAGCTGCTTTATCTATTTACTGGAAGAGGACACATAATAATAGCTGCTTTATATATTTGCTGGAAGAGGACACATAATAGCTACCTTATCTATTTGCTGGAAGAGGACACATAATAATAGCTGCTTTATCTATTTGCTGGAAGAGGACACATAATAATAGCTGCTTTATCTATTTGCTGGAAGAGGACACATAATAATAGCTGCTTTATCTATTTGCTGGAAGAGGACACATAATATATGCCTTATCTATTTGCTGGAAGAGGACACATAATAATAGCTGCTTTATCTATTTGCTGGAAGAGGACACATAATAATAGCTGCTTTATCTAATTGCTGGAAGAGGACACATAATAATAGCTAGAGGGGAACACATAATAATAGCTGCTTTATCTATTTTCTGGAAGAGGACACATAATAATAGCTAGAGGGGAACACATAATAATAGCTGCTTTATCTATTTGCTGGAAGAGGACACATAATAATAGCTGCTTTATCTATTTGCTGGAAGAGGACACATAATAGCTACCTTATCTATTTGCTGGAAGAGGACACATAATAATAGCTGCTTTATCTATTTGCTGGAAGAGGACACATAATAGCTACCTTATCTATTTGCTGGAAGAGGACACATAATAATAGCTGCTTTATCTATTTGCTGGAAGAGGACACATAATAATAGCTGCTTTATCTATTTGCTGGAAGAGGACACATAATAGCTACCTTATCTATTTGCTGGAAGAGGACACATAATAATAGCTGCTTTATCTATTTGCTGGAAGAGGACACATAATAATAGCTGCTTTATCTATTTGCTGGAAGAGGACACATAATAATAGCTGCTTTATCTATTTGCTGGAAGAGGACACATAATAGCTACCTTATCTATTTGCTGGAAGAGGACACATAATAATAGCTGCTTTATCTATTTGCTGGAAGAGGACACATAATAATAGCTGCCTTATCTATTTGCTGGAAGAGGACACATAATAATAGCTGCTTTATCTATTTGCTGGAAGAGGACACATAATAATAGCTGCTTTATCTATTTGCTGGAAGAGGACACATAATAGCCACCTTATCTATTTGCTGGAAGAGGACACATAATAATAGCTGCTTTATCTATTTGCTGGAAGAGGACACATAATAATAGCTGCTTTATCTATTTGCTGGAAGAGGACACATAATAATAGCTGCTTTATCTATTTGCTGGAAGAGGACACATAATAATAGCTGCCTTATCTATTTGCTGGAAGAGGACACATAATAATAGCTGCTTTATCTATTTGCTGGAAGAGGACACATAATAATAGCTGCTTTATCTATTTGCTGGAAGAGGACACATAATAGCTACCTTATCTATTTGCTGGAAGAGGACACATAATAATAGCTGCTTTATCTATTTGCTGGAAGAGGACACATAGTAGCTACCTTATCTATTTGCTGGAAGAGGACACATGATAATAGCTGCTTTATCTATTTGCTGGAAGAGGACACATAATAATAGCTGCTTTATCTATTTGCTGGAAGAGGACACATAATAGCTACCTTATCTATTTGCTGGAAGAGGACACATAATAATAGCTGCTTTATCTATTTGCTGGAAGAGGACACATAATAATAGCTGCTTTATCTATTTGCTGGAAGAGGACACATAATAGCTACCTTATCTATTTGCTGGAAGAGGACACATAATAATAGCTGCTTTATCTATTTGCTGGAAGAGGACACATAATAATAGCTGCTTTATCTATTTGCTGGAAGAGGACACATAATAATAGCTGCTTTATCTATTTGCTGGAAGAGGACACATAATAATAGCTGCTTTATCTATTTGCTGGAAGAGGACACATAATATATGCCTTATCTATTTGCTGGAAGAGGACACATAATAATAGCTACTTTATCTATTTGCTGGAAGAGGACACATAATAATAGCTGCTTTATCTATTTGCTGGAAGAGGACACATAATAATAGCTGCTTTATCTATTTGCTGGAAGAGGACACATAATAGCTGCCTAATCTATTTGCTGGAAGAGGACACAATAATAGCTGCTTTATCTATTTGCTGGAAGAGGACACATAATAATAGCTGCTTTATCTATTTGCTGGAAGAGGACACATAATAATAGCTGCTTTATCTATTTGCTGGAAGAGGACACATAATAATAGCTGCCTTATCTATTTGCTGGAAGAGGACACATAATAATAGCTGCTTTATCTATTTGCTGGAAGAGGACACATAATAATAGCTGCTTTATCTATTTGCTGGAAGAGGACACATAATAATATCTGCCTTATCTATTTGCTGGAAGAGGACACATAATAATAGCTGCCTAATCTATTTGCTGGAAGAGGACACATAGTAAATGCCTTATCTATTTTCTGGAAGAGGACACATAATATATGCCTTATCTATTTGCTGGAAGAGGACACATAATAATATCTGCCTTATCTATTTGCTGGAAGAGGACACATAATAATAGCTGCCTTATCTATTTGCTGGAAGAGGACACATAGTAAATGCCTTATCTATTTTCTGGAAGAGGACACATAATATATGCCTTATCTATTTGCTGGAAGAGGACACATAATAATATCTGCCTTATCTATTTGCTGGAAGAGGACACATAATAATAGCTGCCTAATCTATTTGCTGGAAGAGGACACATAATGATATATCTGCCTTATCTATTTGCTGGAAGAGGACACATAATAATAGCTGCCTTATCTATTTGCTGGAAGAGGACACATAATATCTGCCTTATCTATTTGCTGGAAGAGGACACATAATGGCTGCCTTATCTATTTGCTGGAAGAGGACACATAATAATATCTGCCTTATCTATTTGCCGGAGAAGGACACATAATAATAGCTGCCTAATCTATTTGCTGGAAGAGGACACATAATAATATCTGCCTTATCTATTCGCTAGAGGGGAACACATAATAGCTACCTTATCTATTTGCTGGAGAAGGACACATAATAATAGCTGCCTTATCTATTTGCTGGAAGAGGACACATAATAATAGTTGCCTAATCTATTTGCTGGAAGAGAACACTTACAAAAGTGTTTTTTTTTTAAAAAGTGAAAGTCTAAATGGACTGTTAACTTATCCTGCCAATTGAATGCATCCAAGGCATGCATCTCATGATAGGATCATTTAAAACTAATAGAAGGGGCAACTGGTGAGTATCTGGCAATAATAGATGCTCTGGGTAGATGAGACTTGCCAGGCTGGTACGCAGCTCACCTAGGAGAAGTAAAGTTGATTTCAAACTATCTGCAGCCTTGCAGATCAAAATCTACCGACAGAAACAAAAGACAACCTGGATGGATAAAAACTCGTTAATCCCTAACCTGGAAAGATAGAAACTTGTTAATCCATAACATCTTAATCTTGAAGGAAAGAATTGTCTCTGTCTACTATTACACTTTGTATCAGAGTGTATGCCATATTCAGGCTCACTTTTTTCATAAAAGAACGGTCATCACATTTCTGACCTATCTGCCCGTTAAAGTGAAATTACATAAGCTTTTCGCATGTGGTTTCAGGCATGGTAGGATGAAGCAGCAATCCAGAGACTGCAAAGTTTCGACATTAAACGAGGTTCGAGCAGAGTGGGGCACATGAGAAGACGGCGCAGGAGGAGAGTGTACAACCAGCGAGCTACAGGGACCATAAGTATTCATGCCTTACGCCATTTGATGAGAGAGACTGAGCACCTATGGGTATGCCCGGAGTGCAGGGACGTCGATTCTTAGAAACAGAAACAGGGTGTAACGGGCTAACTTAGAAAGACAGATCATCTAGAAGAAAAACTGAGGTTTTGAACCTGTCTTCTCTTGGTGAATAAACAGGTATCCAAACAACTCATCAACACTCTCCACTATTCCTTCTTCCCTAGTATCCACAGTCTAATTAGCACAAATAAAAGACAATGCCCAAATCAAAGGCAATGCTTAGTATAATACAGCATAAAAATGTCTTCCTGTGTGTACACTGCAAATAAATAATGGACTTTGTGATAAAGTGTACAAACAGATGCCATGTCGTGTACAGAGAAATGTAAATTTTTTTTATAAACACGCAAAATATATCTTCGTAAAATTCTATACTCAAATCAGAGCCACGCCCATATATGAAGACACAATTTTTCTTCCTCTCATCAAAATGTATCAGATGGTGGCATGTGTTGACAATTATGAGCAAATTTCACAATCAGTTGATCAAAGAAGAAGAATGTATAAGAGAGGCGCCCATAAAACACTTCCGCAAAATTCTGACATTTATTAAACTCCCCCCCCCCCCCCCCCCACTTTTAATTGACCCCTCCCCCTTTGTGGACGCCCACTCCACACAGCCTTGGCAATACACACAAGCTTAAATGTTACAATCACCTACCTATTCTTAAGACTTAGTTTAGGTCTATACTATACTTTATGGTGCAGAAACATGGACATTAAATACAAGTTTGGAAAGGAGAATTGAAGTCTTCAAAATGTGGGTATATAAAAGATTAGGTCATTTTTCGTGGAAAGATAAGAAAACAAATGTGGAGATATTGCAAATGCTGGGGACGAACAGAGAATTAATGACTGGAATCAAGGTAAGATGGTTAAGATATTTTGGTCATATAACAAAACCTCATCCTTGTTAAGACCATACAATAGGGTAAGGTGGATGGCAGTCATCCAAGAGGCAGACAGTGGTAGGATATATCAGGAGATGGACTTGAAAAAGTGTTGGGAAGAGATAAGAGTGCAATGGAGATCCATTGCAGCCGACCTTTGATGTATAGATGGCACTTGAACTGAGCTGATACAATACATCAGTTGTATACAGATAACTTCCTCTTACAGAATATGTACGAAGATACAGTTAGTAGAGTGGTACATGAAGGAGCACCGACTGGCAGCTTTGAGGTGAGATGGGAATTTCTGCTCTCGCCATTACTGTTCTTGTTAGCTATAGATTGGATAATGAAGACACTAATTGAGGGAAAATGAACTGCTTTTCAGTGGAGACTATTGTCACAATTGGAGGACCTGGACTATGCAGATGATCTGGTACTTTTGTTACACAGTCATAGCCTATTGCAAGAGATACTTGATAGGGTGAAAGAACAATCGGCCAAATTGGGACTAAATATCAACATGAAGAAAACCAAGTTCATTAAACTCAACACTATCAACAAAGAACCAATCATGCTGGAGGGAGAGCCGTTGAGAGAAGTGGATACCTTGACCTATTTAGGCAGCATGATTGACATATCAGGAGGTACAGATACAGATGTAAGGATCAGAATTGGAAAGGCACGAGGGTCATTCCTGACACTAAACAATGTATGGAGAACCAGAGAAATCAAAATTCACATCAATTTTCAACGCAAATGTCAAGTTGGTGCTGCTGTATGGAGCGGAGACAAAGGTCATACAACAACGATTTCATTTCTTTGTTAACAGATGCCAACAAAGGATAATGAGCATAGAGTAGCAAGACATGGTGAGGAATGAAGACATGTGTGGGAAAGGCACCAACAACATCCACTGGAACAACAAATTAAGCAAAGAAAAAGGCGCTGGATAGAACATACACTATGGAAGGCACCGTTTAACATAGCCAGACAGCGTCTTACATGGAATCCACAAGAGAAGAGAAAGACTGGTAGAATTAAAAATATACGAAGAAGAAAATTTCAGAGGTAACTAAGATTAAATGGTGAAACCCGGAGAGGCAGAAAGAGCAGCCCAGAACGGTGTATGCTGCGGGATGCACTGAGAACAACGACAGACTTGTGTAATTGATTGATACAGATAACTCAATTGAATTATTTGGAACACAAGTTACTAAACATCGAGGAGCTGAGAGCTGAGTGATTTGAATATTATCTGTCTGACCATGGGAATATGCGCTCAAAACCTAGTTTGTTCTGTGTCCTTTATTCCACAGAACACTTGTGATGGATGTTCCCAGAGAGTCAATGTACTATTAACGTTGTTTGTGGAAGGGAAGACCAACATCTGGTCAGGCAAAATATACTGATCAAACAAATTAGTCAGGGTCAGGCAAAACATACTAGCCAAGATCTTCACCTTGGCTTCCTCGTAGCCCTTCCTGGAAACAGGCTGTTTTCATGCCAGCCTGGCTAAACAAGTGATCCCTGAAATGGTGAGCGTCACGCAGGTGAAGCCAAGCATAACACAGCTGTCTGGAGGACCCCAGTCCACCTTCACCAGCACGCTCGGGATGTGAGGAAAGCTATTGCAACCCGCCACTTAACATCCTTTTCAGGGCCCACAAAAGAGTAAACTCATTGTGGGCTTTCAAAACAAGATTGTTTGTTCTATAGAACAGGTAAACAGAAGTTTAAAAACATCTTTGCATTAGAGATCTGGAGTTTAAATTGAAAGGACTGGCAACGTGAACAAAATCCGAAGATTATTCTATGTTAGTAAGAAGTTTTCAAAGATAACAGGATCTGTTACTCTTGATAGATTTGTATGTGAATAAAAGCTGCTGTTTGGACGTCCACTTTCAACTTGAATACCCCTTTCCCCCCTATGTCAGTGGTCTCAAGGTAAGGTGTCCGCCTTGGATACTGGAGGTCGCGAGTTCAAATCACGGTAGAGACCAGGATTTTTTTATGTGGATCTTCTGATAAAAGTTCCCCTTTCTATGTAGTGAGGCCGGACTCCCGTGTACAGTGTCAAGCACGTTAAAAATCCCTTGGCAGTTAGAAATAGAAACGAGTAGGCTTAACAGCCGCTGCTCGTGCAAAATTCAAAAATTCAAGTTAAAAATCTACCCAAATTATTTATGCCTTCCCCCAGGTCTAGTAAGCCGCAGGAAGTTGTAAAATACCTACTACGGATAGCTGAAGCCTTCTGCTACCTGGCAACATACATTAACATGCCTGTATGAATACCAGGATTCCAAGTATTCCCCCTATATCCACTTTATACTTACCCCTCTCTTCCCCATTTCCTGTGGATATCTTAATATTTGACAGCGGTTAATATATATCACAGATGATTTAGTTAGGTCAAGTTTCTTTAAATGGAATTATTATTTCAAAGAAATAGTTAATACAATATAATATAATCAGAAAATATTCATTACAAGGTGAAATAAGGCCTGACATGATTTAAAAAAAAAATGTTTTAAGTGTAGCGGGGTAGCTACAATGAATAGAGTGGCAGAAAGTAGTTAGATGCTTGTTTCTCACAGCAGAACTGACTAAGTATGTAAATCCAGTCATGTTACCTTCCATCCTCTTCATTAAACTACTCCTGTCACATTACAGTCTTTTCAGTAGAACTGACTGGGTAAGCTTCTTCTTCGTACACTGTCAGACGTCAACCTTTATTTTTTTGAAAAAAGCAGCGGTCATCCTGAGGCTGTCAACACTGCCATAGAGCTTGTCTAGTGTTGCCACTGGTGATGGCCACATCTGCTTTCTCTGATCCTCGTATCTCGGGCAGTTTTGCAGCAGATGTTCAGCGCTCATTTTCCCAGTACTGCATGTGCATTCGTCAGTGCCACCTATCTTCAATTTATTGAATAGGTGGTACCTCAGTCTATTGTGGGCAGTGCGAAGTCTGAAGACCACGACCTGCTCTCTTCTGTTCAACTGGTAATAGGCATAATTTTTTGTGTAGCCAGTATGTTCTGTTTCCCATTTGGTCATGTATCTAGCTCTAATAAGCCTTTTTGACTCTTCGTATGTCACACTAGTATCTGGTTGTGGTAGTCTTGCACCTTCTTTTGCCAGTCTGTCTGCCTCCTCGATGCCTTGGATGTTACAGTGGGATGAAACCCACTGTACCACTACTCTTTTTGGTGCGGACTGCTGGCATAGTTGACAGAGTACTGCTCTTAAATCATTAAGTTCAGTATTTTTCTGGCTTTTTAGTGCTGTGACTACGGCCAGGGCATCTGTAAACAGGACTATATGGCTTTCTTTTCTTTTGCATGTCACCATTTCTTCTACTGCAGCCCTCAGTGCCTCTGCCTCCACTCTGAAATTGCTTGAGTATTTTCCAGTTGCCACTGATAGTGTTATTTTTCTACCATTTGGTAGGCTCAGAAATACCCCTGCCCCTCCGTTCTGTGTTGTGTTTGTTACAGAGCCGTCGGTGTATGAATGGGTCCAGTCCATGCTTGGGTAGTTTTTCGTTATGTACCTCAGGGTTATGTCTCTTCTTTCTTTTTCAGTCTGGCTGTTCTTGCTTCCAATACCTGGTATATTTTCTACCACCTCTGGAAATATATGCTACCTCCAGGTAGGTTTGCGTACAGTAGGGATGGGCTTTGGTGTTGTTAGTGCGTTCATAGGGTCTTCATTCATCTTTACTTTGGCTATTTCTGCAACGTTTCTCCGCTTTAGTTTCCCATTTCCAAAATTATTTAGTCTCTTTTGCATTGGATGGTCTGTCAGTCTTCTGAGTTTTTCTGCTTGCTGCTGGGCTTTGCAGTCTCTCTTCTGTCGGTCATGGATTGCAGATTTGTAATCTTTTCCAGTTCTACAATTGGACTGGGTAAGCAACATAGGTATGTAAACCCAGTCAAGTCACATTCCAGCGTCTGGTAGAACTGACAAGGCATGTAAACCTAGACCTGTCAAATTTCAATTACTACCATAGAATTGGCTAGGTGTGTAATCATAGTCATGTCACATTCCATTCTCTTCATTAGAACCGACTTAGTATGTAACCCAGTTTTGTCACATTTCAGTTTCTTCAGTAGACTAGTCATGTCACATTCCAGTCTCTTCAAAAGAACTGACTAGATATGTAAACCTAGTCCTGTCACATTCTAATCTCTTCAGTAGAACTGACTGGGAACATAAACCTAGTCCTGTCACATTTCAGTCTCTTCAGCAGAACTGACTAGATATATAGACCTAGTCCTGTAACATTCCAATCTCTTCAGTAGAACTGACTTGGAACATAAACCTAGTCCTGTCACATTCTAATCTCTTCATTATAACTGACTGGGAACATAAACCTAGTCCTGTCACATTTCAGTCTCTTCAGCAGAACTGACTAGATATATAGACCTAGTCCTGTCACATTTCAGTTTTTACAGTATAACTGACTTGGAACATAAACCTAGTCCTGTCACAATCCAGTCTCCTCAGTAGAACTGACTAGATATGTAAACCTAGTCCTGTCACATTTTAGTCTCCTCAGTAGAACTGACTAGATATGTAAACCTAGTCCTGTCACATTTCAGTTTTTACGGTAGAACTGACTGGGAACATAAACCTAGTCCTGTCACAATCCAGTCTCCTCAGTAGAACTGACTGGGAACATAAACCGAGTCCTGTCACATTTCAGTCTCTTCAGTAGAACTGACTAGATATGTAAACCTAGTTCTGTCACATTCTAGTCTCTTCAGTAGAACTGATTGGGAACATAAACCTAGTCTAATCACATTTCAACCTCTTCATAATCATAATCTCATTCCTGTCACATTCTAGTCTTTGTGACCTCACTCCCTTTGAAGCATAGGGCTTGTACTATAGATGGCTCATTAAATTATCTTTCAATTCCAAGATTATCTATTACTTTAATGTTTTCTGTTGTTTGTTTTATATATATATATATATATGAGTGGCTTGAGGGTTACTCTTTGACGAGCACATGTGTTCAAATTGTCGGTATAAGTTTTTTTTCTATCGGAGGTAAAATAAAAAAAACTACATTGTACAACGGGTGGTAACTTTATTCTTCAATACTACACATTCTCCGGGCTGACCTCAGCAATGATGTGCATAAAACCTGTAGGGAGCCGCGTAGCATAGTGGTTAGTGAGCTGACTTCACATCTGAGTGGTCCTGGGTTCATTCCCCAGTTGAGTTGACCCATCCAGGGTCGACCCAGCCTTAGATGGGTACCGGTTCTGTTCAGGAAGTTACAGCGGTGAGGAAGAGGAGATGACTACCGCCCTGATAAAGCCGAGCCTTTGAAATGTGAGATCGCTAAACACCTCACACCACTATGGCAGTAATGCTAGGGGTTACTTTTTAAACTCTGTTGTGACAGTTCTTGTTAGTTGAGAATAAGATGTTTGCTTGCCCAATGAATGCATCCTCAAGCAGCTGTTGTATATACAGAGAGCTCAAAACAGGCAGATGCTCATCAGGGGAACAGATGAAACGCTATAGGGACTCCTTGAAAGTATCTCTAAAAAGCTCCAACATTGATGTCACCTTCTGGAAGTTACTTGCAGAGAACCATGCCATCTGGCACGATAGCATCACCAAAGATGTTCAGATTGCAGAACAAAACTCCACCAAGGAGGCTCAAAGAAAGCGTGCCGTCCGAAAGAGAAGAATGCATGATGACTTCACAGACGACATCTCACATGTGTGGCAAAGTCTGTCGTTCCAGGATTGGTCTCTATTGTCATAGGAGAACGCATCTTGCAGCACACGTCTTATGATGTCGACATCTTCACTTGCGATGGGCAACTATTATACGTTTTCCCGAGTGCAGGGTAGTAATAGTTCTTGTTAGTTGAGGAAAATGTTTTCCGTTCTTAGTTATTGAAGAATATGTTTTCCGTTCTTGGTTGTTGAGGAATATTTTTTCCATTCTTGGTTGTTGAGAAATATGTTTTCCGTTCTTGGTTGTTGAGGAATATGTTTTCCGTTCTTGGTTGTTGAGGTATATATTTTCTGAGTGCAGAGAAAAATACTTATATATATCTGATCATTATCTTGACCTCGTTTACAACTCACTAGCCTTAAAGGATCAAAATATGGGATGTTGGCTAGGAATGCACAGAAAATAGCGGCGCTTGCACGGCTTAACAAAATCTGGCAAGACAAACGGTTAGACGTATGCACAGAGATCAGAGGAGTGCGTACCTTGGTCCTGTTAATATTCCTCTATGCTTGTGAGACATGGACAATTACAGCTAACCTGCAGCGAAGGACACAGGTCTTGGAGATGAAATTTTAACAATGATTTCTAAACGTCACATATAAAAACCGAGTTACAAATGAGAAATTATGATACAAAATTAAAACAGCAATAGGGCCTATTAAAGACCTCTTGGCAATGGTCAAAAGATGGAAACTCGCTGGGTACGGCCACATATTGAGATAAAACGGTCTTGCAAATACAATCCTGCATGGCAAGGTGCAAGGCAATTGATAAAGAGGTCGTCCCAAAAAGAGATGGGAGGACAACATAAAAGAATGGACCAATCTCCAACCAGAGGAAGCACATGCAGCGGCTGCTAACAGAGAGGGGTGACGTGGGGTTGTCTTCACGTGTGCCCAAATGACCTCACTGATTACGGAATGACTTAACTTGAGCCTTGGGTTTCTCCAGGTCTGTTAACTCTGAAAAGAGCTGATATCAGATAAATCTTCTGGAAAGTACCACATTTGTCCTGAATTAACCTTCATCTGATTAGGATCTTCACGAGGGGCCAAAATAAGAGCGCAGTGAATGAGCTGCCAGTTGCCAGTGACTCATAGCTGGCTGCTTGCATCAAGGCCAGCTGATCATGACCCTATTCCACCTCCAAGTGGCGGTCCTGGAAACAGACTGCACATAGTGTACTCTGCCTAAGAGGATATAGATCGCAGTGGAAAGGCAAACCCTGTGCCTAAAAAAGCCAGCAGAAACCAGATGTGCCGTGTTGAAGGGCATAGATATCGCAACCTTGCTATAAACTACGACACAATGTCTTTTTTTAGAATGAACGCCAAAAAAGGAGGATGTTCACAGAAAAAAAATGTTATTAAATTTTTGTCACATTTGGGGTATTTTTTGTAGAGCTTTTTTTTCACATTTAGCAGACGTTTGATCTGCGATAATGATTGGATGTGTCAAGTCATAAGTTGGAGAGGTTTCTATCATACAACAACAAATATAGCAAAGAGGTAGGAAATCTTCTATTTAGGAAATGAATGAATGAAAACACATAACAATGTACATTCAAATCCTGGGAGTTTCAAGCGACCCCTAGTCTCAAGGGAGGGGAGATTGTGTGCCTAGAGCTACTGGTAATGGATGGTCAAACTCAGGTCTTGTGTACTTAATGTGCGTTAACACGAACCTTTGACGGTTGAAAATTGAACAGTGCTGGCTATTAGTTGCTGTCAGGGCAAAAACATTTGGAAATTAATTAAATTCCTACCCATGCCTCGTGACTGGGAGTAAACCAGAGAAAAACATGTCAGTTCTATTCATCTTGACTTGCACGTCTTGCCACTGGACCAAGGTTATTCATGATGAGAGTGTAGTTACTGATAGCACAAGTCTTCGTCATTTAAATCTAACTAAAGTGTAAATCACAGTGTCGGATCTTAGATGGCTTACAAAAATCTCTTTATCCTGCCCGATGCTGTCACAATCCTCGCTTGCGATGGACAATTGGGGGACTCAGTGGTCTTGAGGTAAGGTGTGCGCCTTAGGTTTCTGAGGTTGGGGGGTTTGAATCACTGTAGAGTCCGGGATTTTTTTCCCTAAAATCTTCTTGTAAAAATTCTGAAACAACTGATATTGTATAATGCAGGATTATCAGTGACAGTATCAATGAGGGAGGGATTGACACTGTGATCCCTATAGTGGTTAACCTACTGATAAGCATCATATTGCACTACAGCCAGGAGGAATCCAGATCCATCTTATTCAGTATACCTTGAGATATAAGAACTAATGTAATCCACTTTGAAAGAAACATCATCAAATGTGGAGAACTTGACACTAGTATCTTAAACTAACGGCATTTCAGATAGTCAAAGATGATAAAAATTCAAGTAAAAGTATATCAATGGAACGCTCTAGTCAAAAATTATCAAAATTCAAAAACAGACTATCAGTGGAATGTTCTAGTTAAAAATAATCAAACTGAATGTACAAGCAAATCAATGGAACGCTCTGGTCAAAATGCTCAAAATTCAAGAACAAGCTATCAGTGCAATGCTCTAGTAAAAAATGATCAAAATTCAGTTCAAGCATATCAATGGTGTGTTCTAGTCAAAAATTATCAAAATTCAGTTCAAGCTATCAGTGGAATGCAACAAAAATTCAGTTCAAGCATACCAATGGCATGTTCTAGTCAAAAATGATCAAGATTCAAAGCCAAACATATCAATGGCATGTTCTAGTCAAAAATGATCAAGATTCAAGGCCAAACATATCAATGGCACGTTCTTGTAAAAAATGATCAAGATTCAAGGCCAAACATATCAATGGCATGTTCTAGTCAAAAATGATCAAGATTCAAGGCCAAACATATAAATGGCATGTTCTAGTAAAAAATGATCAAGATTCAAGGCCAAACATATCAATGGCACGTTCTAGTCAACAATGATCAAGATTCAAGGCCAAACATATCAATGGAATGTTCTAGTAAAAAATGATCAAGATTCAAGGCCAAATATATCAATGGAATGTTCTAGTCAACAATGATAAAGATTCAAGGCCAAACATGTCAAAGGCATGTTCTAGTCAAAAATGATCAAGATTCAATGTACAAGCATGTCCATGCAAACTAAATAATGTATGATTGTCACAAGGGGGATGAATCCGCAGAATGAGTGTTTGTATTAACATATTCAATGGTGGGGCTAAGCGAAGGTGTTGGATGTTGATGGGCGGGTACATGAGATGGTGATGGCCAAAATGGGGCAATACTTGTATACGGTTGGGCACTTGTGATGGATCTAGTAACATCAACTGGTAATGTGGGTGGATGCAGTTGGTATGGTTGTGTGGGTGGATGTGGTTGGACTTGTGTGAGAGTATATGGTTGGTCAATTATCACGTATATATCATCAAATGGTTGTGTGGGTATAGGTTTATGTGGTTGGTCAATTATCACGTGTATATCATCAAATGTCTGTGTGGGTGTACTCTCTTGGACAACTGGCTGTGTGGGTGTATTTGGTTGGACTTCTGGCTGTGTGGGTTTAATTATATAGTTTATATCATTCTCATAAAAGGTGGGTATTAAAATGTCATTCCCGTGATCACTAAAGTCCTCACTGTGTGCTGGATAGGGGGCATTACTCTTATACAGATGTTCTGTGCTTTCTATAACTGCTTGGCTAGTGGGAAGTGTAGATCTATTTTGACTAGCTGGTAGCACTGATTCTGGAAAGATAGAAGTTGAAGCCCAACTATAACCAACAGGAGGTTCTAGTCGATCTCCAGGAGGGTGTTGGTGGATGACAGCTATTGTAGCGTCTTGAAAGTGCAATAGGTTGTCAGCTGGTTTTTGTTCAAGGGCGACATTATTCGGGATTATATGCTCGACACTTACAGCAGAATCAAGATAGCGCAAAATGTTGTTTGATGGTGAATGTTCATTGACAAAATTAGTCTTAGAATCATCCCCATTAACATGGCTAATACAAGAGGAACTTGCAGAAGCTGCAGGGCTTATTGAAGTACCAAACGAATCTATGGTTCCTTTTGGTTTTTTAGAAGAACTGTCTGTGGCTGGAGGATCCTGTCCAATAAACTGGCTGTTGGCTGCAGTACTAGGATGGTTCTCATCAGACAGCGACATGAGAGGATTGTCAAATCCTGTGCTGGGTTGTAACTGAGGACAAAGTTCAAAGACTGAATTACAGCAGAGGTAAAACAATGGGAACAATCTATTGCTAAATATCCAGATATGACAAAGGTAAAGGTCAGTCCCATGGCAACAATTGCTGTTGGGTATGAAGATAACTCTTCATGAACTAAGCCGCAGCCTACGTGATGTGGGGTGGCCAACTCCCTTCCTTACTGCTTTTACCTTGCCCAACTCATACGACAGGTACCCATTTACAGCTAGGTTGACTGGAGGAGCGATCATACTAGGCATGAACCACAGCATTTTTTCCTTTCTTCTGTCCATCCGTGAACCTGAACCCCTGGCATATTGTAATTCCAGTCTAGTAAGCCAGCTCACTGTTGACTATGCTACACCAATATAGTCATATGATTTTTTTCCTGTCCATCCATGAACTCGAACCCCTGGCACATTGTAATCCAAGCCTAGTAAGCCATTTCACTGTCGACTAGGCTGCACACTACACTGATATGATTTTTAAATGTAACCAACCGTAATCTGACTAAAATTTTGAAAAACTATTTATTCCCCATATCCCCTATTGAATCAACCAATCAAAAACCTTGAACTCCCTTCGGAGCATAGGTCCTCAACAAATACTTGGCAAGTCTTCTTTTCATTAGCCATCATCTCCACACATTTTTCCTACAGAGATTTGTCTCGACTTCCCTTCTCCGTGAGTATTTAGGCCAGTGTTTCCCAACCATTCGACACTCGTAGACTGGTGAAAACAGGAAAAATTGTTCACGGACTGATGAAAATAGGACACATTTTTCGCGGACCGCTTCGACAGAAAAAATATCCCATTATGTATATAGTATTTTGTCTTTTAGTTGTTACAGCAAATATTATAATATGAAAATTTTATTTCCATTTTTTTTTTTTTTTTTTTTTTTTGCGTTCGCCTTATTTCTCTAATCCCCAAGGCGGTGTGCATTGCACTGCATTTTTATTTTGCGCCTGTCGGCCCAGTGCATCCGACTTCAGCATGCATTTTATGTAAGGGTCTGCTTCCTCCTGCATTTTCTAAGGGTTTGCTTCCCCGGGGTAACGGCCGGTGCTGAGATGGGGATCGAACCCAGCACCTTATGGTTGTGAGCCGTGTCACATAACCACTAGGCCACGCCGTCCCCTCTATTTCCATTTAATAACCATAATTCCAGCAGTAAATAGATAAGGCGTTCAGCAGCAATTTTCTTTTTCATGGACGGACAAGAAATTTATGTGGACCGGCACCAATCCAAGGACTGGCGATTGTGAATCACTGGTTTAGGCCTGCCCCTACTTCTCTTATGCTTTGTAATGACATCAGCTGGTTTCTGTTATGTATGTCCTATCCATAGTCAACACCTTCTCTTTACATCTTATCCCACTGGCATTTCTCAGGTTTTTTTCTATATCGGTGACTTTATCATTTTATTCCACGATATCCGTAGTAGTGAGCGACACGCAGATGAAGTCAAGCTTAGCACAACAGCCGGGAGGACCCTGTGCCACCTTCATCAGCATGCTCCTGTGAGCAAAGCTACTGCAACCTGTCACCTAATGCCAATTATCATGGACATTCAACAACAATGCTTGGATCATATTTTCAAGTAGGGGATGGCATGGCCTAGTGGTCAAGTGACACGGCTCACAATCCGAAGGTGCTGGTTTCGCTCCCGAATCACAGTACTGGCTGTACCCCGAGGAAGCAAACCCTTAGAAAAATGTAGGAGGAAGCAGATCCTTACATAAAATACATGCCGAAGTCGGATGTACTAGGCCGACATGCGCAAATGTAAAACATAGTACAATGCACACCGCCTTGAGGAATAAAGAAATAAGGCGAACGCAAAAATAATAAATATTTTCAAGCAGTTTTTCAACTTTAAATGCCGTCAGTAAAATTTTGATGCTATGAATACTATGAATATCTACGTGTGAAACTTTTACATCTTCCCATGTGGATTACACTACAATGGGAAGTCATTTTTTGATACGTGTGATTACACTACAATGGGAAGTCATTTTTTGATCTATTTATTGGTATAAAGCTGAAAAAATAACTAGTGAGAACCAAGAAATGTCTCAATTAAAAAAAAAATAAACACTGACTCAACTATTATTCCTCCCGCACAAATGTTCATCATCACATGTTAAATGTATGTATGCCATTGATTTCTGCATTTAACTCTGTGCAGTTTGGAATGCGATTTGTGGTGTTTCAGAAAACCATTACTCTGTGCAGTTTGGTAAGTAATCTGTGGTGTTTCAGAAAACCTTTACTCTGAACAGTTTGGTATGTAATTTGTGGTGTTTCAGAAAACCTTTACTCTGAATAGTTTGGTAAGTAACCTGTGGTGTTTCAGAAAACCTTTACTCTGAACAGTTTAGTAAGTAACCTGTGGTGTTTCAGAAAACCTTTACTCTGAACAGTTTGGTATGTAATTTGTGATGTTTCAGAAAACCTTTACTCTGAACAGTTTGGTATGTAATTTGTGATGTTTCAGAAAACCTTTACTCTGAACAGTTTGGTATGTAATTTGTGATGTTTCAGAAAACCTTTACTCTGAACAGTTTGGTAAGTAACTTGTGGTGTTTCAGAAAACCTTTACTCTGAACAGTTTGGTAAGTAACCTGTGGTGTTTCAGAAAACCTTTACTCTGAACAGTTTGGTATGTAATTTGTGGTGTTTCAGAAAACCTTTACTCTGAACAGTTTGGTAAGTAACTTGTGGTGTTTCAGAAAACCTTTACTCTGAACAGTTTGGTAAGTAACCTGTGGTGTTTCAGAAAACCTTTACTCTGAACAGTTTGGTATGTAATTTGTGGTGTTTCAGAAAACCTTTACTCTGAACAGTTTGGTATGTAATTTGTGGTGTTTCAGAAAACCTTTACTCTGAACAGTTTGGTATGTAATTTGTGGTGTTTCAGAAAACCTTTACTTTGAACAGTTTAGTATGTAATTTATGGTGTTTCAGAAAAGCTTTGCTGAAAACAAATAGGTGACAACAGAGTTATGTTGTGCTTGAGCTTTGCATAAGAAAAAGATGTGTGTCCTGGAGCAAAAAATATTTCAGAGTGGATAAGTTAAGTAAATCTGGCATTTTTGACTCAATGATTAAATAAACAAATCCACTTTTTCTTCTTCTTCTTAGTTCATTCACAAGCTCCCACTACCAAGCCCGTAGATCAGAATGCTTGTGTCGTAGTTTACAGTTTGACTAAGATATTTGCACCTTTCGGTCAGACTTCAGCATGGCATTTTTTGGTACCGGATTAGCCTTCCCTCTTCGATATCTTCTCCTTAGCCAGTCTGTACCGTGTTAACCTTCCTTCTTCAATCCCTCCTCCTTAGCCAGTCTGTCCTGTTGCAGCTGTTATCCAGGATCACCATTTGGAGGTAGAAAAGGGTCTTAGCAGTTCTGGGTCGCTGGCCCTGATGTTAGCAATCAGTTTAGGGCCGCTGATAGCTACAGCTCATGCACTGCTCAGCATTTTGATCCCAACAAATAAACTAAATAATTAGACATACTGTAAAGTACATGCATCATAAGAAAGTCATCAAATCAAAAGTTAACAATTCTCACAATTTTCATTAGAATATCAGAAATTTCATAGGGTTATGTAACCTAAAGAAATAAGGAATGTTAGCAATTCCTGTAGCTTTGGTTAAATGAGTGTATAAATACAAGTTAAATATAATATCATTTAGCATGTAAACATTTGCATGTAACACAAAGTAGGTCACGAAGTATTAAATTTTACTGAACCATTGGTGGACAAATTTACCTGAGGCATTGTCTATGTATACTCATAAGTGTACCCGTTGTGTTAACACAGGTTTTGCTAAATAAAACGAGACCACTTCCGTCTGTCCCCCGATAACGAATACAATGGCTATTTTGACTTTGGACAATTTTAAAACAATTTGTTCTGTTTCACATGGGTTTGGAAGGTCATCCCATTATTGAGGGTGATGGAAGTTAAGTTGTTGTAACACAATTTTCTGAGGTAGGTCTGTTTAGTTTGTTTATGTAGATGTAATACATACATTTGTAGTGGAAACTTAACAGATTTGTCGATCTGGTTAGGAACACTTTGTGACAATTTCATGGAATTACAAGACAACTGGTGTACCCAAAAATGAGTAAGTTTGTGGTGTTATAAAAAAAAATTGGAAAACTAGAAGGTTAACAAATCTTATTAAATTATTACAATTAAATATAAAGGGCCCATCACTACTGTACGAAAACCTACCTGGAGGCAGGATATATTTCCAGAGGTGGTAGAAAATTTACCAGGTATTGCAAACAAAAACTGCTAGACTGAAAAAGAAAGGAGAGATACTACCCTAAGCTTCATAACGAAAAGCTACCCAAGCATGGACTGGACCCATGCATACACCGACGGTTCTGTAACAAATACTACACAGAACGGAGGGGCAGGAGCATTCCTGAACCTACCAAATGGCAGAAAAATAACACTGTCATTCGCTACTGGTAAGTACACAAGCAATTTCAGAGCGGAGGCAGAGGCACTGATGGCGGCAGTGGAAGAAATGGTGACACACAGTGAAAATGAAAGCCATATAGTCCTGCTTACAGATGTTCTCGCCGTAGTCACAGCGCTAAAAAGCCAGAAAAATACTGAGCTTAATGACTTAAGAGCAGCACTCTGCAAACTGTGCCAGCAGTCCGCACCAAAAAGGGTAGTGGTACAGTGGGTCCCATCACACTGCAACATCCAAGGCAACGAGGAGGCAGACAGACTGGCAAAAGAAGGTGCAAGACTACCACAAACAGATACTAGTATGACGTACGAAGAGTCAAAACGGCTTATCAAAGCCAGATACATGACCAAATGAGAAACCGAACATACTGGTTACACCAAAAACGATGCCTATTACCAGTTGAACTGAAGAGAGCAGGTCGTTGTCTTCAGACTTCGCACTGGCCACAATAGACTGAGGTACCACCTATTCAACAAATTGAAGATAGGGTGTACCGACGAATGCCCGTGCGGTACTGGTAAAATGACCGCTGAACATCTGCTGCAGAACTGCCCGACATACGAGGATCAGAGAGAGCAGATGTGGCCATCACCAGTGGAACTGCAAGACAAGCTCTATGGCAGTGGCGACAGCCTCAGGATGACAGCCGCTTTTTTCGAAAAAATAATTGTTACTGTCTGACTGCGTACGAAGAAGAAGAAGAAATATAAAGGGCCAAAACATGCAGTAGTGAATGAGTTGACAGCAGGCAGTGACTCATAGCTGGCTGCTTGCATCAGGGTCAGCGAACCATAGCTGACCAAGACCCTTTTCCGTCTCCAAGTGGCAGTCCTAGAAACACCCTGCATTAGTCACTAATGTAGTCTGGCTAAAGGATAGGGATTACAGTGGGAAAGCAAACTCAGTACCCCAAAAAGTCCATTGAAATCGAATGTGTTGTGATAAAAGGTGCAGATATCATAGCCTGACTGTAGACACACCATACATGATGAACGCAGAAGAAGAATTAACTGCAAATAGTAGCGAATGTTATAATGAATATGCAATTTTAAAAAAGTGTTAACATTTCTTTAATTTTGAAATAATTAACTATAAATAGCAAGGTAATTTACAAGGTATTTATAGTCTATGAAACTTGATGACAAACTCCAGCAGCGTCATTAAATTAAATGAAATAACAGGTAAATATTAACAAAATAATATGTTGAAATGATTGCACAACCTTTCTAAGTTGCCATTACAACATGCTGGACAAGTTGCAATTGTATAATTCTTTTGATTCCCGGTACCACTTGAGTGTCATTATTATGCACATGTTTTAGTAAATAGCACAATAAATAAAACAAAACAAACTCAGCAAAATTTGTGCTCAGGTAAATAAGTACATCAAAAGCACAGTTAAAATATATTGTCAAAAGCCAGATAGTATATTGTGTTTGAAACTTCATGGTGCCAGAATAATTAATTTATTAACAAGCCAGATCTTCAGGTGGTTGTAATTCATATCTACATAATAAAATCCTCCACGTGGATCTCATGAGAATTTTGAAAGTCAGCAAAGGGCTATTTACAACAACAACAAAAAATGAGATAAAAGACTTGAAAATAATTTATTATTGCATTTACATTGTCCGTTATTTTTCAACGTAATGTCTACCAACATTGATATACAAGAAAGAGAGAGAGACTGTTAGGTATGTGTGAAATGCAGTGTCGGTGATTATGTGATAGTGTTAGTCTCAAGTATGTTTTAAATGCAGTATCAGTGATTATGTGATAGTATTAGTGTCAGGCATGTGTGAAAATGTCATGTAAGAAGTATGGGAGATATAACTTCCAATTTGGCAACTGAGGGCTAATGATTGCTTAGACAATGGAAGCATGTTTTAGCGGAGTGTGAGAGGGTTCAGGCAGAGTTTAGAACATCTGTCAATTCTAACAAGGCCAGCCTGAATTTTTCTTTGTCCAATAATCAGGACAGGGGAAACTCAGGAATTATTGTAAGTATTATCAGGGTCTAGGACGACAATGCTAACGATTTAACAAGTTTAATAATTGTGTAACATGTTGCAAGTCAATTCAGAAGGATGGGGGAAGAGTTAGCGTTTTACAAAAGTTGTACTGGCTAGCAGAGACAGAAAGTTTTGTAAGGGACTTTAGCTGTATGCAAGCGCTAGTGTCCAGAACGACACAAATAAACTGATAGGGATTTTAGCTACGTATGATTTAGTGACAAGCTGTCACAATGAAATTGGTAGGGGGACATGATAGCCCAGGGAAATTGGTAGGAGTTCCAGAAATGGGAAACTTGACACAAGCTACAACTGGTCAACGAGTAGTGACAGAAGCACCTCATAACCGGTGGACATATTGTAACTGGAGGAGTTTTTCTTCGTACGCTGTCAAACGTCAACTTGAATTTGTTCAAAGAAAGCAGCTGTCATCCTGAGGCTGTCAACACTGCCATAGAGCTTGTCTAGTGATGCCACTGGTGATGGCCACGTGTGCTTTCTCTGGTCCTCGTATGTCGGGCAGTTTTGCAGCAGATGTTCAGCGGTCATTTTCCCGGTACCACAGGTGCATTCGTCAGTGCCACCTATCCTAAGTTTATTGAATAGATGGTACCTCAGTCTGTTGTGGCCTGTGCGGAGTCTGAAGATCACGACCTGCTCTTTTTCCGTTCAACTGGTAGTAGGCATAATTTTTTGTGTAGCCAGTATGTTCTGTTTCCCATTTGGTCATGTATCTGGCCCTAATAAACCTTTTGGACTCTTCGTAGGTCACACTAGAATCTGGTTGTGGTAGTCTTGCACCTTCTTTTGCCAGTCTGTCTGCCTCCTCGTTGCCTTGGATGTTACAGAGGGATGGAACCCACTGTACCACTACTCTTTTTGGTGCGGACTGCTGGCATAGTTGACAGAGTACTGCTCTTAAATCATTAAGTTCAGTATTTTTCTGGCTTTTTAGTGCTGTAACCACAACCAGGGCATCTGTAAACAGGACTATATGGCTTTCATTGCTTTTGCCTGTCAGCATTGCTTTTACTGCAGCCTTTAGTACCTCTGCCTCCGCTCTGAAATTGCTTGAGAATTTTCCAGTAACTGGAGGAGTTAAGGCAGGGCCTAGGGAGCATAGGAAATGGATAAAGACTTGAGCATGAGAGTTTAAATAGAGCTAACCGGGAGGTTTTCCACTGTGGGTTTCATAGGCATTGCACTATTGCCTGATGGAAGAGATGGTGAACTGACCTCAGCAACTGATAGAGGTTTGGTAGAGAAGTGGTAGATGCACAGCAGTGGATTTCCTGAACATCCGTTCTTGATGGTTTGTTGAAAAAGAGGGCAAACTAAAGTGAATGAGAGAAACCTAAAGAGCAATCTCATAGACTGTCTATGTCAAATTAGCCAGAGGGGTTGGCCAGAGCCCCCTGACAAACTGTCTTAGTGGTAGAAACACAGCTGTGGATTTCAAGGACATGTTATTGAATATCTCCATGAAATTACATGAAACCAAGGTGTAAGCGACACCTAATGAACAGTCTCGTTGACTGTCCTTTGCGCCATTGGTGTCAAAGTAGTCAGAGAGGCCTGTCAGAGGGGTTTGCCAGGACACCCTGACAGAGACTATCTTGATGTTTTCAGTCAGTAAAGTGTACCCTAAGCTCACAAAGCTTGTGTGAGAAACCTTTTATTCCACAGCTGAGACCAGACGGACGGAAGCTGCTGACTGTCTGAGATCGGCCAGTCACGCTAACGACGAAGGATCACAAGACTCAAGAGATTAGATAGTTTTATTCTAGTTTAAATTGTTAGATATGATAGTGATAGAAGAGAGAACCTGGGTATAGATCTGGATATTCCATCAAGCCAATTGCTAAAAATCTCTGCTTAGAAAGATTAGTCATAGATAGATTAGTTCTAAATGATTAAACTTTGCAATAAATGAATTACCATGTTTTTTTAAATATTGAAAGAAGAAGTTTCAGTGTCTCCAATTTTGTGTGTGATAAGGGGAAAATGAGTGAAAGTGGAATAAAACCTATATACGTCACACAATAAAGGTAGATCGGTTAACCATTTAAAGGCCAAAGTAATTTACACAATGTTAGTCTTAATGTCCAAGACAAGAACAGTAAATTTATGTGTTTAATGGTTAACAAAATCAAAAGTAATTAAAACTTAAATTTTGAAATTTTACGATACAGCCTTTGATTTTAAATAAAATTTAACTAAATAACCATATATGTTGACATGTGAATTAAGCTAAATTGTACTGTAAGTGGTGCTACTCTAGTTGACTGCAATGAACAATTTGGATTGCAAAGGGTTAAAGAGAAATATAGTAGAATTGCTATTTTACCTTTAATGTGGTAAAACTGTAACAAGACCCCCTGAATGTTGAACTATTTTAAAGTGGCTCATAGCTAAAAAAAAGTTTGCCCAGCTCATGTTGTTGTGAAACCATCGAGCATATTGTAAAAGGTGACATGAGACGGTGACAACAACAAAGCTAGCAGCCTCACTTCTGCACGTACACAGCAATAAAGTTCATACTATTTCCTGCTACAATTATTCTTGTAATTGTCTATGATTGAGAATGAAATGACTTGCCAAGAGAAAGCAAAAACCCTTACACAGAAAAAAACCTCAAGACAAACCTTAAACAAAAATAGTCGGAAGAAGAGCGGGTGCATTTACCTTTCTAATTGTGCATGTGTCTTAACAACATTTGTATAAAACTAGGGCATTGAAATTTTAAGACATTGGGGCTACAGTTGCTAAGGTAAGTACATGTAAAAGCACTCAGAAAGCAATTTACACCTAGCATAAACTTAACTTAAACTTCTTTATACTGGTTTAGGTGATTCTGCAGAGTCTGCATACAAACAGTTTCTTTTACATTGACTTGATCTAAAAATACTTAAAGTAAAAGTAAACCCATAGCATTACTGTAGTAGGGGTGTGAGATGTTAGCCATTTCCCATTTCAAAGGCTCGGCTATATGACGGCAGTTGCCATCTCCTCTCCCTCACCGCTTTAACTTCCCGGACTGAACCGATACCCATTTGAGGCTAGGTTGACCTGGGATCCGATGTGGTGTAAAAAATATTTCTGCCTCAACTAGGGAATGAACCCAGGACCACTTAGATGCAAAGCCAGCTCACTAGCCCCTGCGCTACACGGCTCCCTTAATGCTCCCAAAAATACTTATATGCATACAATCTATTCTTGAATGCATTAATTGGACCTGTCTCCACTATTTCCCATGGCGATGCATTCCAAGCATTCACCACTCTCTGACTAAGCAAATATTTCCTGGTATCTAATCTGGACCTTTCTTTAATTAATTTGTGGCTGTGCCCTCTTGATCTTGTAGGCGGCTGTATTTTGAAAACTTGTTATAGTATAATTGATCTTTTCCTTTATTTTATAAACCTGTATTAAATCACCTCTAATTCTTCTCTTTTCTAGACACTGTAGGCCGGCTTTTCTGAGTAGTGACAAACAGTGATAGGCACTTCTAAATTGAGCTCCTAATGCTCCGGTGATAATGAACTTTGCTGTAACAACAACATGGGTATGGGGATTTGGCAAAATTTCAAAATAAGGGCCATATCTTTAAACTAAAAACACTTCTGTTTTTTTTGCAGTCTGAACCTTCTAAAGATTGGGTCGCACTTCTTGGAAAGAGAAGAAAACAAATGTAGAGGTATTGAAAGAGTTGAGAGTGAAAAGGGAATTACTGACCGAAATCCTTGCTGAAGACCATACTAGAGGGTAGGGCGGAAGGCAGTCGTTCAAGAGGTAGATAACATTATAAGTGGGGGGGATAACATCAGGAGGTGGAGAGGAAAAAGCCTGTCAGATTGCACCATTACGGCAAGAGAGTACACTGGAGATCCATTGCGGCCAACCTTCAATGCAGAGATGGCACTTAAACTGAACTTTCTAATTATTGTCTTTTTTACAGCAAGACCCCTTTAGATAACTGGAGGGCTTTTCATTGATTACTTCAGATTTGGTTCTGTAGCTTGATCTCTAAAGTTTTCAAGTACCATGAAATATACATGTCTAAGCTATTGCCACTGGATTACACAGATAATATGGTACTTTTGTTGTATAGTCCTATCTAAATGCAAGAGAAACTTGATAGGGTGAAAGAAAAATCTGCCAAATTGGGACTGAATGTCAACATGAAGAAAACCAAGCTCCTTAACCCTTTATACCCAAAGTCTTAAAATAGGAAATACATATTCATTTACTTCTGTTTACTTCTACTTTCCTCAAAGTTTGCCCTTGTTTCCTGTCTGTTTATTATCTACTTTACGAGATAATTTACTAGATAACACAGCTACCAATTATATTTATGATCAATTTATGGGATAATACAGCTAATGATTACATTTTCACAAGTACACACAGCTGTTGGTGGAAGAGGTGGAAGTTCGACCTGTGCGACAACGACTCTGAAAGCGGGAGCTGGAAACGCCTGATATCGGGCTAAGGGCGCACCAGAGACCATAGTTGGTAAGCGGCCAGAACAACGTCCAGAAAGCAATGGCAAACTACTGGATGTAAAATGCCAAGAAACCTATGACAGTCGAGAGAAACGAAACTCAAAGATCTGATGGTGAGGCCCTCAGGCCAGGCAGATCATCGACGCCAACTGGGGAAGAGGCCAATTTCAGAGTCAGTACAAGTAATAGAGATGACGGCCTAAAGCCTGACTGCATTACAGTGGACAACTCTGAAATGGGACTAAAAACAAAACTAAGAATAGGCACATGGAACGTCAGGAGCCTATACCAGGGCAAGTTATTCATGATCGGAAGAGAAATGAAGAGAACCAAGATAGAGATTCTTGGAGTCTCTGAGCATAGATGGGCCGGACAAGGGCACTGTACCAGCTCCTCAGGAGAAACATTTATATACTCTGGGACGGACAAGGGTGGAAAAAGCGGGGTCGGCTTTATTCTGTCAAAGAAGACAGCACCTTCACTACTCGGTTACAATCCAGTCAACGACCGCATAATTGTAATCAGACTAAAGAAAAAGACTAGAAATTTAACAATAATTCAAGTGTATGCACCAACATCAGCAGCAGACGATTATGAAATGGATGATTTTTATAACACCTTGCAAGAAGCGATGGAAAAAGTTGAAAAAAGAGACATCTTGGTCATCATTGGAGATTTCAATGCGAAAGTCGGAGAGGAAAGAGCCGAAGAGGAGAGAAGTGTTCGAGGACCTTTTGGTTTGGGACACAGAAATGAGCGAGGAGAAAGACTGGTTGAATTCTGCACGGAAAACAACCTCTCCATTGCCAACACCTTCATCAAACAACATCCACGAAGACTGTACACGTGGACCTCCCCGGATGGCAACAGCAGAAACCAAATAGACTACATCCTAGTGCAACAAAGATGGAGATGAAATGTGCTGGCGACAAAAATACTGCCAGGAGCAGACTGCGATACGGACCACGAATTACTGTTTGCAGTTTTCCAAACAAGACTACGCAGGATCTACAAAGGTTGCCAGCCAATACGCTTCGATGTATCAGCGATACCTACTGAATACAACATTAAAGTAGAAAACAAATTTGAGGCGTTGCTTGCTATACAGGAAGAGATGACATCTGAGGAGTTGACATCGTACGCAAGGGAGATTTTGATCTCGACAGCAAAAGAAATGATTCCAAAGATATTGCACAAGACACAGAGCTATATAACAGACGAAACACAGAAACTCATTGCAGAAAGGCAACAATTAAAACAAATGGGAAGTAAGGGGACCAACACAGCATATAAAAACTGCGCAAGAAAAGTTAGAAGAGAAATAAGAAAAGATAAAAGAAGATACATAGTAGAAACATGTAAGGATATAGAAAACCTACAACAACAAGGCAAAGAAAGTGATGCATTCAAAGCAATAAGAACACTGACAAGGGAATTCCGTCCGGTTCCACATGTCATAAATGACGAAGAGGATAACACACTAACAGAAACCAAAGACATACTGAACAGATGGAGACAGTACTGTAGAACCATGTATGGAGACAGCACAAAGCGCTCAGTTACAATCCTACCAAAGGATGAGAAAGAACCTGAACCAACATTGGAAGAAGTACGCTCTGCAATTAAAAGCCTGAAAAAGGGAAAGTCCCCAGGATGCGATGATATCCCAGCAGAGCTAATACAAGCAGGAGGAGAGGCATGTGCTCGAGTCTATCACAAGCTGTGTAAACAGATATGGCCCAGTGCAGAGTGGCCAGAAGCATGGAAGAAATCAATTTATATTCCCCTCCCCAAAAAAGGCAACCTGAAACTGTGCACGAACTACCGAACTATCGCACTGATCAGCCATGCTAGCAAGATACTCTTGCGAATCCTATTAAGAAGGATAGAGATAAGGTTTGAATCTGAAATTCACGTAGTCCAGGCAGGTTTTAGGAAAGACAGAGGGACCCGTGACCACATATTCAATTTAAGGAATATCTATGAAAAATGTAGAGAGTTTAATGTTGACCTGTACACATGTTTCATTGATTACACTAAGGCCTTCGACACGGTAAAACATCAAAATCTGTGGAGAATCATGAAGGAAATGGGGTTTCCTTTGCAAATAGTCCATCTCATTGAAACATTATATCAAGATCAACAAGCCGCTGTCCGAGTATCTGGGCAAACAACAGATTGGTTTGCATTAAAAAAGGGAGTCCGACAGGGATGTATACTCTCACCTTATCTGTACAACATATATGCGGAATGTATAATGAGAAATGTGCGAGAAGATGAGAACATTGAAAGTTTCGACCCATTTACGATTGGGGGGTACGAGATTCCAGAGTTACGATATGCAGATGACACAGTGATATTATCAAGAAGTGCGGAAGAGCTAGAGCAGCTACTTTCAGCCGTTAATGGACATAGTAAAGATCAAAATCTGTTCATAAACATAAACAAAACAAAGATAATGACCACCGATAAAACACAATGTCAGCATAAATTTACAGTGGGTGGTGAGGAAATAGACCAGGTTACACATTTTGAATATCTGGGCTCCAGAATCGACAAAAATGGTGACTGCTCGAAAGAAATCAGAAGAAGACTAGCTATGGCAATGCAGAGACTGAACAGCCTGAAGAAATTATGGCAGGGCACCAACAAAACGATAAAAGTAAAAGTCTTGAGAGCCTGTGTTTTTCCTGTGGCAGCTTATGGCTGTGAAGCATGGACGATTACCAAAACTTCTAGACAAAGAATCGAATCCTTCGAGTCAAAATGTTACAGAAAGATCCTCAGAATACCCTGGACAGAGAAAAGAACAAATGTAGACATTCGGCAAGAGTTGAGCATAGAGGGAACTGGTTTATCAATTCCATTTTGGCTAGAAAATGCAAATACTTTGGTCACATCAAGAGACACAACGGTCTTGAGAGGACGGTGATGGAAGGTATGGTGCCAGGCAAAAGAGGAAGGGGCAGACCAAGAAGACGATGGCACCAAGATATCCAGGAGTGCCTGAGTATGACAGTGGCGGAAGCTGGAGTTTTGGCAAGGGAACGAGTTTCTTTCAGACAGACTGTGATCGGAGCGACGTTCTACAAAGGACATGCTACATGAGAGAGATTACATTTTCAATCAATTTACAAGATAATACAGCTACAGATTACATTTTCGATCAACATACTGGTTTTAATTCGCTATATTACAAACTTAGTTTTAATGTCCTCACAAATTAAAGGTCCAGGAATCATTTCAGGGCTGAAAAATCCAAGCGACTCATGGACCACTCTATGTGCCAAGGATTAAATTAATAAGGAACAGACAAGCTAAAGCAAAACAATTTTGCTTGTCAGGCAAAAGAGAAAATCTTAAATAATGCTATGCTGGTAAGCACAGCCATAAAACCAATGCTATCTATCAACTTTGAGGACATATGAATCTTTCCAAAGCTTATGTGCAACATTCCCAACAGCAAAGGCAAAAAAAACACAGACAAAAGAGCAAAGAAAACACATAATCATCAGATACATCAATCAGAAATTTCCACAAAAATCCTAAACCCATGCAGATACTCAGCAAAATATACACATTGGTGACACTGTTGGAAAGAAAAATAAATAGGTGACATTGTTGGAAAGGCAAGACGATGACACTGTTGGGAAGGCAAGACGATGACACTGTTGGAAAGGCAAATAGGTGACACTGTTGGAAAGGCAAATAGGTGACACTGTTTGAAAGACAAATAGGTGACACTGTTGGAAAGGCTAATAGGTGACACTGTTGGAAAGGCTAGAAGATGACACTGTTGGAAAGGCAAATAGGTGACACTGTTGGAAAGGCTAGAAGATGACACTGTTGGAAAGGCAAATAGGTGACACTGTTGGAAAGGCAAATAGGTGACACTGTTTGAAAGATAAATAGGTGACACTGTTGGAAAGGCAAATAGGTGACACTGTTGGAAAGGCAAATAGGTGACACTGTTGGAAAGGCAAATAGGTGACACTGTTTGAAAGGCAAATAGGTGACACTGTTGGAAAGGCTAATAGGTGACACTGTTGGAAAGGCTAGAAGATGACACTGTTGGAAAGGCAAATAGGTGACACTGTTGGAAAGGCAAATAGGTGACACTGTTGGAAAGACAAATAGGTGACACTGTTGGAAAGGCAAATAGGTGACACTGTTAGAAAGGCAAATAGGTGACACTGTTGGAAAGGCAAATAGGTGACACTGTTGGAAAGGCAAATAGGTGACACTGTTGGAAAGGCAAATAGGTGACACTGTTGAAAAGGCAAATAGGTGACACTGTTGGAAAGGCAAATAGGTGACACTGTTGGAAAGGCAAATAGGTGACACTGTTGGAAAGGCAAATAGGTGACACTGTTGGAAAGGCAAATAGGTGACACTGTTGAAAAGACAAGAAGACACTGTTGAAAAGACAAGAGGATGCTATTGTTGAAAAGACAAGAAGATGACACTGATTGGAAGGTAACATGGCAGACAGAAAAGGATCTGGTCACTCTACCTTAAACAGAACAAACACATCGTACAGAAGAGTTTCCAACACTTCATCCCTATTGACACTGTTTGCTATTCAACAACTTTGACTGTTATTTCATTGGTCCTGCCTCACAAAAGCTGAGCGTTCACACATCGAAGTTGATGATGCTTTAATCCTGAGCAGGATGTCAAATATGGGATGACCTACATGTTGGTTACTCTACGTTATATGAGGGTGTCAGTAAGTAGGTCACAAAATGATATTGGACAGCTCAAAAATGTTTTTGGTAGTTTCTGAAGATATCATTAGTTGGTAGCAACATTTAGCTTTGTGATTACTGTAGGTAGCAGATGGTAGGTGTCGTATGCACGTGCGCAACTCAGATACAAAATGACGTCGTGTTTACAGAGTGTTCAATCAAAGAACAGCACGCTGTTGTGCGTTATTTGGGACTAAAGGACTTTCTTCGAAGGATATTCATAATGAAGTGTTTCCTGTTTATAGTGAGAAGTGTTTGTCCCGTAAAATGGTGCACAACTGGGTTGATAAATTTTCTCAAAGATGATAGAAAATTGCTGAGGCCCAACCAGGCCGTCCTGTCTACATTGCAACAGAAGTATCAGTGCAGCAGGTGGGGAAGATGATTTCAGCTGACAGGAGAGCAATAATAGACAGCTGCAATAAGTGTATCAATGTTGGTGGAAATTATGTTGAGAAATAAGGGACAATATAAGTGTAATAATCAATGTTTTTCAAGTTTGCATCTGATTTAGTGTCTTTAAAAACAGCAATTTCGACCTATTTACTGAATTATCCTCATAAAATATGAGACCTTGTAATAATCTCTATCACTTCATCATCAGTGGCATTACCTGCTTTTAGACTACCCGTACCTTTTCGCTGGTCAACTTGTTTAAAAAAATAAAAATGCACAAATCTGAGACGCTCATTATGATAGTCTCTAACACCTCCTATTTAATGGGAGTATCTGTAATGAACTACCTTCCCATTTACAGAAGAAAGAAGTTAAGTGGTTGGATTTAAAACTGAAAGAAAATCAAACAAAAAGGAACACAACTCAGATAACTGGAAATAATTTTCAATTACAATGTGTCATGCACTCACCCATTTGTCTCAGCACACTTTTCTGTCCTGTCAAACTTTAACCCCATTAAATAAGTGCTTCTTTGATGTAGCAGTCAAAGTAATCTTGATTATTCTTAAACAGAAGTTTCTGATTCCAACTCAACCTTTTAAAACAGAAAGTATTGTCAGAAGGTTTCGAAATATGGATAGAATCACCATCGCATCCCTGTTCCCTCATCATTTAATTCAAGACATATCAGAGACTAGCAAGTCTAAAGAACTACAGACAAGACTAAATCACTTCCCATGGCTCAAACAAGAACATAGACACTATCAATTAACAGCAAAATGACAGTATTTTCCTCTCTTCTGTAGTTAATGTTCTCACTAAAGGCGCTCTTAAAACCAGTTCTTTCATAACTGTAGACATTGTGACAGTCAAGGGTCCCAAGAGGGTTTAGATAGAAGGGATAGAGACATAGGTTCCATGGGGGCATAAGAAGGAGATCCCTCTGAAAGCCGTTCAAGAATATTCAGAATCATAACTTCAGAACCTTGCCAAGACTAAGGTGGGATTGTAACTTGTTACGTGTCAAGGACATGGGAGTTCTAGTTGACCAGTCCATATTAAAGAAACTTAATTACATATCACTAAGTTATGTCACTCTAAACCAAGCTGGAATATAGTAGCTAGTTGAGAGAAAACAATGACAAAATAATGAGTCAGTTTTTAGTCCACAGCAGAATCTGAACTTTGAAGATGCAACTATAGGAATTCAAGCAGTCACGGTCAATGATAAAGTAGAGAACCAAGGCACAATAACTTTTATATAGCTATTTAGCTTGTGTTAAAATTAGGAGTAGACTAGTTAGACTGCGGATAAGAATCTGGGTACATTTACAATGTGGAAAATATCAGTGTTATTTACACGAAAACCCTGAGTTGTTAGTACAGTGTACAATAAAGTTACATTAACATTAAATTGTTATATTCATACCATATTCCTTAAGCAATAAAATTCAATGTTTGTAATTAAGAATCGATCTAGCACAGTCATGAGTGAGTAGAAGAGTGAAAAAATAAAAAGAGATAGAAGAATAAAAAGAGAAAGAGAGAGAAAGAGAGAGAGAGAGAGAGAGAGAGAGAGAGAGAGAAAGAGTGAGAGAGAGTAGAAGAAGAAAGAATTAAAAAAAACAAACTAAGTGGCATGTCCTTTGCAGAACATCACTTCTTACAGCTGTCAACCTATTTTTTTTTTGGGTTCGCCTTATTTCTCTAATCCCCAAGGCGGTGCGGTGCGTTGCACTGTGGTTTTTATTTTGCGCCTGTCAGCCCAGTGCATCCGACTTCAGCATGCATTTTATGTAAGGGTCTGCTTCCTCCTGCATTTTCTAAAGGTTTGCTTCCCCGGGGTAACGGCCGGTGCTGTGATGGGGATCGAACCCAGCACCTTCTGGTTGTGAACCGTGTCACTTAACCACTAGGCTACGCGGTTCCCCCGTCAACCTATTTGACTGTTATAAGTTTCTTGGCATGTGTGCAGTATGGTAGGTTGCCATTACTTTTTGTACATGGAGGAGCAATCACACAGATAAAAATGTTGTGTCTGTCAAAACTAGACACGATGGGATTCGAACTGGGTCCGTTGGAATTGTGAAACGCACGTTTCACCCTACGCCACACAGAATATAAAGGAAACATATAGTAAAAAGGGAAATAATTCAAATAGAATTACAGCTTAGAGAGATAAACCCTAGAGTCCACCCTCCCTAGGGACCACAGAGTTCCACTTGATCATAGGAGGCTGAGTGGCCTATGGGTGAAACTCGCTCGGTTTTCACAATCCCAGCGTACCAGGTTCGATTCCCACTTGTTTCCAGTTTGGCAGACACTGGGTTTTTTCTCGGGTGATTGCTCCTCCACGTACGGATAGTAATGGCAACCTACCGTACTGCACACCTGCCAAGAAACTTATAACAGCCAAATAGGTGGCGGTTGTAAGAAGCGACATTCTGTAAAAGGACATGCTACTTACTAACCCTAGAGTAACCAAGAGTAGATAAAGGCTGAAATAGGTATAAGTGAAGAGAATCTGCAGTGATATTAATATTCGCCTAGGCATCTAGGGCCCGTTGTGTTGATTGACCACTACCATGTACAACTATTGAGGTTTGTAGCCAAACCTCATCCAATGCCGAAAGAGAGACTGCTATTTGCCAGAGCCATGTAGAATGGGGGCGGCCACTCCCACGCCTCTAGCCGGCAGTGGGAGACCATTGTTACACTTAGCTGACTTGAACATTATCTGGTGAGTTGGAACTTCCTGATCCAGTCGGAACACGTGACCAAACACAAACATGGTGTCCGAGATGGAGGGAACACTCGTCTTTGCAGACACCTCGACATTACGGATGAGGTCGAACCATCGGATACCAAAATTAGAGTCTCTGGTTACGCATGTGAAAGACATTGAGTGTTGATGTCCTGTTTAAGTAAGGACCAAGTCGTCTCTGAACCGTACAGGAATCACACACATCTGATAAATACGAATTTTGGATCAGAGAGAGAGAGTCTGCCATTATTCCACACGCAGTGATATTGCTGATAACAAAATCAATAAAAACATACAGGTATGGCTCAGTTACAGACTATTGACAGTGTGACAGATTTAGTCTTACCAGACAAATCATGTCTCCGTATTGACAGCTCTTAGTTTTTTTAGAATTACGCCGCAAGTGTAATAATATATTTTAAAAAAAATTACGGGTGGACTTTCCACAGGAACTGACCACTCAGGTCAGAAAATACCGCGGTAGGTGGCAGATTCTTATCGGCGACCAGGACGCCATTTTGATAGTAGGATGGGTAGAGAAAATAGTCCGGGAGTGTTATAAAAACCGAGTAAAACTTGGAGCTCGGGGCATTTTCAAAGAGAGATTCAGAGAGAAACATTCAGAAGAGGCATTTCAAAAGAGATATTTTTGGAGAGAGAGATTCAGAGAGGGACAACAGATTTAGAGAGGGATTCATTCAGAGAGAGATTCAGAGAGACACAGATTCAGAGAAGGACTCATTCAGAGAGACAATTCAGTGAGACAGTCAGAGAAGAGTGAACGTCATATTGAAGTTCCAAACTCAGTTTACAGAAGTAAAGCATTACTGATTTTCATTTGTGAATAATTAGAATTTCACCAGGTTAAATTTTAACCAGCGTCAGACACGTGAGCGACCTTTCAAGTTTATAGTCATCGCAGAGTCTCCATAGATCTCACAGATGCAGCTTAGATCAGTCACAGCTACCCGCTATAGGGGAGAACAGGCTTCCTGTTAGATCTAAATCGGCTAAGAGAAAACTTTACCATTTTACACGTGGTCCACATGCGGCAGTTTAAACACGTGGCTGCCTTCACAAAGTTTGTAGTCATCGTAGATTCACAGCAGTAGCCTAGTCTTTCGACATCCCCCACACAGATCGACAGTTGTCTCTAAGGAACTGAGCCAAGGACGTTTACCTAGGTTTGTTTAAACCACGAATTAACCATCGGCGTCAATTCGCCATAATTCGGATTCACATTTCAGCAGACCAAGTACGGAAAGTAGACTGTGGATAATAGTTTTAGGTTTAGCGATGGTTAGTTTTAAGTCATAGGTAGCCATTAGAAAGGACTGTGTAGGAAGTTGTGCATGATAGAAGAGCGGAAGAGTTGTAACGTGTAGAAATAAAGAAATTGTTTTTATTGTTGTGAAATAGTGTCCTTAGTTTATTGAAGTGTTAGTGGATGTGATAGATTTAAGACTGAAAAGGTGGATAGTTAAGGTGCAGCCTCAGTGAGCCGGGAGAGCAAAACCCTGTTCCGTCTGCCACAACAGAAACAAAACAAAACCTTTGTTATGGCCACAAGACCTTTGTCGAAGACAAAGAACACAAGACACCTAATCAGTTCAGTTCATCCCGTGACCTCTTGAGATTGTTGGGGCACACCTGCTGACACCTCCACAACCCTACGGCATCCCTCTCTGTCTGTGGTTGCTTTTTGTGACTCCTCAGGTCGTAGGTTTTATTTTTATTTATGGATGTTGTGTTCCCCTTGTTTTCTCGGACGTCCTCACCTTCGCTTGCCTTGTACTGTGCCCTATAGTACGGTATTTGCAAGGCCCTTTTATCTCGAGATGTGGCCATACCAAGTCAGCTTTTGATCGTTGTGACGAGGTCGTTGAACAGTCCACTTGTATTTCTCGATTCTATGTCGTACTTCATCATTAGTGGTACGGTCTTTGTGGGTGACATTTAGAAGTCTTCTAATACATCTCATCTTTGTGGCATGGATTCTTCTCTGAGATCTGCTGCAATGGTCCATGTTTTGCAGGCATAGTACAATATTGAAAGAACCAGTGAGTGTATTAGTCTCACCTTTATGGCGAGGGAGAGTCGTTTATCTATCCATATATGTTTCAATCGTGCAAACCTAATGAATCACAAAAAATAAACAAAGACAATAAACTGAACAACAAATACAATACGTAGGGAGGTTCTGACTAATAGCTGCTGCCCAATGTATTGTATTTGTTGTCAAGACTGTCTTTGTTTTGTGATTTGTAAGGTATTTTTCGTTTGTTTTTTGTCCCGGCCTACGGCGTTGTAATGTGGGTTTCCTTTTGTTTTTGTCCCTGTGTGGTAACTGATCCAAAGCGTATATATTTTAATAAGTTTTATTTTAGTTTTGACTATTGTCCGTGAACTTCTATTTCTCATATTTTAACCAACTTCTCCTTAACAAAAAAAAGTTGAAGTTTTGTATGCAGCCACTACTAGTCAGGTCAGGTTATCCCATAACCAGTGAGGTCATTAGGGTACACATGAAGACATCCTCACAATCTCATGCCACCCTTCTCTGTCAGCGGCCGGTGCCTGTGCCTCTTCTGGTCGGAGATTGGTCCATTCTTTTATGTTGTCCTCCCACCTCTTTTGGGACGGCCTCTTCGTCATCTGCCTTGCACTTTTCTGTGCAGGATCGTATTTGCAAGACCATTTGATCTCAATATATGACTGTACCAAGCGAGTTTCCTTCTTTTGACAGTTGCCAAGAGGTCTTCAAAAGAAACAAACACTACTAGTATGACCTGTTAATTTGTCAAATTTTGATGGATCCTGGATTGGTCATTCAAAAGATTTTACCAAAATATGTAGCCTCTTTATATTTCATTTCCTTAGTCACGTAGCCATTTTTCAATTGAATCCAGAGCGAATTCCTGGCTATTTGTCACCCAAGATTGTCACTGACTTCTTCATTGCAGTGTGAGAAATGATTGCTAAAGAGCCAGCAACAGTTTTGTGCTTGTAAAATGCAAGAAATGTGTCATTTAGAAATATGGCTTGTTGACACAATGAACAGTCAATAAGTTCATTTCATGACAGACAGATCACATCTTCAGTGAAGTCCTTAAAATTGTGACAGTTTAATTCAGTGACCTGCACCCGATGCAGACACCTTACCTCAAGACCACTGAGCTCCCTCATGATAGGGTTTGCCAGAATAAAGGAGCTGACATCCTGGCCCCAGAGGAACACATGGTGGGGTGACATTGACAATGGACAGAGGTGAAATTCTGAAGATGATCAACATTTGTCTCTTGGATGTAGAAACTACAATCGATGAACCAGAGATGCACAGATTGCAAAGTTCTAAAATCATACTCGGGTACAGCAGAGAGAGGTGCCTGTGAGGATAGAGCAAGAGTGTGTATAACCAGCAAACTACAGGAACCATCAGTATAAAAAACTCTTCGCCATTTACTGAGAGGCACTCAATCTGCTTGGAACACAATGATGATGAGTCTTAACAGAACACAATCTATTACTCCTCAATTAGTAATGCTAGAATCTTCACACAGAATATTCACATGCCAACAAGTGTTTGAGACGATTGAGATGATTGATTGGCTCGGAGACATGGCATGTAACTAAGAGTACCAGAGGTAATGGCAAACATAGATCTGTTGGGGAAAAAAAACATGGCAATAACCAAATAGCAGAAGATTGAAGAGAGAGTGGCGATAGATAAAACACACACTCTGAAAGAAAAGGGACAGTATTATCAGACATGAACTGGATTGGAACCCATGGAGAGAGAGAGAGATAGAGAGAGAGAGAGAGGGAGAGGAGAGGGAGAGAGAGAGAGAGGGAGAGGAGAGAGAGAGAGAGAGGAGAGAGAGAGGAGAGAGAGAGAGAGGAGAGAGAGAGAGAGAGAGAGACAAATAAGAAAAACCAAGAAACTCCTGGTGATGAACGATCGAGGAGGAAGTCAGTTGTTGTTGCTGAAGGATTATCCACAATGAGTAGATTTAGCCTTTTATGTGCTCTGAAAAGGACGTTTAGTGCAGTCTGTTGTATCTTTCATCACATCCCGATCATGATGTTGAAGGTGGGCCGGGGTCCTCCAGTACAATGCTTATTTTCATCTGTGCGTCACTCACTACTAAGGAGATCCTGTCGATACCTTATCGTGTTAGCCAGGCTGCCATGAAAACAGCCGTTTCCAGAAAGGACTGTGGAGAAGTCGAGGTGAGAGCTTGGACAGTATATTTTGCCTGAACCTGACTAACGTGTCCGATCAGTATGTTTTGTCTGACCCAGACTAACATGTCTTTTCAGTATGTTTTGTCTGACCCAGTCAACATGTCCGATCAGTATAGTTTGACTGATCAGACATTAGTCTTCCTTACTCGGAAGTCAGTTCATCCGGGGTTTCAAGGATGGAACTAACGAAGATGGCACAGAATAGAAACAGATGGGCAGCATCTGTTGCTGCCATATGCTCTATCAGGAACCGGATAGATAAATGATGGTGATGAACAAGCGTTTCTCACACTTGTAAAAGTTAGAGTCACACACCGGTTAGCATTTTTTCCTGCAACTGTTGCACTCGCCTGATGCTTTTAAGATACCGTCTACCCTGCTGTAAGGCAAGAGGAGACCAATGTCTAGTCAGGGTCAGACAAAACATACTGATCAGACAATGTTAGTCAAGGTCAGACAAAACATACTGATCAGACAATATTAGTCAAGGTCAGACAAAACATACTGTTCAGACAATGTTAGTCAAGGTCAGACAAAACATATTGATTGGACAATGTTAGTCAGGGTCAGACAAAACATACTGATCGAACAATGTTAGTCAGGGTCAGACAAAACATACTGATCAAGACCCCCGGCTCTCTTTCACCCAGTTCTTCTTCAAAACAATTGTTTCATGGCAGTCTGGCTAACGAGGTGGAGGATCAACATGATCTCAGTAGTACTGAGTGACACACAGATGAAGGCAAGCATAACACAACTGCCTGTAGTACCGCAATCCATCTTTATCAGTATGCTCATAATGTGAGAAAAGCTGCTGTAATCCACCACTCAAACGCTCACTCCAGGTACAAAAAAGAGAAACTTACTCATTGTGGGCATTCAACAGCAACCCAGTTGTATATGAGGTAATCGTGGATGGTATGATGCAGTGGTTCTTAAAGAATCTCCTCAAGAAGTTATAGGATCGACTTGTGTGGGAGTAGCCAACGTTACAGATAACTAGAATTGTTGCCACTAGACATTGTAGGAGATAAGACAGTACGCGTGGCAGGGTTAGTACCGTCATGGACCACCTGATGAAGATAGTCTGGGAGAACACTGTGTAACAGTTCCAGCTGGATCATGAGCGTTTAGGGCAGGGATGATGTGGTCGGCGACTCTGAGAACAAAGGTACCTGAATGTGTGCCAAGGTCACTCTCCGTCTCGACATTACGCCAAGGTCACTCACTGTCTTGATACTAAGTCAACAAAGGAAAGCAGGGGGTTGGGGGAAAGAATGTGTCTAGTACAGGTAGGGGCTAGGTGCTGAGCCCTCTGGCGTTCCGATTTGGGTAGTGTGGGATTAGTGAGAGACAGAGGCCAGCAGAGCTTGCTGCAACATTTTGAGTGGCAGGAATTCAGAGTGATTCGTTCCAATAACAACTAAATGGAGGTAGATCCAAACTAGGTGATGGCTGGAGCAGACATTCCAACAGAGGTCGATTGAACAGCTCTGATACTGCTTGAGACTATATAATACTAGACAAAGTTTAACTTAGGTAGACTGGCCATGGAGAGAGAGAAAGAGAAACATAATTTAGCTAGGAGTCTGTTTAGCTCGCCGACTTTATAGAAGAGCAATTGATAGGATGTTTTACGAATGTTAGTGAGATAGAATAGAATACAGGGTTGCTGAACTAGCATATGCCTGGGAGTCTTGGTCAGTCACTCTATATAGTGTGTGTTGGGCGCCCTGTGTCTAGAAGAGATCTGAATGTGTGTTGTACGTGCAGGACACCTTGGGAATGATGAATGTTCTCAATGGTTACGCGAGTGTACAGATCGCCTAGGAGAGAGCTGGATGTGTGTAGTGTCTGAAGGACACCGAGGGAATTATGAATGTTCCAGAATGGGTGTATACGTAGATCGATTGAGTGTGTGATCAAATCTGAGTATACGTTGAATAGATTGAATGTATAATGTCAAGATCACCCGCCTGAGGGGATCTGAGTGTGAGTGAATGCACAGAATACGATCGTGAAGACGAGTTTTTGAGAGTGTATTGAGGGTGCAGATAAGGGGAGGGGAGTGTGCGGCTAGAACTGGGTTGGGGTAGATCAGAGCAGTACTCAATAGCTTTTGCTTACAACTTCTGCGAAGATATAAATATTTTGTTGATATTCATTTATAATATCATTTTTGCTGTTTGTTTGCTAAATGTTGGATTTGTTAATATTCACGTAATAAATCTATTACCTACCGTTTGATTTGTTAATTGCTGTGTGTGGCCGTGAATGATGTGGATGCATGTGGTAATATTTTAGATAGAAAAACCCCAGTGAATCCCTAGACTCTGCTACAACTGCGCTGTCCCACTACACCAAGGTCTGGGTCTATCAGACCTGCATTCTTGGTACTCTCATGTATGAAAGTGAAACTTGGAGCACTTACACTAAGCAGGAATGATGGCTAAACACCTTTTACTTGAGGTGTCTATGGCATATATTGGTGATTGGGTGGCAAGAGAGAGTGCCACATAACGAACAAACACTCTCAGCATGTAGTTGCTGTTGAGCCAGCGACGTCTTCGATGGTTGGGGCACGTTTACCGTATGGAAGATGAGAGGCTGCCAAGGGATTATCCTCTATGGACAACTGGCCATTGGAGATAGAAGAATCGGCAATCCCACACTGTGACTCAAGGACGTAAGTAAGAGGGACATGGTCATGTGACATCCCCTACAAGGACTAGAAATCAATTGCTCAGGATCGAGCTGTATGGAGACAGTCAGTTGGAGGGAGCATAGTGGCTGCCAACTCTCATAGAGCCCTTTTGGTTACAAAAAAAAGAGAAAGACTGAAGAGATCAAGGAAAACCCAAGTAAGCCAGCTTCCTCAGAATGGTTGTACGATCTGTGGCAGGGACTATTGCTCACGGTTTGGCCTTAACAGTCATAGCAGACAGCATCGAAATACAGGAGACAGAGTTGGACTGAACTCACAGCCCTACGGCAGTAATGCTATGGGATACTTTACTTTACTTTACCTTGCAATGGATTCCTGGTTATGGAGAAATACCATGAAACGAAATGGCTGACAGACAAGCAAAAACAGGAACCTCCAACAACAAAAGAAAAAACCCTACAGTAACTACATAGTTAAACGAATCATTGAGAATAAAACCAGGGACTTCTGGATGAACAGGTTTGAGATGGGAACAGCGGGTCGCAATGTATTTAGCGAAATGTCACAAAAAATAATTATGACATAAATAAACTACATAGAAGAGATCAAAGTCTCATCTTTAAGTTCCAAACAGGACACACCAGAATCAATAGCCACTTGAACAGCATCAATCCCCAGCCCCTGCCCACGTGCAAACATTGCTCTCCCCCCATGGAAACAGTTAACATCTATTAATTGAGAACAAAGTGCTCGCAGTAACGATAAAAATATATGCCGCAGACAATGCCAGTACGCTGTATAAAGCTTTATATATAAATATATAAGAATGACATTGGACTGCTAAGAGTAGGTCGTCACAACAGCTTTGGGATAACAACAACAAGATAACTTTGCACAAAAGAACTGCTAAAAGTTAGTATGAATAATATACAGCTATGAGTATATTGGTGATAACACAACAAGATATAATAAAAAAGAGTTCAGTCGAACAGAAATTCAGTGAAATATTAACTGTGAATTTAAGAAAATCCACACCAAATATTTGGAAAATCAAATTAATATTCAGACCTCAATTGTTTCAACTGGCAATCCTACCTGTGAGGCTATATTTTTATGTGACAGATTGAAGGCAAGGGATGCTGATGTGATATGTCTGCCATGCTGAGGTAATGTGGCAGGAAAAATACAGTTAAAATTTACATCAAATATTAATAAAATACGCAAACACAGATATATATAAGTAAATCGAGTTACATACAACCTTTCGAATGGCTGTCTACAATCCAAACAATAAACTAATTTATCTTCAACCCATCCCTGATGGTAAGGATTAAGTTGAAACTGAACAAATAAAACAACTAGAACATAATTTTATCTGAACATTTTGTGTTTCAAAAAAATTTATCATGGAGATGAAAAAGGAAAGGGGATCCAGTGACTGGAAACACTGTCTCGCATGGCACAAGAAAATACAGTTCTGTGACTTTAGGAGTGCTGCTCTACCATATAGGTACCTCTGTTATCCTTTTCTTCTTCTGATCTCATGAAAAACTATTTATTTACTCTTTTATCCATGTATAATATATAGGGTATTGTTTCTGGCTTTTTCCTAAATCTAGAAGACTATTCCTAACTCAGCATCCCTTTCGTCTCTGTGAATGGTGTGCTATTCAAACCCCTCGAGTTGGAGAGTCTTCTACTTTAGCAGTGTTAGACTTCACTAATAGTTTTGTTACGCTATACTTTCAGACTGTGGTTCTATTCTCATCTCTGTCACAAGCAGAGCCCCTCAAGGATACAGCTCAGGCAGATCATGCATAAACATGCTTATACGCAAGTATACATGTGATACGTTCATATGAAAGAAAGAAATACTATTACACGCCATACAAGACTGGACTTATTCATCCCGCTTTCATATGAAAACACTGAATTTGATGAGTGATTGGAGAAAATTCCCCATGGTAAGGCTTAAGTTTAATTTAACAAATGAAACTAGGACATAACTGAACATTTTGTGTTTCAAAAAAACAAAAAAAAGATAACTTTGAGTGAGAGAAAGAGGGATGAGAAACCAGTGATGAAAAGATTAACAGTGCGGCAGAAGTAGATAAGGTTCTGTGGTTATTTGGAGCGCTGCATTGCTCTGTGACATGGGGAACAGAAAAGTACAACTAAAAAGGTCCAAACTTTCATCAATGAATACTCCCACCAAACTGATGGAATAAAATAGTTTGATAAAGTCCCCAATAAAATTGTGGGAGAAAATTCCACACTAGAGACAGCTCAGTCAAGCAGCAAGCAGATAAATTACTAAGACTCACAGACCACCTAAAGAACCAGAAATTAAATGGATTTATAAAAGGCAGCCGCGTAGCGCAGTAGTTAGCGCGCTGGCTTCGCATCTGAGTGGTCCTGAGTTCATTCTCCAGTTGATGCGGTAGTGTTTTTTCAGACCGCAATGGCTCCCGGGTTGACCCAGCCTTAAATCTGTACCGGTTCAGTCCGGGAAGTAAAAGCAGCGAAGGAGAGGAGATGGCTACCGCCCTCATATAGCTGAGCCTTTGAAATGTGAGATCGTTAACACCTCACACCCCTACGGCAGTAATGCTATGGGTTACTTTACTTTACTTTATAAAAGGGAGACTAAAGAGAACAATTTAGTAGAAATAGCCATAACAAAGATGAGAGAAGAGCCTATGAACGCCATATCTACACCAAAGCATATTCCTACTATACGCGAACCCATCTGGAAGGAGAAGCTCCCATTATTCATGCTTACCACATACATCTCCCATTATTCATGCTTACCACATACATCTCTCATTATTCAAGGTTATCTTCTCCATAAATATCCCACTATTCAACTCTTTTCATCTATCATCTCTCATTATTCAAGCTTTCCTGCTCAATCTATCTTTATATCTTCACCCACTATCTCCTTATCTTCATGCTGACCTTCACCACCTATCTCTTTATGCTGACCTTCATCCCCTATCTCCTTATCTTCACACTGGCCTTCACCCTGTACCTCCTTATCTTCACATTGACCTTCACCCTGTACCTCCTTATCTTCATGCTGACCTTCACCCCTATCTCCTTATCTTTATGCTTACCTTCACCCCCCATATCTTTATCTCTATGCTTACCTTCACCCCATATCTACTTATCTTCACGCTGACCTTCACGCTCATGTACTTATCTTCACAATGACCTTCACCCCCCATATCCTTATCTTCATACTGACCCTAACCCAATCTCTCCTTATCTTCATGCTGACCTTCATGCCGTATCTCCTTATCTTCATGCTGACCTCACCCCGTATCTCCTTATCTTCACGTTGACCTTCACCATTTATCTCATCTTTATGCTTAGCCTCACCATCTACTACTTATCCATCCCAACAAGTTGTTTCAGCAGCAAATCATTAAACTTTTTATTCTGGTTTTATACCGATACATAATTAGCCATGTTTTGTGTCATGAGAATCCCTAGCATTCTTAAATACTAGAAATGATGATATTCGATATCAACAAATATGCTTTACTCTCTGTTCAGCAAGCAGGTTAACAGGAATGTTCTAATTACTTTAAACAAAAAAATATCTAATCCGTTTTTTTTAAAAAAACATTCAAATTTCAAACATTCAAAGTAAAAAAAACACAATATTCTAAAGTTAGTCGCATGCAAATCTACAACTGAAACAATGAAGGCTACATCTAAAGTAAATACAACAAAGAATAAATCCTAAATTAGGTTAGGGAAACTTTAAACCGTTACCATAGAAATAAAGTTAAAATGAAGGCAGAATATCTTATAAATGAAGATACTATATAAATGAAACATTACCCCAAGCAGAAGGTTCGACAAATTCAGATTACAAATAGTTAAAAATTTTTTCAAATAAAATAATAAAACTGTCAAATTCAAATCAGATACATTATTGCTGTATCTAAAATCACAGAGTTTTTGCAATCGCAATACCTAATTTTTCACATGTAAGAATTCAACTGTTGTGCGTGATAACTGAATAGTTTTGAGGTATAGTATATGTCATATATTTCTGCATATCGAGAGCAATAATAAAAATGCATAAAATAATCATCATACTTTCTTTTGTGCTATCTAAATGAATATAGGGCCACCCCTACTGGTGAACTCCATGCCAAAGCATTTATGTAATCTTGCAGATGTCGTTTTTTATAGCACTGTTTTACATGTTGAGGGTGCCAGCCCAATGCACAAACCTTATTAGTTGCTTTGATATTTAAGATCAATATTTAAAATCGAGACATACAAAATCTGGCCATGTTAACATGAAGCCTTAAGAATCTTCCACCAAATTTATAAGAAATAGTGTACCCAAAATGCAGGGAAAGAAATTGAGAAAAATCAATTGCAGGGTGTTGGAAAAACATGAAAACAAACATCCCAGAAATGTGTGGTCATGGATTTTGTAGTGCTAAATATATTTATCTTTTAAACAATATTTATATATTATAAAACAAAGACAAAATGTAGGTGCTGTACACAAAGTGCAGACATGTTCAATGTCCTGGGCAGCATGCTTAGTCCTCAACCAGGTATTCATGCAAATGGAAGGCAAGGTTAATATGTACAGTACATGCATGTACACAATCTCTTTTCTGAGAACCATTGTGAGAACCAAAAACTCAAAAAACATAAAAATTTGTCCACGAAGGTAGCCTTCATACCAAAGTTCGTGTTTAGTGCCAAACATATCTTGATGCAACAAACTTATGCTTAAATTTATTTAACCTTATTTATGTTAGAATTGATGCACTGCTGAAGATGCAGCACAGTGAATGAGCTGACCTCAGCCTGCAACTCATGGCCGACTGTTTGCATCAGGGTGAACTCCACCTGATCAAAACCCTATTCCGTCTCCAAGTGGCGGCCCTGGAAACTGGTTGCGCTACTGTGCAGTCTAGCTAAGAAAATAGGGATTGCAGTATGAAGGCAAACGCAGCACCAAACAACCCAGTTGATATCGGATGTGTCCGACCGAAAGCTGCAGATATTGCATCCTCGCTGTAAACTATGACACAACATCTTCCAGGATGAACAATGAAAAAGAAGAATTGATACTAAATGGCTTAAAGTAATAACAAAAAGTATGCTTGTAATGTGATGGTCTGGCATTACCCTACTCAACAAAAACAATGAAGTGAACAATAAAAACCAACTAGTACTGATAACCCGTGCAATGCTTTTGCTAAGCTTCTGACCTCAAACACCTTTACGGGATCAAGATGCTGAGCAGCAGTGGTCAGCGACCCATAGCTGACTGCTGGCGTCAGGGCCAGCGAACCAGAGCTGCCAAGACCCTTCTACACCTCCATGCGGTGATCCTGGATAACAGGCTGCAGCAGGGCAGACTGGCTAAGGAGAAGGGATCGAAGAGGGAATGCTAACCCGGTACTAAAAAATGCTTGCTGAAGTCGGATGTGTTGGACTGAAAGGACAGTCAAGCTGTAAACTAAGACACAACGTATTCCGTTCTCTGGACTACATTCTGCTACTTAAGCCCTTTAGAGATTTGGTAGTGAGAGATTGAGAACGAACGAAGCCAAGCCAAACACCTTTACCATTCTGAAATCAAAAAATATTTTGATTTGTCAAAACATATCTGGTCCCAAGAGTTTCAGATAAGAGATTATGTATCTGTAATGCCATGCATAAACAGTTCTGCTGTCATTGTTTGTTATAAAATTGCTAACAAATGCAGGAATAATTGTATAACATCATTACTGTATTTGAATATAACAAGCTGTTTTTAATTTATCATTTTGATGCTTCATTTTGTAATGGTTTAATTTAATATTTCATTGTGTTTACTTCATTTGAAAAAGTTTAGTTTAATTTATCTTTGTTATTGCTTTGTTTTGTAATGGTTTAGTTAAATTTATTATTGTGATTGCTTCATTTTGTAATGGTTTAGTTTTAATTTATCATTATTATTGCTTCATTTTGTAATGATTTAGTTTAATTTATCTCCAAAAGCTCATAAATGTGAGGACATTATCTATTAGGGTAAAGGTCACAGCTGGTTCTGCCATTGGGGATTAAGTGTTATATAATTAATTGTGATAATTGATCTGCTTTATCAGGTGGGGTGTCCTCTTTCCTCTTCCCTGTCTTCCATTCCATAACTCTTAACATAGCCAAGTACTCATTTACAGCTTGGTAGACAAAGATGTAATGCTCAGGTATAAATGTGTAAGGCTGCTGACAATTTATGCAGGTTTATACAAATTATTATGTACATGATTTTTGCCTAAAGAGTTTCAAAATATGCCTCTTCATGTCAACAACATAATCACAGCCCACGCAATTAATGTTACCCTGCAACAGATCCCTAGGTAAATTAATATATAATTCCAGGAAACGAGATGGTTGACTGGCAAAAAAAAATAATAACCTCCAAACCAAAAAAGGATAGACCATATAGTGAAAAAATCATTAGGAATAATACGAGGGAAATCTGACTGAGCAAGTGAGTGACAAGGGGAATCAGGTTGCAATGTTTTTAGCGAAATATCACAGGAAAAAACAAATGATGACATAGACTACACAGGAGAGAACAAAGTCGCATCTTTCAGTTCCAAACAGGGGGGACGGCGTGGGCTAATGGTTAAGTGATACGGCTCACAATCCGAAGGTGCTGGGTTAGATCCCCATCACAGCACCGGCCGTTACCCCGGGGAAGCAAACCCTTCGAAAATGCAGGAGGAAGCAGACCCTTACATAAAATGCATGCTGAAGTCGAATGCACTGGGTTGACATGCACAAAATAAAAACCGCAGTGCAACGCACACCGGCCTTGCGGAATAGTGAAATAAGGTAAAGGTAAAACAAACAAAAAATTCATAGATCAAGAAAAGGCGTTCGGTAGTCTAGGAGATTTACAGGAGATCTTAACTGGTTATGAGCTGTAAGGTCCTCTCCTGAGTAACATCAAAGCCCTATATCGGGACAGCCAGAGTGCAAAAAGAAGAAAAAAAGAAGGCATGTCGGAGGGTTTCCCAATTACATCGAGTGGTAGACAGATTTGTGTTCTCTCACTATTCCTCTTTGTCACTTATATTACTCCTCTTTGTCACTTATATTACTCCTCTTTGTCACTTATATTACTCCTCTTTGTCACTTATATTAATAAAATCTTCCTGGAGGCAAATACAGAACAGGAAAGTACTAACAAAATGATCTTCACAAATGACCAATGTTTGATCCATCCCATTGAACATAACCTAAAAGTTCCAAACAGGACATACTGGAGTCAATGGCTACTTAAACCACATCAACCTTCAGCACATACCCGTGTGTAGACACTGCTTTCACCCTGATGTAACAGAGCGCAAAGTGCTTGCAATCATGAGGAAATGATTCTTACAAGTTCTGCAAACAATAACTGTATGGCACAGTTGAACGAACTGAAGTAGACCTATATTTATACAAGAATGACTTTGGTATGCATATGCCTCCTCCTGGAGCTTGTAGCCTAGTCGACAATGAGCTGGCTTACTAGACTAGGAATACAACGTGCCAGGGGTTTCTTCTTCTTCTTCGTTCTTCTTCTTCGTACGCTGTCAGACGTCAACCTTTATTTTTTCGAAAAAAGCAGCCGTCATCCTGAGGCTGTCAACACTGCCATAGAGCTTGTCTAGTGTTGCCACTGATGATGGCCACATCTGCTTTCTCTGATCCTCGTATGTCGGGCAGTTTTGCAGCAGATGTTCAGCGGTCATTTTCCCAGTACCGCACGAGCATTCGTCAGTGCCACCTATCTTCAATTTATTGAATAGGTGGTATTTCAGTCTATTGTGGCCAGTGTGAAGTCTGAAGACCACGACCTGCTCTCTTCTGTTCAACTGGTAATAGGCATAGTTTTTTGTGTAGCCAGTATGTTCTGTTTCCCATTTGGTCATGTATCTAGCTCTAATAAGCCTTTTTGACTCTTCGTATGTCATACTAGTATCTGGTTGTGATAGTCTTGCACCTTCTTTTGCCAGTCTGTCTGCCTCCTCTTTGCCTTGGATGTTATAGTGGGATAGAACCCACTGTACCACTACTCTTTTTGGTGCGGACTGCTGGCATAGTTGACAGAGTACTGCTCTTAAATCATTAGTTCTAATACGTCTGACTTGAGCACGCATTTTAAAAATGGGCTAACTATTTTGATAATCTGAACCCGGCAAGTTTAGGTTGTGAGTCATGTCCCTAAACACTTTACCAAGCAACACCTCCTTCCTAATGTAACAGTTTCAGCAGGAGCATGAGGTCTATGACTCTGAGAACAAAGGTACCTGATAAGGTCACTCATCGTCTCGACAATGCGACAAAGGAAAACGGTGGGTTTAGGGAAAGAATGTGTCTAGTACAGGTAGGGGTTATGAGCTGACCACTCCGGCAATCCCAGTTGGATGTTGGGGGATTAGTGACAGACAGAGGCCAGCAGGTCTTGCTGCGACATTTTGAGTGACGGGAATTCAGTGCGATTCGTGCCAATAATAACCAAATGGAGGTAGATCCAAACTAGGGGATGGCTGGGTCAGACATCCCACAGAAGGCCATTGGACAGCTCTGATACTGCTTGAGACTAAATAATACTAGACAAACTCAAGCAGGCTGGCCATGGAGAGAGAGAGAAAGAGATAGATGTAGAGAGAGATAGAGAGAGAGAGAGAGAGAGACAGACAGAATTTAGCTAGGGGTCTGTTTAGCTTGCCGACTTTATAAAAGAGCAACTGATAAGCTGTTTTACAAATGTTAGAGAGATAGAATGGAGTGCAGAGTGACTGAACCAGCATACGCCTTTGACTTTTGGCCAGTCGCTCTATAAGATGTGTGTTGGGCGCCCTGTGACCAGGAGAGATCTGGATGTGTCTGTGGTGTGTGAAGGACACAGAGGGAACGATGTGTGTTCCAGAGTGTGAGTATTCACAGATCGATTGAGTGTGTGATCACATGTGAGTATACTTTGAATAGATTGTATGTATAATATCAAGATCACCCGCCTGAGGGGATCTGAGTGTGAGCGAATGCACAGAATACGATTGTGAAAATGAGTTTTTTGAGAGTGTATTGAGGGTGCAGATAAGGGGAGGGGAGTGTGCGGCTAGAGCTGGGTTGGGGTAGTTCAGGGCAATATTCAATAGCTTATGTTTACAACCTCCGCAAAGTTATTAATAATGCAGAAAAATTATAAGATGCGATTATTTAGTTAAGATGTATTTCTTGTGTTGTTTATAATCTCATTGCACTCACTTCAATAATATTGTTTATGTTCATTTATAATAATATTGTTTATGTTCATTTATAATAATATTGTGTATGTTCATTTATAATAATATTGTGTATGTTCATTTATAATAATATTGTTTATGTTCATTTATAATAATATTGTGTATGTTCATTTATAATAATATTGTTTATGTTCATTTATAATAATATTGTTTATGTTCATTTATAATAATATTGTTTATGTTCATTTATAATAATATTGTGTATGTTCATTTATAATAATATTGTGTATGTTCATTTATAATAATATTGTTTATGTTCATTTATAATAATATTGTTTATGTTCATTTATAATAATATTGTGTATGTTCATTTATAATAATATTGTTTATGTTCATTTATAATAATATTGTGTATGTTCATTTATAATAATATTGTTTATGTTCATTTATAATAATATTGTGTATGTTCATTTATAATAATATTGTGTATGTTCATTTATAATAATATTGTTTATGATTGTTCTGTTTTGTTGGTTTTAGTGATGTAAATAAACACAGACTATTACCTGTTGTTTGATATGTTATTTGCTGTATGTGGTAACATTCAAGATAGAAAAACCGCAATGAAAACCTGGACTCTGCCACACTAATGGTGTAAGTACTATCAGGGCTTATCACTGAATGTGGGGGCTTCATTCAATATTGCTGTTGGGCCCCAATTGAAGCATGTTGGCATGACTCAACTGTAGCATGTATTTTGGACAACGCAAATTTATTTTGTTACTGCCAGAAAATAATCTACCTAAGAAACAGACACCGTTTTATGCATGACATCACTAATTAATATTATGTTTCACAGAAAGTCAAAGCAAGAAAAGTGTTAGCGTCATTCCTAAAACAGAATTATTCCTACCACAACATTGACTGGGAAGAGATTGGGCTTCAATTCCCTCTGTGGGAATCAAAACAATAAACAAGACATGTGCTACACACCGAAGAGTGACATCTGAAAGGAAAAAAACTGAAGTGTTTACCAGTGATGGAGCTGTGAAAAAAATATAATCAGATGCTAAATTCTAACACCTGGTAATGAAATAAGTAGTCACATCTCAGCGCCCCATTCTGGAATATGGACATTAGCTGTAGATAGAAATGCACATTTAGGATGTGAATATATGTATTATATATATAGTGTAATTTTATCAGATAAATATAAGGCAGAGTAAGAAAACAGCAAATTTTTTTTGGTTTAACTGAATATGTCGCATTAACTAATTAGCTACCATATATTTTTTTTAAACACTCTGCGGCTAGATTAATTTATGTTTAAATTTGTCAAATACATGCGTCTAATTTCAGCTGTAGTTTCCTAAACTTTTAACATATAAAAAAAAAAATAAAGAAACAATAAATGTACTACTGCGTAAACAACTAAATATTTTCACATATTTATATGGTTTTCTAGATATTTTAATTATCACAATGTGACTGGGGGAAAAAAAACTAACAATGCTACATACACCATTTTGGGGGAAGGGGGGGAGGGGGGAACCTGAGTGTGAGAGGTGTGGAATGATAGATATTTTAACACATTAAATACCATGAACCACAAATGCATCAGAGAAATTTATCCAATGTGGCATATAAGCTACTCCCAAGGACCAAGACTAGTGTAGTCATAAAACTAATATAATATTAAATGGAACATATTATAATCCAGTCCACGTTTTTTCATTGACCACAGTTTAGTTTGTAATCATCACAATTAATAATGCCACAGAATGTTTTTCAATACAGTAATTAATGTCTCAAAACCTGAATCCTTATACACATTATCTACCTTAATGTGTAAAGGTCTGTTTCCATTGGGTTTATAGATTTCCTATACTGGGATGTATAGGTCTTCTAAACTGGGAAGTAGAGGTCTTCTACTCTGGGGTACGTTGATTTTTACAAAACACCAGGCTGTTCTATTTGGTGTCTTCCTTCTGACCTGGCCCAGCCTGGTCCTGTTGTGGTAGCTGGCCTTTTCGAGTTTCTATAAACATAACCAAACCACCACAGTTGAGATTGCTCCACTTGAGATTGTAGGGGTTTTGATACAAGATCTTGATCTATTGTCTGTTTGCAAGCCTTATCCTTTCTCGTTACTTGTATCCCCGTTTTTTAAATATCTCATTTTTAAGACTCAAAACTGGCTTTTGTGGATTGGTGTTATTTCCCATGATGCTCAGAACTGGCGTTTGTGGATTTGGGTTATTTCCCATGACGTACATCAATAATTGAATTCAGGAACATTGGAACAGTATACAGTCATCTTGTTCTGCTGCTTAGACATATAATACACAATAGTAAAAATGAAAAGGTCAACAAAATAAAATACTGGCAGGAATTGAACTGAAAAAAGAAAAGAAAACCAGCAAAAAGTACCCACTTTCAAATGTCAGTGCATTGCAAAAGTAAAACAGCAACTGTATATTAACTATAGTGTGTCTAAAAACGGTTTGCATTTATTACAACTGTATGTCATTGTAACAACATTTTGTAAAACATGCAGATAAATTTATTTTCAAAGAGATGTTTCTGATTTAGGAATTATCACACATAAGCGTGACTTTCCCCCCAAATGTTGGCTTTCAAGATTACTTTCTTTTCATGCCGTAAAAATATATGAATTGCATTTCATATAACCGAGTTGGAAAAAAATTGAATTACGGTAATCTTCCAAGTATATTTTTATAATGTGACTAATGTGGGCTTAGCATGGGATTAGCAACCTATCATGAAAACAAATTGCTAAAGAATCCATTAATTCAATATTCAGTAATAACAACTGCATAAATGATTTAACTTAGGCTTTTTGTATGGAACCAGACTGCAGCGGTTTTGATTTTGTTGTGCTTTATTTGGAGCAAAAATATAGAGAAGGTCTCTTCATGAGATACAGTTTTAGCTAAATACGTTGAAATCTAAATTTATACCTAACAGTTTGTTATCAGTTACTGATTAACACTGACAATCTAAGCTGTTCAAGAAAAAATAAATGAAAAATTAGATGAGGCGCTGCGGTGGTGTCGTGGATTAAAATAGAATGTAAGAAAATATTTATAGGTATTGTCCGAAACCGTGCGAAGACAAAAACAGAAATGAAACCTATGTCACAACCAAATGGCCTTTATCAGGGACAACGAACAAGAAAAATATGAGCTAATGAATCATAGAGGAGAGTATTAACACATAAATGAGTGAGAAAAGATACTTAGCTGGATAGCACATAAAACTCATCCCAGGTCTCCTCATCTGTGGACACCTCTGAGGAGGCCTGTGACGTGTTCTTATGTGCTGTCCAACTACGTACCTTTTCTTACTCATTATTGTGTTCATATCTCTATTTTGGACCAAGATGCAGCAGTGCATGAGTTGACAGCAGCCAGCGATTTATAAATGGCTATTTGCATAAGGGTCAGTGAACCATAGCTGACCAAGATTCTCTTCAGCCTCCACGTGGCGGCCCTGGAAACAGGCTGCACTAGTCACTAGTGTAGTCTGGCCAAGGGATAGGGATCACAGTGGGAAAGCAAATCCGGTACTCAAAGAAGCTAGCTGAAATCAGATATGCCGTGCCGAAAGGCGTAAATATCACGTCTTCATGTGGGAGTCTATCTTGTTTGGAGCTTGAGATGGCTTGGAGTATGCTCCTGGAGTCTGTTAGAATGACCGTTTTCCTTGCAATTGTGCTTTGGCTGATAAGAATCTGAAATTCAGTAAACTATGACACAATGTCCCAATGTTATTTTCAGGACAAAGGCAGAAGAAGAAGTAGAAGATATGCATTCAACCCTTCCTCTATGATTCACTAGCTCAAATTTGTTTGTTCGTTGTCCCTGATGAAGATCTTTTGGTCATAACACAGGCTTTGATTCTATTTTTACCTTAGTGCAAATATCTGACCATATCTATTAATGTTTTTTACACTTATTCTAAACAGTGAAGCGGGGTAGTGCAGTGGTTAGCGCACTGGCTTCGGATCTGAGTGGTCCTGGGTTCATTCCCCAGTTGAGGCAGTAATTCTAAAACGCTCTACTTTTGCTCATAATTTGACATGATTTTCGCCCATATTCTACCACAACAACAATAATCACCAATGTGCGTTAGATGTCCGCCTTTCCCTTTCTTGCGACTTAAATTTTATTTAGTTTCTAAAAGATGGGGTCGCCGGGTCCGATAGTCACCTCTAACGGTATACCTGGCAAGCTACAGTAACAATTTATTGCTTGCCTTTCGCGCCCAGGTAACACAAGGTCAGTTTGGGGCCGATTACAACTACGTTAAGTGTGTTTAGATATTTTTTTTTTCACGAGTCATAATCGCCATATGAATTATGCACAAAGCAATCCGCCATAAACATCACAAATCAGGCTTACAGACATCCTAACAAAAAGCCAAACATAAATACAAACATATCTCTAGACATTGTTGACAGCTCATGATGTTTTTCAAGAAGGGAACTGTTACTTACTCTCTTAAACATGTAAGACTTTCTTCTGCTAGTGGAATAAGTGTCCCTCATGACTCTAAGGATGATGTCTGGAAGTAGTGCTGCAAATATCAGGACAAACATGGCGATCCAGGTAACTGGTGTGGAGAAAATGAGGTTTAAGGCTTTGTACATGTCCTTCTGACTGACTAATGATGACCTTGAATGGGAGAAAAGAAAAATATAACTTTGGGAAGAAATGTTAATATGTCTGTAATAAACAAGAGAAACAGATTACTGCCCACTTCAATTTAGCATAGCTTTTAGAGCAAGGAAATGTAAATGAAACTGGTTATATACAGACTCTGCAGGGTCTTCTAAAGCAATATAAAGATATTGAATTAAGTTAAGAAACCATATCTCTCCAAGCCCCTGTTTCATAGATAATTCATGGAAAATATGTTCGTTCTCAAACTCCCGCTACCAAGCCCTGAAAAGGGCCTTGCAAGTAGCAGGATGTAGTCGAAAGAACAGAATGCCTCTGTGTCATAGTTTACAACTTGACTACGATTATTTGCACCTTTCGGTCCAACACATCTGGCTTCAGCAGGCCTTTTTTGGGTACAGGGTTAGCCTTCTCTCTTCGATCCCGACTCCTTAACCAGTCTGCCCTGTTGTAGTCTGTTATCCAGGAACATCACGTGGAGGTGTGGAAGAGTATTGGCAGTTCTGGGTCGCTGGACTTGACACTAGCAGTCAGCTTTGGGTTGCTGACCGCTACAACTCATGCACTGCTCAGCATCTTGATACTAAATGAGGTAGTGAAGTACACTACAAAACCTGCATTTCTAATAGCCTCTCCTGCTCACGTCTGCTTCACACACAAACATTGGAGAACCCTACTATCCTCAGCAATCTTGCTAGGAGACAGGGATATAGTACATTCCATCGAAGAAGATGTGACTAAGACAGAGGTGTCGGGTCAGGAGTCGCACAAACAACCATATGTCTCCAAAAATTATCCAAAGAACTGCACTTCATGCATAGACATAATCAAAAACAAAACAAACGAGAATAAGACTAAGTGTCCATGTGCTCATTGGGCCCAAATGAGGACAAAGAATAATAAAACTAAGTTGCCAGGCAACTAAGGAGAGTTAAGCCTTGGAGCAGGTTAACCCATCATGTACAAACTATTGTGACAGATTTAGTCTTGCCAGACTTATTTTTTTCTAGAATTACGTTGCAATTGTAATTATATATTTTTTTCATTCAGAGAGAGGTGCATGTCAAAGCATCATTCAGAGAGACGATTCAGAGAGGCTCAGGCATTTTTCAAAGAGTCATTAAGAGAGACACAGATTTAGATGTCTACTCATTCAGAGAGACAGCTTTGAGAGTTGATTCAGAGAGACACACAGAAAGACAGTCAGAGAGTTACACGCCGGAACGTCGCATTGACTGAGTTCCAGTTTACAGAAGTAAAGTATTACTGATTTTCATTTGTGAGTAATTAGAATTTCACCAGGTTAACATTTTAACTAGAGTCAGACACGTGGGCGACCTTTCAGGTTTATATGCATCGCAGAGATCTCAAAGAAGCAGCCTAGATCAGTCATAGTTACCCGCTATAGGAGAAAACAGGTTTCCTGTCAGATCTTGATCGGCTGAGAGAAAACTTTACTATTTTACACTTGTGTCGACCTGCGCCAGGTTACCACGTGGTCAACATGCCTTTGTTCAACATGCGTGGTCAACACACGCCAGTTTAAACACGTGGCTGCCTTCACTAAGTTTGTAGCCATAGTAGATTCACAGCAGTAGCCTAGTCTTTAGACATCCACCACGCAGATTGACAGTCGTCGCTAAGGAACGGAGCCAAGGACGTTTACCTGGGTTGGGTTTAAACCACGAATTAACCATCGGCGTCAATACACCATAATTTGGATTCACGTTACAGCAGGCCAAGTACGAAAAGTAGACTGTGGACAATAGTTTTAGGTTTAGCGGTAGTTTAAGTTTGAGTTAGGTAACCATAAGATAGGATCGTGTTGCGTTTGCCCCAACCCCATCAGCATTTCGTTTGTTAGCCCATCTTTTCCGGGCGATTTCTTTTTCTTTAAAGTTCTCATGGCCTCTTCCATTTCATTCATTGTTAGTTTTGCCATCATGTGCTCCTCTGGTGCCATATTGATGTTGTCGTGGCTCTTTTGTTCTTCACTAATGTCTGTGTGCCTGTCTGTAGGGACATCAATGTGGTTTGCTCTGGCATAATGTTCTATAAAGGCATTTGCTGCTTTTTTTCCAGTAAGCATGTTGTCGCTCTGCTTGATGGTAATTTGTTTATTTGATGGAGTTTCGTCATTCATGGCTCTGACTAACTTCCATAATTTGTTCCCTTCTTTATTTAAATTGAGGCTTTCTGTTTTGTTTTTCCAGCTGTCTCTTGTTATTTGGTTTAGTGTTCTTTTGTATTTCGCCGTGAGGGCGATATTTGCCTCCATAGATTGTTCTCTCTCTGCCATGTTCCTAGCATTTGAGACTTCGTCTTCCGCTTTCTGCAATTCATCATTCCAATATGGCTTGTAGTTTTTCCTTACTCCTCATGGGATGGTTTTGGTGGCTGCTTGCATTATTGCTCTGCTTAGGCTTTCCACCATTGGTTTCATATTGTTATTCCGTGTGTTGATGGTTTCACACAGCCCATCTGTCAGAATTGCAAATCTCTCCCAGTCGGCTTATTTATAGTTCCAACGTGGGAGCGGTTTTATTTCCTGTGGGCTTACTTCCACATCTATTTCTAGCCTAATTGGCCTGTGGTCGCTACCTGCCAATTGGTTGAGCACCTGGTGGTCTATTTTGTGGTGAATATCCACCGTGGAAAAGGCCAAGTCTGGAGTAGAGGTGGTATGTCATGTTCTAGAATAGAAGCTAGGGCTATCCTCCGGCCTATTGATAAGATAGAGATTTGTTTCTATCTCCCAATCTTCTACTTCATCACCTCTGTTGTCTGTGTCAGAATATCCCCATCTCTCCGAGTGGCTGTTGAAGTCTCCAACTACTAGGCAGTTAGAGTTTTGATTTCCATACTCGAGAGCGACAGGTCTTTGTTGGGTGGGCCATACAGGTTGAAGATGCAGATATCCGTTTCTTGTGTCGTTATGTCGACTCCTACAATTTCTGCTTGTCCAGTGTGATTGACAGCTACTGCGCTACTCTGTATGCAGTTACGTGTCAGTATTAGAATCCCTCCTTTGTGACCTTCTCTATCAAGACGGAAGGTCTGGTATCCTCTGATTGAGAATTTGTGGTTGTTGTTGAGGTGCGTTTCTTGGATACATGCCATGTCAATCTTACCTTCATGCAGGTGATGTGTTAGGGAAAGGTTTTTGTTGATGACTCCCTCCGCATTACACTGTAGTATTCTGAGGGTCTTGGGTTTTTGGTCAATAGTTTTTGTTTCATCACCTTGTGCCTTGACTCCACAGCACATGGGTGGGTGACCACCAGTAGCATTAGGTGGGCCCCTTCGAGGCGTGAGGCCCGGCACTCTCGTTGCCTGGCGGGACTCCACAGGATGAGCACCACACTTTTTTCTGTTAGGTTGTACCGTCATCATACAGCGATATACGTTGCACTGTTTCGTTAAGCCTGTGGCCCAGTGCATCTGATTTCAACAGGCGTTTCTGTAGGGATGCCCTCCTTAGCCTTTGGCTGTCCCCAGCCTATCTGCAAGGCAGCAGTTGTTTGTGGTCAGAGTTGTCTCTCTTAAGGAAGTTGTCTTGCAGGACTATCGAGTCTTCACCACTCGTGTCCATAGGATTTGGTGATGATATGATATGATATGATGGACTATGTACTAGTTTGTACTATCCCAGAAACGTAGCATATGCATGTGAGTGGGGTATCTCCTTGCTCCCTTTATTTTCTCGGCTCCTCTGCAGTGATGGTACGCCTAGCATTCCCCGCCACCTGGGAGATTGTCACAATAGGGCAGAGGTGCAATGTCCGCTAGCCTGCATCTCTTCTGCGTCCATTGGGATGACTGATAGCAGACAGAGGTAAAGAGCGAGGCAGGAGTGCATTTAACCAGGGGACAAGCCTGGTCATGGCACGGAGATGTTGTTCGGACATATCTCATGATCAAGGGCTGAGTCTCAACAGTTTGCAGTGAGGTGGCTGCTCTACTGCTTACGACACCCCGACCGAGAACTAAGTCTTCTACTAGTGGTTTCGCACCTCAACGCCGTATGAGGTGAATAACGAGCAGCTCCCCATCCGCTTTGATCGGCAGAGACCTCTTTCTGCGGCTCGACCGGGTTGGGCTGAGATGCGAGCGCCAGGTCCCAACCATATTGTTGCTGAGATTCAGGGCAGGATTCCGGCTTAGAGGCGATCGGCCGCAATCCCTCAGATGGTAGCCTCGCACGTGGACCAAATGTCTGAGACCTGCGACTCCTCTCGAATTGAGCAGGATTACCGTAGCAACGACCTGTCATTAGTAGGGTAAAACTGACCTGTCTTCTGAGGACCTAATACCAGCACCCGTTCCTTATTAGAACCAACGAATCAAGAGAGAGGATTGCATACAACTATCTGCCTGCTTGTTGCCTTGAAAGTTACAGTGGGATGGGACCCACTGTACTACGACTAGTCTGGGTGTGGACTGCTGGCATAGTTGACAGATTACTGATCTTAGGATTCAGGCATACAACCAGTGACACACAAAAACTAGCAGTACCCATACCTTAATTTTCTCGCTGAGAGAAACTCAGCACCTATTAGTTATGAAGTGCAGTGAATTACATTCTGTATAACTTAGCATAATACATCACACCTTGATACTTACGGAAACGAGACATTGGTGTATATTACTGACAAAAGAATGTTGCCAACAGCAGTGATGGTGTATGCGATGAGGGTTGGTACACACCAGTAGTATGTCTCCAGCAGTAGCTAGAAATTGAATAACACATTGATAATCAGCATCCTCATTATCTTTCACTGGATGCTCCAATAGGGGCACCTGGCCATCATTGCAAATGACTGTCTTTTTGGAATCCTGCACTGTAAGCATTCATTCTCATTTGTTATCTGTTCCCCTCAATAATTCACTCTTTATTCCTTACTTTCTTTTGGATATCATCTTCTTCTTCATTCTTTCTCAATCTCCAGCTACCAAACCCTGAAAAGCTAAAATTTAGCTAAAATTATGATCTAAATATATTAAGATACGTAATTAAACTATGTGTGACACGAAGCATTCATAACAAAGATTATATTAATGTGAAACGTTAAATGTCAATAATGCGGATGTGAAAATAGGAGAGGAACACATTTTTGGGTACTCCTCACGCTGTGTATTTTGCTGATATATTCGCAAATTTATCTACACATACTGTAATATCTTTTCTATTATATGTCCTATTACCAGTCCAAGTCTGAATAAGACGTGTTGAATTTACATGCGTAATCTTGTTGCGTGATCATTGGACTGATCAAATAAATAATCAATTCCCGGGTCATAGAGGAGGTCTTTCTGTATACTAAGTCAGATGGGAGACTATTCAATCTAACCAGACTCCGAGCAAAAAGTAAGAGAAGGGAGACTGCCATTTGGGATATGCTCTTCCCAGGCGATGCTGCCCTGGTCGTCCACACCAAAGCTGAATTACAGATCCTCATTAATAGGTTGGCAAAATCCTGTGATCTGTTTGGACTCACCATCAGCGTACAAAAGACGAAAGTGATGGATCAGGGTGCAGATCCACCAGACATTGTCTTAAACGATAAAAATCTGTAAGTAGTAAATCATTTCAACTACCTTGGATCTATCATCAACTTTTCACTGGACGCGGAGCTGCAGAAGCGATTAGGAATAGCCTCATCAGTACTTGCCAGGCTCTCACAGAGAGTGTGGAATAACAATATCCTGACTATCTCTACAAAGGTTGCTGTGTACAGATAATGTGTTATTAGTACCCTGCTCTATGGCAGCGAAACATGGACACTGCATGCCTCACAAGAAAAAAGGCTAAATGCTTTTCATATGCACTGCCTGAGATGAATACTTGGAATGGAGTAACAGAGTGACTAACAACGATCTATTGGGCAGTGCAAAGATTGTCAGTTTAGTGCCGCTTCCGATGGCTTGGTCCCGTGTGCAGAAGGGACGATGGGCGATTACCAAACAATATAATTTACGGAGAGCTGACCACAGGCAAGCGTAAAAAAGGTAGACGCTTCCTCCACTACAAAGATGTTTGCAAGCGTGACCTGAAGGCATTGGATATGAACACCTGTAACTAGGAGGAACTTGCTAAAGACAGACCTGTCTGGAGGCAGGCTTTGTGTGTTGGACTGCAGGCAGGGGAAGGCAGGATGCGTCAAGATGCAGACTACAAATGTTTGTTGCGAAAGTTAGGGCAACAACTGACTGTCCGCTCTCTAGTGTGAAGTCCATTGTCTCTCGACACTGATAGGATGCCAATCAAATCAAACTACTTTAATCCCTCATTTAATCAATTTTTTTCATTGTTATTGTCGTGTTGTTTCTCATTGTTATTGTCGTGTTGTTTCTTATTGTTATTGTCGTGTTGTTTGTCATTGTTATTGTCGTATTATTTGTCATTGTTATTGTCGTGTTGTTTCTCATTGTTATTGTCGTGTTGTTTCTCATTGTTATTGTCGTGTTGTTTCTCATTGTTATTGTCGTGTTGTTTCTCATTGTTATTGTCGTGTTGTTTCTCATTGTTATTGTCGTGTTGTTTCTCATTGTTATTGTCGTGTTGTTTCTCATTGTTATTGTCGTGTTATTTCTCATTGTTATTGTCGTGTTATTTCTCATTGTTATTGTCGTGTTGTTTCTCATTGTTATTGTCGTGTTGTTTCTCATTGTTATTGTCGTGTTGTTTCTCATTGTTATTGTCGTGTTGTTTCTCATTGTTATTGTCGTGTTGTTTCTCATTGTTATTGTCGTGTTGTTTCTCATTGTTATTGTCGTGTTGTTTCTCATTGTTATTGTCGTGATGTTTCTCATTGTTATTGTCCCGTTGTTTCTCATTGTTATTGTCGTGTTGTTTCTCATTGTTATTGTCGTGTTGTTTCTCATTGTTATTGTCGTGTTGTTTCTCATTGTTATTGTCGTGTTGTTTCTCATTGTTATTGTCGTGTTGTTTCTCATTGTTATTGTCGTGTTGTTTGTCATTGTTATTGTCGTGTTGTTTCTCATTGTTATTGTCGTGTTGTTTCTCATTGTTATTGTCGTGTTGTTTCTCATTGTTATTGTCGTGTTGTTTCTCATTGTTATTGTCGTGTTGTTTCTCATTGTTATTGTCGTGTTGTTTCTCATTGTTATTGTCGTGTTGTTTCTCATTGTTATTGTCGTGTTGTTTCTCATTGTTATTGTCGTGTTGTTTCTCATTGTTATTGTCGTGTTGTTTCTCATTGTTATTGTCGTGTTGTTTCTCATTGTTATTGTCGTGTTGTTTCTCATTGTTATTGTCGTGTTGTTTCTCATTGTTATTGTCGTGTTGTTTCTCATTGTTATTGTCGTGTTGTTTCTCATTGTTATTGTCGTGTTGTTTCTCATTGTTATTGTCGTGTTGTTTCTCATTGTTATTGTCGTGTTGTTTCTCATTGTTATTGTCGTGTTGTTTCTCATTGTTATTGTGTGGTTCCTCATCAGTTCTGCAATCTGAAAGTTTTTTGGGGCACTAATAACGAAGTTTGTTGGACCAGTTCCCACCAATCCACTTGGTTTTGTGATTGGATTTTTGTTCTAACTATGTACCTTCCTGTCCACTCTCTGATGTTTTCTTCCCATCTCCTTTTCTGCCTCCTTCTCTAATGGTTCCCAAGCACAGTACCTTGCAGGACCGTCTTGGTCAACCCAGACGATCTTGATACATGCTCATACCATGTGAGCTTGCATGCTTTTATCATAGTCAATAGGTCTCTATATTGGCCGACCTCTCTCTTAACGGTGTCCAAACTGCCTTATTCGGGATGTGGTCTAGATACGAAATGTCGAGGTTTTGACGCAGACATCTCATCTTCATTGCACAAATTCTTTGCTCTAGAACCGCTGTCAGAGTCCAAGTTTCGAGCGCGTGAAGGTTCATGGAAGTGACAAGTGCATAGAGTAAACTCAACTTGAATTTCAGGTTGATGCTTTTGTCCTTCCATAATGACCTCAGTTTGGACAGATTTGTGTTAAAACCTTTATATATAAAAACATTGCTGCGGCATAGATTGAAAATGAAATCGCTGCACAGATGGCATACAAACAACATCAGTTCAATTTATTCTTACCATATATAAAAAGATTACATCTCCATACGATAACTAAGGAGACAGATGAGGTGAAATGACGATAAGATAAAAGTAGTGATAATATTACAATTGACAACAAAAAGATAGCTTTCTTACCTTTAAGTTAACAATGAGTGCACATGAATAGATTATAATGTTCCCAAAGTCATAATTTCCAATCATCTGAAAATGATGGCAGTAACAGTAACAAACTCTGTTGAAAACAGCTTTATTTAAACACTTAACAGAACAATAATTGAGTGCAAAAAAGAGCATAGAAATGAACATTAATAGAGACAGGCAATAAAACAAACTGTAGAAAACAGATTTATGAACAGATGATAGTAATAAAATTGGGTACACATGTACCCACACACACATAACGCACACTAGCTGTAGTACCCAGCATTGCCTGAGATCATATATATATATATATAAAATTCACCATACAAGTTTCTTTAATTGTAAATTAAACACATATATATATATATACGTACGAGGTCAGTTCAAAATGTATCTGACCATTGGCCGGAAAAAATAATTCCTCACCTGGAGGTTTGAAATCCTAATCCCTCTCCTTGAGACTTCACACACTTCTCCTAGTAGTCCCGCCATTGCTAGAAGCATTTCAGGAAGGCCTCTTTGGAAATGGAGTACAGCGGAGTCGTCGCATTCTACATGTCTTCTTTTGACTTCCTGTCACTGACATTTTCAGCATGGAGAACAACTTTTTTTTCTTTTTCTTTTGTGTTCGTTCTCAATCTTTCGCTACCAAGTCCTGAACAGGGCTTTGCAAGAATCAGGATGTAGTCTGGAGAACGGAATGCGTTGTGTCGCTAGTTTACAGCTTGACTGCGATATTTGCACCTTTCGGTCCGATACGTCCGTCTTCGGTAGAAGAGAACAACTAAAAGTCACAAAAAGCCGTGTCTGGAGAGTATGGAGCCTGATGAACCGGAGGAATGTTGTGTTTGGCCAAGAAAGATATCAGGATCAGATGTATAGAATGGGCAGGTGCGTTGACATGATGGAGCTGCTAAGTTCCTGTTGCCCATTGACCCAGTTGTTTGTGTCATACAGCATCACGAAAGTGATGGATGACCTCCAGTTAGTACAATTTGGTAATGTTCTGATTTTATGGTATGTACTCGTGACGCACCACCCCACAGGAGTCAAAGAAAATGGTCAACATGACTTTGACAGTGCTATGAAACCTACCTTGCTTTTTTTGGCCTTGGCCTTGAGCATGATGAATTTCTCCACTGTGATGACTGCACTTTGGTTTCCGGGTCATACCTGAAAACCTACTACTCATCACCAGTGGTGACAGTGTTCAGGAAGTCAAGGTCCCTGTTTGTGCAGTCCGGCATGTCCTGTGAGACTTCCAGATGGAGTTACCTCTGTTTGATTGTTAGCAGCTTCGGTATGAATTTCGCAGACACTCTCCCCACATGGCCAAATCCTTGCTCAAGATGGAGTGTATCAAACCAATGCTTTTCGTTACTTTGTCTGCAAGTTCTCGGATGGTGACATGATTGTTCTATATGACAAAAGTCCGCACTTGGTCAATGACCTAGTAGTTGTGGCTTGCGAAGGGCCTACTAAAACATTGTGCACTCTCCACCAAATGTGCGGCCATCTTTGAAGTGATTGTACCTCTTCTTGATTTGTCTGAGGCTCACGGCATCATTGCCAAAAACATGTTTAATCTTCCAAATGGTTTCGACCTGGGTATCATCAAGCTTTGGTCAAAATTTGATGCAATACCACTGCTCAAACCGTTATTTTGTGGCAACTAAAACTCTGAGTGACGTTCACTACACTCCAGACGGAGGACACATCTCGTGCTTCATTTGTTTCCATGGGAAAAAGTTAGGTCTGATATATTTTGATTAGTGTAGTGGTCAAGCTCTCGCTTTTTACAACAAAGATAGCTAGGTAGATAAGTAGATAGGTATGTATATATATGTCTTAAAAAAACATAATTCATCAAAAGAAAGATATATTGAGCTGACATTTTCTCCTATATTCTACGATATGGAGCAGATTTGTTGAACAGTCAAACTTATTTCAAGTCTCTACGTAAAGCCATTTACGAGTTATGGGCATATACTGTTTACTGACATCTTTAGAAAAATTGTGACTTTATGGCCCAATTTGCTTGGCCAAAAGACCATATGACCTTTAACTCATTCACTCCCATGAGCCGATACATTGACTTCCGGATTTTTCCAGAAAACCCAGGAGCTGATATATCAGCTTTTGCGACTGTGTTCACAAAATCACACATTTTTCCATTCTTAGTTCTCCTAAATGTTTTATTTTGGTTATTGGTGGAAGTCCAGATTTTGTAATTTTCATTTCCTGAAGAGTTAACATGTGTATCATTAAAAAAATGTTTATTTTCGTACTTGGACACCAAATTGTTTTTTGGGAGGGCAGCATTGAATCTAGTCCCTGCCTCTTAAGTCAGATCAAATACATTTTTACAGTACAAGCTCTGTGATGGTTAGATTATATTATTGGTAACGTCAGTGATGATGAAGATATCAATCGTTCTGATAGCGCTATTTCAATTTCTTTATCTGGTCTTAGTTCTAAGTTGAGTGATGAAAGTGAAACCAAAATTACTGATGAGGGGGCGGTGCCCTCTTTTTTTCTCAAGCAATGGTAGTAACAGTTCACAAATGCAGTAAAGGTTCAAGATCCTGCACATCCATACTAGTGTGCATAATATAAATATGTACACATACATATTTAATACAGCAGGAACATTCTTTCTGGGTGTACACAAATTGTAAACACTCACGCTGATATTGATTGTGGTTTTTATTTTTTAGCACGTTTGTTTGTTGTTTTCAACTATACGGGCCCTATGTAAAATATAAATACTGTGAAAACAACTGCACCAAATTAGGTGAAACTTTCAGAACATCTTCTCTTGTGGATTACCGTCAATAGAAAGTCATGTTATTCGTATATTGGTTTAGAACTGAATAATGTGTTGATGAGGGGAACATTTTTCTTCATAATTTAAAAAAATAAAAAGTATTATGAAATTATAATCCCTGATACATAAATGTTCATCTCTATTTGTAAAATATGTGTATTCCATTGCATTCTAACCACAATTGTGAACAGTTTGGTATATAATATGTGTTATTTCAAGGAACTTTTATTGAAGATAAATAGATCCCAACTAAGTGATGCTGTGTTTGAGTTTTACATTAGAAAAAAAATTGTGCCCAGAGGTCCAAAATATTTGGGAGTGAATGAGTTAAATCCAGCTATTCAATTATATTTTACTGACACCATGGGGATATGAGCTTGTGGCCCAATGGTTTTGATACCTACCTGCCATCAAGGAGGACAGCAGAATGAATCCTATCGCATACACCTTTTTTTTTTTTAACTGACTAATAATTTTAACCTTTACCACTCTACATTCAAAATTGATGCAATTTACCCTACATCTGCATTATTTTTCAGGACTTGTTGTTTAATTATGGTTGTTACTTTGAGAACCTGTAACATTTTTATTTGATGGTCTATTCATATGATTTGTTTGTGAGTAGAGAAATAAATAAATAAAGAATTTGTTGGTGTTATTGTTTATGTTGCATGTGTGTTAGTTTCTGAGATAAAAAAAAAGATAGAAAGTGATAGTGTTGAAAAACAGCACACACAGTTAGACTCTCCCGCTATCAGCATCACTTGCTCGAAAAACAAAAATAAATTTGCCGACAACGGATTACTGATGTTTACAGCAATGACTGTATCTGGCACTTTTGACTATAAACATAATTATTGTTTCTACATAAACAATCTAAAGATATCTACCTCAGAAAAATTTGTTGCAAAAACTTGACTCACCCATTTTCAACAATGGATGAATCTTCAAATCCAAGCGAAAAACATAAGAAATCATTTCCAAACACCTAATGCTAATTTCAATATCGCCATTATTGGTATCTAACCGCACATTACGGAAATCGGAACTCTCTAGAATAAAAAGAGCAGTATTGTTCAGACTATTAGTACGCAGCTATTTGTTTTTTTAATTTGTTTATAACGGCATTTGAAATGCAAGGACAGTGCAAGTCGCAAAACTGTGACCTTCGTTCCTCAATTTCCATTACGTCTGTCGCGAATCTTTATCGCTCGAGTGGTAAAGGTTAATCAAGTGGAGAAAAGCCTAAATAAACTCAGCAGAGCAAGTGTTGCAGTTGGCCTATGAATCAATAGAAAGAAAGCCCAGTTCATACTCAACACCTTGTGCCCAAAAGGAGATATGCGCCTTGGAGATTGTCACGTCGAAAACCTAAATTCATATATCTACTTGAACCGAGAGATCCCAAACTCCCATTGAATAAATCGGGAGATCTCACGAAGGTTAACAGCGGGCTGGCTCAGCTTCAACTGTATTAAACCCATACTGCAACAGATGCAAAACGTTTAAACTAGAGCTCACACCATCAACAGTGTGGTTATTCTAGTAATGGTATATGGCTGCGAGGTGTGGAACCTATGGAAAACTGATGCAGATAGACTACATGTTGCCTAATGAGCGATGGAGTGAAGAACATTGAAGATTTCCATTCGAGACCAAATCCGCAATGCAGAGATCAGACGTCAAACTTCCTTCTTAAACTGTGTGTTTTAAAACAATTGTTATTTCATGGAAAATAATTTCCTGATAGGTTGGATTTAGCGGAATTCTTGGAATGAAAACATTTTCCTGTGGTCGAGGGGTGTGTGGTTAGAATGCGGTGGAGATGGGCTATTTGGACATCAAAGAAGGCTAATAACTTGGCTCTTGAAAAGGCACAGACACAAAGACAGCTTATAGAAAAATCAGGATAAGGCAGTCATTCTTTTTCTGGCATTTCATCAGAAGAGATGGGTTGGAACATACACTGACAACGGGAATTATCGCAGGGAAGAGGGATAGAGAGAGGCAGAGAGAAACAAATATTGGACAGGTTGAAGCATGGCATGGGAGGTGATCAACGGCAGAACTGATAAATGACACACGTGACACGAGTAGGTGGAGATCCATGATCATCAATGTTAACCAACAGGGCACATGATGATGAGAAATGGACGAAATTGGGGGAGAGCAGAAGAAATTTACGTAATTGAGGCAACAATCTTGAAAGGAACACACAAAGGTGATAATGTTTTGATTCCAAGATTTCCGCTAAATCCATACGATATGAAAGTTATATTATGTCACGTGCGAAGATCGGTACTAGAAGGTAAAGGTGGCTCCCAGCGCAACAATTGCTATCGGGGAAGAAGATAACTCTTCATGGACTAAGCCGCAGCCTATGTGAGGTGAGGGTGGCCAGTTCCCTTACTTGCTGTTTATACCTTCCCCAACTCCTACATCAGGTACCCATTTACAGCTGGGTCGACGGGAGGAGCGGACATACCAGAAACGAACCATGTCCAGTTTTTTTTTCTGTCGGTCTGTGATTTTGAACTCTGGCGCGGTGTAATCCCAAGTCTTAGCAAACCAACTTCATGTTGACTAGGCTACACAGTTTACAATATATTTCATTGAGATGGACAATACCAGCAGGAAAAATTAATAAACAGGACTTACCACACCAGATTCAAACATAGACACTCCTTCGAGCTGCAGTAAGAAGATGCCAAAAAAGACCACAACGCAGTGCCACAAGCCTGAAAACAACACATGAGTGAAATAACAAGGTGATGCTTCAGGATGAGATGAAAAAAACATATGACTGAAATAAACAAGATGGTGCAACACTCAATAGAAGAGAACCCTGCCACAACAGACAAGAACCACGTCATTCAACAGAAAAGAACCACACCCCAATAGAAAAGAACCATGCCACAACAGAACAGAACAGAACCATGCCACAACAGAAAAGAGTCATACCACAACAAAAAAGAACCACACCACAACAGAAAAAAACCCACACCACAACAGAAAAGAACCACGCCACAACAAAACCATGCCACAACAGAAAAGAACCACGCCACAACAGAAAAGAACCATGCCACAACAGAAAAGAACCACCTCATTCAACAGAAAAGAACCACCTCATTCAACAGAAAAGAACCACACCACAACAGAAAAGAACCATGCCACAACAGAAAAGAACCACCTCATTCAACAGAAAAGAACCACCTCATTCAACAGAAAAGAACCACGCCACAACAGAAAAGAACCACACCACAACAGAAAAGAACCACACCACAACAGAAAAGAACCATGCCACAACAGAAAAGAACCACCTCATTCAACAGAAAAGAACCACACCACAACAGAAAAGAACCACGCCACAACAGAAAAGAACCACACCACAACAGAAAAGAACCACACCACAACAGAAAAGAACCATGCCACAACAGAAAAGAACCACCTCATTCAACAGAAAAGAACCACACCACAACAGAAAAGAACCATGCCACAACAGAAAAGAACCACCTCATTCAACAGAAAAGAACCATGCCACAACAGAAAAGAACCACCTCATTCAACAGAAAAGAACCATGCCACAACAGAAAAGAACCACCTCATTCAACAGAAAAGAACCATGCCACAACAGAAAAGAACCACCTCATTCAACAAAAAAGAACACACCAGATTCAAACATAGACACTCCTTTGAGCTGCAGTAGGAAGATGCCAAAATAGATCACAACGCAGTGCCACAAGCCTGAAAACAACACATGACTGAAATAACAAGGTGATACCATAGGATGAGATGAAAAAACATGCGACTGAAATAAATAAGATGGTGCAACACTCAATAGAAGAGAACCACAACATTCAATAGAAAAGAACCAGCTCGCTCATCATAAAAGAACCCCGCAACAACAGACAAGAAGCACCTCATTCAATAGAAAAGAACCACACCCCAATAGAAAAGAACCACGCCACAACAAAAAAGAGCCACGTCATTCAACAGAAAAGAACCACCTCATTCAATATAAAAGAATCATGCCACAACAGAAACGAACCACGCCACAACAGAAAAGAGCCACCTCATTAAACAGAAAAGAGTCACATCATTCAACAGAAAAGAACTATCTCATTCAACAGAAAAGAACCACGCCACAACAGAAAAGAGCCACCTCATTCAACAAAAAAGAACCTCCTCATTCAACAGACAAGAACCCTGCCCCAACAGACAAGAGCCACCTCATTCAACAGAAAAGAACCACGCCACAACAGAAAAGAGCCACCTCATTAAACAGAAAAGAGTCACCTCATTCAGCAGAAAAGAACTATCTCATTCAACAGAAAAGAACCACGCCACAACAGAAAAGAGCCACACCACAACAGAAAAGAGCCACACCACAACAGAAAAGAGCCACACCACAACAGAAAAGAGCCACACAACAACAGAAAAGAACCACGCCACAACAGAAAAGAACCACCTCATTTAACAGAAAAGAACCACACCCCAACAGAAAAGAACCATGCCACAACAGAAAAGAACCACACCACAACAGAAAAGAACCACACCACAACAGAAAAGAACCATGCCACAACAGAAAAGAACCACACCACAACAGAAAAGAACCACCTCATTCAACAGAAAAGAACCACATCACAACAGACAAGAACCACCTCATTCAACAAAAAAGAACCACACCACAACAGACAAAAACCACCTCATTCAACAGAAAAGAACCACATCACAATAGACAAGAACCACCTCATTCAACAGAAAATAACCAAGCCACAACAGACAAAAAGCACCTCATTCAAACACCCCCCCCCCCCCCCCAACTTAAATACCAACCCACAGCAATCAATGATATCAAACACCAACCCCCCCCCCCCCCCCCCTCCCCTCCACACACACACAAAATACTGTATCAATCCAATCTGATGCCAAAAAAGTGTACACAGGGTGATAACACATCCCAACATACCTAACACATCCCAATCTATCTAACATATCCCAACTTACCTAACACATAACTTACCTAACAAATCCCAACTTACCTAACACATAACTTCCTTAACACATCCCAACTTACCTAACACATCCCAACTTACCTAACATATCCCAACTTACCTAACACATAACGTATCTAACACATCCCAACTTACCTAACACATAACTTATCTAACACATCCCAACTTACCTAACACATAATGTACCTAACACATCCCAACCTACCTAGCACATCCCAACCTACCTAACACATCCCAACTTACCTAACACATCCCAACTTACCTAACATATTCCATTTGATGAACTCGCACCAACTCAACGTAGCATTTCTGCTAATTTTTCTGCAACAATGACAAACAAGTTCAGATAAATAAAGATGGATGAGATTCGAGACCAAGGTAGTTAAGGTGGTTGTGCATTTTAAGTCTGGCCTCTTCCTTGGTGATCTGTTCAGCTTGGCTCAACCTACCAGGAACACAATACACTCATAGACATAGTGTTACAGTTCCAGCTGGAGCATGGGAGTTTAGAACAGGGGAGATTGGGCTGGTGACTCTAAGAAACAAAGGTTGCCTGTATGCGTTGGACAAACGCAGGTCACGCCAGGGTCAATCACCATTTTGACATTAGGTCGACAAAGAAATGAGGGGTTAGGAGCACGTTAGGTGGAAGACTTTGTCTGGTACAGTGGTGGGTGTCGGAGCTGACCACTCTGGCATCAGATTTGACAGAGATGGGGGTTGTTGGCAGTCTTATACTTCCACGACAGGCTACCACATTTAGAGTGACAGTGACTTGTGGATAGACAGTCAATGATATTTTAAAATATGCTCTATAGGTGCTTATGATGGACACCCTGTGAACAGTAAGAGATCTGAATGTGTGTTGTATGGGCAGGACACTTTGTGAACGATGTATTTTCTGATTATGTGTTAGCGTACAGATGTGCTTGAATAATGTGAAGTGATCTGATTATATGTGAGTGCTCAGATCGACTGAGCATGTGATCACACATGAGTACGTGATTTGATTTTAAGTGACGTGATCTGATTATATGTGATTGCACAGATCACCTGATTTTACGTGAACCGATTGTATGTGAATGCACTGTGTACGTGATCAGATGTGAGTACTTGATCCGATTATAAGTGACGTGATCTGATTATATGTGAATGCACAGATCAAAAGAGTATGTAATTCGATCGTGAGGACAAGTTTGTGATTGTGTGTTGTGGGTGCAGAAGAAAAAAGGCGAGCTAACTGGAGACATTAAGTTGTGGCTAGAATATTTCTTGAGGTTGCGAAGTTTTGTTGTTGCAGATATAGACGTAGAACCTGGGTTTGTAGGTAGTTACAGAAATAATATCAACAGCATTTGCTAGAAATTTATGTTGTAGTTAAATATATATATATTATAATTTTTTAGTTTAGAAGTTCTTTGCTTTTTGTTGATATTGTGCAACGATTATTCTTGTAATAAATGATATTGTTTTGTTTTATGGTCAGAATAGTGTTTACTGTATTGAAATCGTGTCGTGGTATAGATATACGTTGTACTCTTATCATAAGTAACTACTCAACTTAAAAGTCTAAGCTGCCACATATCTTAATTTGGTCCGAGTGACCGGGATATCTTTGATAGAATAATTACTCAGCTAAACATAGATTCTACCACAATAGCTCCTAATGATTAACCAAGTATTCAAGCTTTTCCCCCATTCAAAGTAGTACATACTACAGGCCTCATGCCATTAAATGGTGTTTAAAAGGTTTGTGCATGAGTTAGCAGCCTCTTCATGTAATAACAAAAATTGGTACAGAAGCAACCACTGTAAGAGCTTCTTATTCTTAGTTGCTCCTCTGTCAGGTCAAGTTTTTAGAAATACCAGCTTTTGATTTGCCAGTCCAGAACTTATTAACCTTAGCCACATCACACTAAAAACATTACACAATTTCTAGTGCAGCTGCATTATTTTTCAGCACATCTTGTTAACTTTGAGAGCCTGTAACCGTTTTTATTTGTTGGTCTATAAATATGATTTTGTTGTGTGTAGAGACAAATGAATAAAGAACTTGTTTGTTGGTGTTATTGTTTTTGTTGTGTGTGTGTTAGTTTCTGAGATACAAGAAGATGAAGGTGAGAATGATGAAAAAGAGCAGAAACTTTTAGGCTTACCAATTTCGGGGGTTACCTGGTCCTTCAAAAAATATTTTAAAATATTTAAATTGCCACAGAGCACTGATAGTGTTTTTTTTTACAAGATTTGCATGTCTGTTAGTTTCCACTACAAACGTATTTATTACATCTACATAAACAAACTAATCAGATCTACCTTAGAAATCTGTTGCAACCTCAAATCAGAGGGAAAAAAAGAAGAAATTGTTTCAAAATTCACTTTAAATTAAAACAAGCTATTTTCACGTTTGAAAACGAACAAGACAGAAGTGATGTCTACATTTACATTCAAAACCTGCAAGTTCAGCCTCTTCTTTAGCATTAACCTGGATGTTTACACACGATAAACCGATGACTATCCGGCTATCAAGTTGACGCGACTCGTCGTTTAGCTAAAATTGTTGCCAGTCGAGTAAAAGCGACACAGATGGAAACCTTAGATGAGGTGGTTTATCTTGCCAATATTTTCTATACTGCTTGACTTTATCACACCCCTGCACTGAGAACTGCTCGTTATGGTTACACACACACACAGTGTCTAGTCTGCTAGACCCAAAACAACCAAATGCAGTATCTCCCATTTTATGAAAGGAGACACGGCTTGTGGCAAGTCCTGTGTGTGCGCGCGCACGCACACACGCACGCACGCACACACACACACACACTCTCTGCCTTGCAAGATGCATATTGCTTTCTCAAACACTGGAAACGCGTCAAATGACTTTCAAGAGGAATCCTCTCATGCAGACTTCATGAACGAAAACCAAAATGCAGTAGTCTAACTAGAACAAAATAAGATGGATTTATATTTCAACTTGATAACTTTAACAGCTGAAAATAAATGGGGCAACAAATGTTATGCTAATTATCAAGTCCGTAGATTTCTCCGAAAACCAAAAAAACCACGAAGAACACTAGAACAGCATTATAAATGATTTTTCGATCAGAACTAAGAACTGGAGCAATGTGGGGAAAAATGAATAGAGACAAAATAAATATCATCTGTATAAAGGCTACATATCAACTTCAAATGTTACATATAAAGGCTACATATCAACTTCAATTGTTCCATATAAAGGCTACACATCAACTTCAAATGTTCCATATAAAGGCTACATATCAACTTCAAATGTTTCATATAAAGTTCAAATCTACCATATAAAGGCTACATATCAACTTCAAATGTTTCATATAAAGTTCAAATGTTCCATATAAAGGCTACATCTCAACTTCACATGTTCCATATAAAGCCTATATATCAACTTCCATTTTTCCATATAAAGGCTACACATCAACTTCAACTGTTCCATATAAAGTTCAAATGCTCCATATAAAGGCTACATATCAACTTCAAATGTTCTATATAAAGCCTAGATATCAACTTCAATTGTTCCATATGAAGGCTACATATCAACTTCAATTGTTCCATATAAAGGCTACATATCAACTTCAATTGTTCCATATAAAGGCTACATATCAACTTCAATTGTTCCTAATAAAGACTACACATCAACTTCAAATGTTCCATATAAAGTTCAAATGCTCCATATAAAGGCTACATATCAACTTCAAATGTTCCATATAAAGGCTATATATAAAGTTCAAATGTTCCCTATGAAGGCTACATATCAGCTTCATATGTTCCATATAAAGGCTACATATCAACTTCAATTGTTCCATATAAAGGCTACATATCAACTTCAAATGTTCCATATAAAGGCTACATATAAACTTCAACTGTTTCATATAGAGTTCAAATGTTCCATATAAAGGCTTCATATCAACTTCAAATGTTCCATATAAAGGCTACATATCAACTTCAAATGTTCCATATAAAGGCTACATCTCAACTTCACATGTTCCATATAAAGGCTACATATCAACTTCAAATGTTCCATATAAAGGCTACATATCAACTTTAAATGTTCCATATAAAGGCTACATATCAACTTCCAATGTTCCAAATCAATTTCAAATGTTCCATATAAAGGCTACATATCAACTTCAATTGTTCCATATAAAGGCTACATATAAACTTCAAATGTTCCATATAAAGTTCAAATGTTCCATATAAAGGCTACATATCAACTTCAAATGTTCCACATCAACTTCAAATGTTCCATATAAAGGCTACATATCAACTTCAATTTTTCCATATAAAGGCTATATATCAACTTCAAATGTTCCATATAAAGGCTACATATCAACTTCAATTGTTCCATATACAGGCTACATATCATCTTCAATTATTCCATATAAAGGCTACATATCAACTTAAAATGTTCCATAAAAAAGCTACATATCAACTTAAAATGTTCCATATAAAAGCTACATATCAACTTCAATTGTTCCATATAAAGTTCAAATGTTCCATATAAAGGCTACATATCAACTTAAAATGTTCCATATAAAGGCTACATATCAACTTCAAATGTTCAATATAAAGGCTACATATCAACTTCAATTGTTCCATATAAAGTTCAAATGTTCCATATAAAGGCTACATATCAACTTCAATTTTTCCATATAAAGGATACACATCAACTTCAAATGTTCCATATAAAGTTCAAATGTTCCATATAAAGGCTACATATCAACTTCAAATGTTCCATATAAAGGCTACATCTCAACTTCACATGTTCCATATAAACGCTACATATCAACTTCAAATGTTCCATATAAAGGCTATATATAAAGTTCAAATGTTCTATATGAAGGCTACATATCAACTTCAAATGTTCAATATAAAGGCTACATATCAACTTCAATTGCCCCATATAAAGGCTACATATCAACTTTAAATGTTCCATTTAAAGCCTAGATATCAACTTCAATTGTTCCATATGAAGGCTAGATATCAACTTCAAATGTTCCATATAAAGGTGGAGATGGCCAAGATAAACCATTTTGGTTTGAAAGAAAACTAAAAACTATACCCCAAATCATATTTTTTCATGCCTTCTAATTTTCTGTTTAAAATCTGATTTTAAATTTGGTCACTTTAAAATAACTCCAGCAACAACAAAAACAGAAACAAATTCAGAAAATAAACAAAATTAGTAATGCACTCTTCTGGTGGAAGATGGAGTGGTGGGTCGGTGGGGAAAAAAGGTGGGATGGAGGGAAATGTGCAGAGAACTTATGATGAGCTTATGTAGAACTTATGATGAGTTTATGAAGAACTTATGACGAACATGAAGATTTGATGATGAGCTTATGATGAACTTATGATAAACATATGATGAACTTATGAGGAACATATGATGAACTTATGATGAACATATGATGAACATGATGAACTTCTGATGAACATGATGAACGTATGATGAACATATGATGAACATGATGAACTTATGATGAACTTATGATGAACATGAACTTATGATAAACATGAACTTATGATGAACTTATGATGAACACGATGAGCTTATGATGAACTTATGAAGAACTTATGAAGTAAACTAGTTACCTGTACAACTCTGGGTTGTTGAATAGCTCCTTTTGTGGTATATGTTGTTCAAATAGTCCATAGATGAGAATAGGAAGAGATGTGAAGGTCAAATTATAGAACATTAGGTAGAATGGATCAAACAGGGACTGAAACCAAAAAAAACAACACTTTTAGTAGTAAGATTATTTATACTTTCTGTATTATTTTCATAAATAAATCGAAGGTCAACAGGTGATTAAAAACATATACAAGTTTGGATAGTTATAACTTAAAAGTGATGAAACAGCAAAGTAATCAAAAGCAAGCGATGGAACAGAAGTGGGTCTACTATATCACAAAGTGCAGTTTTCATAACAAAAGAGTGAGAAGCAAGCACTCTATTGCCATGCCGCCCAGACATCTATATATTGGTACAATGTGTATTTTTGTGCCTTTCCTGTGAAAATAATTCACATGGGCAGATTTTGAACAAGTTCAAGAATTTATTGCAGCAATTTTTACAATAATCAAAATTTACTGAATCATATCAAATGAATCAATTACAACAAAATATGTACGTCTCCCAAATAATGTATGTAAATGCATGATCCCGATAAGAAACCTTTAAAACGAAAGCAAAATATATCAAACATCTCGTAGGAACACCATTATTAAGCTGCATGAAAATTCATGTAGAGAACTTATCAAATTTATTAACCTTTACCGTACTAGTTCCGTGAGATTTCGATGTGTAGGCTCTGTACCACAGTCGTTGCAAGCTCTAGGGTCCTTGTTTTATCATATATAAACTACTGGGCAATGTCATAGAAACGGCTGAAAATTCTACTCTTTTGATTTTAGAGAGTTCCAACTTTCGTCAAGCATGGTTAGATGAAAACAACGGTGATTTTGAAATTTGTTTTAGATGTTTGGAAAGGATTTCTTAATCTTTTCACTTGGATTTGAAGATTCACCCATTATTGAGAATGGGGGAGTTAAGTTTCTGCAACAGATTTTTCTGACGTAGATCTATTTAGTTTATTTATGTCGATACAATAATTACCTTTATAGTCGAAGTGACAGACATATCCATTACGGTAAACATCAATTGTAGTTATAGCACATTTTTGGCGAATTTCACATTTTTTTCTTCTCACCAATGGACGTCGCTACCGGGTGAGTCCACATGTTTGTGCTATTTCTCACCACTATCACCTTCATCTTCTTGTATCTCAGAAACCAACATATGCACAATAACACCAACAAGTTCTTTATTAATATGTGTCTATAGACATACACATTAAAAAAATATACTGAAAAATCAAGCAGCCGCAGGAAATAGACGCAATTTTAAAATCTGGTATGATAAAGGTTAAGAATATACCATATTTATGTGCAACCTATGTCCAGTCGACCTATCAGCCTGTCTTGGAAATATCTAATGCTGATATATCAACTACTCAGAGGAAGTTAGTTAACATATCTTTCTTTTTTTTCGTTCGTCCTAAACAGGACGTTGTGTCGTAGATTACAGATGTTTTCTGCACTTATTGAACCGACACATCTGGTTTCAGGATGCCATTTTCGGGATTGGGTTTGCCTTTCTTCTGGATTTCTTTTCTTTTAGTCAGACCACATGAGTGCAGTCTGTTTCCAAGCCCGCCATTTGGAGATGGAATCAGGTCTAGGTCAGATGTGGTTCCCTGACCATGACGCAAGTAGCCAGCTTTGAGTCGCTGGCTCATGTCATCTCATTCGCTGTGCTGCATCTTCAGCCCTAGTACAGTTCAAGTGCCATCTCTGCATCGAGGTCGGCTGCAATGGATCTTCAGTGTACTCTATCTCTTGCCGTTATGGTGCAATCTGAGAGGCTTTTTCCAGTCCAACTCCTGATGTTATCCACCCACTTAAAATGTTGTCTTTTTCTTGAACGACTGCCTTCCACCCTACTGCCCAGTATTGTCTTTAACAACGAGGTATGTCTTGTTATATGACCAAAATAACATAACTGTCTAACCCTGATTTCAGTCATTAATTCTCTTTTCCCCCGCAACTTTCTCAATACCTCCAAATTTGTTTTATTCTCTTTCCAAGAAACGCAACCTAATCTTCTCTATAACCAAATTTCGAAGACTTCAAAACTCTTTTCCAACTTGTTGTTCATTATCCTAGTTTCTGTTTGGATGTCAGCCCAAGTTAACATATTAAATACCAACATAAATAAAAAATGTATTGCATTTCAAAATGTATTTGACTCATTCTGTATAAATATTTACCTGTTGTGAAAATGAATTGAAAAAAGCATAGAAAACTTGAGCTGTAATCCATGCCACATTCTGGAAAAATAAAAATAAAATATTCAATGTAAAGATATAAAAGGGATATGAAAGAAGGAGTTGGAACAGATGTGGAAGAAGAAAAACCAGATATAATAGGATTAACAGAATCATGGACATATGAGGAGATTGCAGATAGTGAACTTGAAATTGAGGGATATACAATGTTAAGGAAAAATAGGATAGTTGGAGACAAGACTAAGGGAGGTGGCGTTTTATTATACTTTATAAATTCTGTTAATATAACGATCAAAGATTATTTATCATGTGGTAACAAAAATGAAAGTGTATGGGGAGAAATAGAAAGTAGGGGTGAAAAAAACAGTGATTGGAGTGTGCTATAGATGTCCATCAAGTCAAAAAGAGGAAGATGAGGAGCTGATTAGTAGCATAGCAAAGGCAAGTGAAGGGAAATTATTATTAATGGGAGATTTCAACTTTCCAGAAATAAAATGGGATATGGCAGAAGCACTTGTAGAGTCAAAACCTTTTTGTTAAATGCATAACTGACAATTTTTTAATTCAACATGTAGAAGCAGCCACCAGAGGCAAAAACGTATTCGACCTAGTTTTTACTACAGAGGAAAATATGATTGAAAACGTTACCGTTGGGGAACTGTTTGGCTCAAGTGACCATCAAATCATCCATTGGGATTTTATTGCAGGGAAAGAAGTAAACATAAACACGCGAACATACGACTACTCTAAGGCAGATGTTAAGAGGATGAAAGAGGCAGCGAACCACATAATCTGGAAAGATATTGTCGTAAGAACAGATGTTGAACAGGAGTGGGAAAGTTTTAAAACAGTTCTAGAAACGCTAAAAGAGGAATGTGTTCCATGTAGGGAGGTAAAACCCAAGCGTAAAAGGTGGATAACTAGATTTGTAGTGAAATGTAGAAGAGCAAAAAATAAGGAAAAAAAAAAATACAATCTGAATTACAGAGGAAATGGTTTTTTAAAAATTGGAGGGGTTGAAAGTGAATAAATGTCCAGGTCAAGATGGTATTCATCCAAAATTGCTGTATGAAATTAGAGACCAACTAGCAAAACCATTGGCTATATTATGTTCTCAATCACTTACAAAAGGGATTGTTCCAAGGGATTGGAAAGATGCAGGAGTGATCCCCTTATTCAAAAAAGGTAAAAAATCAGATCCAGCAAAGTGAGTTTAACGAGCATAGTCTATAAATTGTTAAGAGTCAATAATCAAAGAAAACATTGTAATGCATCTAGACAAATTTAATCTAATTAGAAATAGTCAGCATGGGTTTACTAGAGGGAGATCATGCTTAACAAATCTATTAGCATTCATGGAGGAGGTTACTAAAATCATAGATAAAGGGGAGCCAGTGGATGTTATTTATCTAGACTTTACAAAGGCCTTTGATAGAGTACCTCATCAAAGATTATTTTGAAAGTTAAAATCACATGGAATAGGTGGGGAAGTTGCCAAATGGATTGAAAATTGGTTAACGGGAAGAAGGCAGAGAGTGGGCATAAATAAGGAGTACTCTGAGTGGTGTGAAGTGAAAAGTGGTGTGCCACAGGGCTCGGTTTTGGGACCAATTTTGTTCTTGATATATATAAATGATTTGGACATTGATATGGGATCCATGATTGCAAAAATTGCTGATGACACAAAACTATGCAGTAGTGTCTCATCTAAAGCGGAAGTGGATATATTGATGTCGGATTTAGATAAAATTCGAGAATGGTCTGTAAGCTGGCAAATGAAGTTTAATGAAGATAAAAGTTCAGTCATCCACATGGGTAGATCCAATATGGAACATAATTACAGAATGGGAGAAAACAATATTAGAAAGATAGATAAGGAAAGGGACCTAGGGGTTATAATATATCATACAGGAAAGGTGAGTGAGCAAGTTAAGGTAGCAGTGAAAAAGGCAAATGTAATGTTAGGTATGATAAAAAGAAATATTAAACATAGGAGGAAGGAAGTGATCGTCAAACTGTATAAAGCTTTAGTTAGACCTAGATTGGAGTACTGTGTACAGGTGTGGAGTCCTTATCATAGAGGGAATATAAACATGCTGGAAAGAATACAAAAAAGAGTGACAAAGCTGATAGTGGGATTCCAGAATTACAGTTATGAGGAAAGACTCAGAAAAACCGGCCTATAGTGTCTAGAAGAGAGAAGAATTCGTGGTGACTTAATACAGGTTTATAAGATGATCAGAGGAATCGATAAATTAGACTATAACAAGTTTTTTAAAATACAGCCACCCACAATAACACGCGGGCATAGCTACAAGCTGACTAAAGAGAGGTCCAGATTAGATATTAGGAAATATTTTTTTAGTCAGAGAGTGGTGACTGCTTGGAATGCATTGCCAGGGGAGGTAGTGGAGGCAGGGACAGTTAATGCATTTAAGAATAAATTGGATGCGCATAGCTTTTAGAGCAAGGTGATGTAAATGTAACTGGTTGTATACAGACTCTGCAGGGTCTTCTAAACCAGTATAAAGACGTTAAGTTAAGTTAAGCTACGTAGCGGGATATTGAGAACGAAGAAGAAGAAGAATATGTGGATCAAGTAGAAAGAAACTCCTGCGAGCATAGAGCAGAATTATGTTCAACCAGAGTGAGCTACGGGAACCATCAGTATCTACGTCTTCACCATTCACTGAGAGGGACTGAGTGCACCTATGGGTCTGCCTGGAGTGATTGTGTGTAAATTTATAACAGAACAGAACAAAATAGATGCGGAAAGAAGCAATTTTGTGCAGTAAAGAAAAATTTAAAAAATTGTTATGTATTGTATTTCACCGGAGATATTAACCTTACAATCATTACAGTATCATTGCACATCGTAAGAGGCAACTAACCGTGTGACATGGCATAACACTAGCCATGGTTAGGTGGTTTATTAAAAGACCCACATAGATGGTACCTAACAAGCTGTGAGTCTACTTTGTTCTAGTATTTGAGTCTATTAAGATGGACTTGCACATCGGTTAACCACCCTCCATGGCACGTATCCCAATGCAGCAGAGTAATAATCTGCTTGAACCTAGCCTGCTAAGCAGGAAATCTTTCTTTAGGCTACATCCAGCCCGTGCCAGAGCTTGGACCTGCACAAGGACATATGCCCCTGTAGAAGCACAGGTCGATTAAGACTAAAAGGTCCAGATTAGATACCAGGAAACATTTTTTTAGCCAGAGTGTGGTGAATGCTTGGAATGCATTGCCACAGGAAATAGTGAAGGCAGGGTCAATTAATGCATTAAAGAATAGATTGGATGCATCAAGTGAAAGTAAAAGAAACTGGTTGCATACAGACTCTGCAGTCTTCTAAACCATTTTAAAGATGTTGAGTTAAGACTAAGAGTGAATGCACTTTGTCATCTCTTGTGTAAGTTTCTATAGTCATTTACTTTTACTAACACAAATACCTATATTTGATCTCTTCTGACCTTATAGAAAAAATACTGTACAAGAACAGCTATTCGATTGTAGTACAGATGACCATGAACAAGCAAGGCACGACGTAAAAACTTGAATTTTCCGAAGGCATAATCACTGTTCCTGACAGCTTGCCTCCCTTCTTTGCCCATGATACCTGAAAAAGAGAGGAAAAAGACATGAATTTACTGCATATCAGGATTAACCCTACCAGACAGCTGTACCCAATTTCCGGTAATTTCCTTAACTGCCGCTATACCGCTGGACCTAATTTACGGTACTTTGGGTAGTACGTGAATGAAATGTGACAGAATCTAAAAATAACCAACCAATCATGGTCAAACCTCATGATTAGTCATTGCAAATGTCTGCCCCCATGTTTGAATTGAGTTTGTGCGGTTTAACGTGAACAAATTCGGAAAATTGACAATGAAACGAGCGGCTTATGAACCAAGCACTTCAACAGGAAAGCAAAGTAAGTATAGGCTTATGACAGTCCAACAGGTGATCAATAATTTGGTTGATTCAGACTCTGAGGAGTCAGAATTTAATAAAGAATACGTTTCCAGTTCAAGTGACACTGACAGTGAGAGCTCGAGTGATGAGGAGAATCTTGAACCTTGTAGATCTAGAGCTAGATCGATAGTAAAAGAAGGGGGGGGGGGCGTGTCCCTCAAACAGCTGATGGGGGAGATCTAGGTGGTGATGAAGGTTGGACAAGGAATTTTGTATCACCAAATACAGATCTGAATTTCAATGAGGATGGAAAAGGCCCAGTGAACATTCCTGGATATATCACAGAGGAGAGTGAACCGATTGACTTTTCATGCTTGTTTTTGGATGATACTTTCTGGAAAAATTTGACAGAAAACCAACCTCCGGGCACACCAATTGCATATAGCAAAGCCCAACTCCTACAATGCCAAAAATTTCAAGGATGCCACAGTGGAAGAAATGAAGGCTTTTCTTGGACTGAGGATCTATATGGAATACTTATGTATAAAGCCCAGCTATCGGGATTATTGGACAAATGAGGGCTCTTTGTTGGGTTTACTCCCGGATTTCGAAATGTTATGACTCGAGACAGATTCTTGGCCCTGTGCTGGGTGGATTGGCACACAAAGGTGGAATATTGACGCTAGATGAAAGGTAAACCTATTTTCTACAATGTCTCCAAGTTACATCTTATTCTAACCACTTGTTTGCATGTAACTAACATTTTTCTATATCATGTTGGTTTTTTTCTCTTTAATGCTCAAGAGCCCAGGTATGGGGGACAGTTAGGTTCAGGGTATCAGGTCTGGTAGGGTTAACCATCTAGTTTCAATATTTTTTTTAACGTCAAAAACATTTAGACTTATCCATTTTTGGGTACACCAGTTGTCTTGTAAATGATATTGCCACAAAGCACTGATAGTGTTCCTAACCAGATCAGCATCTCTGTTAAGTTTCCACTACAAACATATTTATAACATCTACACAAACAAACTAAACAGACCCACCTCAGAAAAATACATTGCAACAACTTAACTTCATCACAATCAATAATGGGATAACCTTCCAAATTTATGTGAAACAGACAAAAAATTAAAAACTATCTAAAATCAAAATTGCCATTGTATTGTCATCGTGGCAGACAAAAATAGTCTCATTTTCGATTCAGTCATTTCTATTGCCAAACCAGTGTTAACACAACCAAAACAAGATACTGGAGCAATGGGTAGTGAGATCGGACTACCATGTTCAGTGTTGAGCACGTTAAAATACCTTGTCAGTTGCAAATCGAAAAGAGTAGGCTTAACAGCCGCTGCCCAGACAAAATTCTAAATAAAAATCTACCCAAGAATTATTCCCCCCCCCCAATTATTGAGATAGACTCGCACATTGGTTAAGCTACCCTTCAAAGAAACTGGTTGTATACAGACTCTGTAGAGTCTTCTAAACCAGTATAAAGACATTAAGTTAAGTTAGAAGGATATGGTGCTCAATTCAGGAACTCCTTTACAAGGATTTAAAAGCAAGACTGATTGTCTTTTGCATTGGCATACTTATTTATTTTGGGTTTCCCACCCACCCACCTAACCATTAATAGGTGCTCCCTAAGGCACCCAGACAGGAAAATGTTATGTTTAGCACTCTCTAAATAAACTACATAGAAGAGATCAAACTCTCATCTTTCAGTGTTGAACAGGATATATCAGTCAACAGCCCCTTGAACTGCATCAATCCTCAGTACCTGTCCATGTGAAGACATTGCTATCATCCTGATGAAACAGTTCGACTCCTACTCATTGAGTTCAAGGTACTTGTGGACGTGAAGAAAAGATTTTTACAAGCAATGCCGACAATTACCAACACACTTTAAGGAGCAGTGAAACAACTGAAGAAGACATGTATTTATATAAGAATGGCATTGGGCTGCCAAGAGCAGCTATGAGATAACAATAACAACAACAACAACAACAACGGATAACAACAACAACAACGGATAACAACAACAGCACTCTCAATAGCAACCAGAACTCTGTTGTTCTTGTTGATATTCAAAACTGTTTGCACTGACTTGAGTTAACTCTTGATGACTTTTCTTTGGTAGCAGGTTACAGTGGCTCTTCTGACATCCTGAAGTGTACTTGAGAAGTTGAACCAGGGTTGTCCAGGCTGCAGTGTAATGTGCAGCTCCTCAGTAAGCACACCACGAAGGGGAATACAGTGTCAATCCCTATCTTGTGGTCAGACTGCATTGGCACAGCCTGTTTCTCGACAGCACAATCGAGGACGTGAGGTGGTCTCTTGATCAGTGTGTTTCACCTGACCAATATTACTCTTCATCATCATGTAGCATGTCCTTTATAGAACGTCGCTCCCATTACAGTCTGTCTGAAAGAAGCTCTTTCCCTTGCCAAAAATCCAGCCTTCGCCAGTCATACCCAGGCATTCCTGGTTATCTTGGTACCATCGTCTTCTTGGTCTACCCCTGCCTCTTTTACCTGGCACCATACCTTCCATCACCATCACTGTACAACGTTGTGTCTCTTGATGTGACCAAAGTATTTACATTTTCTGGCCATTAAGAAATTGATAAACCAGTTCTCCTCTATGCTCAACTCTTGCCGAATGTCTACATTTGTCTTCTTCTCCGTCCAGGTATTCTGAGGATCTTTCTGTAACATTTTGACTTGAAGGATTCGATTCTTTGTCTAGAAGTTTTGGTAATTGTCCATGATTCGCAACACAAGCTGCCACAGGAAAAACACAGGCTCTTAAGACTTTTACTTTTGTTGTTTTGTTGGTGCTCTGCCATAATTTCTTCAGGCTGGTTTCTTTCCAGCAGTCGTAATTTTTGTCAATTCTGGAGCCCATATATTCAAAATGTGTGACCTGATCTATTTCCTCACCATCTACTGTAAATTTATGTTGACATTGTGTTCTGTCGCAGGTCATTATCTTTGTTTTGTTTATAAATAGGTTTTAATCTTTACTATGTCCATTAAGAGCTGAAGTTAGTTGCTCTAGCCCTTCTGCACTTCTTGATAGTATCACTGTGTTGTCTGCGTATTGTAACTCTGGAATCTCGTACCCATCAATCGTAAATGTATCAAAACTGTCAATGTTCTCTTCTTCTCTAACATTTATCATTATACATTCCGCATAGATGTTATATTGTTATATAGATAAGGTGAGAGGATACATCCCTGCCGTACTCCCTTACTCTTAGTTCCCCCAAATTTGTGGTCACGTGTGCCAATTCTGTTTGTTTATTCATTGTCTAAATGTATGTGCCCAAATGTATGTAAGAAACTATTAAATAACTATCTAAATAACAGAAATCTTCAGAATTTCTTATTACCTATCCCAACATCAGCTTCCTGAAGCATGCTGACATCATTTGCACCATCACCAATTGCAGCTGTGACAGGTCTATTTGGCGAGTGTTTTACCATAGCAACCACCTGGACAAAATAATTTGCCAATATACTTTTTAATCGAGTAATTCATAGTACTAAAGCAAAATAATTGATTACAAAAATATGCAATATGCATATTTATTATTTTCATCTATATATTCATACAAGTTATACATTTATAGCCCTTTTTCTGCATCATTCTTCTTCTTCATATGCTGTCAGACGTCAACTTGAATTTGTTCAAAGAAAGCAGCGGCCTTCCTTCCTGCGTCTGTTGACACTGTCATAGAGCTTGTCTAGTGTTGACATTGGTGATGACCACATGTGCTTTCTCTGGTCCTCGTATGTCAACCAATTTTATAGGAGATGTTCTGTGGCCATTTTCCCAGTGCCACAGGTGCATTCGTCACTAACACCTATCTTCAGTTTATTGAATAGATGGTACCTCAGTATGTAGTGGCCTGTGCAAAGTCTGAAGACTTCTGTTCAACTGGTAACAAGCATACTTTTTTTGTGTAGCCAGTTTCCCATTTGACCATGTATCTAGCCCTAATAAACCTTTTGGACTCTTGGTAGGTCACACTAGTGGTAACTTTCCATCTTCTTTCGCCAGTCTGTCTGCCTCCTCATTGCCTTGAATGTTACAGTGGGATGGGACCCAGTGTACCATGACTTTTGGGTGTGGACTGCTGGCATAGTTGACAGAGTACTGATCTTAGGTCAATTAGTTCTGTATTTTTCTGGCTCTTTAGTGCTGCAACCATGGACATGGCATCTGTAAAAAAGACTACCTGGCTTTCATTACCTTCGCTTGTCAGCATAGCTTCTACTGCAGCTTTCAATGCTTCTGCCTCTGCTCTGAAATTACGTGAGAATTTTTCCGTTGTCACTGACAGCGTAATCATTCTACCATTTGTTAGGCTAAAAAATACCTTTTCCCCCTCCATTTTCTGTTGCGTTTGTTGCAGAAGTGTCAGTGTATGCATGGGTCCAGTCAGTGCTTGAGTAGTTTTATTTTCTGTTGCGTTTGTTGCAGAAGTGTCAGTGTATGCATGGGTCCAGTCAGTGCTTGAGTAGTTTTATTTTCTGTTGCGTTTGTTGCAGAAGTGTCAGTGTATGCATGGGTCCAGTCAGTGCTTGAGTAGTTTTATTTTCTGTTGCGTTTGTTGCAGAAGTGTCAGTGTATGCATGGGTCCAGTCAGTGCTTGAGTAGTTTTATTTTCTGTTGCGTTTGTTGCAGAAGTGTCAGTGTATGCATGGGTCCAGTCAGTGCTTGAGTAGTTTTATTTTCTGTTGCGTTTGTTGCAGAAGTGTCAGTGTATGCATGGGTCCAGTCAGTGCTTGAGTAGTTTTATTTTCTGTTGCGTTTGTTGCAGAAGTGTCAGTGTATGCATGGGTCCAGTCAGTGCTTGAGTAGTTTTATTTTCTGTTGCGTTTGTTGCAGAAGTGTCAGTGTATGCATGGGTCCAGTCAGTGCTTGAGTAGTTTTATTTTCTGTTGCGTTTGTTGCAGAAGTGTCAGTGTATGCATGGGTCCAGTCAGTGCTTGAGTAGTTTTATTTTCTGTTGCGTTTGTTGCAGAAGTGTCAGTGTATGCATGGGTCCAGTCAGTGCTTGAGTAGTTTTATTTTCTGTTGCGTTTGTTGCAGAAGTGTCAGTGTATGCATGGGTCCAGTCAGTGCTTGAGTAGTTTTATTTTCTGTTGCGTTTGTTGCAGAAGTGTCAGTGTATGCATGGGTCCAGTCAGTGCTTGAGTAGTTTTATTTTCTGTTGCGTTTGTTGCAGAAGTGTCAGTGTATGCATGGGTCCAGTCAGTGCTTGAGTAGTTTTATTTTCTGTTGCGTTTGTTGCAGAAGTGTCAGTGTATGCATGGGTCCAGTCAGTGCTTGAGTAGTTTTATTTTCTGTTGCGTTTGTTGCAGAACTGTCAGTGTATGCATGGGTCCAGTCAGTGCTTGAGTAGTTTTTCTCTATGTGTCTTAGGTTTATGACTCTTCTTTCCTTTTCAGTTTGTTTTTGTTTCTGAAACCTGGCATATTTTCTATCACCTCTGGAAAGAGCTATCATTTCAAGATGGGTTTTGTGTACAGTAAGGATGGGCTTTGGTGTTGATATAGCATTCATTGGGTCTTCTTTCATCTTTGTTTTGGGTATTTCTACAAAATTACTCTGTATTTGTCTCCTTTTTCCAAATCCATTTAGTCATTGGGTGGTTTGTCAGTCTTTTTAGTTTCTCGGCTTGCTGCTGGGCTCTGCTGTCCCTTCTATCGTTCATTAAATGTAGATTTGTAATCTTCTCAAATTCTACAATTGGCGTTGACTTCATGCCTCCTGTTATAATTGTTGTTGCGGGCGTGGCGTGTTATTACACCCAAAATACACAGTCTCTCCATGGCTAATGTCAAGAAAATACACTGAGTGATAAGAAAATTATTCTAGAGCATTGTCGTACATTTACATCGGTTGAACACCCAGCCATTTTGAATCTAAAAATAGACAATGCCATCATTGTAGATGTAAACAAACAAGATGGCTGGTTTAGTTTGAAAGAGAGTTTTGAAACGATGTTTCTCTTCTTTCTGGATGACTGGTGGATTATTCAATTTTTGCGGATGATGAAGGTAAGTTGTTGCAACATATTTTTAAATACGTTTGTAAGGGAAAATAACAGATATGACAATATTGTAAGAAACGCTATTGGTGTTCTGTGATGATTTCTAATTCAAATTCCGAATTTCCCCCTCAAAATTGGTAAATAGAATTGTTGTTTCCCTTTTTCATTTTCACATTCATCTTCTTGTATCTCAGAAACTAACATGCAAACAAAAACAATAACACCAACATGTTCTTTGTTCATTTATGTCTCTATATACAAACAAATCATATTTATACAACAACAAACAAAACTATACAGGCTTTCAAAGTGAACAGCCCAGAAATATGAGATGTGCTGAAAAATAATTCAAATGCTGGAGAACTTCCGTACTTTTAAAATTCAGATTGGTAAAGTATAAATATGATGAACACATGTTTCGTCCACATACAAAACAATTACATATAGATGCAGGAAATTAAAAATTGCAAACGGAGAGCATACTATGGATAGCCTTTGGCTACCTGGCAGCAGACATATATCTGTTTCAATACCAGGATTTCAAGTATTCTAAGTAGATACACAGAACTCTTTCTCCGTATGCTTTATGTACGAGAGGAGCTTCAAATGAAAAACTTTAAAGTGGGATAGAATTTGAAAAACCATGCCTTTGTATTGTAACTTGTTAATATGGTTGCTAAGGATGTCAAGAGTGTCCTACACGTGCCATCACGGTGCAGATAAACAACATGATGTCATCATTGCAGTTAAATGATGGCCTCCCCACTACTGACATGCACCAAAGAGGTGTAGCGTACTGTTATCCATTTGTTTTTTTAGCAGTGAAGGGGTGAAACCTGTAGAAATTCATAGGTGAATGAAGGCCCAGTACGCCTTCTCTGAGCCTCCATGAAATGCTCATCTGGCATGCAAACAATATGTCCCGTCCATCTCATCTGAGCTATTTACAGATGTTTTTGGATGCTCAGCATGTTAGTCTTTCAGTTAGGCACTTTGTCCTTCCACCTGATCCTGGGCAGCCTATGGCAGACAACTCAAGTGAAAATGATTTTGCTGTTTGCCATGTCTGCTATACACTGTCCATGTCTCACAGACATGCAGCAGAGTGGATTACTCTACAGTATGATATACTTTTACCTTGGTGGTGACAATGATGCCTTGCCAGTTCTAGACATTTGCTTGGAGCATCCAACACACAGGTCACCTTTGCAATCCTATTGTTGACCTCACAGTCGATATTCACCCCTCTGGCAAGGGTACTGCCTAGGTAGGTTAAGCTAGTAACTGCCTAGGTAGGTTAAGCTAGTAACTGTCTAGAGATGTTGGTTCTGTACTGTAATGTTTATTTTTTTTTAATGTTCACCTTATTTATCTATTCTCCAAGGCGGTGTGCGTTGCACTGTGGTTTTTATTTTCAGCATGCATTTTATGTAAGGGTCTGCTTCCTCCTCATGGTGGATTGCTTTTCTTGTTCTGAGTAGGTTTTTAAGGGTGTAGTCATCTGCAAACGGGAGATTCAAGATCGTGGTCTGCCTCACCTTGGTGTAAGATTTCAGAGATCCTGGGATGAACAGCTGACCTGCGTTTTGTACCTGATATGCATGTCAGTAGCAGTGGCATGTACAGTATCAGGGAGCATTGCCGCAAAGATCATACTAAAGAGTGTCAGTGCTAGCACACAACCCTGTTTGACACTGTTCATGACTAGGAAGGCTACTGACAATTGTCCTTTGTGCAGCACATGAGCCATCATGAAATTGGCGGACAACAGCAAAGTATCTGCTGGGGCATTACTTTCCGAGCAACCCTTGTTTTATACAATATATTATTACGGCATTTGATGAATATAGTTTAAATATATGGAGTATTTTACCCACCCTTTTTCTAAGCCAGAAGAACACTGAGCTTAATGACTTAAGAGCAGCACTCTGCCAACTGTGCCAGCAGTCCGCACCAAAAAGGGTGGTGGTACAGTGGGTTCCGTCACACTGCAACATCCTAGGCAACGAGGAGGCAGACAGACTGGCAAAAGAAGGTGCAAGACTACCACAAACAGATACTAGTATGACGTACGAAGAGTCAAAACGGCTTATCAAAGCCAGATACATGAACAAATGGGAAACCGAACATACTGGTTACACCAAAAACGATGCCTATTACCAGTTGAACCGAAGAGAGCAGGTCGTTGTCTTCAGACTTCGCACTGGCCACAACAGACTGAGGTACCACCTATTCAACAAACTGAAGATAGGGTGTACCGACGAATGCCCGTGCGGTACTGGTAAAATGACCACTGAACATCTTCTGCAGAACTGCCCGACATACGAGGATCAGAGAGAGCAGATGTGGCCATTGCCAGTGGAACTGCAAGACAAGCTGTATGGTAGTGGCGAGAGTCTCAGGATGACCGCCGCTTTTTTCGAGAAAATAATGGTTACTGTCTGACTGTGTACGCAGAAGAAGAAGAAGATACCCACCCTTTTTCTAAATATTTGTCTAATTTATTTTTTAAATATTTTTTTCCAAATGAGGGAATTTGTATTATTTAGTTTAGTCCAGAAGTTAGGAAAATTATGTGCAATGGTTGTTCTTTTATTGCTGAAACATAAACAAAGTCCTGTGAGGCTTGATAAGCCAAAATGGTTGCCAATGTCAAACGTAAATCACGAAATCAAATGACCAAAATGATGGTGAACAGACAGCATACCTCAGCTTTCTGTATGGGTGACATCCTGCAACAGAGCACAGCTACACACCTTGAACACAGCTCCAGCAGCATTTTCTTGTAGTCTTTTAATGCAAAGGCCAGACTGTGACCATTAATGATCAGTGCATATTCCACTTTATCATCAGTTCTGTTGGTCCTTAACATAGACGAATAATAGCAATAATGATGAAGCTGTCGGCTATTTTATTCCAGAAATAAATAGCTGCAACTGTTTGTTTAGAAAAAAACCATAATTGTTGATTTTTTTCCAATTTTTTGTGTCTTATAATCCCGATTTTATCCTTTTGAAACGCAGACAGCAAGAGATGCAGTACACAGGAATAGCAAAATATCTATCACAGATATGGTAATAGCTGTACTAGAGATGAAAAGTGTAACTATAAATGAATTGACACTGTCAATAGGTGATACAAATATATATAAGTAATGGCTCAGTGATCGCAGGTCAAAAACAAAACAAAGCTCACATTACAGCCACCAAGTCTTCATCAGGAACAAGGAATAAATAAAAACAACTAACAAATAATACATTTAAAAAAACAAGAACATGATTTATGATGATACAATACAGCTGGAGTTGGCAGCCATTCCCAGGAATGTGAGAGCCATGGTATGTAAGTTATGAAAAAGATAGGAACACGAAATAGTCAAAATGATTACAGCTGACGTCGGATGTCGAAACGAAAGGTGCAAATATCGCAGTCAAGCTGTAAACTACGACATAATGAATTCCGTTCTTTGGATAACATCCTGCTTTTTGCACAGTCCTTTACAGGGCTGTTAGTGGGAGATTAAAAATGAACGAAGAGGAAACTTTGCTAATAGACATAACATAACATGCCATTCTAAGTAGCTGTCGTAAAAATAAGTACTGATAATAAGCCACCTGGAGTGGCTTTCAGTCTAAGAGCTAGTCTATACTGTAGTATCTTGTAGCGTGCTGCCACTGTCATGTTGAGGGTATTCATTATGTTCAGATGTCAGTTCGGAAAGTGGCTCACTGAAGTCACTAAACAGCTTGATCGTGAGATCTAGACATAGACAGATAGCGTGAAAGCAGACCATCCAAACCTAAATAAATCCTCAACATTTGAAGTTATTTAATGGGTAAATTTAATGGGTAAACAAAGTCTTATGTTACAGCTATGTTTATAGTGCAGCTATGTTTATGGTTCCGCTATAGTGCTGCCGAAGGCGGAGGTGTCGGACCGAAAGGTGCAAATATCGCAGTCAAGCTGTAAACTTGCAACACAATGCATTTTCTGGACTACATCCTATTTGCAAAGTCCTTTTTAGAGCTTGGTAGTGGGAGATTGAGAATGAATGAATAAGAAGAAGGTACTTCTACGTTTATGGTACAGCTTTGGAATTCACATATATAATGGGACATTTAATGCATTTAAGAATAGATTGGATGTGCATAGCTTTTAGAGCCAAGGAAATGTTCATGAAACTGGTTGTATCCAGACTCTGTAGAGTCTTCTAAACCAGTATAAAGACGTTAAGTTAAGGTAAAATGAATACAAACAAAAAATTGCACACGTAGGCTGGAACAGGACAAAAACAAATTGAAATCTAAGTCAACATACAAATCCTCCATTACAGGAACAAAAACAGAAAAAAGCACAAACAAACCCCAAAATAAAGACAAGTATACAATACGCAAAAAGGCAGACACCATATTAACCAGAGAGTGGTAGAGAAGGCACAAAACACGGCACATCACCAGTGCAAAATAAGCTAAAAACAATTAAAATACATGAACAAATGAGTATACGCAGTATAGATGTACCACCAAAATGGTACTAAATGTTAGACAAAGATGGACATAGATGTATCACAGAAATGATACTAGATGTTAGACAAAGATGGACAAAGATGTACCACCGAAATGGTACTAGATGTTAGACAAAGATGTATCACAGAAATGATACTATATGTTAGACAAAGATGGACATAGATGTATCACAGAAATGGTACTAGATGTTCAACAGAGATGGCAATATATATCACATAGATGTCAATATATGTATCACACGATGGCATTATATGTAACACAAGATAGCAATTTATGTTTCACAATATGGCAATATATGTATCACAATATGACAATATATGTTTCACAAGATAGAAATATATGTATCACAAGATGTCAATATATGTATCACAAGATAGAAATAAATGTATCACAAGATGTCAATATATGTATCACAAGATAGCAATTTATATATCACAATATGGCAATATTTGCATCATAAGATGGCAATATATGTATCACAAAATGACAATATATGTATCACAAGATGGGGCCAAAGATGCTGCAGTGAATGAACCACAGCTGACCAAGACCATATTCCCCCTCCAAGTGGCGGCCCTGGAAACAGGTCAGACTAGTCACAAGTGTAGTTTGACCAAAGCATAGGGATCACAGTGAGAAGGCAAAGTCAGTACTCAAAAAATCTAGCTGAAATCGGGAGGTGTCAGGCACAAGATGGCAATATATGTCTCACAGAGATAGCACACCTGTTATCTTGTATGGTTTACCTATAATATGTACTGCTTTTCTTATTTTCTTTAGATATATATATATATATATATATATATATACATACATACATACATAAATTATAATTTAACATCTTTATACTGGTTTAGAAGAATCTGTGGAGTCTGTATACAACAAGTTTCTTTTATTTCACTAGATCTAAAAATAACTGTCTATTTTTGAATGCATTAATTTACTCTGACTAAAACAATATTTCCTAGTATCTAATCTGGACCTTTCTGTAACTAATTAGTAGCTATGCCCTATTGTTCTTGTAGGCGGCTGTGCCCTCTTGTTCTTGTAGGCGGCTGTACTTTAAATAACTTGTTATAGTCTAATTTATCCTTTCGCTTGACTATCTTATAAACCTGTATTAAATCAACTCAAATTCTTCTCTTCTCTAGACACTGTAGATCGGTTTTTAAGAGTCTTTCCTTATTACTATAATTTAGGAAATCTATTTTCAGTTTAGTGGCTCTTTTTTGTATCCTTTCCAGCATATCCCTCTACAATAAAGACTCCACTCCTGTACACAGTAATCCGATCTAGGTCTAACTAATGCTTTATACAGTTTGACAATCAGTTCCTTGCCCCTATTAAAATGGCCGAGACAACCGAGTAGAGGAGACGCGTTAGCTAGCAGGCAACTCTTCTAGGAGAAGGAAAACTCTGATGACAAACCATTCATAAGAGTCATCGCGGGAGCTACGGAGATTGTGCTCTGACGTCGATGTCTCCAGCAAATGGCGCTAAGGAAGGTGGATGCAGGAGGAGAGGAAGGGGAGAGAAGAGGAGAGAAAGAAAGAAAAGAGCCGGAAAGAGAAAATGACGAAGAAAGTCAGATAGACTTGGGTAAAAAAAATGTACGGATAGGCTACTGGAATTGCCGCAGCGCTACCCAGCGCAAAGTGATTCTCCAAAAATTGGTGTACAGTTTCGACATCTTCATGATCCAGGAGACCTGCTTGAAGGAGAATGTTACAATCAAGTGTCCAGGATACAGGTGCTACAGTAATCCATGCGGGCCCGGTAAGCGGGGACTGGCGATGTATGTGAAGCAAGAACTTCCCCATACATGGATAGATACTAGCACCTGTAAAATTGAGGATGTTGAGCTACAAGGGATTGTAGTAACAATCAACCACCAAGAATGGAGAATCTACAACGTATACGCTCACGTTGATCACCTCTTCGAGGACGTAAAGTGGGAATTTGTGTCTGATGTGTCAGAGTCACAGAGCAAAAAGTGCCTCATTGCAGGTGACTTTAATGCTAGGTTAAAGGAGTGGGGAAATGTCACTGAAAATAGGCAAGGGGTCGCCTTGAGCCAGGAATTAGTCCATACAAACCTCAGTTGTGAATGACGGACATCCAACTAGAATAGCATCTCGACCGGGAGATACGAACGGGATCATCGACCTGGCTCTTTTATCCTGTGATGTTACTCCATCCACACGCTGGGATGTATTAGCGGCACAAGAGAGCGACCACCTGCCGTGTCTCATACTTATACCCAGAGGAAAACACATCAGACACTAGAAAGCCAAACAGGTGTTCAGATACACGTACGAACAGGATAATTTAGTGAACAAGCTGCGCCAGACGATCGGACGCAGGACCACTAGATCCCCTTTTGTCCAACCACCCTGGTGGACTCAAGCTGCTGATACGGCCTGGAGAGAAAAGGAGGTAGCAACAAAGGATTGGCGTAAAACCAGAAAGAGGGCTGGTATTAATGTCGACGTATTGAACGAGAAGGAGGCGGTAAAACGCAAAGCTACCAATTCCTTTAAAGCGTTTAGCTGGGAGTCCAAAAGCGAGTAATGGGAGGAGTTTATCACTGGTGTCGGTAATGATAATACCCTGCAGAAGTTCTGACACATGCATCGAAAGATGAATGGAAAGACTACAAGCCAGCTTATCTCCAACATTCAAGACACCACAGGAAGGCTCCTGAAGACAGATGAAGAGAAGGGTCTAAATTTTTTCCAGTCAATATGTTGCCCAGACTGACAAAGGCGACAGAGATGTCCGCCACGAAACTCGGAAAGGCATCTTAAATGCAGCCATCAGGGCAGAGGCTTATGTAGACCTTATCACCGAGGCGGAGGTCGTAAATAGCCTACGTACCAGCAAAAACACAGCCCCAGGTCCTGATGGAGTACAGTATTGCCACATCAAGCAGTTGGATGAGACAGAGATAAGAAATATGGTGAAGGAGTTCAACCACACTATAGAGAAGGCATCTGTGCCTGAGGACTAGCTTCATAGCTATCTATGCCCACTGCCTAAATCTGGTAAGGACTCTACGCTTCTCGGCAGCTATTGAATAATCATCATACAAAATGTATATGGCAAATTGCTCGAGAAGATAGTGGTCAGGAAAATAATGGCCTACCTTGAACGGGAGCAGATTCTACCCGATACGCTGGGCAGTTATAGAACAGCAAAGGAGACCTGGGCTAACGCTGGAACTTTCGCGTATGATGTGTAGGAGGGGTTTCAGTCAAAGCAAGAAACAGTCGCAGTGGCACTCGACCTGGAAGACGCATACAACCGTGTCAATTTCGGGACCTTAATTACCTGTCTGCAGCAGTGTGGTTTAAACCCATGGCTGGTTAGTTGGATATCAGCTGCCCTTATGGAAAGAACAGTTGCGCTACGCGTGGGATCGTGGACATCAGAACCGAGGCGAATATGTCCAGGACTGCCTCAAGGGTCTCCGCTCTCACCGGTGCTGTTCAACATTTACACAGTAAAAGTGGCTAATGTTCAAGAGAGGGAGAGGGCCAATGCTAACATTTGCTGATGACATCCTAGCGTAGTGGTGCGGTGACTCAAGCTCCGAGATCAATCCGAACAACGCCTGCATGATGTGGTATGCTTTGAATAATTCTATAGTAAAGGCTGAACTCCTGGGCATCACTTTTGATGGTTGCAACATTGACAGGTGTGACAGGTTGAAATACCTCGGAGTGACTTTTGATCGCAGTCTTTCCTATAACTGCCACGTTGACCACATCGTACAAAGATGCAAGAGAGGGTTAGGAGTACTCAAGACCATGGCTGCTGCCGACTTGGAACAACGCCTCCTGTTCATCCTATTTCGTCAGGTCGTGTTGTCTGTCATCAATTACGGACTAGGCATCCTCACACTATCAAGAACACAGTGTGAAAGGTTGGACCGCATCCAGAATGAAGGTATGCGTCTGGTTCTGGGATGCACTAGAGATACCCCGATTGTTATGATGCGGTACATGTTGGGATTGTTATCGGTGACATCCAGACATAAACTGGCACAAGTCAAAGCCTATATGCGTGTCACCACAGACATGCGGCACCCTCTGCACAGTAGTATCTCAGACATCAAGTGATCAAGAATCAAGAGAGGGTCGTCATGGATGGCACAGGCTGAGACAACAATCGGACACGTCACTCCAGCTGAGACGATAGACTAAGGGGAAGAATGATAGAGTACCAGAGAGTCATCATAACCTTAGGCAAGGAATGCAGAGAGCGGAACAACGAGAGAGCAGAGCACAAGATAAATCAGCTGATAACTGAGAACACCCAGGAGAGTGACACTGTCATATACACCGACGGATCGGTCGTGCGCAGTGGGACATCAGGCTGGGGTTTCTCAGCTAGAGTGAGAGGAGAGGTCGTTGCTGAGCGCAATTGGGCATACATGTCAACAACCTCCAGTATGAGAATGGAGATGGAAGCAGTGACCTCAACACTGAAATGGATATCTGAGACTTCTATAACAAAGGCAGTCATTGTGACAGACACGCAAGCCGTACTTCAGAAAGTACAGAAGGGTTGGCTTATGTACAAGTGGATAGCTGCTGTTGAGGCCTCAAACCTTCAGTCGCTGACCTGGATCTACTGTCCTGCTTGTGCCGGGGTTCAGGGCAATGAAAGAGTTGACATCTTGGCTTCACAATCTCCCATCATGGGCATATTGGTGATGGACAGAAGTGACATTTTGAAATCAATCAATGACTGCCTGCTGGATGAGGACACCGCAATAGATGAAGCAGCAATCCACAGACTGCAAAGTTTCGACATTAAACGAGGTTCGAGCGAAGTGCGGCGCATGAGAGGACGGCGCAGGAGAGTGTACAGCCAGCGAGCTACAGGGACCATCAGCATCCATACCTTACGCCATTTGATGAGAGACACTGAACACCAATGGGTATGCCCGAAGTGCAGTGACGTCGATTCTTAGAAACAGAAATGTTTAATGATTCTTTTTATCATACCTAACTTTGCATTTGAATTTTTCATTGCTACCTGGACTTGTTCACTCACCTTACCTGTATGATCTATTATAACCCCTAGGTCCCTTTCCTTTTCTATCTTCCTAGTATAATTCTGTATCACTTAACCCTGAACATGCTTACTGTGTCATTAGCTCCTCCAACTGTGGTGCACAATCTTCTGCTGAAGTAACGTGGGTGAGATGTAACTCATGCATGTCAATGTGAAAGTGACCAGCAGCATGGCTGATGTTGACTGCAGTCTCTTCCTTGTCTCCTGTCAGCACCCACACCTGAAGAGAAGAGTCACACAGTGTCAGATGTAAAAGTTAAAGCTGCCATATTTTGTTGCTTTTATTGGTGTAAGGTAATCAACGAGACTACGTTCTGGAGGGTGACACTGGTTGTATACAGACTCTGCAGGGTCTTCTAAACCAGTATAAAGACGTTAAGTTTAGTTATATAAATCTGCAATCCATCGTAGCTTTTGCAATATTTTAAAATCAGATGTGGATCTGGCACAGAGAGGTCCACCTGAGAGGACAGAGCAGAAGTCTATACAACCAGCCAGCTATTCTGTTTTTGTTTCTAAGAATCAACATCACTGCACTCCGGGCATACCCATAGGTGCTCAGTCTCTCTCTCTCTCTCTCTCAGCAAATGGCAGAGTCTGGATGTTGATGGTTGCTGTAGCTCGCTGGTTGTACACTCTCTTGCTCCATCCTCTCATGCACCCTACTCTGCTTGAACCTCATTTGATGTCGAAACTTTGTAGTCTGTGGATTACTGCATGTATTTCGGTGTCCTCCTTCAACAGACGGTCATCTATTGATTTCAAAATATCATTCCTATCCACCACTACCATGCCCATGATGGGAGATTGTGAAACCTAGATGTCAGCTCTTTCATTGCCCTGAATCCCAGCATGACCAGGACAGCAGATCTGCGTCAACCCCTTGAGGTTTGAGTCTTCAACAGCTGCTACCAACTCGTACCTAAGCCATCCCTTCTGTACCTTCTGAAGTACGACTTGCGCTTCTGTCACAATGACTGCCCTTGTTAAAGAAGTCTCAGATATCCATCTCAGCGCCGTGGTCACTGCTTCCATCTCCATTCTCAAACTGGAAGTTGTTAACATGTATGCCCCCCTGCGCTCGACAATGATCTGCTCTCTCACTCTAGCCAACGAGCTAGGGAACCCTCAGTACCTACACTCTTCACCATTTTCAGAAAGAGATTGAGCACTTTTGGATCTGCCTGGAGTGCAGTGGCATCAACGCTTAACAAAATAGAACAAATGCAAGGTGCTTAATTTAACTCTTACAGGCCAACATTTTTTAACCAGTTAGCAAACACACCTCGCAGGTTTCACAAATGAGTTACTTCCCTTACCTGTGTGCGTAGTAAGCTGTGTATGATAGAAGAGTGGAAGAGAAATTGTAATGGGTAGGAATAAAGAATTTGTTTTTGTTGTTGTGAAATAGTATCCTTAGTTTACTGAAGTGAATGTTAGTTGAAGTGATAGTTTGAAGAGTGTAGAAGTGGAGAGTCAAGGAAAGGCTGCAGTGAGCCAGAAGAGCAGAACCCTGTTCCGTCTGCTACAACAGATCCATCACTTGGTTGCAGGTATATACAACATGGCGTTCCGTCTGTTCATTCTTTGTTTCATCTTAGTTTTCTACGGTGCACCCAACCACGTCTATTTATCAGTTGTGACACGCAGGTAATCTATGTAAATGTTTACTTTACACGGAAGGTAGAAAAAAACACCTACGCCTTAAGAATGCATCTACTGATTAGGTAATTGATGATTTAGCATAATAGACAACATCTTGCTCTATATTAATGTGAAAACATGAATATTTTACTTTAATTAGAATATACGTTATGCGGCTGTGAAGTGGTTGGACAAAAAGTCTTTATTTTATTATGATTTAAAAAATAATAATATAACAAAAACCGAGAATTTCACATTTATATTTTCTGTATACAATAGAAGTACATAGAACAACAAAATAAAATGTGCATTTTCTAGTGAATAGATGTCAACTCAGATTATTGAAATTTTGTACCCGATCTTGATATCTGAGAAAACAATTAGTTCTATATCTTGGTATTGATCTCGATCTCTGAGAAAACAATTAGTTCTATTTCTTGTTATTGATCCTGATCTCTGAGAAAACAATTAGTTCTATATCTTGTTATTGATCCTGATCTCTGAGAAAACAATTAGTTCTATATCTTGTTATTGATCCTGATCTCTGAGAAAACAATTAGTTCTATATCTTGTTATTGATCCTGATCTCTGAGAAAACAATTAGTTCTATATCTTGTTATTGATCCTGATCTCTGAGAAAACAATTAGTTCTATATTTTGTTGTTATTGATCCTGATCTCTGAGAAAACAATTAGTTCTATATTTTGTTGTTATTGATCCTGATCTCTGAGAAAACAATTAGTTCTATATCTTGTTATTGATCCTGATCTCTGAGAAAACAATTAGTTCTATATTTTGTTGTTATTGAATACCAACAATGAGAAGGATTACTCTTTTTGTCTACTCTGAAAAGGACGTTTATTGGCAATTGTAGCTTTCTTCACATCCCGATCGTGCTGATGAAGGTGGACAAGGGTCCTTCAAGCGGTTGTGCTATGCTTGGCTACATCTGCGTGTAACTGGGGATGGCGTGGACTAGTGGTTAAGTGACAAAGCTCACAATCCGAAGGTGCTGGGTTCATTCCCCATCACAGCACTGGTTGTTACCCCGAGGAAGCAAACCCTTAGAACATGCAGGAGTGAGCAGACCTTACATAAAATGCATGCAGAAGTCGGATGCACTGGGCCGACAGGCGCAAAATAAAAATCGTAGTGCAATGTACACTGCCTTGGGGAAATACAGAAATAAGGTGAATGCAAAAACAAACAAAAATCTGCTGATCGTTAACTACTACGAGGATAATGTCAATCCCTCAGCTTGTTAGCCAGGCTGCTATGAAAACAGCCTATTTCTAGGGACTGGGAAGTCAAGGTGCGTGTCTTGGCCAGAATATTTTGCCTGACCCTGACTAACATTGTCCGATTAGTATGTTATGCCTGACCTGACATTAGTCTCTTCTCACCGAAGTAACAGTAACTGATGATGATGGAAGTCTACGTCAGCGATAGAGCAAATAAGAGGTTTGAAATACTCTTTATTTGTATGCCTTGACAAGAACGAATCCAGACCTTGATTATTGTAGATTACCTTTATTCCTGCCATCCTCAGGGCTTCAATGGTCTGGGGTACTTGATCTTGGAGCTTATCTTCGACAGCTGTTGCTCCTAGGAGAGTAAATTTCCGTTCTATTTCATCGTATGCTTGAGCTAACTAATGTTAAGAAATAGAAAATTCATAAAAACAATAAATAAACTGATGTAAAAGTAACAAAGTAATAATTAAGTAAGACACACTTGAGAACCTTGGGACCGAGGGAAATATCTCGGCTGCGACAATGTGAATTGAAATATAATTATTTAAAATGTGGCATACTTTTGTGTTCGATGCATTAAAATATTATTCACATATATCATTTATAAAAATATTTTCATACTAATATTTGTATCGTTTATTGACATATTACATCTATACTTTAAGAATAAAAATACATGTATTTGTTTGTCTGTCTTGCTAAAAATTTGGTAGAGTAAGCTCTAGAGGTGTGAAATTTTCCCAGTTCTGAATAAGCAGCACATTGAATAAGTTGACAGCAGCCAGCAATTCATAGCTAGCTAGCTGCTTGCATTAGGGTCAGCTAACCAGAGTTGACCAAGGCCCTATTTTCCCTCCAAGTGGTGGCCCTGGAAAAAGGCTGCATTAGTGCTGTCTGGCTAAGAGAATAGAGATCGCAGTGGGAAGGCAAACCTGGTACCCAAAAAAGTCAGCTGAAATCAGATGTGTCATGCCAAAAGGTGCAGATATCACAGCTTCCCTATAAACTATGACACAATGTCCTTTTCAGGACGAATGCCGAAGATGAATAGATACCAGTTTGTATGCACATTAATAAGTTAACTAACATAATTGCCCAATAAAAACATTATTTCAAAATTAATAATATCTCTTTGTTCATTTGCTATTTATTCTTTAGCTTCTGAGTGTATAATGCATTTTACAATTTAACTTTGATATATGTGCCTTTCAGCCCAGTACATCCATTTTTGTCCTGACACATCCACATTCAGCCCAGTATATCCACTTTTAGTAGCCCAGTACATCCACTTTTGGGCCTGACACATACACTTTCAGCCCAGTATATACACTTTCAGCCCAGTATATCCCCTTTCAGCCAAGTATATTCACTTTCAGACCAGTATATCCACTTTCAGTTCAGTATATCCATATAACAGAGTTACAAGGGGTCAACGAGCCAGAGAAAAGGAAGCCCTGAAAACACCATTTCTGGTACCAAAGCATAATTTTAGAACCCTGTCCAAGAGATGGAGTTCATAGAACAGTCATTGTTCAAAATTCTTAAACAATGCTCATTTAAGACTGGCCAGCCAAAATGGATATTTCCTACGATCCTACTGGGAAAGCCCACAACCTTTTAGGTCACATAGAAGGTTCAAGACAAGATATCCTTTCTTTAGCGGCAAAATAGTTCAAGGAAAGTTGAGGCGAATAAACTGAAGAAAAACAGAAGTCATTGGCTGAAAAGGGGAGAATATGAAATAAGCTGGGGGATTAGGGTATTCAATATAGATAGAGCAGAGAAAACCATGCAGTTGGTAGGACAGATAACAGAGCAGAAGGCTACCAAATAGATTGGTAGGATAGACCACAGAACATATCCAGTGAGTAACTAGAATAGAGAGATAGAATAGAGAAGTCACCGAAGCAGACTAGCACTGAGAGAAAACCAGAGAAGGGACCACGCACTTGTAAGCATTTGACTGTGTGTGTTGTCCTGTTTGAATCAATGTTAACACTTGTCACACGTGACGCCGACTTCCAAGTCCCCGAGAGGCATTCATCTGCATACTCGTCAGAAGAAGACGTGTTAATTCAAACAAGAAGCTGTCATCTCGGACAACACGTCGTAACACAGGTGTTACTCTTGGCCTGACAACTACAGTAACAGAACCCCTGTCATCTTCTCGTAGACATGACAACCACTGTCATCTGTCATAGACATGAGAACCACTGTTGTCTGTCGTTGACACAAGAACCCCTGTCTTCAAGGGTGTTTTTCCTGAGTTGGAGAACAGCCACACTGCAAGAACCGCTGCAATCATAGAGTTCCTGACTAGACAACGAAGAAGGAGAACTAGAAGATCTAATCGCTGTAATCATCTTCCTGACATTAAGACGAGACAAGAGGCTCAGAAGGCAAATACATTGCAGAAGCTGAGAGGTAGAGCATAATGCCCCCAGACGAGCGAGAACCACAAAAATAGGACAGAGAACAATTAGCTAGATAGAATTGTATCAACTGAAAGGGACAGAATTGTATCAACTGAAAGGGATAGAATTGTATCAACTGAAAGCGATAGAATTGTATCAACTGAAAGAGATAGAATTGTATCAACTGAACAGGATAGAATTGTATCAACAAAGGGATAGAATTGTATCAACTGAAAGGGATAGAACTGTGTCAACTGAAAGAGATAGAATTGTATCAACTGAACAGGATAGAATTGTATCAACAAAGGGATAGAATTGTATCAACTGAAAGGGATAGAATTGTATCAACTGAAAGGGACAATTGTATCAATTGAAAGGGATATAGAACAGTGAATAGAACATTAGCTAGAACTGATCAAAAGATAGGACCTGTGGTTGTGCCGAAGACGGATGTGTCAGACCGAAAGGTGCAAGTATCACAGCCAAGCTGTAAACTAGCGACACAACGCATTCTGTTCTTCGAACTACATCCTGCTACTTCCAAAGCCCTGTTCAGGATTTGGTAGCGGGAGATCGAGAACGAACGCAGAAGAAGAAGAAGGACCTGTGGTTAATTTAGACAAGAGAAATACCTATGCTATTTGCACGAAACTCTTGAGAGACATTATAGTTAGATAAGTGTGGATGGATGATAGAAAACGATTCACATGCCTAGTATTATTATTATAATGTGTATGATGGTTTATGTAATAAAAATTCATTTGTTTTTGCTGCTGTTACAATAATTATTAGTGCATTAATTAGAGTTGTGAGTTAAGGAGTAATAGTTGTAAGGAAGAATGTTAGGTGGTGATAGAGTGAGTCTGTAACATCCACTTTCAGTCCAGTATATCCACTTTTAGACCAGAACATACAATTTTGTGCCCAACACATCTACTTTTAGTCCAGTATATCCACTTTCAGCCCAGTATATCCACTTTCAGCCCAGTATATCAAATTGTGTCCCTGACACATCCACTTTCAGTCCAGTATATCCACTTTCAGCCCAGTATATCCACTTTCAACCCAGAACATCCAGTTGTGGGCCTGACACATCCACTTTCAGCCCAGTATATTCACTGTCAGTCCAGTATATCCACTTTCAGCCCAGTATATCCATTTTCAGCCCAGTATATCAAATTGTGTCCCTGACACATCCACTTTCAGTCCAGTATATCCACTTTCAGCCCAGTATATCCACTTTCAACCCAGAACATCCAGTTTTGGGCCTGACACATCCACTTTCAGCCCAGTATATTCACTGTCAGTCCAGTATATCCACTTTCAGCCCAGTATATCCACTTTCAGCCCAGTATATCAAATTGTGTCCCTGACACATCCACTTTCAGTCCAGTATATCCACTTTCAGCCCAGTATATCCACTTTCAACCCAGAACATCCAGTTTTGGGCCTGACACATCCACTTTCAGCCCAGTATATTCACTGTCAGTCCAGTATATCCACTTTCAGCCCAGTATATCCACTTTCAGCCCAGTATATCAAATTGTGTCCCTGACACATCCACTTTCAGTCCAGTATATCCACTTTCAGCCCAGTATATCCACTTTCAACCCAGAACATCCAGTTTTGGGCCTGACACATCCACTTTCAGCCCAGTATATTCACTGTCAGTCCAGTATATCCACTTTCAGCCCAGTATATCCACTTTCAGCCCAGTATATCAAATTGTGTCCCTGACACATCCACTTTCAGTCCAGTATATCCACTTTCAGCCCAGTATATCCACTTTCAACCCAGAACATCCAGTTTTGGGCCTGACACATCCACTTTCAGCCCAGTATATTCACTGTCAGTCCAGTATATCCACTTTCAGCCCAGTATATCCACTTTCAGCCCAGTATATCAAATTGTGTCCCTGACACGTCCACTTTCAGTCCAGTATATCCACTTTCAGCCCAGTATATCCACTTTCAACCCAGAACATCCAGTTTTGGGCCTGACACATCCACTTTCAGCCCAGTATATTCACTGTCAGTCCAGTATATCCACTTTCAGCCCAGTATATCCACTTTCAGCCCAGTATATCAAATTGTGTCCCTGACACATCCACTTTCAGTCCAGTATATCCACTTTCAGCCCAGTATATCCACTTTCAACCCAGAACATCCAGTTTTGGGCCTGACACATCCACGTTCAGCCCAGTATATTCACTGTCAGTCCAGTATATCCACTTTCAGTCCAGTATATCCACTATCAGCCTAGTATATCCACTTTCAGTCCAGTATATCCACTTTCAGCCTAGTATATCCACTTTCAACCCAGAACATCCAGTTTTGGGCCTGACACATCCACTTTCAGCCCAGTATATTCACTGTCAGTCCAGTATATCCACTTTCAGTCCAGTATATCCACTATCAGCAAACCTTTATAATTTGTTAACTCTGTCGTTGGTTGTCGCCTACCTGATCATGTTGCGCTACCACCAATGATTCGCCACGAAGATTCGCTGTAATTATCCTTTACCACACACCTGTTGCGTTGTTGCAGCGGCCGTCACAAAAATTGCATCGCTTCAGTCACAGCAACGCAACTTACAATGTTCCTGCATAACGACGGCCGTTCTGATCATATATAATCAAACCAGCTACATAGAAATAGTCTGAACGTACTGCTCATTTGATTGTAGTAAGGACTTCCGTCCTGTTGGGTTTAATAACAATGGCGATTTTGACATTTTTTTCAGACTTTTGGAAATGATATCTTATGTTTTTCACTTGGATTTGACGATCATTATTGAAAATGGGGAAGTTCAGATTTTGCAATGGATTTTTCTGAGGTAGATCTGTTTGGATTTGACGATCATTATTGAAAATGGGGAAGTTCAGATTTTGCAATGGATTTTTCTGAGGTAGATCTGTTTGGATTTGACGATCATTATTGAAAATGGGGAAGTTCAGATTTTGCAATGGATTTTTCTGAGGTAGATCTGTTTGGATTTGACGATCATTATTGAAAATGGGGAAGTTCAGATTTTGCAATGGATTTTTCTGAGGTAGATCTGTTTGGATTTGACGATCATTATTGAAAATGGGGAAGTTCAGATTTTGCAACGGATTTTTCTGAGATAGATCTGTTTGGATTTGACGATCATTATTGAAAATGGGGAAGTTCAGTTTTTGCAACGGATTTTTCTGAGATAGATCTGTTTGGATTTGACGATCATTATTGAAAATGGGGAAGTTCAGATTTTGCAATGGATTTTTCTGAGGTAGATCTGTTTGGATTTGACGATCATTATTGAAAATGGGGAAGTTCAGATTTTGCAATGGATTTTTCTGAGGTAGATCTGTTTGGATTTGACGATCATTATTGAAAATGGGGAAGTTCAGATTTTGCAATGGATTTTTCTGAGGTAGATCTGTTTGGATTTGACGATCATTATTGAAAATGGGGAAGTTCAGATTTTGCAATGGATTTTTCTGAGGTAGATCTGTTTGGATTTGACGATCATTATTGAAAATGGGGAAGTTCAGATTTTGCAACGGATTTTTCTGAGGTAGATCTGTTTGGATTTGACGATCATTATTGAAAATGGGGAAGTTCAGATTTTGCAACGGATTTTTCTGAGGTAGATCTGTATAGATTGTTTATGTAGATACAATAATTATGTTTATAGTAGAAACTGACAGATATGGCCATTTGTAAACACTGATAATCCGTTTTCTGCTGAATTTTTTTTTTTTCAAGCAAGGTATGCCAAAATCTGGTCAGCTTATATGCTTGTGCTGTTTTTCAACATTATCACCTTCCTCATCTTCTTGTATCTCAGAAACTAAAATTAAAGGGAAAGGCTGCCATCCATCGTAGACGATGATGGAATAATTAATTTTGCTAGCGTTAATTTTAGTAAGGATTAACTGCGCTACTTTTTATTCTCACTCTCTCGTCTCGAGCTGTCCGACCCCAGTTGCAAGTCAAGGACAAGACGACTAGGGGACGATTACGAGATGCAGAGGACTCAGCATCAAGCACCCGTGAAAAAGACGGCAAGTGTCCAGAGTCAAACCCACACCAACTGATCACGAGGCCGACGGCTTAACCACCAACAAGCTCTTTATTCATTTATGTTTCTCAGGTCAGGTTATACCATAACCGGTGAGGTCGTTGGGGCACACATGAAGACATCCTCACAACTCCACACCATCCCTCTCTGTCAGCGGCCGCTGCTGTGCCTCTTCTGGTCGAAGATTGGCCCATTCTTTTATGTTGTGTCCTCCCACCTCTTTTTGGGACGGCCTCTTCGTCGTCTGCCTTGCACCTTTCCGTGCAGGATCGTATTTGCAAGACCATTTTATCTCGATATGTGACCGTACTAAGCGAGGTTTCCTTCTTTTGACAGTTGCCAAGATGTCTTCAAAAAGCCCTATTGCTGTTGTAATTCTTGCTCGTATTTCCTCATTTGTAACTAAATATTTACATGATATTTAGAAGTCTTCTGAAACATCTCATCTCCAAGGCCTGTATCCGCCGCTGCAGGTCAACTGTAATTGTCCATGTCCCATAAGCATAGAGGAATATTGACAGGAGCAATGTGTGCATTAATCGGATTTTCATGCGTTGTGCTAAGTGTTTATCTTGCCAGATTTTGTGATGTCTCTACACACAAACATATCATATCTATAAACAACAAATAAAAAAGATAGAAGCTCTCAAATTCAACAACTTAGAAAAATACAAAGCAGTTAAAAATAATTAAGTGGCAGGGGAAATTGTGTAATTTTTTAAATTGAATGTAGTAATGGTTAAATAAAATGATCAATACAATATGTAAGCTCTCTTTAACACTAAACACCTCTTTCTCCAGGTGATCCTTGTTATACAAAGCACACAAGATTGACAGTCCTTCACCAAACCTTACCAATTCATCTCTTGCTACAAGCGAGCATCTAGATTCGGTCAACCTCCTATCACACTCAGAGAATTCTTCTGGTGATAGTAACCGTTGAGCTATGGTGAGAGTCCTTAGTCCTAACTGTAATGCAGAAATACTCACATTAGTACACACATTCTGCAAAGTCTGGCACAGACAATTATTCAAAGTTCTGGACAAAGTTCAGTGTACTTCCTTGCTGTTTTTACTTTCCCTAACTGACGTGTCAGGTACCCATTTACTGTTGGGTTGACTGGAGAAGCGGTCTCCAATTAAAATCACGACCCATATTTTTTTGGGTCTCTGGACGTGATTCGAACTGAGGCACGCTGTTACCACAGAAAATAGCAAATTGCTCGCTATGAACTGAGCTAACTTGCCCCTCTTCTGGACAATTATTCTGGATGAGTTCTGGACAATTATTCATAGTCATCATCATGTAGCATGTCGCCATTTGGGGAGGGGAATATAAATTGATTTCTTCCATGCTTCTGGCACTTTTGGTATTCATAGTTCTGGACAATTATTCATTGTCATCATCATCATAGGCGTCTCAGTCTCTATAGACCATGCGAGTGGTGGCATATAAGTTTTGTCCAGCTCTGTCTCCTGGATTTTGGCACTGTCTGCTATGGCTGTAAAGGCTGATCCACGAGTGACAGTCCCTGCCACAGATCGTACAACCATACTGAAGAGGCTGGCTTGCCTGGCTGTTCCTTGATCTCTTCAGTCTTTCTCTTTTATCTGCAGCCAGAAGACCTCTACTAGCATCAGCTGCCACTATGCCCCCTCCAAATAGCTCGATCCTAAGCAATTTCTTCCCAGCCCTCGAATGGGATGTCACATGATTTAATGTCCCTCCTGCATATGTCCCTGAATTGCAGTGTGGGACGGCCGATTCTTCTAACTCCAATGGCTAGCTGTCCGCAAAGGATATCCTTTGGCAGCCTCTCGTCTTCCATGCGATAAACTTGTCCCAACCACCGTAGACGTCGCTGGCTCAACATCGAGTACATTCTGTGAGTGTTTGCTCTCTGTAAAACCGTATTATGTGACACTCTATCTTGCCAGCCAATCCCCAATATACGCCGTAGACACCTCATGTGAAAGGTGTTCAGCCGCCGTTACTGTTTAGTGTAAGTGCTCCAAGTCTCGCTTCCATACATGAGAGTACCAAGAACGCAGGTCTGATACACCCGGACCTTGGTGTAGTGAGACAGTGCAGTGTTTTCTCAGACTATCTTCATCAAGCGGGCCATGACGGTACTTGCCCTGCCACAAGCCTACTGTCTATCTCCTTCTCGAGCAAGAGAGTGTTGCTTCTTTAAACATTGTTGTCCAGTTCTTCATTATGTCTTCGAAACACTGTCACCATACACTGCCTGCATTCTGCGATGAATGTCAACTGGTAGAAATCCTTCATCTGTCAGAAACTGAATCACCCCTCGCTGATCAACTCTGGACGGATTCCGTATCACACCCGCCATGTTTTCAATGGCCTGCTGAGGAAACTATGAGTTGGAGGATAATGAAATTTTGCAAGCTTGACGGTTGGTATGTGCTGTTTACACCAGAATTGGCATCATGCACACATCGTGCATATGTTCACTTGTTGCAGTTTGGTCTAGTTTCATTTGAACATGCCTCGTACAATGAGAAACCAAAATAGGCCTATAACTTCATTCACCATGCACAAAAAATTCATAAAGACTGACATTTTTGTGATCACGTTTTTTTATAATAAAAGAACATTTTTAGATTTTTTAACTACGAGAGTAAGTCAGTAAGCAGATCACAAACTGATATGGGTTAGCTAATAAATCTGGTTGATAGTTTTTAAAGGTCTCATTAGGTAGCTTTATTACTGTCAGTAGCAGACACTAGGGGGCGCATGCACGTGCACAGCTCATATCATCATCATCATGATGTAGCATGTCCTTTGTAGAGCTTCGCTCCCATCACAGTCTGTGTGAAAGAAACTCGTTCTCTTGCCAAAACTCCAGCCTCCGCCACAGTCATATCCAGGCATTCCTGGATATCTTGGTGCCATCGTCTTCTTGGTCTACCCCTTCCTCTTTTGCCTGGTACCATACCTTCCATCACCGTTCTTTCAAGACCGTTGTGTCTCTTGGTGTGATCAAAGTATTTGCATTTTCGAGCCAAAATGGAATTGATAAACCAGTTCTCCTCTATGCTCAACTCTTGCCAAATGTCTACATTTGTTTTTTTCTCTGTCCAGGGTATTTTGAAGATCTTTCTGTAAAATTTGACTCGCATGATTCGATTCTTTGTCTAGAAGTTTTGGTAATCGTCCATGCTTCACAGCCATAAGCTGCCACAGGAAAAACACAAGGCTGTCAAGACTTTTACTTTTATCATTTTGTTGGTGCTCTGCCATAATTTCTTCAGGCTGTTCAGTCTCTGCATTGCCATAGCTAGTCTTCTTCTGATTTCTTTCGAGCAGTCGCCATTTTTGTCAATTCTGGAGCCCAGATATTCAAAATAGCTCATATACAAAATGTAATTTGTGTTCACAGTGTGTACAATCAAAGAACCGCTTGCTGTTGTGCTTATCTGGGCAAAAGGACTTTCAGGAAAGGAAATTCACAAGAAATGCTTTCTGTTTATGGTGAGACGCGTTTGTCGTGAAAGTGGAGAATAACTCGGTCGATAAATCTTCTCAAGGACACTACAAAATTGTTGATGCTCAACCTGGTTGTCCTGTTCGGATTACAACAGAAGCATCTGCACGGCGAGTGGAAGAGATGACTTGATCTGACAGGCGAGTAATGATAGACAGTGTGGCAACTGCAGTAGGGTTGTTTAGCCTGCAGCATAATACCCGATCAATCAAATTTCCAGAAAGTGTAACTTAACTTAACTTAATGGACCTGTTCTTCCACTGATAAAGCAGTGGGAAAAGAGTCAATGTTGATGGAAATTACGCTGAGCAATAGGTAAAAATGTAAGTGAAATAATAAATGGTTTTCATATTCTTATTTCATTTAGTTTAAAAAAATAACCATTTGTGACCTATTTACTGACATGCCATCGCAAAAATGAGCAGTCCGCACTATTCAATCCGAACTATTTAATGCATTTTGTATCAAATCACAATACAACTGATAAAAACAGGCTTTTCAAAGTAGAAAATTAACAATATTTTTCTTAGAGCCCATAAGCCTATTAATTATTGGGGCTCAACAAAATGTTAAAAAATTCACAATCATTGCCATCAGAACTACTTTTTAGTTCCATATTTTAACAAAATGGTTTTGACTTTCCCACTAAATAGCCACGGAAATCTGAATAAGACATTTAATAAATTTCTATGTAGTTAAATTATTTATACAGAATTCAGTTTCTGTCTTTTATTACAAATTTCTAAAACATCCAGACAAACAATAACTTTGAAAACGGAAAAAAAAAAAAAAAGGCCTGATGTGGTCTTTTTAAGGCAAAAATGGGGATAAATCCAACTAAAACTGGCAGAATGGTAGACTTCACATAAATATTCAAACATATTTACCATAGCATATTCAGTGATTACATTCTGTATTTTATCAATGTTTCCCTCCTCTATCCTGTCCAGAATTGCAACCTCTGCCCCCTTGCACAGTAGAAAATATTGTTCTGCAAAGAAATATACAAGTTGAATAACTAAATCCTCTTCTTCTTCTTTGGAGTTTGTCTTGTAAAGGATGTTATTGTTGATTGCCCACAGTGAGTAGGATTACTCTTTTGTGCACCCTAAAAAGGACGTTAAGTGGCGGGTTGTCGTAGCTCACATCCTGAGCGTGCTGATGAAGGTGGATCAGGGTACTCCAGGCGGTTGTGCTATGCTTGGCTTCATCTGCATGTCACTCACTACTACAGGGATCATGCCGTCCCTCACCTCATTAGCCAATCTGTTGTGAAAATAGCTTTTTTCTAGGAAGGGCTGCGTGGAAGTCTAGGTGAGAGTTTTGGTAAGTTATGTTGCCTGACCCTGATTAACATGTCTGATCAGTATGTTGTGCCTGACCCTGATTAACATGTCTGATCAGTATGTTGTGCCTGACAGATGTTAGTCTTCTTTCGCTGTAAAGGATGCTGTATCGTAGTTTACAGTCATCATCAAGTAGCATGTCCTTTATAGAACGCTGTTCCCATCATAGTCTGTCTGAAAGAAACACTTTCTCTTGCCAAAACTCCAGCCTCCGCCAGTCATACCCAGGCATTCCTAGATATCTTGGTGCCATCGTCTTCTTGGTTTACCCCTGCTTCTTTTTTGCCTGTACAGTGAGGCTGCGAAATCTGCGCTTTTAGGCTTTACACATCTAGTTTCAACTGGCTATTCTCTTAGCCAGACTACACTAGTGCAGCCTGCTTCAAGGTCGCCATCAGGAGACGAAATAGGGTCTTGGTCAGTTCTGGTTTGCTGACCCTGATGCAAGCTACTGGCTAAGAGTACGTGGCTCCTGTACGGCATCTTTGACCCCAGGGAACTAAATGATAGCCCTCAGTTTGACTCTCGTAGATCTTAGTAGCAGGTGGAGTGATATGCTCCTCTCTACACTCCCAGGTTATATTAGTTTAAAGTCTATTTTCCATCCTTTGCTAAATGGTCAATTTGATTTCCTGTGTGTCTATCTGGTGACTACCAAATGATATATATATTTCTGCATGGAGAGATAGTTCATCTCAATGGCCAGGTCAATGAAGTCTCAAAAGTTCACGAAAATCTCCCCCATTTTTATTTCTGCTTGACATTATATTCTTTCCCAGAATCAATTTATGGTTACTGTTGTCTGTCACCATTCACATTTACACCTCCTCTAATTACCATGAGGTATCATCTCTGTAACTTATCTAATATCCCCTAGAGTCTATCACATAATGGGCTTGCTTTGTAGATTAATCTGCATTTTTTATTGCAGCATAACACTGTGTTTTGGTAGTTATTCATCTTGAGGTAGACATTCTCTGTCTTCTACTTTGTTGACCTGTACTTCTACAGGGGCAGGTTTCAACTCAGGCGTGAGGTGGATGCAGCTGGGAGGAGGATTCCTGTTTAGCGGGCTAGGTTTGAGCAGCTGCATGCAGCATTATGGAGTTAACCGATTTGCGAGTCCATCTTAGTAGACTCAAACACTAGAACAAAGTAGACCCGCAGCCTGTTAGGCGCCATCTATGTTGCTCTTAACAAACCACCTAACTGTTGCGGTGTTATTTTACCCTTCCTGCAACTTACTAGGCCTGGGGGAAGGCACAATTCATTTTGGTAGATTTTAAACTATAATTTTTGAATTTTGTCTGGTCATAGCTGTTGAGCCTATTCGTTTAGATTTCTAACTGCAAAGGGATTTTTAATATACTCAACACTGAACATGGTAGTCCGATCTCACTATCCAAAGATCAGGATAATTTCTGCCAGAAAATCCATGTGGAAAAAAATCCTGTCTCCACCATGATTCGAGTCCGCGACCTCCAGCACATAAGGTGGACATCTTACCTTGAGGCCCTGAGTGAGATATTGCTGCCATTATTCTAGGTAAAATTGGTTCCAATTCTACAAATGCCATCTTTTCTTCTGTTGACATCATAAAGATAGCCCTTTGATATGCACAATTAACGTTGTGCCCTTTATATATGTTTTACCACAAACTAGACCGCCAGGTGCTAAACCAATTGGCAGGTAGCGACCACAGGCCAATTAGGCTAGAAGTTGATATGGAAGTAGGCCCACAGGAAATAAAACCGCTCCCACGTTGGAATTACAAACGAACCGACTGGGACAGATTTGCAATCCTGACAGATGGGCTGTGTGAAACCATCAACACACGGAATAACAACATGAAACCCATTGTGGAAAGCCTAAGCAAAGCAATAATGCAAGCTGCCACTGAAACCATCCCAAGAGGGGCAAGGAAAAACTACAAGCCCTATTGAAATGATGAATTGCAGAAAGTGGAAGACGAAGTTTCAAATGCTAGGAACATGGCAGAGAGAGAACAATCTATGGAGGTAAATATCGCCCTCAAAGCCACCACGGCGAAATACAAATACACTCTAAACCAAATAACAAGAGAAAGCTGGAAAAACAAAACAGAAAGCCTCAATTTAGATGAAGATGGGAACAAACTATGGAAGTTAGTCAGAGCCATGAATGATGAAACTCCATCAAACAAACAAATTACCATCAAGCAGGGCGATAACATGCTCACTGTAAAAAAAGCAGAAAACGCCTTTATTGAACATTATGCCAGAGCAAACCATATTGATGTCTCTACAGATAGGCATACAGACATTAGGGAAGAACAAAAGGAGCACGACAACATCAATATGGCACCAGAAGAGCACATGATGGCAAAACTAACAATGAATGAAATGGAAGAGGCCATAAGAACTTTAAAGAAAAGGAAATCACCCAGAAAAAATTGGGTAACAAACGAAATGCTGATGGGGCTGGGCCAAACAGAAAAAAGGAAGTTACTATCAGTCCTTAACCAAAGCTGGAAAAGGGGTATTGTACCTCAAGCATGGAAAGATGCAGTACTTGTACCAGTACCAAAGAAAGGAAAAGACAAAACAGATCCAAATGGATACAGGCCTATCAGTCTACTGAGCTGTGTAGGCAAACTGATGGAACATGTGATAAACACCAGACTGATGTGGCATCTGGAAGAAAAACACATACTAATTCCATAGCAAGCAGGCTTTAGGCAGCACAGATCCACTGAGGATCAGATCACCCTCATAGCCCAGGAAATAGAGGATGCTTACCAGGAGCAAAAACATACAGTAGCGGTTTGGGTGGATCTAGAAAAGGCATTTGACAAGGTCTGGAAAGAGGGACTTAAAGTCAAGCTACGAAGAAGTGAAGTCTGTGGGAAAATGTACAAATGGATCAGTCACTACCTCAAAAACAGAACAGCCAGAGTTCAAGTACAAGGGCAGATGAGCAAAAAGGTGACACTTGAGCAGGGAGTACCCCAAGGGGGAGTACTGTCACCCACACTCTTCCTGGTGTATATAGATAACATAACGGAGAATATACCAAGAAGAGTCCACAGCTCAATGTTTGCAGACGATCTGGCTATGTGGACCACTGAAAAGAATCTCACCATAGCAAGTAATCGGATGCAGCAGGCCCTAACATCGCTGGAAGAGTGGGCGAACTCATGGCTGGTAAAAATAAATGAGGAAAAAACAACATGTACGATATTCTCGCTTTCAAATAAATCCCAAAACACCAAAATAAGTCTTAACAGCAAATGCCTGCGGCCAAACGACAACCCAAACTACCTGGGAGTCACATTTATCGGCGCATGACATGGAAAAGTCAGATCGAGAGAAACCGAATGAGAGCCAGAGAAAGAATGGCAATCATGAGGAAACTTGCTGGCACAAGCTGGGGAGCAGACGAAAGTATACTAAAGAAACTGTACACTGGAAGAGTGAGACCAGTTCTTGAGTATGGCATTGCGGCATGGACAACAGCAGCAAAGGCGAACTTCGATAAAATTAGCAAACTTCAAAACCAAGCCGTGAGAGTTATAACAGGAGGCATGAAGTCAACGCCAATTGTAGAACTTGAAAAGATTACAAAACTGCAATCCATGACCAACAGAAGAGCCTGCAGAGCCCAGCAGCAAGCAGAGAAACTCAGAAGACTGACAGACCATCCAATGCATCAGAGACTAAATAGATTTGGAAATGGGAAACTGAAAAGGAGAAACTTTGCAGAATGATGCCTACTACCAGTTGAACAGAAGAGAGCAGGTCGTGGTCTTCAGTCTGCACAGGCCACAACAGACTGAGGTACCATCTATTCAATAAACTGAAGATAGGTGGCACGAATGCACCTGTGGTACAGGGAAAATGACCGCTGAACATCTGCTGCAAAATTGCCCGACATACGAGGACCAGAGAAAGCACATGTGGCCATCACCAGTGCCAACACTAGACAAGCTCTATGGCAGTGTCGACAGCCTCAGGATGACAGCTGCTTTCTTTGAACAAATTCAAGTTGACGTCTAACAGCGAACGAAGAAGAAGAAGAATTGCTGACTTATGTGATGATTCTCATGAATAATGGCAGCAGTACACTGCAACATATTTGCGCTGGTGGTTGTGGAAGGATGCGCAGAACGCAGCCAATCACGCAGCTGTGTCTCTTCCCTTCCTAAATCTTCAACTTTCTGAACCAGTGTCTAAAAGTGCACAACTTTCATACACACACACAAACGCTTCTGAATGCTCCCTACACTTTCTTTCTCCACCACCAAAAATTCAATTACACCTCGTTGTTTGCAATGTGTGGCGCGCACAGACGTGATTTTAAAGGAATACTACAGCAGCTCTGGAAAACTTCAATTACACTAGACAAGTAGGATACATCAGTGTTGCATCCTGTAAATGTTCACTTTGCTATCTTTATTCTGGGATAAGAAAAAAAGTGGGCCATTACTTTCTGAGCAACCCTCGTTGCCGTTGTTGTTGAATGTCCACAAAGAATGTGTTTACTCTTTTGTGTACCTTGAAAAAAGCATTAGTTGGTGGGCTGCAGTAGCTTTCCTTACATTCAAAGCGTGCTGATGAAGGAATACATGCCAAGCATTTCCTACTCTCTAATTCCCTGATTATCTTATAAATCTGTATTAAATCACCTCAAATCCTTCTCTTTTCTAGACACTAGGCTGGTTTTTCTGAGCCCTTCTTCATAACTATGATTACAGAATCTAACTATCAGTTTTGTCGCTCTTCTTTGTATCCTTTTCAGCATGTCTATATCTCCTCTACGATAAGGACTCCACACCTCTAATCTTGGTCTAACTGAAGCTTTATACAGTTTGACTATCACTTCTTTACTTTAATATTTCTTTTTATCCTACCTAACATTGCATTTGCCTTTTTCACCGTTACCTGGACTTGCTCACTCACCTTACCTGTATGATCTATTATAACCCCTAGGTCCCTTTCCTTTTCTATCCTTCTAATATTGTTCACTCCCATCCTGTAATTATGTTCCATATTGGATCTACCCATGTGGATGACTGTACATTTATCTATATTAAACTCCATTTGTCCGCTCTCAAGCCCATATTCCCCTCTGCTTTGCTTTAGATGAGACACCACTGCATTGTTTTGTCTAAACTGTTAATTTACATTGTCCAAATTATTTATACATATCAAGACAAAATTGGTCCTAACCCTAGGCCTTGTGGCACTCCACTTTTTACCTTGCACCATTTATAATACTTATTCATGCCCCCTCTCTGCCTTAAATTCTCCCCCCCCCCCCCCGTCAAATTTTAGCTCACAAATCCATCACCCTTAAAAAAAAAATCAAAATTTAGTTCACCCTTGTCATCCTGAACAATGACACTCATTCGTTTTCTGGTCGGATCAAAGGGCAGTACATGGAGAAGTCTATATTCTTTAGCCATGCCATGAAATAACACCTCAAGGACGTTATCAACTGAACCGTGGTAAACTATTCCGAACCTGGATTGAATAAAGAAGGCAATTACAAATTAAGAGTTTTCAGATGAGCTTTTGTTAATACATTCATTAACCAATTTAGTCTCAGTTTTAGTCGATCTGTACATCTACAAGGGTGGTTACCCTTGTGTAGGTCCCCCCTCTTGTGCGAGTTGGTGGTAGGTACACTGCTCTATTTAATGGGCTGGGCTCGAGCAGTACTGCAGTACTGTTTTTTGGTCTTGTGCGATTCTCAGCTCAGTTTCCTAGTCGGTTCTGTCTTGGGCGCAGGTTGTCCAGTGGATGGCTCGCTTGTTCATTTCAGGATCACGAGTAGTGTTGTGCAGCTCGAGCAAATCTTGCCACCTAGTGGGGGAAAGGGGGGATGTCTTCCAGGAAGTCTCTTTTTGTCGTGCAGGTACCACAGAGGCTGTTGTGCTTCTGCGTTCATCTTTCCTTCTGGCTACATGGCCAGTCCCGCAGTGCTTGGAGTTGTTGGCATGTTGTAGAGCATCCTTGACATTAGACATTGCCCAGATGTCACTAGTGTGTAGGCTAACCTGGTAATGTTGCCCAAGTGATAGGCCCATATGAAAGCATTCAAGCGAATTATTGAAGTAGTTATTTTACAAGTATTGCATTATTCAAGTCAATCAGCTCTATAATAATATAAACTCAAATTATGGCCAAAAGTGCAAATCAACTTCTTCTTCTTTGTTCTGGTTTTTTTTTTTTTTTATCATGCTAAATCTTTAGTCCTATGGCCAGGATGAAGTCCACAGTCCTTTCCAGGTCTGAGCGGTGACCCCATAGTTTTTGTCCCAGTTCTGCTCCAACTGTCCAGGTCTGGCATCTTAGTTCTTTGTAGGCTTCGTAGAGTTGGCCTGATGATCTTTCCTTTCTATTTCGGGCACCTCTGTGATAATTGAAACTTTATCGCAAACCAACAACCAGTGTCTCTAGGAAACCGGAATGTTGTAGAATATAGAGCAGTTAACTTATCTTGGAAGTGTGCTATCAATTCGAGGAGGGACAGAATAGGACATAAAATTCCACTTAAATAAGGTCTTTTCCATGATATAACCAATTTGGAAATCCAGTATATATAGTAGGAAAACTAAACTTAGGCTATATAATAGTAGTGAATTACAGGTACTTCTGTATGGTTCGGAAAGCGGGAGGATGACAAACAGGGATTCCCATCCAGAGATTAAAAATCTTTCATCATACATACCTTCAAAGAATTATTAGTGTTTTGGCGAGACAGAATATCCAATGACAAACTCTTACAGGACACAAACAAGAAGATATGGATATCATTATAAGAGAGAGAAGAAAGAGAGGGCATGTCATGAGAATGAGAGGACAGAAAAAATACGAAAATAAGAATACAATAGGTGAGAGATGCTGTCATTGCATTGGGGAACTTACAGAAATCAATAAAAATAAACATTTTAAAAATAAACATTTTAAAAATAAACATTTTAAAAATAAACATTTTAAAAATAAACATTTTAAAAATAAACATTTTAAAAATAAACATTTTAAAAATAAACATTTTAAAAATAAACATTTTAAAAATAAACATTTTAAAAATAAACATTTTAAAAATAAACATTTTAAAAATAAACATTTTAAAAATAAACATTTAAAAAATAAACATTTTAAAAATAAACATTTTAAAAATAAACATTTTAAAAATAAAAAAAAATAAAAAATCGTAAACTCCATTATAAAGTTCTATTCTAGAGTTCTGAAATATGGAGAATAAAAACAATGAAAAAGGTACAGACTTTCAAAAATAGATTCTTACGCAGAGTAGAGAGATTGCAGTTGGAATGGTGCAAGATCACAAAAGTGGAACTGTTAGAAAGGACCCGACAGATAACAGTGGAAGACATGAGGAGAAGACATTAGTGTTAGAAAGAAAACAGATTAAGGAAACTCGCTGAAAGGATTACCAGATAGTCTCTGTTCTGGAATCTCCAAGGCAAGAGAAGTAGAGGCCGAACAAAACACACATGGTGAAAATAGCCGAGGCAAACAAAAAGGAAAAAGAAACAAAGTGGACAGAGTTGAAATGGATGGCCCAGGACAATAAATACTAGACATCTGTTTGCTGAGAGCCTTTGCTCCATAGGGAGCAGATTTTGATAAAACAACAAACGTGGAAAGCACTTCCAAGAACTTTACATCCTGAAAAGCACTGAGAGTAAAAATATATATAATCACAAGACCCAAGTGTCCTCTGGAACCTGATAGATTGATTGAACAAATAGAAGGAGCTATAATAATTCAATGTCGTCTGCTAGTGTGCCCAGAGCTGCAAACTTGTTTTGAATGGATGAGGCATACTAATCAGCTAGGAGGGGATCAACTTGTAAGAACTTTGTGTTGTACTTGGTTGTTGTTTTAGATTTGTAATTATATTTTGACATTCTTATTAGGTCAGAGGTTTCATGAGAGAATTTTTGCCAGTTCATTTCTAGTCTTATGGTCATCAGATATCCACATGTACCAGTGAATGTTTTCCCATTTAAACCAAGTGCCTGCAACCCAAATGAGGCACGAAGGAGAGACATCTAGTCGAGTTGTCATTTGGTTTTCCGTTCCAATATGGGTCAACAATGGCGTCAAACCTACACCTATCAGTTCCAGGAAAGGCATTCAAGTCGCCAATAATGATAAGCTCGTCATGCAGAGAGACTGATTGAGTAGAGGCATCAAGCTGGGAAAAAATTCTTCTAGTCTGGCTGAGTTCTCTGTGCGTAAGCAACCATGACGGAGATATGCCAGTGCCTGTGGTGCAGCCTAACGTATAGTAGTCTGCCAGAGATGGGGGTGACAGAGAGTGAGACTTACCTTGAAAGGGGAGGACAAAGCGAGGGCAACACCGCTGTGGCGCGTCTTGCCCCCAGAGTAAAGCAAGTGTCTTCTAAGACAGTCATCTTCCTGCGATTTTTAACTTAACGTCTTTATACTGGTTTAGAAGACTGCAGAGTGAGGAATGGTGGACAAAGGGTGGTTGGATGTGGTGAGGAATGGTGGTCAAAGGGTGGTTGGATGTGGTGAGGAATGGTGGTCAAAGGGTGGTTGGATGTGGTGAGGAATTGTGGACAAAGGGTGGTAGGATGTGGTGAGGAATGGTGGACAAAGGGTGGTAGGATGTGGTGAGGAATGGTGGACAAAGGGTGGTAGGATGTGGTGAGGAATGGTGCACAAAGGGTGGCAGAATATGCTGAGAAATGGTGGACAAAGGGTGGTAGGATGTGGTGAGGAATAGAGGTAGGATATGATGAGGAATGCTGAACAAAGGGTGGCGGGATGTGGTGAGGAATGCTGGACAAAGGGAGGTCGGATGTGGTGAGGAATGGTGGACAAAGGGTGGTGGGATGTGGTGAGGAATACTGGACAAAGGGTGGCGGGATGTGGTGAGGAATGGTGGACAAAGGGTGGTAGGATGTGGTGAGGAATGGTGGACAAAGGGTGGTAGGATGTGGTGAGGAATGGTGCACAAAGGGTGGCAGAATATGCTGAGAAATGGTGGACAAAGGGTGGTAGGATGTGGTGAGGAATAGAGGTAGGATATGATGAGGAATGCTGAACAAAGGGTGGCGGGATGTGGTGAGGAATGCTGGACAAAGGGAGGTCGGATGTGGTGAGGAATGGTGGACAAAGGGTGGTGGGATGTGGTGAGGAATACTGGACAAAGGGTGGCGGGATGTGGTGAGGAATGGTGGACAAAGGGTGGTGGGATGTGGTGAGGAATGGTGGACAAAGGGTGGCGGGATGTGGTGAGGAATGGTGGACAAAGGGTGGTGGGATGTGGTGAGGAATGGTGGACAAAGGGTGGTAGGATGTGGTGAGGAATGGTGTAGAGAAAGAGGTAGGTTGTGGTGAGGAAAGGAGACAGGATGTGGTGAGGAATGGTGGATATAGAGTGGTAGGATGTGGTGAGGAATGGTGGATATAGAGTGGTAGGATGTGGTGAGGAATGATGAACAAAGAGTGGTAGGATGTGGTGAGGAATGATGAACAAAGAGTGGTAGGATGTGGTGAGGAATGATGAACAAAGAGTGGTAGGATGTGGTAATGAATGGTGTAGAGAAAGAGGTAGGTTGTGGTGAGGAAAGGAGACAGGATGTGGTGAGGAATGGTGGATATAGAGTGGTAGGATGTGGTGAGGAATGGTGGATATAGAGTGGTAGGATGTGGTGAGGAATGGTGGATATAGAGTGGTAGGATGTGGTGAGGAATGATGAACAAAGAGTGGTAGGATGTGGTGAGGAATGATGAACAAAGAGTGGTAGGATGTGGTGAGGAATGATGAACAAAGAGTGGTAGGATGTGGTGAAGAATGATGGACAAAGAGTGTTAGGATGTGGTGAGGAATGATGAACAAAGAGTGATAGGATGTGGTGAGGAATGATGAACAAAGAGTGGTAGGATGTGGTGAGGAATGATGGACAAAGAGTGGTAGGATGTGGTGAGGAATGATGAACAAAGAGTGGTAGGATGTGGTGAGGAATGATGGACAAAGAGTGGTAGGATGTGGTGAGGAATGATGGACAAAGAGTGGTAGGATGTGGTGAGGAATGATGAACAAAGAGTGGTAGGATGTGGTGAGGAATAGAGATATGGATGAAGTGAGGAATGGTGCACATAGGGTGGTAGAGTGCGTTGAGAGACTGCAGAGTCTGTGTACAACCAGTTTAATTTACATTTCCTTGTTCTAAAAGCTATGTGCATCCAATCTTTTCTTGAATATATTAATTGTCACTTCCTCCACTACATTATGTGGCAATGCATCCCAAGCATTCACCACTTACTGACTAAAAAAAAACACTTCATAATACCTAATCTGGACCTTCCTTTAGTAATTTGTATCTATGCTCTCTTGTTCTTGTAGGTGGTTGGAATTTGAAAAAAATCTTGTTAGTCTAATTTATCCTTTCTGTTTATTATCTTATAAATCTGTATTAATTCACCTCAAATTATTCTCTTTTCTAGACACTGGATGGTCTTTCTTCATAACTGTAATTCTGGAATCCCACTATCAGTTTTGTCGCTCTTCTTTGTATAATTTCCAGCATGTTTATATCCCCTCTATTATAAGGACTCCACACCTTTACAAAGTACTCCAATTTAGGTCTATTTAATGCTTTATACAGTTTGACAATCAGTAATCAGATTCTGGCCTCTGTTATTCCGGCAAAGCCAGAGGTAACGGTTAGGGTGTTTGTATGGTGTGCTCCATCTCTAGCTGGGCGTTTCAGTGTTTTCCTTCTCTCTAATCTCTGGGTTCTGTCTCTCTTGGGTGGACCTGACACTAGGCCATTTGGGAATACGAAGAGAGGACAGCTTCCATGTAATCTTCCTTGGTAGTGGGTGTGTTGTTGGTCTCAGCGATAGTTGGATGACCCTGGAGTATTTTAAATTAAATTCTGGGCTCTTGTCAAGCAAGACACTCATTGCCATTTACCTGGTTTCCCAGACACTTCATACTGTCCAGGTGAGAACGGTGAACTCCCTGGAGACGTTGATTCTGTACAGCAATGTTCGGTTTGATGTATGGCTCCCCAGGGGCAGACTGGAAGAGTACCTCAATTTTCCTAGTGCTGATTGTGAGACCAAAGTTACTGCATGCCATAGAAAACTCCGTCATGGTGGACTGTTTATCTTTTTCTGAGCAAATGTTGAGGGCGCAATCATCAGCGAATAGAAGATCTAAGATCGTGGCCTCATGAACCTTGATGTCGGATTTCAGGCTCCTCGGGATGAACAGATGACCATGCGTCCTGTACTAGATATGCACGCCAGTAGTAGCACCCCGGACAGCATCAGTGAGCATTGCTGGAATGACCGTGCTAAAGAGTGTCAGTGCCAGCACACTACCCTGTTTGACACCAGTAGTGACTAAGACAGATATAGACAATTCTCCCTGGTGCGGTACATGAGCCATCACGAAATTGGCAGGCAACTGCAACGAAGCTGCAGAATAACTCTTATCTCTAACGCTAAGAAAATCGCATGGGCTGCAAAACAGGCTGTCAGTTGTTTCATTTGGAAGCTCAAATGAAACAACTGACTCGTTTAGTTGGTCCTCTTCTAATCTGGCATGTAAAGGTCTTTTCATTAGATTTTAGCTTATAGTTTCATCAGGATGGGTTAATAGGATCTTGATCAACCTTCCTTTGTTGCCTCGTACAACATACCTTGTAAGTTGCAGTGTTACTATTATATTCTTCCATTTTGGGTACTGAAAACATACTGGCGTAGTTAAACAACTCTAACAATACTCCCAACAACATCATCAATATCTTCACCAACAACAATATCACAAACATCAACAATTTCCACAACAACATCAACAATATCTCCAACATCAGTAATATATCCAACATCATCAATTGTACCTCCAGTAGCATCAATATTCCCCAACAACCGCAATAATATTCCCTACAACATCAATAATATCCCCAACAACATCATCAACATCTCCAACAACATTAACAATTTCCCCAACAACATCAACAATATCTCCAACATCAGTAATATATCCAACAACATCAATTGTACCTCCAGCAGCATCAATATTCCCCAACAACAGCAATAATATTACCTACAACATCAATAATATCCCAAACAACATCATCAATATCCAGAACATCATCATCAACATCTACAACATCAATAATACCCCCAGCAGCATCAATAATATTACCAACAACATCAACAATATTTCCAACAACATCAATAACATCCCCAACAACCACAATATCACCAACATCAACAATATCACCAACAAAATCAACTATATCACCAACAACATCAACAATATCACCAACAAAATCAACTATATCACCAACAACATCAACAATATCACCAACAAAATCAACTATATCACCAACAACATCAACAATATCACCAACAAAATCCACAATATCATCAACAACAATTCTCAACAACAACACTATACCCAATGCCAATAATATCCCCAACACCAACAATATCCCCAACAACAACATCAACAACAAGAGTGGTACACTCACTTGCTGCATGCTGTCACAAGAGCCTTCTCATCTGGAGATGTTGCTTGGTACTCCCGCTCTTTTTTGCTCAAAGCAGTGACAGACATAATTGAGTTCCACACCTCCTGGTCCAGCCTGACGGTGTGGCACAAAACTAGCACTTTAAAAAACTCATCCATATCTTGCTGCAGATTGGAAATAAATATTGAATTAGATGGATAAGAGGGATCAAGATGCTGAGCAGCAAATGAGCTGCAGTGGTCAGCGACCCATAGCTGACTGCTAGCGTCAGGGCCAGCAAACCATAGCTGCCAAGACCCTTCTACACCTCCACGCGGTGATCCTGGATAACAGGCTGCAGCAGGGCAGACTGGCTAAGGAGAAGGGATTGAAGAGGGAATGCTAACCCAGTACTAAAATAAATCTTGCTGAAGTCGGATGTGTTGGATCGAAAGGTGCAAATATCGCAGCCAAGCTGTAAACAACGACCATAGCTGCCAAGACCCTTCTACACCTCCACGCGGTGATCCTGGATAACAGGCTGCAGCAGGGCAGACTGGCTAAGGAGAAGGGATCGAAGAGGGAATGCTAACCCAGTACTAAAAAAAATGCTTGCTGAAGTCGGATGTGTTGGATCGAAAGGTGCAAATATCGCAGCCAAGATGTAAACTACGACACAACGCATTCCGTTCTCTGGACTACATTCTGCTACTTAAGCCCTTTCAGGGTTTGGTAGTGGGACATTGAGAACGAACGAAGAAGAAGGATGGATAAGAAAAAGTGTTCTCTGAGATGGAAAACCTCATCATGCAAAAATAACCACTGTTAAAGCTAAATAACGCATTGACTAATAGGGAGGCAAAATGTAGTGGTATCCAGTAGTAAAGCATTAAAATAGACAGGCTGAGCTATCACAAAGAGGCTTTGAAGAAAATTAGAGAAGACATCCTGTTGCATAAAACAGATGTGAAATAAATTAGAAATTGAAATTGTAATGGTCATTTCTGTAACGTAGTGACATGTTAGCAGGCGGCAAAGCTGATTGTGTTCTGCCTAACATGGCGTAGGAATCAGGTTAATTGGTAGCTGGGAAACGATTATAAAGGCGCTATTTTTTCTCACAGCCAAATAGTCACAATTTAGGCTGGCCTTCCCTGACTGGATTTATATTTTTAGAACAAGTGAATGATTCAAAAAGTGTTTCGTGAAAAATTGAACTCTGTGTGACTCGTGAGATGGATGATGTTATTTCTACTCGATAACGTGATATTTCAGGAGGGAGGGGCGGCAGTTCCTCAAATAATCCATCAAAATCACCACAAAATACTGATACTGTTATTTCTAAGCTATGCCTATTTGTTAGTTTCCACTTAAAAGTATTAATTACATCTAAATAAATGAACTAAATATATTCTACCTCATAAAGATCTTTTACAACTTACTACACCATCCCCAATAATGGGCAGAGTCCACACTGATTGATAAAGAAGAATATATTCTTTCAAAACTCTATCAAAATCGATCTATACTTTTGGTGGCTAAAACTGGTAGAATATGTAGTGAAGGTATATCAAATCAAATCAGCATTTTCATAGTTCTCTATGGCACACTGGTTGATTAAAAAATAATAGTATAGTATGGCAAACGGTTTTGGCTAGTTGCATCATAAAAGTTAACATCTCATTGGATTATGTGCACCAGATCGTTCATGACTACCGGGAATACAGGATAGTCTGCTGCCACTGGGTACCAAAGAAGCTCACTGAAGATTCCGCAGCCACTCGGATGGGACTTTCTCTTTGTCATCTTTTGCGTTATCAAGAAAATGGAGATAAGTTTTTGCAGTGCATTGTTACCGGTGATGAAACTTGACTGCATCGAATGATACCAGTCGATGCAAGCGAATATGATAGGGAAACATGCAGTCTCCTACTCGTAAGAATGTCAAAATGATTTCAGCAAAGAAAACATTGATGACTGTGTTCTGGAACCATAAGGGTGTACTTGTTGATTTTCTCAACAAAGGAGAAACTGCACGATATTGTGAGACATTTTCTCAGGTTGCACATATCTCTGATCATTAAAATCAATTTCATGTGGATATTGATCCTCTCTGTAAACCCGCAAAACATGGACATTCAATGTTGTATTGGAGCAGGCCATTGAGATGGTTGGTTGGTTACTGATCCAGCGGCGTATGGCTCCTGCCCTTTGGCCCAATGCCATATAGTGGTATCTGCAAGTGTTTATGAGATGTCTGTTTAGTTCCATACAAAGTGTTCCATTTGTTTGGCCTCGGAGGAAGAAGCTCTTTCCTAACACTGGCAAGCGTCGGACATTCAAAAAGATGATGTTCACAGTTTCATAGTGATGTGTGCACACTCTAGAGTGTGTAAGCCATGGAGATGAGGTGTGTCAGAAAGATCCTTGAAATATTTTATCGAAATCACATCATGACACTGTCAGACAGTCTATAATGCTCTGGGCATCCTTAAAAATGGTAAAATTACGAAAGCTATACTTGTACATCCATGTGATGTGTTCTCTTGGTTTGCCAAATGTGATACTCCTCTTCTGAAGAACTCTGGTATACAAGGTGTCACATGGATCTATTGACCGGGACATGTAGGCGTCTGGGGCATCGAAAGAGCTGATGCAGTGGCAGGACGAGCTGTGGCGAATGACGCAATGATGCAGAGAAACAGGGTTGAGTTGATAAGGGCAGTCATGGACTGTCTACAGAATGATGAAGAGACAGAGGGTTGCGAAAATGCATATGTGCAGAGGATGGTGGATTTGGGAGTGACTAGGAGAAGGGAGAAAGTGTGTTCTGTCTGGAAAGATCTGAAAAACACGAAATCAACACCTGACTGGGATTGAGTATATATAAACACTTGGCTGGCTGCTTGGACGAAGAACGGAGCACTTAAGGGATTGTCCCCTGTGTGATGATGTCGGTTCCTAGAATCAAGAATCAAGATACTCCAAGGCGCAGTTCCTGGCAAGAGAAGATGAGGTCACTATATGAAGTCCTACACAGATGATACTCACAAGAGGACGGACGTGACATTAATTATAACCGCAACACGCCGAATGTAAGAGTCTGATGGCACTGAACAGTTCATGATGTACTGAGATGTGACGTCACTATGACCACCAAGGTTACAGGACAGATGAAACGGGATGAGTATTTATATACATAGAGAAATCAAAAACATCAGAAGGCAACGTACAGTAAACTGCAGATTCTTTGACAGGTCAACCGAATGATCATCCAGTCTCTCATAGATGGCTCCATCCACTGCTTCAAACTGCCGCGTACCTATGCAACATTTTCGGAACATCATGATGTTCTCTGTCAAGGTACCAGTCTTGTCTGTAAACAAGTACTCAACCTGAAAGTAGACAAGGACAATGAATGATAGATTGTGACAGAGTTGCCAGTTTGAACTTGAGTCACACTTTAGTCATTTATAAGAATCAACTTGAGACTTGACTCAAATATTTCCTCTCAATGGTATGATATGGTCTGCGACTTGGATAGTAATTTCTTCCTCGTTCGTCTTCAGACCTCGATTTCAATGACAGGCAGTAGTCGACTTGCAGCTCTGTGTACTTCTGTATAGCGTCTGGTAGAAGGACATTAGATGTTGCCAAATGCTACTTCTTTTGTCGATATACAAATGGGCAAGACTGCAAAAATGTGCTTTTCTGTCATGGGGGCTGTGCTGCAGGTACAAAGGTCCACGGTGTCAATCATGAACTTATTGTATAAATGTTATCTCAGTCTTTTTTGTCCTGTGCGTAGCCGGAGGATAATTACCTAGTCTCGTTTGGAGAGTTGGTGGTAGGCATCATTTTCTATGTAGCCAGGATGGTCTTTTTTCCATTTTGCCCTGTATGTGGCCCTGATAGCTGCTTTTGTCCTAACGTATATGATTGCTGTATCACTCTGCTGCAGCATTTCTCCATCTCTGGCGAGTCTGTCTCCCTCCTTTTTGCCTGGAATGTCGCAGTGGACTATGCTTTTTTTTTAAGCATTGGGACAGGCGTTCGAATGAGTCTGCCAGAGCGCCGAGTTAATTTTTGTGCTGGTTCTTGAAAGCCATTTACAGTGAGAGAGCGTCTGTGAGAATAACCACTTGCTTTTCTGCCTGTTCCTTGAAGTCTATAAGAGTTTCAGCTGTTTGTCTCAGGGCTCTGACCTTGACACTGAAGCTGCTGCATTTGTCTCCCAGTGGTGGATAGTAATTTGGTATGATAACTTGCACTGATATGCCAAAAACAAATTTTGATAAGTCATGTCTCCTAGATAAAATGAGCAATTACTTAAAGATATCAAGGCGCTGAACATGAATATGACAATGCCAAATTTGCTGTTATTTATTAGAAATCCGCAATTAACCATGATATAAATATATTATTATATATATATTTTCTTCTTCAGAGTTCATCCTGAAAAGGACGTTGAGACATTATGTCGTAGCTTACTTACAGCTAGACCGTGATATCTGAGCCTTTCAGCCCAACACATTCGGTTCCAGCTGACTTTTTTGGGTACTGGGCTTGCCTTCCCACTGAAGCCCTATTCTCTTAACCAGACTACACTAGTGCAGTCTGTTTCCAGGGCCACAGTTTGGAGGTGGAATAGGGTCTTGGTCAGCTGTAGTTCGCTGACCCTGATACCAGCAGCCAATTATAGGTTACTGGCTGCTGTCAGCTCATTCTCTGAGCTGCATCTCAGCCCCACATGTACATATGACATGTAGCGGTAAAAGTCTACTCCCATGTTGGATGGCGCTTTGCATGTCCCTTATATAGCTACTCAGAATCATCTCTGGTGAGTGTCCAACAGTAATGGTCATTTGAGTGATTGCTTAGGTATTGACCTCTTCATAAGTTATACCTATATCAGGTTGAGGTAGCTTTCCACATTCTTTTGACAGTCTGTCAGCCTCTTCATAAGTTATACCTATATCAGGTTGAGGTAGCTTTCCACATTCTCTTGACAGTCTGTCAGCCTCTTCATTGCCAAAAATATTGCAACGGGATAGAACCGACTGTATCACAACTCTCTTCGACTGGTGATATAGTTTATAGAGTATCATTCTTAGTTCCTCTACGTCTGTATATTTCTGGCTCCCCAGTGCTGCAACACCTTCTTCTTCTTCTTCTTCTTCTTCTTCGTTCATCCTCAGATGAAGGTTCCGGTTTCTCTTACAAAGGACACCGTTGTTTGTAAGGCTGTTTTATCTCCATACAGCTTTTGTCTCATATTTGTCTCACGAGGCCAGTATTGTTCTCTCTTTTCCTACGTGAGCGTGCAGCTTTGCAGGATGTGTTTCACGGTCATGATATGCTTCCATATGGGCACCTGTCATCTGTCCCAATCCTTATTTTGTTGTAAAGATGACCCCTGAGTCTATTATGCCCAGTTCTCAGTCTGAAGATGATGACATGCTCTTCTCTAGTTAAGTTATAACAGCTGTCTTCTTTTTGGAAGTTGATCAGCTTATTTTACCCTGAAGTTGGCTTTAATTATGGTCTTGGCCTCATTATATGTGATACTCAGGTCTGTTTGTGGGGATGCTCCTCCACTCTTTGCTAGTTTGTCTGCAGCTTCATTGTCTTCAATATTGCAGTGGGATGGGATCCACTGTATGACCAACCTTAGGTGTTCTGCTGAGAGCTGTGTCAGGGAGAACATACATTGCTCGAGATCTTCATCTTTGTGTTGTTTTAGCGCTGCTGATACTGGCGCGGCATCATTCAGGAATACTATGTTTTCTTGGTGGATATCTTTATCTTGGATTACAAGCTCAGCTGTGGCCTTCAGCATCTCTGCTTCTGCACCGAAATTATTGGAATATGTTCCCGTTGTTAATACTCAAGTTTTTTGTCTTCTCCATTCCTTAGTCTGTAATAGACCCGTCCACCTCCATTGGATGTGGCTTTGTTAGATGAGCCATCTGTATATACGTGGCTGTGACACTTGACTGTGAATAGTACATCTTGTCTCTATGTTTTCATTTATTATTAGAATTTCCACTGCAGTTTTCAAGGTCTCTGCCACTGGAGCTGATTTAAAATTTTCAAGTTGCCACTGATAGCTGTCTTTGTGTACTGTTTTTTTTAGATAGTCACCACTGATAGCTGTCTTTGTGTACTGTTTTTTTAGATGTTCGCCACTGATAGCTGTCTTTGTGTACTGTTTTTTTAGATGGTCACTACTGATAGCTGTCTTTGTGTACTGTTTTTTTAGATGGTCACCACTGATAGCTGTCTTTGTGTACTGTTTTTTTAGATGGTCGCCACTGATAGCTGTCTTTGTGTACTGTTTTTTTAGATGGTCGCCACTGATAGCTGTCTTTGTGTACTGTTTTTTTAGATGGTCACCACTGATAGCTGTCTTTGTGTACTGTTTTTTTAGATGGTCACCACTGATAGCTGTCTTTGTGTACTGTTTTTTTTAGATGGTCACCACTGATAGCTGTCTTTGTGTACTGTTTTTTTTGTTCCAATTTGGTTAATGGGGGGTGAGTGACAGATGCGAGGCGGGGGAGCTTGCTGCGATAGATGAGTGACAGGGGTTCAGAGTAATTCGTTCCAATAACGACTGAATAGAGCCATCCCCCTGAGATCCATTGGTCAGCTCTGATACTGCTTGAGTGTATATAACACGAGACAAAGTTTAGCTAAAGAGGCTGGATGGAGAGAGGAGGCTGGATGGAGAGGGGATGAGAGCGAATGAGAGACTGTAGATAGGAGTTCGTTTAGCTCACCGATTTTATAGAGGAGCAATTGATAGACTGTCGTACGAATGTTAGTGATAGAACAGGATCGCTCAAATAGGTGTGAGAGTTTTGTATTAAGTGATAATCTGTACGTATGTTGTAAGCAGGACACCATGGTAAACGAGGTATGTCCAGATCGCCCGCCTGAGGGGATTTTAGTGAGGAAGAGTTTTTGATAAGGTGTGTTGAGGACGCAGTTAAATAGATGTGTGTGTGATGTGTGTAGGCAATAGAACTGGGTTTTAGATAGTTGGGAATTCCATCAATAGCTAATACTTAAAATTTCTGCTTTAGTTAATATTTATGTTAACATATTTATATAATATAGGAATATTTAGTTAAAATGATATTGTACTGTGTTTGTAATTTCACTACTCATTTTTCTGGTATGAGTATTATATAATAAATATGCCATCTGCTGTGTGCTATGTTATTTGCAGTGTGTGGTCAGGAATGATACGGATGAGTGTGATAATGTTCTAAATTAGAATAACCCTTGGGCAAACAGTGGGATCTGCTACAATGGTCGCCACTGATAGCTGTCTTTGTGTACTGTTTTTTTTTTAGATGGTCGCCACTGATAGCTGTCTTTGTGTACTGTTTTATTAGATGGTCGCCACTGATATCTGTCTTTGTGTACTGATATTTAAATGGTCACTACTGATATCTGTCTTTGTGTACTGTTTTTTTATATGCTGATTCCACAAATGAGACCCTAATTTGGAACATTGGGCTTAAGGGATGGGTAATAATGGTCAGCTTAATGACATTTGACGCAAAGGAACTCGTAGGCTCATGAGTTCCAAGGTTTTATAGCCATTATCAAGACCTTGAACTTGTGGGCTCATGAGTTCCAAGTTTTTATAACCATCATCAAGACCCTGAACTCGTGAGTTCCAAGGTATAATAGCCATCATCAACACCCTGATCTCGTGAGTTCCAAGTTATTATAGCCATCATCAACACCCTGAACTCGTGAGTTCCAAGTTATTATAGCCATCATCAACACCCTGATCTCGTGAGTTCCAAGGTATAATAGCCATCATCAACACCCTGATCTCGTGAGTTCCAAGGTATTATAGCCATCATCAACACCCTGATCTCGTGAGTTCCAAGTTATTATAGCCATCATCAACCCCCTGATCTCGTGAGTTCCAAGGTATTATAGCCATCATCAACACCCTGAAGCACTTTTACTTACTGCAAACTGGCAATCTTTGGAAACTGTCTGACCAATTCTCATGGATTGTGAATCGGATCTGAGGTGGCTATCTGGGACCTCTTCGATGAGGGACATAACCATATAACTACCAATCCTTGGTTTGGAAGGCGCAGAAGGGCTGGCTGTGGCTTGAGTGGATAGCGGACAAGGAGGCCTCGAAACTCCAGAAACTTGTGTGATTCTACTGTGTTGGCCATTTTTTAGAATGAAAGAGCTAAAATCCTGGCCTCTGGGGCACAGAGAATGAGGACATTGACAAAGGATAAAGATGACATTTTCAAGTTGATCAACGACTGCCTTTTGGATGAAGACACTGCAGTTGATGAACCAGCAAGGCACAGATTACTACAAGATTTTGAACTCATACGCAGGTCCTGCGGATAGGGGTGCCTGAGAGAACGGAGCAGGAATGTGCACAATCAACAAGCTACAGTATCTACACTCTTCGTCCATTGATGAGAGGAACTGAACACCTGTCTCGCTGAAACACGCGCAATGATGTTGATTGAAAGTCTTCTACAGAAGATAGTAGAGGGCAAGATCTAGGGAAATAGACCCATCTTTATATATCAGCCATGCAGACACATTAAAGTATGAACATATGCTGAAATGAAGAGAACTACAGAGGACAGGGTCAAATGGAAAGACATACCTTACAACAAGTCTTAGGACTGAACAACCAGAGTATAGAGCCAAATGGAGAGATATGCTCAGACAACTTTACAACCAGTCTTAGGACTGATCAACCAGACGATGGTCAGGTGATGATCTGTATAAATCACTTACCAAAGCCAGTTTCCGAGCTACTTGCAAGAGCCCCATTGGTAAATTTTTCCGGCTACAATAGTGGCCTTCTGACAAAAGTCATGTCATACCGAGCTATCCTGCCAATACCCTATTTTACTATATCCAACACTCACAACAAGGAAGAACATTAATATCGGTAACTGCACATTGAAAGAATTTTGTTTTGTTTTATCAGTGTTTTAGGATTATAATTGGGATCAGGATGGTGAGCAGCGCATGAGCTGCAGTGGTCAGCGACTCATAGCTGACTGCTAGCGTCAGGGCCAGCGAACCAAAGCTGCCAAGACCCTTCTACACCTCCACGCGGTGATCCTGATAACAGGCTGCAGCAGGGCAGACTGGCTAAGGAGAAGGGATCGAAGAGGGAATGCTAACCCGGTACTCAAAACATGCTTGCTGAAGTCAGATGTGTTGGACCGAAAGGTGCAAATTTCGCAATGAATCTATAAACTACGACACAATGCATTCCGTGCTCTGGACTACATTCTGCTACTTAAGCCCTTTCAGTGTTTGGTCGTGGGAGATTGAGAATGAACGAAGCCTAGCCAGGATTATAATTAACGTTGTATGGTAAGGGGAGTAATTCATTGTATTTTTATTTGTGAAACCAGCGCTTCAAGTTTGTTAAAAAAAACTGGTTAACAATATAGAGTTAGGGAACCAAAAAGTACAGTTTAATTTTTTTTAAAGACATTTTGTCTCACCTGTCCAAGTTCTTCATTAAGGTCAGATGTGTTGGCCTGAGCCTGCTCCTTGATTGAACAATCATACATCTCAATGTCCATGCCAAAATACAGAGACCCAAGAAACTTTTGCATCTCTAAGCACAGAAAGACAGAAAGTAATTATTCAAATGTCAAGGTAATTGCATGCTAAAATTGCAAGCAAAATTCTTCTTCTGTTCAGATCCATGACCAGTGGCTCACAAAGCTGTCAGTGACCATCACCCCTTGATGATGTCTTTAAGGTCAGCAAGAGACTCCCTCCACTTCAGCTGGTCTGCAGTCATCCTTTGTATGGAGTCCCAGCTCTGATTCATGATTTTCGTTTTAGTTTTTTTTTTATTCCCCAAGTTGTCTTAGGCCAGCCTCTCTTTCATTGTCCCACTGTGCCCCCACCATGGTGGCTGTGATAATGGTGTCAGGCTCTTGTCATAAGACATGACCAATACAGTTCCAGCGTCGTTAATAATAATGTTCGCGTAGGCGTCAAAGACCCGTTGCATCGATTGGCCACTACCATGTCTAACTGCTGAGGCTATGTCCATGCACAGTGTGTCGACCGAAATGCCTACAGACTCCCCAGGTGGTGCCACGTACTCCGCAGCCTTGGGATGAGGGCCGCGAGAAGTGTATTAGACCAATGTTTGTGTCAAGCCTTCCGTGTCTGTCCATGTCAAACTCCCTTTTTCCACGTGTCCCGTCGCAGAGACTTCTGTGTCCACCTGTTGGTCAGCGTGACCCTTGCTGTGCTGAGAATACGATGTGTAACCTCTGGCAGAGGTAGGGGTGGGCAGGAGGAAGTCAGCTTCAGTCCGAGCAGAAATGTCATTGAGAAGTGATAATCTGGACTGAATTCACGTGTGCAGTTAATGGAACATTGAACTGGACTGGTTTCCCATGGCTTGAGTCAGGCATGAAATGCAGCATAACAAACAGGATAACCGATCGAAAGCACGTCACATCCACAGAACAAAGTTAGGGCATAACAAATAAAGTTCCAGCTTTTTTTTAGGCATGACCAATAAAGTTACAGTGTCGTTTTGGCATGACCAATAAATTTCCAGCGTCGTTTGAGCATGACCAATAAAGTTCCACCGTCATTTGGGCATGACCAGTAAAGTTACAGTGTCGTTTGGGCATGACCAATAAAGTTACAGTGCCGTTTTGGCATGACCAATAAAGTTACAGTGTCGTTTGGGCATGACCAATAAAGTTACAGCGTTGTTACGGCATGACCAATAAAGTTACAGCGTTGTTAGTATGATCTTTACCTTTACTATGAATGGGGGTGTTGTTTCTATGAATTTATTTTAAACCCGAAACCTACGTTTTTTTTCTTGTTTTGGGGTCGACCCTGAAAAGAATGTTGTATCATAGTGCACAGTCAGGGTGGGTATCTATGACTTTCAGTCTGACACATTCAATTTCAGCTGCCATTTTTGGGTTTGCCTTCCCACTACTATCTCTCTTATCTTAGCCAGTCTACACTAGTGCAGACTGTTTCCTGGGCCGTGACTTGGAGGCGGGATGAAGTCTTGGCTCTGCTGATCCTGATCAGTGCTGGCTACTGTCAACTCCTTCACTGTGCTGCCTCTTCGGCCCCAAACCTATGTAATAAATGTGATAAACTTACCCAGAGTCACATAAAATAGCATATGAGATTAAAAAAACATATCTAGACTCAGATATAATAGCATGAGATAATAAACTTATCTATAGTCACACTGAGTAACATAAAAAAAAAAAACCATAGCATTACTGCCGTAGGAATGTAAGGTGGGTCGACCCAGGAGTTATTGCAGTCTGAACTCTTATGAGATAATAAACTTACTTATAATCACATAGAGTAACATATGCGATAATAAACTTACCTATAATCACGTGGGGTAACATGAGATAATAAACTTACCTATAATCACGTAGAGTAACATATGCGATAATAAACTTACCTATAATCACGTGGGGTAACATGAGATAATAAACTTACCTATAATCACGTAGAGTAACATATGCGATAATAAACTTACCTATAATCACGTGGGGTAACATGAGATAATAAACTTACCTATAATCACGTAGAGTAACATATGAGCTAATAAACTTACGAGATAAGAAACTCTACTATAGTCACATAGAGTGACATGAGATAATAAACTCAGCTAGAGTGACAAGTGACAAGTTACTGGTGGCGAATACACTAGGACCAAACAAAATGTCGAGACGGTGGACATGGCACAGCCCACATAATGCACTGCATAGTCAGATAGACTACATTCTGGTCCAGAAGCGATCCAGATTCAGCATCAATAGCGCACGGACGAGGAGTTTCCCAGGAGCTGATATAGGGAGCGACCATGACTTAGTAATGATGACCATGCATCTCCGACTTAAGAAAGTTGTGAACAGAGAGGTACTAGACTAGGATGTGACCTTGAGAAGCTGAAGCACCCGGAGATAGTGGAGGCTTTTGGAGCGATGATGGGAGGAAGATTCGCACCCCTCTTGGTTCTTAACGAAGAGGCAGATATTGAGACGATAACTGATGCCTTGAATTTGGCATTGGTAGCCACGGTAACTGAGGTCTTAGAAAAGTGAAGGGTAAAGAAGCAAAGCATGGATTACAAATGAAATACTCGAGTTATGTGACGAGAGAAGATTACTGAAAAGGACGAAAAATACCCTGAATGGGATTACCAAACACAGAGAAATAAATCGAAACATAAAGGCCAAGATGAAAAAGGCGAAGATAGAATGGATAACTGCTCAGTGCTCAGATATTGAACAAAATTTGGTGGGAAGAAACAGTGCCAAGGGGATATATAAAATAGCCAAGGACCTAGTAAGGCCTATACAAGGTTGCAATACAATGAATCAGGATAAGAGAGGGAAATGTCTCACAGAAGCCCAAGACAATCAGGCAGAGTACTGCTCTGAATTATATAAGCATGAGGGTCGAGGTGACACAGGAAATGCAATCGCCCCCAAAATGGATATGTCAGACGAGAATCAACCTATAACAAGAGGAGAAGTAACTGAAGCGGTGAAGATGCTAAACAAAATGAGAAAGCTGTGGGTGTAGATAATATCTCAGCAGAGCTCCTACAAGTAGGAGGTGAGGTAATAATTGAGGCTCTGACAAACATCTGTAACAGAATTTGGTGGACAGTAGAGTGGCCAACCATCTGGATGAATTCAGTGGTTTTACCGCTGCCTAAATCAGGGAACCTAAAAATGTGTAAGAACTATAGAACAATTAGCCTCATTAGCTATCCTAACAAAGTTCTCTTAAGAATAATCCTCAACAGATTAAAACCACAGGCAGAAAATATCTTTGCCGAAGAGCAAGCAGGGTTCAGAGAGGGAAGAAGTACCACTGAACAGATATTTAATCTGCGGATATTAAATGAGAAATACTTAGAGCATCAACAACACACAAGTCTTCATCAATTTCAAAAAGATGTTTGACAGAGTATGGCATGCGACTCTATGGACAACAATGAAGCATTACAAGATCAATAGTAAAATTGTGAGAGTAATTGAAAACCTTCATGAGAAGGGATCAAGTGCAGCTTCGGTAGACGGAATACTAGGCGAATGGTTCCGCATGTCTGTTGGGGTGAGACAGGGTTGTATACTCTCTCCAACACTCTTCAATGTATTCTTGGAAAGAATCATGTCCCTAGAGGGACATGTTGGTACTGTCAGAATAGGTGACCAGACGATTACAAACCTACGATTTGCAGATGATATAGATGGTCTGGCAGGCATGGAAACAGAACTCCAAGAGCTGATTAGTAGATCGGACAGAGCGGGGCAGAGCTATGACATGGAGATAAATGCAGAGAAAACAAAGCTGATGACTAATAACACGGAAGGGTTTACATCTGTGATAAAAGCAAATGGTCAGGAACTCGAAGTTGTACACTGGTTCAAGTATCTGGGATCACTGATCAGTGACGAGGGCTCGCAACCTGAGAGAGTTGCCAGAATAGCACAGACAACAGCGGTGCTTACACGTTTGAAACCCCTATGACAGGATAAGCAGCTTGCCCTCAGCTTAAAGTTAGACTGATGAGCTCATTGGTGTTCTCAATATTTGTGTATGCCTGTGAGACTTGGACCATTACTGCGGATTTCCAGTGCAGAATGCATGCAATGGAAACGAGGTACTTTAGAAGACTCTTAAATGTTAACAAAAAAGGGTTGTGTCACAAACGTAGAAATACGACGAAGAGTGGAAAACCCAATTGGGTCTTTTGATATCTGTTTCCGGCTATCAAAAGGCGAAAGGGATCAAGTAGCTGAGCAGCGCAGAAGCTGCAGTGATCAGCAACCCATAGCTGACTGCTAGCGTCAGGGTTAGCGAACTAGAGCTGCCAAGACCCTTCTACATTTCTACGCGGTGATCCTGGATAACAGGTTGCAGCAGGACAGACTGGCTAAGGAGAAGGGATCGAAGAGGGAATGCTAACCCAGTACTAAAAAAATGCTTGCTGAAGCCGGATGTGTTGGACCGAAAGGTGCAAATATCGCAGTCAAGCTGTAAACTACGACACAACGCATTTCGTTCTCTAGACTACATTCTGCAACTTAAGTCCTATCAGGGTTTGGTAGCGGGAGATTGAGAACGAACGAACGAAGCCAAGCCAAGCCAAAAGGCGAAAGATGGCTTGGTATTGGCACGTCACAAGATCCAGCGGAATTACAAATTTGATACTGCATGGTTCCATACCAGGAAAGAGAGGACATGGACGCCCAAGGAAGAGATGGTGGGCAGACAACATCACTGAGTGGTCAAATCTTTGTCCTGGTGAGACACGACTGGAGGCAGCAGAAAGAGAGAGATGGCGTGGGTTGTGGGAGTGTCTTCAAGTGTGCCCCAACGACCTGATGGGTTACGGGATGAACTGAGCTGACTGAACACCCATATAGAGTGACATATGAGACAATATACTTAGCTACATCCATATAGCGCGACATATGAGATAATAAACTTAGCTACAGCCGTATAGAGTGACATATGAGATAATTAACAGCTACAGTCATATAGAGTGACATATGAGATAATATACTTAGCTACATTCCTATAGAGTGACATATAAGATAATATACTTAGCTACATCCATGTAGAGTGACATATGAGATAATAAACATAGTCACAAAAAGTGGCATATGAAATAATAAACTTACTTAGAGTCACATTGAGTGACTTATGTGATAATAAACTTACCTACAGTCACATTGAGTGACTTACGTGATAATAAACTTACCTACAGTCACATACAGAGATATAGGAATGATGTAGTTGTACAACACCATGAACGCCAGAGCATGCTCAACAGATTTGAGGGCCTAGAAAATGTACAATGGGGTCCAAAATGCTTATCTTTTAAAGTATACACACAAAAAAATGGTAACAAGTATAAATGCCTTGTCTACAACAGGCAAATGTGGTACTTTCAGATGGTCACAACATCTAATCAATTTATGATATGCTGAAAGTAAAAATCTTTCCGATCGCCTTTTTCTCTCTTACTGCAATCTACGTTTTTTTCTCTTACTGTAATCTACCTTTTTTTCTCTTACTGTATTCTACCTTTTGTATGAAGCACAAAATGTTCAGGTAAAAATATACCCTTGCTATATCAGTTTTACCAATTAAAAGCTCTCCATACGTAAGCCTACCTTGCCGAGGTTGGAGAGCTTGAGCACTCCAATGATCCAAGGAGCTATGCTGGCAAAAGTTTTACTCCTAGCAGGGTCACCCAAGTCAAACGGTCCTTGGAGAGGGGCCAGACAAAAGGGTTGAGGAGCAGGTTGAGCCCTATAGGTGTGGCTGCAGAACCAACCGGGGGCTGGTACATGCCCTGGGCTGCACCAATCCATCCCCACTTCATGGGTGAGGTGCATTCTTGTCTTGTTCTTTACTTTTCGTCCTCTATCATTTATCTGCATGGATGGCAAAGAGATGCAGACAAGCGGACATTCCACCTTTGTGATGATCTTCCAGGTGGCGGGGAAGGCCACACATACCATCACTACAGATGGGCTGGCAAAACTGACGGAAGAATCATGAGATAGCCAAACCAGATGAATATGATATGTCCCTAGCAGGATGTAATGATCCTGGGACAACCGACACACTAGACTGCCTCCCTTCAAGGATACTCGAAAGATGCTTCCATAACCACCACCCCCCCCCCCCCCCCTCACCCCCAAATCATGATGACTCTAAGACAACAGACTTTCATACGAGATTGGACGTCACCTCAACAATTGAGGAGGACGTGTGCTTTTGTCCGGGAGGCTTTGGGCTGTCAAAAGCTGCCAGCTCAGAGCTAAAGGAATTATAATATCATTATTATCACCCATTAAAGGTGGGACACTAAAATACCACGCTGTGAGGGTGGCTTCTCTTCCAACTTTAGGGTCAAAATAAACTAAATGATGGTTTCGTAGATGGGCAAGCCTGTGGGAATGTGGTGCTAGATGGGCAAGCCTGTGGGAATGCGGTGCTAGATGGGCAAGCCTGTGGGAATGTGGTGCTAGATGGGCAAGCCTGTGGCAATGTGGTGCTAGATGGGCAAGCCTGTGGAAATGTGGTGCTAGATGGGCAAGCCTATGGGAATGTGGTGCTAGATGGGCAAGCCTGTGGGAATGTGGTGCTAGATGGGCAATCCTGTGGGAATGTGGTGCTAGATGGGCAAGCCTGTGGGAATGTGGTGCTAGATGGGCAAGCCTGTGGGAATGTGGTGCTAGATGGGCAAGCCTGTAGGAATGTGAATCAAATCAAAATGGGTAATTTGTTGATGAACACTGTAAAGTTTACTTTCTGAATAGCCCTAAAAATCAAGCACAGTCTAATAATTGATGTTGCCATATGTCCCCCCACAAACTAATAATAGATGCTATCATATGTCCCCCCACAAACTAATAATAGATGCTATCATATGTCCCCCCACAAACTAATAATAGATGTTGTCATATGTCATTCATAAACTAATAATAGAAGAATAATTGTTGCAGGTCTAGACTTTTCTAGGATAAATATTATTTTCCAAGGATTGTATTCTTGTTCCTGTTAGACTTTTAGTAAACATTCCTGTAACTACTGGGCTTTGAGTAAAAATCCCTGTAAATAATGGGCTTTACCTAATGGGCTTTGAGCAAACATTCCTGTACCAAATGGGCTTTGAGTAAACATTCATGTACCTAATGGGCTTTGAGTAAACATTCCTGTAACTTCTGGGTTTGAGTAAACATTTCTGCACCTACTGAACTTTTAGTAAACATTGTTGTACTTGGAGGCTGCACTGGTTACAAAGGTCTATGTGAGGAGAACAGGCAAACAGCAAAACATGTTCTCCAAGTATGTTTACTCTAGGACAAGTGCATAGTGACAGCATAGCCTTTTGTAACCAAGATGAAGGATAAACTGTACGGTGACAAGAGCCTGAGATAGACCATCAAGTTTTTGAGGGAAATGGATGAGATTAGTTAAGAATGAATGCATTGCCACAGGAAGTAGTGGAGGCAGGGTCGATTAATGCATTCAAGAATAAAATGGATGCGCATAGCTTTGTTTTAGATCAAGTGAATGTAAAAGAAACTGGTTGTATACAGACTGCAGAGTCTTCTAAACCAGTATAATGAGGTTAATTTAAATTAAGTATGCTTTTGAAATCAATCAAGGACACTGCAATAGATGAAGAAGCAATCCACAGGCTGTAAAGTTTCGACAATCGAGGTTATAGCAGAGTAGGGTGCATGAGAGGATACAACCAGCGAGCTACAGGGACCATCAGTGTTCATACCCTGCACCATTTGCTGAGAGAGACTGAGCACCAATGGGTATTCCCAGAGTGCAGTGACATCAATTCTTAGAAATAGAACAGAAATAGTAAGTATGCTCACGACTATGAGACTTACAGTGTTGATCTCCACCTCGTTGACCAGACTGCGGTGACACATTCTGTTTCCAGGATAACAAAAGAGGACGTGAAGTGGGGTTCATCTAACACTGACTACTCCTCATTCTTATTGTTTCACAACAAATAAGAAAAATCAGCTGTAAAATCTACCCAGAGACAGAAATCAAATGTCATCTAATAAACTTTTTGTAAAATATAATGTAGCCATATTTACCTCCAATCTTGATGGCGACGATGCCACATACCACGGTACTCCGTTCTCCGCTTCAAACCAGTACATCAACACAGCAGATACCACTGACTCCAGAAATAGAATGGTAAGAATAACGAGAAGAAATATATTCATCTTCCTGAAATTGAGAATACGTGAGGAAGATAAATGTAACAGACCAAATTATTCTAGTCCAAATAAAATTAGAAAAATGTATAATGGGAAAAGTATAATAAAATGTTGATAGTTTAAAATACATGAGGGTAGTTGTAAATTACCAAAGATGGTAGCAAGAAGAATGTCTAACCAGCTGCAGGTCTAATTTGCTTTCATGTTTGAGTCTATCATGGATGCACCCAAGCCATGAATTTGACTGAACTTCACACTAATTGACGACTTACACCTGTGTTCATAGAAACATGATGTGGTTTTGTTGTTGTTATCCCAAAGCGGCTGAGCAAGCCTGCTCTTGGCAGCCCAATGCCATTCTTATATAGATACAAGTCTTCTTCAGTTGTTTCACTGCTCTGTACAGTGTGTTGGCAAATGTTTGTAAGAATCTTTTCCTCATGACCGCAAACTCCTTGCACTCAATGAGTAGATGTCGAACTGTTTCATCAGGATGAGAGAAATGTCTGCACTAGGGCCATTGCTGGTGATTGTTGTGGTTCAAGTGGCTATCGACTCTGGTATGTGCTGTTCGGAACTGAAAGATGAAAGACTTTGATATCTTTTATGTAGTTTATTTATGTCATCATTACTTATTGGCTGTGACATTTTGGTAAATACACTGCGACATGTTGTTCCCGTCGCCCACCTGTTCATCCATATTTCTCGAGTATTATTCTTAATAATTCGTTTTACTGTGTGGTTACTGCAGGGTCTATCCAATTGTTGTTTCGAGGCTCCAGTTTTTGCCAATCTGTCGGCCATCTCGTTCCTTAGTAGCCAACTATGTCCGGGATCCATTGCAAGGTGACATTTATCCCGTTGGCCGTGATGATGTTGTTGATCACCCTCCCTACTAAGAATATTTCATTTTCTTTGTATAGGGTGTTCTTCAGCGCCTCCAGAATCGACTTGGAGTGACTAACAATCACAAAATCCATCGGTAACAATTCGCCCAAGTCAAGCTGTTGGTGCTTATGGAAACGTGATGTGGTTTTCCATTTGGAATAACTAGTTCCTTCAATTTGTGATGTTTTTTACTTCTATTCTGGCAAAGCCATCAGCTACTGTTACCCTGTGTCATATTTCACAGTCCAGTATGCATGGATAGTACATGGTGAACTTGACGAGAGTGGCGCTCGGCACACTGTTTGCTGACTGTGCCAATTGTTGTGGGGTACGAAATAGTTACACTGTTCAACGTTAGACTCACATATTAGCTCTGCGGCCCTGTCCCAGATCACAGAGTATCCTGCCTCCAATTAGCAGCCGGCAGAGATTTCATTATGCTGGGAATAGGGGTGGGCCCCACCTATTTGTAATATGCCCAAGGTAAAGTACTCACAGGCTGAGAACAGCGGTGAGATGTAATGTTCCTATGACCTCTTAGAGTTACGGAAATGACGAGATGAGATTAATTGTAAATTACGTAGAAAGAAAAGCTGTACAAAAGTATGCATGTCGTTGTTGTTGCCAATGCCACTAAAATTACTCTTGATGACATTCTTGGTGGCGGGTTGCAGTTGTTCTCATAACATCCTGAAGCTTACATGAGAAAGTGGGCCAGGGTCTCTGCATGTCATCTGACATGTATGGTATGCAACATAAATGATATACATTACCTCTCCACTCTTGAAAACTTGGTCTTTTTGGATTTAGAATTCAAAGACATTTTGGTGTCTTTTCCTGTGTAAACAGCACAGCCTATTAAGGAGAAAGAAAAAAAAGACTTGAAAGTGAAGTGGGAGCAAAAAAACTGTTAAAAATTAAACTTATTGCACATCTTTCAAGACAAGACCAAATGATGATCTTCAGACTATGGACATAGTGCGTAATTAAGTGGCATCCTAATTGCTATGTTGCACCTATTGGCTGGTTGCTTCCGTCTGAATTTAATCTGGTGCAGCAAAGATGGTATCTAACTGGCTGCAGGTCTATTTTTCTCTCATGTTTGAGTCTATCATGGATGTTGCCAGGTCATGGATTTGACTGAAATTCAACGACTTAAACCAGTGTCCACGGAAATTTGATGTGGTTTTTCCATCTAGATTAATTCGTTCATTTGATTTGCGAAGTGTTTCTCTCCAACTATTCTGGTAAAGTCATAGACTATTTCAGTTACCCTGTCTAACCATAAAAATAATGAATTGGACAGCCTGTCTGGCACACTCATGAATGTAAGCCAAAATTTCAACAGAGTGAAAATTCAGTGGATCCCTGCACACTGTAAGATACACAGAAATGAGGAGGCAGATAGACTGGCAAAAGAGGTAGGCGGCAAACCCCGAGCCGACGACAGAACTACACATGAAGTAATGAAGGCAATGAAGCATTTAACTTCAAAAACATATAGCACAGAGAACACCCAGGATCTGATACAGCAGAAGCATACTAATCTTTGCCAAGAAGAAATCAAGTGACAATATTCAGACTGCGAACATGAGCTGAAAAGGAATGAATTGATGGATGACACACAAAAGAAGCACACCTCCCTTCAACCTACCATAAATGAATTTAGTGTTCTTGAGACGAGCACCTCTCAGCAGCAAGTTTTCGGGCCCTAGAGGCCTTTGCTCTGTATCTTTCTCTAGTACCATGACGCCCTCGAATTTGTACAAATCTGTAACCTGTGGCATACAGGTAATGCAAACTTGCAGGTCTTCCAGCTGCTCAAGTGTGTTGAAGTCACGTGTCTCATTCAGGCAGAAAAAAGACTAATTTGGAAATAACATGTTTATATAATTAGGAAATAACACGTTTTTATAATATGGAAATAACAAGTTTTTATGATTAGGAATCAATATTTTTGTTAATAATGAAATTACAGTTTTTTGATAATTAGAAAATAACATGTTTACATATTTAGAAAATAACATGTTTTTATCGTTTGGAAATAAAGTGTTTATATAATTATCAAATAACATGTTTATATATTTAGAAAATATTTTTATATAATTAGGAAATAACTTGTTTATATATATAAAAAATAACATGTTTACATACTTTTAAAAATGACATGTTTATATAATTTTGTAATAACTTGTTTATATATTTAGAAAATAACATATTTATATACATAAAATAACATGTCTATATGAGGGGAGTTCAAATCAAACCAGAACTTTTTGTTTTAGTTCTACCTGAATGGGTTATAATTTGCTGTAACTACTATCATTAGTTAGGGGCACCTGTATCCTATTACTGCTAGGTGGCCCACTTGCAATGGGCCAGTCACGTGACAGGTAAATAAAAATGGCCGACAACACTGTTAGTGCTTGCATAGAACAGTGTTGTGATGAAGTTTCTTGTGAAAGAAGGCGTGAAACCTGCGGAAATTTACAGAGGACTGCAATCACAATATGGCGATGAGACACTCAGCCGCAGTAAAACATTTGAATGGTGTTAACATTTTAGAGAAGGCCATACATCTGCGAGTGATGATCCCGGTCGTGGTGGCTCTCAACTCACCAGTCTTTCCTGTGAATATCCAGATTGTGGAACTCATTATTCTAGAAAATCGACACATAACCTGTTGCAAAATTGCACAAGAGGCAAGTATTTCTCTGGGTGCGGGGAACGCTGTTATTCATGAGCATTTTCATGTTTGGAAGGTCCCACGTTGGGTCCCAAAACAGCTTTCCCCTTTTGACCTCATACTATGTGCCATCTGCGGCAACTTGACAGGGACATATTGCCACATCCACCTTACAGTCCAGACCTCGCTCCAAGCAATTTCCACCTGTTTGGACCCCTAAAAGAATTCCCGGGAGGTCAGCATTTCAGCACTGAAGAAAAGTGAAATAGGCTATCCTGGATTGGTTCAGGACATACTGACAAATCTTTCTACTCTTAAGCTTTTCAAGCATTACTTAAATGCTGGGATATGTGAATAAACATTGCAGGAGATTATAATAGAAAAATAAACAGCATTTTGACCACTTGAAAACTTTTTCTTTTTCCTTACAAACAAAAAGTCCCGGTATGACATGAATGCATAATTTGGAAATAACATGTTTATAGCCTGACACATCCGATTTCAGTAAAGAATTTTGGGGACAAAGTTTTCTTGCACTTTTTGATCCCTAATCTCTTAGCCAGACTGCATGGTTGCAGTCTGTCTCCATGGCTGTCACTTGGAGGCGGAATAGGGTTTTGGTCAGTTATAGGTCATTGACTCTGATGCAAGCAGTCAACATGAGTCGCTGGCTGCTGTTAACTCCGTCGCTGTGCTGCAGGTCTTCTTCTTCTTCGTTCGTTCTCAATCTCCCACTACCAAATCCTGAAAGAGCTGAGGTAGCAGAATGTAGTCCAGAGAACGGAATGCGTTGTGTCGTAGTTTACAGCTTGGCTGCGATATTTACACCTTTCAGTCCAACACATTCGACCTCAGCAAGCCTTTTTTGAGTACCGGATTAGCATTCCCTCTTCGATCCTTAGCCAGTCTGCCCTGCTGCAGCCTGTTATCCAGGATCACCGCGTGGAGGTGTAGAAGGGTCTTGGCAGCTCTAGTTCGCTGGCCCTGACGCTAGCAGTCAGCTATGAGTCGCTGACCACTGCAGCTCATGCACTGCTCAGCATCTTGATCCCTGCTGCAGGTCTGAATATCAACATGAAGAAAACCAAGCTCTTTCAAATTACCTCATTCTGGAAGAAGAGCTGCTGAATGAGGTGGATGCCTTTACTTATTTGGTCAGAACTGACACGACAGGGGACACAGATGCAGATGTAAGAATCAGAATTGGAAAGGCAAGACTGACATCTCTGACACTAAGCAACATATAGAAATCCAGAGAAATCCAGATTCATACCAGTTATAATATATTCAATGCTAGCGTCAAGTCGCTGCTGCTTTATGGAGTTGACACATAGACAATGATCAAGGTGGTACAACAGTTGAAACATAGACAATGATCACGGTGGTACAACAGTTGAAACATAGACAATGATCAAGGTGGTACAACAGTTGAAACATAGACAATGATCAAGGTGGTACAACAGTTGAAACATAGACAATGATCAAGGTGGTACAACAGTTGAAACATAGACAATGATCAAGGTGGTACAACAGTTGAAACATAGACAATGATCAAGGTGGTACAACAGTTGAAACATAGACAATGATCAAGGTGGTACAACAGTTGAAACATAGACAATGATCAAGGTGGTACAACAGTTGAAACATAGACAATGATCAAGGTGGTACAACAGAAACTCCAGTCCTTTTTTAACAGATGCCTAGGAAGGATAAATGAGTATAAATTGGCAGGATGTGGTGAGAAATGAAGACTTGTGGGAAAAAAGCCACAACAAATTAACCATTACCCCACCGCAGCCACAAAATTGCAACGGATCAAATTTGCGTGAGTTTCCACCGTCGCGATACGGCGACAGCCCCAGGGTCATTGGTTTACTTATATAAACTACCGGGTTAATGCCACAGAAATAGCTGAACATACTGCTCATTCTATTGTATAGAGTTCCGACTTCCGTTCTGTACAGTTCAATAAAAACAATGGCGATTTTGAAATTTGTTTTAGACTTTTGGAAAGGATTTCTTCTGGTTTTCACTTGGATTTGAAGATTCATCCATTATTGAGAATGGGGAAGTTAAGTTTCTGCAACTGATTTTCCTGAGGCAGATCTATTTAGTTTGTTTATGTAAATACAATAATTATGTTTATAGTCGAAAGTAACAGATATGGCCATTGATAATTCGTGTTTGGCGAATTTTTTTCTCTCTCCCAACCAAGGGATGTAAAAAATCTATATATTTGTGCTATTTTTCAACACTATTACCTTCATCTTCTTGTATCTCAGAAACTAACACAGACACACAATAGAAACAATAACACTAACAAGTTCTTTACTAATATGTCTCTACACCAAAACAAAATCATATATATTTCTTTTAAACAAGTTAATCTTTCAAAGTCAACAACCATGATGTAACATGAGGCACTGAAAAATAATGTGGCTACAGGAAAATGATGTAATTTTTTTGTGAGGTGTCGTTGTTGTTGCTTGCGATTGCCCACAATGAGTAGGTTACTCTTTTGTGCGCCCTGAATAGAACGTTAAGTGACGGGTTGAGTTAGCATTCCTCCCACCCCGAGCATGCTAGTGAAGGTGCACCTGGGTCTTCTAGGTGATTGTACTATGCTTGGCTTCATCTGCATGTCGCTCACTACTACGGGGATCACATTGATCCCTCACCTCGTTAGCCAGGCTGCTATGAAAACAGCCTGTTTCCAGGAAGGGCTGCGAGGAAGCCGAGGTGAGAGTCTTGGCCAGTATATTTTGCCTGACTCAGACTAACATGATCAGTATATTTTGCCTGACTCAGACTAACATGATCAGTATATTTTGCCTGACTCAGACTAACATGATCAGTATATTTTGCCTGACTCAGACTAACATGATCAGTATATTTTGCCCGACTCAGACTAACATGATCAGTATATTTTGCCTGACTCAGACTAACATGATCAGTATATTTTGCCTGACTCAGACTAACATGATCAGTATATTTTGCCTGACTCAGACTAACATGATCAGTATATTTTGCCTGACTCAGACTAACATGATCAGTATATTTTGCCTGACTCAGATTAACATGATCAGTATATTTTGCCTGACTCAGACTAACATGATCAGTATATTTTGCCTGACTCAGACTAACATGATCAGTATATTTTGCCTGACTCAGATTAACATGACCAGTATATTTTGCCTGACTCAGACTAACATGATCAGTATATTTTGCCTGACCAAACGTTAGTCTTCCTCCCCATGAGGTGACGTAAAGATTAAGAGAAGAAATTGAATATGAATAGGACACATTGAGGAATGCACCGTTCGACATGCCTAGGCAGGCTATCACATGAAATCTTCATGGGAAGAGAAAGATAAGAAGACCTAAACCTACCCAGAGAAGAGAATGTGAGAAGGAACTATGATTAAATGCCTAAAGGTGAGGGCTCGACTTCATCGCCTCGGGTTTCCCCATATGGCTCGGTCTCTCTCAGCAGAAAGGTCCCATCTGCCGAGAACATTGCACAAAGTACGAACTCCATAGCTCCAGCGATGAACCCAGGGATTTCTGGAAAAATTTACTTCATGAACTGACCGCCGCGGCTCGAATTTGAACCCCGACCGCCTGAACACAAGATGACACGACCCCCCCCCCCCCCCCCCCCCCCCCGCCTACAGACTAAAAAAATTTTTTTTAACGGAGTCTTTCCTGGCAGCCATTTAAAAAAATGCTGAATATGTCACCATCTACACACGATATTTTGCCGGTTTAAGTATTGTGTGTTAGATTACAAATGGCTTTAGAACAATTTTAATTTTGTATACGCCGTTTGGAGCAAGCCGACTTTTTGTGAAAGGTGAAGTAGGTTATTGGGAAAGATCTTTATTGAGTAGATCTGTTTATTTTGTTTGTTTAGATGAAAGAACTACGTTTAAATTGGAAACTAACAGTTGTGTCGATATTGTAAACACAGTATCGATACGTTGTTGTGGTTTCCATGGTTTCCTATCAGAGCGACTAGGCCTAGCGGTCGCGTCCAAATTTTTTCAGAGATTTCCATAAATTTTCAACTTCAACTTTATGTATCTCAGACACTAACAAACACACAACAAAAACAATAACACCCACAAGTTCTTTATTCAGTTGTGTCTCTACACACACAATAAAATCATATTTATTGACAAACAAACAGAATAGTTACAAATTCTGAAAGTCGACTACCACAGCGAGAAATTCAGTTAATTAATTAGGTTAAATATTTTTCATAAAAATGGTTGCGTGCTAAAGGTTAAAGACTAAATGGTTACACAGGGGACGGCGTGGCCTAGTGGTTAAGTGGCACGGCTCACAACCAGAAGGTGCTGGGTTCGTTCCCCATCACAGCACCGGCCGTTACCCCGGGGAAGCAAACCCTTAGAAAATGCAGGAGGAAGCAGACCCTTACATAAAATGCATGCTGAAGTCGGATGCACTGGGCCAACAGGCGCAAAATAAAAACCACAGTGCAACACACACCCGCCTCGAGGAATAGAGAAATAAGGCGAATGCAAAAAAAAAAAAAAAAAAAAAATTGTTACACCTGGTGAGAGACAGAAAGAGTAGCCCAGGACCATGTATAGAATGATTGACTAGATGAAAAAAATAACCAAATATTTATTAATGAAAAAAATAACCAAATATTTATTACAAAACACATAGCCAAACCTTTAAACTTGTCTCTCCATCCAAATTAGCTGTAGTAACAGAACATTGTCCTAGTGGGTCTTCAGATGACAGCATTACAAGATCACAAGGAAACTCTTCATTTTTTTGTACTTTCACGATGTCACCTACCTGCAGACATCAAGAAACAAATTAATGAGGATGATAATAAAGAAAATTACCACCACCAGAATGGAAATGTAAACAAATCACACCAAAAAATCAAACGAAAAGAACAGTGCAAATGCAGTGAGCAGGAATTAAATCATCATCATCATCATGTCCTTTATAGAACATCGCTCCCAGCACAGTCTGTCTGAAAGAAAATCTATCCCTTGCCAAAACTCCAGCCTCCGCCAGTCATTCCTGGATATCATGGTGCCATCGTCTTAGGTATGGTGCCAGGAATTAAATAGATGGGCTAAAATTTGCTGCATCGGAGATGAGCAGAAGCTGCGAATCGCATCAAATCAACTCAGTAATTCTCTAATGTATTATAGGTATATCAGAAAAGTAAATAGCATTGTCCTTTGCAGAACTTACAACCCTTACGACTGTCAACCTATTTGGTTGTTATAAGTTTCATGACAGGTGTGCAAGTGGGTTGCCATTACTTCCTGTACATGGAGAAGCGACTATACCAAGGAAAAAAAAACCTGCCCAAACTGGGCACAGTGGTTATTTCTACCCCCTGCATTGGGATTATGAAAATTAGTTTAACCCCTAGGTCACGCTGCCTTCTAAGATGGCGGCAGTGTAACCACATCAAAATACGAGAGAAAAAATACAGACAGCTACAAAGACACATTCTGTTTTGAAATTATTAGATAGATAAGCAAATATGGTGTGTGTATGTTACAAGTCAGACAGGCTGGCTGAGTGTACAGGAGGAGTGTAATTCATTCGAACATGTTTCAATAAGTGCAATCTATTTTTATCTGTGTAAACACTTCTAAGAATTAGTACATAATAAAAGAAGTTATTCCCACATGTATGTAGATATGCGATATCTGAGAATGTTAGGTAAATAGATGCTATATTCTACTTCTTCTGCGTTCGTCATGAAAAGGACACTGGGGCACTGTGTCATAGTTTTAAGTGAGGCTGCGATATCTGCGCCTTTTTGCCAACACGTCAGAGGCGGAAGAGGACCATGTCAGCTCTGGTCCGCTGAACCTGATGCAAGAAGCCAGCTGTGAGTCCATGGCTACACAGATCGGGATTTACATTAATAACGGTGCTATAGAAAGAGATTTTTATAAATAAGAAACATTACAGATAAAAAAGATTCAAAATAAAAGAAACTGCTACACAGATCGGGATTTAAAGTAACAATGACCACACAGAACATGCAGGTCAGAAGATGACTTATCCCCATGACATCTGGTTCTTGACTATCCTGATGAGTCATTCTGTCCAGCACACACTATCGTCCAACTCTTTTTTTTCAACATTCTCACTATTACTGGGTTCTCTTTCATGCATCATCATCATCATCTGGTTGATCAGTCTGGGGACTGGTTGTAAGGTTTTCTGAGTATGTCTCTCCATTTGACATTAACCTCTGTAGTTCTCTTCATTGCAGCATAAGTTCGCACTTAAATGTCCCTGCATGCCTGAGATGTAAAGGTGAGTTTTGGTCGCCACGGTCCTCTCTTTCTTTGAATTTTGCCCTTTAGTATCTTCTGTAGAAGACTTTTATGTATCATATTGTGACCCAGCCAACTCGAACGACATTTTTGTATCAGATGCAATATTTGTTTTTGTGCGCCCACATCATTGAGTACATTGTCATTGGATCTTCTTTATTTCCAACTCACTCTTTCCATTCTACGGTAGAACCACATTTCAAACGCTTCCAAGCTTTTTTTGTCTTTCTTTGCTGAAGTCCATATTTTTAGTGCAATTAGCCATATATAGGTGGCGATTATGCTTTTACTGTTCTATCCTGATATTCTTTGAGGTTAACAATTTCTGTTTTTCTCTGAAGCCCTGTTCTGCCATTGGAATCCTTGTCTTAATTTCTGTCTCATTGCTGGCATCTTCTGGTATGGTTTGTTTCAAATATGTAAACTTCTATACTTGTTCGATTATTTCTACATTGATGGATATATTTATTTGCCTACATTGCTTGTTTATTTTCATGCCAACCTCTTTGGCAGTGCTATTAATTTTATCAAGCAGCATTTGCAACATTGCTACTGACCCTCACACTATTGCTTGGTCATCTATCTTTCCTGATTCTGGACAAGACAATAATTGGGTGAAGACTTGTTTTTCCCCCAGACAATGACGGATGTTAAACATATTACACCACAAATGGAATCAATGAGTGTTGATCAGGTTTGGTTACTAAATCCATGCATGCCTGCTGTCTGCTCATTCACTGTGCTGTATTTTTGGCCCCTGTAAGTAAGATTTGACCAGAAAGCCTTAACTGGCTGCACAACTACCTTGTTTCCAGGAGGACTCTTTGTGTGATGGAGATGAGAATAGTATCACTGCAAAAAATGGGGTTGTGTTGTTATAGGTCACCAACAGCGTGGTCTAACACTTTGAGGGTAGAAGACACTTCAATTCAAGAATTTGATAGCCACACCATTCACACATGACAAGAGCCTGCTGAGTGTGGAGTAGTCTTCTAGGATCAAAAGAAGGTTCTAGCAAATATACTGTTAGTCAGGATCAGGTGAAACATACTGATAAAACTATTTTAGTCAGGGTCAGGTGAAACATACTGATCAGACTATGTTAGTCAGGGTAAGGTGAAACATACTGATCCGACTATGTTAGTCAGTGTAAGGTGAAACATACTGATACGACAATGTTAGTCAGGGCCAGGTGAAACATTCTGATCCAACTATGTTAATCAGGGCCAGGTGAAACATACTGATCCGACTATGTTAGTTAGGGTCAGTTGAAACATACTGATCAGACTATTTTAGTCAGGATCAGGTGAAACATACTGATCAGACTATGTTAGTCAGGGTCAGGTGAAACATACTGATCAGACTATGTTATTCAGAGTCAGGTGAACATACTGACCAACACCCCACTTCGCTTCCAATATAGTTCTCCCTGAAAACAGGCTGTTTCACGGCAATCTGATAATGAGGTGGGGATCAACGTGATTCCCCGTAGTAGTGAGCGACATGCAGATGGAGCCAAGCATAACACAACCGCTTGGGGCACCCCCATCGACCTGCTCAGAATGTGAGGAAAACTACTGCAACCTGACACTTAATCCTTTTTTTCACGACCTACAAATAAACAAATTCTACTCAACATCTGCATTCAACAGGAAGAAGAACCAGGGAGGGAAAGAAAGCCATGGGACCCCTAGCACTATTAACTAGAATCTGCAAAAACTAACCACTCAGGGAAGCTGATTAATAATAACCAGAAGAAGAAGATTGACACAGGTACCATATCAATTTTCCAAACACCCTGAACAACCAAATGATGTTTGTCCATCACATGTGATGAAGACCACTCTCTCTGTTCCGCCGTGTGGACAATGTTTTCCTTATGCTCTGTCCACTGAAATGAGTGACTTGCGCTGTGATTTTGGTTGAAGTGAGGAAGAAACTGGGCCATTTGTCAACCTTACTCTCTCATCCTGAGCTAACTTTGACCAGTGACAAGACATTTTCGGGATGACTGAATGCACATGATGCAGATTTCTCCTTAGGGTTTATTTCCGAAATCTTTCCTGTAAACAGGAATCCTGCAAGGCAGCGGTGGTGTGACATCCAATAGGTTGGGAATGTAGCATAACAGAAATAAATATCTATGCTCATAACAAATGGCACAGGACACTGTAAGCACCAAATAATGTTCCAGATATTCACAAAGTGTTGTCACAAAACAAAAAGTCAAAGCCACCCACATAGTGACAGACGCATTATGATTAATCCAGTTTACCTAAACACCCTGGGTCACTCTCAATTTGTTCTCTAGTGATTTTGTTAGTGTCCACATCTCAGCACCGTAGCACATTGCAGGGAGTACTGACTGCATTACAGTGGACAACTCTGAAATGGGACTAAAAACAAAACTTAGAATAGGCACCTGGAACGTCAGGAGCCTATACCAGGGCAAGTTATTCATGATCGGAAGAGAAATGAAGAGAACCAAGATAGAGATTCTTGGAGTCTCTGAGCATAGATGGGCCGGTCAAGGGCACTGTACCAGCTCCTCAGGAGAAACATTTATATACTCTGGGACGGACAAGGGTGGAAAAAGCGGGGTCGGCTTTATTCTGTCAAAGAAGACAGCACCTTCACTACTGGGTTACAATCCAGTCAACGACTGCATAATTGTAATCAGACTAAAGAAAAAGACTAGAAATTTAACAATAATTCAAGTGTTTAAAACCAACATCAGCAGTAGACGATTGTGAAATGGATGATTTCTATAACACCTTGCAAGAAGCGATGGAAAAAGTTAATAAAAGAGACATCTTGGTCATCATTGGCGATTTCAATTCGAAAGTCGGAAGGAAAGAGCCGAAGAGGAGATAAGTGTTCGAGGACCTTTTGGTTTGGGACACAGAAATGAGCGAGGAGAAAGACTGGTTGAATTCTGTCAGGAAAACAATTTCTCCATTGCCAACACCTTCTTCAAACAACATCCACGAAGACTGTACACGTGGACCTCCCCTGATGGCAACAGCAGAAACCAAATAGACTACATCCTAGTGCAACAAAGATGGAGATCAAATGTGCTGGCGACAAAAACACTGCCAGGAGCAGACTGCGATACAGACCACGAATTACTTTTTGCAGTTTTCCAAACAAGACTACGCAGGATCACCAAAGGTTGCCAGCCATTACGCTTCGATGTATCAGCAATACCTACTGAATACAACATCAAAGTAGAAAACAAATTTGAGGCCTTGCTTGCTGTACAGGAAGAGATGACATCTGAGGAGTTGACATCGTACACAAGGGATATTTTGATCTTGACAGCAAAAGAAATGATTCCAAAGATATTGCACAAGACACAGAGCTATATAACAGAGGAAACACAGAAACTCATTGCAGAAAGGCAACAATTAAAACAAATGGGTAGTAAGTGGACCAACACAGCATATAAAAACTGCGCAAGAAAAGTTAGAAGAAAAATAAGAAAAGATAAAAGAAGATACATAGTAGAAACATGCAAGGATATAGAAAACCTACAACAACAAGGCAAAGAAAGAGATGCATTCAAAGCAATAAGAACACTGACAAGGGAATTCCGTCTGGTTCCACATGTCATAAATGACGAAGAGGATAACACATTAACAGAAACCAAAGACATACTGAATAGATGGAGAGAGTACTGCAGAACCATGTATGGAGACAGCACAAAGCGCTCAGTTACAATCCTACCAAAGGATGAGAAAGAACCTGAACCAACATTGGAAGAAGTAAGCTCTGCAATTAAAAGCCCGAAAAAGGGAAAGTCCCCAAGATGCGATGATATCCCAGCAGAGCTAATACAAGCAGGAGGAGAGGCATGTGCTCGAGTCTATCACAAGCTGTGTAAACAGATATGGCACAGTGCAGAGTGGCCAGAAGCATGGAAGAAATCAATTTATATTCCCCTCCTCAAAAAAGGCAAACTGAAGCTGTGCACGAACTACCGAACTATCGCACTGATCAGCCATGCTAGCAAGATACTCTCGCGAATCCTATTAAGAAGGATAGAGAAAAGGTTTGAATCTGAAATTCACGTAGTCCAGGCAGGTTTTAGGAAAGACAGAGGGACCCGGGACCACATATTCAATTTAAGGAATATCTATGAAAAATGTAGAGAGTTTAATGTAGACCTGTACACATGTTTCATTGATTACACTAAGGCCTTCGACACGGTAAAACATCAAAATCTGTAGAGCATCATGAAGGAAATGGGGTTTCCTTTGCATATAGTCCATCTCATTGAAACATTATACCAAGATCAACAAGCCGATGTCCGAGTATCTGGGCAAACATCAGATTGGTTTGCAGTACAAAAGGGAGTCCGACAGGGATGTATCCTCTCACCTTATCTGTATTATAACAACATATATGCGGAATGTATAATGAGAAATGTACGAGAAGATGAGAACATTGAAAGTTTCGACCCATTTACGATTGGGGGGTACGAGATTCCAGAGTTATGATACGCAGATGACACAGTGATACTATCAAGAAGTTCGGAAGGGCTAGAGCAGCTACTTTCAGCTGTTAATGGACATAGTAAAGATCAAAATCTGTTCATAAACATAAACAAAACAAAGATAATGACCACCGATAAAAACACAATGTCAGCATAAATTTATAGTGGGTGGTGAGGAAATAGATCAGGTCACACATTTTGAATAACTGGGCTCCAGAATCAACAAAAATGGTGACTGCTCGAAAGAAATCAGAAGACTAGCTATGGTAATGCAGAGACTGAACAGCCTGAAGACATTATGGCAGGGCACCAACAAAATGACAAAAGTAAAAGTCTTGAGAGCCTGTGTTTTTCCTGTGGCAGCTTATGGCTGTGAAGCATGGACGATTACCAAAACTTCTAGACAAAGAATCGAATCCTTCGAGTCAAAATGTTACAGAAAGATCCTCAGAATACCCTGGACAGAGAAAAGAACAAATGTAGACATTCGGCCAGAGTTGAGCATAGAGGAGAACTGGTTTATCAATTCCATTTTGGCTAGAAAATGCAAATACTTTGGTCACATCAAGAGACACAACGGTCTTGAGAACACGGTGATGGAAAGTATGGTGCCAGGCAAAAGAGGAAGGGGTAGACCAAGAAGACGATGGCACCAAGATATCCAGGAGTGCCTGAGTATGACAGTGGCGGAAGCTGGTGTTTTGGCACGGGAACGAGTTTCTTTCAGACAGACTGTGATGGGAGCGACGTTCTACAAAGGACATGCTACATGATGATGACAGTGGAGTTGAAGATGGAGGCTCGTAGGTCCTGGTCATGGCAACCATCCAGGACTGTGTTAATAGACGAGAAGGCTGCCAAACTCGTCACATCTTGTCAGTTAAGGTTCCAGATTATTCTCCATATTGAGAAGGCGCCCAAAATATATGTACTCGTTGACATCCTCTAATCGTACCTCGCCAAGGAAGAAACTGTTCAAGATCAAGACCTAAAAACCCAAATGAGGCAGCAGAAGTAATCCAGCCTAATTGTGATGACATGCGCGAACCAAAGATAAATGTCACACAAATTTCATCAATGGCAAGGACGAATTAAAAACTAGTCGATCGTTGCTGGTAAACCATTGAGTAAACCTGAACAAGTGGATGCTCACTTTGATATCCATCGACCTGGCTTCCTGTTGTTCTCCATCTTTAATGATGATGGTCGGCCGCAGGTTGACGTCTTTGTCTGCCTTATGTCGTAGCCAGTCTTCATAGCCCTGATCAAGAAAACGAGCATAAAAATGAAGATTTCAATGTCACGAGGATGGCAGTGGTGAGAGAATGTCTGTTGTAGAATGACATTAATATCTTCTTACTTGGAATCCTGGTATTCAAACAGGCATGTTAATGCCTGTTGCCAGGTAGCTGAAGGGATTTGGATATACATAGTAGGTATCTTAAACATTCCTGTGTCATATTAGGCCCATGGAAAGGTAAACATTATTTGGATAGATTTTTAACTAGAATTTTTTACATTTTGTCTGGCAAGTGGCCATTATGCCTATTCTTTTAGATTTCTGACTACCCAGCGATCAGGGGAATTTTTACCAGAAGATCCACATGAAAAAAATCTTGGTCTTCACCATGATTCGAACCCGCGACCTCCGGCACCCGAGGTGGACACCTTACCAAGACCACTGTGCCCTTCTATTTCTTCTTTATCATTTGCTTTCAAATAAACACATCTATTCCCCTCAGACGTCTGATTAGTGCAGTGGTAGAGCACTTGCTTTTCAAGACAAAGGTGCAGGGTTCAACTCTCGCTACCTACATGATTCAGTCAACCCAGCTGTACATGGAGTACATTTGTAAATGGGCACCTGACCTGCAGTTAGGGAAAGAAAGGCAGCAAGGAAGAGAACTGGCCACCCCACCTAATACAAGCTGTGACTTTATACAATGAAGTCTCTAACACTTCATCCTCAATGGCAACTTCCGCTATAGGAATAATTTTGTATTTCCTTCGTAAGCTTGACAGTCGGTCTCAGACTGTTCTTGTCATCAGTCGGTCTCAGACTATTCTTGTCATCAGTCGGTCTCAGACTGTTCTTGTCATCAGTCGGTCTCAAGACTGTTCTTGTCATCAGTCGGTCTCAGACTTCTTATCATCAGTCGGTCTCAGACTGTTCTTGTCATCAGTCGGTCTCAAACTGTTCTTGTCATCAGTCGGTCTCAGACTGTTCTTGTCATCAGTCGGTCTCAGACTGTTCTTGTCATCAGTCGGTCTCAGACTGTTCTTGTCATCAGTCGGTCTCAGACTTCTTATCATCAGTCGGTCTCAGACTGTTCTTGTCATCAGTCGGTCTCAGACTTCTTATCATCAGTCGGTCTCAGACTGTTCTTGTCATCAGTCGGTCTCAAACTGTTCTTGTCATCAGTCGGTCTCAGACTGTTCTTGTCATCAGTCGGTCTCAGACTGTTCTTGTCATCAGTCGGTCTCAGACTGTTCTTGTCATCAGTCGGTCTCAGACTTCTTATCATCAGTCGGTCTCAGATTGTTCTTGTCATCGTACAAATATTCCTCCATCTAGATTATTCAACCCAAGAGACTAGGTTTTCAGACATCCTCCACCACTGTACTTCACCAAGTTTTACCCTCCCTCCCCATTCTTCTCTTCTTCTGTGGGTTCCAATACACTTCACATCTGGTTAAAGTGCTGCGACACATCTGTTCAACAAACCAAAGATATAGACTATCATTGTGTGTAATTCTGGTTGATAGAAACATTGGTAGTCATCTGCTGACACTAGGAGAGTTATCAGAGGCAACAAAAAAACGTGTCCAAGTAACTTCAGAACAAAAGCCTTTGAAACTGCAGCAGAAGGTCATCTTCATCTTCTTCAGTGTCAGCCCCGAAAAGAACGTTTGTGGTGTTGTGTTACAGTTTACAACTAGGCTGTGCTATCTGCACCTTTTGGCTTGATACATCCGATTTCAGCACAGCATTTTTGATCCCTAATCTCTTTTCTCGAGTAGTCCGCTGGAGTCTTTGTATATAGCAAAGACCAGAATAGCCCCACTTTTCCATACTGAGCATGTCATAAGAGGTGACTAACTGTGTGACACGGCATAATGCCGACCATGGTTAGGTGGTTTGTTTAGAGAAGCATATATGGCAACTAACAGGCCGCAGGTCTACTTTGCTCTAGTGTTTTTAGTCCATTAAGATGGACTCGCGCATCGGTTAACAACACCCTCCATGCACGTGTCCCAACACAGCAGTGAAACAAGCTGCTTCAGCCTAGCTGTCTAAGCAAGAAATCCTCCGCCCGGCTACATCCAGCTCACACCTGAGCTGGGACCTGCACAGGAACATAAGCCCCTGCAGAGTATAGGTCGACTAAGAATCTCTTAGCCAGGCTGCATGATTTCCACATCCTGTTAATGTCCATCTCCTCACCCGTATACAGCTCTTGATGAAAGTGATTTCTGTTATTAAGTTCTATGCTAGATTCTGTCTTCCATTCCTGGTCTTCTTCTTGTTTGCGAATGCCCACAATGAGTAGGTTACTCTTTTGTGCACAATGAAAGGGACGTTAAGTGGCAGGTTGCAGTAGCTTTCCTCACATCCCAAGCGTGCTGATGAAGGTGGACCGAGATCCTCAAGGCGGTTGTGTTATGCTTGGCTTTATCTGCGTGTCACTCACTACGACGGGGATCCTGTCAATCCCTCATCTCCTTAGCCAGGTTGCTATGAAAAACAGCCTGTTTCCAGGGAGGGCTACTAGGAAGCTGAGGTGAGGGTCTTGGCCTGTATGTTTTGCTTGACTCTGAGTAACATGTCTGATCAATATATTTTGACCAGACGTTAATCTTCCTGCCCTCCTGTGTGTTTTATCTTGTTCTCCTTGCTATCTCTACTGGGTGCTTTTTTAGTTTGAGTTGCAAGATGACCAGCAACATGTTATGGTTTAAGACTGCATCTGAACCTGGCTTTACTCTTACACCTTGTAGTGTACTTTTGAACTCAATATGAGTCAGAGAAGAAAGACCAAACTGACCTCGAGTCAAAGAAGGCCAAGCTCAACATGAGTCCAAGGAAGCAAACTCCCCATGAGTCCAACCAAGAAAGTAAAGTCCCCATAAGTCTGAAAAGGCCAAACTGACCATGGGTCAGTGATGGTCAAATTCACAATGAATCTAAGAAAGCAAGTTACCATTAGTCCGAATGGAGGTCGAAGAAGGCCAAACTTACCATGTGTCCAAATGAAGTCCAAGAAGGTCAAACTCACCATGAGTCAAATTGGAGTCCAAGAAGACCAAACTCACCATGAGTTCAATCGAAGTCCAAGAAGACAAAACTCACCATGAGACCAAATGGACTATGTGTCCAAATGGACTCCAAGAAGACCAAACTCACCATGAGTTCAATCGAAGTCCAAGAAGGCCAAACTCACCATGAATCCGAATGGAGAGTATGACTTTCTCATATGAAATGTCCTATATAGCTTCTGCTCTTTCTTCTTCAACTTTTTATTTCCCTTTCAAATAGCGTCCTCAATTAAACTGTAATCGCAGTTCCCCCTTCCTTTCTCTTTCTCTGTAATGTGTAAGCACATACTTGTGTGTAATCGCAGTTCCCCCTTCCTTTCTCTTTCTCTGTAATGTGTAAGCACATACTTGTGTGTAATCACAGTTCCCCCTTCCTTTCTCTTTCTCTGTGATGTGTAAGCACATACTTGTGTGTAATCGCAGTTCCCCCTTCCTTTCTCTTTCTCTGTAATGTGTAAGCACATACTTGTGTGTATGCATCAAGTACACATTCACTCATATGTACACAGACATCTCTCTTTCTCTGTAATGTGTAAGCACATACTTGTGTGTATGCATCAAGTACACATTCACTCATATGTACACAGACATCTCTCTTTCTCTGTAATGTGTAAGCACATACTTGTGTGTATGCATCAAGTACACATTCACTCATATGTACACAGACATCTCTCTTTCTCTGTAATGTGTAAGCACATACTTGTGTGTATGCATCAAGTACACATTCACTCATATGTACACAGACATCTCTCTTTCTCTGTAATGTGTAAGCACATACTTGTGTGTATGCATCAAGTACACATTCACTCATATGTACACAGACATCTCTCTTTCTCTGTAATGTGTAAGGACATACTTGTGTGTATGCATCAAGTACACATTCACTCATATGTACACAGACATCTCTCTTTCTCTGTAATGTGTAAGCACATACTTGTGTGTATGCATCAAGTACACATTCACTCATATGTACACAGACATCTCTCTTTCTCTGAAATGTGTAAGCACATACTTGTGTGTATGCATCAAGTACACATTCACTCATATGTACACAGACATCTCTCTTTCTTCTTCGTTTGTTCTCAATCTCGCACTACCAAGCCCTGAAAATGGCATCACAAGTAACAGGATGTTGTCCAGAGAGATGGAATGCGTTGTGTGGTAGTTTACAGCTTCAATGCGATATTTCCACCTTTCGGTCTGATACATCCGACTTCGGCAGTCATTGTTGAGTAACGGGTTAACCTTCCCTCTTCAGTCCCTTCTCCTTAGCCAGTCTGATCTGTTGCAGCCCGTTATCCTAGGATCACCGCGTGCAGCTGAAGAAGGGTCTTGGCAGCTCTGTTTTGTTGGCCCTGACGCTAGCAGTCAGCTATGTGCTGCTCAGCATCTCGATTCCACACATCTCTCCATGTCTGTCTCTGTGTACACATATTTATTTCTACATGTTACATGTATGAGTGTGTGCGCACATCTTTTCTCTCTTTCTCACATTAACATACGCATGCATCTGTCTACCTCTTACCTGCTTGATAGCTGTAACTGATATCACAAATGAAAGGGGCAGGATGCTTGTCAAGGGTGTGACTGGGGTGTCTATGACAAACTGTGTGAGATAAGAATTAGATAAATTAAGAGAACAATTTCGAACTAATATAAATATTTACAAATATTGTGAGGTCTACTGATAACTGTTCGTCATTGTCGATGACGGCCACCAACAACATCCTTGTTGTATGTGTCCTGTTTTGTGTTGTTTCTGCACTGGGTGTCATGTTTCGGCCCGGTGTTTGCTAGACCTCAAGTGGCTTATCAGTCCAATGCAAGCACGGAATGTTCTATTAATTGGTTTGCACCCAATGTTTTTTGCTGCAGGTGACGTTAGTTTCTCTACTTTTTCCTTCCGGTTCAGGTATCTGGTTTGGGCTGTCTGCATATGGTGACTCTCTCCTTCAGCAACGCCCACGTTTACTGCATTTCTCCAGTCCGCTATGTTTTCCACAATGCTCTCCCAGTTGGCTTCATCTATGTGACAGCATCTCAAAGTTTCCATCAGGCTGTCCTTAAATCACTTTTTTGGGCGACCTCCTTTTCGCCAGCCTTCCCTGAACTCACCGTACAGGAGTCTCTCGACAGTCTTGTGTCTGGCCTGCACACAAGGTGCTCAGCCCATCTCAGCTGTGCTGCCTGCAGCAATGCATGGATGATTGGCATGTCTGTTCTTTTCAGGACTTCAGTGTCAGGGACATGGTCTAGCCAACAGATGCGGAGTATGCGTCTCAAGCTGGTTGTGTGAATGTGAGGTGTACCATTTGTGTGAATACATACCAAGACATATAATAGGATGGTTCAGTGGTCATCTCATGAGAACAGCCTGATCAAATTCTACTACGCGCATATAACACAAGAAGATCTGCTTACAAGACAATATATAGACCATGTGGCAGATAAATAGATGGCATAACAGAAATAATACAACACAGGCTTACAATGACCGGTGTAACACACTTGACTAAACAAATGTGACTTCAGATCTCCACAATGCTCAATGGCACGAGGATAGAAAAAGCACAGATTTTATTTATATTTATCATCATTTTAACTCATCTATCAACTTATGTCGTTAGAATCATCATCATCATCAATGCCCATCACTCATACCTGGGGGAAGACCAAGATTCAGTATTGACAGTGGTCGGCCTGCAGTGAGAATCCCTGTCAATAGCAATCTTATCAAGCCCACCAATGACTTCATCTACCTGGGCCTCAGACTGACGCCTGACAGTGGTACAGAAATCACTCGGAGGATCGACCAAGCGGTATCATACATAAACTCTCTGCACAAAGTCTGGGCCCAGAAGATGTTCTTTCTGGAAACTAAGCGGGGCCTATATAGATCCTGAACCATTCCAGTCCCCTCTTACGGCTCTGAGACATGGACAGTCTAACAGGGAGACTGAAAAGGCTAGAGGTCTACCACATGCCCAACTAACATCGTATCTTTGAAGTTTACAAAAATATGGCCATCCCAAACTTCAAACGCAACATCATCAACCTCCTGAAAGGGGAAAACTGAGATGCTAGTCCAGTCAGGCACTGACCAGGACGTCGCATCAGGGTCAGGCACAATACACTGACCAAGACCATAATTTCTCATCCATATAGCGTTCCTTGGACATGGGCTGTTTTCAAGGCAGCCTGGATGACAAGATGTGGATCGATGTGATCCCTGTAGTAGTAAGTGCTCCACAAATGAAGAGAGGCATAGCATAACCACATGTAGGACCGTGGTCAAACTTCATCAGCATGCTCAGAATGTGAGGAAAGCTTCTACAACCCGCCACTTAACGTCCTTTCCAGGCCGCACAAAAGGGTAAACTTACTCATTGTGGATATTAAACAACAGCGTCCTGAAAAGGAAAGACCAAAGCACCATTTCCCGACTTCACACTCAACACATACAACTTAACAGTCACTTGAACAGAATCAAACTAGAACATACTTCAGAGTACCGGCTGTGTACGCATCCATATGAAACTGTTGAACATCCATCTTTTTGAATGTTCAACGCTTGCCAGTGTTAGGAAAGAGCTTCTTCGTCTGAGGTTAGAGAAATGGAACACTTTGTACGGAACTAAACAACAGCTCACAAACACTTGCACATACCACTATATGGCATTGGGTCAAAGGGCAGGAGCTAATAGCCCACTGGATCAATAACCAACCAGCCAACGACTGGTAAAGACATAGTCACTAACATTGAGGCCTCCTGACAAATAAATGTCAAAATAATTTCCTTAATGTTGGATCAGTGTCGCCCCTCTTTCTTCATGCATGTAGCCTGCCTCGCTCAGGATGTTTTGGCTTGACAGTCTCTACACCTGTTCCTAGAAATCAGAAACAGGAAAAAAGACTGCACTCTTAATGGAGTCATCCTGGGGCCACCTTGGCAACATTAGGCTGAGACATATCGCCTCCACACAATCTATCCTGCATTCTGCCTGGGACTCTGCCATCAATCAATGGTTTCAAGGATGGTGAACGTGATGAACACCTGTTACTCAGGTGGATAACTTGATCAACTGCACATTGTGTTACAACTGCAGTGGCAATCACCTTTTATTTCTCAGCCACATAAATTCTCCCTGGCAGACACCAACATTGTGTCGTTTATATCATGTAAAAAACAAAGTGAAAAAATAATCATAAATGGGTATGGTCAGAGCTGTAAAGATGAGTTTTTTTTCTTCATTTTCTCAATATAATTTATGACTTTTTAAGGTGTTTTGATTGTATTGGAGGAACTACCTTACTTAAAAGAACAATTTAAAGCTAATATATAAAGATTACACCTCACTGTATAAATGACAGGGTGTTTCTCAGTCAACACATCTGCAAATTGGTTCTCGATTGTATTCGTGTTGGGGAAGACAAAGTAGTTAAGAAGAATTGATTATATCTCATAAACCAGACTTGGACAGAACAAATTATGTATTAAAATGTAGTTTCTGACATACAGCATGTACTAAAATAATGTCTACACTATTTGAACGTTAATATCATAAAACCTATTAAAGATAACCTGTTTGGACTGTTTGTTTTTGGCGCTGTAATGGCTATGTGGAGTGTGTATGAGCGGCCAGTGTAGTCATTCTACTGTTTTTAGTTTCCAGGCAAAGGGCTTAAATGTACCAGACAAAATGGCGGAGGTAAACAAGTTTTTTGGTGTGCAAAGTAAGTGGATTTTAAAGTGTTTTTGGAAATGTGAGAATGTGATTGAGGTGCAAAGGCAATGTAGGACAGAATTCGATACTGTACCACCATCATGTGTAACAATTATGAGATTACGTTACACATTTGACAAACGAGGAGGAACGGTGTGGTTTGAGAGAGGAGGAACTGTGGTTTGAGAGAGAAGGAACTGTGGTTTGAGAGAGAAGGAACTGTGTGGTTTGAGAGAGGAGGAACTGTGTGGTTTGAGAGAGGAGGAACTGTGTGGTTTGAGAGAGAAGGAACTGTGTGTGATGTGAAGAAGGAACTGTGTGGTTTGAGAGAGGAGGAACTGCGTGGTTTGAGAGAGGAGGAACTGTGTGGTTTGAGAGAGAAGGAACTGTGTGGTTTGAGAGAGAAGGAACTGTGGTTTGAGAGAGAAGGAACTGTGTGGTTTGAGAGAGGAGGAACTGTGGTTTGAGAGAGAAGGAACTGTGGTTTGAGAGAGAAGGAACTGTGTGGTTTGAGAGAGGAGGACCTGTGTGGTTTGAGAGAGAAGGAACTGTGTGTGATGTGAAGAAGGAACTGTGTGGTTTGAGAGAGAAGGAACTGTGTGGTTTGAGAGAGAAGGAACTGTGTGGTTTGAGAGAGGAGGAACTGTGTGGTTTGAGAGAGAAGGAACTGTGTGGTTTGAGAGAGGAGGAACTGTGTGGTTTGAGAGAGGAGGAACTGTGTGGTTTGAGAGAGGAGGAACTGTGTGGTTTGAGAGAGGAGGAACTGTGTGGTTTGAGAGAGGAGGAACTGTGTGGTTTGAGAGAGGAGTAACTGTGTGGTTTGAGAGAGGAGGAACTGTGGGGTTTGAGAGAGGAGGAACTGTGTGGTTTGAGAGAGAAGGAACTGTGTGGTTTGAGAGAGGAGGAACTGTGGTTTGAGAGAGAAGGAACTGTGGTTTGAGAGAGAAGGAACTGTGTGGTTTGAGAGAGAAGGAACTGTGTGGTTTGAGAGAGGAGGAACTGTGTGGTTTGAGAGAGAAGGAACTGTGTGGTTTGAGAGAGGAGGAACTGTGTGGTTTGAGAGAGGAGGAACTGTGTGGTTTGAGAGAGAAGGAACTGTGTGTGATGTGAAGAAGGAACTATGTGGTTTGAGAGAGGAGGAACTGTGTGGTTTGAGAGAGAAGGAACTGTGTGGTTTGAGAGAGGAGGAACTGTGTGGTTTGAGAGAGAAGGAACTGTGTGGTTTGAGAGAGAAGGAACTGTGTGTGATGTGAAGAAGGAACTGTGTGGTTTGAGAGAGGAGGAACTGCGTGGTTTGAGAGAGGAGGAACTGTGTGGTTTGAGAGAGAAGGAACTGTGTGGTTTGAGAGAGAAGGAACTGTGGTTTGAGAGAGAAGGAACTGTGTGGTTTGAGAGAGGAGGAACTGTGGTTTGAGAGAGAAGGAACTGTGGTTTGAGAGAGAAGGAACTGTGTGGTTTGAGAGAGGAGGAACTGTGTGGTTTGAGAGAGAAGGAACTGTGTGTGATGTGAAGAAGGAACTGTGTGGTTTGAGAGAGAAGGAACTGTGTGGTTTGAGAGAGAAGGAACTGTGTGGTTTGAGAGAGGAGGAACTGTGTGGTTTGAGAGAGAAGGAACTGTGTGGTTTGAGAGAGGAGGAACTGTGTGGTTTGAGAGAGGAGGAACTGTGTGGTTTGAGAGAGGAGGAACTGTGTGGTTTGAGAGAGGAGGAACTGTGTGGTTTGAGAGAGGAGGAACTGTGTGGTTTGAGAGAGGAGGAACTGTGTGGTTTGAGAGAGGAGGAACTGTGGGGTTTGAGAGAGGAGGAACTGTGTGGTTTGAGAGAGAAGGAACTGTGTGGTTTGAGAGAGGAGGAACTGTGGTTTGAGAGAGAAGGAACTGTGGTTTGAGAGAGAAGGAACTGTGTGGTTTGAGAGAGAAGGAACTGTGTGGTTTGAGAGAGGAGGAACTGTGTGGTTTGAGAGAGAAGGAACTGTGTGGTTTGAGAGAGGAGGAACTGTGTGGTTTGAGAGAGGAGGAACTGTGTGGTTTGAGAGAGAAGGAACTGTGTGTGATGTGAAGAAGGAACTATGTGGTTTGAGAGAGGAGGAACTGTGTGGTTTGAGAGAGAAGGAACTGTGTGGTTTGAGAGAGGAGGAACTGTGTGGTTTGAGAGAGAAGGAACTGTGTGGTTTGAGAGAGAAGGAACTGTGTGTGATGTGAAGAAGGAACTGTGTGGTTTGAGAGAGAAGGAACTGTGTGGTTTGAGAGAGGAGGAACTGTGTGGTTTGAGAGAGAAGGAACTGTGTGGTTTGAGAGAGAAGGAACTGTGTGTGATGTGAAGAAGGAACTGTGTGGTTTGAGAGAGGAGGAACTGTGTGGTTTGAAAGAGAAGGAACTGTGTGGTTTGAGAGAGGAGGAACTTTGTGGTTTGAGAGAGAAGGAACTGTGTGGTTTGAAAGAGAAGGAACTGTGTGGTTTGAGAGAGGAGGAACTTTGTGGTTTGAGAGAGGAGGAACTGTGTGGTTTGAGAGAGAAGGAACTGTGTGGTTTGAGAGAGGAGGAACTGTGTGGTTTGAGAGAGAAGGAACTGTGTGGTTTGAGAGAGAAGGAACTGTGTGGTTTGAGAGAGAAGGAACTGTGTGGTTTGAGAGAGAAGGAACTGTGTGGTTTGAGAGAGAAGGAACTGTGTGGTTTGAGAGAGGAGGAACTTTGTGGTTTGAGAGAGGAGGAACTGTGTGGTTTGAGAGAGGAGGAACTGTGTGGTTTGAGAGAGGAGGAACTGTGTGGTTTGAGAGAAAAGGAACTGTGTGGTTTGAGAGAGAAGGAACTGTGTGGTTTGAGAGAGAAGGAACTGTGTGGTTTGAGAGAGAAGGAACTGTGTGGTTTGAGAGAGGAGGAACTGTGTGGTTTGAGAGAGGAGGAACTTTGTGGTTTGAGAGAGAAGGAACTGTGTGGTTTGAGAGAGAAGGAACTGTGTGGTTTGAGAGAGAAGGAACTGTGTGGTTTGAGAGAGAAGGAACTGTGTGGTTTGAGAGAGAAGGAACTGTGTGGTTTGATAGAGAAGGAACTATGTGTGATGTGAAGAAGGAACTGTGTGTGATGTGAAGAAGGAACTGTGTGGTTTGAGAGAGAAGGAACTGTGTGATTTGAGAGAGGAGGAACTGTGTGGTTTGAGAGAGAAGGAACTGTGTGGTTTGAGAGAGAAGGAACTGTGTGGTTTGAGAGAGGAGGAACTGTGTGGTTTGAGAGAGAAGGAACTGTGTGGTTTGAGAGAGAAGGAACTGTGTGGTTTGAGAGAGGAGGAACTGTGTGGTTTGAGAGAGGAGGAACTGTGTGGTTTGAGAGAGGAGGAACTGTGTGGTTTGAGAGAGGAGGAACTGTGTGGTTTGAGAGAGGAGGAACTGTGTGGTTTGAGAGAGGAAGAACTGTGTGGTTTGAGAGAGGAGGAACTGTGTGGTTTGAGAGAGAAGGAACTGTGTGGTTTGAGAGAGAAGGAACTGTGTGTAATGTGAAGAAGGAACTGTGTGGTTTGAGAGAGAAGGAACTGTGTGGTTTGAGAGAGGAGGAACTGTGTGGTTTGAGAGAGAAGGAACTGTGTGGTTTGAGAGAGAAGGAACTGTGTGGTTTGAGAGAGGAGGAACTGTGTGGTTTGAGAGAGAAGGAACTGTGTGGTTTGAGAGAGAAGGAACTGTGTGGTTTGAGAGAGGAGGAACTGTGTGCGATGTGAAGAAGGGACGGTGCGGAAGGAAGAGAACGAAAACAAACGAAAGAAGTGCGGAGGTGATGTCGCAGACTTTCACAAGATCCCCCAATTTAACACTGTTAGATAATCTGAAGAACATTGTGTACACCACAAAGCGACAGACACCTGATGCCATGAGAGACATAATTGCGACTGTCTGTGATAACATTCTGTGAAACTGTATCTGATGTGTGTCAATCTGTTCTACAGGCAATGTATTGCTGCCAATGGCGGCCATTTTGATCACCTTTAACTTTAAGATATTTGACATTTTTTTTAAAGTACCTGATTTCTGTTCGAGTTATTAACGTTCAAAAAGGAAAAGGATTATTTTGGGATACTCTGTATATTACTTCCAGAATATAATGGTAGGACATACAAATGGAAAAGTAGGTCCCATCTTGGAATCGAGGCCCCTCTGGAAGATATGTCAAGAGTCTAGATTTTTAAATGATTATTTTGTGTGCTGGTTGTTAATGTCACATCGTGCGAACAATTGGAAATTGGGCTGCACTGAATTATCATTGTCCTCAAGAGGTCATGACTCGGAAGAGGTGGGAATCTGTACTCTGAAAGATATTGCAGCTGGCAATGACATGTCAACAGCTATTCAGGGAAATAACACAAAAGCTGTGACCTTACACAGGGAAGTGTAAAATACTTCACAACTCTATGGCAGTAAATAGCCTTTGATTTTAAGAAAATGGTAGGATGATCATTATAATGTTGCATGTCCCATGAGGAACGTCACTGACATGAAAGTCCGTCTGAAAGAAACTCAATCTCTTGTCAAATCTCCAGCCTGCTCCAGAGTCATGTCCAAACATTCTATGACATACTGGTGACCATTGCCTTCTTGATCTGTCTCTCATGCCAGGCACAATACATTCCATTACCGTTTTCTCAAGACAGTTGGTTTCTTTTGATGTGGCCAAAGCATTTCATTTTCTGTTCATTGTGGAATTTATGAACCAGCTCTTCTCTATGCCCAACTCTTGTCAAATGTCTGGATTCTTCTTTTTATCAGTCCATGGCATTCTGAGGACTCTTCTATAAAATTCCAACTTGAAAGACTTAATCTCCTCCTTGAGGTTTGGGTAACTGGCCATGATTCGCAACCATATGCTAACACGGGAAAACCAGAGGTTCTCAAAATTGTCACTTCTGTTGGTTTGCCTCAGGTTATATAGCCTCTGCGTGGCCAACTTCCTTCTGATTTATTTTGAGCTGTAGCCATTGTTGTTAATACAGGATCCCAGATACACAAAGTTCATACTTGGAATCCTAGTATTCAAACAGGATGCTTCGACTTGATGTAGTAGGTATTTTTACAACTTCCTGCGGCTTACTAGGCCTGGGGGAAGATACAAATAATTTGGGTAGATTTTTAAAAAATTTAATTTTTGTCAGAGAAGTGGTTGTTACGCCTACTTTTTTCGATTTCTAACTGCCACCTGGAGAGAGATGGGCTCCGTCAGGTGTGCAGCGGGCCAAGACACACCGTTGTTGTATGGTAGCAGCTGGTACTACAAACTGCAATAACGATGCCTCAACGACCTTCTAGGTTATGAACTGATGATGATGAACTGCAAGGTATTTTTAACCTCGACACTGAACACGGGAGTATGGGAGAAAAAAATCACGGTCTCCACCGTGATTCAAACCCGCCAGCTCCGGCACTCGAGGCAGATATCTTACCTCGAGACCACTGAGCCCCCCCCCCCCCAGTTCGTGAACTGTTTGCACATCCCCAATTTTGAATTTATGTTGACTTGTTTTGTCAGTGAACATTTTCTTCGCTTTTGTTTATGTTTAAAAAGAGGTTTTGATCTTCGCTGCATCTACTCACGGCTGCAATTAGCTAGCAGGATGATTATGTTGTTGTTGTTGTTGTTTGCGAATGCCCACAATGAGTAGATTACTCTTTTGTGCGCTCTGAAAAGGACGTTAAGTGACGGGTTACAATAGCTTTCCTCCCATTCCAAGCGTGCTGATGAAGGTGGACCAGGGTTCTCCAGGCGGTTGTGCTATGCTTGGCTCCATCTGCGTGTCGCTCACTACTACGGGGATTACACCGATCCCTCACCTCGTTAATCAGGCTGTCATGAAAATAACCCGTTTCCAGGAAGTCGAGATGAGAGTCTTGGCCAGCATGTTTTGCCTGACACTGACTAACATGTCTAGTCAGAATATTTTGCTTGATCAGGATGATTAAGTTTAAATAATATAATATAAATGAACAGTTTAAAGAAACCTGCAAAAACTAGAGAAAATGAAATAAATGCCAGGCTAACAATTTGAAATATGCCTTGCACATTTTCATTTATAGAAGAGTCTGGCATGCTCACATCATATTTCTTACATTAATAGATTTACAAAATAATAAATTTAAATGTTAATCAATAATTTGAGATCTCATTTCTGTCACTCGCAGAAATAAAAATAAAAAATGGAACTACTATAACAATAAAAATGAAGAAACAAAAAAGAACTAATTGAACGAAAATTTGTTTTCAATTTATAAGTGAACTTCAACAACAACTACAAATTAATCCATAAAAACCTAATACTTTGTCGTTGTGGCCTTTGCGACCTAGCAACACCTGAAACAATGAAATTAAATGAGCAGGAATGTTGAAGCAAATGTACACTTCTTTATTTCACTGAAATATGACTTCTTATATATTCTTGGCATGATCTCAAACATTGGCATCAATGTCCCCTCATAAACTTGGTAGTTCATCGCAGGCTTCTCTCCTCCCCTACAGTTTATCCCTAAAAAAACATCACATATATTCTTAGTCGACCTGTTGTTCTACAGGGGCATAAGTCCCTGCGCAGGTCCCATCTCTGGTGTGAGCTAGCTGGATGTAGCCAGGAGTAGGATTTCTGGCTTAGCGGGCTAGGCTCGAGCAGCTTATTATTCCACTACGGAAGGTGGTTAACTGATGTGCAAGTCCATCATGATAGACTTAAACACTAGACCAAAGTAGACCCGCAGCCTGTTAGGCGGCATCTATGCTGCTCTTAACAAACCACCTAACCATGGTCAGTGTTATGTCATGTCACATAGTCGCCTCTTACGACATGCTCTCTGTGGGGCAGTGGTGCTATTCTTGACCTTGTCATACACATAGACCCTGGCATACCACTCTGGATACATATTTCCCCTCATAAACTTGACAGCCTATCTCAGACTTGCCCGTCGCCATACAGTTTACCCCTCAACAAACCAATTCTATTCCCCTCATAAACTTGACAGCCTATCTCAGACTTGCCCCTCGCCATACAGTTTACCCCTCAACAAACCAATTCTATTCCCCTCATAAACCTGACAGCCTATCTCAGATTTCTCCACTAACTCTACACTGTGTTCCATACCTAAGTTGGAGAAATCCATTATGTAACTTCAAATAAGAGTACATATATGTGTCTGATTTCTATGTGTCTGATTTCTATGAGTCTGATTTCTATGGGTCTGATTTCTATGCGTCTGATTTCTATGTGTCTGATTTCTATGGGTCTGATTTCTATGCGTCTGATTTCTAAGGGTCTGATTTCTATGGGTCTGATTTCTATGTGTCTGATTTCTATGGGTCTGATTTCTATGTGTCTGATTTCTATGGGTCTGATTTCTATGCGTCTGATTTCTATGTGTCTGATTTCTATGGGTCTGATTTCTATGTGTTTGATTTCTATGTGTCTGACATTGAAATTAAATAATCTAAACTTAGTATTAGTCTTTATTTCCTGATTTCTATAAATTATTTGTGGCTACCATATGTTGCTTGGAAAATTCAGGCAAGTGTTATATCATCTCGAATATCACCACTCCAGGATCCAAGTAAACAGATGGAGTGATCGGACCATAAACTGTTGGTTGCCTTAGAGCACATAGACAAGCAGAGTGACAAGACTACTAAACAATGGCTGCCACCAATGGCGAAAGCTAGCTTCAACAAGAAGTTAATGTCTGTCATTGCGTGAGATCCAGAAGCGTAACTCCAAATAGATAAGCAAGTCTTCTGACAAACACATACTTTTATGCAAGAAAGTGACTCTTCTCAGAATCCAAAATGATTACTTCAGATTCAAACATGTATCCAGCGGATAAACAATTTAACCCACAGATATGTGCCCTCAAGAGGAGCAGAAGGAGACACAGTAGAAAATGTTCTTAAAGTCTGCCAGTTCCATGAGATAGCTTCACTAGAACCAGCATGCAATGGATCCCAGAAGAAAGGAAAATAAGAGGTCGACCTAACGCAAATTGGTGAAGTACCACAGAACCCAAAATGAAAACCATGAACCATAGTTGGGGCATCATACAAAGATAGCAACAAACCAAACAAAGGGGAGTTTGTTGTCCCAAAAGATGTCACTAGGCATAAAGGTCAGTCATTGACTACTTTGTCAATCAATATTCTTCTCCTTCTGTATCTTTTAAAAAATATTATATCTACACATAAGTTCTCTGTAGAAAGGTTGCTTTGTGTGGAGATTATGACTCTGTGGGTCAGTGCTCAGTAAGCAATCAGCTAAGCATATAACAGTCTTGCAGGATATGTTCAGTTATCTATGCTGCTTGACCAAGAATTCAAAAAAAAGATACAATTATTATTTTTTGTTGTATACTGTAGTTAATTTCTCTAATTTTATAAATTGGTACACTCACTATCTTACACTTGTCCTAAAGCCCCATTCAAAAAAATTGTTTACCTGAATGCATGCAACACATAAGAAATAGAAGTTTGCAATTCGCTGTATCTGCTCAAACAAATTCTTTGGCAAAAATGTCAAAAGTGTGTACTGTAAAAGTAAGAAAAACAAAAGTCAATTCATTAGCACTCTAGAAGAAACATCAGGTAATGTCATGAAACAAATGAACCATTACTCATGTTGTTGTTGTTATCCCATAGCTGCTGAGTACGCCTGCTCTTGGCAATCCAATGCCATTCTTATTTTTATATATATATATACACACACACACACACACACAGGTCTTCTTCAGTTGTGTCACCGCTCCGTACAATGTGTTGGTAATTGTCAGCAGTGCTTGTAAGAATCTTTTCCTCATGCCAGCAAGCACATTGCACTCAATGAGTAGATGTCAAACTGTTTCATCAGGATGAGAGCAATGTCTGCCTGCACAAGGGCCGATGTTGGTGATTGCTGCGGTTCAAGTGACTATTGACTCTGGTATGTCCTGTACGGAACCGAAAGATGAGACTTTGATCTCTTCTATGTAGTTTATTTATGTCATCATTACTGTTTGGCTGTGACATTTCGCCGATTACACTGTGACCTATTGTTCCCATCGTCCACCTGTTGTTCCCATCGCCCACCTGTTGTTCCCATTGCCCACCTATTGTTCCCATCGCCCACCTGTTGTTCCCATCGCCCACCTATTGTTCCCATCGCCCACCTGTTGTTCCCATCGCCCACCTGTTGTTCCCATCGCCCACCTGTTGTTCCCATCGCCCACCTGTTGTTCCCATCACCCACCTGTTGTTCCCATCGCCCACCTGTTGTTCCCATCGCCCACCTGTTGTTCCCATCGCCCACCTATTGTTCCCATCGCCCACCTGTTGTTCCCATCGCCCACCTGTTGTTCCCATCGCCCACCTGTTGTTCCCATCGCCCACCTGTTGTTCCCATCGCCCACCTATTGTTCCCATCGCCCACCTGTTGTTCCCATCGCCCACCTGTTGTTCCCATCGCCCACCTGTTGTTCCCATCGCCCACCTGTTGTTCCCATCGCCCACCTGTTGTTCCCATCGCCCACCTGTTGTTCCCATCGCCCACCTGTTGTTCCCATCGCCCACCTGTTGTTCCCATCGCCCACCTGTTGTTCCCATCGCCCACCTGTTGTTCCCATCGCCCACCTGTTCATCCAGATCTCCTGAGTATTATTCTTTATAATTCGTTTTACTCATAACAAAGAACTAAATTACAGAATATGAAGAGAACAAACACATAAGGACATTTTAAAAAACCCAATTGAACTTCCTCATGGGGTGTCTTAAGTTTGATGAATGCTCTCTATCCCTTTTCCTGAAGTTCCCTTATTTTCCTCTCATTTTAAACCTTTTGGTTAGGATACAGTGTGGCCTAGTGGTTAAGTGGCATGGCTCACAACCGGAAGGTGCTGGGTTCGATCCTCATCATAGCACCGGCCGTTACCCTGGGGAAGCAAACCCTTAGAAAATGCAGGAGGAAACAGACCCTTACATAAAATGCATGCTGAAGTCGGATGCACTGGGCTGATAGGCGCAAAATAAAAACCACAGTGCAATGCACACCGCCTTGGGGATAAGAGAAATAAGGCGAACGCAAAAAAAAAAATTAAAAAACCTTATGGTTTTTGGTTTTTGTGTGTTTGCCAAATGACATTTAAAAAAAAACAAAAATACGCATCTACCAGTCCTGCGTGGTACCAGTATCGAACTTACGGCTCTGATACCTGCACAATACCGAAACATGACATATCGAGACTGGAGGCATTCCACATGTACAAGCAGACATCCAATGGCATGATTATATCCACAACATGGAGGTCTCTGCTAAAACAAGTCTCCACTCAATCTTAGAAACAATTGACGGCTGCCAAGTTTCTTTGTTTGGTCATGTTGTAGGCTGAACCAGGAAACCCCAGCCTACAAGATGCTACACAAGTCGCTCCTCAGCGCCAAAAGTCTTTCCCTGACCGGCTAGAGAAGCAGAAGAGGCCATCCCCCCAGCAGATAGCAACCTTCACTCCGCTCTGGACGAGGCCTGGAGTCATGCCGCGACAGTGGGTCGTGAATGTGGCTGATCTACGCAACAGGCCTCAGATGCCTAAAAGAACATTATTATATTTTTGTTGGCAAAAGTAGTTGTACTCAATAATTCATCAGTTTAGCAGTTTCATTAGAACTGAAGTTCCAATTTCTGAATCAAATTGCTAGAGCAAGATTATTTTAGTCTTCTTAGTTGGCCTGTACGTCTACAAGGGTGGTTGCCCATGTGCTGGTCCCAACTCTTGTGCGAGTTGGTGATAGCTGATAGGTGCATTTCTCTGCTAGCAGGCTATTTTGGAGCAGTAATAAGTTTTTTTGGTTTTGTGTGGATCCTAGTTGTTTCCAGTTGGTTCTGTCTCGGGCACAGGTTGTCCAGTGGATGGCCAACTTCTGTCTCGGGCACGGGTTATCCAGTGGATGGCTAACTTCTGTCTCAGGCACAGGTTGTCCAGTGGATGGCTAACTTCTGTTTCGAGCACGGGTTGTCCAGTGAATGGCTGACTTCTGTCCCGGGCATGGGTTGTCCAGTGGAAGGCTAACTTGTTTGTTTCAGGACCACCTGTGTTGTGCAGCTCGAACGAATCTTGCTACTCAGTGACAAATCTTCCAGGATGTCTTTTTTCGCTGTGTAGGTACCACAGAGTGGTTGCTGTGCTCCAGTGTTCTTCTTTCCTTCTCACTACAGTAGTCCAGCAGTTGTTGGCATACTGTAGCACATCATTGACATGTGAAAATGCTTGGATGATACTATAGGGAGGCTTATCTGACACTGTTGCCTGAGTGAGAGGCCCATGAGATGGCGCTCAAGAGAGGTATGTTGTATAATTAGCTGGTTCTCCATGGCTTTTGTCAGAGACCAGGTTTCACTTCCATACCATAGAGCTGGAAGGATCACTTAATCAAACAGGTCTGCTCATAGTCTGGTGTCTTTCATTGGCACCTAGCAATCTCAAGTCTCAGGTTATTTACTATGTTGAAGATACGGCCAATTAGATGTATTCGTCGAACCTCCTCTTGTGATGTTTAGAATTACAGGGTTGAGCTCTGCAGAGCAGTTGTGCATAACTTTAATTTTTTTCTATATTTATAGTGAGGCCTGCCTTCTTGCCTTCTAGCAATGCTAGCATCTGTATCCTTTTGGTGGGTGTCTCTGCGATGAGTGAAATATCGTCTGCAAGTCTTAAGGTGGTTGAGTAAGACGAGTGATTCGACCCTGAGCTACCTCTAGTTGTTTCAACTGGTCATCATGCCACTGGCCCAAGGTAGCTGGGGACCAGAGAGTGAGGTTGATGACCAGTGCAGCTTCTTCCTCAACATAATCCAAATACTGCCCAAGTTGCAATATCAAGACAAAGAAATCCGTCTAATGATGTCACCATCATTGCTTGCGATGGACAAACTATGTTTGAAATTATATTTGCACGTATCTATTTGTGTGTGGGTAAATGTATGCACATGTGTGTGGGCAAATGTATGCACATGTGTGCATGCATATATAAATGCATGTTATTCCTGTGCAATTATGTAAATTGGAGTTAACACTGAATCACAATATGCCTTTTATGTGTTCATGGTTCAATTTACATGGTATATTTGCCACGCCATCTGAGTCTATTCAACCACTAATCGGCTTGATCAATCTAGGTCAACTTTGCCATTGAGCGTTTCTACTTTTCTTTTACTTCACAGTTCACTAGGTCCCTGCTGAAGACGAATGTGTCAGATCGAAAGATGCAATTAACAGTCAAGCTGTAAAATACGACACAACGCATTCTGTTCTCCGGACTACATTCTGCTACTTGCAAAGCCCTTTTCAGGGCTTGGTAGCAGGAGTTTGAGAACGAACAAAGAAGAAGTTGCACAGGTCATAGTCAAGTTGTATTATTTGGGTGTATAAACCACAGATAAATTACCTTCATTTTGATTCACAGGTCATAAATAGCAGAGGTCTTAGATTAAGTGCATAGACCACAGAAAAGATGCCTCTATTTTGGTGCACATTCGACATGTCATTTGGTTGTGCATATAAGCTGCCCTCATTTGTTTGGTGGTGGGGGGCGCGTGTGGTGCTAGCGGCTGATAAGCTGCCTTCCATTTGGTACACACATTACATTTGTCTTCATGTTGGTGCAAATGCTTCGGATAAATTGTTTCAGTCAGTTAGGTGTACAGGCCACAGATAATAAGCTGCCTTCCATTTGGATTAGAGACCACAGATAAGATACATTCATTTTGGTACAAAAGCCACATATGCTGATCTCATTTCACATGCACATCGCAGATAAGATGTATTAATTTAAGTGCACTGGTCTTAAAAAAAAGATGTGAAAATTTTGGTGCAAAGGCCATTTATAAGCTGATTATTAATTTACATGCAATTATCCCAGATAAGATGCTTAAATTTAAGTGCACGTCACAGAAAAATTGTGTTAACAGGTGCACATTTCACAGATAACATGACCTTCCTTTATATGTAGACCACAGATTGAATGCCTTAATTTAGATGCACAAACCACAGGTAATCTTATCTTCTTTTGGATGCATAAACCATAGATAATCTTATCTTCATTTAGATACATAAACCGCAGGTAATCTTATCTTCCTTAAGATACATAAACCACAGGTAATCTTATCTTCTTTTAATTACATAAACCACAGATAATCTTATCTTCATTTAGATGCATAAAACACAGATAATCTTATCTTCCTTTAGATACATAAACCACAGATAATCTTATCTTAATTTAGATACATAAACCACAGATAATCTTATCTTAATTTAGATACATAAACCATAGATAATCTTATCTTAATTTAGATACATAAACCACAGATAATCTTATCTTCTTTTAGATGCATAAACCACAGATAATCTTATCTTCTTTTAGATACATAAACCACAGATAATCTTATCTTCTTTTAGATACATAAACCACAGATAATCTTATCTTCATTTAGATACATAAACCGCAGATAATCTTATCTTCATTTAGATACATAAACCGCAGATAATCTTATCTTCATTTAGATGCACAAACCACAGATAATCTTATCTTAATTTAGATACATAAATGATATTGCCATGTTATTTAAATATTCCCACTGGTAGACAATTACTTTAAATGAAATTATGGTGTTAGTTAAATGTTCACACAATTAGACAGTACCTTATAAGATTTTTTAAAAATATCATATAATTTGACCATAGATAGTTAAAAATTCATATAATTTGACCATTACTTAGATAAGATCACTGTACTATTTAAAAATTCATATAATTTGACAGTATCTTAGATGAGTTTAAAATTCCCATAATTTGACAATAACTAGGATGAGATCACTGTGTCATTTTTTAAATTTCAGACAACTTAACTATATCCGATGAGACTACTGTATTATTTTAAAATTCACACAAATGACCATACCTTAGATGAGATTAAAATTCACATAATTTAACAAATTCTTACATAAGTAAAATTCCCATAATTTTACCATATCTTAGAAGAATTTAAAATTCACACAATTTGACCATATCTTAGATGAGTGAAATTCACACAATTTGACCACATCTTAGATGAATTTAAAATTCACACAATTTGACCACATCTTAGATGAATTTAAAATTCACACAATTTGACCACATCTTAGATGAATTTAAAATTCACACAATTTGACCACATCTTAGATGAATTTAAAATTCACACAATTTGACCACATCTTAGATGAATTTAAAATTCACACAATTTGACCATATCTTAGATGAGTGAAATTCACACAATTTGACCACATCTTAGATGAATTTAAAATTCACACAATTTGACCACATCTTAGATGAATTTAAAATTCACACAATTTGACTATAAATTAGATGACTTGGCTTCTTTCGTTCTCAATCTCCTGATACCTAACCCTGACAAGCGCTTAATAAGCAGAATGTAGTCCAGAGAATGGAATGTGTTGTGTTATAGTTTACAGCTTGACTGCGATATATATCTTAGATGAGTTTAAAATTCACACAATTTTACCATCTCTTAAATAAGTAAAATTCACACAATTTTACCATCTCTTAAATAAGTAAAATTCACACAATTTTACCATCTCTTAAATAAGTAAAATTCACACAATTTTACCATCTCTTAAATAAGTAAAATTCACACAATTTTACCATCTCTTAAATAAGTAAAATTCACACAATTTTACCATCTCTTAAATAAGTAAAATTCACACAATTTTACCATCTCTTAAATGAGTAAAATTCACACAATTGGACCATAACTTAGATGACATCACTAGGTAATTTTTTTTTAATTTAAGATAATTTAACATTTTTGATGATCCTACTTTTATTTTAAAATTCACACAATTTGACCACATCATAGATGAGTTTAACATTCACACAATTTGACCACATCATAGATGAATTTAAAATTCACACAACTAGATCGTACCTTAGATGAGATTACCCTGTTGTCTGGATACTTAATGTCTTTCACATTTTTGCCAACTGGTGCATATGTCCTGCCCACATAGACCGTCCGGTTAGGATTAGTTGATTGTCTTGAAAATATTCTCTGAAAGTTTAGAAATGGTTGTTAAAACTCCGCTCTCTCCCGCAATATACACTTTGTGAAAGATGTGTTTCATCAGAATGGTGGACAATGAGGAATGAAAGCATGAACAGGCTACCATCTTTTCTCTCTTCTTGTCCTTTTTCACTCCAGCCACAACTATAGTTGGCCTCCTTCAGGAAGCCTGTGACAAGTATTTTACGCACTTTTGCCCTGGTGGTTTTCTAGCAAGTAGTTTACATGTGATTGCTTGCCCCATGCAGTACTTTCTTTAGTCACCTTTTAGGTCATTGATTGAGCTGTAGTGGTCCAGATCTGTGGAAGTTTCTTCTTCTTTGTTTCTCTTTATTCTTTGGTCTCCTTTCTTCTTCTCTGAAGTTTGTTCTGAAAAGGATATTGTGACGTCATAATGTCCAGTGAGGCTGCATTATCTGTGCCTGTTTGCCCAAAGCGTCAAGTAGCTTTTTTTGGATACAGAGCTTGCCTTCCCACTGCGATATCTATTCTCTTAGTTAGACTACACTAGTTGTAGCCTGTTTTTAGAGCCGCCGCATAGAGGCAGAATAGGGTTTTGGTCAGCTCTGGTTCGCTAACCCTGATGTAAGTAGTCAGCTTTGAGTTGATGACTGTCACCAGCTCATTCACTGTGCTGCAACTTTGGTACCTTATCCTTAACATATGAGATCACATCTAGACGAATAACATTACATGTTTAACTACGGAAACTGAGAAACTAGTCCAGTCAGGCACAAAATACTGACCAAGACGTCACATCAGGGTCAATACACTGACCAAGACCACAATTTCTCTTTCATGTAGCGTTTCCTGGAAACAGACTGTTTTCAAGGCAACCTGGCTGACGAGATGTGGATTGATGTGATCCCTATAGTATTGAGCGCCACACAGATGAAGCCAAGCATAGCACAACCGCCTGGAGGACCGTCATCCACCTTCATCAGCATGCTCGAGATGTGAAGAAAGCTACTACAACCCGCTACTTAACATCCTTTTCAGGGCGCAAAAAAGAGTAAACTTATTCATATTGGGCATTAAACAACAACAGACAACATCTTCATAATGGTTTAGAAGACTGCAATTCAAGATAGCTTCATAAAGTTCCCGGAATTAGTGGATTGAATAGAAATAAGTTACAAAAGAATTATCTACACTACATTTCCTTCAAAGTAGTTCCCTTTTGTAACTCCACACTTTTGCCAACGTGCTTACAGCTGCTGAAAACATTCATGGAGCCCATTCTTTGACGCCTCTCTCAGCTGCTGAAAACATTCATGGAGCCCATTCTTTGACCCCTCTCTCAGCTGCTGAAAACATTCATGGAGCCCATTCTTTGACACCTCTCTCAGCTGCTGAAAACATTCATGGAGCCCATTCTTTGACCCCTCTCTCAGCTGCTGAAAACATTCATGGAGCCCATTCTCTGACACCTCTCTCAGCTGCTGAAAACATTCATGGAGCCCATTCTTTGACCCCTCTCTCAGCGGTCTTGTCGCATTGGTGATAACGTCCTCAGCATCCTTGAATCTCTGTCCTTTCAGGGCCGATTTCAGTCAAGGAAACAATAAAAAATCTGCAGTTGCCAGGTCGGGAGAATATGGAGGATGTTCTAAGGTAATCACACTGTGAGGTACTGCTTCCCCATTAGGGATCGATGTGCTGGTGAATTGTCATGCAGCATAATCCAACTGTTTGTTCTCCATTTTTCTGGTCGTTTTTTTCTGATTAGATGACAGTGGATATCAACGTAGATTTCCTTGTTAACCGTTTGGCCTTCAGGAATGAAATCATGGTAGATAATAACATAGGATTTTTTTAAAAACTTCCAACATTACTTTTCCTTTGCTCTTATCTAAATGAAATTTCTGTGTCCAGGGAGATGCAGGAGATTTCCATTCAGAGGACTGACCTTTTGTCTGAGGAACGTACAAAAAAACACCAGGTCTCACCTCCTGTGATTATGCTGTTGAGAAAATTGTTATCTTGATCAGCCATTGTGATTAGATGTCCTGCCAGGATCAATCTCGTTTCTTTCTGTTCTGGAGATAACATTTTGGGAACCATGTGTTGACAAACATGGAGCATGTGCAGTTCATCGTGGAGAATACTGTGGCAGCTTCCAACTGATATTCCAACTTCTGGGGCTATTTTCTCGAAACTAAGTCTTCAGTCAGCACACACGTTTTGAACACACTCAATGTTTTCATTGTTGATAGAGGTTGACGGTCGTTTACCACGTGCATCATCATCGACACTAACACGACCTTCACGGAAACGCTTGTGCCACTCAAATACTTGCAATTTCTTCATTGCGGTATAACCATATGCTTTATTAAGCAACAGTTGTGTCTCTGAGGGTGACTTCTCAAGCAAAACACATAATTTGTACGTTGTTCAATCAAGGACATTTTCAACTTCAACAACACAATAAGCACAACATACAAACAAAATTATGTAACTTCTGTTCGAGAGTATATGTGAAGGTCACGTCTGCCCTATCATGTCGTCACGGTCACTAGCAACTTACAAATATATATTCTCCATTACATCATCTATCATTCAAACACGAGTCAACTATTCCGGGAACATTTTTAAGGTACCTCGTACAACCAGCTCCTTCTACCTTCACTTGATCTAAAAATACCTTTGCACATCCTTTGCACATCCAATCTTTTCTTGAATTACAAGGGCTAATAAGTCTTTACCCTGACCATGAAGGAGTAGGAGGATAAAGTTTAAATTTGGCACATTGTTTATTCCTTCTCAATGTAGCCACCACCTGAATTTATACATTTCTGCCATCTCTGCATGATCTTGAAAAGACCTTCAGAATAAAACAGCTTATTTTTCTAACTGAACCAGTTATCGCAAGTCAGTAAGACATCTTCATCCCTGTCAAAATGATTTCCTTTCAGCTGTTTTTCACGTTTTGTGAAAAGAAAAGTTTGATGGAGCTAAATCCAGAGAATATGGTGGGTGTGGAACAATTTCAATATTCAAATAGTTGATTGTTTGCAGCACATCTCTTGCTTTATGGGAGGGGTTGTTGTCTTGAAGCAAAGGCAGAATTTGAGTGCATGTTATCCCTCATTTTCTGGCCTTAGTCTTTCTTAGTTTGGTAAGGAGATCTGCATAATATTGCCCATTAACCATATTACCATGAGACAGATAATCTTTCAATATGACATCTTTGACGTCCCAAAAAAACAGTCAGCATCACTTTTCTTGCAGATTTCTGTGCTCTTGGCTTGACATGTGTTGGTGAGCCCGGGGTTTTCCACTGCATACTGGAAATTTTGGATTCTGGGTCATAATGGTGAACCCAAGTCTCATCTACTATCACCATGGTCAACAACATGTTTTTCGACAAACACATATTGAGCAACTGGCCACAGTAATCAACCCTCGTTTGTTTCTGTTCACATGTCAGTTGACGCGGGACCCAGCAGGCACACACTTTTTTCATGTTCAGTCTGTTGTGTAAAATTCTAAAAACTGTACTTTCATTCAGTTTTTGCTAACCTAGATATCTCTGTAATTGTCATTTTCCTATCCTGATCACTGATTTTCTTCACTCTTGCAGCATTTTCATCGCTGAACTCTGAGAATGGTCTTCCTGATCTTCGAAGATCAGCAACATGGGAACGGCTTCACTTAAACTGCCTACACCAGTTTTTTTACAGAAGCACACAAAGGACAGAATTCCTCAAATACTGGTTCCATCTCCCTGTGTATTTCTGTAGGTGTTTTTCCCTGCAACATCAAAAATTTTATCACAGTTCTGGCCTCTGATTTCTCCATTGTTCTGACAAACCGTTAGAGTAGCAGATCCAGTCAATAAGGTGTGTTGCGCCATGCACCATACAGGGTAAACCCGTTGAGCAGGGAAATTCATACTTCTCAAGTCCAGTACAAATTGAATGAGCTACATATGTGCAAATTTAAACTTTCTCGTAAAAGGCGTAAAACGCGTAAGGCGTTTAGCATTTATGTAGTACTTATCATATCAAAGATATCCTGATCACTCGAACCAAAATAAGATATGTGGCAGAGTCTAGGTTTATCTGAGTAGTTTACTTATCTAAAGAGTTACAACGTGTATCCACACCACAACACGACTTCACACAGTAAAACGCAGTAAACAATATCCTGAATGGAAACATAACATTATCATTTATTAACATGCATATCAACAAAACAAACACAGTACATCCAAACTAAATACTCATAATATAATATTTTTAACTACAATCTGAGGTTTTAAGCACTAGCTTTGATAATTCCTCCAAGGACATAATACCCAGATTCTTGCCGCTTATCTGCACACCCAACACACAATCACCAACTCGTACTCATGATCAGTTTACGTACTCAGTCGTTCTGTGCATTCACATATAATCAGATCACCTTCAACCAGGTGATCTGTACATTTACACACAATCAGTTCACGTATGCTCCGGCGGTCTGTGTATTCATATAACTTAACTTAACGTCTTTATACTGGTTTAGAAGACCCTGCAGAGTCTGTATACAACCAGTTACATTTACATCACCTTGCTCTAAAATCTATGCGCATCCAGTTTATTCTTAAACGCATTAACTGTCCCTGCCTCCTGTAATTAGATCATGTCACTTATAGTCGGATCACTTGTGATCACGTACTAAGTTGATCTGTGCATTCACATACAATCGGTTCACAAAGTGTCCTACACATACAACACACATTCAGATCTCTTACTGTTCACAGGGTGTCCAACATAAACACATATAGAGCAACTGGCCAAAACTCGAGATGCGTGCTGGTCCAGTCACCCTGCAAACTCACACACTCCTGACAGCCTCTCAATCACTCTCCTAGCCAATCTGTTTTAGTTCATCTGTGCAAAGTATTTTATAATCTCAGGTAACAACATGGCTATCCAATGGACTTCTATTGGTTGTCTGACTTAGCCATCCTCTACTTTGGAACTACCCCCAACTAATTGTTATTGAATGATAATCCCTATCACTCTAAATGTAGTAGCCAGTCGTGGCAGCATCTGACTGTTATCAACCTCCAACCCCCACCTCAGCTCCAACCCCCCCCCCCCCCCACCCCAGACAAATTCTTCCACCTAATCGCTTCGTTTCATTTGTCAAGACGGTGATTGACCTTGGTACGCATTCAGGCAACCTTTGTTCCCAGAGTCACCAGCCCACTTTCCCCTGCCCTAAACGCCCATCCTCCAGCTGGAACTGTCACACGGTCATTAATTCTCTTTTTCCCCCCAACTTTTTAAATACCTCCAAATTTGTTTTCTTCTCTTTCCATCATTAACTTCTCCGAAACCTCCTTCTGTTTTATTCTCTTTCCATCATTAACTTCTCCTAAATCTTCTCTTTTCTTCTATTCCCCCGAGATGTACCCCCATAATCTGTATATCCGTATCTCCAGAACGTAAATTCTCACAGCAAGAAAGGCAATGAAAAATGGAGCAAGACGAAAAGAACATATCCACACAAGAATAGCACCACTGCCTCAAAGAGAGCATGTCGTAAGAGGCGACTGTGTGACATCGGATAACACCGGCCATGGTTTGGTAGTTTGTTTAGAGCAGCATAGATGGTGCCTAACAGGCTGCGGATCTAGTGTTTGATTCTATTAAGATGGACTCACACATCAGTTAACCACCCTCTGTAAGCACTTGTCCCAACGCAGCGGAGTAATAAGCTGCTCGAGCCTAGCCCGCTAGACAGGAAACCCGTCTCCCGGTCACATCCAGCTCCTGCCAGAACTAGGACCTGCACAGGGGGATCTGCCCTTGTAGAAGTACAGGTCGACTAAGAACTAAGAACACACACGAAAGTAATAAGGGCTCTTACCCCAAGGCAGGACACAATCCCCTTACGAATACCAGCACTTCTGTTGAAGTTAATAATCGCTACCGTCTCCCCGAGTGGCACATTAGAGTAGTATATCCTTTCACTGTTTGTCCTGGACATGTCTTTCGGGTTATCCTGATAGCAGTTCGATAACGTTCAAGCAACGGTGTGCACCTTTCAACCACGGAAGTCTCTGTGGTTAAGGGACAGCGCGTACAGCATAACCAAATAGTCGGTACTCAGAATTCAGACTCCTGTGCAACGCTGAAAATCACTTCCACGTGGAAAAAAAAATAAGAAAACAAGGAGACTGTCTAGAAATTGTTGATTTAAAATTAACCCTGTTCCACTCTATCGTAAATGTAGGACTCTGGCATTACACTACAAACACCTGACTGTAGATGGTTGCCCCCACAGAGACCAGTCTATTTGTAACATATTACGTATCCAATTAACAAATGCTTAAGTCCCTTTGTGACAGACACGTGTCATGGGGTAATAGTATTCCTAATTAATGCATGATTCCCTCTGACTATGAAAGCAAATGACAGATAAAACACGACAAAACTACAACGTTGTTTTGACAGACAGCTCTTATGTCGGGACCAAGCTGGTGCCTTACTGGTTCATAGATATCATTGAACGTATTGTGACCAAATATGAGGGATGGAGGAGGAGAGAAATCATTACATGCTAAGCGTTTTATTTCTTTTGAGCCATACTATTTATCTCCCTGTCAGCCAAAATACAAATATAAGAGAAAACGGAAATTCTAACAAACAATAAGAGCGCACGGCAAGTCATCTAAACCCTAACAGAATAGACTCACGCACGAAATCAAATATAACATCTGGTTGACGTCTCCCAAAAAAAAACAACAACAAAAAAGATTTAGTCATAGACTGGATTGCCGCCCTTTGTGGGATTCTTGGAAGTGAGAAGGCAGATCAGGTTGCAGAAGCCGGAAGGAACGGAACGCAGACTCGCCATCCACAGAGCTACAAAGAAGCAAATACATTCATAAAACGATCCATGAGGTCAGAATGGAGACACCAGCACAAAGAATATGTCAGAAAATGACAGCATAGACAGACTTGGCAGAGATGGGCAGACAAAGATCGTCAGACTCAGAACGGGACATAGCAGTCTCCACAGAATGGGTCTCAGAGGCATCGCCACGTGCGATTGAGTTGCACCCAAGCAAACATCCGAATATTTCCTGCAGGACTGTCCTACCTATGCAGACCAAAGAGAGGCAGTCTGGCCTGGGGGAGCGACCATGCTGGAAAAGGTGTGGGGAACCGGCAAAGATCTGAAACGCGCAGTTTCCTTCGTGAACCTCGCAGGACTAGAAACATAGCATCAGTTGATCGAAGAAAATTTCCCTCCTAAAGTAAATACCCTCGTCCTGAGCTAATTGTTCAGGGACCTACCAGCAATAAGAACTAGAATCCCTAAGAAGGAATTACTCAGGGACCCATTAGCAATAATAACTATAATTCCCAAAAGCTATCACTAATGGACTCACTAGCAATAATAGCTAGAATCGCCAAGAACGAATTACTCAGGGACACACCAGAAATAATAGCTAGAATCCCCAAAAGCTATCGGTCAGGGACCCACCAGCAATAATAGCTAGAATCCCCAAAAGCTATCGGTCAGGGACCCACCAGCAATAATATCTAGAATCCCCAAAAGCTATCGGTCAGGGACCCACCAGCAATAATAGCTAGAATCCCCAAAAGCTATCGGTCAGGGACCCACCAACAATAATAGCTAGAATCCCCAAAAGCTATCGGTCAGGGACCCACCAACAATAATAGCTAGAATCCCCAAAAGCTATCGATCAGGGACCCACCAACAATAATAGCTAGAATCCCCAAAAGCTATCGGTCAGGGACCCACCAGCAATAATAGCTAGAATCCCCAAAAGCTATCGGTCAGGGACCCACCAGCAATAATAGCTAGAATCCCCAAAAGCTATCAGTCAGGGACCCACCAGCAATAATAGCTAGAATCCCTAAAAGCTATCGCTCAGGCAGACTGATAATAAATAATAGGGGCCAGCAGATATTAATCAAAAATGACAAAACATCAAGGCAACGCATGAAACCTATAATCTGGTATGGAGTGGAGTCAACAAAAGAACGAGTCAACAATTTGTAGGTTCTCTTGTACATCAAGAGAAAGCAAGATTTATTTTCTAAACAGAACACATCAGTGACAGACTAACACGTCAGTGACAGACTAACACATCAGTGAATCAGTCAAAGACTAACACATCAGTGAATCAGTCAAAGACTAACACATCAGTCAAAGATTAACACATCAGTGAATCAGTCAAAGACTAACACATCAGTGAATTAGTCAGACTAACACATTAGTCAAAGATTAACACATCAGTAAATCAGTCAGACTAACACATCAGTGAATCAGTCAAAGACTAACACATCAGTCAGACTAACACATCAGTGAAACTAACACATCAATGAATCAGTCAAAGACTAACACATCAGTCAAAGACTAATACATCAGTCAAAGACTACCTTATCAGTCAAAGACTAATACATCAGTCAAAGACTAACACATCAGTCAAAGACTAACACATCAGTCAAAGACTAACACATCAGTGAATCAGTCAATGACTTAAACATCAGTCAAAGACTAATACATCAGTCAAAGACTAACACATTACTCAAAGACTAACACATTACTCAAAGACTATTATATCAGTCAAAGACTACAACATCAGTCAATGACTAATACATCAGTCAAAGACTAACACATCAGTCAAAGACTAACACATTAGTCAAAGAATAACACGCCTTCAAATAGCCAAAAGTGAAGAAATAAAAACAATAATAATCCAAGTCTACGCCCCATGCAATGCGAGCCACAACATGGAAGACAGAATTGAATTCTTTGAGTGTCTTTCAGATGTTATTCTTCTTCGTCTTCTTCTTCTTCTTCTAATCGCATAATGGATCACAAGATCGTCATCAGGCGAGTTTACGCGATGAACTCGACCGTTGACTGCAGTTGCTCTTTAGCTCCATACAGTTTTAATTGTATTGTCGAATCATTCGACCAATGTATCTTCCTTAACTGACCACACAGAGGACAGTCCTGCAGAACATTCTCAGCAGTTTGTTCGCGTGTCCCACACGTACACAGCGGATGTTATCAATGGGCTCTATTCAATGAGAGAGATGATCTGATCATAAAGGAAGATTCTAAAGACAGAACAGGGGTAAGGTCAGGTCAGGTCATCCCGTAACTTCGTTGGGCCACACATGAAGACATTCTCACAACGCCACGCCACCCTTCTCTGTCAGTGGCCGCTGCCTGTGCCTCTTCTGGTCGGAGATTGGTCCATTCTTTTATGTTGTCCTACCACCTCTTTTTGGGCCGGCCTCTTCGCCGTCTGCCTTTCCGTGGAGGATCGTATTTGCAAGACCATTTCATCTCAATATGTGACCGTGCCAAGCGAGTTTCCTTCTTTTGAGTTGCCAAGGGGTCTTCAAAAGGCCCTATTGCTGTTGTAATTCTATCTCGTATTTCCTCATTTGTAACTCGATCTTTGTACGTGACGTATAAAAGTCTTCGAAAACATATCATCTCCAAGGCCTGTATCCTTCGCTGATGGTCAGCTGTAACTGTCCATGTCTCACAATAATATAAGAACATTGACAGGGCCAGTGTACGCATTAATCTGATTTTTGAAATCAGAAATTTGATTGTTAATTAATTTGATTTCTGAACAAGGGTAACAAGTAAATATATTTTTGTTGTAACTACGTTTTTCGGCACAAGCTTTTCGAGGATCCCTCACAATTTAAGAGAGATTAACAGGTCGTACTAGTAGAAGCTGTGTACGCAATTTCAGATCTCTGTGTTATCGGGAAGTTGGTTAAAGTAGAAGAAATAAAACTCCATACAAACGAACAAATGGGCATGTCTAGATAAGCAAAAAAGATCAATACATGAACATTGCTTACGAAGGCTCAGTTACATCTCATTGGAGTGGAATAGCAAGAAAAAAACTTATTAATGCATGCACTGGGCATGGTCCAGCACCAGAAAAGTCATTTCTAAATCATGGCACAGGCAGATCAACTCACAACAAATTGATTACATATTAACAGGACAACGACAAATAACAAATATAACAGGCTCTAGAATAATCCCTATTGTCCTAATAGTATCGCACCATCGACCAGCGGTAACGACACAAACAACTTGGCAGAGGAAAAGCAAGAAACGAGATAAGTCAATAATCGTCACAGATCTATTTTTTAAAAAAGAAGAAAGGAAAGATATTAAAAATGATATACCACGACAAAGAGTTTGAGACACTAAGTAGAGGAACTGAAGACATAAACAGCGAATGGACCATCTGTAAAGCAAACATGATGGATAAGCTTAACAAGAAATATGGTGGAAAAAACACTTAAGACAAAGCAAAGAAATAAAACAAAACTGATGGAATGGAAGTTCAGTACAGACTAGTAAGAAATTCTACAAAAGATTAATAACGTTCACGCGCAGGACGATATTATTGTTCCAATAATCACAAAATGACACAAAACTATGCAGTAGTGTCTCATTTAAAGCGGAAGTGGATATATTGATGTCGGATTTAGATCAAATTCGAGAATGGTCAGTAAGCTGGCAAATGGAGTTTAATGTAGATAAATGTACAGTCATCCACATGGGTAGATCCAATATGGAACATAATTACAGAATGGGAGAAAACAATATTAGAAAGATAGATAAGGAAAGGGACCTAGGGGTTATAATAGATCATACAGGAAAGGTGAGTGAGCAAGTTAAGGTAGCAGTGAAAAAGGCAAATGCAGTGTTAGGTACGATAACAAAAAATATTAAACATAGGAGCAAGGAAGTGATCGTCAATCTGTATAAAACTTTAGTTAGACCTAGATTGGAGTACTGTGTACAGGTGTGGAGTCCTTATCATAGAGGGGACATAAACATGCTAGAAAGAATACAAAAAAGAGCGACAAAGATGATAGTGGGATTCCAGAATTACAGTTATGAGGAACGACTCAGAAAAACCGGCCTACAGTGTCTCGAAGAGAGAAGAATTCGTGGTGACTTAATCCAGGTTTATAAGATGATCAGAGGAATCGATAAATTAGACTATAACAAGTTTTTTTTTAAATACAGCCACCTACAATAACAAGAGGGCATAGCTACAAGCTTACTAAAGAGAGGTCCAGGTTAGATATTAGGAAATATTTTTTAGTCAGAGAGTGGTGTCTGCTTGGAATGCATTGTCAGGGGAGGTAGTGGAGGCAGGGACAGTTAATGCATTTAAGAATAAACTGGATGCGCATAGCTTTTAGAGTAAGGTGATGTAAATGTAACTGGTTGTATACAGACTCTGCAGGGTCTTCTAAACCAGTATTAAGACGTTAAGTTAAAAAAAGTAAGAACTATGTCCTTTTCAGGACATCGTTTCTAACAACTGCCAGCCTATTTGGGTGCTATACGTTTCTTGGCATGTGTGTAGTACTTTAGAGGTTGTCATTACTTTCCGCACTGTGAGGAGCTTTCACACAAGGGAAAACAAAAACCCGTGCCTGCCAAACTGGCACAGAGGGATTCTTCTTTTCACAAATATGCCCCGCGGTCGTACACTTGTCAAACAACCAGGCGAGCGCATGAGTTGCAGTGGTCAACGACCCATGGCTGACTGCTAGCGTCAGGGCCAGCGAACCAGAGCTGCAAAGACCCTTCTACACCTCCACGCGGTGATCCTGGATAACAGGCTGCAGCAGGGAGGGCAGACTGGCTAAGGAGAAGGGATCAAAGAGGGAATGCTAACCCAGTACTAAAAAATGATTGCTGAAGTCGGATGTGTTGGACCGAAAGGTGCAAATATCGCAGTCAAACTGTAAACTACGACACAACGCATTCCGTTCTCTGGACTACATTCTGCTACTTAAGCCCTTTCGGTGTTTGGTAGCGGGAGATTGAGAACGAAGCCAAGCCAAGCCAAACAACCAGGCGAAAAACCAAATGAGAAATCAAAATGGCGAAAGAAATATGGGGAACAAATAATATTCAAATGCAATAATCGCCCTAGAGATTTCTGCAAAAACATCAAAGCAATGAGGAGATAAAATCTTCCTAAGTTATGTGTACCTTTCCCCGTGTGGTTTGTTAAGAGCAGCTATAGATGGCGCCTAACTAGCTGCGGGTCTACTTAGCTGTAGTGTTTGAGTCTAGATGTACTCGCACATAGGTTAATACAACTCTCCAAGAAACTGGTGGTATACAGACTCTGTAGAGTTTTCTAAACAAGTATTAAGACGTTAAGTAAAGTTAAGTTAAGTAAAGTTAAGAAAGAACGTCAATCACCGTCATCGTGTGACATATTCTTTCCATAACGTATTCTCAGTAACGACAGCTCTGAATGCATCTCTACAGCTTAGAATGAGTCGGCACACGTCAAACCTATTCATCCTCAGACTGTCCGTAATGCCATCTTCGCTGGCACTGACCTCTTCCTTTCAAAAGCCACGTCATCCATTATCACTCTCTTCATGTCGTTATCTCTTTACGTGACCTAAATGTCTGAGCTTTTTTCTTGCCAAGTTGTCTAGGGGCCAATTTGTAATATGCAGTGATTGCAAATTTCCGTGCCTTTTTTTTCTTTTCTGTCCATGATATTGTTAGCATCCTTCAGTAGCACTTCCTTTTTAAAAACTGATTTTAAAAAAAACTGATTTGTGTAATGTCCATGTCTCACAACTGTATGTCGTCACTGGGAAAAATCATGTCTTGATCAGTTGTTGTTGTTTACGAATGCCCACAACGAGTAGGTTACTCTTTTGTGAGCCCTGAAAAGGACGTTAAGTGGTGGGCTGTAGATTTCCTCACACCCCAAGCGTGAAGGTGGACCGGAGTCCTCTAGGCGAGCGGTTGTGCTATGCTTGGCTTCATCTGCGTATCACTTCACTACTACGGGGATCATGTTGATCCCTCACCATGTTTGCCAGGCTGCCATGAAAACAGCCCGTTTGCAGGGAGGGCTACCAGGAAGCCGAGGTGAGGGTCTTGGCCAGTATGTTTTGCCTGACCCTGACTAACATGTCTGATCAGTATATTTTGCCTGACCAGACGTTAGGCTTCCTCCCCGTCTTGACCAGTTGAATCTTTGTCTACTTGCATGTGACTCGCAATACATTAAAAAAATCTGTATTAGTTTGTGTTTAGCAATTGCAAGTCTTTGTTTGCTTTCAATTTCGTAGTTTCTAGGATTATTGATGGTAGACCCCTGATATTAAACATTCTTGACATATTCTTTCTGTACATTAACAATAGAGAATACTGATTTGCTCTTCACTTTGTCCGCTGTCAACATCTAGGTTTTCTTGATGTTCAAATTGTATTCTGCGCCTCGCTGTGTTTTGTTATTGATATAATTAGTTCTTCTAGCCCCACTTTGGTCGCCGATATGAGGACTGTGTCGTCAGCATATCTCATTTCTTGGATCTGATATCCTACTAATGACAGGGCGTTGCTACGGTAATCCTGCTAAACTCGAGAGGAACCGCAAGTCGCAGACACTTGGTTCACGTGCTTGGCTGATAAGCCATAGATGCGAGGCTACCATCTGAGGGATTACGGCCGAACGCCTCTAAGCCGGAATCCCGTCCAAAATCTCAGCACCACTGCGATGGGAGGCTACGATATGGTTAAGACCTGGGGCCCGACCCGGTCGAGCCGCAGAAAGAGTTATATGCCGTCCGCTGATCAAAGCGGGCGGGTAGCTGCCCGATATTCACCCGATACGGCGATGAGGTGTGAAACCACTAATAGAAGACTTAGTTCTCGGTCGGGGTGTCATAAGCAGTAGAGCAGCCACCTCACTGCGAACTGTTGAGACGCAACCCTTGATCATGAGATATGTCCGCACACCAGGCGAACAACATCTCCGTGCCATTACCAGGCCTGTCCCCTGGTTAAATGCACTCCTGCCTCGCTCTCTACCTCTGTCTGCTATCAGTCATCCCAATGGACGCAGAGGAGATGCAGGCCAGCGGAAATTGCACCTCTGCCCTATTGTGACAATCTCCCAGGTGGCGGGGAATGCCAGGCGTACCATCACTGCAGAGAAGCCGAGAAAATAAAGGGAGCAAAGAGATACCCAACTTACATGCACATGCTACGTTTCTGGCAGGACGTGACGATCCTGGGATCCAGACACACTGGACTGCCTCTCTTCCGGGATAGTACAAACCAGTACATAGTCCATATCATATATCATATCTCATATATCATCACTGCACCTTATAGACACGAGTGGTCAAGACTCGTTAGTCCTGTAAGATAACTTCCATAAGAGAGACAACTCTGATCACAAACAACTGCTGCCTTGCAGATAGGCTGGGGACAGCCAAAGGCTAAGGAGGGCATCCCTACAGAAATGCCTGTTGAAATCAGATGCACTGGGCCACATGCTTAACAAGTTACACAGTGCAACGTATATCGCTGTATGATGACTGTACAACCTAATAGAAAAAAGCGTGGCGCTCATCCTGTGGAGTCCCGCCAGGCAGTGAGAGTGCCGGGCCTCACGCCTCGAAGGGGCCCAACCATTGCTACTGGTGGTCAACCACCCATGTGCTGTGGAGTCGAGGCACATGGTGATGGGGCAAAAACTATTGACCAAAAACACAAGACCCTCAGAATACTACAGTGGAACGCGGAGGGAGTCATTAACAAAAAGCTCTCCCTAACATATCACTTGCATGAAGGTAAGATTGACGTGGCATGTATCCAAGAAACGCACCTCAACAACAACCACAAATTCTCAATCAGAGGATACCAGACCTTCCGTCTGGATAGAGAAGGTCACAAAGGAGGGGTTCTGATACTGACCCGAAACTGCATACCGAGTAGCGCGGTAGCTGTCAATCACACCGGACAAGCAGAAATTGTTGGAGTTGACATAATGACTCAAGAGACGAAGATCCGCATCTTCAACCTGTACGGACCACCAAACAAAGACCTGTCGCTCTCGAGTATGGAAGTCAAAGACTCCAACTGCATAGTAGTTGGAGACTTCAACAGTCACTCGGAGAGATGGGGATACATCAGAGGTGACGAAGTGGAAGATTGTGAGATAGATACAAATCTCTGCCTTATCAATAGGCCGGAGGATAGCCCAAGCTTCTATTCTAGAACATGGCATACCACCTCTACTCCAGACGGCCTTTTCCACGGTGGATATTCACCACAAAATAGACCGCCAGGTGCTAAACCAATTGGCAGGTAGCGACCACAGGCCAATTAGGCTAGAAGTTGATATGTAAGTAGGTCCACGGGAAATAAAACCGATCCCACGTTGGAATTACAAACGAGCCGACTGGGACAGATTTGCAATCCTGACAGATGGGCTGTGTGAAACCATCAACACACGGAATACCAATATGACGCCCATGGTGGAAAGCCTAAGCAAAGCAATAATGCAAGCTGCCACTGAAACCATTCCAAGAGGGGCATGGAAAAACTACAAGCCTTATTGGAATGATGAATGTCAGAAAGCGGAAGACAAAGTCTCAAATGCTAGGAACATGGCAGAAAGAGAGAACAATCTATGGAGGCAAATATCGCCCTCAAAGCCCCCAAGGCGAAATACAAATACACTCTAAACCAAATAACAAGATACAGCTGGAAAAACAAAACAGAAAGCCTCAATTTAGATAAAGGTGGGAACAAACTATGGAAGCATCAGAGCCATGAATGACGAAACTCCATCAAACAAACAAATTACCATCAAGCAGGGGGACAACATGCTCACTGGAAAAAAGGCAGCACACGCCTTTGTAGAACATTATGCCAGAGCTAACCACATCGATGTCCCTGTAGATAGGCATACAGACATTAGGGAAGAACAAAATGGGCACGACAACATCAATATGGCACCAGAAGAGCACATGATGGCAAAACTAACAATGAATGAAATGGAAGAGGCCATGAGAACTTTACAGAAAAAGAAATCACCCGGAAAAGATGGGGTAACAAACGAGATGCTGATGGGGCTGGGCCAAACAGCAAAGAGGAAGTTATTATCAGTCCTGAACCAAAGCTGGAAAAGGGGTATTGTACCTCAGGCATGGAAAGATGCAGTACTTGTACCAGTACCAAAGAAAGGAAAAGATAAAACAGATCCAAATGGATACAGGCTTATCAGTCTACTGAATTGTGTAGGCAAACTGATGGAACGTATGATAAACACCAGAATGATGTGGCATATGGAAGAAAAACACATACTAATTCCACAGCAAGCAGGCTTTAGACAGCACACATCCACTGAGGATCAGATCACCCTCATTGCCCAGGAAATAGAGGATGCCTACCAGGAGCAAAAAACACAGTAGCGGTCTGGGTGGATCTAGAGAAGGCATTTGACAAAGTCTGGAAAGAGGGACTTAAAGTCAAGCTACGAAGAAGTGAAGTTTGGTGGAAAATGTACAAATGGATCAGCCACTACCTCAAAAACAGAACGGCCAGAGTCCAAGTACAAGGGCAGATGAGCAAAAAAGGTGACACTTGAGCAGGGAGTACCCCAAGGGGGAGTACTGTCACCCACACTCTTCCTGGTGTATATAATTAACATAACAGAGAATATACCAAGAAGAGTCCACAGCTCAATGTTTGCAGACCAGATCGGCTATGTGAACCTCTGAAAAGAATCTCACCATAGCAAGTAATCGGATGCAGCAGGCCCTAACATCGCTGGAAGAGTGGGCGAACTCATGGCTGGTCTAAATAAATGAGGAAAAAACAACATGTACGATATTCTCGCTTTCAAACAAACCCCAAAACACCAAAATAAGTCTTAACGGCAAATACCTGCGGCCAAACGACAACCCAAACTACCTGGGAGTCACATTTGACCGGCGCATGACATGGAAAAGTCAGATCGAGAGAAACCGAATGAGAGCCAGAGAAAGAATGGCAATCATGAGGAAAGTTGCTGGCCCAAGCTGGGGAGCAGACGAAAGTATACTAAAGAAACTGTACACTGGAAGAGTGAGACCAGCTCTCGAGTATGGCATTGCGCTATGGACAACAGCAGCAAAGGCAAACTTCGATAAAATTAGCAAACTTCAAAACCAAGCCATGAGAGTTATAACAGGAGGCATGAAGTCAACGCCAATTGTAGAACTTGTAACTTGTATTTTGATTATAGTGAGGAGTAAGCTGCGCTGGTCATCAACCTCCCTCTCAGGTCCCGAACTATCTTGGGCCAGTGGCAAGACCTCAGTCAGGACAGCTGAAGGTAATTCAGGATGCCGGCACTCTGGTCCCACCTCTTTGAGACCAGGGGTCACTTGAATAATGCGGACCTCGAACCCACGCGTTTCTGTTCCATGGCTTTGAGAAGCGAGTGTCTTGCCTCTCGACCACAACGATCTATACTGAAAACGTCACAAATATTGTATAAACTGTATAAGTGGTGTAAGCGGTATAAACGGTATAAGTGGTGTAAGCGGTATAAACGGTATAAGTGGTATAAACGGTATAAGTGGTGTAAGCGGTATAAACGGTATAAACTGTATAAGTGGTATAAGCGGTACAAACGGTATAAGTGGCATAAGCGGTATAAACTATTTAAGTGGTATCAGGTCAGGTCAGGTCATCCCGTAACCGGTGAGGTCGTTGGAGCACACATGAAGACATCCTCATAACGCCACGCCACCCTTCTCTGTCAGATGCCGCTGCATGTGACTTTTCTGGTCGAAGATTGGTCCATTCTTTTATGTTGTCCTCCCATCTCTTTTTGGGACGGCCTCTTCGTCGTCTGCCATGCAACTTTCCATGGAGGATTGTATTTGTAAGACCATTTGATCTCAATATGTGACCGTACCAAGCGATTTTCCTTCTTTTGACAGTTGCCAAGAGGTCTTCAAAAGGCCCTATAACTGTAACTGTCCATGTCTCACAAGCATAGAGAAATATTGACAGGACCAGTGTACGCATTAAACTGATTTTCGTGCATAGTGTTAACCGTTTATCTTGCCAGATTTTGTTTATCCGTGCAAGCGCCGCTATTGTCTGTGCTATTATGGCCAACACCTCACATGTTGATCCTTCATTACTGACAATCGACCCAAGATATTTAAAACGGTCAACCACTTCGAGTTCCTGACCATTAGCTTTTATCCTGCTGTTGAAGTCCTTTGCGTTGTTGGTCATTAATTTTGTCTTTCCAGCGTTTATCTCCATACCCTAGTCAAGAGCTGTTTCATCGAGCCTTCTGACCCATTCCTGGAGTTCTGCTTCTGAACCCGCCAACCCGTCGGTATCATCTGCAAAACGAAGGTTGATAATCGTTCGGCCCCCTATCTTGACAGTACCAACGTGACCTCCAAGTGTCTCACTCATAATTCCCTCAAGGAATATATTGAAAAGAGTTGGAGAGAATGTACATCCCTGTCTCACACCAACTGATGTGCGAAACCAGTCCCCTCGCCCGCCTCCCGTTCACAAGAACTGCACTGGACGCCTTATCATACAGGTGTTCAAGGACCGTTATATTTCCGTTGATTTTATACATCCTCATGGTTACATATAGCGCTTTATGCCATACACTATCAAACGCCTTCTTAAAATCCACAAACACATGATACAGTGTTTGCTGCTGTTCTAGATATTTCTCGCTTAGCAGCCTTAAATTAAATATCTGTTCTGTAGTGCTTCTTCCCTGTCTGAACCCTGCTTGCTCCTCAGCAATGATGTTCTCTGCTTGGGGTTGCCATCTGGAGCGACAGGTAAATGATGATAAATACTGTAGCTAACTGTTTTTCTGTCCTGTTGTGCCATTAAGTAACGTATCGAGCTAAGACCAACTTTCTTAGGCCAAGTGTGTTGCGTATCACTGTATCCATTTTGAGTTGTGCTGATTTGTGGATAATAGTTTGTTGTCTCTTTGTACGACACTGTGGATAAGTTGCTCCATCTTACCACCTGCTATAGACAGAGCATCAGCTCTCTCATTCTCTGTGATTTCACAATGGGAGGGCAACCACTGAAGAGCAACTGTTGAGATTCTTTGGATTTTGTTGAGCTCTGATTTCCTGCAGCATTTGTTCAGCATTTGTTTTGTATTGCTTCTAGTAGTGATCTGCAATCTGTAAAGAGTACAATCTGAGTTGGCGGGTGTTTAACAAACATTTAGCGTAAAACTTACGTCACAAATCCTCCGACAAAAGCTTCTATCATTAAGCTGAGAGTAAGAGGAGCTCACTTTTCTTTTACGGGCCATGTCTGTTTGGTCACTTCTACTAGCTCATTGTTGAGCCTGCATTAGGTTGAATTCAGAAACATTCTGAATACCTGTGAATAAAAAAATAGATGAGTTTTAATAATATAACTTCATCATCTCGTTTATGATTGGTTATTGATCCAGCAGCTTGTAGGCTGCCATTTAGTGGTATCTGCAAGTGTTCGTGACCTCTTGTTTAGTTCAGTACAGAGAGTTCCATTTGCCACGCCTCGGAAGAAAAAGTTCTTTCCTAACACCGTCAAGCGCCTGACACTCAAAAAGCTGGTGTTCAACAATTTCATAGGGATGTGTGCACAGCCAGAGAGTATCTTGTGGTTGAATTCTATTCAAGTGACTTAAGTTGTATGTGTTGAGTGCAAAGTCAGAAAATGGTGCTTTGATCTCTCCTTTTCAGGAGGTTGATGTTGTCTTTGGGATTAGGGATGCCCATATGTTTGTAGATCTCTCTTCCAGTATTCCACATTGCCCATCTATTCAGCCAAGTATCCTTGTTTGCAGTCTTCATTAAATTGCTTTTTGTTTGCCTTTTATTATTCGTTTTTAATCTTAAAATGAACGTATTTTAAATACCAAAGGGGATCAAGATGCTGAGCAGCACATGAGCTGACTGCTAGCGTCAGGGCCAGCGAACCATAGCTACCAAGACCCTTCTACACCTCCACACAGTGATCCTGGATAACATGCTGCAGCAGGGCAGACTGGCTAAGGAGAAGGGATCGAGGAGGGAATGCTAACTCGGTACTCAAAAATGCTTGCTGAAGTCGGAGTGTTGGACCGAAAGGTGCAAATATCGCAGCCAAGCTGTAAACTATGACACAACGCATTACGTTCTCTGGACTACATTCTGCTACTTACCCTTTCAGGGTTTGGTAGTGAGAGATTGAGAACGAACGAAGAAGAAGAAGAAAAATACCAAAGAGTCTTCTCTTTCTTCTTCTCGTGATTCATGTTTTTGCCTGTCCCGTTTATATGTGGACCAGTTCCCTGGATAAAGGTTGCTGTAAAGAGTTCTTGAAGGCTTTCAAACAGCTTTGTGTTGAGATCAGTGGTCGGTACATCATTTGACTAACTATATAAGTCTTGCAGGATATGGTTTGATGTCTATGCTGCATGCTCGTGTAAATGACCATTCTTCTTCTTCGTTCTCAATCTCCCATTACCAAACCCTGAATGGACTTAAGTAGCAGGATGTAGTCCAGAGAACGGAATGCGTTGTGTTGTAGTTTACAGCTTGACTGCGATATTTGCACCTTTCGGTCCAACACATCCGACTTCAGCAAGCATTTTTTGAGTACCGGATTAGATCCCTTTTCCTTAGCCAGTCTGCCCTGCTGCAGCCTGTTATCCAGGATCACCGTGTGGAGATGTAGAAGGGTCTTGGCAGCTCTGGTTCGCTGGCCCTGACGCTAGCAGTCAGCTATGGGTCGCTGACCACTGCAGCTCATCCGCTGCTCAGCGTCTTGATCCCAAATGACCATTCAATCTTTTACGTCCTGTCGACTTTCCTTATGGCTTGGATACCAAAAAGTTCAAAATGATTCAATGAAATAATCCTCTTCGACTGGCGGTCACAAATAAAACAGTAAGTCATAAGGGCTACTTTGACACAAGCTATGCTAATGATTTATTTGTAATGCAACTCTAACATATACCTCAACTTCATCACCTTACTGACACCACCTACCGCTCAAGTTAGTTTTTTTAAAATAATGTACATTTTGAAGATTAGATCTATGGCTAACTTAATGCTGCCTTATTTCGACCCAGCCTTAAATGGATACCGGATCAAGCCGGGAAGTAAAAGTGGTGAGGGAGAGGAGATGGCTACCACCCTCATGTAGTCGAGCCTTTGAAATGTGAGATCGCTAACACCTCACACCCCTACTGCAGCAATGCTATGGATTACTTTACTTTTTTTATTATGTTTATGGCTAACTTAATGCGGCCTTCCAATATAAAAAGGTTACCCAGTTCTACCTTAGAGCTTATTCTGACATAGACTTCATTGCTCATCTTCTACCTGGCATGGAAGTCGTCTTTCATTTGCTTGTGCATTATAACTTTTTACATGGAAAACATAGATTGAAATAGCAGCAGTACAGAAGGTCAAAAGTCGATTTTAAAATAGTTTTGTCCTGGTACAGTCACTGACCCATTGCCTATATACATTTTTAACGATAGGTTTTTATAGGACCTAAATTGCCTTCTTGCCCAACTATCCTCAGTCATCTCTCTTGGTTTGTTTGGTAGGTTACAGTCTATTCTTGAGGAGACCAACATCTGGTCATGCAAAACATACTGATTAGACATGTTAGTCAGGGTCAGGAATAAATATACTAATCAGAGATGTTAGTCAGCGTCAGGAATAAATATACTAATCAGAGATGTTAGTCAGCGTCAGGAATAAATATACTGATCAGACAAGTTAGTCAGTGTCAGGCAAAATATATTGGCCAATACCACAACTTGCTCGTAGTCCTCTCTGTTAGTGGGCTTTTCTTGTTGACAGCCTGAATAACAAGTTGGAGGGTCGACATGATCCATGTTGTAGTGAGTGACACACAGATGAAGCCAAGCATAGTACAACCTTCTTTACCAGCACACTCGGGATGTGAGGAAAACTGCTGCATGGCTGTTAATATATGATTCATGTTGGTGAAATAAGCTTTGTCCGTGCTTATTCTCTTTTTGATTCCCATTACGCATAGTCCATTAATATTTTTCAAAGATTGGGGACGTTTTTGACCTGTTCAAATGTCCGATCATTTTACTATGTCTCAGCTCTGTTTGGTGACCATTTTCGTCTTTGTTACTTGCCTTCTTTAACTATGTCAGGTACCAATTCGAATTTTAGTAGACTAGAGCAATTCAAGACAGAGTGTAACCTGGTACTTTGCCATGAGAAACATGAAGTGTAGAGACCTTATTTTGCTATGTCTCAGCTTTGTTTGGTGAACCTTTCTCCTTCTTTGTCACTTGTCTTCCTTAACTCTGGTACCCATTCACATGTTGGTAGACTGGAGCATTTTAAGACTGCCAACTGAACCTGGTACTTTGCCATGAGAAACATGAAGTACTAGAGAATTCATTTTACTAGGTATCAGCTTTGTCTGGTAACACTTTTCCTTGCTTGCTACTTGCCTTCTCTAACTGAAAGTCTGGTACCCATTTACAGCTGAGTAAACAAAAATGTGTTAGGACAGGGTATTGAAGATTGAATGTGGTGAATTTGCTAGAAAAAAACAAGCACTATTTAGATGCTCAAAACAAGAAGTGTACATAAACTGGTTATCAGCAAACTAAAAACAACTTAACCCATTACACCATTATGTAGCAAATACATTTTGTTCAGAAACTATAGCAAATACATTTTGGTCAGAAACTATAGCAAATACATTTTGGTCAGAAACTTTAGCAAATACATTTTTGTCAGAAACTATAGCAAATACATTTTGGTCAGAAACTATATCAAATACATTTTGTTCAGAAACTTTAGCAAAAAATTTTGTTCAGAAACTATTATTCTGTTTAATGCAATTTTTCACTTTTATTTTATACCAGCACATAACATTTCAATCTCATTTGTGAATAAATAATATATCAATGAGGGAAAGAAGTATCTTCTTACTCTTGTGGTTTATATACTGTTGTTTCAAGGCTTGGGATGTAAAGGGTTAAGAAGCAAGACACTTCAGACATGTGGGTTATCACTAATCATTAAACAAACAACACACTTTGACACTTCAGTTATCAACCACCTGCAGACAAGTTACACATTTCTTTACATAGACCCTCCTTGTACAGCAATGGTCCTTATCTGGGCTCTTAAAGGAGTATCTATCTCACACATTCGTAATCAACTCTTTGTGTGTTTATTTTGTTCTTTTTAATGTTATTTTTCTTCTCTTAATGCTCCGGGAAAATTATTTATTCACTCTTTTATTATTGTTTTACCTGTACTTAGTAAAGGTAAAGGTATGTCCTATGGCAACAGTTGCCGTCAGGGATGAAGATAACTCTTCATGTACTAATCTGCAGCCTATGTGAGGTGGGGTGGCCAGTTCCTTTACTTGCTGTTTTTATCTTCCCCAACTCATATGCTAGGCACCAATTTACAGTTGGGATGACTGGAGAAGCGGTTGTACCAGGCATGAAAACCACAGACCAAATCTGTTTTCCTGTACGTCCATGAACTGGCACGCTGTAATCGCAGTATTGCAAGCCAGCTCCCTGCTAACTAGGCTACTCACTCCCCTTCTGAACCTGATAGGCAGCAAAGAATAGTCACAAAGCAGGACGCTGATAAAAAAGAATCCAACAATAGCCTGGAAAAATAGAAAACTTATCTATTTAATTCAAAACCAAATTCTCTCAGAAATAAGCTCCTTCGTCATCTTCGATAAACTGATGCTATGCTTCTAGCACGATGAGGTTCACGAAGGAGACTGTGTATTTCAGGTCTTTCCCGATCCCCCACAGCTTTTTGAGCATGGTCGTTCCCTCGGACCAGACTGCCTCTTTTTTGTTTGCATAAGTGGGACAGTCCTGCAGGATATGCTCCGGTGTTTGCTTTGGTGCTCCGCAATCGCTCGTGGCGGTGTCTCTAAGACCCATTCTGTGGAGGTAGGTCTTGAGTCTACAATGTCCTGTTCTGCATATGAAGATCTTTATCTGTCCATCTCTGCCAAGTTTGTATATGCTGTCATTTTCTTTGTACTGGTCTCTACATTCAGTTCACTTGGATTGTTTGATGTGTGTCTTTCCTGTAGATGGTGAGTCTGTCTGTCAGCACTTCTGGCTCATTTGTATTCTTGTTTCCAAGGATTCCACAGTGGGCCAGAATCCACTTTTTGGGACAGCATTCTGATGTTATATCGCATTTCGCGTGAGAGAATACTTTGTTTGTGGCTTGAGATGGCTTAGAGTACACTCCTGGAGTCTGTTAGAATGACCGTTTTCCTTGTAGTTATGTCTTAGCGGCTCATTCTAAGTTGCTGGATGCATTTCTGAAAGTAATTTTGGGGGAATCTCCATTAGACACTTAGTTGTATATTTCTTGATTTCTTCTATGTCCTGACTCCTGACATCCCGTTCCTTTAAGAGGCACCTTGAGTCTTGGAAAAAGTCTAGTCCCAGGTTGCTCTGTCTGGGGAATAGAGGAAGTGTTGAATCTGTCCAACGCTGTGCATCATGAAAAATACTGGATGAGGTGGGGATGCGCGGGCTGGGTGATCAATCCATCATGACAAAGCTCCGGCTCACATATCACATCTTAGATAATAATTTTTAAAAGAAAATTGTTAAAAACTAATGTGGGTCTAGTTATAAAAAAATAGTCTTGAAGGCTATGGAAGTAATTTCAATGAGGAAGTAGAGAAATAAAAATATAACAGCAAACAGGATGCAACTCACTGAGCACATAATTGAATGGAACTAGGAAATAAATTATAAACTTTAGAATTCTTCTTTGTCACCTCTTACAAAATTTCTGGGGGGTTACAGTTACCATTCTTTATTTCTATTTTTGGACCTGTTAATACACAAGAGCCTGACAAAAAGATGATATTGTCGTGCACATAACAATAATAGTAGTTTGGCATACTGAACTTGCAGGCATTGTCTCAACGATTGATGGCCGTCATCTCTCCCTCTTCGGTCACGTTGCTCACCTTTCCCGTGAAGTCCCAGCCCACGAGATGCTATGACAGGCTGTTGAGGCGAGTTACGGGAAGAAGCAGTGCTCATCCTGGAAATATCCTCGGGTCTGCTCTAGCAACACCTGGCTAAAACAGACTGCCACCTCCCCAACAGAACTGCAGGCCGCCTGGGGCACGGCCATCAGATGCGGTCATTCGACGCGACGGGCCCTTGTCGCCTAAGCATACTATTGATTGACATAACAATGCATTTCATTACTATACCATAATAACCAGTTTTGGGATCAAGATGCTGAGCAGCGTATGAGCTGCAGTGGTCAGCGACCCATAGCTGACTGCTAGCGTCAGGGCCAGCAAACCAGAGCTGCCAAGACCCTTCTACACCTCCACGAGGTGATCCTGGATAACAGGCTGCATCAGGGCAGACTGGCTAAGGAAAAGGGATCGAAGAGGGAATGCTAGACAGTACTAAAAAAATGCTTGATGAAGTTGGATGTGTTGAACCGAAAGTTGCAAATATCGCAGTCAAGCTGTAAACTACGACACAACACATTCCATTCTCTGGACTATATTCTGCTACTTAGGCTCTTTCAGGGTTTGGTAGCGGGAGATTGAGAACAAACAAAGCCAAGCCATAACCAGTTTAGGATCTGTTCTGTTGAAAATGTCCCTAAGAATTCATTTTAAAGTCATCATCCAACAGGCAGTTTTCGATACTTTAAAATGGCATTTATATCCATATCTAATGTGTCCATAATGGGTGCTTTTGAAGCCAGGATATCAGCTCTTTCATTGCCTGGAACCCCAATATGACCAGGACAGTAGATTTACATGTCAGCTCTTTCGTTGGCTGGAACCAAAACATGACCAGGACAGTAGATTCACATGTCAGCTCTTTCATTGCCTGGAACCTCAATATGACCAGGACAGTAGATTCACATGTCAGCTCTTTCATTGTCTGGAACCCAAAAATGACCAGGACTAGATTCACACCAGTCTCTGGAGGCTTGAGGCTTCTATATCTACTATTATCTTGTGCCATAGAGCAACAGAGAATGAAATGGTTTGGTCACATTGTGAGAATGCAACCAGACCACATTGCTCATAAAATCTTATACACATCAGGAAAAAGGGCTAGATGTAGACCAAGGAAAAGGTCGATTGACAGTGTAAACAAGGCCTGCCGAAAAATGGGGAAAAACCGTCAGTCATGTCACGAGAGAGGCGAAAAACAAATACATGCCACAACACGGGGATACAACCCGGCAGAAAGTGAGATAACAAAAGAAGAAGGTGTCTCCTGTCTGTGGCAACTTGCACATAAACATTGAACTGTACCATATCTGGATTTCACATATAGAAGCCTAGCATGTACCTCATCTTAGAAATCGAGATATTCGTAGAGCAACCAAGAACCAGTCATATTCTTTCCTTCTGGGTGCATTCCAACTGTTCACACTATGATCTTGATTGCGTGAGGATGCCAAGTCTGTATTCAATGACTGACAGGACTAACTGACAATATGGGATGAAAAGCAGTTGCTGGTACAAGTTTGTAGGTACCACCGTCATGAGTGCTGACAGCCCTTGCTTCCAGCTTTGTATGGTTTGGTCAATGTGGTACCTTTATGACAGGCTGCTAAAAAATGTTACTCCAAGGTATTTTAACTTGTCGCATCTGTCAATGACACATCATCAAAGGTCAGGGAGGTCAGCCACCACAGTGCAGTTATTCAAAGAGCACCATATAATGCAAGTCTTGTTATGATTTAATACATGGCTGTAAACCTAGCACCCTAGTGAGAGCCTGCAAAGTCACCTGAACATCTCTGATCTCCTGTGCCTGCCGCCACCATGCAGTTTACAGACTAGTTTTTTATTTTACCTCCAACAGAAAAAAAACTATGTTTTACTAAGGTTTAAAACCGGTGCATGATTGACCATAAGACCATTATCCAGGCGGTATGGCTATCCAATCTCGTAACGTCATTAAATTTTCCAGGAAAATTAATTATTCTCTTTTATTCCTGTGCTGATACAGACTAAGGTTTGAGCAGGTTTCTTTAAAACCGTAAAGGTTCAATCATTCAAAAACCTGACCACTCCTTGTGAAGCACAGATGTTCAAGAAATACACACCAAGCCATCCTATCATGAGCCTTCTGAGCCAGTCTTGTCCATATTTTGCCTGTTGTCCTGATATTGGCATCCAGCTCCCTCTTCCATGAGTATCTCGGTCATCCACTATTCCCCCTGCCCTGCAGATCCCAGCACAGAGACTGTCTTGCAATGTTACCAACTGATCTCCGTAATGTGTGGCCTATCGGCCGTATGTAATGCTCCACTGGTATATGTTCCGTTCTTTCCAACAGTTCCACATTTGTGATCTTATCGTACCATTCCACCCTTGTATTCTACACCAGCAAGCATTTACAAAAGTCTGTTACTTAACTTAACATCTTTATACTGGTTTCAAAGACTCTGCAGAGTCTGTATACAACCAGTTTCATTTACATTACCTTGCTCTAACAGCTAAGCGCATCCAATTTCTTCTTAAATGCATTAATTGTCCCTGCCTCGACTACCTCCTGTGGCAATGCATTCCAAGCAATCACCCCTCTCTGAATAAAAAAAATCTTTCTTAATATCTAATATGGACCTCTCTTTAGTTAATTTGTAGCTATGTTTTGTTCTTGTCGGTGGTTGTATTTTGAAAAACTTGTTATAGTCTAATTCATCTGTTCCTCTGATCTTAACTTAAAAGGTTTCTGCACACTAAGTAAGTGTTTTCTTTGCATGATTAGAAGGGGTTGTCTAATGTCATGTGTATTATACCCTTGAAGTGTTAACCAATATCCAATGTTATAAGTCTTATACCCTAGAAGGGTTAACCAGCATTGTAAGTCACAGTTTATAACATACTTCAAATATGGCAGTGAAAAACTAAAGCCAGCTCACATGAACTACTTTAATGGAAGAAGATGTCCATATATTATTAGATGAAAATTAAAATTTCCTACCTAGGACATGCAGAGGCATTGCAGTTGCCATGTACACAGTTCCAGGTAAAAACTCCTGTAGAAATGGTTTCAATGCTCTTTACGTCCTTCCAACTTATTAAGGAATGATAATTAATCATATGTTTGCTTCAAGTAATAAGTATTGGACCACCACTATCGTTGGTTCCCTTACAGGAAGTCTGTAATAAATTATTTACAGTGATTACTTTAATACCAATGTAGTTTCTAGCTTCATGTACAAACTTCTCTAGTTGAGATTTTGAACATGATTGGAAGGTTACAGTGGTCATATTTTCTTCAACTCGTGTGACGAAAGAATGGTCCTAGCGGAAAATGTTACTGTTAGACTAGTTAATTAACCAAACATCAACAGATTAAAATTTTAAAATAGTGAAAAAATGGTATGACCATTTCAACAGACAGTAAGGTCGCAGGCGTAAGTGCAAAACAGAATAATACAAAATACATTTTTACAATACATATATACTCAAAATAGTTAATGAAAAATTGCATTTTAACCGCTTTTCCCCAATGTTGATGATTGTTAGTATTGATTTTATATTGTTGTTCGTCCATCGTTATCGATGAGAACCACTCTTTGTTTTATTACTATTAGTATTAGCAGATTCAGTTGTTAAATCCGAAAAATAAATCGCCGTGGCAAGTGACAAAATACTTTAATTTGAACTTTGTTTAGATAATATTACTTTACCGTGTACCATGGAAGAGAAACTTTTTTTTACCTATATGTGAACTACAAAAGACAGAGAAGTTTATACAAGAGATAATATTGCAGATATATCAATTATCATATAGAAACTATTTTATTTTTAATAATTTTTATATTTTCAAGCGAACGACAGAAGAAGAAACTCGGTAATGAATGATAAACTAAAACTTGATAAACTAAAAAAAACGCTTGCTGGAACATAGTTACATATTCGTTATTACCAGCTCAAAGTCAGTCTGGATGACCATAAAAACGGAATCTCTACAGTTGATAAATAATAAAGTGACAGGGTGACGCAAGAGATATTACCTGAGCGCCGGTTTAACAGCTCTGTTGTTTACCGATAGCGACACGCCCAAACTGAAACTCACAACACTTCCGTTTGGTCAACTAAAAATCCGTCGGACTATGTTAACAAGACAATCATACTTTTGGCCCACATATTTCTCTATGATAAGGAACGAATAGGGAAGGCAAACCCTGTCGTATTCCACATGTCGGGCTGAATGCAGACGTGTCACGCCACAGGGTGCAGATATCACATTCTCGATGTAAACTACGACACAATGTCACAATGGCCTTTTCAGAACGAACGCCGAAGAAGAAGATGAAGAAGAATAGAACATACAGAAAAAATGTATGAGCAAGTTCTGAGTTCAGGTAGCAGTGAATAAGGCGAATGCAATGTTAGGTATGATAAAATGAAATATTAAACACAGGAGTAAGGAGGTGATTGTCAAACTGTCTAAAGCATTAGTTAAACCTAGATTGGAGTACTTTGTACAGGTGTGGAGTCCTTATTGTAGAGGCGATATAAACATGATGCGAAACAAAGAATAGCGACAAAACTGATGGTGGGATTTCAGAATTACAGTTACGAGGAAAGAGTGAGAAAAACCGGCCTACATTGTCTAGAACAGAAAAAATTCGAGGTAACAATACAGGTTTATAAGATAATCACATAAAAGGTAAAATGAGACTATAACATGTTTTTCAAAATACAACCACCAACGAGAACAAGAGGACATAGATACAAATTAAGTAAAGAACGGTCCAGATTGGATATTAGGAAATATTTTTGTAGTCAGAGATTGTTGAATGCTTGGAATGCATTACCACAAGAGGTGGATGTGCGTGCATAGTTTTTAGAGCAGGGTAATGCAGATGTGAAGGGTTGTCTACATACTCTGCAGAGTCTTCTAAACTAGTATAAAAACGTTAAGTTAAGTTTAGAAGAAGCAATGGTAGTAGAAGTACTAAGAAGTAGTAGTAGAAATAGTAGTAGAAATAGTAGTAGTAGCAGTTGCAGTAGTAGTAATAATAACAACAGTATCTAATCCTACTGCTGCTGTGAGGAAAGTTTGTGTGCAAAAACTTATTGCACGCACAAGTTAGTAGTAGTAGTAGTAGTGGTGGTGGTGGTAGTAGTAGTAGTAGTTGTTGTAGTAGTAGTAGTAGTAATAGTAGTAATAGTAGTAGTAGTAGTTGTAATAGTAGTAGTAATATTAGTAGTAATAGTAGTAGTAGTAGTAGTAGTAGTAATAGTAGTAGTAGTAGTAATAATAGTAGTAGTAGTTGTTGTAGTAGTAATAGCAGTAGGAGTAATAGTAGTATTTGATCCGACTGCTGCTCCGATGAAAGTCTGTGCGCAAAAATGTATTGCGTGCACCAGTAGAGAGCATTAAGAACAACTGAGGAAAGATGGCTGAAGTACAATCAAACAAACAATACTAACAAAATAACTTTCAAACAAAGACCTCCATGCAAACCGATTGCTTCCTGGTCATTGCCATATTTTTATGATGAAAAAACAGTTTGACTAATACTCTCGTGGTTGTTGACAAGGCGCAGAAAAAGCGAGCTGCACGACAGGACAGAATGCAAAAAGGCCTAATTAATAACGTTGTCCACGTGTCCGCAGCGTGCGGGAGAATTTTCCGTGCCTAGGTCAGACTGTACGCATATCAGACGTTGTCGTCATCTTCGCTTGCGATGGGCAACTATTATTATCTTCTTTTTCTTCTTCTTCTTCTTCTTCTTTGTTTGTTTGTTAGTTCTCAATCTCCATCTTTTGCAAGTAGCAGAATGTAGACCGGAGAACGGAATGCGTTGTGCTGTAGTTTACAGCTTGACTGCGTTATTTGCACCTTTCAGTCCGACACATCCGACTTCAGCTGACATTTTAGAGTACCAGATTAGCCTTCCTCTCTGCGATCTTTTCTCCATAGTCAGTCTGCTATCCAGGTTCACCGCGTCATGGTATAGAAGGGTCTTGGCAGGGTCTCTAGTTCGCTGGCCCTGACGCTATCAACTTAACTTAATTTCATTATACTGGTTTAGAAGGCTCCACAGAGTCTGTATACGACCAATTTATTTCACTCCACGGATACCGAAAATACTGTAAGCATCCACTCTGTTTATTGATGCATTAACTGATTGTACCCCCCCCCCCCCTCCCCCCATACATCCCGCTGCAATGCATTCCAAGAATTCACCACTCTCTGACTAAAAAAAAACTTTCTAGTATCTAATCTAGACCTGTCTTTAAACAATTTGTAGCTGTGCCCTCTTGTTCTTGTAGCCCGTTGTACTTTGAAAAACTTGGTATAGTCTAATTTATCCTTTCCATTTATTATTGTATACCCTTATATTAAGTCACCTTGAAATCTGTTGAGTTAAAGGGCCCGAGATCAACAAAGAGATCATTTTTAGTGACATTTCACATATGGTACGGAAGTCGTGGTCAACAGCCGAATTGATGAACCAGAATTTAAACAGGGCGTTGTGGATGTCCATGATCCCCTACGCCTGTCGGCGTGGAGCATAGTGATAGTGGGTAGGAGGGCGTAACTCTCGGCAATCCTGATGTTACACTTGCGTGCAACTTTTTAAAGGCTAAGTTCACAGCTTTGCTTAAAAATGTCATGCCTGCATAAGACTGTCTTACGGCCTTCACGACCTGATGTAAACCAAAAGGACTTTGCTTGTGCTTGAAAACAGCGTGCTCTCGTCAGAAGTAGGTTACATTCAAGCCACGAACAAATGACCCCTTTCAGATATCCGGCATTGGTTCCCGATGCTTTGTTGTATATAGAACTTGTTAGATGAAGGTTTTGTTTACTCATAGCTCCAGTTATTTTAAGCCAAGGGTTCTCGGCCCGAAAAGGAAGGGGATTTATGGTTTCAATGGGGGAAATTGAAACCACAGAATTATAACTGTTGGAATATTGATTTTACTACAACCTACTATTCGACAGATTATACATAACCTTAAAGACACCAGATTTTATTGTACTGTGACGACATAGCCTTTCACTTTCATGTTCGTCTGTAACTGTTTAGTTAGGATCGGGAAAACCCTATAGTACCACATACTAAACTTAGCTTAACGTCTTTGTACTGATTTAGAATACTCTGCAGAATCTTATACAACCATTTTTTTTAGGGGGGGGGGGGGGGGCGGCGGTGGTTGACCGATGTGTAAGTCCATATTAATAAACTCAAACATTAGAGCAAAGTAGACCCACAGCCTGTTAGGCGCCATCTAAGCTGTTCTTAACGAACTTCCTAACCATGGCCGGTGTTGTGCCATGTCACATAATTAGTCCCCTCTTACGACATTGTCTGTGGGGCAGTGGTGCTATTCTTATCTTTGTCGCACACAAAGACCCCGGCGGACAACTCGGGTATGCAATTGAGGAAATTTTGATCAAACCTTGCCCTCTCAAAATAGTGGGAATTGTGTTGAGTAGTTCGTAGAAGAAATTATGACAGAGCACCAACAAAACGACAAAAAGTCAAAGTCTTGAGGGTCTGTCTTTTGCCAGTGGCAGCATATTGCTGTAAATGACGGATAATTACCGAAACATCCAGAAAAAGAATCGAATCCTTCGAGTCAAAAAGTTACAGGAAGATCCTCAGAATACCCGGATGGAGAACAGGTACACGTATAGACATTCGGCAAGAGTTGGACATTGAGGAGAACTGGTTTATCAATTCCATTTTGACTAGAAAATTGAAATACTCTGGTCACACCAAGAGACTCAACGGACTTGAGAGAACAGTGATGGAAGGTAGGGTGCCAGGCAAAATAGGCAGGGTAGACCTAGAAGACGATGGCATAAAGATATACAGGAATACCTGGGTATGACTGGAATCAAAATCACTTTCAGTTAAATTATGGAAGGTTTTTGATCAAATTATTCCCATTGTGAATTTTGTCAAAGGAGAAGCTCTCAACTAACGACTTTTCAAGCAGTTGTGGATTGACATGGATGATGGATGCAGAATCATTTGCCTCTTTTCCACACAAATGTTCAATGGCTTACAAGGAGAACTGTAGATGGCGAGTAATTGTGCTTATAGATAAGCTCCCAAAGAGGTTCGACATAGTGAAGCGAGTGAAGGAGAACAACTACAACGACGCACAAAAAAAGAGTTTCATAAAAGCATCCTTTAAGTGCTGTCAAATATAAATGAACACATGGGAAGGGTTTAGCCCAAAATTGATCCGTCTGGGAGTGTACTGTCACAAATAGCGTTGCAATCATCGAGTATCTCCATGTTCAGATAGCACAGGTTAGACGCGCCAACCAGGAAGTCTAGAGCAGACGGCAAAGACGAGACAGCTGCCGATTATGTTTGCCAGTCGTAGAAAAATATTATAATGATAGATAAGGAAAGGGACCTAGGGGTTATTATAGATCATACAGGTAAAGTGAGTGAACAAGTCCAAGTAGCAGTGGAAATGGCAAATCCAATGTTAGATGTGATTAAAAAAGAAATAGTAAACATAGGAGCAAGGAAGTGATAGTTAAATTGTATAAAGCATTAGTTAGACCTAGATTGGAGTACTGTGCACAAGTGTGCAGCCCTTATCATAGATGAGATATAAACATGCTGGAAAGAATATAAAAAAGAACGACAAAGCTGATAGTGGGATTCCAGAATTACAGTTATGAGGAAAAACTCAGAAAAACCGGCCTACAGTGTCTAGAAAAGAAAAGAATTCAAGGGGACAAAATATGTTTATAAGATAATCAAAGGAACGGATACATTAGACTATAACAAGTTTTTTTTTCAAAATACAACCACCCACAAGAACAAGAGGGCATGTGCTACAAATTAACTAAAGAAATGTCTAGGTTAGATGTTAGAAAATATTATTTTTTAGTCAGAGAATGGCGAATGCTTGGAATGCATTGCCACAGGAAGTAGTGGAGGCAGGCCCAATGAATGCATTTAAGAATAGATTAGATGCACATAGCTTTTAGAGAAAGGAAATGTAAAAGAAACTAGTTGTTTACAGACTCTGCAGAGTCTTATAAACCAGTATAAAAACATTAAGTTAAGTTAAGTTAAGTTATCATAGAACTTTCCGCATTGGCTTTATCAGTCACAAGCGGACCCACATACTCAGGGATGCAGTATGACATGGGATTATGTTGGTGGTCTTCATAGAATACGATTGACGAATTTATAAGGTATTATTATTAGTTGGGCTCGAATTATTTTTTTTGTCTTCGGGGTAAGCTGGAATTGTTTGTCTTTTTGGATGATAAGGAATGACTCATGCGCCTTGACTATTTGGTTGACATTCTATCTATCTATCTATCTATCTATCTATCTATCTATCTATCTATCTATCTATCTATCTATCTATCTATCTATCTATCTATCTATCTATCTATCTATCTATCTATCTATCTATCTATCTATCTATCTATCTATCTATCTATCTATCTATCTATCTATCTATCTATCTATCTATCTATCTATCTATCTATCTATCTATCTATCTATCTATCTATCTATCTATCTATCTATCTATCTATCTATCTATCTATCTATCTATCTATCTATCTATCTATCTATCTATCTATCTATCTATCTATCTATCTATCTATCTATCTATCTATCTATCTATCTATCTATCTATCTATCTATCTATCTATCTATCTATCTATCTATCTATCTATCTATCTATCTATCTATCTATCTATCTATCTATCTATCTATCTATCTATCTATCTATCTATCTATCTATCTATCTATCTATCTATCTATCTATCTATCTATCTATCTATCTATCTATCTATCTATCTATCTATCTATCTATCTATCTATCTATCTATCTATCTATCTATCTATCTATCTATCTATCTATCTATCTATCTATCTATCTATCTATCTATCTATCTATCTATCTATCTATCTATCTATCTATCTATCTATCTATCTATCTATCTATCTATCTATCTATCTATCTATCTATCTATCTATCTATCTATCTATCTATCTATCTATCTATCTATCTATCTATCTATCTATCTATCTATCTATCTATCTATCTATCTATCTATCTATCTATCTATCTATCTATCTATCTATCTATCTATCTATCTATCTATCTATCTATCTATCTATCTATCTATCTATCTATCTATCTATCTATCTATCTATCTATCTATCTATCTATCTATCTATCTATCTATCTATCTATCTATCTATCTATCTATCTATCTATCTATCTATCTATCTATCCAAGTACAAGAGAAATGTCGAGAACAAAATCAGGCCTTGTACACCACATTTATTGATTTGACAAAGGCATTTGATACAGTAAACAGAGGAGGGCTGTGGATGATAATGTCTAAGTTTGGCTGCCCCAACAAGTTCATAACAATGGTGAAACAGCTACACGAAGGCATGTGTGCTCGTGTACTGGACAGCGGTGCAATCTCTAAAACGTTTCTAGTATCAAACGGAGTAAAACAAGGATGTGTACTCGCCCCGACTTTGTTCAGCATGATGTTCGCGGCCACGATGACAGACGCCTTCAGATCATTGGAGCTTGGAATACCCATAAAGTACCGCACAGATGGCAAGTTACTCAATTCCAGAAGAATGAAGGCCAAAACCAAAGTGGCTGGCGATATAATCAGGGAACTTGTATTTGCTGACGACTGCGCTCTAATGAGCAACTCAGAACTGAACATGCAGGTTGGAATGGACCAGTTCTCTGCCGCATGCAAAAATTTTGGCCTGACCATAAATGCCAAAAAAACAGAGGTCATGTACCAACCAGCACCAGGCATGCCGTACACAAAACCAGAGACTACAGTCAGCGGGCAGACGCTGAAGGCCGTAGACAAATTCACATATCTGGGCAGCACTCTGTCGAGATCTGTCAGCCTAGACGATGAGGTGGCAAGCAGAATAGCAAAGGCCAGCACAGCCTTTGGTAGAATGCGCTCGATGGTCTGGGCACGTCGTGGCATCAGCGTCAAGACCAAACTCAAACTCTACCGTGCAACCATCATTCCAACCCTACTATACGCTTGCGAAAGCTGGACTGTATACTCTGGACATGCAAGGAGGTTAAACCACTTCCACACAGGTTGCCTGAGGCGAATATTCCACATCCGATGGCAAGATCGTGTCACTGACATCGAGGTTCTCTCGAGGGCTAACATGCCCAGCATCCATGCACTGCTAGAAAAAGCACGACTAGGATGGGCCGGACACCTCGTACGTATGTCAGACGAGCGGCTCCCAAAGAAGCTTCTCTACGGCGAGCTGAGAGAGGGATGGCGCGAGAGAGGGCGCCCAAAGAAACGTTTTAAAGACGGTCTGAAGGACTCACTAAAAAGTTGCCAGATAGACATCGACACCTGGGAATGTCTTGCGCAAAACAGATCTGACTGGAGAAGCGCAGTCAAATCGGGTGTAGCTGCCGGTGAAGATGACCGTGTTGTGAAAGCCCAGAACAGACGAGAGACGCGGAAATCCCGAGCAGCGGGAACACCATCCCCTTCTACAAGCCTCGTGTGCCCGATATGTAGCAGATATTTTCGTGCTCGCATTGGCCTGTTCAGCCACATGCGCACCCACACCCAACAGGGAAATCTGTGACAAGGATGATGTCGGCGGTCCTCATCGACAACGATGGACAGCTATTAATCTATCTATCTATCTAAATGTCTGTCTCTTTGTCTGTCTGTCTTCTGTCTGTCTATCTGTCTATCTATCTCTATATCTGCCTGTCTGTCAGTCTGTCTGCCTGTCTGCCTGCCTGCTTGCCTGTCTGTCTGTCTGAAGTTTTTCAAGCATCACCTATTCCCTGGGATAAGTACATAAACATTGCAGGATATTATATTAACAAATAAATGGTATTTTGACTACTTGAAAAAATGGTTTTGTTTACGAAAAACGTCCCGGTTTGACTTGAACGCCCCTCGTGCAAAGGACATGCTACTTAAATTTTATGCTTCATTAATTCCACTGTCAAGTCAGTACTCATGTACAGAACAGAAACTCGGAGAAAACAATGGCAATGCAGAATAAACCGCAGTCGTTCGTCAATAAGTGTACACGGAGGATAATAGGTATAGGCTGGCAATGAGGAATGACGACCTATGGAAAACATGCAAATAACAACAGAGAGTAACTACAACAACAGCAACAACAACAACAGAGAGAAACAATAACAACAGACAGTAACCAATAACAACGGAGTAACAGATCAAAAGACATGAAATGTGGTTGGATACGGAAATCACAATCAAACGTAGTCAGAAATGCCATGACAAGGAATCCACAGGGGAAGAGGAAGAGACGTAGACAAAGAAACACACGGAGAAGAGATTGAAAATGAACGTCGGTCCATCGACCTCAACTTGGGAGACACATAAAGGTCAGCTCCATGCGGAACTTGCCGGAGAAGGACTACAAAGAAAACAGTTATTCTAACAAACTCCAGGAGTGTACTCCAAGCCATCTCAAGCCCCAAACAATCTAACAGACTCCAGGAGTGTACTCAAACCATCTCAAGCCCCAAACAATCTAACAGACTCCAGGAGTGTACTCCAAGCCATCTCAAGCCCAAAACAATCTAACAGACTCCAGGAGTGTACTCCAAGCCATCTCAAGCCCCAAACAATCTAACAGACTCCAGGAGTGTACTCCAAGCCATCTCAAGCCCCAAACAATCAAACAGACTCCAGGAGTGTACTCCAAGCCATCTCAAGCCCCAAACAATCTAACAGACCCCAGGAGTGTACTCCAAGCTATCTCAAGCCCTAAACAATCTAACAGACTCCAGGAGTGTACTCCAAGCCATCCCAAGCCCCAAACAATCTAACAGACTCCAGGAGTGTACTCCAAGCCATCTCAAGTCCCAAACAATCTAACAGACTCCAGGAGTGTACTCCAAGCCATCTCAAGCCCAAACAATATAGACTCATGCGAAATAAAATCCAACATCGGATAGCTTTTCCTACCTACCCCTACTCCAAATATAATTTTTTTTAAACCCATAAAAACAGATCTAGTCCTACAGTGGATTCTGGCCCACTGTAGGATCATTGAAAACAAGAAAGCAGACGAGCTCGCAAAAAGCCGGAAGTTGCGGCATACAGACTCGCTATCCACAGAGCTATAAAGAAGCAAAGGCAAACGATCCATGAGAACGGAATGGAGAGACCATCACAAGAAATACAAGTCAGAAAATGACAGCATAGACGAACTTGACAGAGATGGACAGACAAAGATCTTCAGCCTCAGAACGGGACACTTCGGACTCAAGACTTATCTCCACATAACAGGTCTCAGAGACACGTGCGATTGTGGAACCCCCAAGCCAACACAAGAAACATATCCATCAGGACTACCATACTAATACAGACCAAAGACAGACATCCTGGTCCAGGGGAAGCGACCATGATCGAAAAGTTGTGGGGGACCAGCGAAGACCTGGAGCGCACATTCTCATTCGTGAACCTCATCGGACTAGAAGCATAGCATTAGTTGATCGAAGGAGAAGAAGAAGAAGAAGAAGAAGAAGAAGAAGCAGCTAGAGAAAAGTTGTCAGTCCTATGCCCCGAAAGGGACAACGGAAATTGATACATCGATTGATGCTTCATTTGTAGCCAAAAGGGGAAATAATTAAACTTATTGTAAATGTATAACTGTATCATTATTGTGTATCTGTTTGCATATATTCAACATCCATATACTTCGATCAAATTACACAAATATGATTGAAAGCTCTAGCTTCCAATTTGACACCAAAAGACAAAACCTCCGAGAGTATCGTCCGTCTCTGGTAGTACTAGGCGCTTGATCTCACCTAAGGCTCTAATTACACATGGTTTTTAAAAAAAATGTTGGCTTCATTTTAATATATTTTGATCACGCAAAGCCTAGCTGAATGTAATTGAAACCGAAATGGCAAACAATTTGCATAATATATACACTTTGACTTCTAGCTAAACATTTGTATTTTTATCGATTACGCTTTGTTTAAATTTACCTCACATCTGTTACTTGTATTTTGTGTTATATCGTTATGTTCATTATGTTTTTCTTTTTTATGGTCTTTATTCTATTCCAGTTTATTTCTTTACAATATGAAAACAATTATATACACTTATTAATAGTAGAGACTACTAAGAAGGACACATCATGAGGGTTAGTTATCCCATTTTGTAGAAACAAGAGGCGACAAGAGTAAGAAAGAAAGACATCTATACACGCGGAAGGCGTGGGATAGTGGTTAAGTGACACGGCTCACAACCCAAAGGTGCTGGGTTCGATCACCATCACAGCATCGGCCGTTACCCCGGGGAAGCAAACCCTTAGAAAATGCAGGAGGGAGCAGACCCTTACATAAAATGCATGCTGATAAACTGGGTCGAGAGGCGCAAAATAAAAACCACAGTGTAACGCACACCGCCTTGGCGATTAGAGAAATAAGGCGAACGAAAAAAAAAATCTACGCTGGAAGAGGGTCGACTAAGTCAAATCACAACTGACCATGTGTCGAGTAGCGCAGTGGTTTCATGTGATCCCCGTAGTAGCGAGCAGCACCCAGATGAAGCCAATCATAGCACAACCTCCTGGAGGACCCCGGTCCACCTTCATCAGCACGTTCGGGATGTGAGGAAAGCTACTGCAACCCGCCACGTAACGTACTTTCCATGGCGTACCAAAGAGTAACCTACTCATTGTGGGCATTGGAAAGCAACAAGAACAACTGACCAGGTGTCAAATATGTAATAAATTATTATGGATTGCTCTCCCAACTAACTTTCGCGATATGTCAACAATGAGTAGTACTGGCCGCACTTAGTGAAGAGTAGATTCAATGGTATATTTGACACGTCACTTGCAATCAGCCAGTTTGCTTCCATCAGACCTTTAGTAATTGGCGAACCCAGTGTTCTTGACACCTCAAATCGTGAACTTCTTTTTTGGGACCGTTCTTCTTGAAACATTAACGTTGAAATATAAGTTTTTGTTTGTATCTTTGCTGTTTTTGGTTATATCTTCAAGACAAAATTAGACTAAAATTATTTTCTTTTACGAAAAGTCACATTGAGAACAAGACCCGAATGTGGTGCGTTAGATTGCTGCAATATATATATGTGAGGTGTTGGCCAGAATAGCACAGACAATAGCGACGCTTGCACGGTTTAGCAACATCTGACAAGATAAACGGTTAGAAATATGCACAAAAAATCAGATTAATGCGTACATTGGTCCTGTCAATATTTCGCTATATTTGTGAGCTGTGGACAATTACAGATGACCTGTAGCAGAGCATACAGGCCTTGGAGATAAGATGTTTCCGAAGACTTCTAAACGTCACGTACAAAGATCGAGTTACACATGAGGAAATACGAGAAAGAATTACAACAGCAATAGGGCCTTTTGAAGACTTCTTGGTAACTGTCAAAAGAAGGACCCTTGCTTGGTACCGTCATATAACGTGATTCCGACATACAGTAGTTGACAATAGAGTTGCATCGTCAGTTCACAGAAGAAAGGTAATATATATCTTTTGTCACAGTAATTAGAATTGTGTCAGAGCGGGATCAAGATGCTGAGCAGCGCATGAGCTGCAGTGGTCAGCAACCCATAGCTGACTGCTAACGTCAGGGCCAGCAAACCAGAGCTGCCAAGACCCTTCTACACCTCCACGCGGTGATCCTGGATAACAGGCTGCATCGGCGCAGACTGGCTAAGGAGAATGGATCGAAGAGGGAATGCTAACCCGGTACTCCAAATATTGCTTGCTGAAGTCGGATGTGTTGGATCGAAAGGTGCAAATATCGCAGCCCAGCTGTAAACTACGACACAACGTATTCCGTTCTCTGAACTACATTCTGCTACTTAAGCCCTTTCAGGGTTTGGTAGTGGGAGATTGAGAACGAACGAAGAAGAAGAAGAAGTGTCAGAGCGATCGTAGATTTGACAGAAGTAAGCTAGATTATGACCGCCGCTACGCTATATAGGAGCGAAGCCCTTCTTGAAGATTCAGATCGGATAAGAGATATAATTTCGTCAGATTATTTGTAGCCAGCGAACAGACACGTGCCCGGCCAACGACGTCTTAGAATTTTGTCAGTCATCGTAGATCTGACAGAAGTAGCCTAGATTGTTGACAGGTACCATGCTATAAAGGAGTACAGGCCTTCTTCATGATTTAGATCGGCTAAAAGATACAATTTCGCCAGATTATTTGTAGCCAACGACAGACACGAGACCGATACAGCCATATTAGATTTTTGTCAGAACGATCTTAGATTTGGACATCCACCACACAGAACGACAGTCGTCGTAGAGAAACAGAGCCAAGGACGATCCCCTGGGGTTAGACAATGAATTTACCATCTGTGTTAATTACGTGTAAATTTCGTAAATTACATCAGGCCCTTTTCGGAGAGTTGACTGATGACAATAGTTATAGGTTTAGCTGTAGTTAGAGTTTTAAGTCATAGATAGCCATTATATAGGAGTGTGTAGTAAGCTGTGTATGATAGAAGAGTGGAAGAGACATTGTAAAGTGTAGGAATAAAGAATTTATTTTTATTGTTTTGGAATAGTGTCCTTACTTTATTGAAGTGAGTGTTAGTTGAAGTGATAGTTTGAAGAGTGTAGAAGTGGAGAGTCAAAGAGAGGCTGCAGTGAGCCAAAAGAGCAGAACCCCATTGCGTCTGCTACAAAGAGGTGCGAGGGCAACATAAAAAATGGACCAATCTCCGACCAGAATAGGCAATGGTAGCAGCCGCTGACAGAAAGGGATGTCGTGGGGTTGTGAGGATGTCTTCATGTGTGCCCCAACGACCTCACCGGTTACGGGATGACCTGATATATATATATATATATGGAGAAGTGGAACGCTTTCGGTTTGTGAAATAAAACTGATAATTTTGTATTTTTCTTTTCGGTAGCAGGAATTGACAGCCAGATACGACGAGGATAAACAATGGATGGCTGCGCATTAGACAGAAGAATAAGTTATATCAACCATTTTAAGGGCATCTGTATATCTACTGCTATATATATATATATATATATATATATATGTTTATATGGGGAGGAAGACTAACGTCTGGTCAGGCAAAATATACTGATTAGACATGTTAGTCAGGGTCAGGCAACATTTTCTGGCCAAGAACTTCACCTCGGCTTCATCGTAGCACGCCTTGGATACAGACTGTTTTCATGGCAGCCTGGCTAACAAAGTGAGGGGTCGATGTGATCCTCGTAGTAGTGAGTGACACGCAGATGAAGCCAAGCATAGCACCGCACCGTCATCAGCACGCTCGGCATATGAGGAAAGTTACTGCAACCCGCCACTTAACGTCTTTTTCAGGGCCCACAAAAGAGTAAATCCACTCATGTTGGGTGTTCCAAACAACAACAACAACAACAACACATTTTTAGAAATGAATAAAAGTGATATTTAAAATTTTATCAATGGCCGCCTTTTAGATGATGACATCGCAATAGATAAATCAGTAATTCACAGACTGCATATCTTTGATATCGAACGAGGTTCAAACGAGAGGACGGAACGGAAGTATGTACAACCAGCGAGCCCCAGGAACTATCAGTTTCAACAGCCTTCGCCATTTACTGAGAGGGACTGAGCACATACGAGTGTGTCCGGAGTGCAGTGAAGTCGACTTCTAATCCTGTACTTCTAATGATCTTCTTGTTTGTTTGTTGATTAGGAGCCGAAGAATTATCTTTTTTTATACTGGTTTAAAAGGCTGAAGAGTCTGTACACATCCCGTTCTTCTACTCTTCTTAATAAAAAAATAATAATTTTATGCATATAATCTATTTGAAATGTATTAAACTGCTGTTGTATTTCGGCCCTAACTATATCCATTTTTGTAATTTAAAAAATCCTGGTCAATGATTTCCTTCACTCTTAACAGACTCTATCCACACTATTTCCTGTGGCAATGCATTCCAAGCATCCACAACTATCTGAGTAAAACAACATTACCTAATATCTAATCTAGACCTTTCTTTAATTAATTCAAATCGACCGAGCGATGGCAGTCAGCATATCGTAGCTGACTGCTTGCATCAAGGTCAGCGACCAGATCTGCCCTTGACCCTATTCCGCCTCTATGTGACTGCCTGGATACATCTGGCTGTATCGGCGTAGCCTGGCCGAAAAAAATATGGATCGAATAGGGAAGATAAACCAGGTCCCCAAAACGTGCCACCTGACGCCGGTGTCTGTCTTATTCGACCTGTTCTTCTGTCTGGGTAAGCCTGTGCAGGTCTTAGTTCTTCTTCTAGCCGGTTGCTGCTTTTCCAACTTATCGGGTTTGGATCTAGCAGTATTGCGTTCTATTGTACTGTGCGGCTGCCAGTGCAGGTTATATTTGGTTCTGTAGAGGACGGCGTGGGCTAGTGGTTAAGTGACACGGCTCACAACCAGAAGGTGCTGGGTTCGATCCCCATCACAGCACCGGCCGTTACTCAGGGGAAGCAAACCCTTAGAAAATGCAGGATGAAGCAGACCCTTACATAAAATGCATGCTGAAGTCGGATGCACTGGGCTGACAGGGGCAAAATAAAAACCACAATGCAACACACACCGCCTTGGGAATTAGAGAAATAAGGCGAACGCAACAAACAAACAAACAAAAATTTGGTTTTGTCACTCCACGGAATTGTCTAGTGTAGTGCTCTTCAGCCTGAGCGCTACCGTCTACTAGGGGGATTGACTTTAGCTTTCAGGTGGGCGGTAAGAGAATAATTATATGATGTATTAAAATACATCCTTAGGAAACTATGGCAGAATACCAGCAAACCAACAAAATTGCAAATTGTGAGAAACTGTGTTTTTCCCGTGGCAGTATACGCCTATGAAACATGGACAGTTGCCCAAATATCGAGTCTTTTAAGTCGACATTTTTGTTGTTGGTTGTTTTTTTTTTTTTTCTTTTTGCGTTCGTCTTATTTCTCTATTCCCCGAGCCGGCGTGCGTAGCACTGTGGTTTTTATTTTGCTCCTGTCGGCCCAGTGCATCCGACTTCAGCAATCATTTTATGTAAGGGTCTGCTTCCTCCTGCATGTTCTAATGGTTTGCTTTCCCGGGGTGACGGCGGTGCTGTGATGGGGATCGAACCCAGCGCCTTCTGGTTGTGAGCCGTGCCACTTAACCACTAGCTCACGCCGGCCCCTAAGTCGAATGTTATATAATGGTCATCAGAGCACCGTAACCGAGAAAAAGAAAATGCAGACATTTCGACAAAAGCTGAGCATAGAGGAGAACTGATACATAAATTTACCATGGCCGGTATTATGCAATGTCACACTGTTAGACGCCTCTTACGACATGCTCTGTGTTACTTGTTAGGGCTGTGGTGTTATCCTTGTACTTGTCATACACAAAGACCCTGGCTGACCCCTACATACACTTAAAAATATTCGCATCAGAAATACGAGCAATGATACAAGATACACCTGTATACGATATCAGAAACAGGTGTGCTTCAACGCTTCAGTATAATAAGCTTTATCAAGTATTTGATAAGCTCAGACGTCACAATTATAAACGGCGAACTTAGATAAACTTGGATTTTTATTCTCTCCATAGAGCCGATATATCGGCCAGCAAACTTTTTTACAATGCCGTGAACTGATATATTGGCTTGAACAGTTGCCCTACTTACATACATGTTTATACACACCAACTATTTCTAAATTTATAGATATACCCTACTTCTGTCTCTGCGTTCGTCCTGAAATGGAAACTGTGACGTTGTTTACAGCGAGACTTCGCCTTTCGGCCCAACACACCCGGTTTCGACGGGTGTTTTTTTTTGGGTACCGGGTTTGTCTTCCCACATCGATCTATTATCTGAACCAGACTACGCTAGTGCAGCCTGTTTCCAGAGCCGTGGCTTGGAGGCGCAATAGCGTCTTGGTCAGCTATAACTCAACGACCCTAAGGCAAGTAGCCAAGTATGAGTAGCTGAATGCTGTCAGCTCATCCATTGTGCTGCATCTTTAGCATCAAATGTGTTCAGTGGTACAAAGTATTATTGTCAATAGTTTAATATTGAAACAAACATCAGATATGTTATCATCAACATCATTTTCATCATCCTCTTCCTTTTTATCATCATCATTTTCATCATCATCTTCATTTTCGTTATCATTTTCATCATCATCTTCATTTTCATTATCATCATCATTTTCTTCATCCTCATCTTCATTTTCATCATCATCATCATTTTCATCGTCATTATCATTTGCATCATCATCATTTTCATCGTCATTATCATTTGCATCATCATCATTTTCATCAACATCATTTTCATCGTCATTATCATTTGCATCATCATCATTTGCATCATCATCACTTTCATCATCATCAATTTCATTTTCATCATCATTTTCATCCTCTTCATTTTCATCCTCATCGTCATCATCATTTTCATCATCATCATTTTCATCATCATCTTCATTTTCATCCTCCTCATCATCATCATTTTCATCATCATCATTGTCATCGTCACCATCATTTTCATCATCATCATCATCAATATCTTAACGTCACGTTGACGATCTGTTCCCTTCAAAATGGATGAATTGTTCTTGACAATACGAATTCCAAATGCGCAAATGTCAGTTTATTTTCTAAGTAATATTGATTTATTTCTGCTATTTCTGATGTGTGCTTTGTCCTAGCTGCTGCGCAACATGGCGCCAACAGTCTGACATTGCACGTCGAAAGAAAGAGTGGAAATTACATTTTGTGTTCTTGAAATATGAGAAGAAAAAAAAGGGGGGGGGGAGATATACGGTGGAGACAATTGTGTGAGTGGATACGACACTGACCCTTACTGTTAGACGGACGCCACGTCAACATTTCTAGACGTCACAGCGACCTATCGGGTCTAATTTATCGTGCACTGACCAAACTGACTCCGTCTCTCAACTGACTCTGTCTTTCAACTGACTCCGTCTCTCAACTGACTCCGTGTCTCGACATACTATCATTGAATGTACAAATCTTGTCTTCATCTTGCGGGTTCGGCCTGGCTTCGTTCGTTCTCAATCTCCCACTACCAAACTATGAAAGGGCTTAAGTAGCAGAATGTAGTCAAGAGAACGGATTGCGTTGTGTCGTAGTTTACAGCTTGACTGCGACATCTGCACTTTTCGGTCCAACACATCCGACTTCAGCAAACATTTTTTGAGTACCGGGTTAGCATTCCCTCTTCGATCCCTCCTCCTTAGCCAGTCTGCCCTGCTGCAGCCTGTTATCCAGGATAACTGCGTGGAGGTGTAGAAGGGTCTTGACAGCTCTGGTTCGCTGGCCCTGACGCTAGCAGTCAGCTATGGGTCGCTGACCACTGCAGCTCATGCGCTGCTCAGCATCTTGATCCCATCTTGCGGATTATATTTTCTGTTATCGGGGCATAAACGAGAAACAAAGAACAGTAACCCCGTAACTTACCTGACATGTCGAAAGAGGGAACTAAAGAGGGTGTGTGTTGAGCTGGCTTCCTCATCCTGAAGAAAATTTAAGAACAAAAACGACATTAGATAACTGCAGGGAAACATTTGATAACGTCACCTTTCTTTGTTGAAGCCTTATGCCCCACGGGATTTATTTGGTTGATTATAATTTCTACACGACGAGACAGCCGGCTAAATGCCTAATAAGTCTTAAGCGGCTTTTGCGACATGCATGGCAGGTGTAACTACTGATGTTCTTTGTTCTATTTTCGGACCTTGGTAATACATGGGTGATGAGGTTGCAGAACACACACACACACAACAATTAAAATGGCACGGAATGCCGGCATAGCAAGACAAAGACACGATACGATGGAAAATTAACATTGCGAGAGAGAAAGCATCTACTTGGGCTAAGAGATCACGTCCTCCCATTGAATAAATCGAGAGATATCACGAAGGATAACAGCGGGCTGGCTCATCTTCAACTGTATTAAACACATTCTGCAAGGCGAAATGTCAGCCCTAGGGCTCACACCTTCAGCAGTGGGGTTATTCTAGTTATGGTAAATGGCTGCGAGGTTCGGAAAGCTGATGCAGATAGATTAACACAACGTTACACAACGAGTGATGGAGCGAAGAACATTGAAGATTTCAATTCGAGAACAAATCCATATCGCATAGAGCAGACGTCGAACATCCTTCTCTGACACCTTGATGTACGAAAATACAGATGGGCCGGCCATGGGGTGCGCATGTCGGATAACAGATAGGGCGGCAATGTGGTGCGCATGTCGGATAACAGATAGGCTGGCCATGTGGTGCGCATGTCGGATAACAGTTAGGCCGGCCATGTGGTGCGCATGTCGGATAACAGATGGGCCGGCCATGTTTGTGCGCATGCCGGATAACAGATAGGCCGGCCATGTGGTGCGCATGCCGGATAACAGGTAGGCCAGCCATGTGGTGCGCATGTCAGATAATAGGTAGGCCAGCCATGTGGTGCACATGTCGGATAACAGATAGGCCGGCCATGTGGTGCGCATGTCGGATAACAGATAGGCCGGCCATGTGGGGCGCATGTCGGATAACAGATGGATCGGCCATGTGGTGCGCATGTCGGATAACAGATGGACACGTCGAGTGACGTCATGGTGGCCATACAACTTTAGCTGCCCTCGCGGGCGACCGTGGATGAGGTGGAGAGATGGCATAATGGAGGCCCTAAACCCAACATGGAACACCCAGGCAAAAGAGCGAAATGAGTTTACACAACATTTGTATACCTGGCATCAGACACACGTGCCTGATTGAATATCAGGATTTTTCAGATTGTTTTTTAGATTGAGGGAGAAATCTAAAAAAAATTACAAACAGCATAACAATAGAAACATAAAGACGTGAATATTCATGATTAAAAAGTGCTTTCGGAATTCATTGGTTCTTTTCGTCTTGGAAGACGGTAGTAATTGTGCTTTTAGCACAAAGCCCGGGCAGAAATATAGAGACCATGTGTTTCCCATGCAGTATGGTCCCTCTGTCAGTCTGCCTTGTTTGCTTCAAGGGAAAGGTGATGCCAATACATTTGGAACAAGGCAAGCTGCAGAAGCTGCCGGATCAGCAGAGCAATGCTCTATCTGTTCGCCTGTCGAAGCTTCACTCCTAGACCAGCCGCCAACCAAGGCTAAGGGGCAGGTCTGCCCTGCCACAACACTAAACTGAGGTTGCCTTTCCAGGCTCTAGGATAAGGCATTGCATCCTATTGCGTGTGCTCCTTCGCATATAGTCGGCTGTCAGGTTTGGTAGACGCTGACCAACTTTCAGAGTTATCAGAAAACAGGTTGAACAGTCATATCTGACAAAACCCGACAAGACACGCCAGTATCTTATCTGCAAGGAATCAGATGGTTTGAAATCAGAGTTTTCCTTCTCCTAGATGAGCTACCTTCATAGGCTTTCGAGCCTCATCTGCCCGAAAATACTGGTTTTAAGGCGCCAGTGGCTCGCCTTCCGCTCCTTCTTCTGTTAGTCAAAAGAGTTCTGCCGCGCGAAGGCCAGGAGATGTACTTTGTTGCCAGAGAATATATGAGACGTACGCCATGGAAGCATTTAGTTGATGTTGAGAGTTCATCCTCAACCCCCACCCCCGGCTATAACAACATTTAGAACTGTTGGAATAGTGCATGCACAAAAAGTCTTTCACTGGTAATGAGAAACTATTGTGGTTTCTAGGACGGGCGACATTGATGGACAACACCACCACATGTCCCTACAATGTTCATATTATGTCGATTATGTTTTTAGAAGACCTTCTCTTTTGAACATCACAGCATTAAATCACATTCTCCGCATGTCAAATTCTTTGCAATGTTATTAGTAATTAGGTGTTAATTAGCATTGTTTCAGCGAGGAACAAGATATTGAAAGAGGTCCAAATCAGTGGCGTAGCTACCTGTTAGGTGGAGCCGACACGACCCGAGAGAGAGAGAGAGAGATTGAGAGAGAGGAAAAGGGGGGGGGGGGGGTCAAGACCAAGTCAAGTGAACCCAATGGTTTTCATGTTATAACGTATGCTAATATCATCATGATTATCTGGTTGATCATTCCTGAGACTGGTTGTAAGGTTGTCTCAACATATCTCTCCATTTGACTATATCCTTTGTAGCTGATTTGATTTCAGCAAAGGTTCGCACTTTAATATCTCTGCATGTCTGAGATGTAAAAACAAGTCTTGTTCGCTATCTTCCTCTTTCCCCCTGATCTTGCCCTCTGGTATCTTCTGTAGTAGACTTTCATGTCTCATGGTGTGGAGTGGTCAACTCAATCGTCGTTTCTGTATCGTTTTCAATATCTGTCCATGTGCGCCAAGCGGAGTAAAGACATTACCATTAGATCTTCTTTCGGGATCAAGATGCTGAGCAGCGCATGAGGTGGTCAGCGACCCATAGCTGACTGCTAGCGTCAGGGCCAGCGAACCAGAGCTGAGCAGCGCATGAGCTGCAGTGGTCAGCGACCCATAGCTGACTGCTAGCGTCAGGGCCAGCGAACCAGAGCTGAGCAGCGCATGAGCTGCAGTGGTCAGCGACCCATAGCTGACTGCTAGCGTCAGGGCCAGCGAACCAGAGCTGAGCAGCGCATGAGGTGGTCAGCGACCCATAGCTGACTGCTAGCGTCAGGGCCAGCGAACCAGAGCTGAGCAGCGCATGAGGTGGTCAGCGACCCATAGCTGACTGCTAGCGTCAGGGCCAGCGAACCAGAGCTGAGCAGCGCATGAGGTGGTCAGCGACCCATAGCTGACTGCTAGCGTCAGGGCCAGCGAACCAGAGCTGAGCAGCGCATGAGGTGGTCAGCGACCCATAGCTGACTGCTAGCGTCAGGGCCAGCGAACCAGAGCTGAGCAGCGCATGAGCTGGTCAGCGACCCATAGCTGACTGCTAGCGTCAGGGCCAGCGAACCAGAGCTGAGCAGCGCATGAGCTGCAGTGGTCAGCGACCCATAGCTGACTGCTAGCGTCAGGGCCAGCGAACCAGAGCTGAGCAGCGCATGAGCTGCAGTGGTCAGCGACCCATAGCTGACTGCTAGCGTCAGGGCCAGCGAACCAGAGCTGAGCAGCGCATGAGGTGGTCAGCGACCCATAGCTGACTGCTAGCGTCAGGGCCAGCGAACCAGAGCTGAGCAGCGCATGAGGTGGTCAGCGACCCATAGCTGACTGCTAGCGTCAGGGCCAGCGAACCAGAGCTGAGCAGCGCATGAGCTGCAGTGGTCAGCGACCCATAGCTGACTGCTAGCGTCAGGGCCAGCGAACCAGAGCTGAGCAGCGCATGAGGTGGTCAGCGACCCATAGCTGACTGCTAGCGTCAGGGCCAGCGAACCAGAGCTGAGCAGCGCATGAGGTGGTCAGCGACCCATAGCTGACTGCTAGCGTCAGGGCCAGCGAACCAGAGCTGAGCAGCGCATGAGGTGGTCAGCGACCCATAGCTGACTGCTAGCGTCAGGGCCAGCGAACCAGAGCTGAGCAGCGCATGAGGTGGTCAGCGACCCATAGCTGACTGCTAGCGTCAGGGCCAGCGAACCAGAGCTGAGCAGCGCATGAGGTGGTCAGCGACCCATAGCTGACTGCTAGCGTCAGGGCCAGCGAACCAGAGCTGAGCAGCGCATGAGGTGGTCAGCGACCCATAGCTGACTGCTAGCGTCAGGGCCAGCGAACCAGAGCTGAGCAGCGCATGAGGTGGTCAGCGACCCATAGCTGACTGCTAGCGTCAGGGCCAGCGAACCAGAGCTGAGCAGCGCATGAGGTGGTCAGCGACCCATAGCTGACTGCTAGCGTCAGGGCCAGCGAACCAGAGCTGAGCAGCGCATGAGGTGGTCAGCGACCCATAGCTGACTGCTAGCGTCAGGGCCAGCGAACCAGAGCTGAGCAGCGCATGAGGTGGTCAGCGACCCATAGCTGACTGCTAGCGTCAGGGCCAGCGAACCAGAGCTGAGCAGCGCATGAGCTGCAGTGGTCAGCGACCCATAGCTGACTGCTAGCGTCAGGGCCAGCGAACCAGAGCTGAGCAGCGCATGAGGTGGTCAGCGACCCATAGCTGACTGCTAGCGTCAGGGCCAGCGAACCAGAGCTGAGCAGCGCATGAGGTGGTCAGCGACCCATAGCTGACTGCTAGCGTCAGGGCCAGCGAACCAGAGCTGAGCAGCGCATGAGGTGGTCAGCGACCCATAGCTGACTGCTAGCGTCAGGGCCAGCGAACCAGAGCTGAGCAGCGCATGAGCTGCAGTGGTCAGCGACCCATAGCTGACTGCTAGCGTCAGGGCCAGCAAACCAGAGCTGAGCAGCGCATGAGGTGGTCAGCGACCCATAGCTGACTGCTAGCGTCAGGGCCAGCGAACCAGAGCTGAGCAGCGCATGAGGTGGTCAGCGACCCATAGCTGACTGCTAGCGTCAGGGCCAGCGAACCAGAGCTGAGCAGCGCATGAGGTGGTCAGCGACCCATAGCTGACTGCTAGCGTCAGGGCCAGCGAACCAGAGCTGAGCAGCGCATGAGCTGCAGTGGTCAGCGACCCATAGCTGACTGCTAGCGTCAGGGCCAGCGAACCAGAGCTGAGCAGCGCATGAGCTGCAGTGGTCAGCGACCCATAGCTGACTGCTAGCGTCAGGGCCAGCGAACCAGAGCTGAGCAGCGCATGAGCTGCAGTGGTCAGCGACCCATAGCTGACTGCTAGCGTCAGGGCCAGCGAACCAGAGCTGTCAAGACCCTTCTACACCTCCACGCGGTGATCCTGGATAACAGGCTGCAGCGGCGCAGACTGGCTAAGGAGAAGGGATCGAAGAGGGAATGCTAACCCGGTACAAAAAAAATGATTGCTGAAGTCGGATGTGTTGGACCGAAAGGTGCAAATATCGCATCCAAGCTGTAAACTACGACATAACGCATTCCGTTCTCTGGACTACATTCTGCTACTTAAGCCCTTTCAGGGTTTGGTAGTGCGAGATTGAGAACGAACGAAGCCAAGATCTGCTTTCTGTCCAGCTCGCCCTTTCCATTTTACCTAGGCACCACATTTGAAATGCTTCCACACATTTGTCATCCTTCTTTATATCAGCCTCATACGTTGCAATTGGCCATATATAAGTGGCGATTATTCTTGTCCTCAGTTCTATCCTGATATTCTTTGAGGTTAGCAATTTCTATTTTTCTCTGGTCTTTTTTTTGCTAGTGCAATCCTTGTCTTAATTCATGTCTCATTGCTGGTTTCTTCTGTCTTGCTTTGTCCCAAATATGTAAACTTCTTTACTTGTTTGATTATTTCTCCATTGATGATTTAATTGATTTGCCTATGCTGCTTGGATAATACCGAAGTCTTTGTCTTGAAAATGTATATTTTCATGCCAAACTCTTTGACTGTGCTGTTAATTTGTTCAAGCAACATTTGCAACGTTGTTACAGATCCTCCCACTATTGCTTGATCATCTGTAAATTTGATTACATTAACTTTCATTTTGGAAAAGAGATGGGAAGAGAATATCAGAGAGTTGACGGGAAGGTCCACAGCTAGAACAAATATCCTGGCACAAAACAGAGTGGAGTGGAGGGAATTGGTCAAACAATCAGCAGTTTGGTCCTTTAATGACCATTCGGTTCACCGAACTGATGATTATAAACTTTCAAATCATTAACTACGACACCAATATTGCAACTTCGTACAACTGTTTCCATCTTGATCTCAGAATATGTGTTATAGAGACTCGGTGAAAGCAGACATCCTTGCCGTACCTCCAATCTTATTTCAACTGTAACTGTGAGTCCTTCTTTGAATGAAACAATCGCCTAATAATTGTTGCTGTTGTTTCGAATGCCCCCAAAAAGTGGGATTACTCTTTTGTGCGCCCTGAAAAGGACGTTAAGTGGCGGGTTGCATAGCTTTCCTCACATTCCGAGCGCGCTGATGAAGGTGGTCCAGGGTCCATCAGTATAATGTTAAGGTTAAGATAAAGTAGTGAATGAGCTGACAGCAGCCAGCAACTTATACCTTGCTGCTGGCATCAGTGTCGGAACTCATAACCAACCAATACCCCATTCCACCTCAAACTGGCAGCTCTGGAAACAGACTGAAACCATACAGCCTGGCTAAGAGACTTGGTACCTCATCCTAAAAATACCTTGTTGAATTCGGATGTGCCAGGCCGAAAGACTCAGATATTGCAATCCCGCTGCAAATTACAACACATTATAAGAAACGACCTTTCTAGGATGAACACCAAAGAAGAAGATGCCGACTTAGTTGTTCCTCTTCAACCAGATTGTAAGTGTCTTCTTTCCTTTTTGTTTTGTGGCTTATAGTTTCCACAAGAAAGTCCCATGCCCAGCAAGGTTACAGTGTTACAATTCTTTTATTGCCTTTCAGGACCCATTGAGAGACAGGTGAGAAACAATGACAAGAATACAAACATTTCTGGTAAGTAAGTATCAATAACATTATGACACTATTTGAGTAAACACTACAATCAAATTGTAATAATATATGAGAGTAACATTGTGATCAAATTGTGACACTAATAATAATAATAATAATAATAATGTTCGCGTAGGGGTCAAAGGTCAGTTGCGTCGATCGACCACTACCATGTCCAACTGCTGAGGCTGTGTTCATGTGTAGCGTGTCGACATAAATCCCTACAGACTCCCCAGGTGGAATAGTGTACTCCGCAGCCTTGGGATGAGTGCCGCGAGGAGTGTGTTAGACCAATGTTTGTGTCAAGCTATCCGTGTCTGTCCGTGTCAAACTCCCTGTTTCCACGTGTCCCGCCGCCGAGGCTTCTGACTATGTCCACCTGTTGGTCAGAGTGATCCGTGCTGTGCTGAGAATACAAGGTTGGGAGAGGTATCATGTAACTTCCGGTGGAGGGTGAGGCGGACAGGAGGAAACCGACTTCAGTCCCAACAGAAATGTCCTTGAGTAATGACAATCTGGACTGATTTCTGGTGTGCAGTTAAGCAGAACGTTAAACTCCGTCATGAACTGGTTTCCCACAGCTTGAGCCAGGCGTGAAATGCAGCGTAACAAACAGGATAATCGATCAAAAGCACAGAATAAATTCCCTGATACCACCTGGTGAAGGAGTTGTGAAATATAGTCTGGATAGGAACCACCAAACATCGGAAAACTCGATACAAGCACCGGAGAGTCGACAGTGCAGTCACTAAGGCGCGGCCATCTTACTTTTTTATGAGAGAATCATTTCGATAACATTGTGACCACTATATGAGAGTAAAACAAGAACCAAATTGTGACACTATATGAGAGTAAAACAAAACCAAATTGTGACACTAAATGAGAGTAAAACAAGAACCAAATTGTGACACTATATGAGAGTAAAACCAAACCAAATTGTGACACTATATTATATGAGAGTAAAACAAGAACCAAATTGTGACACTATATTATATGAGAGTAAAACAAGAACCAAATTGTGACACTATATGAGAGTAAAACAAGAACCAAATTGTGACACTATATTATATGAGAGTAAAACAAGAACCAAATTGTGACACTATATGAGAGTAAAACAAGAACCAAATTGTGACACTATATGAGAGTAAACAAGAACCAAATTGTGACACTATATTATATGATAGTAAAACAGGAACCAAATTGTGACACTATATTATATGAGAGTAAAACAAGAACCAAATTGTGACACTATATTATATGAGAGTAAAACAAGAACCAAATTGTGACACTATATTATATGAGAGTAAAACAAGAACCAAATTGTGACACTATATTATATGAGAGTAAAACAGGAACCAAATTGTGACACTATATGAGAGTAAACAAGAACCAAATTGTGACACTATATTATATGAGAGTAAAACAAGAACCAAATTGTGACACTATATGAGAGTAAAACAAGAACCAAATTGTGACACTATATGAGAAAAACACTATGATATAATTGTGACACTAACTTAACTTTAAAGTCTTTATACTGGTTTAGAAGTCTCTGCAGAGTCTGTATACAACTAGTTTCATTAACATTTCCTTGATCTAAAAACTATGCGTATCAAATCTATTCTTGAATGCATTAATTGACTCCACTATTTCCTGTGACAATGCATTGCAAGCATTCCCCACTCTCTGACTAACAAAATATATCCCAATATCAAATCTGTATCGTTCGTTAATTAATTTTTAGCTATGCCCTCTTATCCTTGTAGACGGCTGTATTTTGACAAAAAAACTTGTTATAATTAGAAATAAACAACGAACGAAAGACAAAGTAGGTCCTCTCATAGACAGAATAGGAAAAATAATAAGTGAGAATAGTGAGGTAGATAATCTACTCAATCAGTACTTTGATAGTCTATTTAAAAGAGGACTGCTCCAAGATCCCAGAGCCTATAGATATTTTTCAAAAAGACATGGATAGAGCGGGATTAGGATCAATCTGTATTACAGAGGAAGTGGTTTTTAAAAAAATTGGAAGGGTTGAAAGTGGATAAATGTCTATGTCAAGATGTTATTCACCCAAAATTGTTGTATGAAATTAGAGACCAACTAGCAAAACCATTGGCTATATTATGTTCTCAATCACTTACAAAAGGGATTGTTCCACGGGATTGGAAAGATGCAGGTGTGATCCCCTTATTAAAAAAGAGCACAAAATCAGATCCAGCAAATTATAGACCAGTGAGTTTAACGAGCATAGTCTGTAAATTGTTCGAGTCAATAATCAAAGAAAACATTGTAATGCATTTAGACAAGTTTAATCTCATCAGTAATAATCAGTATGGGTTTACTAGAGGGAGATCGTGCTTAACAAATCGATTAGAATTCATGGAGGAGGTTTCTAAAATGACAGATAAAGGGGAGCCAGTAGATGTTATTTATCTAGATTTTTCAAAGGCCTTTGATAGAGTACCTCATAGAAGGTTATTTAGAAAGTTAAAATCACATGGAATAGGTGGGGAAGTTGCCAAATGGATTGAAAATTGGCTAACGGGAAGAAAGCAGAGAGTGGGCATAAATAAGGAGTACTCTGAGTGGTGTGAAGTAAAAAGTGGAGTGTCACAGGGCTCGGTTTCGGGACCAATTTTGTTCTTGTTATATATAAACAATTTGGACATTGGTATGGGATCCATGATTGCACAATTCGCTGATAACAGAAAACTATGCAGTAGTGTCATCTAAAGCAGAAGTATATATATATAGATATATTGAGGTCGGATTTAGATAAAATTTGAGAATGGTCCATAAGCTGGCAAATGGAGTTTAATGTAGATAAATGTTCAGTCCTCTACATGGGTAAATCCAATTTGGAACATGATTACAGAATGGGCTAGAACAATATTAGAAAGACAGAAAAGGAAAGGGACCTATGGGTTATAACAGATCACACAGGTAAAGTGAGTGAATTAATCCAGGTAGCAGTGAAAAAGGCAAATCCAATGTTATATGATAAAAAGAAATATTAAACATAGGAGCAAGGGAGTGATAGTCTAACTGTATAAAGCATTAGTTAGACCTACATTGGATTACTGTGTACAAGTGTGGAGTCCTTATCGTAGAGGGGATATAAACATTCTGGAAAGGTTATAAAAAAGAGCAACAAAGCTGATAGTGAGATTCCAGAATTAGAGTTCCGAGCTCAGAAAAACCATCCTACAGTGTCTAGAAAAGAGAAGAAATCGAGATGACTTAGAACAAGAGGGCACAGCTACAAATTAACTAAAGAGAGGTCCAGATTAGATATTAGGTAATATTTTTTTATTCAGAGAGGGGTGAATTCTTGGAATGCATTGCCACAAATTTAGTGAAGGCAGAGACAATTAATGCATTTAAGAATAGATTGGATGGGCATAACTTTTAGTGCAGGGTAATGTAAATTAAACTGGTTGTATACAGTCTCTGTAGAGTTTCCTAAACCAGAATAAAGAAGTTCACTTAAGAAATTAAGTTAAGTCTAATTTATCCATTCTGTTAATTATACTTATAAACCTGTATTAAGTCACCTCTAATTCTTCTCTTTTCTAGACACTGTAGGCTGGTTTTTCTTTCCTCATAACTGTAATTCTGGAATCCCACTATCAGTTTTGTTACTCTATATGAGAATAACACAACGATAAAATTGTGACAATATATTTGGGAAACACAAAAATAAAATTATATACACATTTATTTAATACTTCTTAAACAATTTAATTGAATGGATGGAATAGGAAAGCAAAAGTTTTAGCATTTTATAAACAATGAGAAGAAAAAACATTGTGGAAATTTGGCACAACAAAGAAATAATGGCATAATATGAGAGTAACAACATTAACTACAATAAAAACAAACAAAATTATATTTTCATGTTTCTAAGTACATCATCTTAAATTTTGCAGAATGGATGAGCATGGTTGGTTATTGAATCCAGCGGCCTATGAGTTCCTGTCCTTTGGCCCAATGCCAAATAATGGTATCTGCAAGTGTTTGAAAGCTGTTGTTTAGTTCCGTACAAAGTGTTCCATTTGTCTATGGATGAGCATAAAAGTATATGTACTGTAGTGCTTTAGGTACAAGGATAAGAAACAATTATGGAATCTTAGTTTTAATAAAATTATGACAGAAACACCAACTGGAACAATAAAAACATTTAATAATTATATAAATAATTTTAATGAGTTTGGCTGACTGGATGAGAATTATGAATAATTTTAATGAGTTTGGCTGACTGGATGATAATTATGAATAATTTTAATGAGTTTGGCTGACTGGATGAGAATTATGAATAATTTTAATGAGTTTGGCTGACTGGATGAGAATTATGAATAATTTTAATGAGTTTGGCTGACTGGATGAGAATTATGAATAATTTTAATGAGTTTGGCTGACTGGATGAGAATTATGAATAATTTTAATGAGTTTGGCTGACTGGATGAGAATTATGAATAATTTTAATGAGTTTGGCTGACTGGATGAGAATTATGAATAATTTTAATGAGTTTGGCTGACTGGATGAGAATTATGAATAATTTTAATGAGTTTGGCTGACTGGATGAGAATTATGAATAATTTTAATGAGTTTGGCTGACTGGATGAGAATTATGAATAATTTTAATGAGTTTGGCTGACTGGATGAGAATTATGAGTTGCCCATTGCAAGCAAAGATGACGACAGCGTCTGATTAGTATTTTTAGATTTGATCGCAGATGACTGTGCAGTCTGACATGAGCTCAATAGACTCTACTGCATGTGAAGCTTTCCCAATTCTGTCATGTGCTTGATGTGGCCAAAAAAAACCTCCGTTTCTGAGACATAACGTGGTTCGGTTTATAAGCCAGTTCTCTTCGACACTCAGATCTTGCAGGATAGTTTTATTTGTTATTTTCTTTACCCAAGATATTAAAAGAATTCTCCTATAACATTTCGTTTTGAAAGTCCTGATCCTCTTCCTTAATGTTTGTGTGATGGTCCATCTATCGAATCCGGCTTCATCTGCATGTCACTCACTACTACGGGGATCATGTCAATCTCTCATCTTGTTAGTTAGTCTGCCATGAAAACAGTCTGTTTCCAGGGAGTGCTAATGGGAATCCGAGGTGAGGGTCTTGGCCAGTATGTTTTGCCTGACCCTGACCAACATGTCTGATCAGTACATTTTGCCTGTCCAGACGTTAGTCTTCCTCCCTACACTGCAAGGTAACATTAATTGCATGGGCTGTGATAACGTTGTTGATCCCCTTTCGAACTAACACCTCTTTTTAATTCTTTGGGGTGTGATCCAGCACCTTCAGCACCAATTTGAAGTCACTAACATTCCCCATGTCCAGCAGCATAAATTTCCTTAGATCAAACTGTAAAAATAAGCTTAATATACCTTGGAATCCTGGTATTCAAACAGACATGTTCAATGTCTGTTGCCAGGTATTCAAGGGTTTCGGCTATACGTAGTAGGTATTTAAAACTTCCTGCGGCTTACTAGGCCTGGGGGAAGGTACAACTAATTTGGGTAGATATTGAACTTTAATTTTTTAATTTTATCTGAGCAGTAGCCGTTAAGCCTACTCTTTTCGATTTCTATGTCTGATCTCACTACCCAGAGATCAGGGGAATTATTACCAGAAGATTCACTGGAAAAAATCAAGGTCTCTACCATGATTCAAACCCGTAACCTCCACCACCCGAGTCGGACACCTTATCTCGAGACCACTAAGTTTCCATACCATATTCTGTTAATTAAAGAAAATATGAAAGCTACATTATGACACCCTCTTGTATAATGACAAGAAAATAAAACACCTGCTGTGCTCATGACGTGGTGTCTTTCATCTCTTGGAGTATTTTTCTCATACAATGACAAGAAAATGAAACTTTTCTGGAATGGAATCTTAGTGTCAATAAAATCCTGACACTACATGGGATTAATACAATAAAAAAACATACAAAATTACATAAACATTTAGTTCAATAATTTAGTTGAATGAATGTGAATAAACAGTGTATAAGTTATAGTACTTCAAATATAATAACAAGAGAAAAAGCATTCTATTAAATTGCTATCAATAGAATTATGAAACTACAAAAATAGAACACCAAAAATATAGATCACACACAATTTTACAGTGCTTAAGTACAGGATAGAACAAGATGAATTTCTGTTTGATGTGAACTAACAGATTATATCAGCCAACTGTTTCTTTCTGTTTGATGTGAACTAATAATTATACGAATTATGTCAGCCAACTGTTTCTTTCCATTTCATATGAACTAACAGATTCCATGAATTATGTTAGTCAACTGTTTCTTTCCATTTGACGTGAACATATTATATCAGCCAACTGTTCCTTTCTGTTTGATGTGAACTAACAGATTATATCAGCCAACTGTTTCTTTCTGTTTGATGTGAACTAATAATTATACAAATTATGTCAGCCAACTGTTTCTTTCCATTTCATATGAACTAACAGATTCCATGAATTATGTTAGTCAACTGTTTCTTTCCATTTGACGTGAACATATTATATCAGCCAACTGTTCCTTTCTGTTTGATGTGAACTAACAGATTATATCGGCCAACTGTTTCTTTCTGTTTGATGTGAACTAACAGATTATATCGGCCAACTGTTTCTTTGTGTTTGATATGAACTAACAGATTATATCAGCCAACTGTTTCTTTCTGTTTGATGTGAACTAATAGATTATATGTATTATATCAGCCAATTGTTCTTTTCTGTTTAATGTGGACTAACAGATTATATGTATTATATCAGCCGACTGTTTCTTTCTGTTTAATGTACGATGATGACTGTAAATTATTATAATAAATATGATGGCAATGTTGATAACAATGAACAAATAACATACAGTCATGTTTGTAGTTTACATGTACTATGTCATAAAAGTGTTGTTGTTGTTAGATGTTTATAATGACGACAACGAAACATGTTTAGGGTGATCTTGAATGAAACAAGTTTGCAGATATGTATTTCGCCAGTAAAGTGTTTCCTTCTGTTTTATGGCTGATGAAACCGATGAGTAAATGATTATAATGATAATGATAGCAAGGCATAGTGATGATGATCAGGTTGAAGAATGTGAATTAGCATATGAGTACAGTCCAAAAAGAAACCAGGCTTTTAAAACAGCAAATAAACTAAGTGAGGCAGCGATCTATTTATGTGTACAAGTGACAGAGACCTTTAGTGTTTAACCCTTTCTTATTCTATAACAATTATCCAGTAGCGACAACAGATCCTACTTAATTTCGTCTGCGCTACAAACAAACAAAAAAAGTAAAAAGGTTTCAATTTTATTCCGTCACCTTTAATTTCACTATCACTACTATAACTGGTTTCAGAATTATCCTCTAATGCTTGTCAAACTTGTTCGCCTCTAAATCATTTTGCCATTTCACTACGAGTCAAACCTACAAATGAACAGGTCTGCAAGTAAAAAATATACAATTCATGATCGTGACCTAAAGTTCACCTAAAAACTTTACGGGAAACGATAGCAAATAGTCCCTTGTCAATTTTCTGCGTTCACTCGATAGCGTAATAATGGCCATAGGATTTACAGGCGAGTAGTTAAAACATGATGGTAAGTAAACTCGCCAAAGGATCAGTTCAGGTGCCATCTCCGCATCGAAGGTCGGCTGCAATGGATCTGCAGTGTACTTTATCTGTTGTCGTAATTGTGCAATCTGAGAGGCTTTTCCCAGTCCATCTCCTGATGTTATCCACCTACTTAAAATGTTGTCTGCTTCTTGAACGACTGCCTTCCACGTGACCCTCCAGTATGGTTTTCAACAAGGAGGTATGTCTTGTTGTATGATCAAAATAACGTAACTGTCTAACCCTGATTTCGGTTAATAATTCTCTTTTCAACCCCAACTTTTCCAATACCTCCAAATTTGTTTTCTTCTCTTTCCAAGAAAGCAACCCAATCTTCTATATACCCACATTTAGAAGGCTTCAATACACTTTTCAAACTTGTTATTCATTGTCCATGTTTCTGCGCCATAAAGTAGTGACGAGTATACATAACACCTGGCAATTCTCATTTTCAAATTCTAATTTATCTGTTTGGATGTCAGTATATGTCGCATGTTGTCGAATACCATCTGGGCCATTATTATTATCTGTATACATGGTTTCTTGTCACTTTTTCTAATTATCATAGTCTTTGTTTTCTTTATGTTTATGTCTAATCCAAACTCTTGACTTATTGTGTATATTGTTGTCACAAGCTACTGTAATTCTTGCTCACTTTTTGCCATCAAAACTGTATCATCCGCATATCTTAGATTGTTCATTGCCACTCCACCAATGACACACCCTGGCATCCCCTCTAATCTGTTTGAATATTTGTTCTATGTAGATATTAAAAAGACAAGGGGATAATACACATCCCTGTCTCACAACTCTTTTTACATTTATACTTAGAGAGCATAACTTTCCTGATTTTACTGTAGCATTTTGTTCCCAGTACAGATTACGGAGAAGTTTTATGTCTTTACCATCAAGACTTATTTCTTGTAGACATTTAATTAATTTCTCATATTGGAATCTTTTGGTAGTCTATGAAGCAAATATAAATATCATTATGTATTTCTATATATTTTTCTGTCAAAGTTTGCAAACAAAAAATTGCTTCCCTTGTCCCATCAAACTTTCGAAAGGATCGCAACAACAAATTCGTGATGGCAAACATACTAGACAAAGAATAGGAAAGGGTTAATAATAACCGCATTATGACATGATTGTTAGTCTTTTATGTGCATCCGGTAAATACATGTGTAGTGTACTTTGTAATTTTTTGAAAATTGAACAATGAAGAATCTCGAAGAGCAACGTGTTTGCATGAAGTTCTGCTTCAATGATGAAAAATAGGTTAATAAATAGATATCACAACAAAAAGACAGTCATCGCAGTGGGTTGGAATGGCATCACATGACAAAAATAACTAAAGTCGCTGAAATGCGAAGGTTCTGTATGTTGATCGTCTTTTTTTGATTGAAGGAGCACTGTTCATCATGAGATTGTTTCATGTGGTCAGATGATCAATAAAGAGTATTACTTGGATGTTATGAAGTGTTTGAGAAAGACAATGTGAAGAAAGAGGCCTGAAGCATGGACAAATACAGCCTGGATGCTGCATCACTACAACGCACCTTCACACACATCACCGCTTATTCCTGACTTTTTGGCAAAGCATGAGATCCGGATTTTGGTGGTCCTTGCAGACTTTTTTTGTTGCAAAAGTTGATATTCACTCTTAAAGGTGGCTGATTTCAGACCATAGAAGAGATCAAAGAAAATTTGTTAGGAGACGTGAACACTATATCAGAAAATGAGTTCAAGAGGGAATTTAAAAATATGTTGGGAGCTGTGAATCAACAGTGGAGAGAACTATTTCAATGGAGACAAGTTTGAATAAATTCTAAGTAAAGACTACATTGAGCAACAGAGAATGAAATGGTTTGGCCACATTGTGAGAATGCCACCAGACGAAATTGTTCATGAAACTTTCTACATGAGAACATTAGGAAAAAGGGCTTGAGGTAGACTGAGAAAAAGATGTAATGACTGTAAACGAGAACTGCCATAAAATGAGGAAAACCATCACTCAGGCCACGAGAGAGGCGAGAGACAAAAAAGAACAACAAAGTTTGGTTTCTATTTGCACTGTCCTCATTAATATGTATTATGTCAAAATGTATTTTTTTATCTAATTTTTCGTACAAATGAAAACATATGAGTTATGAAAACATATGAACCCACATATGATGAGTGTAATATTAAGTAGCTAAAAACATTTTAACCAGTTACAGCAGTACAATGCAAATTCACTTATAGCGTAACACAAGAATAACTTCACTTTTCGTAAGCTGAAATGTGTATTTAGTCCAAAGACACAACAAATGTGGATTTTATCAAAACATGTGTTACCGGTAATGATATTTTCACCTCAATACGAAAACACGATAATTCCAATTCTCACCGCTGTACTTGTATGTTTCATAAATGGGTGCCTACACACAGTATAAAGATTGAAATGGTATGATAAGATTATTTGATAGATATAAGATAATCAAAGGAAAGGATAAATTAGACTATAACAAGTTTTTCAAAATACAACCACCTACAAGAACAAGAGGACATAGCTACAACTTAACTAAAGAAAGGTCCACATTAGATACTAGGATATATTTTTTAAGTCAGAGCGGAGTGAATTCTTGGAATGCATTGCCACAGGAAGTAGAGGAGGAAAGGACAGTTAATGCATTTAAGAATAGATTGGATGCTCACAGCTTTTAGAACAAGGAAATATAAATTAAACTGGTTGTATACAGACTCTGCAGAGTCTTTTAAACCAGTATAATGATGTTAATTGTTATTACTAATGTGGAACTGTTGGAAAGAACTTGATAGATATTGGTAGGTAGTGATGTCATAAGAGACACTGGTGTTGAATAGAATACCCATTAAGGAAACCAACTGAGAGCATTACAAGACAGTCTATGTTCTGGAATTCCCGGGGTCAAAGATGCAGATAAGTTGACAGCAGCCAGTGACTCATAGCTGGCTGCTTGGATTAGGGTCAGCGAACAAGAGCTGACCAAGGCCCTATTTCACCTTTAAGTGGCGGTCCTGGAAACAGGTTGCATAAAAAAGTGCATGCATACTTCATTAATGTAAGCACCATAATGTCACATGAAGTCATTTGACCTAATTGTTGCCCCATGATAAAATGAAATGATTTGATTGATTTGTGACCTCATTATAAAGTTATTTGATCGCATCGTGGTCTTATAATAAAGTAATTTGATCATAGTGTGATTTCATAATCAAGTGATGTGATCAACATTTCAGTCCCATTGTGAAGTAATTTGGACACATTGTAGTCCCATTAGAATGTGATTTTATTCCACCATTGTCAAATGATTTGGTCACATTGTGGTCCCACTAGAATGTGATTTGATTCCACCATCGTCAAATGATTTGGTCACATTGTGGTCCCATTAGAATGTGATTTGATTCCACCATCGTCAAATGATTTGGTCACATTAGAATGTGATTTGATTCCCCCATGGTCAAATGATTTGTTCACATTGTGGTCCCATTGTAAAATGATTTGGTCCCATTAGCATGTGATTTGATCCAACCATAAGTAAAGATTTTGTTAACACGCCAGTGTGGCATATTGGGAATATGGTATAGGATGCTATTTTTCTTGACCAATGGCACACTAGGTGTGATATGGCCAACATCACATCGGCCACCTTTACTATACCATATTATTCTGAAACCCAATTTTGAGGCTGGGTTGACCCTATGAGCCATTTTGCGATCTGAAAAATCCACCACCAACTTGGTACCAAGCTCGGCTGGAAAGTCAGTGAACTACCTCGGCTCCCATTGTTGATCCCATCATGGTGACATGACTTGGTCACATTATGGTCACATTATCTTGTCATTTGATCCCAACATGGTCAAGTGATTTGATGATATTGTGTTCCCATAATCAAGTGATTTGATCCCATTGTCATACATGGGCAAGTGATTTGGTCACACTGCGATGTGATATGTTTTAACCATGGTCAAGTGTCTTGGTCACATTATGGTCACATTATCTTGTCATTTGATCCCAACATGGTCAAGTGATTTGATGATATTGTGTTCCCATAATCAAGAGATTTGATCCCATTGTCATACATGGTCAAGTGATTTGGTCACACTGAGATGTGATATGATCCCACCATGGTCAAGTAATTTGGTCACATTGTGATGTGTTTTAACCATGGTCAAGTGATTTGGTCACATTATGATGTGATATGATTTCATCATGGTCAAGTGATTTGGTCACACTGTGATGTGATATGATTCCATCATGGTCAAGTGATTTGATAACATTGTGATATGATTCCATCATGGACAAGTGATTTGGTCACATTGTGATGTGATATGATTCCATCATGGTCAAGTGATTTGGTCACATTGTGATGTGTTTCCACCATGGTCAAGTGATTTGGTCACATTATAATGTGATATGATCACACCATGGTCAAGTGATTTGGTAACATTATGATGTGATATGATTCCATCATGGTCAAGTGATTTGGTCACATTGTGATGTGATATGATTCCACCAATGGTAAGGTGATTTGATATTAATGTGGTCCCATAAAAAAGTGATTTGATCATATCGTGGTTCCCACCATAATGTGATTTCATCAACTTGTGATCCCGCTGTAAGGCAGATGTCCACTGTGCTTAAAGTATATGTATAATTCAAATATATAACTAGACACAATTTTTTCAAATGGTAACATTTACAAATAAAATGTAAACAAAAATGATAAATGTTAACCCATTACAGCCTAATTCGCCATAACAAATCCACTCTCATCCTACAGAGCATAACGTTCTGTTTTTCGAAAACTTTAAATATTATTTCATCCCATTTCTTGTTTTGTCTATTTTCTTCTTCTCTTTGTACAACTGGGGTAGTTAAGGGGTTTTTAGGTTGAGGGCCACAGGCGGCTTCGTCAATGCTGTCACCACGTGGTGTGCTGGCAATGCTTGTTTATTTCACACCCAACAGAAAAACAACATATGAATTACCGGGGATTCCATCCACTGCCCTCCTTGCCGGCAGGCAGACATCAAAACCACTCAGCCACGAGCTCCTATTTTAAATTTGAAAATGAAAAAAATGTACAAAGAACCGACTTTATTGCACCTTGACACCCCCATATGCGCTCAGTCCGTTCCATTGCTGAAAGGGTAGATAACAGAGCATGAATAAACTCTTGCAGCAGCTCCAAAATTTTTCAGACTTTGTTAGGTTCTCATTTACAGCTGGGTTGATTGGGTGAAATGGTCATACCATGAAAAAACCAACGACATGTCCGGTCTGTCATACTAAGTACGATATGATTTGAATCTGGTACTTGGAAATGTAAAGCAAACTCGCAACCCTTAGGTCACACACCCTCGATTTATTTTAACCCTTTGACACCATGACACCCATATATCAGGGTGTGTGTGTAAATTCACCATTCCCTAAACCACCAGTTGGCTGGTGTGAAGGGTGAGCAATTATTTCATGGCGTATTTTTGGCTGTTCCCGTACCACTTGGATTTTCGCCAAAATATAGCGACGTCTACACAGTACACACATTTCCAGAAATTGCAAATATGGCAGCACAAATATCACAGCATGTCCTCACAATGATTTTCATGATGAAAAGCGGTTTCAAAAATTCAGAAAATGGTCATTCTAAATACTAACAACAGAACAAGTCCTTGAAAGTAATTTCAAGGATTTTGAGGCTGATAAATTGGATTTAGATGGTGATTATTCTGAAAAGGATCAATTGTTATTTGAACGACAACATGTGTGATTTGGATTATCATTTATCCATTGATTAGGAACAAGCTAGATCTGTTCCTCAGAGAATCAGACTGTGGTCCAGGGGAGGAGGAAGTGGGGGGGACCCCACATAATGTATCGTAGTTTTGTCATTGTAAATAACTTTACTCAAAATGTCTACATTGTGCGTATTTTCTCAGGAGTGGCCTAGGGGTGAAATGTCCGTTTCACAACCCCAACACATCGGGTTCGAATCCTGCCGTGTCCAGTTTGGCAGGCAGGTTTTTTTCTCAGTGCGATCGCACCTCCTCATGCAAAAACAATGGCAACATACAGTACTGCACACATGCCAAAAACTTATAACAGCTAAATAGGTTGGCAGTTCTAGGAGGCGAACTTCTGCAAAGGACATGCTACTTTAAAGAAAGAGATATTTCAGTTGTGTATGGATAAAAAGGGGTTATCTTTCTGTGCTTAGGAATCTTAATTGATCCGTTCTTCAACAAGGTGGTTGGTCTTTGAGGATCCAAACTCCGTTTCCAATCATTATTAACACAGGCACGAGGTGACCAGGGGGTGAATAGCTTGTTCGATTTAGTGTCGTGGATATTGTTGTTCATCTTTAGAGAGTCCTGCCATCAGGTGGTAGACTGTCTGCGGGGTGATATATTTTCATGTGGGTGCTACAGGGTACTTGTCATTTCTTCTTGCAATATTCTCAACCATCAATGTTTTGAATAGTTTATTTGCTATAGAATGTCTTTGACATGTGATACTCTCCGGATGTCACTGTTGTGAAGGCCCATCTGACATTGCTGCCTGATTCTCATTAGACAGCGCTCAGGTGAGTCGTGCATTGTCTTTAATTGGTTCTCCCAATACTTTTGTTAGTGGCCATGTTTTACTGCCGTAGCACAGTGCCATCAAGACAATTGAATTAAAAAGGTCTGCGTGCAGTCTGATGTTTTTTTGTAGCATCTTGATGGAGTTGAAGGTAGCCCAACCTGCTCGTTGACGTCTTGCGACCTCTGGCTTCATGTTGTTCTCCATTTTCAGGAGATGGCCGAGGCATAGTCGCAGCATCTTTTAGGAATGCTTCACTTAGAAGCATGAGGTTGGATTCCCCGAAATTAATGCGCATGACTTTGGTCTTCTCTAGGAATACATTGTACGAGGTTCGTTCAAGTCAAACCAGGACTTTTTTTGTAAAGAAACGTTTTTTTTCTTCAAATAGTCAAAATGCTAATTTATTTTTCAATATAATCTCCTGCAACGTTTATGCACTTATCACAGCGTTTAAGTAATGCTCGAAAAGCTTCAGCATAGAAAGATTTGTCAGTATGTCTGAACCAATCCAAGACAGCCTGTTTCACTTCATCACCAGTGCTGAAATACTGACCTCTCAGGAATTCTTTTAGGGGTCCAAACAGGTAAAAATCGCTTGGTGCGAGGTCTGGACAGTAAAGTGGATGTGGCAATACTTCCCAGCCGAGTTGTTGCAGATGACACATAGTACGGTGAGCCTTGTGAAATCAAACCTAACAACGTGCACTAACCTTCCGAAAATGCAAATGTTCATGAATAATAGTGTTCCCCATACTCTGAGAAAGACTTGGCTCTTGTGCAATTTCGTGACAAGTTATGCATCAATTTTCCAGGAAAAGCTGTTCCACAATCTGAATATTCACAGGAATGACTGTGGTGGGTTGAGAGCCACCACGTCTGAGATCATCACTCATGGTTGTACGGCCTTCTCTAAAACGTTTACACCATTCAAGTGTCTTACTGCGGCTGAGTGTCTCATTACCATATTGTGATTGCAGTCTTCTGTAAATTCCCTAAATTTCACGCCTTGTATCACAAGAAACTTCATCCCAACACGCTGTTCCATGCAAGCACTAATAGCGTTGTCCACCATTTTTATTTATCTGTCCAGTGACTGGACCATGGCAAGTGAGCCACCTAGTAGTAATAGGACACTTGTGTCCCTAACTAATGATTAGTTACAGCAAGTTATAACCCATTCAGGTAGAACTAGAACAAAAAGTCTCAGTTGTGATTAAACGCCCCTGGTATATTTACTTTTGAAATGCATGGGATTGAGATCTCTGCGAGAGATTGAGAATGAATGAAAAAGGATATTTTTAACTTGAATTTTGGCAGAGCAACGGCTGTGAAGCCTACTCTCTTCAATTTCCAACTGCCAAGGGATTGCTAACGTGCTCGACACTGAATACGGGATTCTGATCTCACTACCCAGAGATCAGGGGAATTTTTACCAGAAGACCCACGTGAAAACAATCCCATTCTCCACCGTTTTTAAACCCGTGACATTCGACGCGGACGCCTTAACTTGAGACCACCGAGTCGTGAGCTGAGATATAATAATTTGTATGCAATAGTTTCAGAAGAATTGAACACTTTTTCAAAGACTGCTTGATGGTAACAAGGCTGAGAAAGGCTGACTACTTCTTCTTCTTTGGCGTTCGTCCTGAAAAGGATGTTGTGCAACTTTTTGTTTTACAGCAAGACTGAGTTATTTGCATGCTTCGGCCCTACACATCCGATTTCACCTTCTTTTTTGAGTAACGGGTTTGCCTTCCCAATGCGACCCCCATCCCCTGGTCAGACTACACTAGTGAATTGTTATTGTTGAATACCTACAATGAGTAATTCTACTATTTTTGTGTGTCCTGAAAAGGAAGTTAAATGGTGGGTTGCAGTAGCTTTCCTCACATCCTGAGCGAGCTGATGAATACGAGTCGGTGGCCGCTGTCAACTAATGCTCTCAAAAGGCTAACATAAGGTGTAACAGGTTAAACAAATAAATTACTGGATATGTGTTTCTACATTATAGAATGCTAGGAGCTGGCATTCTGTTAAAACCACCAGGAAAACTGCCATCGAATCCTTGGCTGTACAGGATTCCCGAAGCACTGATTGGATTAGGTGTTCTTCCTGAAGGCTGTAGCTCTGGCACAGTTGCAGGGATGGGCACTCTCGGGTACCGTGACTGACGGGAATGCCTAGGCTGTTGTTGTGTATGCTGTTCATTGTGCTGCTGGTTCTGCTGTTGATGAAGGTGACTTTGCTGATGTTGTGGAGAATTTTGTTTCAAGACAGGAATGTTTTCTGATTTAACCATACCCGTAAGGCTGGTGAAATGGAGTTTAGTTACATAGTGCAGGTCTTCAAATACTGAAAATGGAAAGTAATTAAACAAATTTATACAAATGAAGGTGAGATGGGGGTTTTATTGCGTTAGGGAATTATGAAAATCAATAGAAATTAAGTCATATCATGCGACATATTATTTCCAGAATGTAGTCTTCTCCTTCACAGCAACCCTGAACACATCTGGATTGTTTACAAGACGACCCGCTTCTCACATGGACATCTTGAAGCTTTCAGTAATGTCCTGGTACTATCTTCATCCGGGATGGATGACCTCTTCCCCTTTTCCCAGGCGTTGTGCTTTCCATATCTGCCTCTCCAGATCATTGTGTTTTCATTTGACTGAACTAATCCAACTTCTCTCTTGCGATATTATTTATAAGCCAGTTTTCTTTTATACCTAGTTGTTGCTGTTGCAAATATATAGATGCAGGTTCATGCGTTGCTATACAACAAACAAAACACCTCTGGAGTGGCCCCAGTCTCGTGGGAGAGATGGACTGGGTCTCGTGTTATTGGCCATAAATCCCCCCCCCCCCCCCCCTCTTCCCAAGCAAAAGTGTTCGTACTGAGGCAAAACATGCTCGTGTTGAGGCAAACATCTCTAGGGCGGTCCCAGTTTCATTGGAACATTCAGCTAGGCCTTGGATTGTTGGTCTTACACAGCATTGAGGCAAAACCCCATTATACATCTGCTATCAGATGAGATCACATCATACAGTACAAGTCTCTGATTTTGTCACCATCTTTGGTTGCGGTGGACAACTATTATTATTTTTATTATTACCTTTCGTCAAGTAAGGTTTTGAGCCTTGAGTCTGTTCCACAATTTTCTGTAAGCAGGCGACCATGGCTGCTGAGCTCAGGAGCTGATCAGGCTGGGACAAGCCCTGAAAGCATTTCAGGTCAACTTCAAAGGGGTTCAATGGAGCCGGATATGTGCATAGTCTCACCAGTTCTGCTATGACATCTGTAACCAGGACATCTACAGAAGTGTTAGAACAAACATGTACATTAGGTTTCACCATAATCATCCATCTGTAACCAGGACATCTACAGAAGTGTTAGAACAAACATGTACATTAGGTTTCACCATAATCATCCTAAATAACAAAATAATAATTTAGTAATGTGTTCAATAAATGAATAAAGCACAAATATAAATATGTATGTAATGACAACAGTGACAACGGGCAGAAATCACTGGCAAGAGGAACAGAGGGAGGGAAAGAGTGAAAATATTGGAGAGCTTGAACACATGGCATGATAGTCGATCATCGATTATGGAACTCATAACTGACACACACGATAAAGGGAAACGGAGGTCCATGATTGCCAACGACATCTGGCAGGGCACTTGATGATTTTTTTTGGCGTTCGCCTTATTTATCTATTCCCCAAGGCGGGTGTGCGCTGTACTGCTGTTTTTATTTTTCGCCTGTCGGTCCTGTGCATCCGACTTCAGCACGCATTTTTTGTAAGGGTCTGCTTCCTCCTGCATTTTCTAAGGGTTTGCTTCCCCGGGGTATGGTCGGTGCTGTGATGGGGATCAAACCCATCACCTTCGGATTGTGAGCCGTGTCACTAAACCACTAGCCCACGCCATCCCTTACTTGATGATGATGATATAATGTATAGAAATGGCCAACATGGTAGTTACTGAAAGCGAAAATAAAGGCCCCAGCTTCAATCAAAAGAAATCAGAAGTAATGATAGTAACTAAGAAGTGCAAATCTCCAAAATGTTGTATAAAGGTGAATGAGACAGAACTAAAACAAGTACACGTCTTTCCATACTTGGGCACCCACAACAGTTCTGATGAGAGATGAACTTCTGAAATCAAGAGCAGAATAACCAAGGCAAAATCTGACTTCCAGAGTGTGAAAGAAATCTTGTGCAACAAGAACCTGTCATTGGATTTAAGGAAGAAAGTTCTTGGATGCTACGTGGAACGAGTACTGACATTCAGTAGTGAGTCATGGACAATCAGCGGTGAGTCATGGACAATCAGCAATGAGTTTGGACATTCAGCAGTGAGTCAAGGACATTCAGTAGTGAGTCATGGAAATTCAGTAGTGAGTCATGGACAATCAGCAGTGAGTCGTGTACATTCAGTAGTGAGTCGTGTACATTCAGTAGTGAGTCATGGACAATCAGCAGTGAGTCATGGACATTCAGTAGTGAGTCGTGGACATTCAGCAGTGAGTCATGGACATTCAGTAGTGAGTCGTGGACATTCAGCAGTGAGTCATGGACATTCAGCAGTGAGTCATGGACATTCAGCAGTGAGTCATGAACATTCAGCAGTGAGTCATGGACATTCAGCAGTGAGTCATGGACAATCAGCAGTGAGTCATGGACAATCAACAGTGAGTCATGGACATTCAGCAGTGAGTCATGGACAATCAGCAGTGAGTCATGGACATTCAGCAGTGAGTCAAGGACATTCAGCAGTGAGTCATGGACAATCAGCAGTGAGTCATGGACAATCAGCAGTGAATCATGGACATTCAGCAGTGAGTCATGGGCAATCAGCAGTGAGTCATGGACAATCAGCAGTGAGTCATGGACATTCAGCAGTGAGTCATGGACATTCAGCAGTGAGTCAAGGACATTCAGCAGTGAGTCAAGGACATTCAGCAGTGAGTCATGGACAATCAGCAGTGAGTCATGGACAATCAGCAGACATGTTACAGGGATAATTGAAGGCAACGGAAATGTGGTTTTACAGAAGACTTATATGGGAAGAAAGACTAACGTCTGGTCAGGCAAAACATACCAAGACCCTCACCTTCGCTTCCTCGTAGCCCTTCCTGGAAATGGGCTGTTTTCATGGCAGCCTGGCTAACAAGGTGAGGGATCAACGTGATCCCAGTAGTAGTGACTGACATGCAGATGAAGCCAAGTCTAGCACAACGGCCTGGAGGACCCCGGCCCACCTTCATCAGCACGCTCGGGATGTGAGGGAAGCCACTGCAACCTGCCACTTAACGTTCTTTTCAGGGCGCACAAAAGAGGAAACCTACTCATTATGGGCTTTCAAAACAACAACAACAGACAGAAAACTATGGACTGCATTGAAAGCAGCTAATAATGTGATTCTGGAGGAGGCCGAGAAACAAAGACAACTAATAGTAAAAATCAGGACACGGCATGCCATGAGAAGAGGGTGAGTTGGAACAGACTGCGACAATGTGAAGAATCATGGGAAGACAAACCTGGTCCCAAGAGAATAGGGATCACAATGGGACTGGGTCCCAAGAGAATAGGGATCACAGTGGGAAGACAAACCTGGTCCCAAGAGAATAGGGATCACAATGGGACTGGGTCCCAAGAGAATAGGGATCACAATGGGAAGACAAACCTGGTCCCAAGAGAATAGGGATCACAATGGGAAGACAAACCTGGTCCCAAGAGAATAGGGATCACAATGGGAAGACAAACCTGGTCCCAAGAGAATAGGGATCACAATGGGAAGACAAACCTGGTCCCAAGAGAATAGGGATCACAATAGGAAAACAAACCTGGTCACAAGAGAATAGGGATCACAATAGGAAGACAAACCTGGTCCCAAGAGAATAGGGATCACAATAGGAAGACAAACCTGGTCCCAAGAGAATAGGGATCACAATAGGAAGACAAACCTGGTCCCAAGAGAATAGGGATCACAATGGGAAGACAAACCTGGTCCCAAGAGAATAGGGATCACAATGGGAAGACAAACCTGGTCCCAAGAGAATAGGGATCGCAATGGGAAGACAAACCTGGTCCCAAGAGAATAAGGATCGCAGTGGGAGGGCAAACCTAGTCCCAAGAAAATAGGGATCACAGTCGGAGGGCAAACCTGGTCCCAAGAAAATAGGGATCACAGTGGGAAGACAAACCTGGTCCCAAGAGAATAGGGATCACAATGGGAAGACAAGCCTGGTCCCAAGAGAATAAGGATCGCAGTGGGACTGGGTCCCAAGAGAATAGGTATCACAGTGAGAGGGCAAACCTGGTCCCACGAGAATAGGGATCACAATGGGAGGTCAAACCTGGTCCCACGAGAATAGGGATCACAATGGGAAGACAAACCTGGTCCCAAGAGAATAAGGATCGCAGTGGGACTGGGTCCCAAGAGAATAGGTATCGCAGTGGGAGGGCAATCCTGTTCCCAAGATAATAGGGATCACAGTGGGAAGACAAACCTGGTCCCAAGAGAATAGGTATCAAAGTGGAGGGCAAACCTAGTCCCAAGAAAATAGGGATCACAGTGGGAAGACAAACCTGGTCCCAAGAAAATAGGGATCACAGTAGGAAGACAAACCTGGTCCCAAGAGAATAGGGATCGCATTGGGACCGGGTCCCAAGAGAATAGGGATCGCATTGGGACCGGATCCCAAGAGAATAGGGATCGCAGTGGGAAGACAAAGCCTGATGTGTTGATCCGAATGGCACAGATATCACAGTCCCGCTGTGAACTACAATACAACATCCTTTTCAATATGAATGCTGAAGAAAAGAATAATCTATATTTTAGTCTTTAGTATTAAGATGGTTCGCTCCCCACATATCTTCCCATCATTCAACGAGAATCTAACATCCCATCCATACATGCATGGTCAATCTGGTTCCCTGTCCCTTCCTGTGGTCCGTTGTGACATTCATTTCGCCCTGTGTACTCGATTATCTGGAACAATGCTGCCTTTAATCATTCTTTGGCTCTTTCCGTCTTGTCAGACGATAGTAATTCTGCTTTGGCTCTTTCCGTCTTGTCAGACAATAGTAATTTTGCTTTGGCTCTTTCCGTCTTGCCAGATGATAGTAATTCTGCTTTGGCTCTTTCCGTCTTGTCAGATGATAGTAATTGTGCTTTGACTCTTTCCGTCTTGTCAGACGATAGTAATTGTGCTTTGGCTCTTTCCGTCTTGTCAGACAATAGTAATTTTGCTTTGGCTCTTTCCCTCTTGTCAGACGATAGTAATTGTGCTTTGGCTCTTTCCGTCTTGTCAGACAATAGTAATTTTGCTTTGGCTCTTTCCCTCTTGTCAGACGATAGTAATTCTGCTTTGGCTCTTTCCCTCTTGTCAGACGATAGTAATTGTGCTTTGAACAAAAATGCAACTACAGTCCATGACGGTGACGAATGTGACTCGTAAGACCAATCCGGGCAGAGAAGCGTCTTCTATGGAGTGTGCATGGAAAGTCAAACCGTTTGCAGCATCGCATGGTGTGGTGTGTCTTCTTAAATGCTGAGACTTTAGCCTATCAGCAATCAGTATCTCCTTTGTCTGTATTCAATGCTTAATCCTGCCCCTCCATGTAACACGATCCCTGTCGTCCTGTTCCCATGATTCCAAATCGATGCCTGCATCATTCATATCCCGTTTGCATACATCCTTGTACCAAAGTAGTAGCTGGCCCCGAGACCATTCTCCCCAACTGTAATTCCCCATAGAGAAGATATTTTGGTATTCTGCCATCATCCATCCTCTGAGTGTGTCCCAGCCATTCAAGCCTTCGAAGACTAAGAACATTGTGACACTGCCTGTTCTCTCCAACACCTCTGTGCTAGTGATCTTGTCTTGCCACCCAACCCCCAGGATTCTGTCCAGGCACCTCATGTGATAGCTGTTTAGCCGCCTCTCCTGGTGGATGTAGATGACGTCTCCTTGCCGTAAAGAAGAGTGCTGAGGACACAGGCCTGGTAAACAAGTGTTTTTGTTTTAACAGTAAGCTTGTTCTCCCAGACCCTTTTTGTTAATCTGTTCATTGTTGTTGCTGCCTTTCCTATCCTGATATTGATCTCTTGGTCCAGGGATAGTTCATTATTGACTGAGGATATCAAGTACGTCAAATGATTTACTGCATCGAGAGCCTCATCATCAATGGAGATTACTGCCACTAATCACAGGCTGATATAAAGCACAAAAATGACTCTCTATCATCATCAGTCCCGATTCTATGTCTGCTCGTGATCCTCTTTCTAAACCTTAGCAATCACGTCTCTCATCAATATCTCACTTCTCCATCTATTCAAGACATCTTGAAGTCTGGTATTAAATACTTCTCACATTGAGGCTTTCCTGTTATTGTCCAATATATAACACTGGACAATGCTTATCTCCATATTCTCGTTGCCAGCTCCGAAAACAGCCTGTATCCCTGTGGGTCCCGCTGCCACCTTTCACTTCCCAGAGCCACTTGTGTCTCCTTTGATAACACCAGAGCCACACCTTCACCATGGTGTGGGTGCTCCTCTAGCGTGCACCTTCTCCTGTGCTCAGCCTCATCTTCTCCAGCCCTTCCAGTTTAAGTACCAACCTTACATTATCCCATCTCCGCTACCACCTGTGTCTCCCTTGATCACACCTTCCCCATAGTGTGGGTGCTCCTCCTCCTGTGTTCAGCCTCATCTTCTCCAGCCCTTCCAGTTTAAGTACCAACCTTACATTATCCCATCTCCGTTTCTACATGTGTCTCCCTTGATCACACCTTCATCATAGTGTGGGCGCTCCCGAGCGTGCACTGAGGACAACAGTACATTCTCCCATGCTCAATCTCTCCACCTCTTCCAGTTTAAGTACCAACCTTACAGTATCCCATCTCCGCTACCACCTGTGCAGCCCTCCACTGTTCACACGCGCATGGACCACTCCAGCCACTAAATCTTGTGGCTCTCCCACACAAAAAAGTCAGGGATGCAGATTCTTTGCGGCCTTCTCTGCGTCACGTCATTTGCCCTCTCGGAGGACTCATCCTCATCCTGGATGGTGGAGCTGTACACTTCTCTCCAGCTGACGAGTCCCCATTTGTTGAAGTTGTGATTTAAAATGTCGACATAATGGGGATTCAGTGGCGAAGTGGTTAAGCCATCGGCCTCGCGATCAGATGGTGTGGGTTCGACTCTGGACTCTGCCGTCTTTTACACGGGTGCTTGATGCGGAGTCCCCTGCATCTTGTAGTCACCCCCTAGTTGTCTTGTGCTTGACTTGCCACTGAGGTCGGGTGGCACGAGACGAGAGAGTGAGGATAACAAGTAGCGCAGTGAATCCTTACTAAAAATAGCGCTAGCAAAATTAATTATGCCATCATCGTCTACGATGGACGGCGGCCTTTGCCTTATAATGACGTAGTCAGCCCCATGCAAAACCCTCCATAGTCACCTCATACAACATGCTTGGCAGGTCCAGGTCTGGTACTATCCTCCTTTCACTTATTTCAGGGCTCAACAACACTCATGTACATAACATATTTTAATAACACTTTTTCTGTATTGGAAGATAGTGTTGTTATTCTGAGCCTAGTCTAAGATGTTATCAATAGGGTCAATGAGAAAAATGATCTAATCATAATGGGTAATTCTAAAAGAAGTATCCGGCATTGTCTAATAATTAAAATAACACAAACAAATTAATTAACATAGTGCAGATAAACAAATACATATCCCCTTCCCAATCACAAAAATTGTTTTTTAATTGAAAAAAGAGATATTAAATGATACCTTTCAACGAGGAGGCAGACAGACTGGCAAAAGAAGGTGCAAGACTACCACAAACAGATACCAGTATAACGTACGAAGAGTCAAAACGGCTTATCAAAGCCAGATACATGATCAAATGGGAAACCGAACATACTGGTTACACCAAAAACGATGCCTATTACCAGTTGAACCGAAGAGAGCAGGTCGTTGTCTTCAGACTTCGCACTGGCCACAATAGACTGAGGTACCACCTATTCAACAAATTGAAGATAGGGAGTACCGACGAATGCCCGTGCGGTACTGGTAAAATGACCGCTGAACATCTGCTGCAGAACTGCCCGACATATGAGGATCAGAGAGAGCAGATGTGGCCATTACCAGTGGAACTGCAAGACAAGCTCTATGGCAGTGGCGAGAGCCTCAGGACGACCGCCGCTTTTTTCAAAAAAATAATGGTTACTGTCTGACTGCGTACGAAGAAGAAGAAGAAGAAGAAGAAGAAATGATACCTTTATCTTTCCACCTTGCTGTGGATTTCAGTCTGAGAGGGCTGTCTCTATCATTCTTCATGTCGCTAGAGACTTTCAGCAGTCGCTCATGGTTGGAACGGACCCACACATATGGACAAGAATATCGAGCATAGCCAGCAATAAGGAACACTGTCACGTCCACATCCTGCATAGAGTCATCATATAAAAATGGTGATCTTCGTCATGGTCGTTACATCTCGTAGAAAGATTAAAGGGGTAAAAAAATGCAGAAGTTTCTTCTTTTTCGATCAACTGATGCTATGCTTTGAGCCCGGTGATGTTCATGAAGGTGGTCTTCGCCGGTCCCCCACAGCTTTTCGAACATGGTCGCTACCCCCGGGCTAAACGCCCTCTCTTTGGTCTGCATAAGTATGGCAGTCCTGCAGGATATGTTCTGTTTTTTTTTTTTTTTTTTTGGTGGTTCACAATCGCACGTGGCGGTGTCCTCGCGACCCATTCTGTTGAGGTGAGCCTTGAGTCTGTAATGTCCCGTTCTGAGTCTGAAGATCTTTGTCTGCCCATCTCTGCCAAGTTTGTCTATGCTGTCATTTTCTGGCTTGTATTTTTTGTGCTAGTCTCTCCTTTCAGCCCTCATGGATCGTTTAATGAGTAAACATCAGCAATTGGGGATAAAATGCAACCGTGAGAGTTTTTACAATGATGCAGCAGCGAATGTTAGCAGGCTGCTAACATCAGGGTCAGGGTCAAAGTGACAGTCCTGGAAACAGACTGGAACCATACAGCCTGGCTAGGAGATTTGGGATCAAAGAAGGAAGGTAAACTCAGTCCCCAAAAATATGGCTCTTAAATCAGATATTCCAGGTCGAAAGGCGCAGATATCGCAGCCTCGCTGTAAACTACGACACAGCGCCAGAAACGTCCTTCTCAAGATGTACACCGAAGAAGAAAGACAAAAGGAAAAGATTGAAGAGGAATAAACAATAATACTAGCTCAAGTAGAGTGTGACACCACTTATCGAACAGCCCAGTATCTATACTAGCTCAAGTAGAGTGTGACACTCCTTATCCAACAACCCAGTATCTATACTAGCTCAATTAGATTGTGACACCACTTATACAACTACCCAGTATCTATACTAGCTCAAGTAGAGTGTGACACTCCTTATCCAACAACCCAGTATCTATACTAGCTCAATTAGATTGTGACACCACTTATACAACTACCCAGTATCTATACTAGCTCAAGTAGAGTGTGACACCAACAACTCAGTATCTATACTAGCTGAAGTAAAGTGTGACACCACTTATACAACTACCCAGTATCTATACTAGCTCAAGTAGAGTGTGACACCACTTATACAACTACCCAGTATCTATACTAGCTCAAGTAGAGTGTGACACCACTTATACAACTACCCAGTATCTATACTAGCTCAAGTAGAGTGTGACACCAACAACCCAGTATCTAGATGTTCTGAAAAGTGGAATTCAATAGTGACAAATGTGCCGGTTGTTGTTGGAATTCACTCATACTGAGTCAATTTCACTCTTGACATCCCTTTGTTAGGGGGTTACAGTTGCTCTTCTGACATCCCGAAAGTGAACTTGTGAAGGTGGCAGTGGACATACTGGCTGTAGTGCAATGTGAGAGTCCTCAGTATGCTCACCACTGAAGGTGATCACAGTGTTGATCCCCACCCTATTGATCAGATTGCTGTGACACAGCTTATTTTTAGGAGCACCTGGTCGATGAGAGGATCACATACAAGATCATTGCTAACAGGATTTATTTGTTCTTTGTTCAGGATTTGCTATACGTCTTATGTTTGAAACGCAGGCATTCAAACAGGCAAGTTATGCCTGCTGCCAGGTGTTCTTGTTTTTCGTCCATCGTAATCGATGAGGACCACTTTGTCAACACTCACTGTTCGCATGAGTTCGAAGATGGTTTAAAAAGTCAATCGGAGCCCTGAATTGTCTGTCGCATTTAGTACAAGGAAATAGGACACCCCCTACCATGTTGGTTAAAGAAAGGGTTGGTGTGAGCAGACTTGCGGAGCGATCGTCTCTGTATAGCCTCATTTATTCTTGATGCCTCATGTGTCTTTGTTTTGTTTTTTGTATTTTTTGCGTTTGCCTTATTTCTCTATTCCCCAAGGCGGTATGCGTTGCACTGTGGTTTTTATTTTGCGCCTGTCGGCCCAATACATCCGACTTCAGCATGCATTTTATGTAAGGGTCTGCTTCCTCCTGCATTTTCTAAGGGTTTGCTTCCCGGGGGTAACGGCCGGTGCTGTGATGGGGATCGAACCCAGCACCTTTGGGTTGTGACCCGTGTCACTTAACCACTAGGCCACGCCGTCCCCTTCCTCGTGTGTCTAAACACCCTCAGCCAATATTGCTGCGCCAGTCTGCGATTGATAGCAATTCTTTCCCAGTCAACATGGTTAATACCTCACTGGATCAGTGATCTCTTAAGCGTGTCCTTGTACCGTCTCCGCTGACCAGGTAGCCAAAGGCTATTCGTAGTATGTTCTTTATTTTGCAATGCTTATATCCTGCCGCCTACTATCCAAGAGAAACCCAGTCTGCCTTCTCTAGTACGCCTCTTTTCTATGTCCAGCAAAAGATTGAAGTAGAGCAAAACAAAAGCATTGTGACATAATGGCAGTCAACACCTCCAAGCTTTTGCTTGACATCTTCTTCCACGTACTAATATAGTCCATTGTAACATAATAAAATGCATAATTCATATTAATTAGTGCTGTTTAAAACATGTTTATAACAATACTGTACTGGGTCAGTGTAGGCTAGAGGTTAAAACACTCGCTCTCACGGTGATGAACAGAAATGGTGGGCGATTGAATCCCGCAACTTTCAAGCGACCCGTGGTCTCACGGGAAGTAAGACCAGAGTGCCTGCATCTCGAGTTACTTCCAGTCGGCCATCATTGCTTTGCGATGGGCAATAACTTATAACAATACTTCCGTATAATTTAAACAATTTGGCCTCATACGTCTTTGACATTGCATGATATATTATTGTACCACCTGTTATATCGATGCGCATACGTGATGAGGGGAAAATTCTGAGGTCAGGTCAGGACCTGTTTACTTAGTTAATTAATGTTCTCCCTCTTTTGTGCGTTAGAAATGTCATTTGCTGTTTATCAGAATCATAAGCACATGCGATCACGGAGTAATACATTGCGGTATATTTTAACCCACTTCAACCTTTAGTTGGACAGAGAATAGAAGATAAAAAGGTTAAAGATGAGGGGGAAACTTCCTCGCCACGGGTTTCCCCATATGGATCACTCTCTCGGCAGAAAGGTATACTGCCTGCTAAGAGCATCGCACAAAGCACAAACTCCATAGCTCCAGCGATAAACCCAGGGATCTCCGGAAAAAGATGTAAGATGTACCATTGTAACCCTCAACTAAAGAAACGTCAAGAATAATTTGAGTAGATTTTTAACTTGAATTTTGCCAGAGCAGCAACTTTTAAAGCTACTCTTTTTTATTTCCAACTGCCAAAGGATTTTTAAAGTGTGTGTGGGATCAAGATGCTGAGCAGCGCATGAGCTGCATTGGTCAGCGACCCATAGCTGACTGCTAGCGTCAGGGCCAGCGAACCAAAGCTGCCAAGATCCTTCTACACCTCCACGCGGTGATCCTGGATAACAGGCTGCAGTAGGGCAGACTGGTTAAGGAGAAGGGATCGAAGAGGGAATGCTAACCCGGTACTCAAAAATGCTTGCTGAAGTCGGATGTGTTGGACCGAAAGGTGCAAATATCACAGTCAAGCTGTAAACTATGACACAACGCATTCCTTTCTATGGACTACATTCTGCTACTTAAGCCCTTTCAGTGGGAGATTGAGAATGAACGAAGCCAAGCACACTGCACACGGTGTACAATATTACTTCTTAGAAATCAGAGGAAATTTTTACTGGATAATCCGCATGAAAATATCTTGGTCTCCATCGTGATTTGAACCCGTGACCTCCAGCACCCGAGGCGACCACCTTACCTTGAGACCACTGAAAACATTGCCGCCCATTAACCCATTATTTGTACAAAGAAAGTAAATCGATCTATCAAATTCATTACCACCATCCTGCGGAACAAAGTAGGTCATTGTTGTGAATGCCCACAATGAGTATGTTTATTATTTTGTCATCCCTGAAAGAGGAAATTAAATAGCCGCTTGCAGCAGCTTTCCTCACATCCGGCACATGCTGATGAAAGTGGACCAGTGTCCTTCAGGCAGATGTGCTCTACTTGGCTTCCACTGTGTGTCACTCACTACTACAGGGATCATGTCAATCTCCCACCTCATTAGCCAGGCTGCCAAGAAGAACAACCCATTTTCCAGGAAGAACTGATAGGTATTTGAGGTGGGGATATCAGATAGTATATTTTGCCTGACCCCGACTAACATGTCTGATCAGTATGTTTTGTCTGAACAGACATTAGTCTCCTATTCCCAGCCTAGGTCTCAAACAAATACATACCAAGTTTTCATGTCATGGTCCAACTGTGTCAGCTCAATCCATGTCGTCCCAATCTCGTTGATATTTGCCTTGAACTCTCTCTAAAAATAAGAAGGCACGCCTCTACTTCCCTTGCCCCTGGGGGTGGTATTCTACCACATAATATATCAAGTAAATTTGATGAATATGTCCCACACTCTACTGAAGTAGGAACATTGGAGGTTAGCAGGTCAGTCAATTTTAGATAAAATAAATAAATTAGAGCACATAGTTTTATCATAGTAAATAGCTTTACTCAGTTGTCTACATTGTGTGTAATTTCTCAGGACCACAGGGGAATGGGATTTTATGTACTGGGTAACCAGGGTTCAAGCTGTACAATTTATGTGTTAACCTTACAAGCTGGCATATATGTATTACTGAAGGAAGGTTAGGCATGAGATGTCAGTAGTTGTTTTATAGAATGACAGCAGAAGGTCTTACTGTAGTATCTTCTTGTTCAGATGGAGATGCTGGGGGCAGTCCCACGCCTCTGTCTCTCATGCCACTCAGGCCAACTTGTGTGTTGTGAGACAGGACCAAGGAAAACCTGATGATAATTTTTTGGAATTGATGTTTGAAAATCAAATCTTTTATAGAAGTACACCTCATAACTATTTGTTGAAATTGATGTTTTAAAATAAAAGCTTTTTATAAAAGAACACCTGGTAAATTTGTTGGAACTGATGTTTATAACTGCTACCTGACTCTTAAAGCACGCAGGCCAGACATCTTCTTCATCTTCGTACGCTGTCAGACGTCAACTTGAATTTCTTCGAAGAAAGCATCCTGTGGCTGTCAACACTGCCATAGAGCTTGTCTAGTGTTGGCACTGGCGATGGCCACATTTATTTTCTCTGGTCCTCGTATGTCGGGCAATTTTGCAGCAGATGTTCAGGGGTAATTTTACCTGTACCACAGTTGCATTCGTCAGTAGCACCTATCTTCAGTTTATTGAACAGATGGTACCTCAGTCTGTTTTGGCATGTGCGGAGTCTGAAGATGACCACCTGCTCTCTTCTGTTCAACTGGCAATAAGCATCATTTTTTTGTGCAGCCAGTATGCTCTGTTTCAAATTTGTCCATGTATCTGGCCCCTATAAACCTTATTGACTCTTCGTAGTTCCCACTAGAATCTGGTTGTGGTACCCTTCCACCTTCTATCACCAGTCTGTTAGCCTCCTCGCTGTCTTGAATGTTACAGTGAGATGGAAACCACTTCTTTTGTGGATGTGGACTGCTGGGTTAGTTGACAGAGTACTGATCTTTAATCATTTTGTGTTTTTCAGGATTTTTAATGATGTAGCTTTGGACAGGGCATCTGTAAAAACAGACTATCTGGCTTTCATTTCTTTCACCCGTCAGCATTGCTTCTATTGCAGCCTTCTATACCTCTGCCTCTGCTCTGAAATTGCTTGATAATTTTCCAGTTGCCACTGACAGTGTTATTGTTCTACCATTTGTTAGGCTCAGGAATACCCCTACCCCTCCCTTTTCTGTTGCGTTTGGTGCAGAACCTTCAGTGTATGCATGGGTCCAGTCCATGCTTGGGTAGTTTTTCCTCTATGTATTTCAGTGTTATGTCTCTTCTTTCTTTTTCAGTCTTGTATCTGATACCTGGTATATTTTTTATCCCCTCTCGAAAAATCTGCTGCTTCCAGATGGGTTTGCGTACAGTAGGGATGGGCTTTGGTGTTGAAGGTCAGAGATGAAAAGAATGTCAATGAAGTCTCTAAATTCCATCCATAGCAGCAGTATCTACAAATGAGACTACACTAACTATGATATCCTGATATAGCAAAAAGGATTATGGTTGGACTATGTCTACCACAAACAGATACCAGTATGACGTACGAAGAGTCAAAACGGCTTATCAAAGCCAGGTACATGACCAAATGGGAAACCGAACATACTGGTTACACCAAAAACGATGCCTATTACCAGTTGAACCGAAGAGAGCAGGTCGTTGTCTTCAGACTTCGCACTGGCCACAATAGACTGAGGTACCACCTATTCAACAAATTGAAGATAGGGTGTACCGACGAATGCCCGTGCGGTACTGGTAAAATGACCACTGAACATCTGCTGCAGAACTGCCCGACATACGGGGATCAGAGAGAGCAGATGTGGCCATTACCAGTGGAACTGCAAGACAAGCTCTATGGTAGTGGCGAGAGTCTCAGGATGACCGCCGCTTTTTTCGAAAAAATAATGGTTACTGTCTGACTGTGTACGCAGAAGAAGAAGAAGAAGGACTATGTCTTGCCAAAATGACCTAACTAACATTTTACTATGTATCTAAAAAGGTAAAGACAATTATTGCTGTAGAGGATGAAGGTTTGGAAATTTTAGCTTTATAAGATTAGGTTGTCTTAGTGGTCCACCGGGGTATTTATGTATGACAAGGACAAAAATATTACCACTGCCCCACAGAGAGCATGTCATAAAAGGCAACCAACTTGATGACATGGCATAACATTGGCCATGGTTAGGTGGTTTGTTAAGAGCAGCATATATGTCGACTTACAGACTGTGAGTCTACTTTGATCTAGTGTTTGCATCTATTAAGATTGACTCGCACATCGGTTAACCACCCTCCGTGGCATTTGTCATAACACAGTGGAGTAATAAGCTACTCAAGCCTAGCCCGCTAAGCAGGAAATGCTAATCCGACTACATCCAGCCAGAGCTGGGACCTGCACAGGGACATCTGCCCCTGTAGACGTACAGGTCGACTAAGACTAATACTAAGATTAGGTGACAAGTTCCCTTTATTTTTTAGATGGCCCCCAAGCTCAGAGCAGTTAGGTGCCCAATTTTATAGCTGGATCACAAAACCAGCCATAGTTTGTTTTAAATGAAACAACAACCAATAAAAACACATACTTATCATAAGGTAGACATGAAGACGAGAGGCTGTCACTTAGGCATAACGATGGTTTCCTAGATACAGAGGATGACAAGGTACCAGAACGTGACAAAATGCTTCCCTGCAAAATCAAACAACATACACGATACAGAATGCAGTCTTGCAACAGCAACCTCTTATATATAACTTATTGGACATCTACTTATATCAATTCTCTAATGTTTATCGCAAAGGAGGGGGGAGGGATTTGTTTGCGAAACCGACTGAGATATAGCCATGGATAAATTGTTGAAAGCTAAGACTGCAAAAGTTCATTATCTTAACAACCTGAAACAAGCATAGATGAGTTCAGATAACGGAAAGAGACAGATGGATTGAGAGGAGATTTGAAGAGATGGGCGGTTTGAAAGGGGAAGAGCTGGGTAATTTAAGAAGGGAACAGATGGTGGTGAGTTGGAGAGGGGGGGAAATTGACAGACTGAAGGAGGAGGAGGAGACAGAAGAGATGGGAGGTAGGGGAGGGGTGCAGGAAAGGGAAGAACGTTTAATTGTTAAACTGCTGTTATTTCCTTCATTTTGTACAGTTCAACTGACATGCAGGTGTTCTGCATGGGCAAGCTAGTTGAACAGAATTCAGGGAGGAAATGGCATACATGCCAACTTCAAACTGATGAAAACATGTACATTATACCAACCAAAACCAGTCCATCAGATGAACAACAACCTACACATCCGGCCAACCAAAACACATACAGCAGACCAACCAAAACATGTACATCAGACCAACCAAAACATGAACAAGGGAATAAAACAGTGTGCATGAAAAAACATTCACTTGCAAATTAAATTTTGTGTTATTTTTTTGGTTTAAATTTTGGGGAAAAGCTTCAGAAACAAAGGGCACAGATGTCTAGATGAGGTCAAGTAATGTATGAGGCGTCTTCAAATGAAACCAAACCAAATTGCAACAAGTGAACCTATGTACGATACGCATGATGATGTCACTTCTCGTGTAAACAGCACGTACCAACCACCAAGTTTGCAAAATTTCATTATCCTCCGACTCATAGTTTCCTCAGCAGACCATTGAAAACATGGCGGGTGTGATACGGAATCCGTCCAGATTTGATCAGCAAGCAGAGATTCGATTTCTAACAGCTGAAAGATTTCAACCAGTTCACATTCGTCGCAGAATACAGGCAGTGTATGGTGACAAAGTGTGTCAAAGACAACAGTTAAGAACTGGACAATAACGTTTAAAGTTCCTATCAGCTCTTACCATTACTAAGACACAATCACATTCCAATGAAGACAACGAGACAGCTGATAAATAGTATTATTATACCATCTCTCTGCTACCAGTGTCAGACATGGACTCTCACCAAGGCACAAGAAAGAAAAATCATGATATACGAAAAGAGGTGTTTGAGAAAGGTTGTCGGGGTCACAAGGCTGGATACAGTATGAAACAAAGTAATCAGACAGATGGTGGGTGCAACTCCGTGCATGGAATACATAGAAAGGTAGAGAATAAAATAGTTCAGGCACCTGACAAGAATGCAACCAAAGTTACAAGCTGCCCGTGTCTAGAATACCAGACATCAGGGTTACAGAGCAAAAGGCAGACCACAAAAAAGATGGATAGATGGTGTCAGTGAGACACTGAAGATATATGGAATGGCATCACCATTGGTGAAAGAGCTGGTACCCGACATTAAACTACAGGACGTCTAACGACACAAGTGAATAGAAGATGATGATGATTGTGTGGAGTTATCTACTGTGATGCTGCTTGAATTGTTTGTCATACTTGTGTATTCTTATATCGTGCAACATTTGATAGTCAAGGTGGCTCATATACGAGCTGGCAAATGGAGTTTAATATAGATAAATGTACAGTCATCCACATGGGTAGATCAAATATGGAACAATTACAGAATTGGCAAGAACAATATTATAATGATTTAAAAGGAAAGGGACCTAAGGGTTATAATAGTATAATAGATCCTACAGATAAAGTGAGTGAGCAAGTCCAGTAGCAGTGAAAAAGGCAAATGCAATGTTAGGTATGATAAAAAGAAATATTGTTGTTATTGTTTACGAATGTCCACAATGAGTAGGTTACTCTTGTGTGCATCCTGAAAAGGATGTTAAGTAGCGGGTTGAAGTAGTTTTCCTCACATCCTGAGTGTGCTGATGAAGGTAGACCGGGTCCTCCAGGCGGTTGACTTCATCTGTGTGTTGCTCACTACTACTGGGATCACGTCGAACCACACCTTGTTAGCCAGACTGTTGTCCTCAACAACAGCCCGATTCCAGGACGACCAACAAGGTGGTGATGTGAGGGTCTTGGCCAGTATATTTCTTCTGACCCTGGATGATTAGTATGTTTTGACTTGATTTTGATTAAAGTGAGGAAGAAACTGCGTCTTTTGTCAACCTCACTCTCTGGTTCTGAGCTACCTTTGGCCAGTGGCAAGGCTTTATTGAGACGACTGGTGATCGCACAGGACGCAGATTTTTCCTCAGGGTTTACTTTCTGAAGCCTGTCCCGTAAACAGGTATCTCACAAGGCAGTGGAGGGAGATGACTTCTTTCGTTATCTGTCAAGCCATTTCCAAAACCGCAAGAGGTCATAGGAGCATCTCTCCTGGACTGTATTCTAGTGGATTATAGCCGTGTCTAAATTTCAGTCACACCAAAACCGATGCTGTCTACAGCGGAGGCGACGGGCGCCAATCCCGTGAAGTTCAACAGTTGTGAACTAGACTGAAAATATGACACAGGTTTAAGTGTAGTGCTAATTCATATAGCCGATGTTCAGACCAGTATAATCGGAAGGAAGAAAACACAAAAAATGAACAAACTAACCAGTCCAAATTGAAAACAGAGACACGTTTCTGTGAATTTATTTCTGTGAAATAAATGTTAATGTTCGGACAAGTACACTTTCATACAAAATATGACGGACAATCATAAAGTAACAGCAATTTTATTATAAAGTGCATGGAAGAGTACGTACAATGGAAGATCTTATTTCAGAACACACAATGGCTCTTTAGCAATTCTTCATGTAGGGATTTTGACAATTGAGCAGTATGCGCATGTGTAATATAGTATACAACATGGTCGCCCCACTGTTGACTTGCACCGTCGAAGAACAACGTGGCGTTATTTGTTTTTTGTGGCCAGAGGGTGTGAAACCTTCTGAAGAATGAAGGTTCAGTATGGAGATGGTCATTTGAGTCAGAGTGTATGAATGGGTAGAAAGATTTCAAAACGGAAGACAAAATGTCATTGACGAACCGCGGCGTGGGGACCAGTGAGCGTGACACAATGAAACAGCAGGTCGACCAGCTAGTCCGTGCCAACAGGCGAGTCACTATTGATAAAATAGTTGTAGATTTCAACTTGAGTCTCGACTCTGTGCACAAAAATTGTCCATGACAGTTATAGGAAAGTGTGTAGCAGGTTGGTTCAAAGGCAGCTCAACGAAGTAATGGAAGCGATGCAAAATTGGTTAAAGGTTACACCAAAAGACTTTTCGCTAGAGAGCATCAACAAGCTGGTGGACATGTGGACAAAGTGTGTTAACAGGAACAGAGACTATGTTGAAGAATAAGACACACAAAATGTCAGATTCGCACTCTTCTAAAAAGGTTATTAATAAAATTTCTGTTACTTAATGACTGTCCCTCACATAATTTTTCCCTTATCAAGGACAATCCCATGCCGGTGCCTTAGTAAACATCCCCTGATATAACCAAAAGAACTTGGTATGTGGTTGAAAATACCTAACAAACAACAGCAGTCACTCAAGATAGGCTGCATCTTGTTAATACCAAAATGGCATATCTTTTCTATGCACAACTATGGATTTCTGACAATTATGGAAGGTCTCACAACTATAGAAGGTCTCACAACTATAGAAGGTCTCACAACTATAGAAGGTCTCACAACTATAGAAGGTCTCACAACTATAGAAGGTCTCACAACTATAGAAGGTCTCACAACTATAGAAGGTCTCACAACTATAGAAGGTCTCACAACTATAGAAGGTCTCACAACTATAGAAGGTCTCACAACTATAGAAGGTCTCACAACTAAAGAAGGTCTTACAACTAAAGAAGGTCTTACAAATATGGAAGGTCTCACAACTATGGACAGTCTCACAACTATGGACGGTCTCACAATTATGGACAGTCTCACAACTATGGACAGTCTCACAACTATGGACAGTCTCACAACTATGGACGGTCTCACAATTATGGACAGTCTCACAACTATGGACGGTCTCACAATTATGGACAGTCTCACAACTATGGACGGTCTCACAACTATGGACGGTCTCACAACTATGGACGGTCTCACAACTATGGACGGTCTCATAACTATGGACAGTCTCACAACTATGGACGGTCTCACAAATATGGACAGTCTCACAACTATGGACGGTCTCACAACTATGGACGGTCTCACAACTATGGACGGTCTCACAAATATGGACGGTCTCACAACTATGGACGGTCTCACAACTATGGACGGTCTCACAACTATGGACGGTCTCACAACTATGGACGGTCTCACAACTATGGACAGTCTCACAACTATGGACGGTCTCACAAATATGGACGGTCTCACAACTATGGACAGTCTCACAACTATGGACGGTCTCACAACTATAGAAGGTCTCACAACTATGGACGGTCTCACAACTATGGACGGTCTCACAACTATGGACAGTCTCACAACTATGGACGGTCTCACAAATATGGACGGTCTCACAACTATGGACAGTCTCACAACTATGGACGGTCTCACAACTATAGAAGGTCTCACAACTATGGACGGTCTCACAACTATGGACAGTCTCACAACTATGGACAGTCTCACAACTATGGACAGTCTCACAACTATGGACGGTCTCACAAATATGGACGGTCTCACAACTATGGACGGTCTCACAACTATGGACGGTCTCACAACTATAGAAGGTCTTACAACTATGGACCACTCTTACAAAAACGCTTACCTGTAAGGTATTGTTGATACTAACTATCAGCTCCTCTTTACTTCTTATGTAACACTGAAAATGCCTGAAGCCTCTCAAGGTTCCAAAGTGTTGCAATTCTTGTAGAAAATTCTGCAACTTCTTTTTAAAGGCTTTCTCCTGACTCTGTTGAAACATAAAAGTGTATGCAGTCTTCTTTCTCTGAATAAAATTAAAAGGGCAAGGTGGTATATAATAGACAGCGTTGTTAGGAATTACTTTCAAGATTTAATTGAACTAGCCCTTTTTTTTTATAGATGGAGTGACCAATTTCCTCCTCCTCACCCCCCAAGGGACCTAGGGGTTATAATAGATAATACAGATAAGGTGAGTGAACAAGTCCAAGAAGCAGTGAAAAAGGCAAATGAAATGCAGGGTATGATAAAAAGAAATGTTTCACATAGGAGCAAAGGTGTGTTAGTCAAACTGTATAAAGCATCAGTGAGACCTTAATTGAAGTACTGTGTTCAGGTGTGGAGTCCTTATCATAAAGGGCATATAAACATGCTAGAAAGGATACAAAGGAGAGCTAAAAATTATAGTGGGATACCAGAATAAGTTAGTTGAGCAATCAAAACTAAAGCACTTTAATTGTATAATTACACATCTCAAATTGGCATTGACCTTTTACCCTCTAAGCCTCGAAACAGAAATATATATATAATATATTCATTAGAGAAGGGTGGTACCTCGTTCCTTCTCACACATATACTATTTCTTTACAAGACAGATTTCAATATATTCTAGCGTAAAATAAAACTGAAAGATTGCATTTGACAGAATTAGGGTGACAGATTTCTAAAACATATATTGGGTTTGTTAGTGTGTAATGGATTAAGTGATGTAAGAATTGCATGTCCAGGCAAATTATAAAAAGGAATAAAATTACTACCTAATATGCAATCTACCTTCCCACAGGCTCAGTAAGCCACATGAAGCAAACTTTGCAAAATGAAGAAGGTACTACGGATAGTCTTCGATTATCTTGCAGCAAGCATAACCTTTAGGAGTCGGTGTGGATCTACTATCCTGGTCATCCTTGGTTTCCGAGCAATAAATGAGTTAACAGCTTGGCTATGCAAGCACCTGTTATGGACAGATTAGAGAGATAGATAGAGGTAATATTTTGAAGTCTATCAATGATCCCTGATGAATGACGATACTGCATTCGATAGATCAGAGATTCCCAGACTGCATCATTTTGAAATCAAACGAGTGTCAAGCAGAGTCTGGCACAAGAGAGGACGGAGCAAGAGTGTTTTTAACCAATGTGCTACAGTAACCATCAGTATCCACACCCTTGGCCATTTACTGAGAGATACTGAACACCTATGATACTAATAAGCCTATGAGTAGCCCTGTGTGTGAAGTAGATTCTTAAGAATAGAACATAGGTAAACATTAATCAAAGTTACTACATTATAATCTGCAGTACAATAAAAAGTTGTAGAAATTAAGAGTAACTTAGTTTATTGCTGATAACAATTTAGATATAATCTGCATTATCTAAATTTAAATTTGCTTGTGTCCGTGCTTGCCTCAAATGACTACTATCTAAATAAAACACATTGATGTGTGAATAAAAACTTGATCATATTTTGACAATTTGTTAGTGGTTTCATTTCCTGTTGTGTTAGTTTCGAGTTTCGACTTGCTGGTCTTCCAAGTTTCTTGCACCTTCTCACGAAGCCTAACAGAGGACGTGGTGGTGGATGATAAGTGTAGCTCTACTATACACACTATTTTGACTATACTCATATGAACAGACTGAGTGTGTTGTGTAGTCACAGTAGTAGTACTGATAGAAGTGTTCAGTTCTAATGACTAAGTTACTAAGAACTAATAAGATTTTAATCTAACTTAAAAGTACTTTAACTAGGTTAAGTTAGTGTGTGTGTTACAAGTGTAAACGCGTTGCTTCCCACATCAATGTCAATACTAACCAAAGGATCCATGCTCTCCAAACGACAATATGAAAAAATGGCTTTTATCCTAACTACAGATCTGTAAAAATATGTTTATCGACAGATTATTGATCATCTTCTTTGTAAGCGTTCAGCAGACAACCATGTTTACAGAAGACATTTCGTATTTCGTTTTGTTTTCTACACACATTTTTACAAACACGAGCAGTACGGTGTCCTGCAACAAAACAGCTCATTACAAATATTAACAGCTTGCAAAACAAATTTGACTTCTGACAGGGTAATGTTTCTAGTTTTTTGTTGTAGTACTTTCTTCTTTAAAAAGTATTTACATTTTTAGATTACACACATCTCGATACGTTTCGACCTGCACTCTTTCAAACAGATCAACTTTTGCTTTACTGATATTTCAGGCGTGCAAAGATTTTGGTCTCACAATAAGTCTCAACAAACAAATGTGCTGAGACAGAATGTAGATGTCACTCTTAGCATCGATAATTAGGAATTGGCAACTGTGCACCAATTACCTAATTACTTTCCGTGTACAAGCACCACGTTATATACCTTGCATCCAGTATTCAGCGACATGAATTGCCTTGTCATTTGCCTCCAGTATGTCGCGCCTATTGCATGTTTCCTGGAGGTTGGGGCAAGTCACAGGTGGTCTGGGTCCTTTATTGCGCCACAATGACATGTATTTTCATCCGTGTATCCCCATCGCTTCATATTCCTCTTGCACTATAATATAACAGTTTGGAGTCTGTTTAGCGACTTCCATGTTGTGTATGGTAGATGATATCCAGGAGCAGGTTCCTCCCGAAGTTCCATCTCTGGGGCCTGCACCAATTCGTGCCACCTCTCGATACGGCGACTTTCAGGGTTTGTATGTATGGGGTTTGTTGTTTTTAGAAAGCTATGTTTAGTTTTGAGTCTTGTGTTTTGTACCTGATGTCCAAACAGTGGGTGCCTTGTGTCGTGCTTCTGTTTTTCTCGTTCGATTTCTGCTGCGACGCTTCTTCGGATCTCGGGGGTGGAAAGGGGGGGGGGGGGGTGCTATGCCAAATATGGAGTATATTTTATCAATAGGGGTCGGTTTTAGGCACCCTGATACTATCCGACCCGCCTCAATTATTGCTGTATCAACAAGTTTCGCACAAGCAGAGTTTTTCCAGACTGGCGCAGCGTATTCAGCTACGGAGAAACACAAGGCAAGTGTAGATGTCTGAAAGACTGATGGCTGTGTCCCCATGTTGTGCCGGTCAGTTTTCTGATAATATTATTTCTTGCGTGTATCTTACGCTTTGTGTCTTGGCTGTGCGTTATGTAAGACAATGTGAGGGATAATTTCACGCCTAGATATTTGGGAGCCGTGCAGTGTTCAAGCTCATGCCATTGCCACCTAATATGTGCACCAATTCATATGCATGAGGATGGGGTCCCTGTTACCGACAAGATTCTTTTGGCCCAGAAATAGACAGTCACATTAGTTAAACTACTGCTGTTACTTCCCGTATTGCAATGTGTGCTTGTGAAAACCAGAAACTTTACATTAAAAATAAGGTCATGGTTTGCAATACGTGTGTCGTCAGCACGCTCCTATATTTTTGTATTATATTTTTTACTTTGCTTTTGCCCTATTCCTCAAGGCGGTGTGCGTTGTACTGTTTTTTTATTTTACGCCTGTCGGCCCAGTGCATCCGAATTCAGCATGCTTTTTATGTAAGGATCTGCTCCCTCCTGCATTTTATAAGAGTTTTCTTCCCCGGGGTAGCTGCCTGGGCTGTGATTGGGGTCGAACCAGCACAAATGATAATTAAACTAAATCGACCTATGCCAGATAAGAGCACAGGCTTAACCACTTCTATCTATGGGATCTGCATGGGTCCATTCTTGGAATTACATGGATTGACGGAGTGACAAATGCATAAATGCACCTTCGCACCGGTCTCCTAAGCATGTACACTCTCAGCGAACACTATATTAGTTCAGTCATGGAAGATGGTCGCATCCTCAAATATATCTTATATGGACAGTTGGTGGATGGAAAAAGAACATTCGGCCGCCTACCACAACTAAGTTTCAAATCTGTGTGTAAGCGTGATATGAAGGCACTAGATAATGCGTCTGACATTCTGAGAAGATGACGCTGTAGACCGAATCAAGTGGAAATGTACCGTTAAGACCCATCTCATGAATGAAAATAAGCTCTTACAACACGGAGAAGTGAAAAGACAACTCAGCAAAGAAAAACAAATCTCAGTAGAGAGTTATCACTCCAAGATTTCATAACTGAATGTGGCTACTTTAGTTAGACATGACTGAAAGGGGCGGGGACGGTATGGTTAAGTGATACGGCTCACAAAAAGACGGTGCTGGGTTTGATCCTCACCACAGCACCGGCCGTTACCCCGCGGAAGCAAACCCTTAGAAAATGCAGGAGGGAGCAGACCCTTACTTAACATCTTAACTTAACTTAACATCTTTATACTGGTTTAGAAGACCCTGCAGAGTCTGTATACAACCAGTTACATTTACATCACCTTGCTCTAAAATCTATGCGCATCCAGTTTATTCTTAAATGCATTAACTGTCCCTGCCTCCACTACCTCCCCTGGCAATGCATTCCAAGCAGACACCACTCTCTGACTAAAAAAATATTTCCTAATATCTAACCTGGACCTCTCTTTAATCAGCTTGTAGCTATGCCCTCGTGTTATTGTAGGTGGCTGTATTTTAAAAAAACTTGTTATAGTCTAATTTATCGATTCCTCTGATCATAAAATGCAAGCTGAAGTCGGATGCACTAGGCCGACAGGCGCAAAATAAAAACGCACACCGCCTTGGGGAGTAGAGAAATAAGGCGAAGGCAAAAAAAAAACAAAAAAAAAAAAACAAACACTGAAAGGGGCTGCTATAGTCAGACATAACTGAAAGGGGCTACTGTAGTCAGTTAAGCGGAACGTTGAACTCCATTATGAACTTGTTTCCCACGGTTTAAGCCAGGCACGAAATGCACACACCAAATATTTACGTCTTGATGTATTTCTTTGCTTCCTTAACCACAACTATCCCCAATCGACCCTCAGTCGCTGTTTTATGTCAGATGTATCTTTTATAGGTAGTTGCTTCACTGGACTGAGATGAATTCTAAAGTGAGGGGCTAGACTCCAGTGTACTTATCGAGCAGTTTCGACAGACAGTTATTGCAAAACAATACAAAATATTAACCAAAATACTGCAGGAAGGACAATAAATATTAGATCAAGCATACACAGCGACTGTGTGGGGTCAAGTCAGTCAGGCCAGAAGGCATGGTTTAAGTAGTTTATCGAGCATGTTTGACAAAGGCAGCGGGCAATGGGCCTGTTGTTATGTGATGTTTAATTGAGGTGGTCAGTAATTGTGACGGGCAATGGTTCTCATCCTGAGGTCCATGAAATGTCCGAGAAGTATCTTCTAGGTGTTTATGATGAATCCCTCCTTTTTGGAGTGTGTGAATTATTGTCCTTTTGGAAAGGGGGGGGGGGAGGGGGGGGGGGGTACATGAATTGTCTTGGTAAAGAACAATAAAATATCCTGTTGTTGGGGGACCCATGAAGAGTCTTGTTGGTAATTCATGCAGTCGAGCCAGAAGTGTCGTGGTGGGGGTTGGGATGTTTCCTTTTGTGGTCCGTAAATTGTTCTGTTGGGGCCCACTAACCACACCTACATCTTTGAATTGCAAATATTTTTAATTACTTGTTTTGTTAATTGTTCGAATCTCTGGTCCACAAGAGAGACACTACTTCCAGCGATTGCAGCGTTTAAGTGAAAATCCTACTCTACACATGAACAAATCATCTGTTACACAATCAAAAATGAACTTTGTTCTGTTGAAGTAGACAAACGTTTTGAATCGTCAAGCAATAAACAATGAAGATGGCATTTCCTCTAATGCTGCCGTTGGGCGTTTGGTTTCATACTTTGTCAGTGTATATCTGATGTCTCCACAGTGGTCGACAAGCAGTTTATTATTTTTATTTTTACCTTCTTGTGTGAGACAATGTTCTCAGATGACGTGCTTCAAGTACCCGAATGGCGAGCAAAAATGGTTGCACTGTTTTCTATCTGGCATGTCACTCATGATGGGTAAGGAGATTTGAATATAGGTCTGGTTATGAACTATAGGCCGCAAGAAAAAAATAAAAGAAGACCCGTACATCCCAGGGTAGAAGTTGTTATTAGTTTGTGTACATAGACACATTATACATATATGAACATATGGAGTGTATATTGTCATATATTGTTCCTGAGATTGGAAAGTTGACTGCCGAAAAGCGTCGCTAACAACAAGTGAGTCTTGAATTACACAGACCACCTTATTCTTCTGCTGATCCCTTTTACAATAAATCACTCACTTTGTATTTCCATTTCATATGAGACATTGTGTGTATGGTTTTCTTTGAAACGTTGTATAAAACTCCGATCTCAACTGGCATTCAGTATGTGCGAATGATGTCGTGCTCAAATGCACGATATGTGAAGTATTCAACTATAGATCCATTACGCGTCATATTTATTTGCGCCAAACGATATGCTCCAAATGTAAAAGTGGAGCAACTCCTGTCTCTAACAAAGACAGAGACGTCTTCAAAACTCTGGTTTGCTATCAGAATACAAACAAAGTTATGTCTGTATCTTCTCTTTATGAGACGGCTTGAATTGCCAACTATATTCACCTTTAGCGTGTATTTGTTTGTTTCTCTAGCTTCTGTCTCCAGCCTCCAGAAGTTTTAACAATTTTTATATTTCAAGCATCTCTTCTTTAAAAGTTGTTTTTCTGAAATATCAAGCAAAACCAAGATGAGTTATCCAGGGTGAGTTGCTAGACGCATTGTGTGTAGTATCTTACAACATGCTCAGTGTGGCAGTCGTGTTATTCTAGTTTCCATATCACATATTCTCACAGAGAACCACTCGACAAAAACATAATAATTAAAACAACCTACTTTTAATAATAATAAAAAAGTATCTCATTATTGGTGCATATTATTAAAATGAAATTGGTTATGTAAAATAATGTAAATACTCGTTGGTATTTTTTTTTAGTTGGGGTTAGTGGTGTGGGGTGTAGGGGGGGGGGGGAGTGGGGTGGGGAGGGATAACGTGTAGAGGGTTCGTAATGTAATTATCATTGTTTTCTTGGAGTAAGAAATTTAAGAGGTTGAGAACCACTGCTGTATTGTGATTTGTAGTCGTGTAACACAAATCGGCTCAAGTTAGTGTTTGATGCTATCATTTATATAGTATAATGCCTCACTTGTAGGGAATAGGAAGTGGGTTAGGTTTAGATAAACATACACAGTCACACCCATTCACTTCATTTTAAAAAGGTCCCATCCTTCATTTCTCTACTTAAAAAGTAAGGTGTTTAATCTTGAAATTCTACAATCACATCATAGTTTTGGCAATATATTTGGAGCGTTATTTTTAAAGCCTGTTAGAATCGCACATGTGTTGCATGGCCAAGTATTGCATATCGCTTCTTTACTAGAGATCTTTGGACATTGACACACATGCACACACATATGAACGTGTATATATATGTTTTTAACAATTTGGTATACATCTCTACTATGTTTTACATCTGGTGTAAGTTAATTGTGTCATTGACTCAATAAACCAGATGTGTACAACTTGGACAGTGAAGTGTATTTTTTTTTCAAAAACTGAAATGTAAAAATGTGCACTCAAGGTGTTTTTTTACTTTCATGAATAAGACAACTTGAGACATGCAACGAAAAAGATAAATAAATATACAGATACACACTGACTTAAGGCCCAGTTTCATGTTTACGCGTTTCAAATGTAGAACTATAAAAATTAAGATCATATTTAATCTGCTAGCATCAATTAAGCAAGATTCCAGATGCTTGGTATTATTATAGTTATGGTAAAGTAGCACATGTGCTTGAAATGGGTCAGGGTACTGTGCAGGCTTGCGTGGTAACATTATTCGGTTTATAGATAATGTGTTCGAAAAAAGTAAAATAAGACAATTGACATGTTTCTTTTGTCATCCTATTATTGGCCAATACTGACGCAATAAAAAAAACACACGTGTCTTCAATATAAGAACTTCGAAGTTACACATAACAGAGCACCCAACACAAGACATTCGAGTAGCCAGATAATAATTGTACGGTCTAGGTGTGAGCTGTGATCATAATGGCAATGTTGATTTCGTCACAAGGGCAATGCATTCCTTACAATAAAGGGAATCAATCAATGCTACTTTCACAAAAAGAAAAAAATGTATAATATTTTTATAAAAATAAAATCTGCTTCTATAATGCAAAAAAACTGCATTTTTCTGGACAAATTCTAAATATGTTTTTAGTCATGTTCACCTTGGATATGCAACATTAATATTATTATATTCGTGTTAGCAATATTCCAATTTTCTAACGTTACTATTGTTGCAATTTCATATTATTTATGTATTTGAAAGTTGTCCCTATTTAAAATCAGACAAGGATAACAAATACGTTAATTTCGATTTATTAAATATTTATTCAAAATCAATTTCTACTTATAAAATTCAAAATTCATTTTATGACATGCTCTGCTTTAATATACATTGTAACGGTTTGAAATTGTTACACACTTAATTAAAATTTATTTTGAAAACAATATGCCAAAACGAGGTTACAAATGTACGGGGTCGAGATTCGCATGTTGCGGCATATATACAAATTGTAACTTAAGTAGTTTCAGCTACAGGAGCAGACAATGTTGCCGTCTTCCAGTTACTTGTATAGTTTTTTCTATGATTTCGACGCCTGTGAAGGTTCAATATTCAGCTCTTGTGTCAGCACGATTTTGCAGTCACAATCGTCGCCCTTGGTCACGAGCTGCCTCCCCATTTGTCATGCACGAGGACGAAAACAAGCGTGAGAAATTTTGTCGGGTGGAAAATTAACACCTTACGTCTTCATTGTACAGATGCCAATGTACACGTCCCTGAGGTACTTGTGTAGGGTCATAGCTCACTCGTTCTAGGTTTGTCGCCTTAATAACGTGGGTTGACGCCCAAGTCAACACCTCTCACGCAATTTATTTGTAGTGGCATTACTCTTATTTTTATTTTTTTAAAGTTATTTGTTTGCCTCCCTTGCTATATTTTAAAAATAAGCAAAGAGCTCTTTGAAGTTCTTGTATCTATAAACAACATTCTGGACTTTCATTGTGATTAATGAAATATATCTTTAAACTAACTGTCACAAAAGAAAAATTGTACTACAATCGAGGTAGCAGAAATAATGTGGTTGCCATGTAGGCATGACTAGGTTCTATGAAACATAGCTAAAGCTCAAATATTCTGGCGTGGCTGTTGTCCGAACGTCTATTTCTCCCATTTTAACCAACTTCTCTCATTTTAACCAACTTCTCCCATTTTAAATAACTTCTCCCATGTTAACCAACTTCTCCCATTGTAATCAATTTCTCTCATGTTAACCAACTTCTCCCATTGTAATCAATTTCTTCCATGTAATCAATTTCTCCCATGTTAACCAACTTTTTCCATTGTAATTAATTTCTCCCATGTTAACCAACTTCTCCCATTTTAATCAACTTCTCCAGAACCTAGAGAGCTGAACTTGTGTTCAGTTCATCCCGTAACCCATCAGGTCGTTGGGGCACACATGAAGACATGAAAATCCCACGCCAACCCTCTCTGACCCTGGCTGCGACCGATCCGGTAAAATAAATTTCTTTTTTGTCCTCATGTGTGATTCTTAGGCTTGAAATCACCTGGCGGCGCCCATCTCCTCTCCAAGCTGCGGTGGGCCAACATCTGCAAGTAACCTGAAGGAGCGCGTCCCCCCAGGTGAGCCAGAGCCTCGTTAGCCTAGAGCCTCACGGTTTTAGTTGCCCAGTGTGTACCCCGAGGAGGTGAGGTTGGCTTGTGAGCTCACTTTCATCGGCAGGCTACTAATTTCACTTTTCACTCTTCCAGGGAAGACCTAGCCAACCTCAGCGCCACTGGAATGCGGCGCCAAGCATGAGCACACCTTACACCTTCCGGTCATGGCACGCAATTTCCAAGCAGGTCGTGCACACCAACCAAGGACGGTGCGCAAATCCCTAGTGACGTCCTATCCAACAACGCGCATTCTATTTCACATGAAGAACAGATGGTGCATCTCCGAATTCCGATGAAATTGACACACATAGGCTTCCTGTGAATCGCGTAGGACGTGCTAGAAAATGATCGTCACACAACACCGCGCCCCACACATGAAGTGGAACGAACAAACCACACGAATATCGCAGACCATAAGAGCAGCTGTTGCCTGGTCGCCATCTTACCGTACACAACCTCAAACAATGTGCGACTTGTTAATCTATCACATTTTGATGGTTCATGGACAGGTCATTCAAAGTTTTACCGAAAAACGAATTGTTATTATGCTTGTTATGAGGTGCGGTACCCAATCCTCTTACTCACAGCATTTCATTCGTTAACAGTAAACAAAGAACCAATTTACAACTTGGAGAATCTTTTAGAAAGGGATCGCCACAATTCCTTTACCTAAAGAAGTCAGAGTTCTACCTCTGTGCCACAACGAAGCTCTAATGAGAAAAAGACCAAAAAAACTTATGACTGTTGAAAAGTGCAGTGAACCAAGTAAAGTAGAGGGATACTTGCTATGATTGTTTGCTGGAGCGTAAACAGAAACAGTTCTTGTGAAGGGGAGGCGAGGGGACTGGTTTCGCACATCAGTTGGTGTGAGACAGGGTTGTACACTCTCTCCAACTCTTTTTCATATATTCGTTGAAGGAATTATAAGTGAGGCACTTTGAGGTCACGTTGGTACTGTCAAGATAGGGGGCCGAACGATTATTAACCTTCGTTTTGCAGATGACATCGACGGGTTTGCGGCTTCAGAAGCAGAACTCCAGGAATGTGTCAGAAGGCCCGATGAAACAGCTCTTGACTATGGTATGGAGATAAACGCGGGAAAGACAAATTGAATGACCAACAACGCCGAAGGCTTCAACAACAGGATAAAAGCTAATGCTCAGGAACTCGAAGTGGTTGATAGTTGTAAACATCTGGGTTCGATTGTCAGTGATGAGGGATTAAAATGTGAGGTGTTGGCCAGAATAGCGCTTGCACGGCTAAACAAAATCTGGCAAGATAAACGGTTAGCACTATGCACGAATATCAGATTAATGCGGACACTAGTCCTGTCAATATTCCTCTATGTTTGTCAGACATGGACAGTTACAACTGACCTTCAACGAAGGATACAGGCATTGGAGATGAGATGTTTCCGAAGACTTTTAAATGTCACGAACAAAGATCGAGTTACAAATGAGGAAATACGAGATAGAATTAAGAATTACAACAGCAATAGGGCCTTTTGAAGACCTCTCGGCAACTGTCAAAAGAAGGAAATTCGCTTGGTACCGTCACATATCGAGATCAAATGGTCTTGCAAATATGATCCTCCACGGAAAGGTGCAAGGCAGACGACAAAGAGGCCGGCCCAAAAAGAGGTGGGAGGACAACATAAAAGAATGGACCGATCTCCGACTAGAAGAGGCACAGACAGCGGCCGCTGATAAAGAAGGCTGGCCTGGGATTGTTAGGATGTCTTCATGTGTGCCCCAACGACGTCACCGGTTACGGGATGACCTGACCTGACCTGAAACAGAAACAATATTGACGTAAGTTAAGAATCAAATGGAGATTGAAGAATACCTAAGAAGATATTCCAGCTTAGAATAATGTATGATTGTATGTGCGACATAGAAGTGGCAGTGGGTAATATCACTGTGAGCGACTAACAGTGTGATTTTTTAATCATTCTAGAATAGAATAATATCTGTCAGTAAAATTGTAATAAACACGGTTCATTATAATATTCTCAACTGCTTAGCTACAGATAAGGTATTTAAATTCTCACTTAATTTTTCTAAATGAATAATTCAAATACTAATGTGTACTCATCGGCTCGTTGGTCTAGGGGTATGATTCTCGCTTAGGGTAAATTTTTTAAAAGAGATGAATTAAAAGCGTATTAGTCTGCAGCTGTTTGTTCACTGTCAATTCATTGTACATTGAGACTGGCTTACATTTTGAGAATGTGTGAAACTAGTAAGACGTTTGTCAATCTTAAAACTATACCGACAAAAGAAGTAGCATTTTGTATCAGCCAGTGTCCTTCCACGGGAAACTGTACGGAAGTGTACAGAGTCTTGAGTCGACTGCTTCCTTCGTTAGAGTCATTGGAGTTTAGGTCTCAAGACGAACGAGGAAGAAGGATAATAAATAATCGTATTTGCCATGGTATATCATGGTTGGTTATTGATCCTGTGGGCTCCTGCCATTTTGCCTGAGGTTTGTCATAAAATGGCGCGGTGGAGGTGCCTGTCTTTCTAGCTATGAGATAAGTGTTATGAATTTAATATGTCTTCGCATTAATTCATAATAGTTGCCTATCGCAAGCGAAGATGGCGACAGCATCAAACTTGAGCTGCGATATGTAAAGTCCAATCCTGACACGGCACATTCTGACACACATGTGTGAAGTCGGCGTTGGGGGGTCGTCTGAGCACCTTGTGTGATACTAGCGCGCCAGACGGAACAGTTCTGTGCTAGCATCTCCTAACAGGTGACCTCAATGCTGTAGCTTTACAGTGACAATTGAAAGGAGCATCTATAGCGTTTATTTTGTCCCCCTGATGAGCGTCTGCCTGTTCAGAGACGGCAGTAAAGCAGCTACTTAGGGAGTCACCCATTGGCCATGCAAACAACATGTGCTTTCCATTTTATTTGAGATTGTTTTTGTTGAGATTGTACAAAGTCGAACCCACACCACCTGATCACGAGGCCGACGGCTTAACCACTTAGCTACCAACGACAACTCAACATAATTGAGTACTAAGAATGTCAAAGTTAGGTACTTTGTCTTGCCGTAATGTTTCACTGGCATTCCCTATGTTTTTCTTTGTTTTCCTTTTGGAGACCTGGGAAGAATGTTCACAGATAACAAAATACAAGCCATGGAGATCAGGTCAGGTCAGGTCAGATACATGCAAAAATTCTAAAAGAAAATATTTTTATTGGTTTTCCTTTTTGGAGATCTGGGACGAATATTCACAGATGACAACAGACATGCCATGGAGATACATGCAAAAAATTCTAAAAGAAAATATTTTTATTGGTTTTCCTTTTTGGAGATCTGGGACGAATATTCACAGATGACAACAGACATGCCATGGAGATACATGCAAAAATTCTAAAAGAAAATATTTTTATTGGTTTTCCTTTTTGGAGATCTGGGACGAATATTCACAGATGACAACAGACATGCCATGGAGATACATGCAAAAATTCTAAAAGAAAATATTTTTATTGGTTTTCCTTTTTGGAGATCTGGGACGAATATTCACAGATGACAACAGACATGCCATGGAGATACATGCAAAAATTCTAAAAGAAAATATTTTTATTGGTTTTCCTTTTTGGAGATCTGGGACGAATATTCACAGATGACAACAGACATGCCATGAAGATACATGCAAAAATTCTAAAAGAAAATATTTTTATTGGTTTTCCTTTTTGGAGATCTGGGACGAATATTCACAGATGACAACAGACATGCCATGGAGATACTTGCAAAAATTCTAAGTGGAAATGTTTTTTTTTCTTTTCCTTTTGGAGACATGTGAAGCTTTTTTTTCTTTTCAAATGACAGCATATATGACATGGAGATACACCCAAAAATTCTAAAAGCAAATATTTTTTATTTGTTTTCCTTTTGGAGATCTGGGACGAATATTCACAAATGACAACAGACATGCCATGGAGATACACTCAAAAATTCGAAAAGCAAAATTTGTGACATACCAACTGACCTCATTGCTTAGTCTTAACTGAACTAACTGAACTTCTTTATACTGGTTTAGAAGACTCTACAGAGTCTGTATACAACCATTTCCACTTACATGACCTTGCTCTAAGAGATATCCAATCACTTCAAGGAAGACTAATAGAGAAACAACAAGAATGTCGGAACTGGTACCAGTGTCCTTGACATGGCCTTAGAAAACGACGCAGGCACGAAAGACCATGCTTAGTGAAAGGAGAGATAGTTATAACCAGGGGCGAATCACCAAAATTATGGAGGAGGTTACAAAAACGTTAGTTGCCGGAAAACCGACGGATGTGATTTATCTGGATTTTGCGAAGAGTTTTAATAAAAGTACCTAATCAAATATTGTTTCGGAGGTTGCTATCGCATGATATAGGTGTCAGATTTGATAGAAAATTGGTTTACGGGCAGAAAACATATAGTTGGCATTAAATAAGGAGTGTTATGATTAGTGTGATAACTTAACTAAGCTCAACTTAACTTAACTTAACTAAGCTTAACTTAACTTAACTTAACTAAACTTAACTTAACTAAACTTAACTTAACTAAACTTAACTAAACGTAACTTATCTTAACTAAGCTTAACTTAACTTAACTTAACTAAACTTAACTTAACTAAACTTAACTAAACGTAACTTATCTTAACTAAGCTTAACTTAACTTAACTTAACGTAACTTAACTAAACTTAACTTAACTTAACTAAACTAAACTTAACTTAGCTTAACTTAACTTAACGTAACTTAACTAAACTAAACTAAACTTAACTTAACTTAACTAAACTAAACTTAACTTAACTTAACTAAACTGAACTAAACTTTACTTAACTTAACTTAACTTAACTTAACTAAACTAAACTAAACTTAACTTAACTTAACTAAACTTAACTTAACTTAACTAAACTTAACTAAACGTAACTTAACTTAACTAAGCTTAACTTAACTTAACTTAACGTAACTTAACTAAACTAAACTTAACTTAACGTAACTTAACTAAACTTAACTTAACTAAACTAAACTAAACTAAACTTAACTTAACTTAACGTAACTTAACTAAACTTAACTTAACTTAACTAAACTAAACTTAACTTAACTAAACTGAACTTAACTAAACTTAACTTAACGTAGCTTAACTTAACTAAACTTAACTTAACTTAACTTAACTTAACGTCTTTATACTAGTTTAGAAGTCTCTGCAAAGTCTGTATACAAAAAATTTCATTTACATCACCATGCTCTAAAAGCTATGCGCATCCAATTTATTCTTACATGCATTAACTGTCCCTGCCTCTATTGCCTCCCGTGGCAATGCATTTCAAGCATTCACCACTCTCTGATTAAAAAAATATTTCCTCATATCTAATCTTCATCTCTCTTTAGTCAACTTGTAGCTATGTCCTCTTGTTCTAGTGGGTGGCTGTATTTTAAAAAAAACAACTTACTATAGTCTAATTTATCCATTCCTCTGATTATCTTATAAACCTGTAGTAAGTCACCACGAATTCTTCTCTCTTCTAGACAATGTAGGCCGGTTTTTCTTAGTCTTTCCTCATAACTGTAATTCTGGAATTCCACTATCAGCTTTGTCGCTCTTTTTTGTATTCTTTCCAGCATGTTTATATCCCCTCTATGTTAAAGGCCCCACACCTGTACACAGTACTCCAATGTAGGTCTAACTAATGCTTTATACAGTTTGACTATCACTTCCTTGCTTCTATGTTTGATATTTCTTTTTATCATACATTACATTGCATTTGTCTTTTTGATGTACTAAGTGGAATGTCTCAGGGATCAGAATTGGGACCAATTGTGCTCTTGATCTGTGTAATGATATCAGATCCATGATTGCAAAATTCGAGGATGGTACAAAATAATGCCATATGGTCTCTTCACCGACGGAGGTGGACCTATTGCGATCGGATTTAGATACGATTAAAAATGGTACCAGAGCTGGCATATATAGTTTAATGTAGAAAAATATACAGTCATCCACATAGGAAGATCAAGAAAAGGATTATAATTGCATGATGGCAGAGAACAATATTTGAACAATAAAAAAAAAGAAACCGACCTAGGAGTTATAATAGATCACACAGGTAAGGTGAGGGAGCAAGTCCACCATCACTACCAAGGTGTTATAATAGATCATACAGGTAAGGTGAGGGAGCAAGTCCACCATCACTACCAAGGTGTTATAATAGATCATACAAGTAAGGCGAGGAAGCAAGTCCACCATCACTACCAAGGTGTTATAATAGATCATACAGGTAAGGTGAGAGAGCAAGTCCACCATCACTACCAAGGTATTATAATAGATCATACAAGTAAGGCGAGGAAGCAAGTCCACCATCACTACCAAGGTGTTATAATAGATCATACAGGTAAGGTGAGGGAGCAAGTCCAGGTGGCAGTGAAAAAGGCTAATGCAATAATGGGTATGATTAAAAGAAACATTACACAAAAAGTGATAGTCTAACTATATAAATAATTGGTGAGACATAAATTGGAGCACTGTGTTCATGAAAGGAGTTGTTATCATAGAGCGAATTTAGGCATGGTAAAAATGATACAAATAAGAGCTATAAAACTAAAAGAAAAGGATTCCAAAATTATAGTTATGATGAAAGACTAAGAAAATCTGGTCTGCAGCGTCTAAAAAAGAGAAGAATTCGAGGTGACTTAATACAAGTTTATAAATAAAATCAACGGAAAGGATGTGTATTTGTTTGTTTGTTTGCGAATGCCCACAATGAGTAGGTTTACTCTTGTGTGCGCTCTGAAAATGGCGTTAAGTGGCAGGTTGCAGTAGCTTTCCTGACATCCCAAGCGTGCTGATGAAGGTGGACCATGGTCTTCCAGACGGTTGTGCAATGCTTGGCTTGGCTTCATCTGCGCGTCGCTCACTACTATCGATCAGGTCGATCCGTCACCTCGTTAGCCAAGCTGCCATGAAAACAGTCATGTTTCCAGGGAGGGCTTCGAGGAAACCAAGGTCATGGTCTTGGCCAGTATATTTTGCCTGACCAGACGTTGGTCTTCCTCCCCCAATAGAAATGATAATATAGACAATAACAAGTTTTTTTTCCCCAAAGTACAACCGACTACAAGAACAAGAAGGCATGGCTTCAAATTGTTTAAAGACAGGTCCAGATTTTTTTTTTTTTTTTTGATTTTTTTTTATTTTTTTATTTTTTTTTTTGCGTTTGCCTTATTTATCTATTCCCCAAGGCGTGTGTGCGTTACACTGTGGTTTTTATTTTGCGCCTGTCGGCCCAGTGCATCCGACTTCAGCATGCATTTTATGTAAGGGTCTGCTTCCTCCTGCATTTTCTAAGGGTTTGCTTCCCCGGGGTAACGGCCGGTGCTGTGATGGGGATCGAACCCAGCACCTTCTGGTTGTGAGCCGTGCCACTTAACCACTAGGCCACGCCGTCCCCTAGGTCCAGATTAGATACTAAGAAATATTTTTTTTTAGTCATAGAGTGGTGAATGCCTGGAATGCATTTTCATATAATGTGGGATAGGCAGGGTTAGTTATTGCATTCAAAAATAGATTCGATGCTCACGTCTGTATTTAAAATCAATGGAGTGTAATAAACTGGTTGTATACAGACTCTGTAGAGCATTCTAGATCAATCTAATGAAGTTACACTAAATTAAGTCAGGTTAAGTTAATTTAAGCAAGGAATGATTAAACAATAATAAAAGAGAGAAAGACTGTTTTGCGGTGGGAAAACGCTACTTTTTGTGACGTAACACCACATCATGAAGCTTCGGTATCCAAGCTGGCAGATTGTCCACCTGAAACCAGGTAGCCAAAAATTGTTTGAATTTATTCCTGGGTATAACCGGGGCCCGAAAGGGAAAAAAAGAATAGCAACACTGTATTCTGGCAATTATGTCGTGATATGATTAAGGAGGTTTGGGCATGGGCCTCCATAAATGTTGTCACACAAACTTCAACAAACATGGATGAGTTAATTAACAAAAAAAATAAAAGCAAATCAGCCCTTCACAAGAAGGGCCTCATCAAGGGACAATCGAAATGGCTGAGAAAGATGAAGCAGAAGTAGCAGAAGATGAAACAGAAGTAGAAAAGGAAGAAGAATAAGAAGAATAATAAGAATAAGAAGAAGAGGAGGAGGAAGAAGAAGAATAAGAAGAGAAGGAAGAAGAAGAAAAAGAAGGACGAAGAAGAAGAAGAAGAAACAGTAAAAGAAAAAGAAGAAGAATGAGAAGCTGCTTTGACCATCTCGGCCTACAAAATCGGAATTAAAAATAAATTATTCTTTTTTTGTGTGGCACCCATAGCCATTTTTTAAAATGCCGAACACGTCATCCACCTACACACGATATTTTGCCGGTAAAAGTATCGTATATTGGATTACAAATGGCTTTCTGTCGGAGCGACTACGCCTAGAGGTCGAGTCCAAATTTATTTTCGTTTGCCATAAATTTACCCCTTCATCTTTTTGTATCTCAGAAACTAACAAACACACAACAATAACAATAACACCCACAAGTTCTTTATTCAACTGTGTCTCTAAACACAAGGAAACTATATTTATTGACAAACAAAAAAAAAAGTTACAAGCTTTGAAATTCAACTACCATAGCGAAATTTAAAGTTGCGAAAATTTGCGCCAAAAAAAAAAAAATGTAGCGTGCTAAAGGTTCCTTTGGCTCACACAAACTTCTCTCAGCGGTCCCACCATTTTTGAAAGCATTTCAGTAAGTCCTCTTTGTGAATGGAGTACAGCTGGGTCATGGCCATCTACAGACTAAACTACAGATGGCCATGGCTGGGTCGTCGCATTCCGCATAATGTTTTGTCATGTCTCAAATCGGGTCCATTTTAATTGAACTGTCAGCTTAGGAAACAGCTAAAGATCGCAAGGAGCCATGTCAGGAAAAAAAGGGAGCCTGTCGGACCTGAGAAATTTTGTGTTTGGCCAATACAGTCTGAATCAGATGTGAAGAACTGGGGAGGCTGGCAAACCTGAGGAATGTTGTGTTTGGCTATGAAAGTCTGAATCAGAAACGAAGAGTGGGCGAGCAATTGTCATGATGGATCTGCCAAGTCACCGCTGTCCACAGATCCGGTCGTTTACGTCGAACAGCATCACGAAGGATACGGAGGACCTCCAGGTAGCACTCTTTGGTCATGTTTTGATCTTGTGGTTCGTACTCGTGGTGCACAACCCCACCGGAGTAAAAAAAATGGTCAACATGACTTTGACATTGCGTCATTTCGGAAGGAATAATAACTAGACGGGTGTTCATTACACTCAATACAGAAAGGTTACCTGGCAGCGACTGACGCAATCTACGGGCGGTAAACAATCTACGCATGCTCACTTCGGTTCCATATTCCTTCCTGCCTTAGGACAACACCCCTGCTTCATTTGTTAATTTAAAAAAAAATTAAGGTCGGATACATTTTGAACACACGTCGTACACATACATCATCATCATCATGCAGCATGTCCATTGCAGAGTGTCGCTCTCATAACATCCGATCTGTAAAACTCGATCTCTAGCCATAACTCCCGCCTCTGTCGCTGTCATTATCAGGACCTCCGTGATGTCTTATGTCCATCTTCTAGAGCAGGTCGTGGTCTTCAGACTCCGCACAGGCCACAACAGACTGAGGTACCATCTATTCAATAAACTGAATATAGGTAGTACTGACGAATGCACCTGTGGTACAGGAAAAATGACCGCTGAACATCTGCTGCAAAATTGCCCGACGTACGAGGACCAGAGAAAGCACATGTGGCCATCACCAGTGCTAACACTAGACAAGCTCTATGGCAGTGTCGACAGCCTCAGGTTGACAGCTGCTTTCTTCGAACAAATTCAAGTTGACGTCTGACAGCGTACGAAGAAGAATAATAATAATAATAATAATAATAATAATAATAATAATAATAATAAGAAGAAGAAGAAGAAGAAGAAGAAGATGTCCATCTTCTTCTTGGTATGCTAATGCTCTACTTTCCAGGCACCATGACCTCCAGCAGCGTTCTCTCCAGGCCTTTATAGCGTTTGATGTGGTTAAAATATTTTAGCTTTCTGGAGAAGATATTGTTTACTAACCGATTTTCCTCGATATCCAGTTCTTGTAGGATATCTGCATTTTTCCTTTTCGCTATCCATGGTATTTTGAGCAACCTACTGTAGTAATTAGTTCAAAGGATTCGATCCTTTCTGAAGTGTTTGTGTGGTGGTCTACGTTTCACCATTGCCACCGGGATGATGCAATTTTGCAGGATTTTTATGTTCGTCATTTTATTAGAGCTCTGCATCATGAGGTTCTATTTTTTTTCAACCTTTTTGTTGTCACAGCCATTCTACGTCTGACTTCCTTCAGGCAATCTCCATTGTTGATTATAGTTGAGCCAAGGTACTCAAAATTTGTGACTTTCTCAATTTCCTGCTGATCTAGAACAGTGCTTCTCAACCGTAACTGAGCTGGCGCCCCCTTTTCTAAAGTAAAACATGTAAATGCCCCCACTCACCACAAAAATAATACCCATCACATTACTTTGAATCATTCGTTTTCAATCATTCAGTGAAAGATTGATTTGTTATAACAAAATCACTTACCAATTAAATTGAGAGTGATCCCTGCGCTTAGTGTGACACAGCTAACTGAACAATATCTGGTTCAATATTTGTTACAAGAAGTTTCAAGTTTCCTCAGTAACATATTTACAATTGAATGCGTTGTTTTTGCAGTAGCATCACTACATAACTAAACGCTTTCTCTACTAAATATGATGTTGGAAATGTTGTAATAAGCAGTTTAATTTGTTGCTAAAGAAGAGGAAAAGACAGCTTAATCTGGGTCCAACATATTTCGTAATTAACGTTACTAAACCGTGCTTTTGCCTCAAAGTCATTTTGTAGGTCAATCAGCTTTTCTTGGAGATGTCCACTATCAAGTTCTACGTCTGTCTCAAACGGATCAATCAGCTCTTCTTGGAGATGTCCACTATCAAGTTCCACGTCTGTCTCAAACGGATCAATCAGCTTTTCTTGGAGATGTCCACTATCAAGTTCCACGTCTGTCTCAAACGGATCAATCAGCTCTTCTTGGAGATGTCCACTATCAAGTTCTACGTCTGTCTCAAACGGATCAATCAGCTCTTCTTGGAGATGTCTACTATCAAGTTCCACGTCTGTCTCAAACGGATCAATCAGCTTTTCTTGGAGATGTCTATTATCAAGTTCCACGTCTGTCTCAAACGGATCAATCCCCCATTCTGGAATGTTGAGATTCTGCAAATCTTTAAATCTGACCATCATATCATTTAATATCCTCCAAATGGCAGCAATACATTTTCAAATATACATCTTTCAATTTCAAGCTGTCCTTGTCTAACTGCTTCAAACATGGAAACTGATATAGTTCACGACATTCTATATTATTTTTAAACAATCCCAATTTGCTGACTAACATGTGTTAACGCAACAGGCACATTGTAAATAGTGAATTTGTACGGGAAGGTACAAAACCGAATTTCAAATAATCAACTGAATATTATCGTCATTTTCTCTTTATCTATGACATCTTAAATATATAACGGTTATTAATATAATAGAATAATATAATGTAGTTAAATCACCACATCAATAATTTCTCTTGTTTGACTCAAGTTGAAAGAGTGATATTGAAAATTACTTCGATTGCGACATGTCCAGATTTGGTAAAATTAAAGAGTTAATCTCCAATTATTTTGCTTAAATGTGTCCAGATACGGCACATCTTAATTCTACGTTTTAATATTAATAAATGACAAAAATGAAACGCTAATGTTAAAGAATAATTATTTCTTTCACCGTCATTATTAATTTTTCTTAAATACACTCACTGACATGATTAAGAATAATAACCCAACCACCCCCCTCTTCTTCCCCTCTCCCCCTCCTCCTCTTCTATCGCCTACTCTCCCCAGGACATCGCTATGCGTGTGTGTTGCTCTTTCAACGAAAACCGACACCTCATGTGTTTAAAGTGATGTGAAATAGATTTTATATATTTGTCAGTTAAATTGAATATACCAAGAAGAGTCCACAGCTCCATGTTTGCAGACGATCTGGCTATGTGAACCTCTGAAGAAAATCTCACCGCAGCAAACAATCGGATGCAGCAGGCCCTAACATCGTTGGAGGAATGGGCGAAATCATGGTTGGTCAAAATAAATGAAGAAAAAACAACATGTACGATAGTCTCGCTTTCAAATAAACCACAGAACACCAAAATAAGTCTTAACGGCAAATATCTGCGGCCAAACGACAACCCAAACTACTTGAACGTCACATTTGATCGGCGCATGACATGGAAAAGCCTGATCGAGAGAAACCGAATGAGAGCCAAACAAAGAATGGCAATCATGAGGAAACTTGCTGGCACAAGTTGGGGAGCTGACGAAAGTATACTAAAGAAACTGTACACTGGAAGAGTGAGACCAGTTCTCGAGTATGGCATTGCGGCATGGGCAACAGCAGCAAAGGCAAACTTTGATAAAATTAGCAAACTTCAAAACCAAGCCATGAGAGTTATAACAGGAGGCATGAAGTCAACGCCAATTGTAGAACTTGAAAAGGTTACAAATCTGCAATCCATAACCGACAGAAGAGACCACAGAGCCCAGCAACAAGCAGAGAAACTCAGAAGACTGACAGACCATCCAATGCATCAGAGACTAAATAGATTTAGAAAAGGGAAACTAAAGAGGAGAAACTTTGCAGAAATAGCCAAAGCAAAGATGAACAAAGACACTATGAACACCATAACAAAACCAAAGCCCATCCCTACTGTGCGCAAACCCACATGGAAGCAGCATATCATTCCGGAGGTGGTAGAAAAAATACCAGGTATTGGAAACAAGAACAGCCAGACTGAAAAAATAAAGAAGAGACATAACCCTGAGGTACATAGCTGGAAAACTACCCAAACATGGACTGGACCCATGCATACACCGACGGTTCTGTAACAAACACAACACAGAATGGAGGGGGAGAGGTATTCCTGTGCCTAACAAATGGGAGAAAAATAAAACTGTCAGTGGCAACTGGAAAATTCTCAAGCAATTTCAGAGCGGAGGCAGAGGCACTGAAGGCTGCAGTAAAAGCAATGCTGACAGGCAAAAGCAATGAAAGCCAGATAATCCTGTTTACAAATGCCCTGGTCGTGGTTACAGCACTAAAAAGCCAGAAAAATACTGAAATTAATGATTTAAGAACAGTACTCTGTCAACTATGCCAGCAGTCCTCACCAAAAATAGTAGTGGTACAGTGGGTTCCATCCCACTGTAACATTCAAGGCAACGAGGAGGTAGACAGACTGGCAAAAGGTGCAAGACTACCACAACCAGATTCTACTGTGACCTACGAAGAGTCCAAAAGGTTTATTAGGGCGGATACATGGCCAAATGGGAAACAGAACATACTGGCTACACACAAAAATGATGCCTACTACCAGTTGAAGAGAAGAGAGCAGGTCGTGGTCTTCAGTCCGCACAGGTCACAACAGACTGAGGTACCATCTATTCAATAAACTGAAGATAGGTGGCACTGACGAATGCACCTGTGGTACAGAGAAAATGACCGCTGAACATCTGCTGTAAAATTGCCCGACGTACGAGGACCAGAGAAAGCACATGTGGCCATCACCAGTGCCAACACTAGACAAGCTCTATAGCAGTGTCGACAGCCTCAGGATGACAGCTGCTTTCTTCAAACAAATTCAAGTTGACGTCTGACAGCGTACGAAGAAGAAGAAGAAGTAAGTTAAATTTCTGGAGAGAAGAGACTATCGTCTGGTCAGGAAAAACATTCTGATCTGACATGTTAGTCAGGGTGAGATAAAATATGCTGGCCAAGATTGCCACCTAACTTCCACGTAGACCTCCCTGGGAATGGGCTGTTTTCATGGCTGTCTAGCTAACAAGGTGGGTGATCGATGTGATCTTCCAAGTAATGAACGATAGGCAGACGAAACCAAGTATAGCACAATTGCCTTTAGTACTCTAGTCCACCTTCATCAGCACGCTGAGTGAAAGGAAAGCTACTGCAACCAGCCACTTAACGCCATTTAATTGGTGAACAAAAGAGTAATCTTACTCATTGTGGGTATTCAACAACAACAACAATAACATTCTAAGTTACATTCTGTTTATTTGATGGAATTATGGAGGAATACAAGTGTACATTAGAAGATTATCTAACAAATACATATTCAATGAACGAATGCTGTGTGAAAGTCATTTTAGAAACATTGATTGTTATTGTTCTCTTCTTCTGTTGTCGTCTCACTTTCTACCGGGTTGTAGCCCAATCTCGCGTCTTTTGCTTTTCTCGTAGCTGGAGTAACATTTTCCCCCATTTTACGACAGGTCTAGTTTGCGCTGCCTATCCACCTTTACCTCAGTCTGCCTCTAGCCTTGTTCCTGATGTTCTCCTGTAGAAGGTTGCATGAACAATGTGGTCTGGTTGCATTCTCACAATGTGGCCAAACCAATTCATTCTCTGTTGCTAGATGTACTGTATGTAGGGAATTGTTCCAACCTTCTCCCGAATTCTCATATTTGTGATTCTTTCTCTTCAGGTGTTCTTAGTTACCTTTCGTAAACACCGTATTTCGCAGGTGGCTAACTTTCATTGAGTATTAAATTCACAAAATATAACACACAATTCATCTGGGACCAGGATACGCCTTACTCAGCTTGGCAGTGATCCTATTCTCGTCTGTCACTAGAATCACCTTGAAACAACGGCAGACTAAACGCAAATAATTCACCAAATATTATTTCTATTGGTCACAAACACGTGTTTCTAACATGCAGCCTAATCTTTTATGTAGTTCCACACAGTATCAGTTCTGACGTTTGGCACAGCAACCGTGTAGCGAACGACAACAGCTGGTAAGCCTATTTATATATTCACAATGATAAAATGCAGCGCTGAAATATGTACTAAATAAATGTTGACGACACGAAAATAGTAACAGGTTGTTCTTGGTACCACGTATAGTTTGGCTAGTCTGTCAGTATCTGACTGCGCGGAGCTCTGAGGAGAGAGATGATTCTATAATGTGTGCGTGTTCGTTCACACGCTTCTGGATTAAATCTCGTGAGTTTTAAGCGTTGATGTACTTGTTTGCTTGGGGTGAAATTTAATTTGAGGCAAAAGAGTTTTTAACTGAAGTGGCTTGTGTATCAGGTCAGGTCAGATCATCTGTTAACCGGTGAGGTCGTTGCGGAACACATGATGACATCCTTACAACCCTTCGGTGTCAGCGGCCGCTGCCTGTGACTCTTCTGGTCGGAGATTGATCCATTCTTTTATGTTGTCCTCCCACCTCTTTTAGTGCCGGCCTCTTCGTCGTCTGCCTTGCACCTTTCCGTGGAGGATCGTATTTGCAAGACCATTTGATCTCGATATGTGACCGTACCAAGTGAGTTTTTTTTGGAGTTTCCAAGAGGTGTTCAAAAGGCGCTATTCCTATTGTAATTCTATCTCGTATTTCCTCATTTGTAACTCGATCTTTGTACGTGACGTTTAAAAATCTTCGAAACATCTCATCTTCAAGGCCTGTATCCTTCGCTGAAGGTCAGCTGTAACTGTCCATGTCCTATACGCATAGAGGAATATTGACAGGACCAGTGTACGCATTAATCTGATTTTCGCGCATAGTGCTAACCGTTTATATTGCCAGATTTTGTTAAGCCGTGCAAGCGCCGCTATTGTCTGTTCTATTCTGGCCAACACCTCACATTTTGATCCTTCATCACCGACAATCGACCCTAGATATTTAAAACGGTCAACCACTTCGAGTTCCTGACCATTAGCTTTTATCCTGCTGTTGAAGCCCTCGGCGTTGTTGGTAATTAATTTGGTCTTTCCGGTGTTTATCTCCATACCATAGCCAAGAGATGTTTCATTGCGCCTTCTGACCCATTCCTGGAGTTCTGATTCTGAACCCGCCAACTCGTCTATGTCTTCTGCAAAACGAAGGTTGGTAATCGTGCGGCCCCCTATCTTGACAGTACCAACGTGTACCCCTGGTAATCGTTCTGCCCCCTATCTTAACAGTACCAACGTGTACCCCTGCAGGGGCTGTGTGGGCTACTGATAAAGTTACACGGCTCACAACTATAAGGTGCTGGGTTGGCTCTCTGATCACAACATCGGCTGTTATCCCAGGAAAGCTAACCCTTAGAAAATGCAGGAGGAAGTAGACCCTTACATATAATGCATGCGGAAGTCGGATGCATTGAGGCAACAGGCGCAAAATAAAAACATTGTACAACGTACACCGCCTTGGGGAACAGAGAAAAAGGCGAACGCAAAAGAAAATAAAAAAATCTAGAAGTTGTTCATTCACTATGGCGTGTCCTTGGAGTTCACTAGCACAGTTTAGAAAATGTAAAAGTAACCCATAGCATTACTGCCGTAAGGGTGTGAGGTGTTAGCGATCTCACATTTCAAAGGCTCGGCTATATGAGGGCGGTAGCCATCTACTCTCCCTCGTCGCTTTTTATGAAGATATGAAATGTGGATTTCTAAACAAAGGTCAGTGTTTTAGCTCTTTGAGATAAGACCGGGTGTATGATAGGGATATCTCTCATCATTATTTCTCTTTATGCTGGTCGTTGACTTGGTCGTTGAGATATTAACATTAACTTACTTTACTTTACTGGTGCTTTGAAGGGTAGTTTGGAGCTGTAGATCTTGCTCTTGGACCAAGTGTGTTGCTGTGATTGTTTTGAGACTATGCTGGTATATGATGTCTTTGATGTTGTCTATCTATTTACTTCATGCCTTTCACTTGGCTCTAAACTCCGATCTCTTACTGCTGTATGTTGTTAATGGCAGCCGATCTGGTTTCATTCCCTTGAGATGACCAAATCAATTTACCTTCTGTCTATGTATGTTTTCTTGGGAGGATGTTGTTTATACATTTTTGTCTTATGCTGGTATTTTTCATTCTGTCTCTTCCGGTAACTTTGATGACTTTTCTCATATATCTCATTTCACCTGTTGCAATTTCCTGTGCCTTGCACAGAGACCATGTTTGGCACTGATTGCACAGAATGGATAAGAAAATAGTATTTATCAGTTGTCGTTTTGTTTCTATACTGATGTTGCAATGTTTGAGTAGTGGTGACAGCAGTTGTCGTTTTGTTTCTATACTGATGTTCCAATGTTTGAGTAGTGGTGACAGCAGTTGTCGTTTTGTTTCTATACTGATGTTGCAATGTTTGAGTAGTGGTGACAGCAGTTGTCGTTTTGTTTCTATACTGATGTTGCAATGTTTGAGTAGTGGTGACAGCAGTTGCCGTTTTGTTTCTATACTGATGTTGCAATGTTTGAGTAGTGGTGACATCAGTTGTCGTTTTGTTTCTATACTGATGTTGCAATGTTTGAGTAGTGGTGACAGCAGTTGTCGTTTTGTTTCTATACTGATGTTGCAATGTTTGAGTAGTGGTGACAGCAGTTGTCGTTTTGTTTCTATACTGATGTTGCAATGTTTGAGTAGTGGTGACAGCAGTTGTCGTTTTGTTTCTATACTGATGTTGCAATGTTTGAGTAGTGGTGACAGCAGTTGTCGTTTTGTTTCTATACTGATGTTCCAATGTTTGAGTAGTGGTGACAGCAGTTGTCGTTTTGTTTCTATACTGATGTTCCAATGTTTTAGTAGTGGTGACATCAGTTGTCGTTTTGTTTCTATACTGATGTTCCAATGTTTTAGTAGTGGTGACATCAGTTGCCGTTTTGTTTCTATACTGATGTTCCAATGTTTGAGTAGTGGTGACAGCAGTTGCCGTTTTGTTTCTATACTGATGTTCCAATGTTTGAGTAGTGGTGACAGTTGGTAGGCCATAACACTTGCTATTTCTCATCTGGTTTCGATTTCTATTTCTAATCGTCCCTCCTCAGTGGAAGTACTTCCTGGGTACTTGAACTCTTGTACCTGTCTGAGCTAATTGTTGCTAACATGTATGGTTAGAGGCCATAGTGATCTGCGTATTTTCGTAGTATCTTTCTTTAATGTATTAATTTTCATGTTGTATCTCACACAAGTTGTATTAAGCATATTTGAATGCTTGGAGCAACAAGAGTAGATAGAATCAAACGAAAACGTAAGGAGCCAAGTACAGTAGGTACAACACCAGTGCTAGACCTCATCAAGAAATAGCAAAAAAAAGGTTCAGCCACGTGATACGACTAACACCAGAGTGTATCTCTCAGAAAGCTATACTGATATACTGGATACATAGCCAAGGGCAGACTATGTGAAAGATGGATAGAAGAAATAACAGAAGCAGTAAAGATCCCCGTGTACAAAGCACATGCTAGGACCCGGTCAAGAAACCTCTACATAACCTGACGCTGAAAGACCAAATCCGTAGAAGCAGAGGCATTGAAGGCCGCAGCTGAGCTTGTAATCCAATATAAAGATATCCACCAAGAAAACATAGTATTCCTGACTGATGCCGCGTCAGCATTAGCAGCGCTAAAACAACACAAAGATAAAGATCTTGAGCAATGTATGTTCTTCCTGACACAGCTCTCAGCAGAACACCCAAGGTTGGTCAAACAGTGGATCCCATCCCACTGCAATATTGAACACAATGAAGCTGTAGACAAACTAGCAAAGAGTGGAGGAGCATCCCTTCAAACAGACCTGAGTATCGCACATAATGAGGCCGACACCATAATTAAAGCCAACATCAGGGTAAAATGAGCTGATCAACACCCCGACTTCCGAAAATAAGACAGCTACTTTAACTTAACCAGAGAAGAGCAAGTCATCATCTTTAAACTTAGAACTGGGCATAACAGACTCATCTTTACAACAAAATGAGGATTGGGACAGATGACAGGTGTCCATGTGGGGAGCATATCATGACCGTGGAACACATCCTGCAAAGCTGCACGCTCATGCAGAAAAAGAGAGAACAATATTGGCCTCGTGAGACAGATATGAGACAAAAGCTGTATGGAGATAAAACAGCCTTACAAACAACGGTGTCCTTTGTAAGAGAAACCGGAACCTTGACCTGAGGATGAACGAAGAAGAGGAAGAAAGGCCCAAGTAGGAGAAACAGCTTTCAGAAAGCACTATGATAACAATATTAACCAACAAAAATGGAATTAATTTACATTTCACAAAACAACTTGATGGTCTGGACTTTACCGATAACTTGGTTCTTCTGTCTCATAACCGTTGTTGCTGTTGTTGTTGCTGCTGCTGTTATTGTTGTTGTTGTTGTTGTTGCTGCTGTTGTTGTTGGATGTCCACAATAAGCAGGCCTACTCTTTTGTGCGCCCTAAAAATGACGTTAAGTGGCGGGTTGTCGTAGCTTTACTCAAATCCCGAGCGTGCTGATGAAGGTGGACCGGGGTCCTCGAGGTGGTTGTGCTATGCTTGGTTTCATCTGCGTGTCGCTCACTACTACGGGGATCACGTCAGACATTGCCTTGTTAGCCAGACTGTTGTCCTCGACAACAGTCCGTTTCCAGGACAACCAACGAGGAGGTCAGGTAAGGGTCTTGGCCAGCATATTTCTCCTGACCCTGGCTAACATTGTCTGATCAGTGTGTGTTTGCCTTACCAGACGTTAGCCTCATCGCCCCTCCCGTATCCGTAATCAGATGTAAAAAACGTATTCTTGATGTGACGTCACATAAATTGGGAGTGAGTACACACAGAGGAATAACAACGATCTGGAGAATAAATATAACACACGACAATCATATTGTATTGGAAGACATACTTCTACAAGATGGATCAACACCCTTATGTCTAGGTAACAATATAGAAACAATGAATCTACCCGTACACGTTGTTTCAATAGTAATTTCATGATATTTCACAGGCTAATCATTATATCTCAGGCTAATTTCATGATATCTCACTGGCTAATTTCATGAAATCTCAGAGGCTCATCATCGTCAGTTTCGGGCACATTATGAAGGAACCAGATACTGAGTCGCCTGTTGTCTGTGACACTTTTAACACTTCCATTCATAAGTATTTTGGCCACGGAGACCATTTTTATATTACTATGTGATATAGTTACCGCCTTAACACTCTTCTTTGGCTTGTATTCTTACATATTATTTTTTGTTCAAAATACTTCGACGGAGCTTCATGCCAAATGGACAGTCTAATTGTATGTTTGTGTGTGTGTACACACACACACCACACACACACACACACACACACACGCACACAGACTCACACGCACACATATATATATATTCCGTGGAGAAGTGGCTAAGCCGCTGGCCTCGTGATCAGGTGGTGTGGGTTCGACTCCGGACTCCGCCGTCTTTTTCACGGGTGCTTGATGGGTCTCCTAGTCGTCTTGTCCTTGACTTGCTCTGGGGTCGGGCGGCACGAGACGAAAAAGTGAGGATAAAATGTAGCGCAGTTAATAATAATAATAATAGCGCTAGCAAAATAAATTATGCCATCATCGTCTACGATGGACGATGGCATTGGCCTTTTTGATGTGTGTGTGCGTGTGCGCGTGCGCGTGTGCGTGTGTGTGTGTGTGAGTGTGTGCACACTTGAATAATTGAATCAAGCAATGTTACCTGATGCCAGAATCAGCTTAAATCTGTGTCTGTTCTTCGCCCTTGAGTATCATGATGGTCCAAAGACGGGCAGCAGATCATCTATCATCTGCCCTTTTCGTCTTACTCTGAACTATGTTCCCTTCTAGTCTGATGTGATGGTTGCAAAATCAGGAATCACGTCTTGTCTAAGTAGTCTTGGTCTGTAGAGACTGTTGTGAAATCTGTCACTCCTATGTCCAACCATGTTTCGTCTGCCCACCCGAAAAAAACATCATTTATGCGCCATCGATCTAACCAATGGTATCTCATTGACCATGTTGTCACTCGACGGATGGATATACAAGTCGCGCGTGTGACTAAGGTCATGAGTTGAGCTGACATTCTTGTGGAGTCGATGCGACGTTATCGGGGTCAGAATGCTGTCAATAGTTTCAACATCTCCAATCTACAAAGCGTGCCACATGTGCAGACCTTTGTCAGTGACGTGAGCTGTCATGTGACGAGAGATCAGTCCCCACTGAGTACTGGGGAAGACAGATGCACCTTTCTAAAGGATGAAATGCACTTCTCTGCAACTGTCCAGCTCTTCTCCAGGTACTGGCTACACTTTTTCGGTGTATATGGGAAGCCGGGAAAGTTCCACAGGAGATGAAAGATGCTACTGTTGGACACATGTACAAGCACAGGAGCAATCGTTAAACCATGTGACAACTACAGGGGCATCTGGCTTGACTTCGCTCGTTCTCAATCTAAGTAGCAGAATGTAGTCAAGAGAACGTATTGCGTTGTGTCGTAGTTTACAGCTTGACTCCGATATGTGCACCTTTCGGTCCAATACATCAGACTTCAGAAAGCATTTTTTTAGTACCGGGTTAGCATTCCCTTCTCCTTAGCCAGTCTGCTCTGTTGCAGTCTGTTATTCAGGATCACCGCGTGGAGGTGTACAAGGGTCTTGGCAGCCTCAGTTAGCTGGCCCTGACGCAAGCAGTCAGCTATGGGTCGCTGACCACTGCAGCTCATGCGCTACTCAGCATCTTGATCCCAGGAACATCTATTTACTGTCAATTGCGATCAACATTCTGGTCCGAGTCCCGCTCAATCAGCTATCTAGACACCTTGAGCAGGGTTTGCTCTAAGAGAATCAGTGGACGCGGTAGTGGGACCCGCGACATGATATATACACAGCCTATCAACTCCAAGAAAAATATCAAGAATAAAATTGTGACAAGTACACAGTTTTTGTCGTCCTGACCAAATCTTTTAACGCCGTCAGTATTAAAAGGACGCTGACAAATCTTGGCTACAAGAAAGCTACACAGTTCTCGATGCCCCTAGCGCAGCACGGTCTAGTCTTCCCAACTATAAATAATTAACTGAATGAAACTATGGAAGCAGGTCTTTTTTCTTTCTTTCTTTCTTTCTTTCTTTCTTTCTTTCTTTCTTTTCACTTGTCCTATTTGTGTCTTTCAGTGTCAGGTTATGAAGAGGTTTCTTGACCTGGCCCTAGTAAGTTCTTCGTACATGGGGAGCATTATTCCTTCTGCTTTTTCTGCTATCCATCATTGCCTGGTCGAACTTTGACTGTGTGTCCATTGTATCTGTATAGCTTTACTTTCTGAGTGATACTATCTGGTGTTTAGTGTCTCACGTAGACGAACCATTTGGTTTGCTGTCTCATGATGAAGTATAGCACTGATGTTGTACCTACTCGTCTCCTTGCTAACTTCAGTAACATGCAATAACAATGTATACAGATGTTGGCTGAATTCAATGCAGGTTGAAATAACTTTTCATGACGGTTGTAACAGATGTGTGGGACAGTCAGTGCGTATCTGTAACTTGTCTAATATAAAACTGTGTCATTCTTGCATGTGCTTCAGTCATTTTATATTTTCAAAAGGTGAGCTAGTGAAGAAGGGTAATAGTCACATTACTTATCTAATTCTTCTTCTTCTTCTTCTTTTTCTTCTTCTTTTTCTTTTTCTATTATTTTTCTTCTTGTTCTTCTCCTCTTCTCTCTCTAGTTCTTGAACTTCTCTTCGTATTGTAAATTTTTTTTTCATCTTCCTTATCTTCTTCAGCATTTTCTTTTTCATCATCATCATCATCATCTTTTTTGAATTCTTGTCTGTTTCTTCTTTTTCTTTGTCTTCCTTGTACTTTTTTTGTTCTTTGTCTTCTTCTTCCCGCTTTATCATCTTCGGATGCTTATGCCACGAACCAACCATCTCCAAGCAGACAGACTGGCCATGACAGCAGTCAGACACAAAGCTATCTCGGGTGGAGGAGGTCGCGGGTTCGAATCATGGTAGATCCTCTGGTTAACACTTCCCACAATCTCTGGGTAGTAAGATCGGACTCCCGTTCAGTGTCGAGCACGTTAACAAATCAGCTGGAAATCGAAAAGAGTTAACGAAAAGAGTTAAAGTGTTAACGGCCGCTGCCCAAACAAAATTGAAATGTTCTAGCTAAAAATCTACCCAAAAAATTATTTGTATCTTCCCCCAAGTGGTTTGCAAAGAGCAGTATATAAATGGCGCCTAACTGGCTGCGGGTCTACATAGCTGTAATATTGAGTCTATTAAACTACCCTACAAGAAGCTGGTTGTATACACACTCTGTAGAGTCTTCTGAACCATTATATAGCCGTTAAGTTAAGTATCAGGGTTAGCCAACCAGAGCTAAGACAGACCAGTCTGGCTAAGAGAATAGGGGTCACAGTCTGGGTAAGAGAATAGGGGTCACAGTCTGGCTAATAGAATAGGGATCCCAGTCTGAGTAAGAGAATAGGGATCGCAGTATGGGTAAGAGAATATGGGTCACAGTCTGGGTAAGAGAATAGGGGTCACAGTCTGGCTAAGACAATAGGGATCACAGTCTGGTTAAGACAATATGGATCACAGTCTGGCTAAGAGAATAGGGGTCACTGTCTGGCTAAGAGAATAGGGATCACAGTCTGGTTAAGACAATAGGGATCACAGTCTGGTTAAGACAATATGGATCACTGTCTGGCTAAGAGAATAGGGGTCACTGTCTGGCTAAGAGAATAGGGATCACAGTCTGGTTAAGACAATAGGGATCACAGTCTGGTTAAGACAATATGGATCATTGTCTGGCTAAGAGAATAGGGATCACAGTGGGAAGACAAATTCAATTTTTTAAAGTCACCTGAACCGGATGTGTTGGGCTAAAATGAGCAAATATCGTTCCTCATTGTAAACTACGCCACAAAGTGCTCATCAGGATGAAAGCCGAAAAAGAAAAAAAAATGTCTCTAGTACTTCATAGCTTCTCATTGATTTTCTTCTTTTAGCATCTAGTTGTCTTCTCTATATATATCCTTTGGCCTGCTTTTACATCTTTTCCTCCGAAAGTGCTATGACATTTTACAGAGACTGCATGGTGATATGGGCTTTCGTTGTGTCGTCCATCTACAAGGTGGCTTCAAATAAAAACTTTATAAATGTAATTGATATGATAAAAATCGTGCCTTTGAATTGAAACTTGTTAATATGGTGGCTAAGGATGTCAATAGTATCCGGCACGTGCCATCACGGTGTAGACGAACAGCATGACGTCATAATTGCAGTTACAAGATGGCCGCCAAATTGTTGACGTTCACCAAAGAAGAGATTGGAAATTCATCGGCGAATGAAAGACCAGTTCGGTTGTGCATACAAGTTGGGTAATCTATTAATGTTAGTCGTGAAAGAGCTTCCACTCTTTACAGAATGACCAACTCCCCCTTCATTCATTCAATCAATCAATCAATCATTCAATCAATGAATCATTCAAAGCCCGCCCGTATCTCCTCTCGGTACAATCACTGCAATGATTCACAACTTTCCTCCCGGAATACACTATATTATATATACACTGCCCTAGGCTGATCTTTCTGCCTCTCTCCAGGTGTAATTATTCAATCTTAGTTCCTACTCACGCCTTCTCTTCTTCATGTATTTTTGTGTCCACCACACTTTCTCTCTCACTGCCTCTCTCTCTCTCTCTCTCTCTCTCTCTCTCTCTCTCTCTTCTTTCGCTTTCTCTTCTCTCTATTTCTCTTCTCCTCTCGCCCCACCTTCCCCCACCCTCCCCCACCCTGGGGATTCCATGTAAAAACATATTTGGCAATTTTGGATGGTTAGTTCCAAATCATAAAGTAATTGCTAACAAAACTATTGTTTCCATCGGCTCGTTGGTCTAGGGGTATGATTCTCGCTTAGGGTGCGAGAGGTCCCGGATTCACATCCCGGACGAGCCTTGAGTATGTTAATTTTTTTATATTTTTTACATGAGCATATTTCATACCCGTCTGTGTCAACTGTGTGACGTCTTGACGAGAATCACTATTAGACCAATGTTGTTTTGAAATAAATCATTACAAATGTTATCCCCAAATGGTGTCTCACGAGATAGTAAGAACAAGATAGAAAAAGATGCCCTACTTTATCAACAGTAGGCTGAAGTACAATCCATCTAAAGCCATCACTGGTGAATTTAATCGCAATTTCACCCGTTCGAAACTTTGACCTTGTTCGGAAATTCGTCATGTTTCGCGCGAACGAACACCAAAGCTAAGTTGGATCGAAAGTAACTACGATGACCAGGTATGTACAATTTGTGTTGAATCATTTGAGACCAAAAATATGAACTAAATGCAGGTCAAGCGTTTGGAGATGAATTGGGAAAAAAAACACTTTGCATGTCAGGAAGTTGCTAACAGGCGATCCAAGTATCTTAATGTGCTTATTATTCTGTTTCTGTTTCTAAGAATCGACGTCACTGCACTCCGGGCATACCCATAGGTGCTTAGTCTCTATCAGCAAATGGCGTTGGGTGTGAAGGCTGATTGTCACTGTATCTCGCTGACTGTACACTCTTCTGCTCCGTCCTCTCATGCACCCCACTCCGCTCTAGCCTCGCTTAATGTCGAAACTTTGCAGTCTGTGGAGTGATGCTTTATCTATTGCAATGTCCTCATCTAACAAGCGGTCATTGATTGATTTCAAAATGTCACTTCTATCTTCTATCTTATTATTACTCTCATTATCTGTAAATTTGTGTGTGTTATTGTTGTTGTTCTTCTTCTTCTGGGTTCGCGTTTTTCTGATCATACTAAATCTTCAGTCCTATCGCCAGGATGAAGTCCACAGTTCTTTCCAGGTCTGACCTGGCTGTGACCCCATAGTTTTTGTCTCAGTTCTACTCCATCTGGCCAGGCCTGCCATCTTAGTGCTTCGTAGGCCGGCCATTCTTGAAGTACGTGTTCCGGGGTCTGGACTCCTGTACCACATGGACATTCAGTTGTTTGGGAGGTTTTATGCCGATATAGGTTGTCCAGTAGCCTGCTGTGACCCGTTCTCATGCTGAAAATTGCAATTTGCTGATGCCTTTTGTAGCTGGTGAATTCGGACTTGACTTACTCTCTCCCATTTCTTTCAACCCTTTTATTTTGTACTGGCTGAGGGTGATGGCGTTAGCCTCTTTATATGGCACGTTATGGGTATAGTACTCCATTTTTCTACCTGCTTTGGAAAATGTATTGGCTTTCTCGTTTCCTGTAATTCCACAACGAGAGGGGAGTCACTGTAGTGTTATCTTGAGGTAGGTAGGGGGAGGGGTAGCCTGATAATCTTTCTTTTCTAATCTGGGCACCTCTGTGTTAATTTAAACTTTTTCTAGATAGTGGTTTGGCTTGTGTGTGTGTGTGTGTGTGTGCTGTCAGTTGTCCCTGATGAAGGCTTTCTTGGTTGCAACGCAGATTCGGTTTGTTCTTGTTCCAACGCGGTATCTAATCCTTACGTATCCATATTTTTATAATTCAAATACTTGAAATACTGGTTTTCAAACATGCAGGTGTGAACCTGTTGCCGGGTAGCCGAAGGCTTTTCCTAGGAAGTTGTTTGTTTAATACCTATTTCCGGGCATATTTAAGCTCAGTTGCTTATTGTGTAGGAATTTAATTGCTTTTATAGTGTTTCCCGGATAACGTTTAACAGCCTACACTGATCGGGTTTCAACGGCCAAGGATTCGTTTCTGTGCACAGAGTTGTATCGTTCATCTCCAATAGGACTCAGCGCTGGTCCCCTTTCCATTGAGACCGGTGCGCGCTTGACCCTTGCGGGATTCGAAACACTACCGTTTCGAGCATGTGCCTCTAGAGAGGCAAGCTTTTTACCTGTCAGTTGAACCTCTTTGTTTTTGTCCCTGGAAACATACTGCAGTCATGTAGCCTGGCTAAGACATTATGGATCAAAGAGAAAAAGCATAGCCGGTCTAAAAAAAATGCCGTGCTGAAATCGGATGTGTCGGGCCTAAAAGCCCATATATTTCAGCTTCGCCGTAAACTACGTCATACCATCACCACGACCTTTCCAGGACGAACGCTGAACAACAGGAAGACGGACAAGAAGAAAAAGAAGAAGAAGAAGAAGAAGAAGAAGAAGAAGAAGAAGAAGAAGAAGAAGAAGAAGAATGATGGTTCGAGTGGACGGGCTCAAGTGAGGCCGGAATAGAAATGTGTACAGCCAACGAACTGCAAGAACCACTAGACTCCACATCCGTCGTCATTTACACAGAGTGACTGAGCACCTATGGATATGCCCGGAGTGCAGTTATGTCGATTTTTATGAACAGACCAGAACACTGAACACGACTATTGCCATGTTTTGGCAGCAGAACTTGCTAGTCAAGCGAAGATGTTATGGTAATGCATTTATGGTTTAATTTGCTGACTCATGAGCTGCGATATTAGGAAATATTATTAGAAAGGAAAGGCTGATAGGTGTTATTAGGTATTGTGAAATTAGTTTTTTAGTCAGAGAGAAGCGAATGCATGGAATGCTTCGTCGCAGGAAATAGTGGGTCAGTTAATGCATTCAGGAATAGATTGGATGCACATAATTATTTTTCGATCAAATGGAGCAGAAGAGGCTGGTTGTGTACATACGCTGCAGAATCTTCTAAACCAGTATAAAGAAGTTAAGTTAAGTTATAATGACGGTATTTTTATTCTAATTAAAAAAACAATATGTTTAATAATAATGAATGCTGGACATACGTTGTTAGTGAATGTAGATTACATGAATAACTGAATCATTGAGACAATCAATCAATAAATCAATCAATCAACCTGAACATTTCATATCGGCGTTGAACATACGTCTTCAACAAAAACATTTCCAGTCCACCTGTTCTCTGCCTTCTGTTCCCGTTTTCTTGACATTGTTTATGTCCTTCTCGTGACTAACAATGCAGCACAGGGATTGTGATGAAAAGTGTCAGCGACTCAAGGCGAGTTGTTTACATCAGTCAGCAAACGGAAGCTGAAGAAACCATATCCGGCCCTGGAAACAGGCTGCGTTAGTATAGTCTGGCCAAGAGAATAAGCATCACAGTTGGAAGGCAAACTCAGTAGCCAATAAAAAACACAACCCCATCTGAAACCGGGTGTGTCGGACCTAAAGGCGCAGATATTGCGGTCTCACAGTAAACTACAATACAACGTCACAATGTGCTTGTCAAGACGAATGCCGAAGAAGAAGAAGAAGAAGAAGAAGAAGAAGAAGAAGAAGAAGAAGAAGAAGAAGAAGAGGAAGAAAAAATGTAAATTTTTTTTGGTTACTGGAATACGGAAATGAGTTAAATCGATGCCTGATGCCAGGTAGTAAAAGATATCGCTGTTATTGTTCTACAAATCTATCTTGTTGACCATTAGAAGGGGCCGTTCTGTGTCTTTCTTGATTTACTTTTCGGACTTTCATTTGGCTATTAATAGTCTTTGACTTTTTCGATCAACTGTTGCAATGCTTCTAGCCTGGTTAGGTTCTTGAAGGAGGCTGTGCGTTTCATGCCTTCACCATACCCTACTGATTTTCGAGCATGGTCGCTTCTCAAGGCCAGACTGTCTCACTTTGGTCTGCATAAGGGGAGCAGTCGTGGAGGATATGTTCTAGTGCGTGTTTGGGTGCTCAGCGGGGACTCTAAAACCATTTCTGTGGAAGGGAGGCCTTGAGTCTGCATTGTCCTTTTCAGATTCTGAAGATCTTTGTCTGTCCATCTCTGCCGTTTATCTATGCCGTCATTTTCTGGCTTGAATTCTTTGCGCTGGTCTCTCCATTCCGTCATAGATCGTTTGATTGGATTATAGACTTGAAATTGGAAACTAAACAATCTTAATTCGGTATGAGCCTTTATTTTCCTGAATTTCTATATATTTTTTTGTAACAGAAATGATGTCTTTGCCTTTCCTTCTTCTTCTTCTTCTTTGCGTTCGGTTTCGTATGCTCGCTTTATGCCACCAGTTGGGCTTCATCCATAAAGTGATACGTCCGTTGCAGGTCCTCAATGGTTCCCCACAGTTTGTCTTGTATGTTTCTCTCCTCAGGCCAGGTCTTCTCACATGAGTCTTGGTGCAGTGGACATGTTTGCAGGATGTGTTCTGGAGTCTGGGGTCCTCTCTGACATGTGAATTGTGCAGTTTGTGCTGCTTTCATTTTATGCATGTGTGCATTTAGTCTGCAATGACCTGTTCTGAGGCCAAAAATTGTGGTATACTGTTTCATATTCAGTCTATTGATTGGGTCCTGTGGGTATTTACTGTTTGTTCTCTCTATCCACTGTTGTTTATATTTTTTTAAATGTTTGCCTTGACTTCTGGCAGTGACACTGGGTGAGTGAATTGTTCTCTTCATTCATTCATTCATTCATTCCCAGGTATGCCGCAGTGAGCTGGAATCTATTGAAGGGTGATTTTATTGTGGTCTGAGAGTTTGTTTAGCTGGCATATCAGTTCCCTTTCCATATTATTTCGGGGTTCTCTTTGTGTGGCCCACAAAATTTCCATGCAGTCACACAAAAACACTATTCTGTTATCCTTTAACCTCTTTTTATCCAATAGTTTGACTTGCCTTTCTAATTCTAGCCCTTACATCTGCCTCTGTACTCCCTGAAGTAACACGGCACTATCAAAATAAGTGGATGTGTCCACCTCTTCCAGTGAGTCAAGTGATGCCAGGCAACAGATTAGGGTAACCGGTCCAAAGCCCAATTCTGCTACTCGCTTCCTCTAACATGCTTGACGTGTAACAGTGTTACAACTCTCTTCTCCCCTTTCAAACCCGGTAACCCACCTCTGAATGTCCTAGTCGACCTGTACATCTACAGGGGCAGATGTCCTTATGCAGGTCCTAGCTCTGGTATGAGCTGGATGTAGCCGGGAGGAGGATTTGCTGCTTAGCGGGCTAGGCTCGAGCAGCATATTACTCCAGTTAAGTGTCGTTGAGGGTGGTTAACTGATGTGTGAGTCCATCATAATAGACTTAAACACTGGACCAAAGTAGACCCGCAGCCTGTTAGGCGTCATCTATACTGCTTAAACAAACCACCTAACCATGACCGGTGTTTTCAGTTAAGCCATGTCACACAGTTAGTCGCCTCGTACGACATGTTCTCTATGGGACAGTGGTGCTATTCTTGTCCTTGTCCTACACAAAGACCCCGGCGAACCACTCGGAGTTTTGGACTGAATAGAGACACAAATCGGCTGAATGTGTATTATTAAAGACTTAATTGTGCAAGGTGTTCTTGGGTTGTGATAATTGTCTTTCATAACTTTCTTAACTGGCCTAACCGATAGTAAGATAGCATTGGTCGGACAGCATTAGCATAGTCATGCATTCATGTGTGCAGCTGAGTAAACTAGGTCCTGAAGTGAGCCTGTCTATTTATAGGGAGAGACAAATGCAATAACAAATTAAATAATAATACAACCATTCAAAATATGTGATGAAATTGTTTTGTAAACGACTTCGTATGATATTCTCATTATCAATTGTGCATTGAATACATTCATGAATGCTTAATTAATCGTCATAAATTAATTAATAAATACCAACCAAATGGCAACGGCTCGTTGGTCTAGGGGTATGATTCTCGCTTCGGGTGCGAGAGGTCCCGGGTTCAAATCCCGGACGAGCCCATAATTTTTTTTCTCTTACGAAGAGCGTGGAAAGCGTCTGTATTGGAGTGTTATTGTTTAATGCCCACAATAGTTCGTTTACTCTTTTGTGCGCCCTGAAAAGGACGTTAAGTGGTGGGTTGTAGTATCTTTCCTCACATCCCGAGTGTACTGATGAAGGTGGACTCCTGTTATCTTGGTGGTTGTTTGCTTAGTTTAATCCGCATGGCTTTCACTACTACGGGGATCACATCGATCCACATCTCGCCAACCAGGCTGCCTTGAAAACAGCCTGTTTCTAGGGAACGCTACAAGGAAGAGAGATTGTCGTCTTGGTCAGTGTATTGTGTCTGATCCTGACGTGACGACCTGGTCTGGTTCGTCAGCATGGTGTGCCTGACTGGTCTAGCGTCTCAGTTCCCCATTTTGGAGCGTAAACACTTTACAACTATTTATAGCGCGACGCGATGAACGTGCATGGGAAACATGAGATATGATAAAAAGGTATGATAAATGGTTAGGTAGGATAAAAAGGTATGATAAAAGGTTAGGTATGATGAAAAGGTATGATAAAAGGTTAGGTATGATAAAAAGGTATGATAAAAGGTTAGGTATGATGAAAAGGTATGATAAAAGGTTAGGTATGATAAAAAGATATGATAAAAGGTTAGGTATGATAAAAAGGTATGATAAAAGGTTAGGTATGATTATAAGGTATGATAAAATGTTAGGTATGATATAAAGGTATGATAAAAGGTTAGGTATGATAACAAGGTATGATAAAAGGTTAGGTATAATAAAAAGGTATGATAAAAGGTTAGGTATGATAAAAAGGTATGATAAAAGGTTAGGTATGATAACAAGAGATATTAAACATTGGAGCAAGATAGTAATAGTCAAACTGTATATAAGCATTAATTAGACCTAGATTGGAGTACTGTGTACAGGTGTGAAGTTCTTATCATAGAGAGGATATAAATAAACATGCTGGAAATAATACACAAAAAAAGAGCGACAAAGCTGATAGTGGGATTCCAGAATTACAGTTATGAGGAAAGAGTCAGAGAAACCGGCCTACAGTGTCTAGAAGAGAGAAGAATTCGAGGTGGCTTAATGCAGGTTTATAAGATCAGAGGAATGGATAAATTAGATTATTTCAAGTTTTTCAAAATACAACCACCTACAAGAACAAGAAGGCATAGCTACAAATTAACTAAAGAGAGGTCCAGATTAGATATTAGGAAATATTTTTTAGTCAAAGAGTGGCGAATGCTTGGAATGCATTGCCACAGGAGGAAGTGGAGGCAGGGACAATTATTGAATTTAAGAATACATTGGATACACATAGCTTTTAGAGCAAGGTAATGAAATGAAACTGGTTGTATACAGACTGCAGAGTTATCTAAACCAGTATAGTGACGTTAAATTAAGTTTTAACTGGATCAGATTTTATGAGAATGGGACAAACTGTAGTAAAACGCCTGACCATTCTCACCTGTTTGAATTTGTCCATTTGTGTCATAGCGCTAGAGAGGTACCAGTTTTCCTACCTGTGTGCTTTTCGTATTCGATACCATTTCTGTCTATGTATGTGCATTGTTTCACTACCAGTCAATGTTTTTATTGGTCTTTCTTTTGCTCTGAAATCATATCTGGTGTTATACATATCGAGCGGCGGGTAGATTTTTGAAGCATTTTTGACATTTGTCGAAACAATTGAAATCTCTGTCAATGCATACCCCGCGACATGTCATGCGTAAACAAATGTCATGTGTCAGCATATGTCATGCGTCATGTCATGCGTCAATATATGCTACGCGACATGCCATGCACCAATATATGCCATTCGTCAATATATGCCATGTATCAGTATATGCCATGTATCAGTATGTCATGTATCAGTATATACCATGTCTCAGTGTATGCCATGTATCAGTATAAGCCATGTATCAGCAGTATATGCCATGTATCAATATAGGCCCTGTTTCATTATAGGCCATGTTTCAATTGTAAGAAGGAAGAGAGAAAGAAATTAAACAATCATTTTTCTTTCTTTTTCTTGGGATTAAATTACCGCCGAGTCAGTGCAGCTAAACTCAGTCCCGCCAGAATTTAACTAACCAAAACGAACCACGTACGTTTTTGTCTCAAAGTGTAGCTACTTTTAGGTAATCTGATGTATACCAGCCATGTGTCCACACGTGATCCGATTGCGGTGGTAGCAGAGTAGTTTTGTTGCCGCCGACAAACACGCGTCGTCTAGAAACTACACGAACAGGAGGAGGAGTTAATGGGAAACAGACGGACAAAAACGCGCGCCGTTTTGGAAATCACGCGATCTGGGGAAGCAGATCGAATATAAATCCCAGTGGAGAGACCTGAGGTGGAACACTTTGGAAAGGGACGCTCAGTGGAGAGCAGGCGACGGAGAAATGCAGTTGAGGCAGATTTGAGCTGAGAGCCACAGAGAGAGAACATTTCAATTCAGAGACAGAGGTACACTTTCGAAAGAGACGTTTACACAAACAAATGATGTTTATTTCCAGTTGAACAGAAGAGAACAGGTCGTGGTCCAGACTCCGCACAGACCACAACCGACTGAGATACCATCTATTCAATAAACTGAAGATAGGTGCTACTGACGAATGCACCTGTGGTACAGGAAGAATGGCCGCTGAATATCTGCTGCAAAATTGCCCAACATATAGAACCAGAAAAAGAACATGTGGCCATCACCAGTGCCAACACTATATTAGCTATATGTCAGTGTCGACAGCCTCAGGATGACTGCTGCTTTCTTCGAACAAATTAAAGTTGACGTCTGACAACGTACGCGAAGAAGAAGAAGAAAGAAGAAAGAGGCGCTCAGTGGAGAGCATTCAACGAGATATGTAGTTGAGGCTGATTTGAGTTGCAAACCACAGTAGAGTAGAACACTTCACTTCAGAGACAGACTTGAGATGAGACAAACGGAGACGGGTCGTGAGATTTGAACACAGTTTTGAGTTGAGAACCCTAGATGAGGAAACAGTTCACTTCAGAGACAGAGGTAGATTCGAAAGAGACGATCAGTAAAGAACAGGCGACGGAGAGAGGCAGTTGAGATAGACAAACAGCAGGTAAGATAACTACCCCAATAGTATGTAGTTTTCGTAATTACAAGTCGTCAGTAGCTAGATGCAGTCTTCCAGTGATCCTATGCATCATATTGGACGCAGTCTATCCTGATCACGTCGAGACCCCTTTGATCTACCACCCAAAAAGAGAAACAAAACAACTGACATTATACCTGGGTTTAGAACCTACGAACTTCACCATCAGCGGCAATCCGTAACAAAGTTCGATCAGAATAGGAGAGGAGAAAGAACCGAGCAATAACAGAATCGATAGGGTTAGGGATAGCGGTAGGAGTGTTTTAGCAAGCGTGGGAGAGAAATAATTTAAATTGTAAAAAAGTTTAAGTTGGTAGTGTTACTTGAATAGAGAATCTGTTGTATTGCGTTTATATTTAGTGTTACTTGAATTTGTTAAGAGTGAGTGTAGAGTGCAATAGAATAGAGCAGACCCCTTTACCGTCTGCGACAGAGCTCTATAAAATCGATCGGATTGGTACACAATATAGGTAGGCCCTGTTTCAATATAGGCCGTGTTCAATATAGGCATGTTTCAATATATTTCATGCATGGTGCTGCTCTCGCTTTCTGTCGGATTTGTCCATTTTTAACGCTTTTTCTACTGATGATTGGCCACTATTTATAAGTCATCTCTGCTTTCACTTAGCATGGCCTTTTGTGTCAGCACCTTTTTCTAGGCCCATGTCAAGTTCACTGATAACAGTTCAGACATTCTTGTTGCTCCGTTATCAGTCTTAATTGAAATGTTTGGATGTCTAAGAAATGAGGATTCATGGTATGTCGCAAATGTCATGTGTATATCCATGGCATGTATGCTGTCATCTGCGAATATATTTCCAAGATCTCCAAAATAAAGACTAAGAAAACTCGATAAACTGGCAATGACATATTACGGCAAGGCAAATGTCCTAACTTTGAAATTCTTGGTATTTCAATTATGTTGAGAAAACGTACGCTAAAAACCAAGATAAGATGGACAGCATATGGCTAATGAGCACATTCCCAAGCAGCTGCGTTATTATCGGTTCAGACAGATATTCGCTAATCAGGTGGGACAGAAGAAACACCATAGAGCTACACCATTGATGTCACCTACTGGGAGATGCTTGCACAGAACTGCTCTATCTGTCGGGCTAGCATCACACAAGGTGTTCAGATCACAGAAAAAAACATCATCGACGAGGCTCAGAGAAAGTGAGAAGCCCGATGACCAGAACGTACGATAATCCCCGCAGCAGACTTCACACAAGTTTGTTCCGTGATAGGACTAGGTTGGGATAGGATTAAACTGGGATAGGATTGGACTGCGATAGGATTGGACTGGGATAAGATTGGACTGGGATAGGATTGGACTGGGAAAGGATTGGACTGTGACAGGATTTGACTTGGATAGGATTGGACTGTGATAGGATTGGACTGGGATAGGATTGGACTGGGATAGGATTGGACTGGGAAAGGATTGGACTGTGACAGGATTTGACTTGGATAGGATTGGACTGATATAGGATTTGACTGCAACATGATTTGACTGGGATATGATTTGAACTGGGATAGGATTGAACTGGGAAAGGATTGAACTGGAATAGGATTGAACTGGAATAGGATTGGACTTAACAGTCATGCTTACAATGCGCAACAATTATGAATTAATTCGTAGAGAAATGATAACTTTGCACACAAGTATCTCACAGTTAGTAAGACTGGTACCTCCCTAGATCTATTCTATGACATACGTGTACAAATAAGATGATTTTAGATTGACAAGACGGCTTACTAGTTTCACACATTACAAAAACGGAAAGCCAGTCTCCCCATTTATGATGAATGTTACAGTTTGCAGACTAAAGAGCTGTGAATGTTTTTCCTTTTTAAAAATAAAAAAAATATTGGGCTCGTCCGGGATTTGAACCCGGGACCTCTCGCACCCTAAGCGAGAATCATACCCCTAGACCAACGAGCCGACGGGAAATTCGTTATCTGAACAATTAATTTAGACAAATGCAATGAGAATCCTGGATGGATAGCGGCGACCGACCCCGACCAGGTGCGTCCACAGGTGGCAGAGGGTGGAACGACCCTCCCAGATATGTGGTGTCAGGTGCGAAATTAAGCCAATTATTGGGCGAATAAGCAGTCGTGGACTAAACGGCTGGGCGGAGCAGCATGCGGTACTACGGAGTGTGTCAGCTAAGCCGCAGATGCCAGGAAAGATTAGGGTAGACACACACTTACGGGTTATGATCATGAGACAATCCAAACTAATACGATGGCGTCACTCCTATCAGTCACAACCGGGGATGACCAGCCTAACAAAAGTACAAAACGCAGGCCTCCCATTAATCAAAGAAAGATTGAAAAGCACCCCAATCCGGCCAATAAAAAAAAAAAAAAAACCAAAACGCAGACCCCTGCATTAATAGACGAAAAGAGAAGGTACTTGTGCACAGCGATAAGTTGCAACGCATGCTAAACCATCACATGCAGGTCAAACACCAAAATCCAGGGAAAAAATAATGTTGAAAAGAACTAAGTTCATACACACATCACAACAAATACATAGCTGTCACAGAAATCTCCTCCCAGGGAAAAGCACAGAAATGGAGATGCTGGTGGGCTCTGAGGAGCCAAACCACAATCTAGATAAAAGCTCAATTAACACTGAGGTGCCCGGACATCTAAAGAAAGATCAGCAGGCAATCCCCCACCTCAGAGCCAAGGCTCAAGAGATCACTGAAGGCAAATACAGTCCCAAAGAATGCAAATTCCCAGTTAATTCGATATTCGTTGTCGATTTTCATGTCCCCATCTCTGAAAGCATCAGTCAGCATGGCAGAGAAAATGCAAACCCACTCCCGTGTTTAACTCCATTTGGGATTGGACAAAACTGCGATGGTCTACCGTTTTTGTGACATTCTGTCTGTATTACATCACACAGTTGTCGCACTATTGGGATTTGTTTCGTTGGGCAGCCGTATGCTGCCATGATCCTCCATAGCCCCCCCCCCCCCTTCCCTCTATTGACAGTGTCGAGGGCCTTTGTTAGGTCGGCAAAAGGCTGCAAACATGTCACAGTCTTGTTCTTGGCATTTTTCCCGTTGCGGTCTTGCAACGAATACCTTAATCAGAGGTTCAATGTTCTTTCCGTAAGCCGCACTGACTTTCAGGTAGAAGACCTCCGTCGAGATAAGCCGTGAGGCGACCAGAAGGATTCTGGAGAAGACTTTAGCTGTTATTGATAGTTTAGAGATGCCTCGGTGGTTGTTACAAGTTCTGCAATTACCTTTGCGTTTATATAAATGTATAATTGAAGACGTCACTATCAGATCTATAGGAATGGTTTAACTCTGCAATATTTGTTGGAAGATCACATGACGTATCTCTGTTACAACTATAACTCCATTTTTATAGTCTTCAATATGAATTGATTCTGAGCGGTAAGTCTTTCCACAAGAAAAGTTGGTGAATAACGTTTTGGGTTTAATTGACCGTTGTTAAAACTTGTTTTAAAAAAAATGTGACAGTCAGTCGATGCTTTCATTGTTAATAGATGATGGTTGGTTCGGAATACTATTAAAATCGGAAGGTAGACTAACATCTGTTCAGGCAAAATATACTGATCGGATATAGTAGTCAGTGTCAGGCAAAACATACTGGTCCGACATGTTAGTCAGGGTCAAGCAAAACATACTGATCAGACATGTTAGTCAGGGTCAGGCAAAACATACTGGTCAAAACCCTCTCCTTGGCTTTCTCGTAACCCTTCCTGGAAACTGGCTGTTGCCGAGGACAACGGTCTAACTAACAAGGTGAGGTTCGACGTAATCCCCGTAGTAGTGAGCAACCCGCAGATGAAGCCAAGCATAGCACAACTACCTGGTAGACCGCGGTCCACCTTCATCAGCACGCTCGTGAAGTGAAGAAAGTACGATAACACGTCACTTAACGTCGTTTTTAGGATACACAAAAAAGTAGTCCTGCTCATTGTGGCATTCGAAACCACAATAACCTTTAAAATGTTCGACCCAGCACTGGAGAATTATTTTGTTTTCATCAGCACGAAGGAGGGGCAATTCTTCTTCCTCTTCTTCTTCTTCTTCTTCTTCTTCTTCTTCTTCTTCTTCTTCTTCTTCTTCTTCTTCTTCTTTCTTTCACTTTAAAATATTGTCTATATCTGCAATGTTGTCTCTTGTATAAACTTCACTTTAAAATATTGTCTATATCTGCAATGTTGTCTCTTGTATAAACTTATCTTTAAAATATTGTCTATATCTGCAATGTTGTCTCTTGTATAAACTTCACTTTAAAATATTGTCTATATCTGCAATGTTGTCTCTTGTATAAACTTCCCTTTAAAATATTGTCTATATCTGCAATGTTGTCTCTTGTATAAACTTCGCTTTAAAATATTGTCTATATCTGCAATGTTGTCTCTTGTATAAACTTGACTGTTTTTTGTAGTACACATACAGGTCCATACAATTTCTCTTCCAGTGTTGTTTCTATGGGTCAGTGACATTGTTTCTGTCTATCATATTCGGGGTAGTTTTGTAGTATGTGCTCTGCTGTCTGGGGTGCCTGTCCGCATGTACACATGGCTGAGTTGTCAATCTTCATTTTTGTGTACATGTGACTGCGGAGTCGGTTGTGTCCTGTTCTAAGGCGCAACACAACAGTTTGCTCTTGTCTGTTCATGTTATGGTAATCGTCTGGTGTTACTGTTGGTGGCTTTCTGATTGATTTGATCATCCTTATCTTCTGTTGGTATGTAACTGGCACATCTGGCTGCTCGTCTGCAGCACCCTCCTTTGCCAGTCGATCTGTTCTCTCGTTTCCTGGTACTCCACAGTGAGAAGGTATCCACTGCATGACAATCTTGCGCTGGTTGCTCAGTTCAGACAGTAGAGCCTGTAGATCTGGCATTTTCTCAAATTTAAGTGCTTGGAGTGCTGATTATGCATCTGTCAGAAATACTACAGGTTGTGAACTGACATTGGTGTTCAACAGTTTCTCAGTTGCCACCTTGATTGCCTGTATTTCTGCATCATATGTATGACAGAATTTCCCAGTTGGTACTCAGACTGTTTCCCTAATGTTGTTTGGGTATTCTATGTACACTCCCGCTCCACCATTCTTTACTGCATTCTGTGCTGACCCATCTGTGTATACTCTGATCCAGAGGTCTTGTGGGTATTCTTCATCCAGGAAATTGAGGATCACTATCCTACGTTGCACACTGCTCTGTTCACCCTTGTCTAATATTCCTTTCACTTTTGTTTGAATGCATACTGATAGTCCATGCTCCTCTCTCAAAGGGGTTTGTTCTGGCACAGACTTTAGGGGGATGTCAACTTCAGGTAGATCCATAATTTGCCTGCGAAGTCGTTTCGCCTGATGCATAAAACTACTTCTTTTCAGTCTTCCCATTGCTAAATTTTGAAATCTGTTTTTCATTGGATGGCTCGGCATGCAGTGGAACTTTTCTGCCTGTGTTAATACCTTTGTGTCTCTGCGCTCTCTTAGTGCTTGTATCCTTCCCATTTTCTCCATCTTCACTATAGGTGTTGATTTCATTGCTCCTGTAATGAACCTAAGTGCCTGATTTTGCATCTTATCCACCTCTTTTAGGGTAGTGTTTGCTGCGGGGCACCACGCTGCTGACCCATATTCCAGATGTGGCCGTATACCTTGTTGGTAAACTTTGTTAAGTATTTTTCTACTAGCTCCCCATGTGGTTCCACTTAATTTTCTCAGGATGGCTAACTTCCTCCTGGCTTTTTTGGCTGCCTTGTTGACGTGTTCCCTCCATGTCAACCTATCATCACATGTAACTCCAAGATAGGTGGGTTGTTTATCTTCTTTGAGGTGTTCTCTATTTATCTTGATAACTCCAGCTTTTAGTTTTGGGGAGAGGGTGAAAAGCGTAGTGCTACATTTTTCGGTGTTAATGTTTACACACCATCTGTTTGTCCATGAGGTCAAGGCATCAATAGCTCTTTGCAGCATTCTGGTGGCCACTGCTGCTTGCTCATTTACACACCATATTACCAAGTCATCTGTATACATTGCAACTTTTGTTTCTTGTGGTAGCTCAGCAATCAAATCATTGATGAAGACTATGAAAAGTGTATGGGAAAGAACCCCTCACTGATGCACACCATGACGCAGTAGAATTTTCTTACTTTTGATGCCATCTAGTTGGAGTCTGGCTCTTCTGTTATGTAAGTATGCTTTTATCCATTTGTACATTCTACCCATCACTCCATTATTTCTCAGTTTCTTTAAAAGTCCTTCTTTCCAACTTTATCAAAAGCTTTCCTTTATTCTATCCATGCTGCTAATACTAATTTCTTGTCCTGGAATGCGTCCTCGATCTCTTGTGAGAGGTATGTTACCTGGTCTTCAGTGGAGTTGCATTTCCTAAATCCTGCCTGATGTGGCACAGGAAGGTTTTGGCTCTCAAGGTACCACTGGAGCCTTAGGTTGATGATACGTTCCATTGTTTTACAGATGCAGCTTGTGAGGCTGATTGGTCTATAGCTGGATGCCATGGAACTGTCTTTCCCTGGTTTTGAGAGTGGTATCATGATTGCCTCTCTTCAGATCTGTGGGACTGTACCTGATGTCCAAAAAATGTTGAAGATCTGAAGCAGCTTTGTTTTTTGCTGCTGTTCCCAAGTTCTTGATCATCTCATTGGACAGTCCGTCGGTTCCTGGCGACTTTCTCATTTTTAGTTTGGATATTTCAAATTCCAGTTCTTTGTATTTGATTGGTATTTCCATAACTTCGGGGAGGGGCAATGGACTTGATGATGTCAGAGCATAGACGACTTTGAGTGGGAGGTAAATTGTTTGTACCTCATGGCTGTCAGCAAAGCCTTGGATCTCATCTGCTCTATTATTCAACCACGTGTCTTATAACTGGCGTAGTTTACATTGGAAGATTCTGTTCATGGTGTTGAAGGCGTCATTCTTGGATGTATCCACTGGATAATTTACTCCAGCGTTGTGGAGAAGATGCTTGTTTGCCAAAACTTTAAAAAAATGATATATGTGCTCTTATCGAACGAATCATGTTGTCTTTTGATAGTGGTACCCATGATCTCTGTAGCAAAATTGCAGATCTGCTTTCTTAGGAGTGCCAATTTTCTTGTCTTCACTTTCAGCATAAAACGAGATCGATCGTAGATAGTCTTCTTTAGTATCAGAAAACGACTTATTTTCTTTAACTTAGTGACACCTAGTATTTTTTTTTAGTTTTCTTACACTGGGGGTGTCTGGCTGGTTGGAAACGAAGTTTAGTTTATACGCATTTAGGCGATAGTCAGTCTAACATTCAGGCTCCAGTCACGGACTTGTTTTACCTCACCATGATTTAGTCTTCCTTTCCCTTTAATATTTATACATACACGGGGCGTGTTCTAATTTCAAATGAAACCGGACCTAACTGCACCAAGTGAACATACTTACGATGCGCACGATGACGTCACTTCTAGTGTATACAGCATATACCAACATTCAAGTTTGCAAAATGTCATTATCCTCCGATGAATAGTTTCCTCAACAGACCGTTGAAGACATAGTGGGTGTGATACGAAATCCGCCCAGAGTTGATAGCGAGCGTTGATTCTATTTCAAACAGCTGAATGATGTCGACCAGTTGACATTCATCACAGAATGCAGAAAGTGTATGGTGAAAAAAGTGTGTCGAAGACAACAGTGAAGAACTGGGCAACGATGTTTAAAGAAGAATGTTTGCTGCCACAAACGGCGTTTAATTCAGCCAGGGTATTCATGTTTAGACAGTCCAGGATAGACAGGGCAGACGTGCAATCAGGAAGTTTAGAGCAGAGGGAATAGTAGAGGCAACTGCCGACTACGTTTGCTAATCGTGTCTTATAACGTTTTGTCTTCCCATTGGCTTGATCAGTCATGAGCACACCCACAACTCAAGAGTGCAGTGTGACCTCGGCTGATGTTAGTAGTCCTCATTGACGACGATTGACACATCATTATTTTTTATGTGCACTGTGGGAAAGACTCCAAAGTCAAGTAAAGACCAGCGAAGCACGCCTAAATAATACTTAAAAAGTGTTGTTTTTTCAGACGTATGTTATGAGATAATTTTATCAATGAAAAGAAAAATTATTTTGCCATTTTTTGCAAATTTGGTTGCTCCCATAAGACGCCACTTGGTGTAATAACCGCCGATTGCAAGGTTAGTGTTCAATGTAACAGAAGAAGAACGTCGGAATGTGTACCGGGCCTTTGTTTGCGTGCGGCTAGAAACACAGCACACATGCTCATGTCAGGTATGGGTGAGAGAGTGTTGGCCTGAACTACGTCACGGCTTGGTGTTAGCGTTTAACTTACCATTGACGTATGAGCGTCAAAAACGTTTAACTTACCATTGACGTATGAGCGTCAAAAACGTTTAACTTACCATTGAGGTATGAGCTTCAAAAACGTTTAACTTACCATTGAGGTATGAGCGTCAAAAACGTTTAACTTACAATTGACGTATGAGCGTCAAAAACGTTTAACTTACCATTGACGTATGAGCGTCAAAAACGTTTAACTTACCATTGACGTATGAGCGTCAAAAACGTTTAACTTACCATTGACGTATGAGCGTCAAGAACGTTTAACCTACCATTGACGTATGAGCGTCAAAAACGTTAAACTAACTATTTACATGTGTGTCAAAAGCAATTAACTAACTATTTACACGTGTGTATCAACATCGTTTAACTATCTATTGATATGTGAGTGTCAAAAGCGTTAAACTTACTATTTACACGTGTGTGTTAAAAGCGTATAACTAACTATTTACATGTGTGTGTTAAAAGCGTGTAACTAACTATTTACATGTGTGTGTTAAAAGCGTGTAACTAACTATTTACATGTGTGTGTTAAAAGCGTATAACTAACTATTTACATGTGTGTGTTAAAAGCGTGTAACTAACTATTTACATGTGTGTGTTAAAAGCGTGTAACTAACTATTTACATGTGTGTGTTAAAAGCGTTAAAATTGACATGTGTGCATATATTGTTTTGAAATGTATTTAAACATTTTAAATCTACATTTATTCTGTTTGATGGAATTATAGAGAAACACAATTGTATATTAGTAGATCTTCTGACAAATGTTTTACCAATCAACATATGCCGCGTGAAAGTCATTCTAGAAACATTGAGTTTACAGAGTTTTAAATTATAAGAATGTAGCACACCTTGAATCAGGTAGCACGATACGCGACTGGTAAAGTCAACTTTCAGAGGAGGCACACCTTTGGCATAAACAATTAATCCCTTGCAGGTAGGCTGGGGACAGCTAAAGGATATCGAAACAGCCCCAAAAATATGCATACTGAGGACGGCGGTTGAACTTGCCGTGTAACGTAATGTAGGTAAATGTACAGTCATCGACATGGGTAGATCCAATACGGAACATAATTACAGAATTGTAGAGAACAATATTAGAAAGATATATAAGGAAAAGGACCTATGGGTTATAATAGATCATACAGGTAAGGTGAGTGAGCAAGTTAAGGTAGCAGTGAAAAAGGCAAATGCAATGTTAGGTATGATAAAAAGAAATATTAAACATAGGAGGAAGGAAGTGATCGTCAAACTGTATAAAGCTTTAGTTAGACCTAGATTGGAGCACTGTGTACAGGTGTGGAGTCCTTATCATAGAGGGGACATAAACATGCTGGAAAGAATACAAAAAAGAGCGACAAAGCTGATAGTGGGATTCCAGAATTACAGTTATGAGTGAAGACTCAGAAAAACCGGTCTACACTGTCTAGAAGAGAGAAGAATTCGTGGTGACCTACTACAGGTTTATATGATGATCAGAGGAATGGATACATTAGACTATACAAAGTTTTTAAAAAATACAGCCACCTACAAAAACAAGAGGGAATAGCTACACAATAACTAAAGAGAGGTCCATATTAGATATCAGGAAATATTTTTTTAGTCAGAGAGTGATGAATGCTTGGAATGCATTGCCAAAGGGGGGTAGTGGAGGCTTGGGCAGTTAATGCATTTCAGAATATATTGGATGCACATAGGTTTTAGAGCAAGGTAATGTAAATGAAACTGGTTGTATAACAGAATCTGCAGAGTCTTCTAAACCAGTATAAAGACGTTTAGTTAAGTTAAGTTAGGTAACCGACCTCATTAAGACATGATATATCCTCTTCTTAATTAGCATCCACGAGCGATCAAATCTGAGGGATTCTACCCAAATAGCGCTGGTGGTTCCTTGGCTTTCCTTCTTGGGCAGAGACAAGAACAGTATTCGGCAACTTTCCGACCATAGAGGGGAAGGAGCATGTCTTTGTTGGAACCATCGGTGTAAATGTCCGATAGCGAACGAAGATGAAGTAGCTGCATTCAAATATGCCATCGGGATCAAGATGCCGAGCAGCGCATGAGCTGCAGTGGTCAGGGACCCATAGCTGACTGCTAGCGTCAGGGCCAGCGAACCAGAGCTGCCAAGACCCTTCTACACCTCCACGTAGTGATCCTGGATAACAGGCTGCAGCAGGACAGACTGGCTAAGGAGAAGGGATCGAAGAGGGCATGCTAACCCGGTACTAAAAAGGTGCTTGCTGACGTCGAATGTGTTGGACCAAAAGTTGCAAATATCGGAGCCAAGCTGTAAACTATAACACAACGCATTCCGTTCTCTGGACTACATTCTGCTACTTAAGCCCTTTTAGGGTTTGGTAGTGGGAGATTGAGAACGAACGAAGCCAAGCCAAATATGGCACCAAACATGTTTATCACGGTGTTATTGTTGTTGTCAATGAATGCTCACGACCGAGTAAATTGACTCTTTTTGTGCGCATCGAATAGCGCGTGAGTTTGTGGTTGCAGTCACCTACCTCTTCTTCCATCAGCTCATGCTATGCTTCTAGTCCGGTGAGATTCACGAAGGAGACTGTGCTTTTCAGGTCTTCGCCGGTCCCTCACAGCATGGTCGCTTCCCCGGGCTAGACTGCCTCTCTTTTTTTCTGCATAGGAAGGGCAGTCCTGCAGAATATGTTCTGGTGTTTGCTCCACAATCGCAAGTGGCAGTGTCTCTTAGACCCATTCTGTGGAGGTGGGCATTGAGTCTACAATGTCCTGTTCTGAGTCTGAAGATGTTTGTCTGCCCATCTTTGCCAAGTTTGTCTGTGCTGTCATTTTTTGGCTTGTAATCTTTGTGTTGTTCTCTCCATTCTGTCCTCATTTATCGTTTGACGAGTGTCTGTGCTTCTTTATAGCTCTGCAGATGGGATTTCTGCGTGTCGCCACTTCCGGATTTTGCGAGTTCATCTGCTTTCAGAGATTTCAGAGATCTCACAATGAACCGGAATCCGCCGTAGGACTAAATCTGTTGTTAGAGACAGCAATCCTGTGTTGTATTTTTATTTCACGTGAGAGTCTATCTTGTTTGTGACTTGAGATGGCTTGGAGCACACTCCTGGAGCCTGTTAGAGTGCCCGTTTTCCTTGTAGTTATGTTTTGGAGCGGGTTGCAGTAGTTTCCCTCACATCTCGAGTGTGCTAATGAAGGTGGGTCGGGGTCCTCCAGGAGGTAGTACTATTCCTGCTTCATTTGCGTGTCGGAGATCTTATTGATCGCGACCACGTCAGCCACACTGTCATGAAACAATGTGTTTCTTAGGGAGATCTACATGGACATGATGAGGGGATCTTGGTCAGTATGTTGCCCTGAGCCTGATTAATATTGTCTGATCAGTATGTTTCGCTAGACCATACTTTATTCTCTCTCCCCCTTCTCCCCTGTTAAAAATGTTACAATTTTGGGGGGAGTTAGTATGGGGGGAGGTGATCGGACGACGCAAAATAGGATTCTTATTAGTTGGAATAAATCCTGTTGGTACGTCACTGCATATTGTCTGACTCATTCTTAATGAATTCGTCATTCTGTGTTATTTTTTGTTTTTCTTCAACAGGTACCAGCCCCATTATCAAGGATTATTTTTTTCATGATGTTAAGAAATGATCGCACAAGACCCAGGCCGAGACTGTTAAAGCTTTGCAAAGATTTTTTCGTATTTTAGAACGTGCAAAAGTAGAGACATTCTCATAAAATACTGTGCTGTCCGTGCTGGTGTGTTAAAGGGATTGTTGTACGTGGTCTCAGTTTTCGTAATGTGAAGTGGGTGGTTCTATTCTTCTCCAAGTCAGGTACCCATTGACAGATGGGTAAGATTAGAGTCTGACGTTACTTGGACACGAATTCGACAGATTTGCCGTGAGAGACGTGTGCTATAAATTCTACACAACACGTGATTTCTATAGATAATCAACGCGTATAATGCATAGCTGGATTAACAAGCAGTGAGGTTAAAAATAACCAGTTGATAAAAGTCCAAATGAGTTAATTGTTTGCCTCAAAGTACTACAGCTGAACTGGACAATGGGGGATATTCATCATATGAGCGCAATTCGAATTGGAAACCGGATTATTTATAATGGTGTTAATGGCGATGCATTTTCCTTTGGGGAGACGGCGTCTACGTCTTCGTCCAGCAACGTCCAAAATAAGGACAATCATTCTACATTCAGGTTGAGCACAGCTAATGGCTTCTCAGGTGGTTCTTCAGATACGTCTACAAAGTCTTCTAAACAAGAGACAGGATCGCCGTTTGTTAATACAGCCCTCGCGAGAAGATCGTATGATTCATCATCAGAAACAGAAAGTGACTGTCAAATCCAGATTTCGTTATTTGAACCAATCTCTGCTAAAGGTGGAGTGGACCCATCGCGCCCGGCTAAACATAAACTTCGTCTACAGCTAAGCCAATCAGCTGAATCTATTCCAATGTCGGCGCCATTTTCGTCTCATCAAACCTTGCACCCAGTTGCTTTGGGTCTACCACCCATACTACCGCCACCACCAGCTGCCCATCTTCCACCGCCACTGCCTTCCCGTCCACCGTCCGCAGTGCCATCTCCGTCATCGTCTCTCTCGTCGCTGCTCTCTTTCAAACACGATGACAAATCACTGACTACACCCCCATCCTCGCCTACACAGTCGACGGAGATGAAGAATTTTTACGACGATAACCCAGCCAATAACGCTTATACAATTCGGAACTTCTTTCGGTCATCCGGCACGATAAAAGTTGAAGCTCCCTCACGAGATCTGCCTTACGTTACATCCCACCCACCCCTTTCTCCACCTCCTCTACCTCTGCCAGTTCCACCGTCACCAACATCACAATTATCCTCCACATCTCCATCTACGGTGTTAACACCAGAACAGAAGACCAATTCACAAGACCACGATGATTCACCGAAAGTACCTTCTGCAACTCCAACAATTCTTCAATCACAATCATCTGCCACATCGTCTAACACAACATCATCGACATCCACTCATGATGATTCTGAAGAGGAAGCTACGGATTTTGCAGACAGTGGGGAGGCTCTTATCGGCGTTGAGTCTGAATCGTCTTGTAACAAGACTTCACCAGAAGACATGCACAGACAGGAGCTGGTGGCAGCACGAGATGGAGAGAAGTTCTTCCCAAAGAAAGTAATTACAAAAACTACATTTTTATTTACATATATAACTATATATAATAACTGACTATTGTTATCGTCATTACTATATCTGCTACTAAATTTGTTGTTTTGTTGTTTCGTAACCTACGCACTTCTGCACTCCAGAGGAATGCATTCTGATTGCATACAGTGGAGCTTCTAACTCCTCGCTATAGTTCAATGCAAGGGATCACACAACAACAACTACTACGACTACTACTCCTACTACTACTACTACTTCTGCTACTACTACTTATTCTACTACTACAACTACTACTACTGCTACTACTACTACTACTACTACTACTACTTCTACTTCAGCTACTACTACTTATTCTACTACTACAACTACTACTACTGCTGGTACTACTATTCTAACTTCTACTCCTGCAACAACTGCTGCTACTACTATTACTACTACTACTTCTACTACTGCTACTACTACTACTACTACTACTACTACTACTACTACTTCTACTTCTGCTACTACTACTTATTCTACTACTACAACTACTACTACTGCTGGTACTACTATTCTAACTTCTACTCCTGCAACAACTGCTGCTACTACTATTACTACTACTACTTCTACTACTGCTACTACTACTACTACTACTACTACTACTACTACTACTTCTACTTCTGCTACTACTACTTATTCTACTACTACAACTACTACTACTGCTGGTACTACTATTCTAACTTCTACTCCTGCAACAACTGCTGCTACTACTATTACTACTACTACTTCTACTACTACTACTTCTACTACTACTACTACTACTACTACTATTACTACTACTACTACTATTACTACTACTACTACAATTTGTACCACTGCTGCAACTACTACTACTAGTATATCTCCCACTGCTGCTACTACAACTACTACCACTACTACTGCTTCACTCTACTTCTACTCTACTTTAAATACTACAGGTACTACTACTATTACTACTACTACAATTTGTACTACTACTGCAACTAGTACTACTAGTATTACTACCGCTGCTGCTACTACAATTACTACCACTACTACTACGTACTTTTACTCTGCTCTAAATACTACTGCTGCTACTACTATTACTACTACTACTACTACTACTACTACTACTACTGCTGCTGCTGCTACTACTACTACTACTACTACTTCTAGTTCCACTACTCTTACTACTTATACTATTACTACTACTACTACTACTTATAGTTCTACTACTCTTACTACTTCTACTTTCACAACTACCGCTACTACTACTATTGTTAATACTGCCACTATTACTCTATTTCTCTCTTACTCTGATTCTCTCTCTCTCCTTTTTTTCCCCCGATGTCTTTTTCTAGTTATCCTTCTCTATCTCTTTCTTTCTTTATTTTTTCCCTCATTCTATTTCTTTCCGTTATTATATTTCTGATCTCTTTTTCTTCCTCTCTTTCCTTCTTTGTTGATCTTACTATTTCTTCTTACCCATCACCTCCTAACATTCATAGAACTGCAGCAAAGTTACATATTAAAACATGCTTAAAAACATAAAACAAGAAACACATTCAAAATGCAGTTTCACCACAAGAAAAACGTTTCAATCATCAAATATATTAAGTGTAAACGCAGCTTCTAACACGCTTGACTTACTTCTATTTTGCAATTCATTTCTCGCATGCATTGACATTGTTTTGTTTTTATTCAGTTATTTTTCTCATCTAACATGCGAGTTACTTCCTGTAAATCCAACACCAATATTGGCTTACTAAATAAAGAAAATAAAAAATAAAAAAAAACCAAAAAAAAACCCAGAAGGAATAAGAAGAAGTAGAAAAAGAAGAAGCAGAAGAAGAAAAAAAAGTGGAGGACATTTGCCAGGGTAAACAAAGTTATAATTGTAGTAAAACATTATCAGATTGACAGAGACAGAGCAGTGCAGGGGCTGCATTGGTCAGCGACCCAAAGCTGCTAGCGTCAGAGTAAGTGACCCAGGGCTGCTGAAGAACCTTCTACATCTCAACGGGTTGATCATGGACACCTGGCTGCAACAGAGAAGACTGGCTAATTAGAATGGATCGAACAGGGAAGGCTAACCCGGTACCCACAACATTCCTGCTGAAGTCGAATGTGTTTAGCCGAAAGTTGCAAATATCGCAGTCAAGCGGTAAACTACGACATTATCCTTCTACTTGCAAAGCCCTTTTTAGATTGAAAACGAAGAAAAAGACGTATCGTCAAAGAGAGAGAGAGAGAGAGAGAGAGAGAGAGAGAGGACGCAGGAGATCTTTTGTAGCGGATCTTCGCTGTGGAGATGGCACCTGCTTGGCTTCTGTCTATGTTATATAACACCATGTTTCTGTAGTTAAATAAAAAAATTTACTGGATGATTCATTACTCTTTTTGTTTTTAGTCAAGCATAGGAGTACCACTGTAGCTGACTATTTTACAGGAAGACTGAATCCAAGTTTTTCTTTTTAGTAGTGATTATCAATAACAATGGTTTTACTTGATGAGGCTGCTAGTAAACGCAGTCATTTTTAAGTGACTTTTTCTTGCACAGTTACAGTTGTTCTATTCTTATCCCGCAGGGTACCACTGTGGTGATATATAATTTGTCTAGCTTCTTCTTCTTCTTCTTTTTCTTCTTCTTCTTTATCTTTTTCTTCTGTGTTCAGATTTGCAGTCCCGTCGGCAAAACGGAGTTAACGTCTTTTCGAGATCTGGACGGCAGCCTCCAAAGCTTCTGCCTCAGCTCAGCTCCCTCTGGACGGCAGTCCCCAAAGCTTCTGCCTCAGCTCCCTCTGGACGGCAGCCCCCAAAGCTTATGCCTCAGCTCCATCTGGACGGCAGCTCCCAAAGCTTCTGCCTCAGCTCTGCTCCATCTGGACGGCAGCTTCCAATAGCTTATGCCTCAGCTCTGCTCTCTCTGACCAGGTTTGGCGTCGCAGGACTGTATGGACTGAGCAGGCTTGTATGACATGTTCCGGGTTCTGGATTCTTGTTGCAGATGGACATTCTGTTGCGAAGGACATCTTGAAATTCGATCTAGTAGTCCACAGCAGTAGTTCCTAACAGCCGGTCCCCGGTCCGGAGCAAGTCCGCAGAAATGTCCTGTCAGTGATTGCGGTTTAAGCCACAAACTGTAGAGATCAGCTTGGCTGGTGTGTCTGCTATACATAGCGCATTTTTCGCAAGCAGGCATTAGTAGTGAACAATTCAACACGATACCATTTTACTTTGGTGGATATTCTGTAGTACTACGATTTTTTGCACACAAAAACAATTACATTTTACAGCAGGTTGAATGAAGAAAAATAACTAGAATTATTTATCGCAACCCGCTTATGGGAGTCTTTGAAAATCGATCACAACGCTATGAAAGGGTTGAGCCTTTGCAGATGAACAAAGTCTCTTTTATTCAGATGAGCAAAACCTCCAAGAACATCTGAATGCCATTGACAATGCCTGCGATAATATGAGGATTAGTACAGCAAGGACGACGACAATGACAATCAGCAGAATAGAGAAAGCACTAAATATGCAGGATAAAAGTAGAAAACTTAAACAAGTCAGTGAATTCAAATCCTTGGGCACACAAGATGGAACGATAGGTAAAGAGGTGGAATCGCTCTGTTTCATTTGACTCTGTACTACAGTAACACTCTTGCACAACTTTCATATGCGCTCTCAGGGTGAGATCCTTCCATTGCACTTTGGTTGGGCTGGCTTCTGAGCGCGCTCAAACCTAGCATAGGTACATACAGACACCCACATGCATCCAAGCACCGGTTTATGCGTCTTAATATCGCCTAATTGACTACGATCTGGGGTTGAATAGGCGCACCTCCGCCAGTAGTAACTGGTGAGGCAAACACGTAAAATAAAAAATATAATAAAAAAATAACAGAAAACTAATGCGGTTTCCTATCAGCTCTCACCATTACGTAGACACAAACACATTCCAACGAAGACAACGAGATAGTTGATAAGTAGTATTTGTATACCATCTCTCTGCTACCAGTGTCAGACATGGACTCTCACTAAGGCACAAGAAAGAAAAATCATGGTATGCGAAATGAGAAGTTTGAGAAAGGCTGTCGGAGTCACAGGGCTGGACAGAGAACGAAAATAAATAATCAGACGGACAAGGGGTGCAACACTGTGCATGGAATACATAGAAAGGCAGATAATAAAATGGTTTGGACATCTCCCAAGAATGCGGCCAAAGTTACCAGCTGCTCGTATCCACAATACCAGCCATCCGGGTTGCAGAACAAGTGGCAGACCACGGAAAAGATGGACAGTGAGGCACTGAAGAAAAACAGAATGACTACATTGGCGATAAGGATAGCACACGACAGAAAACTACACCTCCCCACGACGTCTAACAACACACGTGGATAGAAGGTAATGAGATTATGTTTTGTACCTATATTTGGTCCACACTAGTACTGCAGTTTACTCACGTTTTCTCTCTAATTTATTCCCTTACCTGAAGGCTTCATTCTACTATCAGCTTCAAACTTGGGCCCTTTTAGATAAGTACAAACGTAAGGTCGAGACCTTAAACTTGGGCCCTTTTAGATAAGTACAAACGTAAGGTCGAGACCTCAAACTTGGGCCCTTTTAGATAAGTACAAACGTAAGGTCGAGACCTGTGAGATACGCTGTGTTCCAAGTGCAGCAGCAAAGACAATTCCACGGTTAATTAATATATTAGAAAGCAGAAAATAATGTGTTTTGCACATTTGACAAGGATACAGTATGATCAATCTGCAGCGAGGTACTACTACATAGCGATTTCAGTGGTACGAGGTCGACCACCGAGAAGATGGATAGAGGGGATACAAAAACACTTCGAAAGTTCACCATGCTAGAAACACACGCCTCCTACCTATCACGTCAGAAGTCTGCGTATCGCTCTTCTCCCCTACGTCTCAAAGCAAGAGCAGAAGTACAAATGAAGCAGAATGAGGCTTTATCAGTATTTTGTATCGTGGATAGCTGCGTTAGTGTTATTCAATGAGCAGGCTGTTTTCACAATTTCAAAGTGTCTGTGTCAGCTGCTAAGACACGATTGGTAGGTTACAATGGCCTTTTTCATGATAACCTGGTTACTTCTTGGATTGTTCATTCATAACTGTTTACTATATCTTTATTAGCACGCAGGGTGACTCCCATTTCATTGTCTAAGCTAATTTACTGTTTGAATTGTACCCAGCAAACTAAACTGGCACGACAGAGCAGTGACGTCAGTAGGAACATTTTCCCGCCTGAGTTTGACTCTATTAGACAACAGTCAATTACATATACTGACGTCATCACGAATGTTTTAATGTTTTATAAACTCAGCAAAGGTTGGTATAAACGTCTCTCTTGTTCATCATTATAATCAGTACATACATCATTTTAAACATTACAAATAGTGACAGCCAAAAGCAGGAACAGCTAAATTAGCCGAGGGGGAAGTTAGACAAACAGGGACTAAATATTAACATAAAGAAATCCAATCTGTTTACAAATTAACATCTTAAACAAAGAACAAGGCAAGCTTGTGGGCGAGTCAAGGGAAGAGGTGGATACATTTACATATCTCGGCAACACTATTGATACATCAGGAGCCACAGAGGCAGATGTGACGGCTAGAACTGGACAAGCAAGGGCAGCATTCATGTTACTAAATAATATATGGACATTCAGGGAAAGAATAGTTAATACCGAATTCATCATAATCATGTTGAGGCACAGTATTTGCAGTTTGTAGTACCAGTTACCGCTATACAGCAACGGTAAGTCTTGGGCCGCTACAGACCTAACGGAGCCCATCCCTCTCCAGGTGGCAGTTCAGTATAGTTGTGTCTAAATTTCATTCAACAAAGATGATCCCGTCTTCAGCTAGGACAAAGGGCGCCAATGTCGTGAAGTTCAGCCGTGTGAACTAAACCGTGGAATATGTCACATGTGTAAGCGTAGTGATATTGATATAGCCGATGTCCATTCCATGATAATCGGACGGAAGAAACACACAAAACTTCTTCTTCTTCGTACGCTGTCAGACGGAAACACACAAAACGAACGAATTAGCCAGTCCAAATGGAAAACAACAACACGTTTCCGTGAACAGAAGTGTAAGTCGTTGACTAGTGTGAATTCCCGGCAAATCCATTGTCTGGCGGCATCTATAATGAACTAAAACAGAAGAGAAATGTAGACCCGCAGCCAGTTATGTCACCATATTTGTTTAATTTCAATGTCAAGTCAGCCCTCCTTACGGGACATAGACTTAAAGGACAACAAAGGCAACACAGAGGAAACTCCAGTCGTTAGTTAATAAATGATCAAGAGATGATAATGGGCATGGGCTGGCCAGACATTGTGAGGAATGAAGACTAAGCGTTAGTGGCCAACAACAACCAGGGAAGCAGCAGATCAAACATTGGTATTGTGATCAAAAAGGACACACGCTACAGAAAGCACTACCAAACTTGGTAAGACAGTCCCTGACATGGAAACAACAGGGGAAGCAGGAAGAAAAGTAGAACCACATTAAGAAAATATTGAAAATGAACTATGGTTCCTGGACCTCAACTGGAGAGATGCAGAAAGGGCAAATACAAAAATCGAACTTGCTTGATGAAGGTTCTCAATGGCCTTTGCATCGATAGAAGGGACGGGCATTAGTGTTGAAAAGTGACAACTTCATGAACTTGAGAAAATCCATCCTTTTCGTTCTGAAACACTGTTTCACAAGTCTTATCCCTGAATCCTAAACTGGACCGTCTTCTTGAGGCTTCCACAGTAAGCAGCAAAAAGGAAATTAGGAACAAACCTAATACGAACAGCCGAAAGAGAATTTGAATGGCAGAGCAATGAAGATAGCGGATGGCACTTTTGAAAAAGATAACGTCTGATTAGCGTAAATGTAGAGCACTCGCTTTTCATAGCAAACGTACCAATGTTCCTTCTGCTACCAGTGCGCCCCAGTCAATCCAGCTGCAAATGGATACTTAGGTTACGATTATATAAAGAAAATTAGAAAAGAAGTGAATTAACCAGCCAACTTCATACAAGCTGTGAGGATCAAGATGCTGAGCAGCTCATCAGCTGCAGTGATCAGCGATGCATAGCTGACTTCTAGCGTCACGGCCAGCGAACCAGAGCTGCCAAGACCCTTCTACACCTTCGCGGTGATCCTGGATAACAGGCTGCAGCATGACAGACTGGCTAAGGAGAAGGGATCGAAGAGGGAATGCTAACCTGGTAATCAAAAACTGGTTGCTGAAGTCGGATTTCATGGACCGAAAGGTGAAAATATCGCAGTCAAGCTGTAAGATACAACACAACGTATTCCGTTTTCTGTACTACACTCTGCTACTTAAGCCCTTTTCAGGGTTTGGTAACGGGAGATTGAGAACGAACGACGCTGTGACCCTTTTTATACTTCCTCCTGGATAGCAGTGTCTGCTGCGGAACTACAATTATATTTATCTCTTAGCCAACGATTCTCAACCCGTGTTCCCCGAAGGTTTCACGAAAAATCGTCAGTGGTTCATGGAGAAATAGTGATGAATAAATTTATTTGTAAATGTACTTTTGAGTAATTTTTGTGTGTAATTTTACTCTAATATTCACAATTGTATTCTTGACGTACCAGATATTGCTGACAATGTCTAGGATATTATTATACAATCTTCAACCTGTTATAACATTTAGAAGTATAATCGATTCCATACTAACTGTTTGTGTACTAGAAGATAAGCACATGTTTCACATTACAAAAGTGCATTTCATTATCTAAATTGGCTTTTAATCACATTACGGACACATATTTGTTCATATGACATTTTACTTTGATTTATCTATGTTTTTTGAACATGGTTAATACATTATTAAGTTATTGTAGTAGTTATCGGTGACATCCAGACATAAACTTGCATAAGTTAGAGTCTATATGCGTGTTACCACAGAAACACGGCACCATCTGTACAGTAGTATCTCAGATATCAAGGGAACAAGAATCAAGAGAGGGGTGTCATGGAAGGCACAGGCGGAGACAGCATTCGGATAATTCACTCCAGCTAAGGCGATAGCCAAGGGGAAAGAATAGATCAACACTGGGGATAGAATGATATAGTACCAGACAGTCATCATAACTTTAGGCAAGGAATGCAGAGAATGGAGAAACGGGAGTGCAGAGCACGAGGTGAATCAGGTGATAAAAGGATTACGCGGCATAGCGATGCCGTTATATACACCGACGGATCAGTGCTGCGCAGTGGGACATTAGGATGGGGCCTCTCGGCTAGAGTGAGAGGACAGGTCGTTGCCGAGCACAGAGGGCATACATGTCAACAACCTTCAGTTTGAGAGTAGAGATGGAAGCAGTGACCTCAGCACTGAAATAGATATCTAAGACCCCTTTAACAAGGGCAGTAATCGTGACACTCGAGAAAGCTGTACTTCAGAACGTACAGAAGGGATGGCTTAGGTACGAGTGGATAGCAGCTTTTTAGGCCTCAAACCTCTAGGGGTTGACATGGATCTACTGTCCTGCTCATGCTGGGGTTCAGGGCAACGAAAGAGCTGACATCATGGCTTCTCAAGCTACCATCATGGGCACATTAGTAATGGATAGGGGTGATATTTTGAAATTAATCAATGACCGTCTGTTGGATGAGGACACCGAAATCAGCAATCCACAGACTGCAAAGTTCAGACATCAAACGAGAATCGAGCAGAGTCGGTGCTTGATAGGACGGAGTTGGGCGAGTGTACAACCAGCGAGCTACAGGGACCATCAGCATCCAGAGCTGGACCATCTGCTGAGAGAGACTGAGCATCAATCGAAATGCCGGCGTGCGGTGACGACGATTTTTAGAAACATAAATAGGCAAATAGACAATAATTATTTGTTTTTCATTTGTGTTATATACGATATTGGTTATTTTAGCTTATTTGATGTTTGTCTTTGCGTTACTGAATTACTGGACGATCCGTTCCTCAAATGCGGTTACGCCACTGCGGGTCCCAACTTCATTTCAATTATCTTTTGTCTTGGGCCACGGTGGGCCAGTGGATGATAAGTTTCCCGTCTGTAGCATAGTGGATGTTTTCTGATTTCGAGGAGTCAATCCAGCCCATGGGTGGTCTTTCCCATGGTCGATTTCTGTTTCGTGGGTACCAAAATGCTGTCGCTGTGCTCCAACAGTCATCAGTGTTCCAAACAGGTGACCAGCCCAGAAATACTTTGCCTTGTCTGTGTGGGTAACTGCATCCTTCCCCAATGACATTTACCGTACGTCAATGTTGTGAAGACCTTTCAAGCGTTGGTTATGCAGCGTGAAGCCGATCATACGTCTCCCGAGAGAGGCTTGGGTCTTCACATGTATGGTGATTACACGTATGGGGTTAATTTGAGGTTTGTTGAACAGGTAGTTCGATTTAATTTGTTTGGAGTTTTTTTCAATAAACTTCAGGTATTTAAAAAATTAGACCGGATATCAGAAATAAATATCTCACGTTTTCCTTACCAACTTGAAGTTTATTAAAGAGAAAAAAAGATATTAATAATGATATATAATAATGTGTATAGTGGCGCCATGAGACATGGATATTATTTCGAGGATTCCGCAAGGGTAAAAAAGGTTGAGAAACTCTGGTCAACGGTATGACCAGACGGGCTGTAGAATGAAAGGATCGCTTTTGGCTACCTCGGAGCAGGCATACACTTAAGTTAACTTCTTTATATTGGTTTAGAAGACTGCAGAATCTGTACACAACCTGTTTCTTCTACTTCACTTGATCTAACCATAATTATGTCCATCTAATCTTTTCTTGAATACATTAACTGACTCTGCTTTCACTATTTCCCGTGACAATACATTCCAAGCATTCACCAGTTTTACTGTAAAAATATTTCCTAATATCTAATATGGACTTTTCTTTAATTAATTTGCAGCTGCGCCTTTTGTTTTAATAGGCGGTTGTTCTTTGAAAAAACGTATCATAGACTAATTTATCTTTTCCGTTGGATATCTTATAAACTTATATTAAATAACCTCGAATTCTTCTTTTTTCTAGCCGGGTTTTCTTTTTTCTCATAACCTTAATTTCAGAATCCCAATATAAGTTGTATCGCTCTTCTTTGTATTCTTTCCAGCATGTTTATATTCTCCCTACGAATAGAATTCCACACACCTAACACAGTACTCAAAATTACGTCTAAATAGTGCTTTATACTGTTTGACTTTCACTTCCTGGTTTCTGTGTTTAATATTTATGTTTATCATACCTAACATTGTATTTGCCTTTTTTGCTGCAACCTGAGCTTGCTCACTCATCTTGCCTGTATCCTGTATGATCTATTATAAATCCTAGGTACATTTCCTTTTCTATCTTCCTAGTATTGTTCTATAATTACATTTTAAATTTGGAAATCTATTTGCCAACTCTCAGCCCATTCTTGAAATTTATCTAATTCCGATCTCAATATATCCACTTCTACATTAGATAGACACATCTGGATAGTTTTGTGTCATCCGCCAATTTTTCAGTGATGGATCCGATATAAATATCCAAATGAGATATTATATATATATATATATATACATCATCACAATGTAGCATGTCCTTTGTAGAACGTCGCTCCGATCACAGTCTGTCTGAAAGAAACTCGTTCCCTTGCCAAGACTCCAGACTCCGGCACAGTCATACCCCGGTATTCCTGAATATCTTGGTGCCATCGTCTTCTTGGTCTACCCCTTCCTCTTTTACCTGGCACCATACCTTCCATCACTGTTCTCTCTCTTGATGTGACCAAAGTATTTATATTGTCTGGCCATAATGGAATTGATAAACCAGTTCTCCTCTATGCTCAACTCTTGCCGAATGTCTACATTTGTTTTTTTTCTCTGTCCAGGGTATTCTGAGGATCTTTCTGTAACATTTTGACTCGAAGGATTCGATTCTTTGTCTGGACGTTTTGGTAATCGTCCATGATTCGCAGACATAAGCTGCCACAGGAAAAACACAGGCTCTCAAGACTTTTACTTTTGTCATTTTGTTGGTGCCCTGCCATAATTTCTTCAGGCTGTTCAGTCTCTACATTGTCATTGCTAGTCTTTTTCTGATTTCTTTCGAGCAGTCGTCATTTTTGTCAATTCTGGATCCCAGATATTCAAAATGTGTGACCTGATCTATTTCCTCACCACCCACTGAAAATTTATGCTGACATTGTGTTTTGTCGGTGTTCATTATCTTTGTTTTAATTTTGTTTATAATATATATATATATAAATCCACAACATCAAGAATAAAACAAGTCCTGAAACCTAGCCCTGCTGCACTACAATTTTTAGATCACACCATTCAGATTGTTCCTTAATTATATCTTCTTCTCCTCTGTCTTATTTCTTTCTGTCAGCAATTTTTGTTATCGATTTACCAACTATTCCATGCAATTTCAACTTCCTGAACAAAATTTCTTAATGTACTCTATCGAAGGGCTGCAAAATCTAGATAAATAACATCCTCTGGCTGCACTCCATCTATCATTACAGTAAGGTTCTCCATGAATTATAATAGATTTGTTACGCATTACTCATACTGTAAACCCACATATTATCTGCCTGATTCAAGACAAGGATTCTAGTAGTAACGTCAAAATGATTCAGCATTTAGATGTAAGGGAGACGCTATCCAATTTGAAGTAAAAAGAACAATAGCAACTGATTATATTTCTGATTTAGGCGCAAAAACGAAAATTCCATACGTCCCGCCAAAGTTGGAAAAGGCTCCGATGTGCAGGAAGTGTGGTTGTCAGTTCGGAATACGACACTTTAGGTACCACTGCAGTAGGTAAGTTCTGACTGTCTACGTCACTCTCTCTTCTTCTTGAGAGTTTGTCTTGAAAACATACCCCATACAATCTGTGGCTTAGTACACTAAAGTCTCTAACAACTTCATTCCCCAACAGTAGTGTAACTACTATGGGACAAACCTTGACTTAGTATACTGAAGTCTCTAACAAATTCATTCGCTGACAGTAGTGTAACTATTATGGGACAAACCTTGACTTAAGTTTACTGAAGTCTCTAACAACTTTGTTCCCTGACAGTAGTGTAACTACTATGGGACAAACCTTGACTTAGTATACTGAAGTCTCTAACAACTTCATTCCTCGACAGTAGTGTAACTTCTATGGGACAAACCTTGACCTAGTATACTGAAGTCTCTAACAAATTCATTCGCTGACAGTAGTGTAACTACTATGGGACAAACCTTGACTTAAGTTTACTGAAGTCTCTAACAACTTTGTTCCCTAACAGTAGTGTAACTTCTATGGGACAAACCTTGACCTAGTATACTGAAGTCTCTAACAACTTCATTCCCCGACAGTAGTGTAACTACTGTGGGACAAACCTTGACCTGGTATACTGAAGTCTCTAACAGCTTCATTCCTCGACAGTAGTGTAAGTACATGTAATATGGGACAAACCAAAGCCTACTGTAGAAACAGGCCTTCTCAATCACGGAGATATTCCTTTGAAACGTCACGTTACACGGCTGACTAAATAACGGAACATGCATGTGTTAACTATCAGTGCAACTATAAAAGTGTGTTCGGGAAACACAAATGGGTATTCACATTTGGTTTCAGAGTATGATTATGTGAAAGAATCATTCTCAACAGTTAATTTTTTTTTTTTTTATTGCGTTCGTCTCATTTATTTATTCTCCAAGGCGGTGTACGTTGCACTACGGTTTTTATTGTGTGCCTGTCGGTTCAGTGCAACCGACTTCGGCATGCATTTTATGTAAGGGTCTGCTACCTCCTGCATTTTCTAAGGGTTTGCTTCCCCGTGGTAAAAGGCCGGTACTGTAATAGAAATCGAACCCAGCACCTTCGGTGTGCGAGCCGTGTCACGTAAATACTACCCCCACCCCGTCTCCACTCTCAATAGTGATGTGTAGTGATTCGTACCGTGAATTTCTTTGATTCTCCTGTCTGGAGCATGAATTGATTATAAACCTTTATACAATATGGCTTTGCTTGGCGTCGTTCGTTCTCAGTCTCCCGTTACCAAACCCTGAAAGGCTTAAGTAGCAGAATGTAGTCCAGAGAATGGAATGCGTTGTGTCGTAGTTTACGACAGCGATATTTGCACCTTTCGGTCCAATACATCCGACTTCAGCAAGCATTTTTTGAGTACCGGGTTAGCATTCTATCTTCGATACCTTCTCCTTAAACAGTCTGCCCTGCTGCAGCCTATTATCTAGGATCACCGCGTGGAGGTGTAGAAGGGTCTTGGCAGCTTTGGTTGGCTGGCCCTGACACTAGCAGTCAGCTTTGAGTCGCTGACTACTGCAGCTCCTGCGCTGCTAGACATCTTGATCCCAGGGCACAATATGAGTTCTGTGCTTTAGTCCTCGGTGGAATGTGACGTTTGAAAGAGGTTTTCCTGGTGAGTCAGGTGGCCTCTCTAAAGTAGACCATGGACAATGGACACATCTTCACTTAGCATTCTAAAGTCTCTAACAACTTCATTCCAGGACATTAGTCTCACTACTATGGGGCACACATTGACTTAGTACACTAAAGTCTCTAACAACTTCATTACCCGACAGTAGTGTAACTACTATGGAACAAACCTTGATTTAGTACACTGAAGTCTCTAACAACTTCATTTCCCAACAGTAGTGTAACTACTATGGAACAAACCTTCACGTAGTACACTGAAGTCTCTAACAACTTCATTCCCCAACAGTAGTGTAACTACTATGGAACAAACCTTGACCTAGTACACTGAAGTCTCTAACAACTTCATTCCTCGACAGTCGTGTAACTACTGTGGGTCAAACCTTAACTTATCTTCATATGAGTGAGTTGAGAAGTCACACACAATTTTTTGGTTCAACCCAAATCAGAGATTTGTGTTTGAGATCACATGAAGAGCTCCTTGATGGCAGAGAATGCATTATTTGACACCTACATTACTCTCGGGCAAGGCTAAAACTTCACAGGGATTTCCGGCAACATGCAGGTGTGTGATGTTATGTATGCGAAGTGGAATGTCACTCGTGGCGCTGCAAGGTAACGAGCGGGATGAAAGCCAGAAGAATACTATCTTTCATTTCAACCTAAACCTAATACGATGTGTGTTCAAACGAAACCGGACCAAATTGCAACAAGTGAACATACGTACGATGCGAATGACGTCACTTCTGGTGTAAACAGCACATACAATCCGTCAAGTTTGCAAAATTTCATTATACTCCGTCTCATAGTTTTCTCAGCAGACCGTTGAAAACAGGACGGGGGTGATACTGAATCCGTGCAGAGTTGATCAGCGAGCTGTAATTTGGTTTCTAACAGCTGAAGGATGTCGACCAGTTGACATTCATCGCAGAATGCAGGCAGTGTTTGGTGCCCCAAATTTAAAACAGTGCGGGTGTGATACGGAATCTGTCCAGAGTTGATCAGCGAGCGGGTTATGTCTGATCAGTACGTATGTGCCTGACCCTGACTAACATGTCTGATCAGTATGTATGTGCCAGACCCTGACTAACATGTCTGATCAGTATGTATGTGCCAGACCCTGAACTACCATGTCTGATCAGTATGTATGTGCCTGACCCTGACTAACATGTCTGATCAGTATGTATGTGCCCGACCCTGACTAACATGTCTGATCAGTATGTATGTGCCAGACCCTGACTAACATGTCTGATCAGTGCGTATGTGCCAGACCCTGACTAACATGTCTGATCAATATATTGTGCCTGACAAACGTTATTCTTTCTCAAATAGAAACACTTGGCAGCTTCAACTAAACACCAACAACAACAATAATAACAACAACAACTAATTACAGAGCATGTACATTATCCTTTCTGTTAAGTTGTTTTGGCGGTTCTTGGTTAACCTGACCCATTCCGTTCCTGTAAACAGTTTGAAACGTAGAATTAACAGGGCACCGGATCAACCACTGTGATCAGTCAGCACGTAAGACGTGGCAACACACCGCACTTGCTGTATCGACCACACAAACATGGATAACTATCGTCATTAATTTGTCCAACACATTCAGCAAGGCTTTACTCATCTGCTGGATCGCCTGAATGCAGAAGGCGACAGATGTTCTAACAGGCTTGCCTTCAATATTTGTTTTGTTGCCAGCTTGAGCTCCCAGTTTTCATAAACATCTGTTCCATTTTTAATTTGCTGTCATTGTCTACGACATGTAATAGCCTCTTCAGGTCCTGCTCAAAACGTGTTCTTTTCTTTCGTGTTGTTTTATTATCTCGCTAACTTCTAATGATATTATAGTGAATCTGACACAGAAACACGCACATTATCTTAAAAAGGTGCGAAAGAAGGTAATTCTTTTTCATCATCGTCATCATTTTCATCGTCATCGTAATTATCTTCTTCTTTTTCATCTTTGGCGTTCATCGTGTGATACTGTATTGTAGTTTACAGCGAGACTGTAACATCTGCGCCTTTCGGCCCGATACATCCGAAATCAGCTGGCCTTTTTTGATTACTGTGTAGCATTTCTACTGCTATCAGTATTCTATTAACCAAAGTACGCTAGTGTTGCCTGTTTTCAGGTACGTAGCTTGGAGGCGTAAGAGGTTCTTGGTCAGCTGTAGTTCGCTGCCCCTGATGCAAACCTCCAGCTATGAGTCGCTGCCTTTGATGCAAATGTCCAGCTATGAATGAATCGCCGCCCCTGATGCAAGCATCCAGATATGAGTCGCTGCCCCTGACGCAAGAAGTCAGCTATGAGTCGCTGCCCCTGATGCAAGAAGCCAGATATGTGTCGCTGTCCCTGATGCAAGAAGTCAGCTATAAGTCGCTGTCCCTGATGCAAGCATCCAGATAAGAGTCGCCGCCCCTGATGCAAGCATCCAGCTATGAGTTCCTGCCCCTCATGCAAGAAGCCAGATTTGAATCGCTGCCTATGATGCAAGCATCCAGCTATGAGTCGCTGCCCCTGATGCAAGAAGCCAGTTATGAGTCGCTGCCTCTGATGCAATTAGTAAGATATGAGTCGCTGCCCCTGATGCAATTAGTAAGATATGAGTCGCTGCCCCTGATGCAATTAGTAAGATATGAGTCGCTGCCCCTGATGTAAGCATCCAGATATGAGTCGCTGCCCCTGACGCAAGAAGTCAGCTATGAGTCGCTGCTCCTGATGCAAGCATCCAGCTATGAGTCGCTGCTCCTGATGCAAGCGTCCAGCTATGAGTCGCTTCCCCTGATGCAAGCATCAAACAATGAGTAGCTTGAACCTATTAGCTCATTCAGTATGCCGCATCTTGGACCACAAAAGTAGGCTCGACTCTTCGAGTTTATTGTTCTCTCCGTATATTTTCCCTCTCTTGATCTCTCTGTTCATTGATCACTACATTATCTCTGTACTCTCCATTTGCTACTTTACAGGTTATCATCTTTTACATTCAGATAAACATCCCCAAGAAAATATGAATGCTCTTACCAATGCCTGCTTTTGAAATAATATGAAGATTAACAAAACAAATACAGAAATAATGAAAAACATAAGAATAGAGAAGTCACTAAATATTCTAAATAAGAGAAAACCACAGAACGGAAACAGGTCAGAGAATTCAAATACTTGGATAGCGTGTTCACACAATATGGAAGGAGAGAAGGAATAAAGATTAAAGAATGCAAAATCGGTTTCTAATCAACTCTCACCATTATTAAGGCACGAACACATCCAATTGGAAGCAAAGAGACAGTTGAACAATGCAATGTGTCCCCCCCCCCCCCCCCCCCCCCATATCCCACTGGTTTTCCCTTGTAACTTTTTAAGAAAATACATCTGCGTGTGAGAAATATAATGATAGTGGTCACCATTGTCATCAAGGCCTGCATGAACGTGCCTCTACATGTCACAGAAGGTATTCACCAACGCATCATGAGTTTTAGACACGGTTTCTCACCGAATGTTTTCTTGTAGTTCCATGAGATTCCTTGGCTTGTTGACGGCTTCCTGCTTTCGAGGTATTAAATACAGATCAGTGAATGAGCTAACAGCACCCAACGACTCATTGCTTGCTGATTGCATCAGGGTCATAGACTCATAGCTGGCTACTTGCATCAAGGTCAGCGACTCATAGCTGGTTGTTTGCATCAAGGTCAGAGACTCAAAGCTGGTTGCTTGCATCAAGGTCAGACACTCATAGCTGGTTACTTGCATCAAGGTCAGAGACTCATAGCTGGCTCATTGCATCAGGGTCAACGACTCATAGCTGGCTACTTGCACCAAGGTCAGTGACTCATTGCTGACTGCTTACATCAGGATCAGTGACTCATTGCTGACTGCTTACATCAGGATCAGCGACTCTTGGTTGACTGTTTACATCAGGATCAGCGACTCTTGGCTTACTGTTTATATCAGAATCAGCTACTCTTGGTTGACTGCTTACATCAGAATCAGCTACTCTTGGTTGACTGCTTACATCAGGATCAGCGACTCTTGGTTGACTGCTTACATCAGGATCAGCGACTCTTGGTTGACTGTTAACATCAGGATCAGCTTCTCTTGGTTGACTGCTTACATAAGGATCAGTGACTCATTGCTGACTGCTTACATCAGGATCAGCGACTCTTGGTTGACTGTTTACATCAGGATCAGCGACTCTTGGCTTACTGTTTATATCAGGATCAGCGACTCTTTGTTGACTGCTTACATCAGGATCAGCGACTCTTGGTTGACTGCTTACATCAGGATCAGCGACTCTTGGTTGACTGTTTACATCAGGATCAGCGACTCTTGGTTGACTGTTTACATCAGGATCAGCGACTCTTGGTTGACTGTTTACATCAGGATCAGCGACTCTTTGTTGACTGCTTACATCACGATCAGCGACTCTTTGTTGACTGCTTACATCAGTACCAGAGACCTAGAACTGACCAAGACCCTCTTTCGCCTCCAAGCGAAGAACCCGGAAACAGTCCGCAGTATCGTAGTCTGGTTAATACAATAGGGAAAACATATCCGGTATCCAAAAAGAGTAGTTGTAAACTACAATACAACACCACACGAGGAACGCAGAAGACGAAGAAGAACAAGAAGAAAATATTGATAATGGTGACGAAAAAGAAGACCCGTCTTTCGCTTATTTTAAGGTAATGTATGTGTTTCTATGTCAGATATATTATAATTCTCATTAGAAGCTTGGTAGACCACACACAAAAAAAAAAAAGGAAATAAAACAACACGTTTTGAGCAGGGTATAAAAAGGATATTGTTCTTCTTCTTTGCGCTCAGGATCTTTTGGTCATGCTATATCTGCAGGACAGTCGCCATGATGAAGTCTGTAGTCTTCACCAGGTCGGAGTGGCTGCCCCCCAGCTTTTGTCTCAGCTCCGCACCCTCTGGCCAGGTCTGGCATCTCATTTCCCTATAGATTGGGCATTCCTGTAGAATATGCTCAGGGTTCTGGCATCCTGTTCCACATGGGCACTCATCGGTGTGTGAGATCTTCAGTCGGTATAGATGTTCTAGTAGTCTGCAGTGTCCAGTTCTCAGGCGAAATAAGGTAGTTTGTTGATTTCATTTGAGTTGGTGCATTGGGTCTGGTGTATTGCTTATGTTTCTATCTTCTCTCCATTCGTGTATATACTGATTTCTGATGATGTTCTTGATTTCTCTGTATGGTACTCAGTGATTAGATTGTGCCTTTTTGCTGCCATCTTTTGCCAGAGCATCAGCTCTCTCGTTTCCCGTGATTCCCAATGGGAGGGTAGCCACTGGAGCGCTATTGTTGAGGATCTCTGGAGTTTTTCCAGTTCTGCTCTGATAACAGTGGTTCGTTGTTTGCTTTTTGTATTGTCTCTAATAGTTCTCTGCAGTCCGTGAATACAGCTATTTTTGTTGGATGTTGCCTTTCTGTTTGAAGTATTCTCAGTGCTCGCAGGAGGACCATCGATTCTGCTCTGAGATTTGTGGACAACTTCCCTGTTGGGAGGGCCTCTTCTGTTATATTTCCACTTTTGTGTCTTATGAAAATGCCTCCTCCCCCGTTTCGGCCTTCCCAGAGGATATTGTAATTCACTGAAATTGACAGCAATCTAAAAATGGAACAGGAAAACACTAGGACAAATCTGCATCCGCTTCTGTTCGTAGTCGGTTTGACGATGTCTTGCCACTGGATCAGAGTAATTGAAGACGAGAGAGACTGACGTGCGCGAACAATCTTAAGTAAAATCAACTTCATGCGCAAGCCACTTTGTTTTCATTTCATGTTAGTTAAACCACTACAATGAAGAGCACAAAGAAAGCGTCTATAATATGTGGCGCATGGCACATTTCCACCCTCAAGGGTCGTGTGCAAAACATCCCCCACCTGGGTAGAAGGTGGTATCGTGTTTTCTTGTACTAACTAAGTACAATATATAACTCAGGACTCAGATTTAGTCATCTTTGAACTTATATGAACCGTGTATGTCGATGAATTGATCATAATCAATTACGATGGACGAAAACCAATACGGCAATTAATCCAATGTTTTCTTGTGTGTTTTTCAGGTGTAAAAAATCGTTTTGTGATTCTTGTATCCCTGTCATGAGGGTGTATGCTGATGAACAGGAAGAGCGTAAGTCGTCACTTTCTAGGGTGGGTATTGTTTGACCTCGTAATTTTTGTTTTTGTTCTTCTTTCTCGAGGTTTCTTCTTCTTGTTCTTCTTGTTCTTGTTCTACTTGTCCTACTTGTACTTGTTTTTGTTCTACTTGTTTTTGTTCTACTTGTTTTTGTTCTACTTGTTCTTGTTCTACTTGTTTTTGTTCTACTTGTTTTTGTTCTTCTTGTTCTTGTTCTACTTGTTTTTGTTCTACTTGTTCTTGTTCTACTTGTTTTTGTTCTACTTGTTTTTGTTCTACTTGTTTTTGTTCTACTTGTTTTTGTTCTACTTGTTTTTGTTCTACTTGTTTTTGTTCTACTTGTTCTTGTTTTTGTTCTACTTGTTTTTGTTCTACTTGTTTTTGTTCTTCTTGTTCTTGTTTTTGTTCTACTTGTTTTTGTTCTACTTGTTTTTGTTCTTCTTGTTCTTGTTTTTGTTCTACTTGTTTTTGTTCTACTTGTTTTTGTTCTACTTGTTTTTGTTCTACTTGTTTTTGTTCTACTTGTTTTTGTTCTACTTGTTTTTGTTCTTCTTGTTCTTGTTTTTGTTCTACTTGTTTTTGTTCTACTTGTTTTTGTTCTTCTTGTTCTTGTTTTTGTTCTACTTGTTTTTGTTCTACTTGTTTTTGTTCTACTTGTTTTTGTTCTACTTGTTTTTGTTCTACTTGTTTTTGTTCTACTTGTTTTTGTTCTACTTGTTTTTGTTCTACTTGTTTTTGTTCTACTTGTTCTTGTTCTACTTCTTTTTGTTCTTCTTGTTCTTGTTTTTGTTCTACTTGTTTTTGTTCTACTTGTTTTTGTTCTACTTGTTTTTGTTCTACTTGTTTTTGTTCTACTTGTTTTTGTTCTACTTGTTTTTGTTCTACTTGTTTTTGTTCTACTTGTTTTTGTTCTACTTGTTCTTGTTCTACTTCTTTTTGTTCTTCTTGTTCTTGTTTTTGTTCTACTTGTTTTTGTTCTACTTGTTTTTGTTCTACTTGTTTTTGTTCTACTTGTTTTTGTTCTACTTGTTTTTGTTCTACTTGTTTTTGTTCTACTTGTTCTTGTTCTACTTGTTCTTGTTCTACTTGTTTTTGTTCTACTTGTTTTTGTTCTACTTTTTTTTGTTCTACTTGTTTTTGTTCTTCTTGTTTTTGTTCTACTTGTTTTTGTTCTACTTGTTTTTGTTCTACTTGTTTTTGTTCTACTTGTTTTTGTTCTTCTTGTTCTTGTTTTTGTTCTACTTGTTTTTGTTCTACTTGTTTTTGTTCTTCTTGTTCTTGTTTTTGTTCTACTTGTTTTTGTTCTACTTGTTTTTGTTCTTCTTGTTCTTGTTTTTGTTCTACTTGTTTTTGTTCTTCTTGTTCTTGTTTTTGTTCTACTTGTTTTTGTTCTACTTGTTTTTGTTCTTCTTGTTCTTGTTTTTGTTCTACTTGTTTTTGTTCTACTTGTTTTTGTTCTTCTTGTTCTTGTTTTTGTTCTACTTGTTTTTGTTCTACTTGTTTTTGTACTACTTGTTTTTGTTCTACTTATTTTGTTTTTGTTCTACTTGTTCTTGTTCTACTTGTTTTTGTTCTACTTGTTTTTGTTCTACTTGTTCTTGTTTTTGTTCTACTTGTTTTTGTTCTACTTGTTCTTGTTCTACTTGTTTTTGTTCTACTTGTTCTTGTTTTTGTTCTACTTGTTTTTGTTCTACTTGTTCTTGTTCTACTTGTTCTTGTTTTTGTTCTACTTGTTTTTGTTCTACTTGTTTTTGTTCTACTTGTTTTTGTTGTACTTGTTTTTGTTCTACTTGTTTTTGTTCTACTTGTACTTGTTTTTGTTCTACTTGTTTTTGTTCTACTTGTTCTTGTTCTACTTGTTTTTGTTCTACTTGTTTTTATTCTACTTGTTCTTGTTTTTGTTCTACTTGTTCTTGTTCTACTTGTTTTTGTTCTACTTGTTCTTGTTTTTGTTCTACTTGTTTTTGTTCTACTTGTTTTTGTTGTACTTGTTTTTGTTCTACTTGTTTTTGTTCTACTTGTACTTGTTTTTGTTCTACTTGTTTTTGTTGTACTTGTTTTTGTTCTACTTGTTTTTGTTCTACTTGTTTTTGTTCTACTTGTTTTTGTTCTACTTGTTTTTGTTCTAATTGTTTTTGTTCTACTTGTTCTTTTTTTGTTCTACTTGTTTTTGTTCTACTTGTTTTTGTTCTACTTGTTCATGTTCTTCTTCCTTTTCTTCTTTATTAGACGGTTTTGTCTTGTTGAAGTAATTTTTGCTGTATTGGGTTTATAGTGAGGAAGTAACTGCGCTATCATCAACCTCACTCGTTGGTCTCGAGCTACCTTGAACTAGTGTTAGTCAAGGTTAGGTGAAACATACTGATCAGACTGTGTTAGTCAGGGTCAGGTGAAACATACTGATCAGACTGTGTTAGTCAGGGTCAGGTGAAACATACTGATCAGACTGTGTTAGTCAGGGTCAGGTGAAACATACTGATCAGACTGTGTTAGTCAGGGTCAGGTGAAACATACTGATCAGACTGTGTTAGTCAGGGTCAGGTGAAACATACTGATCAGACTGTGTTAGTCAGGGTCAGGTGAAACATACTGATCAGACTGTGTTAGTCAGGGTCAGGTGAAACATACTGATCAGACTGTGTTAGTCAGGGTCAGGTGAAACATACTGATCAGACTGTGTTAGTCAGGGTCAGGTGAAACATACTGATCAGACTGTGTTAGTCAGGGTCAGGTGAAACATACTGATCAGACTGTGTTAGTCAGGGTCAGGTGAAACATACTGATCAGACTGTGTTAGTCAGGGTCAGGTGAAACATACTGATCAGACTGTGTTAGTCAGGGTCAGGTGAAACATACTGATCAGACTGTGTTAGTCAGGGTCAGGTGAAACATACTGATCAGACTGTGTTAGTCAGGGTCAGGTGAAACATACTGATCAGACTGTGTTAGTCAGGGTCAGGTGAAACTTACTGATCAGACTGTGTTATTCAGGGTCAGGTGAAACATACTGATCAGACTGTGTTAGTCAGGGTCAGGTGAAACATACTGATCAGACTGTGTTAGTCAGGGTCAGGTGAAACATACTGATCAGACTGTGTTAGTCAGGGTCAGGTGAAACATACTGATCAGACTGTTTTAGTCAGGGTCAGGTGAAACATACTGATCAGACTGTGTTAGTCAGGGTCAGGTGAAACATACTGATCAGACTGTGTTAGTCAGGGTCAGGTGAAACATACTGATCAGACTGTGTTAGTCAGGGTCAGGTGAAACATACTGATCAGACTGTGTTAGTCAGGGTCAGGTGAAACATACTGATCAGACTGTGTTAGTCAGGGTCAGGTGAAACATACTGATCAGACTCTGTTAGGGTCAGGTGAAACATACTGATCAGACTGTGATAATCAGGGTCAGATGAAACATACTGATCAGACTGTTTTAGCAACATCAGGCATAGCATACTGTTCAGGCTGTTTTAATCAGGGCCAGGCTTAACATACTGATCAGACTATGTGAGTCAGAGACAGGCAAAACCCACCTCTTTTCAAAGCAATACTCCCCCAAAACAGGCTGTTTCATGAGTGGCTAACGAAGTGAGAGTCGGCACTGTGTTCTCCATAACGGTGAGCTTACTAGGAGCCCCACATTGCACTACAGCCATGAGGATCCCCGGTTCACCTTTTCAAGTACGCATTGCGACGTAAGGAGAGCCACTGTAACCTGCCCCGTAAAGAAACACGCCAAACGTACTGAACTGAATTACAAGGGACATTGGCAACGGAAACAACAACAGCTTCATGCAACGCAGGTTGCAGTGTTACTATTCCTATCTTCCCGTTCAGACCCGTGAAACACTCTGATGAATATCAGCATTAGAGTGTGAAAAATCATTTTATAGGATGTTTTGGGCGACCGTGTTTTGAGTTCTCCATTGTGCGCATAATGTGTAGGACTGACATAGTCTAACTGAAAATCAATAATACTGCATTGCGAGGCTTGGTGTCATTACCAAAAACAGGCCACGAATTAATACCACCATCTGGGAATTAATCCAGCTTGCATAAATAACGGGACTGTTGAGTTATAATTTTCCTGTAACTGGAGTTGCGCGATAATTATCAGCAATTCATTTTTGTGTTTCATTTTTGGAAATGGAAAATTTCACGTAGAACCTGCTTCATACCATCTGAGCTGTTGTTCATGTGCTCGGTGCACGCCATTGCTGAAAGTACTGACGACAGAGCATGCGCTTAGTAGTTCCCACCGCGATCACTCCAACCTTTTTACAGCTGAATATACTGGGCGACACCAAGCTGGGAGAGGAAGCCCTCGATGATGTCAACTCCTACATCTACCTAGACCAAGAAATAAATGTCAACCACAAAATCGACCACGAAATCTCTAGACGAAGAAAAGCAGCTTGGTATTCCATTAACTACATCAAACCAATACTGCGAGAGATGAAAGACACCACGGCAAGAGCATACAATTCCAATTTCATGGTCATTCCAGCAATGATTGATGGATGCGATTTGTGGAATTTGCGTAAAACTGGTGCCAAGAAGGTCAGATTCAGACACAGAGCAATGGAACGACGTGTGCTAAACATTTAATAGGGAATAAGGTACGGAACGAATAAATTCTACATCAAATTTTGTTTCGGGACCTTGTGGAAGCAGCGTCATCAACGTAAACATTGTTGGGCTGGACATGTGGTAGGTACAGGTACGCTTGCCTGACCACAGATGGACACGAAGAACAATGTGTTGGTGGTCAAATACATGTACACGTCCACGAGGTCACCCACCTGTGCAATGGCGAGATGGACTAACCAAAGACCTGGTCCGGCATTGGTACAGCACTGAAAAAGTTCAGGACGCATAGATAATATTGTTGGTTTCGTCTGTCGGCCTGACGCCAAGGATAATGTGCATATTGGAAGAAGCGGACATAGCAAGAAAACACCCGCTGCTTGTCTGATTTCTGAAACCGAGCGCAACGGGAATTGAACCTCTCACGCTGTAATTGTAAACCAAGCTTTACAACCCATAGGCCATACGCTCAACTTCTTCCTGTTATTTACCCAGCTTTAAACACTGATACTTCTTCTTCTTCTTCTTCTTCTTCTTCTTCTTCTTCTTCTTCTTCTTCTTCTTCTTCGTTCATCCTCAGATCAAGGTTCCGGTGTATCCTACAAAGGACACCGTTGTTTGTAAGGCTTTTTCATCTCCATACAGCTATTGTCTCATATCTGTCGCACGAGGCCAGTATTGTTCTCTCTTTTCCTGCGTGAGCGTGCAGCTTTGTAGGATGTGTTCCACGGTCATGGTATGCTCCCCACATGGGCACCGGTCATCTGTCCCTATCCTTATTTTGTTGTAAAGATGGCCCTTGAGCCTGTTATGCCGAGTCCTCAGTCTAAAGATGATGAGTTGCTCTTCTCTAGTTAAGTTAAAGTAGCTGTCTTTTTTTCGGAAGTCGGGGTGTTGATCAGCCCATTTTACCCTGAAGTTTCCTTTAATTATGGTCTTGGCCTCATTATATGTGATACTCAGATCTGTTTGTGGGGATACTCCTGCACTCTTAGCTAGTTTGTCCTCAGCTTCATTGCCTTCAATATTGCAGTGGGATGGGATCCACTGTATGACCAACCTTGGATGTTCTGCTGAGAGCTGTGTCAGGGAGAACATACATTGCTCGAGATCTTCATCTTTGTGTAAACACTGATACAATAAACCGGACTGGTTTTTGGGGATAAAATAAAGGACCACTGCAGTTCCATAGAAATCACTAATAGACAACACCACGCCAGCGATTGAACCCAATCAAGAGAATCGCTAGCACAAATTGGGGAGCAGATAAACAAACTCTTAGTAAACTATATCTCGGGTACGTCCAACCAGTGATGGACTATAGCCATTCCATGCAGATTACTGTACGTACCAATAACATCTCATCTAATGACCGAGTGCAGAACCAAGCTCTCAGACTAATTTGTGGGTTGGGGGGGGGGGCGCTTAAAGGGGAAAGGGGGATGAGATCAACACATACAGCGGCGTGTGAGATAGAAGCCAACACAGAACTGCTCAATATCAAGAGGAAACGGGGACTAACTGAAGCGGTAGAGAGCTACAAGAGAAAAAAAAATGGCCACCCAAATTGGGTACAAAAAGAGACACTTGAGAAAATTTTTTTTTTAAATTAAGCAATTTTTTCCATTGGATATAGCAGAAGAGGAAAGCCATATTCACCAATTGTCTTTCTGAGGTAAATCAAAAGATCTATGGAGTGAAATGACGGATTCTCTTTATGAGGTAAAACAAAAGGCGAGAGAAACGGAAAATAAGTTTTTTGGACCACTGCCTTTGTAAAATCGTTGCCTTGCCAGTCATTAAAACACGGCGGCCACCAATTAGATTACACTTACTATCCTGAAGGTATATATGGCTTGGAGACAGCCTGTAGCTACCCAAAATCGGCAGTTGTGATCTATACGGCTGGATCAGCATTCAAATCTAACCTCGTTTACTAGGTATGGTATCGTTATGAAATACCCGGATGTATTATTTTTGTTGTTTTTTTTGTTTCTTATTTTTATTCTTATTTCTCTAATTCCAAAGGCGGTGTGCGTTGCACTGTGGTTTTTATTTTGCGCCTGTCAGACCAGTGCATCCAACTTATTCATTCAATTTATATAAGGGCCTGTTTCCTCCTGCGTTTTCTAAGGGTTTGCTTCCCCGGGGTAACGGCCGATGCTGTGATGGGGATCGAACCCAGCACCTTCTGGTTGTGAGCCGTGTCACTTAACCACTAGCCGACGCCGTTCGGGTTATTGAGTTTTGTGCTTCATTCGACGAAAACCGTTAAAATGCTGAAACGGAGTCCGAGGCTATAAAAAGAAGTGTTGAGATCTTACACCATCAGTTTGACTTGGGCGAGTTAATGCCGACAGACACTGATTTTTAGTGTCTTCAACTCAGTCTTGCAAAAATGGCGCCATAACTGGCTGCGAGTCTACATTTCTCTACTGTTTTTGATCATTATGGATGCCGCTAGACCACATATTTGCCTGGAATTCACACTAGTCGACGACTTACACTTGTGTTCACAGAAACGTGGTGTTGTTTTTTGTCTGGACTTGTTATTTCGTTCTTTTTTGTGAATGGCACTACGCTTATACCTGTGTCGTATTTCACGGGTTACTTCTACCGGTTCACCTTCACGAATTTGGCGTGTGGGAATTTTAGATGCTACTATGATGAGCTGAATACAGCTGGGGAGAGATGCCAGACTCACTCACACGCTGAGTGTTGTCCATACGACCTCTTGTGGTTATCGAAAAGGCACGACAAACTGCGTTAGAGGCCATCCCACCTTTCTACCCTGCGGGTTACGTGTTTACGGAAAGGCTTCGGTGGTAACTCTGAGACAAAATCTGCATCCTATGCTATCTCCAGTCGTCTCGATGAATGTCTTGCCACTGGCAAAAGGTAGCTTAGGCTCTGTGAGTGAGGTTGACAAAAGGCGCAGTTTCTGCCTCACTTTAATCCAAATAACCGCGCAAGTCACCCATTTCAGCAGACACAGCAAGAGATACTACTGTCCACACGGCTGAACAAAGAGACTGGTCTTCATCACTTCTGATGGACAACTATAGACTCAGTCTTGGAGGCGCTGAAAAACACCCCATTCACCAAAAAGGAGTTATTATCACTGCCTACGGGATTAATGTCCCCTTGCAATTAATCCCTGGACACAGCGGACTACCAGTAAACGAGATGGCTGACAGACTGGAAAAAAAGGACCGTTCAAACAACAGAAGAATAGACCCTGCAGTAACCACACAGTAAAACAAATTAGAACAATACCATGAAAATCCGGATTTATAGGTGGGCGACGGGAACAACGGGTCGCAGTGTATTTAGCGAAATGCCACAGCAAAAAAGTAACTAACATAAATACACTGCAAAGAAGAGATCAAAGTCTCATTATTAAGTTTCAAAGAAGACTCACTAAAGGCAATAGCTACTTGAACCACATCAATCCCCAGCAACTGCCCTGTGCAGACATCGCTCTTACGGTCAGGCTACCTCGCGAAGCTGACAACTCAGCTATAAAAAGAGAATCAGTCATCCCATTCCATAAATCTGATGTTTTACCTCAAAAAGAGAATCAGTCATTCCACTTCATAAATCCGATGATTCACCTAAAAAAGAAGATAAGTAATACCACTCCATAAATCTGATGATTCAACCAAGAAAGGGAATCAGTCATTCCATTCCACAAATCTAATGATTCACCTCAGAAAGAAGATAAGTCATTCCAGTCCATAAATCTGATGATTCAACCAAGAAGGGGAATCAGTCATTCCACTCTATGAAAGTGATGATTCACCTCAGAAAGAAGATAAGTCATTCCAGTCCATAAATCTGATGATTCAACCAAGAAGGGGAATCAGTCATTCCACTCTATGAAAGTGATGATTCACCTCAGAAAGAAGATAAGTCATTCCAGTCCATAAATCTGATGATACAACCAAGAAGGGGAATCAGTCATTCCACTCTATGAAAGTGATGATTCACCTCAGAAAGAAGATAAGTCATTCCAGTCCATAAATCTGATGATTCAACCAAGAAGGGGAATCAGTCATTCCACTCTATGAAAGTGATGATTCACCTCAGAAAGAAGATAAGTAATTCCAGTCCATAAATCTGATGATTCAACCAAGAAGGGGAATCAGTCATTCCACTCAATGAAAGTGATGATTCACCTCAGAAAGATAAGTCATTTCCCTCCATGAATCTGATGATATGATTCACCCCATTAATCTGGCTACTCACTTCATGAAGAGAGTCGGTAGGCTACCTGAAACATATGACGACTCACCTCAAGAAGATAACTTTTCAGGCTACCTGATCAATCTGAAGACTCACTTCATGAAGAGAGTACGTCAGGCTAACTGATAAATGTTACGACTCACTTCATGAAGAGAGTCAGTCAGGCTAACTGATAAATCAGGCTACTCATCTCATGAAGAGAGTACGTCAGGCTACCTGATAAATCTGGCTCCTCATCTCACGAAGAGAGTACGTCAGGCTAACTGATAAATCTGGCTACTCACCTCATGAAGAGAGTAGGTCAGGTCACTGATAAATGTTACGACTCACCTCATGAAGAGAGTCAATCAGGCTACGTGATAAATCTGACGACACACTTCAGGGAGATAACCAGTATCCCAAATTATGAACATGTCGACTCGGTTGGCATTTAAAACTCTCTGTAGTGCTTCTTCCCCATCCACATGTCATATTTTTCTTGGTCTTGCCTGATGCACAGAAGCGCTACTGTTTGGTTTTGAAGGCACGTGCCACTTTACGAGGGGCGTTCTAATCAAACCGGAACTTTTTTGTTCTAGTTCTACATGAATGGGTTATAACTTGCTGGAACTACTACCATTAGTGACACTTGTGTTCTATTACTGCTAAGCGGCTCACTTGCCATTGGCCAGTCACGGGACGTGAAAAAAAAATGGCTGTCAACACTGTTAGTGCTTGCTCGTGTCAGCGTGTTGTGATGAAGTTTCTTGTGAAAATTGCGGACATTTATAAAAGACTGCGATCACAATACGATGACGAGACACTTAGCCGCAGTAAGACATTTGAACAAGCTTTACAGAAGTGAGGAATGATCCCTACCGTGGTGGCTCTCCACCCAAAAGGAAATGGCCGCCGTCCATCGTGGACGATGGTGGCATAATTAATTTTGCTAGCGATATTTTTAGTAAGGATTAACTGCGCTACTTTTTATCCTCACTCTCTCGTCTCGTGCCGTCCGACTCCAGTGGCAAGTCAAGAACAAGACGACTATGGGGCGACAACGAGATGCAGGGAACTCCACATCAAGCATCCGTGAAAAGGACGGCGGAGTCCGAAGTCGAACCCACACCACCTGATCACGAGGCCGACGGCTTAACCACTTCTCCACGGAATCCCCACCCACTCAACCCACTACAGTCATTAATGTGAATATCCAGATTGTGCAACGCCGTATCATGAAAAATTCTCGCATAAGCTTCCGCGACATTGCACAAGAGGCAAGTCCTTCTTTGCTTGCGGTGAACACTATTATTCATGAACATTTGCATTTTCGGATGGTTAGAGCTCGTTGGATTTGATCACAAAGAGCATCCTGCTCCTGCAAGATAACACTCAATCTCATACGGATCACCGCACAATGTGCCATCTGCAACAACTCAGCTGGGAGGTATTGCCACATCCACCTTACAGCCAAGACCTCGCTCCAAGCAATTTCTACTTGTTTGGACCACTAAAAGAATTCCAGGGAGGTCAGCATTTCAGCGCTGATGACAAAGGGAAACAGGCTGTCTTGAATTGGTTCAGACATACTGACACATTATTCTACGTTGAAGCTCTCCAAGTATTACCTAAACTCTGGGATAAGTGCATACACGTTGCAATAGATCACATTGAAAAATAAATGTCATTTTCACCACTTGAAAATCGTGTTTCCATGACTAAAAAAGTCCCGGTTTGACTTGAACGTCCCTAGCAGAAACATTACATTTGCGTATCACAATAAGATTGGTTCTAGCAAACTACACACCTTTATGTTGACTAACTCACCTTTTCTTTGTTACAGGTATGTGACTTGTGCAGCGAGGAGATTGCGTATGAAACTTCCAGAGGAACGTACAGAGGCCTGTGGTCAGAGTTCAAGATAATGAGGGATGAGGCACGGGCACACAGAGGGCTAGATGTGACATCTTCTAACGTTGATAGATCTTTGGAGTCACAGACTATGTAAGTCACTGGTCTCTGATATTAATAAGGTTCCAAGAAAGATTTGTTGGAAACGTCATTGTGTCTTAGATGTTACCACTACCATCAAATCTATCAGAATGATCAACCCCGCCAGTATCCCCACCACCATCCCTATCAAGCCCATGACCACCATCACTACCAACCCCACGACCACCATCACTACCAACCCCACGACCACCATCACTACCAACCCTACAACCACCATCACTACCAACCCGACGACCACCATCACTACCAACCCCACAACCACCATCACTACCAACTCGACGACCACCATCACTACCAACCCCACAACCACCATCACTACCAACCCGACGACCACCATCACTACCAACCCCACAACCACCATCACCATCAACCATACAACCACCATCACTACCAACCCCACAACTACCATCACTACCAACTCGACGACCACCATCACTACCAACCCCACAACTACCATCACTTCCAAACCCCACAACTACCATCACTACCAACTCGACGACCACCATCACTACCAACCCCACAACTACCATCACTACCAACCCGACGACCACCATCACTACTAACCTCACAACTACCATCACTACCAACCCCACAACCACCATCATTACCAACCCGACGACCATCATTACTACCAACCCCACAACCACCATCCCTACCAACCCCACAACTACCATCACTACCAACCCCACAACTACCATCACTACCAACCCTACAACCACCATCACTACCAACCCCACAACTACTATCACTACCAACCCGACGACCACCATCACTACCAACCCCACAACCACCATCACTACCAACCCCACAACCACCATCACTACCAACCCGACGACCACCATCACTACCAACCCCACAACCACCATCACTATCAACTCCACCACCACCCAGACTTTCAACCCCACTCCAACCCTCACTTTCCAACCCACCACCACCTTGACTTTCAATCCCACCCAAACCCTCACTTTCAACCACAGTACCACCCTCACTATTAACCCCCTACCACCATCCTAATCAACCCGACCACCATCCCTATGAACCTCACTACCACATCCACCCCCACCATTCCTATCAACCCCTCCACCATCACTATCAACCCCGCCACCACAACCACCCCCTCCCTCAACCCCACCATGCCTATCAACCCGATCACCATCATTATGAACAGCACCACCAACACCGTCATCATGATCAACATGAACACCGGAAACTTTACCACAGTTACCCACACTCACATGACCACCACCATCGTCATTATCACCTTCATCGTCCTGATCACCACCACCAGCACCACCTGCATGCTCCGCACTATCACCATTAACTACTTTACTGGACAGATATGAGGAGGATGATGATTATACAAATGATGATAATGATGATGACGTGGTCGCCATTGATACTCGTGCAGGTTGGATGTGACTCCAGGTCTCATGAGTCTGTGTATGCGATTCCTTGTTAGCGTCCACCAGGATCTGGAGAAGCAGCCGCGTCATAAGTTTCTGGCAAACTATCTGACCTTTGAAAGCTCAGCCCAGAACAGACAAAAGGTACTTTCCCTTCACACATGAAACCATATATCGATCTTTCTTGTAGGTTGTTGCATTTTTAATAAACTTGTTATAGTTTAATTTATCCGTTCTTTTTATTATCTTATAAACCTGCATGTCCTCTCCAATTATTCTCTTTTCTAGGCACTGAAGGCTAATTTTTCTTAGTTTTTCCTCAAAACTGTAATTCTGGAATCCCACTATCAGCTTTGTCGCTCTTCTTTGTATTCTTTCCAGCATGTTTATATCCCCTCTCCGATAAGGACTCCCCACCTGTACACAGAACTCCAATCAAGGTCAAACTAATGCTTTATACAGTTTGACAATCATTTCCTTGCTCCTATGTTTAATATTTCTTTTTATCATACCTAACATTGCATTTACCTTTTTCACTGCTACCTGCACTTGCTCACTCACCTTACCTGTATGATTTATTATAACCACTAGGTCCCTTTCCTTTACAGTCATTCTAATATTGTTCACTCCCATTCTGTATGTTCCATATTGGATCTACCCACATGGAAGACTGTAAATTTATCTACATTAAACTCCATTTGCCAGCTCACTGACCATTCTTGAATTTTATCTCTCCGTTTACTGTCATGTTCACTGTTGACGTCCCATTTGTTTTGATAATTATATTTGTTTTTGTTTTCCCAAAATTAAAATCCAAACCAAAATCCCCGCTTCTGTTGCTGACTGCCACTACATGTTCCCGCGACTCCTGCTCACTTAATCCTACAATACAGTATCATCAGGATAACGGATATTGTTAACTCCCCTGCAGTTGATATTTAGTCCTGGCATCCGGTAACTATGTCTGAGAATTCCCTCTGGGTAGATGTTAAATAGCTGTGGTGATGTTTTTGTTGTTCAATTCCCACAGTGAATACGTTTACTCTTTTGTGTGCCATGGAAAGGAAGTTAAGTGAAGGGTTGTAGTAGCTTTCCTCACATTCCGAGCGTGCTGACAAAGGTGGGCCTGGGTCCTCTAGGCGGTTTTGCTATGCTTTATACTTGGCTTCAGCCGCGTGGCGCTCACTGCTACGGGGATCACATCGACCTGCATCTTGTCAGCCAGGTTGCTATGAAAACAGCGTGTTTCCATGTTACATTACATTGAAGAGAGATTGTGGTCTTGATCAGTGCATTGGGCCTGACCTCGACGCGATGTTCTGGTCAGTATGTTTTGACCTGATTGGACTAGCGTTCCAGTTTCCCTGTAAGTCTGTCAAATGCCTTACTGTATCTAAAAACACTTGTAGGTCTGACAAATGCCCTATTGTAGTCTATAAAACACGTGTAGGTCTGTCAAATGCCTTACTGTAGTCTATAAAACACTTGTAGGTCTGTCAAATGCCTAACTGTAGTCTATAAAACACTTGTAGGTCTGACAAATGCCCTACTGTAGTCTATAAAACACTTGTAGGTCTGACAAATGGCCTACTATAGTTCATAAAACACTCTTTAGGTGTTTCAAATACCTTACTGTAGTCTATAAAACACTTGTAGGTCTGTCAAATGCCTTACTGTAGTCTATAAAACACTTGTAGGTCTGACAAATGCCCTACTGTAGTCTATAAAACTCATGTAGGTCTGACAAATGCCTTACTATAGTCTATAAAACACATGTAGATATTGTTAGATACTTCTATATAGGTATCTAAACAAAGGGTTCTTGTTTAATGTCCACAATGAGTAAGTTGACTCCTTTGTGTACCCTGAACAGGGCGCTAAGTGGGGTAATGTAGTAGCTTTCCTCACATCGCGAGCATGCTGACGAAGGGGAACCACGATCCTCCAGCCGGTTGTGCTATGCCTGGCTTCATCTGCGGGACGTTCACTAATACGGGCATCACGACGATCCTTATCTCCTAATCCAGACGACCTTGAAAACAGCCTATTTCCAGGAAATGCTACATGAAAGACCTGTTTCCAGGAAATGCTACATGAAAGACCTGTTTCCAAGAAATGCTACATGAAAGACCTGTTTCCCGGAAATCCTATATGAAAAACCCGTTTTCAGGAAATGCTACATGAAAGACCTGTTTCCAGGAAATGCTACATGAAAGACCTGTTTCCAGGAAATGCTACATGAAAGACCTGTTTCCAGGAAATGCTACATGAAAGACCTGTTTCCAGGAAATGCTACATGAAAGACCTGTTTCCAGGAAATGCTACATGAAAGATAGATTGTTGCCGTGGTCATCATATTGTGCCTGACCCTAAAGTGATGCTCTGGTCAGTATGTTGGGCCTGACCAGACTTGTGTCTCAGTTCCCATAAACAAAGGGTAACAGGATAAAAAGCAAAGACTGTCGGATTTACATCAGGCAATCACCAGCAAATATCTTTTGTATACAATATCATTAATTTTTGTAGATATTAGACTTTCAACAAACCACCAACCAATTTCTTTTCACAGACACAGGTTAAAATGATGAAAATCAAAGAGTGCCGAGTCTGTAATAAACAACTTCGAATGATGACAGACATTCGCGACTGCGATATTTGCGGGCAGACGTTCTGTATGAACTGCACCTACAAAACCTTTCAATTGTACCTGCCCTCTGGGACAGACCTGAAGGAAAACATACACATTGACAAGATCAAGTTCCACGTCAAAGCTACTGAACAGGTTTTTGATCCATTCATAATTACATCTTATTTTTCTGCTATGTATAAACACTTTGGAAATGCAAGTAATTCATTATTCTATTAGTTCAAACTTCATAGATATATCATTCATAATTTAAAAAAAAAAAAAGAACAAAAATGATATGTAATTTATTACAGCTGTTTTGGATTTCGGTGTCGCCTGTTTGAATATGTACCCAAGTAAAAGGGCCATACGGCAGTAAAAGTAAGGGAGATAAATTCTTTTATTTTCTTTTTAAAAAAAAAATCGTGAATGATATATCTATGAAGTTTTATTGCATAAACTGCAGATAAAATTATTGGGTGAATGTAATGTCCCGGATATTACATTGTTAATAGGTGTTAATGGATTAAAAAAGAAGGCTATACGGCACGATGTTCCCACTCACATTGCGTTATCAGTTCCAGAATTGGAGATTAACAAACAAAGATTAAAGAAACATTGAAATATCAGAGTTGAAATGCCTGCGAGTAATGCTTGGAGTTACATAAATGGATCGAATAAGAAACAAAGATAGGAGACAAGCAGGAACAACACCTTTGCTAGATTTCACCAAGAAACAGCAAAACAAATGATTTGGAAAAGGGACTGACTAGCATCTAATAGTATCCACAAGAAAGCAATCCTGTATGGATACAATGGATACAGAGCAAAGGACCATGCATGCAAAAGGTGGACATCAGACAAAATAGAAACAGTGAAGGTCTCCGTGTACAAAACACATACTTGTGTCCGGTAATGAAACGTCTCCATAACCTGAGGCTCAAAGGTACAATTAGGACTTTATCACTCCGCAGGCCGTCTGATACGCCCAGCTCGTCACACTTTAAAAAAAAATAATTTTTGACATTTTTTTTCTCTAAGTACGGAGACCCTACCAATAGCCATTTTTATACTGCTGGATTCGTCACGTTCATCTACACACGCTTATTGCCGGTAAAAGTTTCGAATGTTAGATTACAAATGGCTTTTGAACGATTTTTTTTTCTTCGCCGAATGGAGCAGGCCGACTTTTTGGGGAAAGGTGAAGTAGGTTGTTGGAAAAGATCTTTATCTTGTAAATATGTTTATTTTATTTGTTTAGATGAAAGAACTACACTTGAATTGGAAACAAACAGTTGTGTCGATATTGTAAACACAGTATCGATTCTTTGTTATGGTTTCCATGGTTTTCTATCGGAGCGACTAGGCCTAGTCGGGCGAGTCCAAATATTTAAATATTTTCAAAAAATTTCACATTCATCTTCTTGTATCTCAGAAACTAACAAACACACAACAACAACAATAACATCAACAAGTTCTTTATTCAATTGTGTCTCTAAACACAAGAAAATCATATTTATTGACCAACAAACAGAACAGTTACAATTTTTGAAAGTTGCAAAATTGAAAAATGTGAAAAATTTTCAAAAATTTAATGCGGACGGGTACAGGTTAAAAGATAAAAAGTGCACAATTTCGAACATAATGTTTCAAATGTTCGGATGGCTTCTCAGTGAGTTCACCACGATGGGGATTACAGTGTCGATCACCACCTCGTTGGGTTACTTCCTGCTATTCTGTTTGTTTCCAGGAACGGCGAGAAGGGCTTGGTGTGAGGTGTTTATCTGTATATTTCACCTGTGCCTGATACTTGTCTTTGCTTCCAAGCTCATCATGTTAAATCGTTGCCATTGAAATTGACACTGCATAGTCACGGATACAGGCTTCCTGTACATGTAGGGAACTTCTAAGTTTTGGGGAGGGGAGACTAACCTCCGATCAGGCAAAACATACTGACCAGGTAGGGAGTGTCTAGGTTTTGGGGAGGGGAGACTAACCTCCGATCAGGCAAAACATACTGACCAGGTAGGGAGTGTCTAGGTTTTGAGGAGATGAGGCTAATCTCCGATCAGGCAAAACATACTGACCAGACTATGATAGTGTCCCTAGAAACGGGCTGTTTCAGAGCAGTCTGACTAATTATGTGAGGATCGTCCAGCAGATCCTCGTAGTAGTGATCTTACTGAGTAGCTTCGCATTGCACTACAGCCAGGAGGGCACCGGTTCATGTTTTCAGTACGAATCGGGAAGGGAAGAGAGTAACTGTAACGTGCCAAGAAAGAAAATATTAAAGAGTACCTTCCTCAAGTACGAGGAACACTAGGAACATAAGCAACCTATTTTTCATTTGGAGTGACGGGAACATTGCATAAGCTGCAGTAGTCTGCGACCGATAGCTGACTGCTAGCGTTAGGGCCAGCGAACCAAAGCTGCCAAGACCCTTCTACAATTCCACGTGGTGATACTGGATAGCAGGCTGCAACAGGGCAGACTGGATAAGGAAAAGCAGGCGAAGAGAGAGGCTAACCCGGTACCCACAAATATCTGCTGAAGTCGGATGTGTTAGACCGAAAGGTGCAAATATTGCAGTCAAGCTATGAACTACGACGCAATGCATTCCGTTCTCCGGAAAATATTCTGCTACTTGCAAATCCTTTCTTCACGTTGAGAACAAACAAACGAAGAAGAAGAAGACGAAAAAGAATAAGAAGAAGAAGAAGAAGAAGAAGAGCTATAGTGAAAAGGCAAGACTAGAAGGTGGAACGACTATGGGTCGAACTGCAAATCTCAACCTGAAATGATAATTAGAACCTTAACAGATCCGAGTGGCCGAACAAGTCCTATTTAGAGAATGCTATTGTATAAAGAAGAGTTACTTACTTGTCCCAAATAGTACAATGTACCTTCCATGAGACAAAAACAGGTTCTAGTCATAACTGATCGACTTTAAGCAAGCCTTCTTTAACAATCTGAAGATGGAAGGTCTTGCTAGAAAACTAAGGACACATGAAAGTAAAACAACAGGGAGAGCTGAATCCATTCGTATTTGCACATTAGGAGAACAAGCGTCACTCTCGATTGTCTACCAAATAGACAAGTGCTGCTCTAGATGGGAGTTCCTCAGGAAGGAGTAATTTGTTAAAAACTATTTTGTTGTTTACATCAATGACTTGGTGAAAGATGTTCTTGCGCCAGCTGCGTTATTTGTAGATGGCTTAGTACTCTGGTGCGCATTATAGCAGTAAACTTCAGAATACAGCCGGCAGCAGACACGCTAACAGTGGTCAGAGAAATGTAAACTCCCATTAAACCTAGATAAACTGTCCACAACTCTGTTCTCGCTTTCCTCTAAAGATAAACAGTTAAAATACACTTAAGGGTCACCTTGATGAAGGAACAAAGCTACTTCACCTATCTTGAAATGACATTTGACAAAATGCTAACATGGAATAACAAACTTAACTTAACGTCTTTATACTGGTTTAGAAAACTCTGCAGAGTATGTATACAACAAGATTCATTTTAACATTTCCTTGCTCTACAAGTTATGCGCATCCAATCTATTCTTAAATGCATTAATTTTCCTTGCCTCCACTTCTCATTTCTACCCAGTCAGGCGAGTACTTAAGGTGATTGTCCGCTCTGCACACTCACATATAGTGACTTGTTGATTACATTAGAGCGAGAGACTCATAAATAAGTTTTTGGTTTGCAGGCCAAACTCTTGTGCAGCATTCAAAAGCACCTAGTACTGTTTTCCTGCACCTCTATGAGTCGCATTTGAGAGGATAGAGCTGGAGTGTGCACAACCAGCGAACTACAGGAACCATTAGTAAATGTACCTTCAGTCATTTGGTGTGAGACACGGAGAATATGAGTGAGATAGAAAGATGTTCACAATGTTTGGGTCTGCCGGAAGCGCAGTGATGTTGGTGGTCTATAACGTGACTTTATAACAAAATGCCCTGGTACCTAAACTGGACCTTTTTTAAATTAATGTGCAGATGTGCCCTCTTGTTCTTGTACGCGGATGTATTTTGAAAAAAAACTTGTTATAGTCCAATTTATTCTTTCAGACCTGTATTAAATCACTTCGCATTCTTATCTTTCTAGATACTGTAAGCTGGCAACGTAACATAACATAACATAACATAGCATAACAAACCATAATATAACATAACATAGCATAACAAACCATAATATAACATAACATAACATAACAAAATAAAACATAACATAGCATAACAAAACATAACATGACATAACAAAACATAACATAACATAACAAAATTTAACAAAACATAACATAACGTAACAAATGACACGGAACGACGACATTTGTAGTGTGGTGGCCACTACGTCTTGTGCTGAATACATTTACAGGGAGAAAATAAGTTAGTTTGGTTATCTCATAAAAATGCACCCCCATAACCTCCCACTGATGGCTTACAACGCTGGTAAATCTGGCTACAGGGTAAGGCGTGGCCGCGAGGCAGGTGGATAGATGACATTATAGTGATTGTGCTGCAACACGGACGCACATTGACCGACGCAGCGCAGTTGGCGCAGAACAGACGACTTAAGCTCACCCCGCCGCTCAAAGGCACAAGGGGACAGAAAACTAACTAACTAAAACATTACAACATGACCAATCATAACATAACAAAACAAACCACAACATAACATAACTTACGGTTTTACATACTAATGCAAATGAGCCGCAAAGTACATCATTGTGAATGGGCTAACATATTGAGTTAACTTTCCAAACCCTTTGCCCATATCTCATCCCCGCCAGGACGAGATTGTATCAATCGAGGCTATCAAAACCTACAGAGTCTGCGCCGAATGTGAAGATGACCTTACCAGAAACCTCAGCATTCACGAGTTCAACAAGAAGATTCCGCTGGTGGAAGCAGAGTTGTTTGACCTACAGCGACAGATAGATCACGCCCTTACATTCGTATGTTGTTCTGTTTACTTACGCTTGTAATGTACATATAAATTCGCATATTCTTGTTTACGTAAATATCTAGTGTAATAGTGTTTGTTTGTTTTGTTTTTTGTTGCGTTCGCCTTATTTCTCTATTCCCCAAGGCGGGTGTGCGTTACACTGTGGTTTTTATTTTGCGCCTGTCGGCTCAGTGCATCCGACTTCAGCATACATTTTATGTAAGTGTCTGCTTCCTCCTGCATTTTCTAAGGGTTTGCCACTGAACCACTAGGCCACGCCGTTCCCTCTAGTGTGTTATGACTAAGAGAATAGGGATAGCAGAGGTATACAAACCCGGTATCAAAATGACGTGATGAAACCGAATGTTTCATGCCAAAATGCGCAGATATCACAGCCTCGCTATAAATGATGTTCGTGCATCACAAGTGTTGAAGACCACTCTCTTTGTTCTGCCGTGTGGACAACCCTTCTTTTTGCTGTGTCCGCTGAAATGGGTGACCTGCGCGGTGATTTGGATTAAAATGAGGAAGAAACTACGCCTTTTGTCAACCTCACTCTCTGGCTCTGAGCTACCTTTGGCCAGTGGCAAGTTATTTATCGAGATGGCTGGAGATAGCATAGGATGCAGATTTTTCATCAGGGTTTACTCCTGAAGCCTTTCCCATAAACAGGTATCCTGCAAGGCAGCGGATGGGGATGACATATAACGTTGTGCGTCGAGCATTTTCCATAACAAAAAGAGGCCGTAGGTCATCACTCAGCGTGTGAGTGAGTCTGGCATCTCTCCCCGGCTGTCTTCAGTTCATTATAGTATTGTCTCAATTTCTCACACGCTAATATCGTGATGTTCAGCGGTGTGAACTAGGCGGGAAATACGACGCAGGTTTAAACGTAGTGCCATTCATATAGCCGATGTCCAGACCAAGATAATCGAATAGAAGAAATCACAAACAAAAACGAACGAATTAACCAGTCCAAACAGGAAATTAACACCACGTTTCCGTGAACACAAGTGTAAGTCGTCGATTAATGTGAATTCCAGTCCGTGGCTTGACGGCATCCATAATGAACCAAAACAGTAGAGCAATGTAGACCCGCAGCCAGTTACGGCGCCATCTTTGTTTACAGTCTCGCTGTAAACTACAACACACCAATATACCGACATTTTCAGTGAAAAACCAAAGAAGAAGTTCTACTAAAAATATAGAAAAATATTCTAAAATATAGGCACATGTACCAGGATCATTCAGTAAGTATCCGGACTGATATCTTTTCTAGACAGCTGTGAGAGATGATTTTAAATTATCTGTACTATTTTTAAGCGTAGCCACCTGCAACTGCAACACATTGGTCCCATCTGGCGATGAGGTCATCCGTGTGAAATTTGTGTCCTCCGAGATGCTCATTTAAAGCAAATAGCAACCCATAGCATTACTGCAGTAGGGGCGCGAGGTGTTAGCGATCTCACATTTCAAAGGCTCGGCTATATGAGGACGGTAGCCATCTCCTCTCCCTCGCCGCCTTACTTCCCGTACTAAACCAGTACCAATTTAAGGCTGGGTCGACCCGGGAGCCATTGCGGTCTGAAAAAACATTACCGCCTCAACTGGGTAATGAACCCAGGACCACTCAGATGGGAAACCAGCTCGCTAACCACTGCGCTACTCATTTAGAGGGGCATACAAATTAAAAGCACTCGGAGCCAATTCACGATTGTAAGGCCCGTGTGTCAGTACCTCTGGATGCATTAGTCAATAACTGCCACAGTTTTTGAGGCCATATGGGGTCTAGAGGAAAGTTTACTGTAAGACAAGGGATATACAGGGATGTTTACTGTAAGACAAGGGGATACAGGAATGTTTATTGTAAGACAAGGGGATACAGGATTGTTTACTGTAAGACAAGGGGATACAGGGATGTTTACTGTAAGACAAGGGGATACTGGAATGTTTATTGTAAGACAAAGGGATACAGGGATGTTTACTGTAAGAAGGGGATACATGAATGTTTACTGAAAGTGAAGTTGATACAGGAATGTTTACTCAAAGTCAAGTTGATATAGGAATGTTTACTAAAAGTCAAGTTGATACAAAAATGTTTACTAAAAGTCAAGTTGATACAAGAATGTTTACTAAAAGTCAAGTTGATACAAGAATCTTTACTAAAAGTCAAATTGATACAAGAACCTTTATTAACAGTCAAGTTGATACAAGAATGTTTACTAGAAGTCAAGGGGATACAGGAATGTTCACCAAGCACCAAAGGGCTATTGTATTGTTCACTAAAAGTCACGGAGATACAGGGAAGAGTATTGTTCATGTTTGCCGAGTGCTTACAGTAATCCTTGTCTTTGTTGCTATTGTGGCTACTTAGTTATTCCAAGGCCCGGGGGTTTCCCCCTTGTGTGCTAACATCTACATTAATTCTTCTTGTTCACTCTAGCATGATCATGGGGGTACGACTATACTTGTATCGATAAGGCATAAACGTTCTCTTACATATGTTGTCTCTATGCCGCTTTGTTTGTGACTTGTCTTTAATTCCACCGAATTAAAATGTGTTTTGTACCTTTTTCCTGTTATTTCGTCCGAAGTTTTACCCCACCAAATAAGTAGCTTACGTCCTTATCAGGGTACTAAGCCTAACCCTAACCCTAAGCCTAACACTAACCCTAAGCGTAACACTAACTCAAACTCCCCATAAGCTCTTTCCGACTTGCCGATAGTGTTTTAAAAAGGTATGCAACTACAGTCCATGACAGTAACGAATGTGACTCGTAAGACCAATCCGGGCAGAGAAGCATCTTCCACAGTGTGTGCAAGAAAAATCAGGACCGTTTGCGGCATCGCATGGTGTGGCGTGTCTTCTCAAACTCCGAGTCTTTAGCCTATCAGCAATCAGTATCTCCTTTGTCTGTATTCCATGCTTAATCCTGCCCCTCCATGTAACACAATCCATGGCGTCCTGTTCCCATGATTCAAAATCGATACCTGCGTCATTCATATCCCGCTTGCATACATCCTTGTACCTAAGCCTAACCCTAAACCTAACCCTAACCATAAATTTAATCCTAACCTTAACCTACGATAAAAGAACTAGCATTCAGTTTTTAACAGCAACGTTGCATTGCGCATACAATATGTCCGGTTTTGCGGGAATCATTCGGTCATGACTTTTTCACTGACATATTCCCAATGTTTATCTTCTTCTTCTTTTCTTCTTCTGTCCTACTGCTTTTGCTATGTGGCGTCACAAAGAGGCGGGATGATTTGATTTCCTGTTATCGCCAAGTGGAAGGGATGGTGCTGTCGTTATGTGTAGCTTCCTGAGAGTGGCAGCAACACCCTCGATCCACCGACGTCGAAGTCGGCCTATTGCTTGCTGACCGGAGACCTGCTTGTGATATTCTATCGCTGCAGGGTGGTCATGATGTATTCTGACTAAATGATGAAACCACCTGATTTTTTGGGCGTCAATGTAGGCACTGACCAGGTTTATTCCCACTATCTGCCTCAGCGTGGGTTGGGGATTCGGTCACGGATTGTCTTTCCGGCTGCACTTCTCAAACAGCGCAGTTCACAGCTCTGAATTTTACTCTTGTGTGTCTCTAATAAGGACCACGTGTGTCATTTGTAACACAATGTAGGAATAAACAGTGTAGGAATAAACAGTGTATTTATCAGCTTTTTCTAAGTGGAAAGAAGCACTGTAAGTTGTTTCAAAATCGGTGCAATTTGATAGTGGACAATGTTCGCCTGGTGAATTCGATGTGAGATCTCTCTGTTCACTCTACTGTCGTCAGCGATATACTAATGATATACATGATACTAATGATATACATGATACTAATGTGACTGTTATGACAACTTCTCTGCACGTCTTCATGCAATATCATCATAATCTCTGTCTTGTCTGTGTTTATATTCATGTCATATTTGTAATAATCGAAATTGAGATAGGTTAGGTGGGTAAGTCTTCTTCATTTTGGTCAAAGATTATCCGATCATCAGCAAACAACAGTTCATTTAGGGACTCCTCACGGATGTTAGCCAACTGTGTAACTTTATCCACATAAATTATGAAGAAAAGTAGAGAGACACACGTCATTTAAGCACTCGAAACCAATTTACCGTACCAATGTGAATAGACAGGCGAATTATTTGTTTGCTTGCACAATTCCATTTGTTTCATTTAAAATTTTAATTGGGGTTTCTGTTTACTTGTTTCTAAGAATCGACGTCAAAGCACTCCGGGTATACCCACAGGTGTTCAGTCTCTCCCATCAAATGGCGTAAGGTATGGATGCTGATGGTCCCTGTAGCTCGCTGGTTGTACACTTCGCTGCTCCGTCCTCTCATGCGCCCCACTCTGTTCGAACCTCGTTTAATGTCGAAACTTTGCAGTCTGTGGATTGCTGCTTCATCTATTGCGATGTCCTCACCCAGCAGGCGGTCATTGATTGATTTCAAAATATCACTTCTATCCATTCACTAATGTGCCCATGATGGGAGCTTGTGAAGCCAAGATGTCAGCTCTTTCATTGCCCTGAACCCCGGCATGAGCAGGACAGTAGATCCAGGTCAACGCCTAGAGATTTGAGGCCTCAACAGCTGCTATCCACTAGTACCTAAGCCATCCCTTCTCTACTTTCTGAAGTACAGCTTGCGCGTCTGTCACGATGATTGGGGTGAATAAATCGACAATACTACTTTGTTTTATTCGATGACATTGCCAGCTTCAAGCGCACGTTTACTCAGTTGCCTATTAAGCCAACCTCAGTAGGATTTCTATTATTTTTCATAAATACGAGACCCCTGTATCCTGTATCCTTTTATTTAGCATTTACCAATGAATATAGCGTGACTTGTTATCTAATATTTTATCCAGGGAGTTCACTTGCATGGGCTCCTGGGGTCGGTTTCAGCGAACAGTCTTGTCAGCATTAACGAGCACTAATCAATTATAACTCTATTTGCCACGTCTGCCTTCATTCACAGTCAGTTAATTCTTAATTATTCTACATTACCGTCACATTCAGGGTTATGCCTGGCCACTAAGATAGTCTTGTCCCCATTGGGTTGTACGGTTATTTCACCAGATAATCGATTATCTTCATCTGTGCTGGGTGTGGTGTGGTCTTTGTCACAGATCCTTTAACGATCACGCATGTCGGCATTACTTTCACACACACACACACCGATTACTACAATTGTCATGAATGTTTTCAGTCCTTTCCTCTAATCTCATTACCACAATGATCAGTTATTTCATTAACCTTTTTATCTGCTCTCATTACCCGAATCACCACTTATTTCAGCAGCTCTTTCGTCTAATCTCATTACCACAATAACGATTTATTTAATCAGCTCTTTCATCTAATCTCATTACCACAACCACCACTTATTTCCTCTACTCTTTCATCTACTCTCATTACCACAACCACCACTTATTTCCTCTACTCTTTCATCTACTCTCATTACCACAACCACCACTTATTTCCTCTACTCTTTCATCTACTCTCATTACCACAACCACCACTTATTTCCTCTACTCTTTCATCTACTCTCATTACCACAACCACCACTTATTTCCTCTACTCTTTCATCTACTCTCATTACCACAACCACCACTTATTTCCTTTACTCTTTCATCAACTCTCATTACCACAACCACCACTTTTTTCATCAACTCTTTCATCTACTCTCATTAACACAATCACCACTTATTTCATCAACTCTTTCATCTACTCTCATAATCACAATCACCACTTATTCCATCAGTTTGTCCACGTACTCATTACCAGAATAATCACTAATGCTCTCATTCCTTCCATCTACTCTCATTAACACAATCATCACCGTTTTTTTTATCACCGTTTCATCTACTCTTGTTTTCACATTCATCCATAATATCTTCATCACTTCCATCTACTATCGTGACCACAATCATCACTTTATATCCGGATAGGGTTTTAGACAGCTCCGGTTCGATGACTCTGATGTTATCGCTCAGCTGTGAGTCACATAACTATTGTCAACCTTTTCATTGCGTCTTCAGTCCAAATGTGTACTATGCGTACGCATTACATAATATGTACGTGATGGACAATTTAAGAGTCACAGTCAAACCGCAGAACAGACCGGTGAGAATAGCTGCTGCACGAGTAGGCAATAAGTGTTTACTCAAAACGTCATAGAATTGTGTGTATCTTCTGCCCGGGACATACACAGGTTGACAGAAATGAAACAGCTAATATGCTGACATTCTTCTTCTTTTCGCCGTTTACCCTGCTTTGCATTTCAGCGTCAGATAATGATAAGGTTTCTTGACCGGGCCCTAGTATGTGCTTGTTCCTTTCAGCGTCAGGTTATGAAGAGGTTTCTTGACCCGGCCCTGGTATGTGCTTGTTCCTTTCAGCGTCAGTTTATGAGGAGATGTTGACCGGGCCCTAGTATGTGCTTGTGCCTTTCAGCGTCAGGTTATGAAGAGGTTTCTTGATCGGACCCTAGTATGTGCTTGTTCCTTTCAGCGTCAGGTTATGAAGAGGTTGTTGACCGGGCCCTTGTATGTGCTTGTGCCTTTCAGCGTCAGGTTATGAAGAGGTTTCTTGACCGGACCCTAGTATGTGCTTGTGCCTTTTAGCGTCAGTTTATGAAGAGGTTTCTTGACCGGGCCCTAGTATGTGCTTGTTCCTTTCAGCGTCAGGTTATGAAGGTTTTTTTTGACCGGGTCCTAGTATGTGCGTGACCTTTCAGCGTCAGGTTATGAAGAGGTGTCTTGACATGGCCCTAGTATGTGCTTGTGTCTTTCAGCGCCAGGTTATGAAGAGGTTTCTTGACCGGGCCCTAGTATGTGCTTCTTCCTTTCAGCGTCAGGTAATGAAGAAGCTTCTTGACCGGGCCCTAGTATGTGCTTCGTACATGGGAAGTTTTACTGCTTCTGTTATTTCTTCTATCCATCTTTTACGTGGTCGGCCCTTGGTTCTGTATCAACTTTATCTGTATAAAATTGCTGTCTGAGGGATACAATTTTTGGTTTGCTGTCTCTTGATGAGGTCTAGCACTTGTGTTGTACTTACTTGTTTCCTTATAGGTTCATTTCTGATTCTATCCATTCTTGTTACTTCAAGAATTCTGCGCAGGCATTTTATCTCTGATGTTATAATATTTCTTTTATCTTTGTTAATGTACAATTCTGGCATCGATAGCACAATATAGGTAGGGATATCGTGTTGTAGGATGATATTTTTGTATTCATTGTCACATACTAACATTGTAATATCGGGGCCAATAGCCCAATGATTTTACTTGCTTTATTACATCTGTTTTGGTTTTCAGTGTCGCTTTTTCCATCTGCTAAGATTATGTTACCCAGTTACGTGAATTTTTTCCTTGCTCTACATGTTGTTATTTGTATGAATATTCTTGTTTCTATTTCTCTTATTGCAATCATCAAAACTTCGGTTTTCTCTACGTTGATCTGCATACTCTAATATCTGCATTAGGTGTGATACATATAATTACTCCTTATCAGACTTTGCTTGACTATAGAAAGATTAGGAAGTAACTGATTCTATACATCTATCTAGATGGTGCTGGAGCTATATTTTATAGTCGTAAGTGTTTATGACGAATATCTAGCCCAGTTGTGACACCTTTTTGGGGGGTATCTCGCTGTTCTAATATCTTAGATCAGCCCTTTATTGTGGCAAACCGCCTTGGTCATTGCGAAGTCCAGTGTTCCAATTCCGGGCTTGATTTTGAAATCTGCCGAGTGTCTAGCCCAGAGATGTGTCAGAGAGGTGAGCAATAGTGTGTACACTCAGCGAGCCACACATTAATTTACAAAAAGGTTCACATTATATACCACGAAAACATTTTCAGTCAGAGAGCAGTAAATAATTGGAATGCATTACCACAGGAAATAGTGGAGACAGGGTCAATTAATTCATTCAAGAACAGATTTGATGCAAATATATATTTTTAGATCAAGTGAATGTAAAAGAAACTAGTTGTATACAGATTCTGCAGAGTCTTCTAAACCAGTATAAAGATCTTAAATTAAAATAACATACAAACTATAAATCAATCTGCTGAAATGGACTGGGCACCTACAGATCTTCCCTGAGTCCTATAACGTTGATTCTTAACATAAGGGAACAGAACGAATGCGAGGCGACTACTGTATACAAAAGCAAAGGCCGCCCGTCCATCGTAGACGATGATGGCATAATTAATTTTCCTATCGCTATTTTTAGTAACGATTAACTGCGCTACTTTTTATCCTCACTCTCTTGTCTCGTGCCGCCCGGTCCCAGTGGCAAGTCAATGACGAGACGAGTATGGGGCGACTACGAGATGCAGGGTCTCCGCATCTAGCCCCCGTGAAGAAGACGGCGGAGTCCGGAGTCGAACCCACACCACCTGATCACAAGGCGGACGGCTTAACCACTTCACCACGTAATCCTGCTGTATCCTGCTGTATACAACTCATACAAATAATGGTTATCAAAACATTTCTCTTTCCTTAGGCCACAAATATCAAACTGGCTAACCAGCTGTACAGCCGCTACATGAAGACATATGATAACCTAGAACGCATGGTGCCTCAAACGTCAGGTCAGAAGGCCTTGCACAAACATATTAAACAGGTAGGCCTGCATTTTTTTCAATATTTCATCATTATCATGTAACGTACCTGATGGAGCTGATGTTAAAATCCTTCAAAAAAGTAACTATCTGGCAGTTAATGTCTGTTATTGATGCCATTTGAAAAATGCGATTTTAAATATGATAATTATTGTTTCTATTTGACCGACATGATCTACTCCTAGCCAGGTAAAGTTGACGTGGGAGACTGCGTTTCATATCTTCGTAAGTCCCCCACTATTTCTAGCCAGGTAGTTTAAGTGGGAGACCTGGTTTCAGGTCTTCGCAGGTTCAGTACTGTATTTCGAGTCAGACTGCCTCTCTTTGGACTGCATATGTGGAGCAGCCCTGCAGAATGTTCTTGCGATGACTGCCTTTGTTATAGAAGTCTCAGCTATCCATTTCAGTGCTGAGGTCACTGCTTCCGTCTCCATTCTCATACTGGAGGTTGTTGACATGTATGCCCTACTGCGCTCAGCAACGACCTCTCCTCTCACTCTAGCCGAGAAACCCCAGCCTGATGTCCCACTGCGCACGACTGATCCGTCCGTGTATATGACAGCGTCACCCTCCTGGGTGTTCCCAGTTATCAGCTGATTTACCTCGTGCTCTGCTCTCTCGTTGCTAACAAGGATGTATGTCTTGTTATATGACCAAAATAACGTAACTGTCTAACCCTGATTTCGGTCATTAATTCTCTTTTCACTCCCAACTTCTTCAATACCTCCAAATTTGTTTTCTTCTCTTTCGAAGAAATGCAATCCAATCTTCTATATACCCACATTTCGAAGGCTTCAATACTCTTCTCCAACTTGTTATTCGTTGTCCATGTTTCTGCGCCATAAAGTAGTAACGAGTATACATAACACCTGACAATTCTCATTTTCAGATTCTGATTTATCTGTTTGTATGGGAGTATGTGTCGGTCGCTGCCGAATACCATCTTGGTCATATTATTCTCTTTCTGATTTCTTTTTCAAATATGCCAGCCATCTTTTGTTATTATATGACGTAGATAAGAGAAACTCCTGTACCTGTTCAAGTAGTTGATCTTTTATTTTCATCTTCATACATGGTTTTATATCACTTTTCTCAATTATCATAGTCTTTGTTTTCTTTATGTTTATGTCTAATCCAAACTCTTAACTTATTTTGTATATTGAAGACAGACAAATCGTGTTTAAAGCCTGTTCAAAACAGCATCTTGTTCTTCTTCTTCTTTTTCCTCGTTCATCTTCAGACCTCAACTTCAATGACTCCAACGAAGGCAGCGTACAGCTTCTCGTGGAAGGACACTGGCTGTTGCCAAATGCTACTTCTTTTATGGGTATACAGTGGACAGGACTGCAAAATATGTTCTGCCTTCATGGGGGCTGTTCCGCAGGCACAACGGTCTGTAGTGCCAATCTTGAACTTTAAACAGCATCTAAAGCAAAGAGCCAGTCATACTTGCAGAGATGGACACCACATATATGGACAGCACCATTGGTACTTCTTCAATGGACACTACATATAGCGACAGCACCATTGGTACTTCTTCAATGGACACCACATATATGGACATCACCATTGATACTTCTTCAATGGACACTAAGGCAGATGTAGGAACTAGAAATGGAAACGCAAGGACAGCTTTCCTGTTACATAATAATAAATGTGAATCCAGGAAAGTAAAGACGAATACCACATTAATAGGTTAATTCTAATGTCAAGTCATCTGGGGTAGTTGTCTCGCCGCGGCGACTCAATTTCAACCAGTGTTCGTAAAGCGATCTCAGTCCCGCCAGGCGGAGCGATAGCGCGGGCTTGCGGAAAACGCTCGCCTGCCTTTCCCAGTAGTGCGAATTGGGTGCGGTTTGTGGTAGTGGCTCCTCCACCGAGGTGCGCTAGTCTGGTCCGTATCAGGAAACGTGGTCCGTCCCTGGTGATTTATCTAAGGCTTATAGCAGAGCTCGACAGTACGTCTCGCTGGTGGTCCGACTCTCGCAAAGAGCTTGTGACCGGCAAATGGAAAGCAGGAATCGTTGCCTCGAGGCCCTGCGTTCTCCCTACGGAGAAGGGCAGGCCGGCAGGCCAAATTGTCTCTAGTCCCAGTGAAATTCATCGCCGAGGTCGTTGGGATCCGTTCTGCACAGAGCGCTGCCATCCCTCTTCGAGCGAGCCCGGTCGGTCGGTCGTCTGGTGCGTGTGGGAGGCCACTGTCAGGCGGTCCTAGGTCGACGGAGTGAGGGACGGGTGGAACAAACCGTCCGTCCCGTCAGTCGGTCCCTGCGGCCGTCGTCCCAGCGAGGCTTTTTACACACCCTTCCTCCGCCGACCGGTGTGTGCTGTACGTACGTCTCCGACAGATATCTGGTTGAACCTGCCAGTAGTCATATGCTTGTCTCAAAGATTAAGCCATGCATGTCTAAGTTCACACTGTCTCACGGTGAAACCGCGAATGGCTCATTAAATCAGTCGAGGTTCCTTAGATGACACGATCCTACTTGGATAACTGTGGCAAATTCTAGAGCTAATACATGCTTACCAAGCTCCGACCCTCGCGGAAAGAGCGCTTTTATTAGTTCAAAACCAATCGTCGTTTCCCCTCGCGGGGTTGCGGCGTCCCCACTGGTGACTCTGGATAACTTTGTGCTGATCGCATGGCCTCATGTGCCGGCGACGCATCTTTCAAATGTCTGCCCTATCAAATGTCGATGGTACGTGACATGCCTACCATGTTTGTAACGGGTAACGGGGAATCAGGGTTCGATTCCGGAGAGGGAGCATGAGAAACGGCTACCACATCCAAGGAAGGCAGCAGGCGCGCAACTTACCCACTCCCGGCACGGGGAGGTAGTGACGAAAAATAACAATACGGGACTCTTTCGAGGCCCCGTAATTGGAATGAGTACACTTTAAACTCTTTAACGAGGATCTATTGGAGGGCAAGTCTGGTGCCAGCAGCCGCGGTAATTCCAGCTCCAATAGCGTATATTAAAGTTGTTGCAGTTAAAAAGCTCGTAGTTGGATCTCAGGCGCAGGCGGGCGGTCCGGCTCGCGCCGGTTCACTGCCCGTTGTCTCCTGCCCTACCGTCTGCCGGCTCTCTCCCACGGGTGCTCTTCGCTGAGCGTCCTGGGTGGCCGGCGCGTTTACTTTGAAAAAATTAGAGTGTTCAAAGCAGGCCTCGGCTGCCTGAATAATGGTGCATGGAATAATGGAATAGGACCTCGGTTCTATTTTGTTGGTTTTCGGAACTGGAGGTAATGATTAACAGGGACAAACGGGGGCATTCGTATTGCGGCGTTAGAGGTGAAATTCTTGGATCGCCGCAAGACGAGCTACTGCGAAAGCATTTGTCAAGAATGTTTTAATTAATCAAGAACGAAAGTCAGAGGCGCGAAGACGATCAGATACCGTCGTAGTTCTGACCATAAACGATGCCGACTAGCGATCCGCAGGAGTTGCTTCGATGACTCTGCGGGCAGCTTCCGGGAAACCAAAGTGTTTGGGTTCCGGGGGAAGTATGGTTGCAAAGCTGAAACTTAAAGGAATTGACGGAAGGGCACCACCAGGAGTGGAGCCTGCGGCTTAATTTGACTCAACACGGCCAACACTGAAATGATTGACATGCCGAGACCACTCTTCTGGGGCCTAATATGGAACTGGTGCTGGACTTAGACCCCCAGAAATCTGGGGTTATGCCCCCTGTGGCTCGGTTTTGTCTGCATCCAGTGTTTGATAAAGGAATTGACGGAAGAGCACTATCAGGAGTGGAGCCTGAGACCTAAGTTAACTTAACACGCCAATAATGCAGAATGACTATCAAAAAGTACACCTTCGTGGGGTCTAATAGAGAACATGTGCTGGAATTAGACCCTCGAAAATTTTGGGGCTACCCTCTTGATTGTCTCGCTAAGGAAATTGACGGAAGGGCACCACCAGGTGTGGAACCTGCGGCTTAATTTGACTGAACACGCCAATACTGTAGAACAACTGACAAATCGAGAGCACTGCCGTTTGGGTCTAATAATGAACGTACGCTGGTATTAGACTCACGGATGACAAGTCAGCTCTCAAACACTCAAATGAAAGAACGCTACGGAAATCGTGTTTAACTCCGCAGAAACCGCAGATTTCAAATACCTGGTCATTGACAAACAAAAGCCCTCAATAAATTCGTCTGACCAAATAGTGAACGGGTGCTGGAAATAGATCATCTGAAGACAGGTCAGTTTTACCCTACAATTGACAGGGCGTTGCTACGGAAAACCAGCTCAAATCGAGAGGAGCCGCAGACACTTTGGTTCACGTACCAGGCTGATAAGCCAAGGGCGCGAGGCTACCATGTGGGGGATTACGGCCGAACCCTTGTAAGCCGCAATCCCGCCCAAAATCTCAGCACCACTGCAATGGGAGGCTCTTACATGATCGGGACCTAGGGCTTGCGCCTCAGCCCTATCAGGTAGAGCCACAGTATGAGGTCCTTGCCGTCCGCCAATCAAAGCGGGCGGACAACTGCTTGATACTCACCCTATACGGCGTTGGGGTGCGAAAACACCAACCAAAGACTTAGTACCTGGTCGGGGTGTCGAAAACAGTAGAGCAGCCACCTCACTGTGAACTGTCAAGACTCAACCACTGACCATGAGAGTTGTCCGCACATCAGGCGAACAACATCTCTGTGACATTACCAGGCTTGTCCTCTGGCTGAATGCACTCCGGCTACGATATCTACCTCTGTACGTTATCAGCCATATAACTATCATACTGGACGCAGAAGAGATGCAGACCAGCGGACATTGCACACCTGCCCCACTGTGTCAACACCCCAGGTGGCGGGGAATGCTAGGCGTACCATCCCTGCATAGAAGCCAAGAAAATAAAGGGAAAAAGAGATACCCCACTCACATGCAAATGCTACGTTTCTGGCAGGACGTGACGATCCTGGGATACAGACACACTGGACTGCCTCTCTTCCGGGTAAACCAGTCCATCTCATATATCATCACATATCATCATTGCACCCTATAGACACGAGTAGTGAAGACTCGATAGTCTGGTAAGACAACTTCCATAAGAGAGAAAACTCTGATCGTAAACAACTGCTGCCTTGCAGATAGGCTGGGGACAGCCAAAGGCTAAGGAGGGCATCCCTACAGAAACGCCTGTTGAAATCGGATGCACGGGGCCGCAAGCCTAACAAAACAGTGCAACGTAAATCACAGTATGATGGCAGCACAACCTATTCGAAAAACGTATGGCGCTCATCCTGAGGAGACCCGCCAGGCAGCGATAGCGCCGGGCCTGACGCCTCGAAGGGGCCCACCCTTGACTACTGGTGGTCACCCACCCATGTGTCGTGGAGTCAAGGCACATGGCTATGGGGTAACGTCTATTGGCCAAAACCTCAAGACCCTCAAAATACTACAGTGGAATGCGGAGGGAGTCATTAACAAAAAACTTTCCCTAACACACCACCTGCATGAAGGTAAGATTGACGTGGCATGTATCCAGGAAACGCACCTCAACAATAACCATAAATTCTCAATCAGAGGATACCAGACCTTCCGTCTAGATAGAGAAGGCCACAAAGGAGGGGTCCTGATACTGACCAGAAACAGCATACCGAGTAGCGCGGTACCTGTCAATCACACCGGACAAGCAGAAATTGTAGGAGTTGACATAATGGCTCAAGAGACGAAACTCCGCATTTTCAATCTGTACGGACCACCAAACAGAGACCTATCGCTCTCGAGTATGGAGGTCAGAGACTCCAACTGCATAGTAGTTGGAGATTTCAACAGCCACTCGGAGAGATGGGGATACTCTGACACAGACAGTAGAGGTGACGAAGTGGAAGATTGGGAGATAGATGCAAATCTCTCCCTAATCAATAGGCCGGAGGATAGCCCTAGCTTCTATTCAAGAACATGGCATACCACCTCGACTCCAGATTTGACCTTCTCCACACAGGACATACACTATAAAATAGACCGCCAGGTGCTGAACCAACTGGCAGGTAGCGACCACAGGCCGATCAGGCTAACCATTGACATGGAAGTAAGCCCACAGGAAACAAAACCGCTCCCACGTTGGAATTACAAACGAGCCGACTGGGACAGATTTGCAATCCTGACAGATGGGCTGTGTGAAACCATCAACACACGAAACACCAAAATGAAGCCCATGGTGGAGAGCCTAAGCAAGGCAATAATGCAAGCCGCCACTGAAACCATCCCAAGAGGAGCTAGGAAAAACTATAAGCCCTACTGGAATGATGAGTTACAGAAAGTGGAAGATGCAGTAACAAATGCTAGGAACATGGCAGAACGAGAAAAATCCATGGAGGCAAACATCGCCCTCAAAGCCGCCGCGGCGAAGTACAAACACACTCTCAAGCAAACAGCAAGAGAAAGTTGGAAAAATAAAACGGAAAGTCTGAACCTGGACAAAGACGGGAACAAGCTATGGAAGCTAGTCAGAGCCATGAACGACGAAACCCCGTCAAATAAACAAATTACCATCAAGCAGGGCGAGAACTTGATCACAGGTAAGAAAGCCGCAAACGCCTTTGTCGATCACTATGCCAGAGCAAACCACATCGAGGTCCCTGCAGATAAGCATACAGACATTAGCGAAGAGCTAAAGGGACACGAAAACATAAATACGGCTCCTGAAGAGCACATGATGGCCAAACTAACAATGCGCGAAATGGAAGAGGCTATGAGTACACTAAAGAAAAGGAAATCTCCCGGAAAAGACGGGATAACAAACGAAATGCTGATGGGGCTGGGCCAAACAGCGAAGAAGAAACTACTATCAGTCCTGAACCAAAGCTGGAAAAGGGGTATTGTACCCCAGGCATGGAAAGATGCAATACTGGTACCAGTACCAAAAATAGGGAAGGACAAAACAGATCCAAATGGATACAGGCCCATAAGCCTACTGAGCTGTGTTGGCAAGCTGATGGCACGGATAATAAACACCAGACTGATGTGGCATCTGGAAGAAAAACGAATACTAATTCCACAGCAAGCCGGCTTTAGACAGCACAGATCCACTGAGGACCAGGTCATCCTCATAGCCCAGGAGATAGAAGATGCCTACCAGGCACAGAAACACACAGTAGCTGTTTGGGTGGATCTGGAAAAGGCATTTGACAAAGTCTGGAAGGATGGACTTAGAGTCAAGCTAAGAAGAAGTGATGTCTGTGGGAAAATGTACAAGTGGATCAACCACTACCTCAAACAAAGAACGGCCAGAGTCCAAGTACAAGGGCAGATGAGCAAAAAGGTGACACTCGAGCAGGGAGTACCCCAAGGGGGAGTATTGTCACCCACACTCTTCCTGGTATATATAAACGATATTACAGAGAATATACCAAGAAGAGTCCATAGCTCAATGTTTGCAGACGATCTGGCTATGTGGACCTCTGAAAAGAATCTCATAATAGCAAGAAATCGGATGCAGACGGCCCTAACATCGCTGGAAGAGTGGGCGAACTCATGGCTGGTCAAAATAAACGAGGAGAAAACCACGTGCACAATATTCTCGCTCTCATTAAAACCCCAAAGTACCAAATTAAGTCTGAATGGCAAAATCCTGCAGCCAAACGACAACCCAACCTATCTGGGAGTCACATTTGATCGGCGCATGACATGGAAAAGTCAGATTGAGAGAAACCGAATGAAAGCCAGAGAAAGAATGGCGATCATGAGGAAACTTGCTGGCACAAGCTGGGGAGCAGACGAAGGCATACTAAAGAAACTGTACACTGGAAGAGTGAGACCAGTTCTCGAGTATGGCATTGCGGCATGGACAACCGCAGCGAAGGCGAACTTCGATAAAGTTAACAAACTTCAAAACCAAGCCATGAGAATTATAACAGGTGGCATGAAGTCAACGCCAATTGTAGAACTTGAAAAGATTACAAAACTGCAATCCATGACCGATAGAAGAGACTGCAGAGCCCAGCTGCAGTCAGAGAAACTCAGAAGACTGACGGACCATCCAATGTACCAGAGACTAAACAATTTGGGAAATGGGAAACTAAAGCGGAGAAACTTTGCAGAAATAGCCAAAGCAAAGATGCACGAAGATCCCATAAACGCACTAACAACACCAAAACCCATCACTACTGTACGAAAACCTACTTGGAGGCAGGATATATTTCCAGAGGTGGTAGAAAATATACCAGGTATTGCAAACAAAAACTGCCAGAGTGAAAAATAAAGGAGAGACACTACCCTAAGCTTCATAACGAAAAGCTACCCAAGCATGGACTGGACCCATGCATACACCGATGGTTCTGTAACAAACACTACACAGAACGGAGGGGCAGGAGCATTCCTGAACCTACCAAATGGCAGAAAAATAACACTGTCATTCGCTACTGGTAAGTACACAAGCAATTTCAGAGCAGAGGCAGAGGCACTGAGGGCGGCAGTGGAAGAAATGGTAACACACAGTGAAAATGAGAGCCATATAGTCCTGCTGACAGATGCTCTCGAAGTAGTCACAGCGCTAAAAAGCCAGAAAAACACTGAGCTTAATGACTTAAGAGCAGCACTCTGCAAACTGTGCCAGCAGTCCGCACCAAAAAGGGTAGTGGTACAGTGGGTTCCGTCACACTGCAACATCCAAGGCAACGAGGAGGCAGACAGACTGGCAAAAGAAGGTGCAAGGCTACCACAAACAGATACCAGTATGACGTACGAAGAGTCAAAACGGCTTATCAAAGCGAGATACATGTCCAAATGGGAAACCGAACATACTGGTTACACCAAAAACGATGCCTATTACCAGTTGAACCGAAGAGAGCAGGTCGTCGTCTTCAGACTTCGCACTGGCCACAACAGACTGAGGTACCACCTATTCAACAAATTGAAGATAGGGTGTACCGACGAATGCCCGTGCGGCACTGGTAAAATGACCACTGAACATCTGCTGCAGAACTGCCCGACATACGAGGATCAGAGAGAGCAGATGTGGCCATTGCCAGTGGAACTGCAAGACAAGCTCTATGGTAGTGGCGAGAGTCTCAGGATGACCGCCGCTTTTTTCGAGAAAATAATGGTTACTGTCTGACTGTGTACGCAGAAGAAGAAGAAGAAGAATGTCAAGTCAGTACTCCTGTGCGGAAACTAACTTGTAGAACGACAAAGGCAATACAGCGTAAACTCCAGTCGCTCAGCTATAAATGGAAAGATTATGAGGAGGAATGGAGACCTAGGTGATGGTAGCCAACAGCAGCAAGTGAAGCAACAGATCAAGAGTAGGAAATGGGGTTGGATAGGACACACGCTACAGAAAGAGTAAAGGGGGGAGGGGTGGTTGGGTGGGTGGATGGGTGGGTGGGACTTGGGTGGGTGGGTTTTTATGGGGTGGTGAGGTGGGTGGGTGCGTGCGTGCGTGCGTGAATGTATGTATGTATGTATGTATGTATGTATGTATGCATGCATATATGTATGTATGTATGTATGTATGTATGTATGTATGTATGTATGTATGTATATCTGCATACATATATAAAATCCCACAAGTGGAACAACGATTGAAAATGACAGGGCCACTGTAATCTTATGAACTAGCAGCTAAAGACAGTTCTCACTGCTATTAAATATGCCACCGCACCTGCCAAAACACAGGTCTTCTGTCCGGGGAACAGCTGGAAAAGGTGGTTCAATGCTTAATTCAACAACCCATTCTCATGCAGATATCATGAGAGAAATCAATGACACTCATCCAGTATTCTCATTAATACATATCTTAAGGGGTAGCGAATTTCTAAGTAAACAACATAGGGTGGGGGCAGACGGGGTGGTTTACGGAACTTGTGAAACCATTATCCCTGATCAGTGCTGGCCCTCTGACCAGGTAAGATCTGACCAAAGATAACCATATATCTATCAGACCACATCCCTACAGCACTGGCATGACTGCATGGTGACTTCGGGGGGCATGACCATACTAATCGTCCGTTGGTCTCTATGTGACGAAACTACGCGACTGAAATGTAACACTGGTTTGTCTACAGACTCTGCAGAGCCTTCTTGTGTAGCTGTGGTCGAGAGGTCAAATACTCGCCTACCAAAGCGATGATCAGAAACGGGAGAATATCGAATCCCACAAGTGTTAATGCGACCTCTGGTCTCACGGGAGGTGGGGCCATAGTGTATGTATTCTGAGTTGCCTCCAGTCGTCTTGACTTATATCTTGCCACTGATCCAAGGTAGCTCGGGATCAGTGAGTGAGGTCGATGGCAAGCGCAATATCTTCCTCACTATAATCCAGATAAGAGCAAGTTACATCTGGCAAAGATGGCGCCATAACTGGCTGCGAGTCTACATTTCTCAACTGTTTTGGATCATTTTGGATGCCGCTAGACCACGGATTTGCCTGGAATTCACACTAGTCGGCGACTTGCACTTGTGTTCACGGAAACGTGGTGTTGTTTTCCGTCTGGACTTGTTATTTCGTTCTTTTTTTGTGATTTCTTCCATCCGTTCATCCTGATCTGGACGCCGGCTGAATGGCACTACGCTTATACCTGTGACGTATTTCACGGATTAGTTCTGCCAGTTCACCTTCGCGAATTTGGCGTGTGGGAATTTTAGATACTACTATGATGATTTGAATACAGCTGGGGAGAGATGCAGACCCACTCACACGCTGAGTGTTGTCTATACGACCTCTTGTGGTTATCGAAAAGGCACGACAAACTGCGTTAGATGCCATCCCACCTTTCTACGCTGCGGGTTACATATTTACGGAAAGGCTTCGGTGGTAACCCTGAGACAAAATCTGCATCCTATGCTATCTCCAGTCGTCTCGATGAATGTCTTGCCACTGGCAAAATGTAGCTTAGGCTCTGTGAGTGAGGTTGACAAAAGGCGCAATTTCTTTCTCACTTTAATCCAAATAACCGCGCAAGTCATCCATTTCAGCGGACAATGCAAGAGATACGACTGTCCACACGGCTGAATAAAGAGAGTGGTCTTCATCACTTGTGATGGACAACTATTACTATTACATCATCGAGACAAAACCGTCTGCTGATGTCGCCATCATCGCTTGCGCTGGGTAACTAATCTAATAAAAATCTAATATGTTTAATTTGGATTGAAATGACAAATCGCACAATCAATCAAGTTTATTTATGATGATAAATGAATTTTACTTCCACTCCCCAACAGGCCATGTACGAATTTTACCTGAAGAGACGAAACCAGTTGATAACTACTCCGGGCTGTAGTGACTCTTGGACCAATGTTGCTACAGAATCACCGTAAGACAAGCACCGTTGATGTGGGATATGCCAATATAGATAATCAATGGTTAGGCTATGTTACATGTCAAGTGACATAGCTAGAAGCAACAAAAGCTACTTCCTACACATGCCAATTGCACGCTAATTTATTAACAGGAGCACCGACTGCCTGGCGAACTTCAGCACAAACTTGATCTTTCCATTGCGGCTCCAGCCTGAGCATGTGGTTCCCCATTAGTAGTGATTAAAAAAAAATCAAACGTCCTATCGTGAACAGACGTGATCCTCTTCTCCAAATTTTTGGGTTGAATAATTCTTCCTCTTCTGATTATTATTAATTTTTTCTAATTGTTATGATTATTATTCTCTGCCTGCCTTTCCTTCTTTTTCTCATTCTTCGTCATCATCAGTATCATCTTCTTCTTCTTCTTTCTTGTTGTTGTTGCTGTTCATCTTCTTCTTCTTCTTCTTATTATTATTATTATTTTGTTATTGTTATTATTATTCTTCTCTGTGCTTTTCCTTCTTCTTCTCATTCTTCATCAGCATCATCTTCTTCTTTCTTGTTGTTGTTGTTCTTTTTCTTCTCCTTCTTCTTCTTCGCTGTCTCTTTCTTTTTCTTCTCCTTCTTCTTCTTCGCTGTCTCTTTCTTTTTCTTCTCCTTCTTCTTCTTCGCTGTCTCTTTCTTTTTCTTCTCCTTCTTCTTCTTCGCTGTCTCATTCTTTTTCTTCTCCTTCTTCTTCTTCGCTGTCTCTTTCTTTTTCTTCTCCTTCTTCTTCTTCGCTGTCTCTTTCTTTTTCTTCTTCTTCTTCAAATTATTATTATTTTCCTACTCCTTTTCCTTTTTCTTCTTCGTTATTATTATTACACTACTCCTCTTTCTTCTTCTTCATCTTCTTCTTCTTCTTCTTCTTCTTCTTCTTCTTCTGCTCTTCCTCCTTCTTCTTTCTCGATTTCTAGCTATACAAATGATTCACTCTTGTTCATGTACGTTACAAAGGGTTTTCTTTAAATAGCTCTCTGTGAAACCCCGGTAGGCTAATTCCACACCCAATAGGCGTTTAGCTTGTTTGGATAGCGGCATGTGGAAAACCATGAGTTGGACAGTATTATATCCTAGACGGGTTAGTCATCACTTTTGATCATCTCTTAGGACATGTTCTCAGCGTGGCAGTGGCCATATCTTCGTCTCTATTACACACGGAGCACCCATCATAAGCATGCCACGGCTTCCCTATCCATCTTTTAAGTTGACCATATCAAATGATTTGATGTGATCTTATAATAAGGATTATGTATCACGTTATTGTATACGATATTGCTAGTTCCATGCACAACTCTGCTCAGTTGTATTTTCAACATGCACTGCAGGGTGTTGGAATCCTATTCTTTTTCAGGCATTCCGATCTTGCTTGACTTAAAATATTGAATACTTCTTCTTTGTGTTCGGTTTCGTATGCTCGTTTTATGACAACAGAAGGACCGCCTCCGTGGAGGGACACGCCAGTTGTAGGCCCTCAATGGTTCCCCGCAGTTTGTCTCGCGTGCTTCTTTCCTCGGACCAGGTTTTCTTACTGAAGTTTGGATGCACCAGACATGTTTATAGCCTGTGTTCTGGTGTCTGAGGATCCTTCTGATATGTATATTGTGCAGTATAGCCTGCTTTCCCATTATGCATGTGTGTATTTAGCCTGCTGTGATCTGTTCTAAGGTGGAACATTGTGGTATACTGTTTCCTGCTGAGTCTGTTGATTGAATCGTGTGGGTGTTTGTTGCTTTTTCGCCTTTCCAACAGTTGTTTACGGTATAGCGTGTAAAGAATATAACATGGAGATCAAAACAGACAAGACCGAGACTAAGATGACATCGCGTGAAAAAGTTTCCACAGCAGTGACATGTCTTTCAAGCAAGTGCGGGATTTAAAATACCTGGGTATAATGTTCACTGATGACCGCAAGAGGACAGAATGATCGCATATAGAATTCAGAAGGCGGAAAACGTTTACTATCAAATTGCACCGATTTTGAACAACTATAGAGTGCTTCTTTCAACTAAGAGAATTCTGATAAACGCAATGTGTATTCCTACATTGTGTTGTTAATTGTGAATCTTGGTCCTTACTAGAAACACATAAGAGTAAGATTCAGAGCTGCGAGATACTGTGTGGGAGAGAGTAAGATTCAGAGATACGAGATGCTCTGTGTGGGAGAGTAAGATCCAGAGCTGCGAGATGCTCTGTGTGGGAGAGTAAGATCCAGAGATGCTCTGTGTGAGATAGTAAGATCCAGAGATACGAGATGCTCTGTTAGAGAGAGTAAGATCCAGAGATACGAGATGCTCTGTTAGAGAGAGTAAGATCCAGAGATGCTCTGTGTGAGAGAGTAAGATCCAGAGATACGAGATGCTCTGTTAGAGAGAGTAAGATCCAGAGATGCTCTGTGTGAGAGAGTAAGATCCAGAGATACGAGATGCTCCGTGTGAGAGAGTAAGATCCAGAGCTGCGAGATGCTCTGTGTGGGAGAGTAAGATCCAGAGATACTCTGTGTGAGAGAGTAAGATCCAGAGATACGAGATGCTCTGTTAGAGAGAGTAAGATCCAGAGATGCTCTGTGTGAGAGAGTAAGATCCAGAGATACGAGATGCTCTGTTAGAGAGAGTAAGATCCAGAGATGCTCTGTGTGAGAGAGTAAGATCCAGAGATACGAGATGCTCTGTGTGAGAGAGTAAGATCCAGAGCTGCGAGATGCTCTGTGTGGGAGAGTAAGATCCAGAGATGCTCTGTGTGAGAGAGTAAGATCCAGAGATACGAGATGCTCTGTTAGAGAGAGTAAGATCCAGAGATACGAGATGCTCTGTTAGAGAGAGTAAGATCCAGAGATGCTCTGTGTGAGAGAGTAAGATCCAGAGATACGAGATGCTCTGTGTGAGAGAGTAAGATCCAGAGATACGAGATGCTCTGTTAGAGAGAGTAAGATCCAGAGATGCTCTGTTAGAGAGAGTAAGATCCAGAGATACTCTGTGTGAGAAGTGCAGCCGGAAAGACAATCTGTGACCGAATCCCCAACACGTCGCTGAGACGGATAATGTAGACAGACCCAGGTAGTGCCTACATTGACACCAAAACTATCAAGTGGCATCGCCATTTAGTCAGAATGTGCTATGCCCAATCTACAGCACGATCACATCATCTGGATGTCTCAGGTCTACGTGCAGAAGATCGACCTCAATGTCAGTTGATCAAGCCACCATCAGGAAGTTGAACCTAACGGCACCACAGGCCTCCCACCTGACAATAATAAGAAATCCACGCCATCCCGTCTCTCTGAGACAGCCTATGCATGCCACGCATAGCAAGAGTATGTAGGATAATAGACAAAAAGAAAAATATTAAAATATTGAACACTAAAACGTGTTAACTTCCAAGATCATGTTCTCTGGAACAAACATTATTAGCATATTTACCCCATTAATGATAATGTTCACTTAGGTGTCTGAGGTCCGTCGTCCACATCCATGACCCACATCTGTGGCGTTGTTCCAGGTCTCGTCCAGGGCGGAGGTAGAGGTTGATATCTGCTGGAGACATACTGTGCGGGGACGGTCTTTTCTGCGTCTCTAGTCGGTCGATGGAAGACTTTTGACGCCGAGGAACGACTTGTGTAGTATCTTGTGGGCAGGGGTTTCTGGTCCAGCCATACAACATAACCGAAGAAAGATACTCGGCGCCGATCAAGTGTTTCAGAGATTGGGCGGAGGCCGGTTTTAGCAGAAACCTCCACGTTGCGAATGTAGTCATGGCATCGGATGCCCGGGATAGGCCGCTGGTTGTGCATGTGAAAGACGTCCAGTCTCGACAGGTCATGTTTCAGCAATGTGCAGGTTTCGGAGCCGTAAAGCAGGACTGGGACCACGCAGGACTGGAAGATGCAGATTTTGTGTCCCTTTGGAGATCTTGCCATTAGTCCACAACGCCTTGACATATCGGGACGCTGAGCCCATCGGGTGATATCATGCTACCGAGATAGACCAATTTGTACGTGCCCTCCGTAGTGTGACCTTGAGTTTCAATACCCTGGGGTGCTGTGTCGGAAATTAGATTCTGAACTTTGGTCTTAGCCCAGGAAATAGACAGGCCTAGGGAGATCGTTTCACTGTCTAACATTTCCCAATTTATCTCATTGGGGGCCGAAATTACAATTTCTCTAATTTCATAATCAGTTAGCACCAATGCAGTTGAGCTTTCCAATTTAAGCCAACAATGATGTTAAATATGCGACAGTCACAATGTCTACAAATTGTCAAGTGCAGTTCTCTCCCTTGCCATTGAAAGAGGCACACGGACTGCTATAGGTATTTCGAAAACATTTAATTCCATGGCCACTACCGTTTTACAGGAAATGTTCAGACGTTAGCAGTGATCGTATGCAGATACCAGGGAAATGCAGATAACTTTTTCATAGAATTGCTTCAGACGTTCTTGAGCCAAATCATGAATTTAAAGTCACGCCATTAATCTTTGACTGTCTCTCCGTTTCTTGACAAAGTTGTAATCGCGAACGCAGATCGTGCAGAAAAACAACTGATCTGCTCGTGCAGCTGTCAAAGTTAACGAATCAGTGAATATGACAGCTACAATTGTTCCATCTAACGATGATGTTTGTGAAGCAGACATTGCTGCAAAGGAACCAGAACAGCGCAATTGGGACACTGGGATCTTAATTGCATGTACTCTGTTCGACTGGTTGCAGTCTGAATTCACTGCTAAACGGAAAAAACATTCAAATCCCATTGTATCAGTCAGAAGTTAACCTTTAGAATATTGCTGCATTACGCTTTGTTTCAAACATGTAAGGCATCTGAACAGCAGTAGTGTAATCAGTTTCATTAAACAATTAATTACAGATTATAATTTATCCAATTATGCTTTCATGATCAAATTTCTTAAATTGTTAATACCATTTTGTCATACAATTGTTCTGTTTCATGAAGTATCAAAATTTTAATTTCTGGTTGACTGTTTTGTTACAAATAGTTATTGTGCTCATTTGTTGTTGTTGTTGCTGGGGAAAGATGGAGTGTCAATAAAAGTACTTGCCAGGATCAACAAAATAGCCAAGTCATTTTGTATGCGCACAAAAGCTAGTGAAACAAAAATGATTGTAAAAGCCAAACAAACTAGAAGATTAACCCGAGTATTTTACCGGGGTCTTTGTGTACGACATTGGCAAGAATAGCACCACTGCCTCACAGAGAGTATGTCGTAAGAGGCGATTACCTGTGTGACATGGCATAACACCGGCCATGGTTAGGTAGTTTATTTAGAGCAGCATAGATGGCACCTAACAGGATGCGAGTCTACTTTACTCTAGTGTTTGAGTCTATTAAGATGGACGTCGGTTAACCACCCTCGGTAATCGCTTGTCCCAAGAGTATTAAGCTGCTCGAGCCTAGCCCGCTAAGCAGGAAATCTTTCTCCCGGCTACATCCAGCTCATATCAGAGCTGGGACCGGCACAGGGGCATCTGCCCGTGTAGAAGTACAGGTCAACTAAGTGGGACCTGAACAGGGACATCTGCCCGTGTAGAAGTACAGGTCAACTAAAAACTCAAAGATTAAATATCAGCATCGAGGGATAGAGGTTTTCATATTTGGACCTAATTATTACAGAGGATGCCCGATGTGAGATTGACATTAGAACTACGACCGGTCTTACTAACACAATGATTACGATACAACTTGGAAAACCCACTGTTTTATTGTGCGCACAATTTGTGAATATTACAACCTGTACACAACTTTGGTGGTCTTTTTTCCTTACTTACTGCCAGATACTAAGATAAAAATGTTTCAGTTGTATGCAGCACTGAGTTGCGACATGTATGTTACTATGTAATGTGCAATATTTAGCAGCACGTGTTTCACATAATTACATTGAGCTATTTGTATACATATAATGTAGTGTATTGAACTAAACTTAGTTTCAGGTACAGGTAAGGGATTGCAACATGTAAGCTTATGCGAATGGAACAAAAATAAAGCAGTTACAATAATGTAGGTATTTGGGAGCTGTTTTTACAGATGATGGCAGACTCGACAAAGAGATAGAGACGAGAGTGCAGAGGGCAAACGGTGTTACATACCAGCTGTCTCAACTACTAAGACACCCCAAGATTTCCCTCCAAGCAAAAAGGCAGATGAAAAATGCTATCTTCATTCAAACATTGTGCTACCCGTGCCAGACATTGAATAAAGCCAAGGAACGAAAGTTAGCCACCTGCGAAATCCGGTGCATATGAAAGGTCACTAACAACACCAGAAGAGACAGGATCACAAAAAACGAGTATTCAGGAGAAGGTTGGAACAATTCCCTGCTTACAGTACGTAGAGCAACAGAGAATGAATTGGTTATGCCACATTGTGAGAATGCAGCCAGACCACATTGTTCATGCAACCTTCTACAGGAGAACATCAGGAAGAAGGACTAGAGATAGACCGAGGAAAAGGTGGATAGAAAGCGTAAAAGAGACCTGTCGGAAAATGGGGAAAAATGTTACTCCAGCCACGAGAGAGGCGAAAGACAAATACATACCACGACACTGGGCTACAGCCAGGTAGAAAGTGAGACGACAAAAGAAGAAGAAGAAGAAGAAGAAGAAGAAGCTTATGTGTTTGGTCAAATTAAAGAGAAATGTCAAGACCGTATGGAGCATGTCAATAAGTCCAGTTTAGAGTGTGACATAAACTTTAATATTTGACAATCATTATGATCATCTTCTATCCACGTATCGTTAGACTTCCTGACGAGGTGTCATTTCCTGTCATGTGCCAGCCTTGTCGCCGATGTTGTTGTCATTCCGTGTTTCTTCAGTGTCTCACTGACACCATCTATCCATTTTTTGTGTGGTCTGTCTCTTGCTCTGCAACCCTGATGTCTGGTACTGTAGATACGCACAACTGGTAACTTTGGATGCATTCTTGTCAGGTGTCCAAGCCATTTTATTCTTTACCTTTCAATGTATTCTAAGTATGGCGTTGCACACACTTTCTGTTTGATTACTTCGTTTTGTTCTCTGTCCAGCATTGTGACCCCGCCAGCCTTTCTCAAACACCTCATTTCGCATTCCATGATTCTTATTTCTTGTGCTTTAGTGCGAGTTCATGCCTGAGACTGGTAGCAGATAGTTGGTATAAAAATACTATTTATAATCTGTCTCTTTTTTTTCATTGGAATGTGTTTGTGTCTTAGTAATGGAGAGAGCTGATAGAAAACCGCATTAGTTTTCTATGTTCTTGATTATTTTTAAAACTGTGATAATTAACTCTACAAAGGAGAAGCAGCATTGCACATCAGAGTAAATAGATTTCACTGGAGCAGGTGACAAGTTTCTTATATATTGGGTAGAAGTACTGGAGCAGGTGACAAGTTTCTCATATATTGGGTAGAGGTACTGGAGCAGGTGACAAGTTTCTCATATATTGGGTAGAAGTACTGGAGCAGGTGACAAGTTTCTCATATATTGGGTGGAGGTACTGGAGCAGGTGACAAGTTTCTCATATATTGGGTAGAAGTACTGGAGCAGGTGACAAGTTTCTCATATATTGGGTAGAGGTACTGGAGCAGGTGACAAGTTTCTCATATATTGGGTAGAGGTACTGGAGCAGGTGACAAGTTTCTCAAATCTTGGGGAGAGGTACTGGAGCAGGTGACAAGTTTCTCATATATTGGGTAGAAGTACTGGAGCAGGTGACAAGTTTCTCATATATTGGGTAGAGGTACTGGAGCAGGTGACAAGTTTCTCAAATCTTGGGGAGAGGTACTGGAGCAGGTGACAAGTTTCTCATATCTTGTGAAGAGGTACTGGAGCAGGTGACAAGTTTCTCATATATTGGGTAGAAGTACTGGAGCAGGTGACAAGTTTCTCATATCTAGTGAAGAGGTACTGGAGCAGGTGACAAGTTTCTCATATATTAGGTAGAGGTACTGGAGCAGGTGACACGTTTCTTAAAATATTGAGTAGAAGTACTAGAGCAGGTGACAAGTTTCTCATATCTTGGGGAGAGGTACTGGAGCAGGTGACAAGTTTCTCATATCTTGTGAAGAGGTACTGGAGCAGGTGACAAGTTTCTCATATATTGGGTAGAGGTACTGGAGCAGGTGACAAGTTTCTCATATTTAGTGAAGAGGTACTGGAGCAGGTGACAAGTTTCTCATATCTAGTGAAGAGGTACTGGAGCAGGTGACAAGTTTCTTATATCTAGTGAAGAGGTACTGGAGCAGGTGACAAGTTTCTCATATATTGGGTAGAAGTACTGGAGCAGGTGACAAGTTTCTCATATATTGTGAAGAGGTACTGGAGCAGGTGACAAGTTTCTCATATCTAGTGAAGAGGTACTGGAGCAGGTGACAAGTTTCTCATATCTTGTGAAGAGGTACTGGAGCAGGTGACAAGTTTCTCATATCTAGTGAAGAGGTACTGGAGCAGGTGACAAGTTTCTCATATCTTGTGAAGAGGTACTGGAGCAGGTGACAAGTTTCTCATATATTGGGGAGAGGTACTGGAGCAGGTGACACGTTTCTCATATCTTGTGAAGAGGTACTGGAGCAGGTGACAAGTTTCTCATATCTAGTGAAGAGGTACTGGAGCAGGTGACAAGTTTCTCATATCTTGTGAAGAGGTACTGGAGCAGGTGACAAGTTTCTCATATCTTGTGAAGAGGTACTGGAGCAGGTGACAAGTTTCTCATATATTGGGGAGAGGTACTGGAGCAGGTGACACGTTTCTCATATCTTGTGAAGAGGTACTGGAGCAGGTGACAAGTTTCTCATATCTAGTGAAGAGGTACTGGAGCAGGTGACAAGTTTCTCATATCTTGTGAAGAGGTACTGGAGCAGGTGACAAGTTTCTCATATCTAGTGAAGAGGTACTGGAGCAGGTGACAAGTTTCTCATATATTGGGGAGAGGTACTGGAGCAGGTGACACGTTTCTCATATCTTGTGAAGAGGTACTGGAGCAGGTGACAAGTTTCTCATATATTAGGTAGAGGTACTGGAGCAGGTGACAAGTTTCTCATATCTTGGGGAGAGATACTGGAGCACGTGATAAGTCTCTCATATATTGGAGAGAGGTACTGAGTAGGTGACAAGTTTCTAATATTTGGGCATGTGATAACTGGTAAATGTGATACTGAAATCCGGAACAGAATAGATGTGGCTAAGGATACTTTCAGCAGAATGAAGAGAGCTAGACTGCAACTTACAAATAAGAATGATCAAGTCTATAAATAGAAACAATACTACTGCATAGTGCATACATTTTGACAACGAACAAGCGGTTAGAAGATAGAATATAATCCCTAGAGATGTGAATGTTCCGGAAAATGGGTCGGATTTCGTGAAAATAAAAACTAACAAATGTAGAGGTCCTGTGGAAATTAGGGGTGAAAAGTGAAAAGAGACGAAAAATTTTATATTTTGGCCACACCAAAAGACATGACACTCTTGTAAAAGCAACACTAAAGAGAAAGGTTGAAGTCAGACAAGCACGAGGTAGGCAGCGTTACAAGTGGGGGGATACCATCAAACGATTGACGAGCAACAGTCTGTCTGTGTGTGCAACCATGTCGAGAGATAGAGAATGTTGGAGATCCACTGCAGCAAACCTTCATTGTAGAGACGGCACTTGAATTGATCAATGCCATGTGGAGTTGGGGAAGGATTAAGCAGAGTGTATAGACGCGGTCATAGATAAAGGGAAGTAATATAAAACTAGAATTGTTCGGACGACTTGTGAATTGACCTATTAAAAACTGATGGATCCCTTTAGTTTGTTTCTGGTTCCTTAGAAAATGAGTATCTCATGTTTGTTTCTGTAAAATATTTGGTACATTGTTTCTTAAAATTTCTTTCAAACCAAGATGGACGATATACATCTATGGGAATGTCGGTGTGGAAATGATGTGGAAAGTCTTCTATCTTACAAGTGTTAAACCGCATTGCTAGTCCTTAGTCTGACAGTGAGCCTGCTCTAGTTTGTCACATACGATCTTCCAGTGAGCCCACTCTAGTCTGTCACATACATAAATCTTTCAGAGAGCCCACTCTCCCACTCTAGTCTGTCACATATAGAAGTCTTTCAGTGAGCCCAATCTAGTCTATCACATACAAAAGTCTTTCAGTGAGCCAAATCTAGTCTGTCACATACAGAAGTCTTTCAGTGAGCCAAATCTAGTCTGTCACATACAGAAGTCTTTCAGTGAGCCCACTCTCCAACTCTAGTCTGTCACATACATAAGTCTTTCAGTGAGCCCAATCTAGTCTATCACATACAGAAGTCTTTCAGTGAGCCCAATCTAGTCTGTCACATACATCAGTTTTTCAGTGAACCCAATCTAGTCTGTCACATACAGAAGTCTTTCAGTGAGCCCAATCTAGTCTGTCACATACAGAAGTTTTTCAGTGAACCCAATCTAGTCTGTCACATACATAAGTCTTTCAGTGAACCCAATCTAGTCTGTCACACACAGAAGCCTTTCAGTGAGCCCACTCTCCCACTCTAGTCTGTCACATACAGAAGTCTTTCAGTGAGCCCAATCTAGTCTGTCACATACATCAGTTTTTCAGTGAGCCCAATCTAGTCTGTCACATACAGAAGTTTTTCAGTGAACCCAATCTAGTCTGTCACATACATCAGTTTTTCAGTGAGCCCAATCTAGTCTGTCACATACAGAAGTCTTTCAGTGAACCCATTGTCGCAATTTAGTCTGTCACATACAGAAGTCTTCCAGTGAGCCCAATCTAGCATACCAGCTGTCCCCTAACAAAACCATGTCCAGCAAACGAATGAAGATGAACAGTATATTCCTGTTAACTCTCTGTTACCAGTTTAAAATATGGACTCAACAAAATCGCTAGAGAGAAAGATCACGATGAGATCAGATGTCACCGGGCAATCATCAACGTAACTAGGAGAGACAGAATACGCATAACAGAGGTGCGAAACATCGTTGAACATGTACCAAATATATCGATGAGAGAGAAGCAAGTGGTTGTACCACCTAATGAGAATTCGGCCTTATCAACTGCTCCTATGCTCCTATAACGCACAATGATCGGGTTTTTGCAACCGTGGCAGACCGAGAACTAGATGGATTGAAAATGTTGCGGATATTCTAAATCGTTATTGGATAACAACTATTTCAGCGACACGTCAGACCCAGGACATAAAACAACGGCTCCCCACGATGCCTCACGACACAAGTGGATAAGACAAGACAAGATCAGCTACACATAAGGGAACAAGTGGTAATATTCAAATTCCATAAACACACTAAAAACCCTAGCTGGAATCAGATGTGGAGGGCCTAAAGGTGCAGATATCGCAGCCTCGGTATGAACTACAACACGTCATCACGTATTTCAAAGGAGGAACGCCGAAAATAAGTTGGTTTGGTCATCTCCTGAGAATGTACCTTCATCAACTTACACTGGTGCATAACAACGCCGGTAGATCTAGCTACAGGGCAAGGGGTCGGCCGCGAGGCAGGTGGATAGATGACATTAGAGTGATTGTGCAGCGACACGGGCTCAAATTAACCGATGCAACGCACTTGGCGCAGGACAGACGACTTAAGCTCTCTACGGCGCTCAACGGAACAAGTGGAAACAAAACTTACTACGCCAAAGAAGAAGACGAAAGAAGTACGGAAGAAGACAAATATATCTAAAAAAAAAAGCAGTGGTTAGTCCGAGGAAATTAATGTCTTAGTAGAGCTTGTCCACACTGAGTTAATTTAACTCTTGGTGACGTTTATTTGATGGCGGGTTACAATGGCTCTTTGTATGTCCCTAGCCTGATTTGAGAAGCGTGACCAGGGTCCTTCTGACTTCCGTGCAATGTAAGGCTCCTCAGTAAGCCTACCACTAACGGGATTGCAGTGTCGTTGGTCAAACTGCTGTGAGCGAAACCATAATATTCGGGTTGTGAGCCACTTGCCCACGCCGTCCCCTGACGTATATGTGATCTTTGTCACAAACAAATAATCTGTGGTAGTTTTGTTGTTTGTCCATCGGTTCCGAAGAGGACCCCATTGTCATCTGTCCATCCTGGAGTGGGTTCGTAGCTGGCTGATCAAACCAATCCGAGCCCGAAAGCGTCTGTCACAACGAGGGCAGAGAAACACTGTCTGACCGTCAGCAACTCTTCTCTTGCCTTTCGTGTCGCCCGTTTCCGTGATTCTTGACTGCTCCATATGTGCTGTGCCAGAGGAGATTTGACTACGCCAGGCCGGGCGATCAGCAGCAATGTTCTCCCAACCATCAGTGCCAATGTCGCAGTTCTTTGGTGAGGCTTTCAGAGTGTCTTTGTAAAGTTTTATTTGGCGCCCGTGAGCTCGATTGCCTGACTCCAGCTCGGCATTGAATATTTTCTTTGGAAGCCGCTCATCTGACATGCGGGATCAAGATGCGGAGCAGCGCATTAGCTGCAGTAGTCAGCGACCCATAGCTGACTGCTAGCGTCAGGGCCAGCGAACCAGAGCTGCCAAGACCCTTCTACACCTCCATGCGGTGATCTCGGATAATAGGCTGCAACAGGGCAGACTGGCTAAGGAGAAGGGATCGAAGAAGGAATACTAACCCGGTACTCAAAAAATGCTTGCTGAAGTCGGATGTGTTGGACAGAAAGGTGCAAATATCACAGTCAAGCTGTAAACTACGATACAATGCATTCCGTTCTCTGGACTACATTTTGCTACTTAAGCCCTTTCAGGGCTTGGTAGCAGGAGATTGAGTACGAACAAAGCCAAGCCACAAAGCCAAGCCACAAAGCCAAGCCACAAAGCCAAGCCACAAAGCCAAGCCACAAAGCCAAGCCACAAAGCCAAGCCACAAAGCCAAGCCACAAAGCCAAGCCACAAAGCCAAGCCACAAAGCCAAGCCACAAAGCCAAGCCACAAAGCCAAGCCACAAAGCCAAGCCACAAAGCCAAGCCACAAAGCCAAGCCACAAAGCCAAGCCACAAAGCCAAGCCACAAAGCCAAGCCACAAAGCCAAGCCACAAAGCCAAGCCACAAAGCCAAGCCACAAAGCCAAGCCACAAAGCCAAGCCACAAAGCCAAGCCACAAAGCCAAGCCACAAAGCCAAGCCACAAAGCCAAGCCACAAAGCCAAGCCACAAAGCCAAGCCACAAAGCCAAGCCACAAAGCCAAGCCACAAAGCCAAGCCACAAAGCCAAGCCACAAAGCCAAGCCACAAAGCCAAGCCACAAAGCCAAGCCATCTGATATGCGGACAACATGACCAGTTCATCTAAACTGCGATTTGCACAGAGTTGTGTGTAATGCTTGTCATGGCAACCAGCGAAAGAACTTCTACATCTGTAATCCCATCTTGCCATTTTATGTCCAGCAGCTTATTTAGGCAGCCCAGATGAAAATGGTCAAGCTTCTTTGCTTTTATACATTGCAAATTTCACAGGCGTACAGAAGGGTTGGTAGAACGACTGTCGCATAAATCTTAAATTTGGTTATTAGCTTAATTCCTCTACGGTCCCAAACTGAGGATTTTAGTTTTCCAAATGCTACACATGCTTTGGCTGTTCTCGAGTTTACTTCCTCATCAGTATGGACTGCTCTGGAGAGGGTGCTGCCACCATCAATATGGACTGCTCTGGTGAGTCTGCTGCCAATGTATGCTCAGCGTTCTGCCGACTTTAGTTTGTGACCATTATTGGTAATCCCATAGCAGATACCAAGTGCAGGAATGAATCGCTCAAGATTTTATTTGACCAGGCCACTAAAGACTTAAGAGCCAGCAGTCCGCAAAAAGGGTAGTGGTGCAGTGTGTTGCATCTCACTGTAACATCCAAGGCAACGAGGAGGCAGACAGACTGGCAAAAGAAGGTAGAAAACTACTACAACCAGATACTAGTATGACATACGAAGAGTCAAAACGGCTTATTAGAGCTAGATACATGACCAAATGGGAAACCGAACATACTGGCTACACCAAAAACGATGCCTATTACCAGCTGAACAGAAGAGAGCAGGTCGTGGTCTTCAGACTTCGTACTGGCCACTATAGACTGAGGTACCACCTATTCAACAAATTGAAGATAGGTGGCACCGACGAATGCCCGTGCGGTACCGGGAAAATGACCGCTGAGCATTTGCTGCAAAACTGCCCGACATACGAGGATCAGAGAGAGCAGATGTGGCCATCACCAGTGGCAACACTAGACAAGCTCTATGGCAGTGTCGACAGCCTCAGGATGACCGCTGCCTTTTTCGAAAAAAATAATGGTTACTGTCTGACTGCGTACGAAGAAGAAGAAGACCAGGCCACTACCTTGATGCCCTACTTTTCCTTCCCTTACTACAAGTTTGGTTGTTATTATTGTTGTTGAATACCACCAATGAGTAGATGTACTCTGTTGTGTGCCCTGAATATAACGTTAAGTGGTGGTTTGTTGTAGCTTTCCTCGCGCCCTGATGAAGTTGGACTGGGGTTCTCCAGGCGATTGTGCTATGCTTGGCTTCATCTGCGTGCTGCTCACTGCTACGGAAATCACTTCCATCCCTCACCTAGTTAGCCAGGCTGCAATGAAAACAGCCAGTATCCAGAGAGGACTACGGGGAAGTCGAGGTGAGTGTCTCGGCCATTATATTTTACCTGATCTTGACTAACAAGTTTGATCAGTATGTTTTGCCTGATCTTGACTAACAAGTCTAATCAGTATGTTTTACCTGATCTTGACTAACAAGTCTGATCAGTATGTTTTACCTGATCTTGACTAACAAGTCTGATCAGTATGTTTTGCCTGGCCAGACATTAGTCTCTCTCCCCAGCAAGTTAGGTTAGTTTTTACATTTGGTTGAACTGCAGCATGTAGAAACCAGGGACCAAACCCAGTCCATTTGCTTTAGAGTCAAGAGCTATTACTGCTTTGTCACAAAGACAATGAAACATGCAAAACATTCAGATTTCAAAGCAATTAGCAGACACAAAAAGTTTAACAATGGCATTGATAATTAAGATATAATTTTATTTATTTTGGTTTCCTTATCAATCAACATTTTAGTTCCCTGTTGAGCATAAGTTTTCAATAAATACTTACAACTCTTTCTGTCCTGTGCCATCATTTTCAGCTCTATCCAGGTCTTCTCTTCTTCCTTTATATTTGTTGCAGGCTCCCTCTCCATGAGAGTTTAGGTCAGCCTCTTCTTCTCTTGTCTCGAGGATTCCACAACAGCGACTTTCTGATAATGCTATTGGTTTTTGTTTTGCATGTGTGTCCTGTCAAACTTAAGGTAATCCGTCTATTTTACTCCATTGACGAAAGTATGATTTTTTTCTTTGTAGTTTTCATTGTTTCCATGTTACAGAGCCATACTTTCTTCTTCTTCTTCGTACGCAGTCAGACAGTAACCATTATTTTTTTCGAAAAAAGCGGCGGTCATCCTGAGGCTGTCGACACTGCCATAGAACTTGTCTTGCAGTTCCTCTGGTGATGGCCACATCTGCTCTCTCTGATCCTCGTATGTCGGGCAGTTCTGCAGCAGATGTTCAGCGGTCATTTTACCGGTACCGCACGGGCATTCGTCGGTACCACCTTTCTTCAATTTGTTGAATAGGTGGTACCTTAGTCTATTGTGGCCAGTGCGAAGTCTGAAGACAACGACCTGCTCTCTTCTGTTCAACTGGTAATAGGCATCGTTTTTGGTGTAACCAGTATGTTCGGTTTCCCATTTGGTCATGTATCTGGCTTTAATAAGCCGTTTTGACTCTTCGTACGCCATGCTAGTATCTGTTTGTGGTAGTCTTGCACCTTCTTTTGCCAGTCTGTCTGCCTCCTCGTTGCCTTTGATGTTGCAGTGTGATGGGACCCACTGTACCACTACCATTTTTGGTGCGGACTGCTGGCACAGTTGGCAGAGTGCTGCTCTTAAGTCATTAAGCTCAGTGTTTTTCTGGCTTTTTAGCGCTGTGACTACGGCCAGAGCATCTGTAAGCAGGACTGTATGGCTTTCATTTTCTTTATGTGTCACCATTTCTTCCACTGCCGCCCTCAGTGCCTCTGCCTCCGCTCTGAAATTGCTTGTGTACTTACCAGTAGCGAATGACAGTGTTATTTGTCTGCCATTTGGTAGGTTCAGGAATGCTCCTGCCCCTCCGTTCTGTGTAGTGTTTGTTACAGAACCGTCGGTGTATGCATGGGTCCAGTCCATGCTTGGGTAGCTTTTCGATATAAAGCTTAGGGTAGTATCTCTCCTTTCTTTTTCAGTCTGGCAGTTTTTGTTTCCAATACCTGGTATATTTTCTACCACCTCTGGAAATATATCCTGCCTCCAGGTGGGTTTTCGTACAGTAGTGATGGGTTTTGGTGTTGTTAGTGCGTTTAAGGGATCTTCGTGCATCTTTGCTTTGGCTATTTCTGCAAAGTTTCTCCGCTTTAGTTTCCCATTTCCCAAATTGTTTAGTCTCTGGTGCATTGGATGGTCAGTCAGTCTTTGGAATTTCTCTGACTGCAGCTGGGCTCTGCAGTCTCTTCTATCGGTCATGGATTGCAGTTTTGTAATCTTTTCAAGTTCTCCAATTGGCGTTGACTTCATGCCTCCTGTTATAACTCTCATGGCTTGGTTTTGAAGTTTGCTAACTTTATCGAAGTTCGCCTTTGCTGCTGTTGTCCATGCCGCAATGCCATACTCGAGAACTGGTCTCACTCTTCCAGTGTACAGTTTCTTTAGTATGTTTTCGTCTGCTCCCCAGCTTGTGCCAGCAAGTTTCCTCATGATTGCCATTCTTTCTCTGGCTCTCATTCGGTTTCTCACAGAGCCATACAATAAGATGGACTTTACATTGAAGTTGAAGATTTGTATTTTTGGCTGTAATATATTTAAAAAACAAAAAATAGTTTTCAAAAATAAAATATATGCATATACAAATTGACAGTGACATATTGTATGGTTGGTGGTGCTGGTATAAAGTGCTTTATATATATAGGAAGAAGAATTATGGACCTTATCAAGACCTCCTATCAGTAGTAAAGAAATGCAAGCTTCAATGGTATGGCCATGTACTGGGATCGAGTGGGCTACCAAACACAGTTGTCAGAGGCACAAGCTCCGGCAAGAGAAAAAGAAGCAGTACCAAGAAATGCTGGACAGATGATATTTGGAAGTGGACAGGAAAGTCCCTGGAGGAGACTGAAATTATGGTGCTGGACAGACAAATATGGTGTGAATTTGTTCATGAGGCAGTGGCATGAGCCGATGCCAAACGATCTCACACAGACCAACGATAAATCACACACCGCCCGGATATATGTTTTTCCTGTGGCAGCATATGGCTGCGAATCATGGACGATTACCAAAACTTCTAGACAAAGAATCAAATCATTTGAGTCAAAATATTACAGAAAGATCTTCAGAATATCCTGGACAGAGAAAAAGGCAAATATAGACATTTGGCAAGAGCTGATATATGGAGGAGAAATGGTTTATCAATTCCATTTTGGCCAGAAAATGTAAATAATTTGGTCGCATTAAGAGACACAACAGTCTTGAGACAACAGTGATGGAATGTATAGCGCCAGGAAAAAGAAGCAGGGGTAGACTAAGAAGATAATGGCAACAATATATCCAGGAATGCCTGTGTATGACTGTGGCGGAGGCTGGAGTTTTGGCAATGTTTTTTTTTTCAGACAGACTGCGATAGGACCGACGCGTTCTATAAAGGACAGGCTACATGATGATGATGAAAGTATTATCATCACATGTATCTTCACAGGTCAGAGGCCGGATACCAAATGATGGACAAAGGTGGGGTGAAGTGGCGAGGAGAATGTAAGAAGTGAGAGAAGACCAGATAAACAGAAAACAAAAAGAGAGAAATGGGTTGAGAGAAAAAAAGAAGACTGATAGAGGGAGGTATGAGATACGGATTTGGTAAAGGAATGGAAAATGTTGATGTCATGATTGTCATGACAGTTTGTTCTCAAGTGCGAATTGATGACGACTTTGCCTGTTTTTATTTTAGCACCACTTCCCAGAAAAATGCAAATATGCCACTGCAATTAGATATTAAAATCACAAATGCAGAGAAAATAAACATCACAGATTTGATATTAAAATGATTATTGTGAGCACTGATTACTGATATGTCATAAAATTGTAGTAAAATATTATTAACATGTGTAAAATAAGGACTTATTCTGTTAGCAAAAGTAACATAATTTAGTCATGTATATAACAAATACAGGCACATCTAAATGAATGTGCAATACACATATTGGAAACACTCAACTGAATTTCAATAAATAAAGATAAACACATTTTATAGGCAACATATTCGGAAAAATTGATTGAAATGCAACAAATAAAACAAAATCACTAAAATGAATGCAATAAATTAAAGAAAATTATAATGTAAAAACGAACGAATTATGTTAATTTAATGTGATGGAAGGTATGGTGCCAAGCAAAAAGAAGCAGGGGTAGACCAAGAAGATGATGGTACCAATTAATTAATTGAGCAATATCAAATGCTAATGGCTATTGTCTTATGTACTGCATTGGTTGTCGAGATAATTGTCTTTGTTCATACAAGGCGTGTTCAAATGAAACCGGACCTAGCTGCACCAAGTGAACATACATTCGATGCACATGATGACATCAATTCTGATGTAAACTGCACATACCAACCATCAAGTTTACAAAATTTCATTATCCTCTGACTTATAGTTTTCTCAGCATACCGTTGAAAACATGGTCGGTGTGATACATAATCCGTCCAGAGTTGATCAACAAGTGGTGATTCCGTTTTTAACAGCTGAAGGATGTTGAGCTGTTGACATTCATCGCAGAATGCAGGCATATAAGGTGACAAAAGTGTGGCAAAAGTAAGCTCCAGTGACGGTCCACCCGAATTGCTGCATCGATTTTAGCAATGGCATCTTCTGACGCAATAATATGTGCCTGACCTGGTCTCGGAAGATCATTCGTTAATCTTTAAACATCGTTGTCCAGTTCTTCACTGTTGTCTTCGACACACCTTTGTCACCATACACTGCCTGCATTCTGCAATGAATGTCAACTGGTCGACATCCTTCAGCTGTTAGAAACCGAATCCCCGCCAGCTTGATCAACTCTGGACGGATTCCATATCACACCCGCCATTATTAAAATGGTCTGCTGAGGAAACTATGAGTCAGAGGATAATGAAATTTTGCAAACTTGATGCAAACTTGATGCAAACTTGGTGCAGTTGGGTCCGGTTTCAGTTGAACATGCCTTGTATTTTCAGGCTAGGTGTTTTCATTTGTTGTTTGTTCCTGATGAAGGTCTCTCTTGCGACTGCAAGTTTCATGTTGTCACTGTCTTTATGTGGTCTCTCGTCATTTTCATTGTCTTTCCCGTAACCGTAAGAGGACTTAGGGACATCACATTTGACTACTGTTCTAAGTGTGTGAGCTATGCCTCTTGGGCATGTTTCTAGCCAGGTGGGACCCATCCCTCTTCGGTGGAACAAAGTCTCTGCCGACTGCTAGCTCGAGGCTGGATACTCTGACCTGAGACAGAGCTACAGAGCCAATGTGTGAGCTCATTGCTGGCCTGTCCCAGCAACATCAAAATTGGTACTATCAGCAAACAGGGTGAAGGTGCCATTCTCTTCAAGTTCAACCGTGTGCTGTCCGTGTGCACTGGGCTATGGAAATGCAACACAGGTTAACCAAAGTAATCGATAGCTTTGCCAGGATAGTCGAAGGGGGAAAAACAACTAGAACAAACTAATTCTAATTAATCCAGATGGATAATCACATCCACATTTCCATGGACACAGATGTAACTTGTTGACTAGTATGAATTTCAACCAAATCTGTGGCCTGGTCGCATCTATGATAGACTCAAACACAAAAGCAAAATAGACCTGCAGCTGGTTAGACGCCATCTTTGCTACCCTGTGTGTTAACTGAGCTATACCTCTATGTTTTCAACTGCCTTTTAACTTTCAGAATCGTTGCAGCTTTGCTTGATTTTTGAATGAATATACAACAGTACATGTTTAATAAATTGTGAAATTGCGAGGAAGGTCTAGTGCGCAACGACATGCCAGTGACATACTGCGCGATAAAGGCTCTCAGCTCTGACCCCCCCCTCCCAAAGATCCCTCCAATGCCTGAATGTCCGATGGATCATCCTGCACCTCTCAAGACGAAATAGCTAGCAGGTGGGGCGAACATTACAATGCAGCTTTGAACCACCCACCCGCCACCCCCTCGGCAGATCTACTTCGCGAGTCTCTCACAACAACTCCTGGCACTGACACAATCCCTAATGCCCCTATCATTGCTGAGGTAAAGGCAGCTATAGAAAAACTGAAAGACACCAGAACCGGGCCCCGACAATATTCTCCCTGAGCTTTTAAAGTACGCCCTGGACCCGATGACCACCATCCTGGACCCGATGACCTCCACCCTGGACCCATGATCACCCCCCTGGACCCGATGACCACCACCCTAGACCCTATGACCCCCACCTTGGACCCGATGACCCCCACCTTGGACCCGATGACCACCACCCTGGACCCGATGACCACCACCCTGGACCCGATGACCCCCACCTTGGACCTGATGACCACCACCCTGGACCCGATGAACGCCCACCTTGGACCTGATGACCACCACCCTGGACCCGATGACCCCCACCTTGGACCTGATGACCACCACCCTGGACCTGATGATCACCCCCCTGGACCCGATGATCACCCCCCTGGACCCGATGACCACCACCCTGGACCCGATGACCACCATCCTGCATCAACTCTTCGCAACGTTGTGGAACACCGGCCAAGTGCCCATCACATGGCGCGACGGAATAATAATTTCCCTGTACAAGAGAAAGGACTCTCGTCTGAAATGCAGCAATTACAGGCCTATTACCCTACCGCCTGTCCCCGGCAAGATCTTCGTAGATGTGCTCCTCTCCAGACTGCAGCCCCTGTTAACGAGACGTCACCCCCAACAGTCAGTTCACAGCTTCTCGCTCCACCATTGACACCATTCTCAACCTTCGCTCCTCACGAAACTGCACCGCAAGTCCCCCTCCCCATGACCTTACATTGTACTACGAGCTGTCTTTGATTCTCCGGACAGACACGCCCTGTGGAAGGCCCTACAATGTGTGGGTATCCCAGGCACCATGCTGGCCCTAATTGAGGAGCTTCACAGTCACACCAATGCAAAAATTCGGCTCGGGCGGGATCTCACAGAGGAGTTCTCTACATCATGCAGCAGTTAGGACATCACCCGTAGGATGGACTTAGCGGCTTCACCCATGCACTCGCTCTGCAGAGTCTGGTCCTTGGAAACTAGGATTTGTATTTACTCCTCCTGCATTGTCCCCATTCTCCTGTGTGGCTTTGAGTCCTGGACACTACTACAGCAGGACCGGCAGCATCTTGAGGTCTTCCACCTGGACACTTCTACAGCAGGACCGGCAGCATCTTGAGGTCTTCCACCTGCACAACCAGAGGCACATCTCGGAATCATCTTGCATGACATGATTTCCAACAGTGAAGTAGTTCAACGTACTCAACTTGCAGGCATTGTCCCAACGATTGATCGATGTCAGCTCTCTCTCTTCGGTCATGTTGTTCGCCTTTCCTGGGAAGTCCCAGCCTACGAGATGCTCCGGCAGGCTGTAGAGGCAAATTACGAGAATAAACCATGCTCATCCAGAAGACATCCTTGGGGGCTGCCCTCGCAACACCTGACTAAAACAGATAGCCAACTCCCCAGCAAAACTGCAGGCTGCCTGGGACGCGGCCATCAGACGCAGTCGTTCGATTAATTGAAACTGAAATCAGAACTACGGCTGCAGAAGCAAATAACTGCATTCCATGAGAAGAATTTCTAACATCAAGCAACAACAATAATGAGCTAAAAAGATTCATTACCTCACATGTCTGGCCTTGGAGCATTTTACAGCTCTGAAACATGGACTAAAGAAGAAGGATGAAAAGACATTAGAAGCTTTTTAGAAGTCGTATACCACAATTTTCCACCTCAGAACAGGTCATTGCAGACTAAATACACACATGCAAAATATGAAAGCAGCACAGACTGCACAATATCAGAGAGAACCCCAGAATACATCCTGCAAACATGTCTACTGCACCAAGGCTCCTGTGAGAAGACCTAGTCCGAGGATAGAAACATACAAGACAAACTGTGGGGACCCATTGAGGACTTGCGACTGACGTGTCACTTCATGGAGGCAGCCCATCTGGTGGCATAAAACGAACATACGAAACCAAATGAAAAGAAGAAGAAGAAAAAAGATCAGATATGCAAGTGCTTAAAGATATTGAGGCACATAGACGGCTAATGAAAAGTATACAAAAAAGGTAGATTGCCTTGGCTTGGTCACAATATGAAACATGAAGGCCTTCTATTGATCATACTGGAAGGTAAAATTCAAAAGGAAAAGAAGAAGAGGGCAAGTATATGCCACACGCGTACAGAAACATTGGGGTGTAGACTTATGTTGAGCGTAAGAGACAGACTGTTGGCCTGATATGACAAAATGACCACAATACACATTTCTGGACCGACTAACCTGCTAATGGTGATGATATCAAATAATGAGATCTGATCAAGATAGAACACTACAAAAAACATTTTGAGATTATTATATCGGAAGATAAGCATCCAAGTGGCAGGGTGGTTACGGAGCTTGCTTTTTACGGGAAAGAAATGCTTTTACAGGAAAGGGATGCTTTTACAGGAAAGAGATGCTTTTACAGGAAAGAGATGCTTTTACAGGAAAGGGATGCTTTTACAGGAAAGAAATGCTTTTACAGGAAAGGGATGCTTTTACAGGAAAGAAATGCTTTTACAGGAAAGGGATGGGGATGTTTCCTTTCCAATGCACTCTCTAATTTCCCTAGTTATTGATATGTCCTGGCTTAGAGTTACTGAAAGATTCAGGAAGGCAGCTCAATACCACATCACACAAAATGCTGAAACCACATACAATGCAGCCTATAACACTTCATCCCTGATGTCTACTTTTTTGTATCACAAGTTACAATAATTGAGAGACATTGGATCACATTATCATTTAGTAAAACAATTATAATAACAATAACATATGATATGGCTTTTAACTCACATCAAGAAAATACGATAATGACAATAACATATGATATGGCTTTTAACTCACATACATAATACAGGTTAATAACAATAACTTATGACAACATTATGGCTTTTAACTCATCTCAGACCATGCACATGGCACCCTATGAATAGCCTCTCCAGGGCGCTAAATATGGAGACCCTGGGCTGCCCAAACTGCAGGATCCCCCTCTCAGCCTTGCTGGTGTAATCCAAAGGAATGCAAAGCATGACAATTTGGCACCAGCTCAGCTGCAGGAGCTGCCAGAATGAGTTTCAATTTTGAAAACATCCACCTTAGGTGCTACCACTCCGGATTTTCTGTCTGGGTTTACTCCCATAGCCTTACCATCTCCGAGGTTTCCACAAGGCAGTGGAGTCGTTGCCCACAGATGCTAGTTACTCGAGACATCCAATGATACTCTCACCGTCCCAAGACTAGCCAGCACTCTCTGGGACTTCTGGGTTTAAAATGAGAGCTCCTCTTCTCCTAGGCGAACTGCCTGAACAGGCTAACGAACTTTGTCTACCCAAGTTTTACCTTCTCTTAGATTGGCTGCCACCCAAGGCTAATGAGCCCAATCTGCCCACCCAGTTATACCACCAGGTACTCACATAAAGAAAATAAGATAGCACAAAACTACAAAAGACAGCATTGCAGATATAGACATTATATTTTCAAGTTAACAAAAGAAGAAGAAGAATATAGGATTACAACTATTCTAGATTGAGATGGTCTGATTCCTGGTAACCATATTTAAGCTTGTTGTTCTCAAAAAGCTCAACCAGGGCCTTGCAATACTGGTCATGGAGATCACTGATTTGAGTATCTGTTGGTTCCTCTACCTTCATCGTCAGAAGTGGAGCACCAACTGAAAGTTAACAAACATTCAATTTTAGCAGTTTTCTGTAACTTGGAGACTTTTTCTTCTTTATCATGAGGAATAAAAGTTATTTTTATTTAGTCCATGTAAAAATTGTAGGAGCAAGATCATGGTCAATGCTCCAGAGGGGTCTAGAGCGGAGATCAAGTCAAGAACAGCGATAGCCATGGTTGCCCTGATAAGACTGTAAATAATCTGAAACACAAAAACATTAGCCTTACATCAAAGCTCACTTTAATGTATACAATGGTCACCTCGGTATACCTCTACGTGTGTGAGGCTTGGACTCTGATGGCTGCCTTAGAATGTAAAATTTGCGCAATGGAAATGAGATGCTTGCGAATAATTCTTGGCATTTCATATTTGGATCGCGTTACCAATGAGAGTGTTCTTGAAATTGTTAGGAAGCAGTTAGGTGAATATAAAAACCTATTGACTATAGTAAAAGCACGAAAATTGACATAGTATGGACATATATAACGATCAGTGGGGCTGACCAAGACCGTCCTGCAAGACACTGTGCCTGGGAAGCGTGGAAAAGGGAGACCAAAAAAGAGATGGGAGGACAATATAAAAGAGTGGACGGGAATGTCTATAACTGAAACTAATACCCTGGCGAAAAATTGAGACGTATGGCGGGAACTGGTTCGACAGAATGCAATAACAGTGCCTCAACGACCTTATAGGTTTCGGGGCTTCTTTCTTTTCTTCTTTGTGTTCAGGATGTTTTGGTCATCCTATATCTGCAGGCCAGTCGCCATGATGAAGTCTGTAGTCTTCATCAGGTCGAAGCGGCTGCCCCACAGCTTTTGTCTCAGCTCCACAACCTCTGGCCAGGTCTGGTATCTCATTTCTCTATAGACTAACCATTCCTGTAGAATCTGTTCAGGATTCTAGCCTCCTGTTCCACATGGGCACTCATCGGTGTGTGAGATCTTTAGTCGGTACAGATGTTCCAGTAGTCTGCAGTGTCCAGTTCTCAGGCGAAACAAGGTAGTTTAGTTACGGGACTGATGATGATGATGATGAATAATTGTGTAATGACTGCAAAATTCATTTGGGAAATGAATGTAAATGACTGTGTAACACTTGTATAATGACTGTTTAAACGCATGTGTAATCACTACATGATCACTGTGTAATGACTACACATTGACTGTTAATGACTATACACATTGACTGTGTAACACCTGTGTAATGAATGTGTATATGACTGTATACTATGTAATGATTGTGAAATAACTGTTTAATGATTGTATAATGCCTTTGAAATGACTATCTAATGACTGTGCAATTATTGTGTAATAACTGCATAATGACCATGTAACACCTCTGTAATGATTGTGTAATGATTGTGTAATGATTGTGTAGTGCCTGTTAAGCTTGTTCTATGATTATGTAACACCTAGGTTCAGTTTAGTTCAAGTGTCATTTCCGCATCGAAGGTCGGCTGCAATGGATCTCCAGTGTATTCTATCTCTATCCGTAATTGTGCAAAGAGGCCTTTTTCAGTCCATCTCCTGATGTTATCCATCTATTTCAAACGTTGTTTGCCTCTTGAATGACTGCCTTTCACCCTACCCTCTAGTATGGTCTTACACAAGGAGGTATGTCTTGTTATATGACCAAAATAACGTAACTGTCTAACCCTGATTTCCTTCATTAATTCTCTTTTCACCCCCAACTTTTCCAATCCCTCCAAATTTGTTTTCTTATCTTTCCAAGAAATGCGACCCAATCCTCTATATATCCACAATTCGAAGGCTTTAAAATTCTTTTCCAGCTTGTTATTCATTGTCCATGTTTTTGTGCCATAAAGTAATGACGAGTATACATAACACCTAATAATTCTCATTTTCAAATTCTGATTTATCTGTGTGGATGTCAGTATGTGTTGAATGTTGTCAAGTAACATCCCGTCTATCTGTTTGAATATTTGTTCTGTGTAAATATTAAAAAGACCTGAGTAATGACTGTGAACAAAATAGCCGTGTCTAAAATAATAGTTGTCCATCACAAGTGATGAAGACCACTCTCTTTGTTCGTCCATCACAAGTGATGAAGACCACTCTCTTTGTTCGTCCATCACAAGTGATGAAGACCACTCTCTTTGCTCAGCCGCGTGGACAGTCGCATCTCTTGCTGTGTCCGCTGAAATGGGTGACTTGCGCGGTGATTTGGATTAAAGTGAGGAAGAAACTGCGCCTTTTGTCAACCTCACTCACAGAGCCTAATGGCAAGACATTCATCGAGACGACTGGAGATAGCATAGGATGCAGATTTTGCCTCAGGGTTACCACCAAAGCCTTTTCGTAAACATGTAACCCGCAGGGTAGAAAGGTGGGATGGCATCTAACGCAGTTTGTCGTGCCTTTTCGATAACCACAAGAGGTCATATGGACAACACTCAGCGTGTGAGTGAGTCTGGCATCTCTCCCCAGCTGTATTCAGCTCATCATAGTAGCATCTAAAATTCCCACACGCCAAATTCGTGAAGGTGAACCGGCAGAACTAACCCGTGAAATACGACACAGGTATAAGCGTAGTGCCATTCAGCCGGTGTCCAGACCAGGATAAAGTAGAAATCACAAAAAAAGAACAAAATAACAAGTCCAGACGGAAAACAACACCACGTTTCCGTGAACACAAGTGTAAGTCGTCGACTAGTGTGAATTCCAGGCAAATCCGTGGTCTGGCGGCCTCCATGATGATCCAAAACAGAAATGTAGACTCGCAGCCAGTTATCTTTGCCAAATCTAAAATAAAACTGATTATAAACACAGACAATGTCCTTTCCAATTCAAATTTGGAACCAGCATGGATGTATAACCGGCCTTTTGTGTCTAAAAAAGAGAAGAATTTGAGGTGAATTAATACAGGCTTATAAGATAATCATAGGAACGGAGAATTAGACTATAGTAAGTTTTTCAAAATACAACCACCTACAAGAACAAGAGGGCATAGCTACAAATTAACTAAAGAAACATCCAGATTAGATATTAGGAAGTTTCTCGTCAGAGAGTGGTAAATGCTTGGAATGCACTGCCACAGGAAGTAGTTGAGGCAGGGACAATTAATGCATTTAAGAATAGATTGGATGCACATAGCTTTTAGAGGAAGGAAATGTAAAAGAAACTGGTTATTTACAGACTCTGCAGAGTCTTCTAAACCAGTATAATAATGTTAAGCTAAGTTATGTCAGAACATCAGATACATGGACTAGATTAAATGGTCATATCTGTATAACTTATTGGCAAACATAAAAAGCGTTGGTCCAGCATTTTGTGCGGAACAGCCAAACGCTAAAAAGAAAGGGTAATGTGAGCAGACATTCTAAAACATAGTTCAGAGAAAACACTGTTAACTAAACACAATTTACTTCAACTACAAAAACATTTCATACCAACTGTATTGACAGGTCTTCGGAATGGCAGAAGTCCAAATGAATAGTTGAAAATGCCTCTGCCATGGAATAATGCCGGAGAAAATCCAAAAAGGTGAGTGAGAAAATTCTGGAACCTCCTGACTACTGATCCCTTGGGGTTTGGGACTTGCTCGTAGAGATCATTCTCCCCAAAGGCAAACACAGGCACAATTCCCGCCCTGAAATAAGCCATTGTGAGACAATTTAGCCCTGTAGGAAAAGTTGGACTTGCCAAGAAAATGAGTAACTTTAGTCACTACTAGCCAGGTTAGTTTATATGTCATACAGACATAAATGTCAACATGTGACCGATGTACACCCATGTCAATTTGTGTCATATATGTCAATTTGTACCTGATGCGCACACGTCATCTTGTACATGATCTACACACGTCAACTTGTATCTGATGTACACACACATGTCAACTTGTACCTACTGTATATACATTCATGTCATCTTGTATCTGATGTACACACATACATGTCAACATGTATCTAATGTACACACATACATATCAACTTGTATCTGATGTACATACATACATGTCAACATGTATCGAATGTACACACATACATTTCAACTTGTATCTGATGTACATACATACATGTCAACTTGTATCTAATGTGCACACTTACATGTCAACTTGTATCTAATTTTCACACACATGTCAACTTGTATCTGATGTACACACTTACATGTCAACTTGTATCTGATGTACACACAAACATGTCAACTTGTATCTGATGTACACACACATACATGACAACTTGTACCTGATGTACACGCATACATGCCAACTTGTATCTGATGTACACACATACATGCCAACTTGTATCTGATGTACACACATACATGTAAACTTATACCTGATGTACACACATACATGTAAACTTGTACCTGATGTACACACATACATGTAAACTTGTGCCTGATGTACACACATACATGACTACATTGTCTAAATTACCCTTTCTCTTGATCATCTTTTAAACTTGTATTAAACCACCTCAAATTCTTTGCTTTTCTAGACACTAGACATGTATTAAACCACCTCAAATTCTTTGCTTTTCTAGACACTGTGGACCCAACAGATTCAAGAACAATGAAACTCTAGTACATCAATACAAACACTAACCCATGTTTTAGTGCCAGCTTGCAAAATCCTTTTCGAGATTTGATCTTTAATGTCAAGCTCCCTGGTCGTGCCTCGAGAGCTTCAAGAGCTCCGCCGATCATAATAGTAATTGCATTTCCTGTTCCCTCGTTAGTCAGCACCCACTCAATGCTTTCTCGTGATACTGCAACAGCACCTGAGATACGCACAAAATTTGTAATTTTAAAATATATGAAGACTAAATAAATAGAAATATGCTACCGTATTTTCTGCATCAAGGAAGCTCTGACGTCAAGGACGTATCTAAATTTTAACAATGTCTTTATACTGGTTTGGAAGATTCTGTAGAGTATGTATTCAACCAGTTTCATTTACATTTCCTTGATCTAAAAACTATGCGCATCCAATCTATTTTTTAATACATTAATTGTCCCTGTCTCCACTACTTCATGTGGCAATGCATTCCAAGCATTCACCACTCTCAGACTAAAAAAATATTTCCTAGTATCTATCTGGACCTTTTGTTAGTTCATTTATTGCTGTGTCCTCTTGCTCTTGTAGACGGTTGTATTTAGAAAAAAACTTGTTATAATCTAATTTATTAATTCCATTGATTATCTTATAAACCTATATTACGTCACATTGAATTCGTCTCTTTTCTAGACACTGAAGCGGGTTTTTCTGAATCTGTCCTCATAACTGTAAAAACTGTTTAAAATGCAAAATTTTGAGAGAAAAATAATAAACATAAAAATAAACTCTCAGCATTTTCAGCTACCTTACCAAGATGTTTTGTGGGTGGCTGAGTGACATATAAATCACCTTGACCACTTATGGTCTAAATTTTTTCTATTACAATACACAGACATTGTAGGTTTACTCTCAAAGTTTACACGTAGTCTACCAGTTGGGGCTACAGCTAGTGCATTATACCAAGGTTTTTATAGTATTGGATGGAGGCTTCTTTTGTCACTTAATAACGTTTCCTTAAAGTCAGAGTCCCTTGAGGAGAGTGACAAAACTAGTAATATTGATATAGAAGATATCTTCTTCTTCTTCTTCTTCGTTCGTTCTCAATCTACCGCTACCAAACACTGAAAGGGCTTAAGTCGCAGAATGTAGTCCAGAGAACGGAATGCGTTGTGTCGTAGTTTACAGCTTGGCTGCGATATTTGCATCTTTCGGTCCAACACATCCGACTTCAGCAAGCATTTTTTGAGTACCGGGTTAGCATTCCCTCTACGATCCCTTCACCTTAGCCAGTCTGCCCTGATGCAGCCTGTTATCCAGGATCACCGCGTGGAGGTGTAGAAGGGTCTTGGCAGCTATGGTTCGCTGGCCCTGATGCTAGCAGTCAGCTATGGGTCGCTGACCACTTGCGCTGCTCAGCATCTTGATCCCGATATAGAAGATATAAATTACTTTCATATATTCTAACAAAAGCAGCAGAAAACTAGCTGAGAACAGCACACGCATCTCTCGAAAGACACATTGTGGGCACAACTCTCAGACAACAGCAGCAAAGCCAACTAAACAATAGCGACATCCAGAGAATGTCACTCATCAAGGATCACCTTTGGGGGATGGTGTGGGCTAATGGTTAAGTGACACAGCTCACAAGCAGGAGGTGCTGGGTTTAATCCTCATCACAGCACTGGCCGTTACTCCAGGGAAGCAAACCCTTAGAAAATGCAGAAGGAAGCAGACCCTTACATTAAATGCATGAATGCACTGCACAGGCAGGCACAAAATAAAAACCACAGTGTAACGCACACCGCCTTGGGGATTAGAGAAATAAGGCGAAACCAACAAACAAACAAAATCCCGCCTTTGTCTGTATTTTTGGATCCTGTATCCGGCTCGAGAGGAGCCATCAGACGCTTTCTCAAATAAGTACCCTATTTTTGTGTTTATATACTGACATAAATCATTTATGTATTCTATGATTTGCAAGTTCATTATCGTTGTTGTTTGTCGTCCCTGATAAAGACATATTGATCATAAAGTAGGTTTCGTTTGTGTTTTCGTCTCGGTGCGTTATTGACTACACCTATTTATAATTTTTTTTCAATTTATGTTTTCTTACACAATATATGTCCACAGTGCTGCCGCAGCCTCACCTTATTTTAATCAAACAACAACGACAACAACTATACTGGACCAACTGGAACTGTCTCCCTATGTTTTGTATGGAGCAAAAATGAGATAAGAAGGTAACCTCACCTGACAGGAGAAAGTAGTCTCTAAAAACTGGGAACACAAACTGTCCTGAAAGAACACAAAGGTATGTCTTAATCCCAGGAAATATTGAACTAAAGCCAGTCCCCTCTGAAGAAAAGTTGACAAAATGGCTATGGCACATAACTCCATGAGGATGACATGCAAATATGTAGTTCCTGCAAGGATTGATCTCATGTGTCTTTATCAACGTCAGAGGGAAATAGGCAGCTGCCCATCGGAATAGGGGCCACCTTGGATATATTAGAATAAATATTGAAACATTTTTTTAAAAATGTTAAAGACATGTATTCTTTAAAAAAGTATAATTTCTCATAAAAAATGGTAAAGTGAATCTTTTATACCACTACAAACAGATATCAATCCATCAATGCCAGTCTCTCCTTGTTGAGCATAGGTAACTGACAACCCTTCTCAAGCAAGTTCGATCTTGAGCTGCTCATTCTGCTTCTCTCCAGTTGAGATCCAGTGACCAAATTTCATTTTCAGTCTCTTGTCCAGGAGTTTCTTGGTCTACCTCGCTTCATCTTCCTTGTGGATTCCATGTCAGTGCCTATCTGGTCATGTTTGCTTGTGCTCTCCATAACATGTGTCATATCCAAACCCATTTCCTATATTTGATCTGTTGCTCCACTGTATGTTGTTCGCTCCTTTTCCATGGGTCTTCATTCCTCACAGTGTCTCGCAATCCTATATCCATTATCCTCCGTAAACATTTAATGACGAACGACTGGAGTTTCCTCTGTATTGCCTTTGTCATTCTCCAAGTTTCTGCTCCGTATAGTAGTACTGACTTGACATGGAAATTAAACCATATTACTTGGTAATAGTCTTTATTTCCCTGGATTCCCATATAATACTTACTAACATGAATACTGTCCTTGCCTTTCCAATTCATCTGCCTCAGTGCCCCTGAAGTATCAATAGTGCTGCTCAAACATGTGAAAGTTTTCATCTCTCCAGTGCTACATCTCCAAGCATGACTGGTTCTTTGCTTAAGAAACTGATTTTAAAGCAGACAAACAAACATATTTAATCCAAATTTTGCTTGTATCAGGCAACAACTATGCAGCCTGGCTAAAAGGTTAGGGATCAAAGAGGGAAGGCAAACCATGTTTAAAAATTGATGTGTTGAAATTGTATGTGTTGGGCAGAAAGGCACAGATATCATAGTCTCGCTGCAAACTACGACACAGCGTTACAAACGTCCTTCCCCCATGCACATGTACTGCTGCAGTCAGTTGACAACTGTAAATCAGTGAGTTCATAACAGTAAAATGATGTTGAAAAGGCAATGTGTGTCAAAGACAACAGTGAAAACTGGACATGATTATTTAGGGACTGACGCAAGTTAACGAACGGTCTTCCATGGCCAGGTGAGTGAGACGCATATTGTTGCAAGAGAAGAAGCTATCATCAAGATGGCAATATGGGTGGACCATCGTCGGAGCTTAAGTTCGCTTGCAGAGGACTGTGTTGTTTGGGACAGTTCAAATGGTGATTCGGAAGAAATTGATGTATCGGAACATTTATTCCCAATTGGTCCCATAGATGCTGACCAACCACCATAAGCAAGAATGCATAGGGTAGAGTTTGAACCACTTGCTGCGTCACGGAGTGGAGGGTGATATATATTTACATATATATATATATATACGAGAGCTGATCAAAAAGCATCCGACCTGTAGTTGGGATAAACTAATCCTTTTTACTTATTTAGTTCAAAAACTCCCCTTTCTGAGCTCACAACATCTCTCTCAGCAGTACTTCCATTGCTGGAAGCTTTTTGAAAGTCATTATTTGGAATCTCCATCTTGACTATATCTATGTCCTGAAATCTCCTCCATTTGAGTAACACCTTGAATCTTGGAAAGAGCCAAAACTAGCAGTGAGCCATTTCTTGGAAGTAGGGGGAATCTGTCAGAGTCATCGTTGGCATATTCCACCATGTCACACACAATCTGCAATCAGCTTTCCCTCTGCTTGTGAGTGAGAAGTTCCGGAACATATTTTGTCATGACATGACACATGATCATCAGTCAAAACTGATTGCACTGAACTGTACAAAATTGCCACTTTACTCGCAATCTCTTGAAAATTGTTATTCCACGATGTTCAATCACTAACCGCAGCCCTTTCTTGATTATTTCTGGCTCTCTGCTTTTTGAGGGCCTTGCTGATTGTAGTCTGTGTAGAATTCAGCTTGATTATTTTCTCAATAGTCTCTGATTGCGAGTCACAAAATTTTTGACAATATTAAATGCAAATTCTTTGCCAAACATGTTCGATCACTTTGGCTCAAAACACAAATGCGATGACTGCAATGCAGCTGTGTGTATCAAGTTAGCCTGGCAGCGAGTGCGAGGCTGCGCAGTCTAGCAAAAAATCATGCATGTATAAATGATATCAAGGTCGCATGCGATGCTAGCACAAGCCGGGGCAACTATTGGTTGGGTTAACAAGAAAATGATGTAGGATAATTTCCAATCAAACCTTGTTTACATACATACATACACACATACATACACAAATACAGATACACACATATATGCAAACATACATAAACTTACATATATATTCAAATAATAATGTTAAATTATAAATCCTTACCTGAACTATCTTAACTTAACAAATTTATACTGGTTTAGAAGACTCTACGGTCTGTATACAACCAGTTTTTTAGAAGGTGGTTTAACCGACGTGTGAGTCCATCTTCATAGACTCAAACACTAGAGCTAAATAGACCCGCAGCCGCTTAGGCGCCATCTATAACTGCTCTTAACAAACTACCTAGGAAAATGTACACATAAATTGAGAAGATTTTTAACTTGAATTTTGTCTGGGAAGCGGCTGTTAAGCCTACTCTATTCTATTTCCAACTGCCAAGGAATTTTTAACATGCTCGACCCTGAATACAGGAGTCCAATTTCAGAGCCAAGGAAAAATTTTTCCAGAGGATCCACGTGAAAAATATCACGGCCATAATCATGATTCAAACCCGCGACCTACGACAGCCGAGGCCGACACCTTACCTCGAGACCACTAAGCTCGTTTCCAGATGTCATGCAGCATACCCTGTTCCAGCTTTCTCATTAGTGCAGTTTCTAAACTGACCCAAGTGGCAGCCTATTTACAAGTAAAGAAAGAGTAACGGAGCCAGAGGAAGCAGTGCAGCAGCCCGACAAAAGTTGTGAAACAAACGATCCTCAAGCCTGGCCCGCTGATAAGGAAAGCAGAAGCCAACATCAATCCCAGAACCAACAGCCCAGGCCCCTTTTGCTTGACTGCATGCGGATGACTTCAGTAGGCATGAATAATCCAATCATCCACTGGTCGCTTTGTGACTTCTTCTTAGATCAACTGATGCTATGCTTCTAGACCGGTGAGGTTCACAATCAACTGATGCTATGCTTCTAGTCCGGTAAGGTTCACGATCACATGATGCTATGCTTCTAGTCCGGTGAGGTTCACGATCAACTGATGCTATGCTTCTAGTCCGGTAAGGTTCACGATCACATGATGCTATGCTTCTAGTCCGGTGAGGTTCACGATCAACTGATGCTATGCTTCTAGTCTGGTGAGGTTCATGATCAACTGAAGCTATGCTTCTAGTCTGGTGAGGTTCACGATCAACTGATGCTATGCTTCTAGCCTGGTGAGGTTCACGATCAACTGATGCTATGCTTCTAGTCTGGTGATGTTCACGATCAACTGATGCTATGCTTCTAGTCCGGTGAGGTTCACGATCAACTGATGCCATGCTTCTAGTCCAGTGAGGTTCCTGAAGAAGACTGTGCCTTTCAAGTCTTCGACAGTCCCCCACAACTTTTCAAGCCCCATGCCCCCCCAACTTTTCAATTATGGTCGCTATCCTAGGCCAGACTGCCTCTCTTTGATCTGTATAAGTAGGACAGTCCTACTGGATATGTTCTGGTTTTTGCCTGGGTGTTTCACAATCAAGGTGCCTCTGAGACCCATTCTGTGGAGATGGGCCTTAGTAACAGGACAAAATGACTGGAGACAGGGTTGGGACCCACACAAGATTAACTACCTTGTTGAGGAATGAGTGTCATGACTTATGACCCTAACTAAAAAACAAAACAATATTACTAATATACCAACCTTCGTACCCATTCAGACCTCCTCCCACCGCGATGACTGACATGTCGATCATAAAGGTACCAAGCAAAGTATGCAAGAGGGATGATGTAGTAGCCAGTGAAGAACAGTATGTACAAGAAGAGCAGCAACATTCCAAACCCAAAGAATAGGAATGCATAAGTGTGGTGAAGAGCTCCCACCGTCTGGAGCCTCCTTTCTAAGGGAATATTCAAAGGAGCAAATTCAACTCCCAAGATCTTCATGTTGAACCTGAAGCACAATATAATATTTGTCAGTGAAACGGCTGCAAATTAAATAAGTGTCAAGTACATCAAGTAGTGGCAAATTTGTTTAGGATCTAGGCACCAGGTAAAAATTGAAGGAGTATATTGTAATCAATCAGTCAATCAATCAAAGCCTGTCATGTCTCTCGGTGCATTGACCATTGACAAGATCTTGCCAGCATACACAGTCCTTGGCTGCTATTTCTGCCTCTCTCCAGGTGTAATCATTTAATCTTAGTTCTTTCTCAGTGTAATTTTGGGTCTACCTCTCTTACTTTCTTTGAAGATTCCAGGTAAGAGCCTGGATGCCTATGTTGGAAGGTTCCTTCCGTAGTATATGTTCTATCCAGCCCCAATTTCTTTGCTTAATTTCTTGATCCAGTGACTGTTGTTGGTCCGTTTCGCAAAGGTCTTCATTCCTCACAATGTCCTGCGATTTTATGCCCATTGTCCTTCATAGGCATCTGTTATCATCATCATGTAGCATGTCCTTTGTAGAACGTCGCTCCCATCACAGTCTGTCTGAAAGAAACTCGTTCTCTTGCCAAAACTCCAGCCTCTGCCACAGTCATAGCCAGGCATTCCTGGATATCTTGGTGCCATCATCTTCTTGGTCTACTCCTTCCTCTTTTGCCTGGCACCATACATTCCATCACCGTTCTTTCAAGACCATTGTGTCTCTTGATGTGACCAAAGTATTTGCATTTTCTAGCCAAAATGGAATTGATAAACCAGTTCTCCTCTGTGCTCAACTCTTGCCGAATGTCTACATTTGTTTTTTTCTCTGTCCAGGGTATTTTGAGGATCTTTCTGTAAAATTTTGACTCGAAGGATTCGATTCTTTGTCTAGAAGTTTTGGTAATCGTCCATGATTCACAGCCATAAGCTGCCACAGGCTCTCAAGACTTTTACTACCTGGAACGTCAGGAGCCTATACCAGGGCAAGTTGTTCATGATTGGAAGAGAAATGGAGAGAACCAAGATAGAGATTCTTGAAGTTTCTGAACACAGATGGGCCGGTCAAGGGCACTGTACCAGCTTCTCAGGAGAAACATTCATATACTCTGAGATGGACAAGGGTGGAAAAAGCGGGGTCGGCTTTATTCTGTTAAAGAAGATGGCACCTTCACTACTCGGTTACAATCCAGTCAACGACCGAATAATTGTAATCAGACTAATGAAAAAGACAAGGCATCTGTTATATGACCTTGGTCGTTCTCCATGTTTCGGCTTCACACACCAGTACTGACTTGACACTGGGGTTGATTATTCTAACTTTGATGTGAATCTTGATTTCTCTGGATTTCCATATGTTGTTTAATGCCAGGAATGCCATTCTTGTTTTTCCAATTCTGGCCTTTACATATGCATCTGTATCTCCTGATATGTCAATTGTGCTGCCCAAAAATGAACATTATGGAGGACATTTTGCGAGTAAATATGACATTGGTTCTGAAACTGTATGCGCAACAGCACCATTCTAGGCACCATGGCACCCTGGATTTGTCGTAACCTGAAGTATAGGATATTCTGCAGTGGTTTGAAATCATAAAATAGAGTGTCTCTAGAGGTTCTAAATGTTATGTATGGATTGAATGAGTCAATGGAGAGGGTCGCATGAAGTACAGATGCATTTATGTCTTGTGTTCGTGAATTATGAGAAAGCCTTCGATAGCATCAAAATAACTGTGGTGCTAAATGCCCTGAGAAATCATGATTATGCAGAAAAATATGATCAACTGATAGTGAAGATAAACAGCAGATGTACAATGGATATCACCCTTTTCTACAGACCAATCACCATTCCGAAACAAAGTGGTGTCCAACAGGGTGATAAAATACTCCAATACAAAACTCTTCACAGCGGTCCTTGAGGATTAAAACCTGCACTGGGGATATTGGCATAAATATTGATGGAGTAATGGAGTGAAGAACATTGAAGATCTCCCTTCGAGACAAAATTCTGCAATGTGGAAATCAGAAATCAGACTTCCTTCAATGACATCATAGATGTCTGGCTGTTACAGAAATATAGATGGGCCGGTCATGTGGTGCGCATGCCAGACAACGGATGAACACATCGAGTGACGTCCTGGATTCCTTACAACTTCTGATGTCCTTGTGGACGACCAAAGAGAGAGGTGGAGAGAAGTCTCGAAGGAAGTCTTGGGTCAAATAAGGCAAAAAAAAGGTGAAATGAGTTTACTCAACATTTGGCCATCTAGCATCAGACACATGTGCCTGATTGAATACCAGCACATAGAGAGCAAGTTAAGACAAAGCTCATCAAACAATCAATCAAAAAGCTGTCAGCTCCCTGTGGAGCATAGGTCCTCAACAAATACTCGTCAAGTCTTCCTTCTTCTTCTTCTTCTTTCGTTCGCTTTAAAATATTGTCTATATCTGCAATGTTGTCTCTTGTATAAACTTCACTGTCTTTTGTAGTTCACACACAGGTCCATAAAGTTTCTCTTCCAGTGTTGTTTCTATGGGCCAGCGAGATTTTCTCTGTATATCATATTCGGGGCAGTTTTGTAGTATGTGCTCTGCTGTCTGGGGCGCCTGTCCGCATGTACACATGGCTGAGTTGCCAATCTTCATTTTTGTGTACATGTTGCTGCGGAGTCGGTTGTGTCCTGTTCTAAGGCGCAACTCAACAGTTTGCTCTTGTCTGTTCATGTTATGGTAATCGTCTGGTGTTACTGTTGGTGGCTTTCTGATTGATTTGATCATCCTTATCTTCTGTTGGTATGTAACTGGCACATCTGGCTGCTCGTCTGCAGCACCCTCCTTTGCCAGTCAATCTGCTCTCTCGTTTCCTGGTATTCCACAATGAGAAGGTATCCACTGCATGACAATCTTGCGCTGGTTGCTCAGTTCAGACAGTAGAGCCTGAAGATCTGGCAGTTTCTCAAATTTATGTGCTTGGAGTGCTGATTGTGCATCTGTAAGAAATACTACAGGTTGTGGACCGACATTGGTGTTCAACAGTTTCTCAGTTGCCACCTTGATTGCCTGTATTTCTGCATCATATATATGACACAAAGTCTTCCTATTATGAGCCATCTGAGGCAATTCTGTCCATGTCCTGTTTGCTGCATATACATTTGCTTTTAGTTCCCTCTTCCATGAGTGTGTCTTGGCCTTCATCAACTTCTCTTGCCCTGTGGATTTCAGAATACAGCTTGTCTGGTAATGTTATCCACTGGCTTCCATAATGTGTGGTCTATCCATCGCATCACCTCCTCCGTATTTTATGCTCCACTCATATTTGTCCCGTTTTTCCCATCACTTTCACATTGGGGATCTTGTAACATCATTTCCACCCTAATATTTTGCGCAGGCAACCATTTACAAAAGCCTGTGCCTTTTATCATAAGTACCTGTGTTGTCCTCCATGTTTCAGATCCATATAATAGAATGAATTTTACGGTGGAGTTGTAAATTTTTTCCCAAAAATTCCTAAATGCAATGAAAGCTCTTCTCGCCTTCTGTTTAACTGAACATCATTTTCTCTACTTCCTAATATGTCTATATTGCTCTCTTGTATGTGACAGACTCCATATTCTTAAGGTGGGTGGCTCCCAACTAAATTCTATCATTGTTAATTGCATTTATTTTCAAAACCTATGTTTTGTCTCTGTTTTTTTAGGTTCAATTGTAGTGACCTCTCTTCGAGTATACGTATCTTATTTTGTATCTGGATGTGCGTATGGGACAGAGGAGCCAAATCATCGGGAACGTCGAGATCCTAATGCAGCTGTCACTTGACGATAATATCGATTTCATAATTCAGTCAATGACCAGCAGGACGAGTAATGGTGATGGCAGCCCTGTCGAACGCCCTCATATATGTATTTATAGATGTTTCATATATGTATATGTATTTATAGATGTTTCATATATGTATATGTATTTATAGATGTTTCATATATGTATATGTATTTATAGATGTTTCATATATGTATATGTATTTATAGATGTTTCATATATGTATATGTATTTATAGATGTTTCATATATGTATAATGTGTTTCACTGTGATAACTATAGTGTAAATTTTGATAAAACAGGTGTTGAAAAAAAACCAACAGCAAGTAACATTATAAATGTTAAGCTAAATATTAGTATTGCTGCATGTGTAAGATTCTATCCATGTAATGTTATAATGTTTGTAATTAAAAATAAGGCACGGCGCACACCGTTATCTAGTCTTTATCTCCTCTCACCTTTCCTTCCTCCTTCCATCCGCCTTTCCTCCTGTTTTCAATCTAGTGCTTTGTGTACAAATATCACCATCTGGTTATTCCCCGTTTGGCTGCTATCAGCTTATAGGGGTCGCTGTAGTCAAGAGGTCAAGGCCTCTCAAAGCAATGACCAGAAACGGTGGGCGATCAAATTCTGGAAGTTTCAAGCGACCCCTGGTCGCAACGGAGGTAAGCAGAGTGCCTACATCCGGAGTTACCTCCAATCATCTCGACCAATAGTCTTGTCACTGGTCCAAGGTTGTTCTCGACCAATAGTCTTGTCACTGGTCCAAGGTTGTTCTCGACCAATAGTCTTGTCACTGGTCCAAGGTTGTTCTCGACCAATAGTCTTGTCACTGGTCCAAGGTTGTTCTCGACCAATAGTCTTGTCACTGGTCCAAGGTTGTTCTCGACCAATAGTCTTGTCACTGGCCCAAGGTTGTTCTCGACCAATAGTCTTGTCCCTGGTCCAAGGTTGTTCTCGACCAATAGTCTTGTCACTGGCCCAAGGTTGTTCTCGACCAATAGTCTTGTCCCTGGTCCAAGGTTGTTCTCGACCAATAGTCTTGTCACTGGCCCAAGGTTGTTCTCGACCAATAGTCTTGTCCCTGGTCCAAGGTTGTCCTGACCAATAGTCTTGTCACTGGTCCAAGGTTGTTCTCGACCAATAGTCTTGTCCCTGGTCCAAGGTTGTCCTGACCAATAGTCTTGTCACTGGCCCAAGGTTGTTCTCGACCAATAGTCTTGTCCCTGGTCCAAGGTTGTTCTCGACCAATAGTCTTGTCACTGGTCCAAGGTTGTTGCTGTTATTGTTTAATGCCCTCAATGAGTAAGTTCATTCTTTTGTGCGCCCTGAAAATAACGTTAAGTGGCTGGTTATAGTAGCGTTCCTCACATCCTGAGCATGCTGAAAAAGGTTGTGCTATGCTTGATCCCATTGATCCACATCTTGTCAGCCAGGATGCCTTAAAAACATCCTGTTTCCAGGGAACGCTACATAGAAGAGAAATTGTGGTCTTAGTCAGTATGTTGTGTCTTGCCTTGACGCAACCTTCTGGTCAGTGTATTGTGTCTTGCCTTGACGCGACCTTCTGGTCAGTATGTTCTGTCTTGCCATGACGCGACCTTCTGGTCAGTGTATTGTGTCTTGCCTTGACGCAACCTTCTGGTCAGTGTATTCTGTCTTGCCTTGACGCGACCTTCTGGTCAGTGTATTGTGTCTTGCCTTGACGCGACCTTCTGGTCAGTATGTTGTGTCTTGCCTTGATGCGACCTTCTGGTCAGTGTATTGTATCTTGCCTTGACGCGACCTTCTGGTCAGTATGTTGTGTCTTGCCTTGATGCGACCTTCTGGTCAGTGTATTGTGTCTTGCCTTGACGCGACCCTCTGGTCAGTATGTTGTGCCTGTCTGGACTAGCGCCACAGTTCCCCCTGGTCCAAGGTCACTCAAGACAAGAGAGTGAGATTGATGACCAGCGCATTTACGTAACATCACCTGAGCATAGAGCACGCAAAGAGATGATGATCAACGGTTTTGTAAGCGTGTGTGCACACCTGGCATTGGAGTATGCTGTGGTTGGATTCTATTCAGATGCTTGTACATAATATATATATATATATATATATATATATAAGGGATGAATATATATATATATATATATATATATATATATATATATATATATATATATATATATTATATATCAGCTGATGCATGCTCATCCAAATATAATTGGTTGTCTAATGTACTGGCCTCTTAAACTTTCTGTCAACATGGTTTTGTGATTTACTGATAAGCAGATTGTTAAAAAAATGTCTTGGCAGACTAATTATTTGGCAAATCTTTATAAAAGACACTGTTCAAAAGTTAGTTACGAATATTTGTTCTTCCTTTTGTCTGAGCATTAAGACTTGTCTTTGTGAGCTAACTCATTGGCCCATGCTGATAACCAAATATTTGTTACAAAAAGAATGTTTTCTTTCAAATACATTTAACATGTTGATCTCAAAATGTAAAATAAAATCAGCTTAGCGTAAAATGCACTTATTAATATGAAATATATTATATATTTTAGTCTACAGTTACACAGTGTAAATAGCCAAATCTGCAAAGGAGGTCTAACATGGACTTTGAAATTTGCTGAGAAAGGTGCATCGGTCTGTCGTCTTCGATCATAAAAAAACAGCTCCAAGATCACCGTGTTTTGTATTTTGAAAGGTCCAAGATTTCAAATTCCTTATTTCTAAAAGATATACATAAATAATGTAGCTATTCGTGCCAGTTTAAAATTACCTTCTGTTGTTGCCAAATCCCGGATTGAATCAATCTGTCGCCTGCTGTCAATAAGACAGAACTGACCTTTGTAGTTTTAAGAGTGCTTTCCCTTGGGTCGGCCTTGAAGACAAGGTTAACAAACTTAATGATAAGAGTCAGACAGGGCAAGAGTGACTATCCCATGTCACACTCCAGACATCTGCAACATTCGACCCTCGCCCTCCTTTCATCCGAACCTCGCCCTCCTTTCATCCGAACCTCGCCCTGATTTCATCTGGCCCTCTCTCTGATTTTATCCGGCCCCCAAAGACGTTCCCAAAATTCACTGAATCTGTTGAGTTTTTCTGTAATCAAAGTTCAATTCAGTTCAAATGCCATTCTCCAAATCGAAGTTTGGCTGCAATGAATCTATAGTGAACTCTATCTCTTCTGGTAATGGTGCAATCTGACAGGCTTTCCTCAGTCATCTCCTGATGTTATCCACCCACCTATACCGTTGTATAGCTCTTTGATGACACACAACTATGTAAGAGTGTCTCATCTAAAGCAGAGGTAGAAATATTGAGGTCCAATTTTAGATAAATTTCGAGTCTGGTCTGTGAAATGGCAAATTAGGTTTAATGTCGATAAATGTACACTCATCCACATGGGTAGATCCAATATGGAACATAATTACAGAATGGGAGAGAACAATATTAGAATGATAGATAAGGAAAGGAACCTAGGGGTTATAATAGAGCATACTTTTGTTAAGTGCATAACTGAAAGTTTTTTAATTCAACATGTAGTAGCAGCCACCAGAGGCAAAAACATACTCGACCTAGTTTTTACTACAGAGGAAAATATGATTGAAAACCTTACCGTAGGGGAACTGTTTGGCTCAAGTGACCATCAAATCATCCGATGGGATCTTATTGCAGGGAAAGAAGTAAACACAAACACACGAACATATGGCTACTCTAAGATAGATGTTAAGAGAATGAAAGAGGCAGTGAGCCACATAATCTGGGAAGATATTGTCGGAGGAACAGATGTTGAACAGGAGTGGGAGAGTTTTAAAACAGTTCTCGAAATGCTAAAAGAGGAATGTGTTCTATATAGGGAGATAAACCCCAAGCATAAAAAGTGGATCACTAAAATTGTAGTTAAATGTAGAAGAGCTAACAATAAAGCATGGAAAAAATATATAGAGGCAGGTAAATCAAAAGAAACATATTTAAAATATTTGGACAAGCAATACATATCTCAGAAAGCGAATAAAACAGCAAAAATAGACTTCGAAAAGAAACTTGCTCAGAGGATCAAGACTGATAGTAAAAGCTTCTTCTCTTATGTTAGAAATAAACAAAGAACGAAAGGACAAAGTAGGCCCTCTCATAGACAGCACAGGAAAAAAAATAAGTGAAAATAGGGAGGCAGCAAATCTACTCAATCACTACTTTGGCACAGTGTACACAAAAGAGGACTGCTCCAAGATCCCAGACCCTGTAGATATCTTTCAAAGAGACATGGATACAGCAGGATTAGGATCAATCTGCATTACAGAGGAAATGGTTTTTAAAAAATTGGAGGGGTTGAAAGTGGATAAATGTCCAGGTCAAGATGGTATTCATCCAAAATTGCTGTTTGAAATTAGAGACCAATTAGCAAAACCATTGGCTATATTATGTTCTCAATCATTTGCACAAGGGATTGTTCCACGGGATTGGAAAGATGCAGGAGTGATCCCCTTATTCAAAAAGAGCAAAAAAGCAGACCCAGCAAACTATAGACCTGTGAGCTTAACGAGCATAGTCTGTAAATTGTTAGAGTCAATAATCAAAGAAAACATTGTAATGCATTTAGACAAATTTAATCTAATTAGAAATAGTCAGCATGGGTTTACCAGAGGGAGATCATGCTTAACAAATCTATTAGAATTCATGGAGGAGTTTACCAAAATGTTAGATAAAGGGAGCCAGTGGATGTTATTTATCTGGATTTTGCAAAGGCCTTTGATAGAGTACCTCATCAAAGATTATTTCGAAAGTTAAAATCACATGGAATAGGGGGAGAAGTTGCCAAATGGATTGAAAAATGGTTAACGGGAAGAAGGCAAAGGGTGGGTATAAATAAGGAGTACTCTGAGTGGTGTGAAGTGAAAAATGGAGTGCCACAGGGCTCGGTTTTGGGACCAATTTTATTCTTGATATATATAAATGATTTGGACATAGGTATGGGATCCATTTTTGCAAAATTTGCTGATGATACAAAACTATGCAGTAGTGTCTCATCTAAAGCAGAAGTGGATATATTGAGGTTGGATTTAGATAAAATTCTAGAATGGTCTGTAATCTGGCAAATGGAGTTTACTGTAGATAAATGTACAGTCATGCACATGGGTAGATCCATTTTGAAACATAATTACAGAATGGGAGAGAACAATATTAGAAAGATAGATAAAGAAAGGGACTTAGGGGTTATAATAGATCGTACATGTAAGGTGAGGGAGCAAGTTCAGGTAGCAGTAAAAAAGGCAAATGCAATGTTAGGGATGATAAAAAGAAATATTAAACATAGGAGCAAGGACGTGATAGTCAAACTGTATAAAGCATTAGTTAGACCTAGATTGGAGTACTATGTACGGGTGTGGAGTCCGTATCGTTGAGGAGATATAAACATGCTGGAAAGGATACAAAGAAGAGCGACACAACTGATAGTGGGATTCCAGAATTACAGTTACGAGGAAAGAGTAAGAAAAACTGGCCTACAGTGTCTAGAAAAGAGAAGAATTCGAGGTGATTTAATACAGGTTATTAGATAATCACCGAGAGGTTAAATGAGGCTATAACAAGTTTTTCATAATACAACCACAAACGAGAACAAGAGGACACAGATACAAATTAACTAGAGAAAGGTCCAGATTGGATATTAGGAAATATTTTTTTAGTCAGAGAGTGGTGAATGCTTGGAATGCATGACCCCAGGAGATGTGGAGGCAGAGACAGTTAATGCATTTAAGAATAGATTGAATGTGCATAGCTTTTAAATAAGGGAATGCAAATGTGACTGGTTTCTATAGACTCTTAACCAATATAAATACGTTAAGTTTAAGTTTGTATTTCACCCTACCGTCTAGTATGGTCTTCAACAAGGAGGTATGTCGTATATTTCATTATGTGACCCACAAATCTTGACTGTCTAACCTACATTTCTGTCATAATTGGTTTTTCGCCCCCGACGTTTTTAATACCTCCACATTTGTTTTCTTCTTTCCAAGGAATGCGACCCGATCTTCTATATGTCTACATTTTGAAGGCTTTGATACTCTTTTCTAACTCGTTATCCAGAGTCAACCCTTCTTAACTTAACTTGACTTCATTGTACTGGTTTTGAAAACTATACATAGTTTGTGTACAATCAATTTATTCCATTCCACCAAAACTAAAAATAACTGCGCATTAAATTTATTTATGAATGCATTAACTGTGAACTGACCATGGCTGTGGAACTGACTATGGCCATGAACTGACCCTGCCTGCACTATATCCTGTAGCAATGCATTCCAAGCAGATTAATAAATCTGGACCTGTCTTTAATTAATTTGTGGCTGTGCCCTTTTATTCTTGCAGGCAGCTGTAAGTTGGATGTGTTGGGTTATCTACCAGAAAATGCTGCCCTGGTCCTTCCTTGCGAGTTGATTGATATTGCCACTTGAACTGGGGCTTACGATAGAACAAAAACAAATTTGAATATATGACACTCTGATGAATGATTTTGTAAAAACACAAACACTTCGTGGCGAAAAATCCCCATTAGTTTAATATTTTGTGTATATTGCAAAGCACGATTTAATATTACAATGCATGCATATAGTAATAACTGTATAACCTAATAATTTAGCAAAGATACTATTATCAAATGTGCCCTTGACCCGAAAAGGAATAAAAGAATAACAGCACTGTTATCTGACAGGCGTGCCATAAGAGGCGAATAGGGAGGGTTGTGTATGAAACTGGTATCTTATCTTATAGAAACTATAAGTCACAAGAGCAAGACAAAAAGACATGTACATCGTAGAATTGTAGTGACCAGGTAAAGTAAATGATAAATTAACATTGTCAAAAATTAATTCAACATTGTTATAAATTAACATTGTCAACGTCGTTGTCAAGATAATGTAGTGACTAGTCAAGGATACGTTAAAAGTGTCAAAATTATCATTGTCATACATTTGCACATGTTAAATATTAATATTGTCAAGGTCATCATCAAAGTCGTGAAGCGAGTAGGTAAAGTTAATGATAAATTAACATATCTGCAAATTAACTTTGTCGTAAATAAACAAGGTCAATGTCATTTTCAAAGTCGTGTTGCGTATTGGGTGAAGTCATTGACAAATTAAGATTGTTAAAAAAAATTAATTAACAGTGTCATACATTAACATTGCCATAAATTAACAATGTCACAAATTAACATTGTCGGGGTACTTGTCAATGTCTTGTAGCACTTACTTTAAGCTCTTAGTTCTTGGTCAACCTGTCATTCTGCAGGGGCAGATGCCCCCATGCAGGCCTTCAGCTCTGGTATGAGTTGGATGTAGCCGGGAGAAGAGTTTCATGCTCAGCGAGATAAGCTCGAGGAACTTAATACCCCGCTGTGTTGGGACTTGCGCTTATGAAGGGTGGTTAGCCGATGTGCACTTCCATTCTAATTGACTCAAACACTAGAGCAAAGTAGACCCGCAGCCTGTTATGCGCCATCTATGCTGCTCTAAACAAACCACCGAACCATGACCGGTGTTATGCCATGTCCCACAGCTAGTTGCCTCTTACGACATGCTCTCTGTGAGGCAATGGTGATATTCTTGTCTTTGCTATACATAAAGACCCACAGTTTACTTTAAGTCAATGATAAATTAACATTGTTAAAATTGGCATTGTCATAAATTAACATTGTCCTCAATTGACTTTGTCAAGGCCATTGTAACGGTCATATGGCGACTAGGTCAAATTAATGACAAGTTATCGTTGTTATAAATTAACATTCTCTTGTTCATAAATTAACCTTGTTATGTTCATACATTAACCTTATCATGTTCATTGCCAATATCACGTAGCAACTACTTCAAATCAGTGATAAATTAACATTGTCAAAATTGACATTGTAAAAAATTAACAATTGTGATTAATTAACTTTGCCAAAGTTATTGTAAAAGCCATATAGCGAATAGGTCAAGTCAATGATTCATTAACATTGTTAAAAATTAACATTGTTAAGATCATTGTCAAGATCATGCAGCTACTGGGTCAAGTCAATACAAAATGAACATTGTCAAAAATAGCATTGCCATAAATTAAAATTAACTGAACTGAACTTAACATCTTTATACTGGTTTAGAAGACTATGCAGAGTCTGCATACAACCAGTTTCATTCACATTTTCTTGCTCTAAAGCTATGCGCACCCAATCTATTCTTAAATGCATCAATGAATTAATATTGTCAAAATTAAGATTATCATAAATGAACAGTGCCAAAATAAGGGCATGTGCATTGGGCATTCAATGAAGGCAACACGGATATTTATACAGAGGGCAAAACTCGCTCATTCACTAGTAATTCTCGCATGTGTTTCAGTAAATTCAAAACATTAGAATGAACACATATAAGAATTCCCTTCAGGTACCGCATACACGTTTCATGTCACCTCACATCTTTGTAATGCCAGACGTTGTTGCAGTGAACAACATAACTAGAACTGAAAACTTAGTCTAATACATCGGTCAGACTATAAATGAAACTCATTCTTTATGAATATCTACCGGGTACCAGTCCTGGCCTATATTAAATTAACATACATCCTATAGTGCTACCAGGAGAGGCGGCTAAACAGCTATCACATGAGGTGCCTGCGCAGAATCCTGGGCGTTGGGCGACAAGACAAATCACCAACGCAGAGGTGTTGGTGAGAACATGCACTGTTACAATTTTTTCCCTGCTTAGTCATCGAAGGCACAGCTGGCTAGGACACATCCGGAGGATGGATGCTGGCAGAATACCACAATATCTTCTCTTTGGGGAATTACAGTTGAGGATACGGTCTCGGGGCCGGCCACTACTTCGGTTCAAGAATGTATGCAAGCGGGATATGAATGACGCAGGCTTCGATTTGTAATCATGGGAACAGGACGCCATGGATCATGTTACATGGAGGGGCAGGATTAAGCATGGAATACAGGCAAAGGCGATACTGATTGCTGATAGGCTAAAGACTCAGAGTTTGAGAAGACACGCCACACCATGCGATGTCTTGATTTTTTTGCACACACAGTGGAAGATGCTTCTCTGCCCGGATTGGTCTTACAAGTCACATTCGTCACCGTCATGGACTGTAGTTGCATTTTTTTTCAAAGCACAAGTACTATCGTCTGCCAAGACGGAAAGAGCTAATGATGATGATATAGTGCTATCATAACCATTTGGTATTCTAAGTGGTGTTAATTAAGCAGGGTTGAGTTCTAGCCCTAAACTTTTTGCGGAATCTTCTTTGCTCTGTCACCCAAGCAAGTATTTAGAAATTCAAATGAAAGAATCTGCCTTCATACTAGGTCGGATGGTTGGCTGTTTAACCTTGCGTGGCTCAAAGCCAAAATGAAGATCAGGGATACCACTATCAGGGACTTGCTTCTCGCTGATGATGCTGCAATTGCCAGCCACAGTCAGCAGGAACTTCAGAGCTTGATAGATCGCTTTTCTCAGGATTGCAAAAGTTTTGATCTCACAATAAGGTCCACAAAGACGGCCCTTGGTCGAAACGACGGATTCGTTCTTGTACCCTCTTAGTTCGGTGTTTGAATTATATATACGAGATTTGCATACATTCATGCATATACATACACACACATACATATATACACACACACCCACACAACTCACACATCAATGCCCACTCACGCACGTCCGTCCACATGCAGGCACGCACGCCCCACACCCCCCCCCCCCCCCGTCCACACACACACACACACACACATATATATATATATATATACACACACACACACACACACACACACATATATATATATATACACACACACACACACACACATATATATATATATATATATATATATATATATATATATACACTACACACACACACACACACATATATATATACATACACACATACACATACTTTTTAAACACGTCCCCAGAGCTCCATCAATACAACTGGAGACAAGACTAGAAAAGCAATTACTCTGGCAAATGTGTCAAAGTAACATATTTTTTGTGTGTTTTGCAGTAATTACAAAGAGCACAGAAAACAATCGTAAAACAGGAAATAGTGAAGTTAAAAAAGGCACACATATTCCGGCACTAGTTAAACTATAGTGCTCACTTTAATTAAACTCGTAAAGTGTATTAGAACCCGCCATTTCAGGATCATAACCTTCAAGTCCTTTAATTAATTTGCCCTACTTCACGTCCGCTAGCATCCTACCTGTATTTGAGACTGTTGATTGTGTTTATTTTGCTTTGACTTAGTCGCTCATATTCTACCCTGACGTGTTGAAAGTTGCTGGAAAAAACGTCAGACTATTCTATCCTCCATCTTCTTCTTGACCTGGTTCCAGTCTAGTGTTTGGCCTCCTACAGGCTGTCATATGTCGTTATCCCAGCTGACTTTGGGTAAAACAGGGAGTTTGGTTCCCTGGCTCTCTGTTTCCCATGATTGCTGTGGAAGCCATCTTATTTAATTCAGCAGACATTACCAAATCAGAAAAGTTGAGATTGCTCCACCCGAGTCTTCGAGGTGTGTGTTTTGAGATCGTGCCATATTGTCTGATTATGGAGCTTGTTACTTACTCTAATATTCATCATCATCATCATCCTCATCATCATCAGCATCATCATCATCATCATCAGTTCCGTAACCCGAAAGGTCATTGTGGCAGCAATACTGCAGATTGTTAGACCATGTCCCGCCACTCCACTCGGTTTTGTGCCAGGACATTTGTTCTAGCTATAGACCTTCCCGACCACTCTCTGATGCTTTCTTCCCATCTCTGTTTCTGGCTCCCTCTCTTACGCTTCCCAGGCACAGTTCCGTCTTGGTCAACCAAGACAATCTTGAAATATGCCCATACCATGTAAGCTTGCGTGTTTTTACCATCCCAATAAGTCTTTATACGGTCCGACCTCTCTCTTAACGGTGTTCTAAACTGCCATATTCGTGACAGGGTCAAGATACGAAATGCGGGGATACAACCTAGCCATCTCGTCTCCATTTCACATATTCTTCGCTCTAGAACTTCTGCCTGAGTCAAAGTTTCGCAAGCGTAAAGATACACGGACGTGGACATTACATAGGCTTCAGGCTGTCCTTTCTCGGTTGTGGCAGCGTGCAGCCTAGTCCCCAGTCCACTAGACTAGGATTATATATATATATATATATATGCATGTGAGTTGGGGTATAGGCGTATGTATAAATATCAGGTATGTATGTATGCACACATATTGTGTATGTGTGTATATGTATGTGGGTATATATGTGTATGTATGTGTGTGTATGTGTGTATATGAGTGTGTATATATGTATATGTGGCTGTGTGGATATGTGTATGTGTGTGTATGTATATATATATATGTATATGTATGTATGTATATATATATACATATGTATATGTATGTATGTATATGTATGTATGTGTGTGTCTATGTATGTATATGTGTGTGTGTGTGTATGGGTGTATATGTATATATGTGTGTGTATGTATATATATGTATATGTATGTATGTGCATATATATATATGTATGTATGTGTATGTGTGTGTATGTATGTGTATATGTATATATATATATATATATATATGGGTGTAAGCACACAAGTAAATGTATTTCAAAGATTTGTTAGGTTGTAAATGCAAAGTTCAAAAAGTTGGGCCACCAGGAAAATGCCTAGTCCTTTAAAGCACCATATTTCTAAAAATACACTCAGTCTTAGTCCATCAAGGTTGTGATTGTAAAGAAGATTACAACACAATAGGAACACCTGGGCCATAAAAGTTTGTCCCTGAACCTAAAACCTGTTAAATGGTACCCAGAGCAAGTGGAAAGTATCAATTACTTGCCCCATTAACTGAGGTCTTTTGTTCCCAGTTGGACAAACTTGCCCATAGACCAAGACCCACCACTCTTCCTGTCCCCCAGTGGTCAATTTATTATCTCCCTTCTATTGACTTTGTTTTCATGGCCAGTCCATTTGAGAAGACTGCCACAAATAGAACAATAAACAGAAAACAGGGTGGATTTTTATGGCAGTGGTCTGGCAAATAAATACCAGAAGTCAAGGTGAGAGATCCCTAGGGAAGAAAATGGACCACCTGTAAGCCAATTTTTTAACATCTGACCTTGATCAAATATTTGACCAAGTTTAAGCTCTAATAGAAGGGTAAATCCACCTCTTCATGTTTATAATATCAATTGATATCTCCTGGTTCCCCTTTTATATTAACCACCATCTCCCATATTTCTCCTGACTTTAGACTTTTGCATTTAAAACCTGTATTATCATGACTGTATGCAGGTATGTGTATATGTACTGGGTGTGTACTTATATACATGGGTGTGAAATTTTTATATGTACATGCATGTGCGTGTGTTTTTTTCTTTTCTACGTATGTGAATACATGAATATATGCTTGTGTGTGTATAAATGAATATGTGTGTATAAAGAAACATCTGGAAGTGTGTATAAATGAATATGCATGTGTGTGTATAAACAAATAGGTATGCGGGTATAAGTGAATATGTATGTATGGATACATGTGTAAGCATATTGCCTTTGCCAATATCTCAAAGAAAACCCCCAAAAATGTACATCATTAACTTCTTGAAAATTTAAATCATTTAAAATTGATGTCACCACTCACTTCACAAAATGTAACTCCCACCATCTCATGTTTCATCTCATGGGAAATTATCACTTCATTTCACCTCATATCATGTACAAATTTTATTTGAAATTTGTTGTTCAAATTTGAAAATTGTAATAATTTATTATGTGCAATAAAGAATTTTCAAAACAAAAAAAAAAGACTAGGATTACAGAGTGCTAGGGGTTTGAGTTCATGGACGGACAGAAAACAAATCTAGGCCGTGGTTCGTGCCTGGTATGACTGCTCCTCCAGTCAACCCAGTTGCAAATGGATACCTGACGTATAAGTTAAGGAAGGCAAAAACAGCAAGGGAAGGTACTGACCACTCCACCTCATATAGGCTGCGGCTTAGTACAGAAAAAGTTATCTTCATCCCCCGACAGTAATTGTTGCCATGGGACCGACCATTACCTTTACCTTTGCACATAATTCACACAAGTCAAAACCAGAACTTAGGTGTAGAGGTATACACCAATCTTATTTTTTTCTTAGTTGTTTCCCTTTTACTGAAGAATTCTCTATTATGGAATGAAAAAGTTACCGCCTTTGAGTAGCCGACTTCTTTGAAAACTCCCGTCTGGTCTATTGCAACTCCAAGCTATTTGCACTGCTTAGGCTGGTCTCATTTATAACCTTCCCAGTATCCTATTAGTATCGTGGATGAAATAATAAGACCGGTGCTTTTTTCCCAGAAATCTTGTCTTTCAGAGTTAATCAGGTTACCGGCTTTTCTGACAGTCCACCATTGCTACCAAGCTTGTTTTATCTGCGCACTGCTTTTATCTCTTATCTCTCTCGCGAGGTGAGTGTTGTTTTCTCTCTTTCTGTACGAGTGTGCACCTTTGTAGGATGCGTTCCATGGTAATGGTATTCTCCCCATAGGGACACTTGTCACATGCCCTAATCATCATTTTGTTGTAAAGATGACCCTTGAGTCTATTATGCCCAGTGCTCAGTCTGCAGGCGACTTTCTCTTCTCTAGTTAAATCATATGTCTTGTTTTCGGAAGCAGACTTGTAAATCAGCCCATTTCTTCTCGAAGTCTTACTCTTAGCCTAAGTCTTACTCTTAGTCTTAGTACTAGTCTTAGTCCCAGACGACCTGTACTTTTACTGGATGCTTATGTGCAGGTCCCAACTCGGGCGTGAGCTGGATGTAGCTGGATGAGGATTTACTGCTTTGCTGACTAGGCTCGAGCAGCTTATTACTCTGATGTTGGGACAAGTGCCGCAAATGGGGGTTAACCGATGTGCAAGTCCATCTTAATAGACTCAAGCAGTATAGCAGAGTAGACCCGCAGCCTATTAGGCTGCTCTTAACAAACCACCTAACCATGGCCGGTGTTATGCCATGTCACCTAGTCGCCTCTTACGACATGCTCTCTGTGGAACAGTAGTACTATTCTGGTCTGTATCATGCCCAAAGACCCCGGCAGACCACTCGCGTAGTTGACTTAAAAAATGGTCTTGGTCTCATTATAAGCGATGCTCTGGTCTGTCTGTATGGAAGCTTCTCAACGCTTTGCTAGTCTGCAACTTCGTTGCCTTTGATATTGCAGTAGGAAGAAATTCACTGAATGCATTGATCAGGAGATCTTCATCTCTATGATGTTTTAAGAGCTGTTAACACTGCCCAGGCGACAGTCAAAAATACGATGGTTTCCTGGCGTAAATTTTAATCTTGTACCCGAGTTGAGGATAATATGATAAATATATTCTTCTAGTAACATTAGTGGTACCTGGATTGAAAGTAATAAGAGCATTGTAATTTTCCCAGTAACTTTTTGTTGCACTTGCACTGAAAGAAATAGGACTATTATAATCTTCCCAGTAACTTTTTTTGCACTTCGATTGAGAGAAATAGGACTATTATAATCTTCCGATTAACTTTTGTGGTACCTGGATTGAAAGAAATATGACTATTATAATCTTCCCAGTAACTTTTGTGGTACCTGGATTGAAAGAAAAAGTGCCAGTGGGATCTTCGCTTTTCTGTTTATTGTACCTGGATGAAAAAAATTGGGCCAGTACAATCTTCTAAGCTTGTAGTAAAAGACGACTAAAAAGGATTGTGCCTGAGACTAGTAACCACATCATGTAAAATATTGCTATTGAAGACGCTAGTATGAAAGCTTAATTACAGACTTCCTTGAGGAGTGTCAGCTGTAGTGGTGGGTCTGTTTCACTTGGAGTGAAAACTCGAACCTTCCTCGTTAAATATTACATCTGTACATTTCTTGCATTATCTACTATTATTTATCAATCACACTGTATAAGGCCACTTGGGTCTAAGAGGTAGCGGAGATCTTACACCAGACACCAATTCGTAGCTGACTGCTGGTGTCTATGTAAGAGAAATAGAGACCCCATATTCAAGAAGACATTCTGCCTCTAAGCGGGGACTCTCTGGAAACAGACTGCGTTTGTGCTGTCTACCTGCAGCAGAGAACCAACTGAGAACAGTTCACGCATCACTTGAAAGATGACTGGTGGGTATAACTCTCAGCAACAGCGACAAAGCAAACTATACAATAGTGACATCCGGAGAATGTCAAATATCAAGGAAGGACCGACAGTACGTCACCCATTCAAAACAAGTCGACAGAGGGAGTACTTTTTCTTCTTTGTTCGCTCTCAATCTCCCGTTACCAAGCCCTGAAAAAAGCTTTGCAAGTAGCGTAATGTAGTCTAGAGAACAGAATGCGTTGTGTACTTGGTTTACAGTTTGACTGCGATATTTGCACCTTTCGGTCCAACACATCCGACTTCAGCAATCATTTTTGAGTACCGGGTTACCCTCCTTCTTCAACCCCTTCTACTTAGCCAGTCGGCTCTGTTGCATCTTGTTATCCAGGATCACCGCGTAGAGGTGTAAAATGTTCTTGACAGCACTGGTTCGCTGACCCTGACGCTAGCAGTCAGCTATGAGTCGCTGACCGCTGCAGCTTATGCGCTGCTCAGCGTCTTGATCCCAGATGGAGTACCATAACCGCCATGTGGTTTCCGCGCGACAAAAATAGACCCCAAAACTGCCCCAAATAGACCCCAAAACTCGCTGGCGAGATTCACTAGTTTAGTTTAGTCAAAGAATGAACATCATTGCACACCGTTTAACAGGGCGTGCTCGGTTCTTCTCCATGTCTTATGAGAATCCCAATGCCCCCCAAAATTGGCTAGATTTTTAACACACTTTTTAATCTTGCCCGGACAGCGGCAGTTAAGGCTACTCTGTTCGATTTCTAACTGCCCATGGACTTTTAACGTGCGCGACACTGAGCACGGGCGTCTGATCTCTACTACACAGAGATCCGGGGAAAAACCAGAAAGTTCACGGAAAAAGAAATCCCGGTCTCCACCGGGATTTGAACCCGCAACCTCCAGCACCCAAGGCTAACGTCTCACCTCGAGACCACTCCTTCCCCATGAGTTGAGATTCACTAGAAAAGCACAGCACACTCGATCCAACAACAGACAGACTACTGTCCCACTGGACGACACGCGTCCACGGCAGAAACGACTGGGTCCTGAGTTGGGACCCGCTCAAGGGTGACCACCTCTTGGCAAAGAACGGGTCCAACTAAGAGCCTGGTGTGAATTGGGGTCGAAAAGAGAAGGCAAATCTGGTCCCGAAAATGTACCGTGCTGAAACCAGATGTCTCGGCTCGAAAGGCGTAGATATCGCAGCCTCGGTGTAAAAAATGACACAGCTTAACATAATGTCATTTTGGGGACGAAAGACGATGAGAAAGCGGGAAGTAACTAATTAATGTTTATCTTGCAAAACACACATCTAAACAAATAAATTGCTATAAATATACATGCATTCATTTATAGGCGTCTCAGTCTTTGCAGACCCTGCGCGTGGCACCCTGTGAACAGCCTCTCAGAACGCAGGCCTGGGCGCTGAATATGGAGACCCTGGGCTTCCCAAACTGGGGGATCCCCCTCTCGGCCTCGCTGGTGAAATCCAAAGGAATGCAACGCATGACAATTTGGCACCAGTTCAGCTGCAGTAGCTGCCGGAATTAGTTCGTAATTTTGAAACCACCCGCCTTAGGTGCTACCGCTCCGGATTTTCTGTCTGGTTTTACTCCCGTAGCCTTACCCTCTCCGAGGTTTACACAAGACAGTGGAGTCGTTGCTAATTATCGCAGATGCTAGTTACTCGAGACATCCAATGATACTCTCATCGTCCCAAGACTAGCCAGCACTCTCTGGAACTTGTGAGTTTAAAATCAGAATTCCTCCTTTCCTAGGCAAACTGCCTGAACAGGCTAACGAGCTTCGTCTACCCGGGCTTAGAGTCAGAGTTCACCTTCTCTTAGACTGGTTGCCAACCAAGGCTAATGAGTCCAATCTGCCCGCCCAGTTATACCGCCGGGAACTCGGCTGCGCTCCACAGCAGGCTCTGTAAGAAACAGGGGGCCCCTAATGAAGTTGCTGCTGATGACACAATAATGTAGGAGATGCCATTGGCATGGAAACTCCTGAACGGCAAGCCGAACAGTGAATCTAATGACCATCTCTACACTTGGAAAGGCTCCACTTTCCTTTAACGAGCGGGACGTCCAGCCCAGACATAAATACCCTCCATTAAGTATATTTAAACTGGCTTCCTGCAAGTGGGTCAATACACTAGCTGCTGCATGTTGCTAGCAAGCAAAAAAACGAGAAATAAGAAGATGAATCCTATATCAATTAAGTTATACACGTTTGACCAAACTAAAATATCTAGACAAAAAAGGAGAAACCAATATCTTCATTGACAAGCAGAACATCAAACAGGTGAAAGATTTCACAAACTTAGGGAGCACACTATCAGCAGATGGCAGAATCACAACAGAAATTCAACAAAGATGCAATAAGGCAAACCTCATCATTGGACAATTAACACCAATACCAAATTGTACGTACCGAGTGGTCCGCTGGGCTCTTTGTGTATGACAAGGACAAGAATAGCCCCACTGCCACACAGAGAGCATGTCGTAAGAGGAGACTAACTGTGTGACATGGCATAACACCGGCCATGGTTAGGTGATTTGTTAAGAGCAGCATAGATGGCGCCTAACAGGCTGCGGGTCTTCTTTGCTCTAGTGTTTGACTCTATTAAAATGGAATCGCACATCAGTTAACCACTCTTCGCGGCAGTTGTCCCAACGCAGCGAAGTAATAAGCTGCTCGAGCCTAGCCCGCGAATCAGGAAATCCTCCTCCTGGCTACATCCTGGTGATACCAGAGCTGGGGCATCTGTCCCTGTAGAAGTACAGGTCGACTAAGTGGGACCTATACAGGGGCATCTGCCCCTGTAGAAGAACAGGTCGACTAAGAACTAAGAACTAAAAGCACTTGAAACTAACTACCAAAAGAGCTTTATACAACACGATTTTCGTTCCGACAATATGCTACCAATGTCAAAACTGGACACTAACATCAAATGACAAATGCTGTATCGTAACAACAGACAAGAAATCCCTGCGAAGAATATTGGGTGTAAATGGAAGAGATGTGATCAGAAACGATGACATCAGAAGACTAGTGGGAACAACTCCAGTATTAGACTACATTAAAAGACAGCAATTAAAATGGTTTGGCCACGTAAGAAGGCTAACAAAACGGAGAACCATCCCCCTCATCCCATCCTTTCAACCAACAAGAACCTCCAGAAACAACGGATTCAAAGGCAAATGCCGACCACGTAAATGGCAGCTTAAGGAAAGAACTGGGACGGAAAATGCAAAACAGGAAAAGCAAAAAGAAAGAAGAAAGTCCCGCCTAGAAAACTTTGACGTACAACTACAATTATAGCTTGTACTGTCAATAATGAAGTAGCTATTGTAGCTAGCTAGTCAACATCTAAAGATGTGTAGAGGGATCAGGTGGCTATTATTAGAGTATTTACTTATTTTACTTCTGACTTAAATGTCAGGATTGTCGGGACAAGATTGTGTGCTATTAAAAAAGTACGTCGGTGTCTGTGGTTACATACACATATACACATATTAATAACATTATTACCGTTACCTATGTTAGTTACTCATCACAAGCGAGGAAGGCGTATTTATTTACCTTGATGATGTAACTTGCGCTATTTTGGGATTATTGTGAGGATAAAGAAAACTGCGCTATCTCACTCTTTACTTTCGACATGCCTTCAGGCAACGAGGAGGCAGACAGTCTCGCTAGAGAGTGAAGAATGCTGCAGCATACAGAAATCACATACAATGAGACAAAAGCATTCATCCGGGCAATGCACAGTGCACAATTGAAAGAAGACCATCCTGGCCACATAGAAAACGATGCCTACCAGCAACTATCCAGGCGAGACCAAACGATGCCTACCATCAACTATCCAGGCGATACCAAACGATGCCTACCATCAACTATCCAGGCGATACCAAACGATGCCTACCATCAACTATCCAGGCAATACCAAACGATGCCTACCATCAACTATCCAGGCGATACCAAACGATGCCTACCATCAACTATCCAGGCGAGACCGGGTGATAGTTCTCAGGCTACACACAGGTTACAACAGAATGATATGTAATCTGTACAACAAGTTGAATATTGTCACTACAGACCTTTGTGCCTGCGGCACAGTTCCCATGAAGGCAGAACACATTTTGCAGTCCTGTCCACTGAATACCGACAAAAGAAGTAGCATTTGGCAACAGTCAGTGTCCTTCCACGAGAAGCTGTACGGAAGCGTACAGGGCCTTGAGTAGACCGCCGCCTTCGTTAGAGTTATTGAAGTTGAGGTATGAAGATGAGCGAGGAAGAAAAAGAAGAAAAAAATAAAAACTTGAACGATTCATCCCTGCACTTGGTATCTGCTATGGAATTACCAATAATGGTCAGAAACTAAAGAGAACGAAGAAGAAGGAACTAGTGGCAAGACGACCTGTCGTAATGACTACTAGTTACTCATGATTCACTCTGTACTCTGTTCTTACCTCCCTTGAGACCAGGTGTCGATTGATCCGTTCATCGATTTGGGAGATGGGTCCCTGCCTTATCTATCAACTACAAAGATCACCCATTTCCCCCAGTTACTCAAATTTAAAAAAAAGGAATAAATGCTGTTTTTCTTGCAGTCGCCATACAGCATGCATGATAGTTAATAAAAAAATTATTTCCTCCATGATAGAAACAAATCTACGCCATTGCAGAGTTTGAACGCTGGCCTCCATGGTAAACGTCTGGTATCCTAACTGCTCTTCCATGCGCTCTATCTCACACGCGTATCGATTTATCTATTATCACAAACTAACAACTTTTTCTTCTTCATAAGAAGTACCATAATCAAAGGCGGTGTTGACAATGGTCAATTCCATACATTGTTTCATGTCACTCGTTAATGAACTCGCCGCTTTCATTTTGGTTGGGTTCAAGTCCCTATACGGGGAGCAAAGCATCCAGAATAACTTGCGAATGAAGATTCTTCTGAATTTATCACCAGCTGAGACGAAAATAACCAAATTTCCTGAGAAGTTCAGATAATACATGACCTCAAAGACTCTCTGAAGGCTATAGTCAATGTATGAGGGGTGTTTTTGGCTGGCTAAGCTTGCTATGAGCATCTTGAGTCTGATAATGTGGCTAGGGCTATGCAGAATGATCAAGGTGAGAGATACAATTGTCAGGAATTTGGCGACTTTCATCTCGACGGTCTTGGAGTATGGATTGTCGTATCTGTTGAAGAAAATAAGGGAAAGTATAGAAAGTACCACACATGATCTTGCTGTTGGGGATGAGGTGTTAAACTTTACATACTATGCGTATGCTTTTTATGATGTGAGTTGGCTAATTCCCTTCCTCGCTGCCTCCCCGTCCATGCCAGTCCGTCAAATACTTATTTACATCTAGGTCCACTGGTGCGTGTACATAAAGAATGGGCAGGGGACACTGAGCTGGCGCATTTTAAAGAATGTAAACAAGGCCTTAAGCTCTCTCCTCGCGAAGCTGTTCTCTAAGGCCAGTCAACTGATTGATGAATGCCCATCAAATGTTCAAGTAAAACAGGAATACAGATCCCTGAACATGTCCTACAAGACTGTCTAGCACATAAAGACTTACAGGACCAAACCTGGTCAGAGGGAACAGAGGTGGGGCAGAAGCTATGAGGCTAGCGCCAAGAGGGAACAGATTCGAGGCAGAAGCTATGGAACCTATCGTCCAGAGGGAACAGAGGTGAGACAGAAGCCATGGGGCTAGCGTCCAGAGGGAGCAGAGGTGAAACAGAAGCTATGGGGCTAGTATCCATAGGGAGCAGAGGTGAGACAGAAGCCATGGGGCTAGCGTCCAGAGGGAGCAGATGTGAGACAGAAGCCATGGGGCTAGCGTCCAGAGGGAGCAGAGGTGAGACAAAAGCTATGGAGGCTAGCGTCCAGAGGTGAGACAGAAGCCATGGGGCTAGCGTCCAGAGGGAGTAGAGGTGAGACAAAAGCTATGGAGGCTAGCGTCCAGAGGTGAGACAGAAGCCATGGGGCTACCGTCCAGAGTGAGCAGAGGTGAGACAGAAGCTATGGAGGCTAGCGTCCAGAGGGAGCAGAGGTGAGGCAGAAGCTATGGAGGCTAGCATCCAGAGGGAGCAGATTTAAGACAGAAGCTATGGAGGCTAGCGTCCAGAGGGAGCAGAGGTGAGACAGAAGCTATGGAGGCTAGCGTCCAGAGGGAGCAGAGGTGAGACAGAAGCTATGGAGGCTAGCGTCTAAAAGGAACAGAGCTGTGACAAGCTATGGAGGCTAGCGTCCAGAGGGAGCAGAGGTGAGACAGGCTATGGGGCTAGCGTCCAGAGGGAACAGAGGTGAGACAGAAGCCATGGGGCTAGCGTCCAGAGGGAACAGAGGTGAGAGAGAATAATAAGTGAGAAAAGGGAGGCAGCTAATCTACTCAATCAGTACTTTGGACCGCTCCAAGATCCCAGAGCCTATAGATATTGTTTAAAGAGACATGGATACAGCAGGATTAAGATCAATCTGTATTACAGAGACAATTTTTTTTTTAAATTGGAGGGGTTGAAAGAGAATAAAGGTCCAGGTCAAGATGGTTTTCATCCAAAATTGCTGTTTGAAATTAGAGACCTAGCAAAACCATTGGCTATATTATGTTCTCAATCACTTGCAAAAGGGATTGTTCCACGGGATTTTAAAGATGCAGGAGTGATTCCCTTATTCAAAAAGGGCAAAAAATCAGATCCAGCGAATTATAGACCGGTGAGTTTAACGAGCATAGTCTGTAAATTGATAGAGTCAATAATCAAAGAAAACATTGTAATGCATTTAGACAAATTTAATCTAATTAGAAATAGTCAGCATGGGTTTACTAGAGGGAGATCCTGCTTAAAAAATCTATAGAATTCATGGAGGAGGTTACCAAAATGATAGATTAAGGGGAGCCATTGGGCGTTATTTATCTAGATTTTGCAAATGCCTTTAAAAGAGTACCTGATAAAAGATTATTTCAAAAGTTAAAATCGCAATTAATAGGTGGGGAAGTTGCCAAATGATTTGAAAATTGGTTAACGGGAAGAAGGCAGAGCGTGTGCATAAATAGGGAGTACTCTGAATGGTGTGAAGTCTCCTTCATTCTTTCGTCGGTAATAAGATACACATTTTTGTAAAATTTTGTTAAATTGTTCTTTATTTGCTAATCGATACGTCATTTCTTGTGTCATTTAGTCTTGGAAAAGAAGTCATTCAGTCCGCATGTTTTTTTTTTCTTCTTCTTCTTCTGCATTCGTTCTCAATCTCCCACTACCAAACCCTGAAAGGGTTTAAGTAGCAGAATGTAGTCCAGTTAACGGAATGCGTTGTGTCGTAGTTTACAGCTTGGGCACCTTTCGGTCCAACACATCCGACTTCAGCAAGCATGTTTTGAGTACCGGGTTAGCATTCCCTCTTCGATCCCTTCTTCTTAGCCAGTCTGCCCTGCTGCAGCCTGTTATCCAGGATCACCGCGTGGAGGTGTAGAAGGGTCTTGGTAGCTTTGGTTCGCTGGCCCTGACACTAGCAGTCAGCTATGAGTCACTGACCACTGCAGCTCATGCGCTGCTCAGCATCTTGATCCCGTAAATGGTTTTTAAGTTCGTATTTCATTTTGCTAAAATAGCCATTTGCGACCTATCGACTGATTTACCCTCGTACATTCATCGCCTGCTTAATGGAGAATAATTTGGAGGTACGATTTTAAACGTGTTTTCTTCATTCATATCTGTCTATTTCTCTTTATTCTGGTGTTGCATACAATCGGAAGTGTTATATAACTAACTGTTTTTTATACGATAATACATTTGCAAACTAAATAAAGGCTTTACTTCAATTTTCACCGATTTTCAACATCGCCATTAGCCAGTCGAAAGAGCTAGGTATGCTTGCATTAACTGTTCATAGTGTAGTTACTGATTAAGCCATACATTCTGAAATAAACATAATTCTCAATCGCAAATGTTAGTAGATACATATTTAAGAACAGTATTTATTGAAAGAAGGACCTAGAAAAATGACGTCATCATCAAAATTTAAGATTCGTCAGGAATGACAGACCAATTGTTATGACTAACGTGCTCATCAGGAATGACAAAACAATTGTTATGACTAACGTGCTCATCAGGAATGACAGAACAATTGTTATGACTAAAAGTGACTATTTACCGCTCATTTCCCATTAGGCTTTCTGTTAGTCGTTTCTTTCTCTCCATTGCCTGGACCACTGCCACTAGGGTTGCTAGCATCAGCATAATGATCAGAAGGCAAGGAACGATCAAGGTCACAACAAGGTCAATGACATTGATGGTGGCCAAAAGCTTGTAGTATCTGTTAAAAAGAAAACGAAAATAATTGCGAATTTACAAGCTTAACTATTTCAAATTACTTATTTATAATGAATCAAAGGCAAAGAGCGCCGTCCATCGTAGACGATAATGGCATATTTAATTTTGCTCGTGCTATTTTTAGTAAGGATTAACTGCGCTACTTCTTATCCTCACTCTCTCGACTCGAGCCGCCCGACCCCAGTGGCAAGTCACGGACAATACGACTAGGGGCGACTACGAGATTTTAATGAATACGATTAAATAAAACATATACATCTATTTTTTCCGTTCAATGTTACTTACTTACTAACTTCTTTTGTCCAAACACCACGTAATTCAGCATGCAGATAATATTCAGGGACATGGATTGTCCTGTCATTTGCCTCCAGCATGTCACACCTATTCCATGTCTCCTGGAGGTTAGAGCAGGTAATCGGACGGTCTAGGTCCTGCATTCCACAACAGTCACATGTGTCATCATCAACATAACCCCAACTCTTCATGTTCTTCTTGCATCGAGATACACTGGTTTGGAGTCTGTTCACCGACTTCCATGTCGTGTCTGGTATATGATGTCTGGGAGCAGTTCACCGACTTCCATATCGTGTCTGGTATATGATGTCTGGGAGCAGTTCACCGACTTCCATGTCGTGTCTGGTATATGATGTCTGGGAGCAGTTCACCGACTTCCATATCGTGTCTGATTGATGATGTCTGGAAGCAGTTCACCGACTTCCAAGTCGTGTCTGGTTGATGATGTCTGGAAGCAGTTCACCGACTTCCAAGTCGTGTCTGGTTGATGATGTCTGGAAGCAGTTCACCGACTTCCAAGTCGTGTCTGGTATATGATGTCTGGGAGCAGTTCACCGACTTCCAAGTCGTGTCTGGTATATGATGTCTGGGAGCAGTTCACCGACTTCCATATCGTGTCTGATTGATGATGTCTGGAAGCAGTTCACCGACTTCCATGACGTGCCTGATAGTTGATGTCTGGGAGCTTTTCACTGACTTCCATGTGTCTTATAGATGATGTCTGGGAGCTGGTTATTCTTTCTGAAGTTCGATCTCTTGGGCATGCATAAATTCGTGCCATCTGGTGATATGGTGGTTTCCATGGTTAGTCTGTATTGACGCAACGTCCTGGTCAGTATGTTGTGTCTGATCCTGGCATGGCGTCCTGGTCAGTAGGGTGTGCCTCACCCTGACGCGACGTCCTGGTCAGTATGTTGCCCCTGACCGGACTAGCATCTTAGTACTCCATTTCCTCTTCTACATTGTTTATGTTTTCTGAGTGCAGATTATTACTTGTCTTGCCACCATTGTCACGATCAAACATTTTTGATTAGAAATGATTGGATAACAGAAACGACAGAGTCAAGGGAAGTAACGATTGAGTACACAAATAAATACATATAGCTTCTTCTTCTCTCTTCCAGACTTATGCAATGTCAAATGTAGGCCAGGTGTGTAGGTTTCCTGCTATCGCCAAGTGGAAGGCTTGTGCTGTCGCTAGATTTAACATTCTGAGAGTGTCAGCGACACCGTTGATCCACCGACGTCGAAGTCAACCTCTTGCTTGTCGGCCAGAGACCTCCACATGACATGCTCTCGCTGCAGGCTGGTCATGATGCATTCTGACTAACTGCCCAAACCACTTGATTGGTTGGCGTGTAGGCACTAACTGGTTTTATCTCCACTAACTGGGTTTGTCTCCACTAACTGGGTTTGTTTCCACTAACTGGGTTTGTTAATGTAGGCACTAACTGGGTTTGTTAATGTAGGCACTAACTGGGTTTGTTAATGTAGGCACTAACTGGGTTTGTTAATTTAGGCACTAACTGGGTTTGTCCCCACTAACTGGGTTTGTCTCCACTATCTGGGTTTGTCCCCACTAACTGGGTTTGTCTCCACTATCTGAATTTGTCTCCACTATCTGGGTTTGTCTCAACTATCTGGGTTTGTCCCCACTAACTGGGTTGGTCTCCACTATCTGGGTTTGTCTCCACTAACTGGGTTTGTCTCCACTATCTGGGTTTGTCTCCACTATCTGGGTTTGTCTCCACTAACTGGGTTTGTCTTCACTAACTGGGTTTGTCTCCACTATCTGGGTTTGTCTCCACTAACTGGGTTTGTCTCCACTATCTGTGTGGTGTTACTGATTCGGTCACGGATTGTCTTTCTGGCAGCACTTCTCACACAGCGCATTTCACAGCTCTGGATCATACTCTTAAATGTTTCTAGTAAGTCCAAGGATCGACAGTGAGTACATAATTTAGGAATATTCAGTGTATCATTCAATTTCTTCTTAGTGAAAAGAAGCACTCTTTTGTGTTTCAAACTAAGTGCAATTTCATAGTTGACACTATTCGCCCTCTGAATTCTACGTGGGATTTCGCTGTCCAGTCTGCCGTCATCCGTGAACTTACTACCGAAGTATCTGAATTCCTTTACTTGCTTGATTCCAATGTTGCTCCAATGAAAACTTCTCTGCATATGTTCTCGCGATATCGACATAGTCTCTGTCCTGTCTGTGTTAATCTTCACGTCATATTATCTCACAAGCAAAAGTGAGATATGTTAGGTGGTGTTTTAAATAAATGTAGCGGCACATAATAAACATTGTTAAAAAATCGTTTGTCAGCGCATCCAGTCCTTGATATTGTAACCTTACAATTGAATCCTTGAGCAATTTCCGGTTTTCATATCCCTGATTGTGAGTAACACTGCCGAAGCCAGGGTTTCCCCGAAAAGCAGAGTTGTGGGAATTCCCGAATTATATTGGATTTCTAAATTTGTCAGCTGAAAATATTGTCTCGAACAGTGGTCTTCAACCTCTGATGTTCCATGCACTTTTTTCACCGTTTGTGAGAATGTAATTCTTCCGTTTCCAAAATTATCTAACTCGAAAGATACGTTTAACAATAATATGTACACGATATTAAAAATCTTTCTTTCTTCTTCTGTATTTGAACATTTACATTTACTTGGATTATTTTTACTGTCTTTTACAAATTTAACAGCAATTCAATAGAACTTCTGGTACTAAATGAAGGTAGCAATATCGGTGAACTCTTAAACGTGCTTATTTTCGTTGACGATCAAGTAGTCATAGAAACTTAAGACATACTATTGCAACAACACATTGATAACATAAATACAACTTGTAAAGAATACAGTCGATTACCAAAACTTTCAGACAAAGAATCGAATTCTTCGAGTCAAAATGTTACAGACAGATCCTCAGAATACTATGGACAGAGACAAAAACAATTGTAGACATTCGGAAAGAGTTGAGAATTGAGGAGAACTGGTTTTGTCAATTCCATTTTGGCTAGAAAATGCAAATACTTTGGTCCCATCAAGAGACACAACGGTCTCGAGAGAACAGTGCTGGAAGGTATGGTGCCAGGCAAAAGAGGAAAGGGTATACCAAGAAGACGATGGCACCAAGATATCCCGGAATGCCTGGGTATGACTGTGGCGGAGGCTGGAGTTTTGGTAAAGGAACGAGTTTCTTTCAGACAGACTGTGATGGGAGCGACGTTCTATAAAGGACATACTATATGATGATGAAAGAATGCAGCATGGGAATTAAACTTAGAAAAGGGACGATGAGGCTAACTTCTGGTCAGGCAAAACACACTGATTAGAGAATGTTAGCCAGAGTCAGGAGAAATATACTGGCCAAGACCCTCTCACGACCTCGTCGTTGGTCGTCCTGGAAACGGGCTGTTGTCGAGGACAATAGTCTGGCTAACAAGGTGAGGTTCGACGTAATCTCCTTAGTAGTAAGCGACACGCAGATGAAGCCAAGCATAGCACAACCGCCTGGAGGACACCGGTCCACCTTCATCAGCACGCTCGGGATGTGAGGGAAACTGCTGCAACCCGTTACTTAACGCCAGTTTTAGGGCGCACATAAGACTAACCTACTCATTGTGGGCAATAGAAACAAGAACAACGTAGAAAAAAAACTAGGTCATGAAACTATATAGAATAGCCGGAGAAATCAATATCTGCATTGCAAGTCAGAAAATCAAATTGGTGATAGATTTCACATACTTAGGGAGCACGTTCTATAGATCTCTTCATAACAATGGAAGGCATAACAGGATCATCGAAAAGAAAGAAGAGATAATCTGAATTGGTATCAAAATATGAATTAATTAGTTCCCCAAATAATATGATATGAATTATTTAATGGTCTTATCTGAAGTATACGTCAATAAACAAAAAGCTAAATCGAGTGTTATGTAGCAGTCCCTTTTAGTCAGGACTGACTACAGTAGCCTCTTTTAGTCATGACTGACTACATCAGCCTCTATTAGTCATGACTGACTACAGTAGCCTCTTTCAGTCATTACTGACTATAGTAGTCCCTTTTAGACACGATTGACTAAAGTAGTCCCTTTCAGTCATAACTGACTGTAGTAGACCCTTTCAGACATGACTGACTATAGTAGTCCCTTTCAGACATGACTGATTACAGTAGTCCGTTTCAGAGATGACTGACTATAGTAGTCCCTTTCAGACATGACTGACTATAGCAGTTCCTTTCAGTCATGCCTGACTATAGTAGTCCCGTTCAGTCATGACTGACTATAGTAGTTCCTTTCAGACATGACTGACTATAGTAGTCGTCTTTCAGACATGACTGACTATAGTAGTCCCGTTCAGACATGACTGACTATAGTAGTTCCTTTCAGACATGACTGACTATAGTAGTCGTCTTTCAGACATGACTGACTATAGTAGTCCCGTTCAGACATGACTGACTATAGTAGTCCCTTCCAGACATGGCTTTGGAATGATTCGACCTTAGAAGTGGTAACTCTCTGTTGCGTTTTGTTCCTGTTTTCTTCGTCCTTGCTACGTTGTTGTTTCACATCTCATGTTGCAAGAGCTTCTTTTCACACATCATGAGTTGGTTCTTCGGAGTATATCTCCACTTGGATCGATTCTGCAGCTTCATCTTCCCAGGATGTCATACTTCATCTTCTCAGGATTTCAGACTTCATCTTCACAGGATGTCAGACTTCATCTTCTAGGATGTCAGACTTCATCTTCGCAGGATGTCATACTTCATCTTCCCAGGATGTCATACTTCATTTTCCCAGGATGTCAAGACTTCATCTTTCCAGGATGTCATAACCATTATCCAAAAAAAATATGCCTATTACCAGTTGAACAGAAGAGCAGGTCGTGGTCTTCAGACTCCGCACAGGCCACAACAGACTGAGGTACCACCTATTCAATAAACTGAAGATAGGTGGCACTGACGAATGCACCTGTGGTACAGGGCAAACGACCGCTGAACATCTGCTGCAAAATTGCCCGACATACGAGGACCAGAGAAAGCACATGTGGTCATCCCCAGTGGCAACACTAGACAAGCTCTATGGCAGAGTCGACAGCCTCAGGATGACAGCTGCTTTCTTCGAACATATACAAGTTGACGTCTGACAGCGTACGAATAAAAAGAAGCCCCATTATCCAGTGCCTTCATGCCACGCTTACACACATCTTTGTTCCTGAACTGTGGTCTGCCGACTATTCCTTTGCCATCCGCCAACTGTCCACAGAGGATTTCTTTAGAGATGCAATCCTTTTCCATGCGACGAACATGACCATATCATCATAGTCACCGCTGCCTAAGAAGAATGTACATGCGACTAGTGCGAGACTGCACCTCTGCATTTATCACTCTGTTCCTCCATGTAATTCCAAGATGTTGTAAGGAGCGCACTATTATATCATATTGCTGAGTCCACATAGCCAAAGTATGGGCCTCTCAAAGTATCCTTGTCTGATCCCCATGATGTACTAGCAAGCCTCTTTAAGAGCTGATGATGGATCACAGCTTTATTCTTCACATTCTGAATGTGATGCTTGAGGTTTAGTTGTCGGTCAAGCGTGACTCCAAGATATGTGGGGTGTTTTTCTCTAATAAATTGGTGTTCCTCTAATCTCAGAGTTATATTTTGTTTGGCAACTTGGTTGCTTTTGGTGAAAATGGTATACACTGTCTTTTCACATTTAATTTTTAGTTTCCATGTTTGTCAGTAGTCATATAGTCTCCTCGGGTCTCCATGTTTGTCAGTAGTCATACAGTCTCCTCGGGTCTCCATGTTTGTCAGTAGTCATACAGTCTCCTAGGGTCTCCATGTTTGGCAGTCGTCATACAGTCTCCTCGGGTCTCCATGTTTGGCAGTCGTCATACAGTCTCCTCGGGTCTCCATGTTTGGCAGTCGTCATACAGTCTCCTCGGGTCTCAATGTTTGGCAGTAGTCATACAGTCTCCTCAGGTCTCCATTTAGCCTTCATGCCCCACTATCAATGTCTTCATGTATCAGCCATATTGCCAGGTCATCAGCAAACAAAGCTTTTTCAGCTTTGATCTGGTCAGCCAAGTCATTGATATAGACCAGGGATAGAGTACAGCTTAGATCTGGTCAGCCAAGTCATTGATATAGATCAGGGATAGAGTGCAGCTTAGATCTGGTCAGCCAAGTCATTGATATAGATCAGGGATAGAGTACAGCTTATCGATGAGCCTTGTGGTAATCCTTCTTTTAAAACTTCTTTAGAAGAGATCGCATCCTTCACCTTTGTCTGGATCGTTCGCTACTTCAAGAAGTACTTTATCCAATTGTAGAGATTGCCATGAATTCCCATGTTAAACATCTTTATCAGAAGACATTTCCTCCAAACACAATCGTAAGCCTGTTGTAGGTGACAAAAAAAAGATAGTCACTGTATGCTTGTTGTTCTGGAAGCCATCATTTATTCTTTGTGTTAGCGTAAAATGCTAGTCTTCTGTACAGCTACGAATTCTCAACCCTGCGTTTCCTGGCATAAGGTGTTGAATTTCTCAAGGAACCAATAGAGACGTATGTTTTTCATTATCGCTGTTAATTTGCCCAGGCACGATGTTAGGGAGATGGGCCGACAGCTGTTTGGTTTATTCGGAGGTTATTTTGTATTTCAATATTGACACTATATGTGCATTCCTCCATGTTTTGGGGAGCTTGCCATTTCTCCATGTCATGTTTATCAATATGACGGCAGCGATATACTGTGCGGAAACATGGCGGGATCAACCATGGCCTACATTAGATATAGTAGTCTGTGGATCAACGTTGCACAGTTTCTATAAATAAACATTACACCACAGTGTGTCTTCTACATCTATAGGTTAAGATATAGATTAGGATTTACCGAATGTTAACAAAGACAAAAGTGAAATTGAAACGCTATGTCGCTATAATTTTCATATATTATTTAGTAACAGGAGTGCTTACCATGTCTTTTTGTTTCTAGCCCTTCCATCTACCTCTGTGACCCCTGAAGTAGCAATGTTTCTGCCCAAGTATGTGAAGATGTCCACCTTTCCTAGTGCCTGACCTACAAGTGTTAGTGGCTCTTTCGTCAAGGTTTTGATTTTAAAACAGCTGGATTTTATCCAATGCAGTTTGAAACATATTATCCTTTGGCCTCTAACGTTAGTGCCATCACTATACGTAATGCACGATAATAGCATAAAGAGAGGTAACGGTAGTCTCACAGTAGACGCTGCTGTCAGGGATGAAATGATGTATGTTCTTATACTAGCTTACAGCTTTATTGTGGTAAGATGGTCAGTTTCTTTTCTCGCTGCTGTCCTCTCGGAACGATAAATAAGGTACTCATTTTCAGCTGGGTCGACTGGAGCACGTCGAAAACGAGAGAAGAAGAGCTGCCCCAATGCAGAAACATCATGACGAAACATCATGACGAAACATCATGACGAAACTTCATGACGAAACATCGTGACGAAACATCCTGACGAAACATCATGACGAAACATCATGACGAAACATCATGACGAAACATCATGACGAAACATCATGACGAAACATCATGACGAAACATCGTGACGAAACATCATGACGAAACGTCATTTGTGTCATTTGGAATTTAGAAGGCATGATCTCGACATCATCATGAAAGATATTTCTTTGCAAATCATCTGCGCTCTTTCCCTCTTGCTGTTTAATTATATTTAAATGAGACATTTGTGTTATCCTCAAACAGAACTCTCCTTGGCCAGACCTACCCTGACCCAGCGGCAAAACGTGTTAGACAAGACTTAGGTCATCGTTGCGTCCCCGCTAGGTCCGTGTTATAGATCTCTTATTGTCCTGTTGTAGATGCCATTGGTCTTTGTTGTAGACAATCTAGGTGCTAATTAGAACCACATAGGTTCATCTTGTGGGTCAAACCGTTTCTTGTTTTGGGATTACTTCAGCATTTGTTGTAGATAATGTAGGTCCTAACTGGGGCCACAAATGTTTTCGCTGTAGATCACCTCGGTTCTTGACAGTGGATCACCTAAGAGTTTTATTGTGGACCACATCGGTCTTTATTGTATGTCACATCAATCTTTGTAGTGGATCACATTGATCCTTTCTTTTTATCACTTCGATCAATATTGCAGATCTCCACTGGTTTATATTGTAGGTCACCTGGGTCCTTTAGTGGACCCCACCGATCCTTGTTTTAGGTCAACTGGGTCCTTGTTGGATATCTTTCCCTGCTCTTGTTGTAGATTTCATGGGCCCTTTAGTGGACCCCAGCAACCCTTGTTTTAGTTCACCTGGGTCCTTGCTGCAAATCTCCACCGGCTCTTGTTGGAGATCACCTGGGTCCTTTAGTGGACCCCAGCAACCCTTGTTTTAGTTCACCTGGGTCCTTGCTGCATTTCTCCACCGGCTCTTGTTGGAGATCACCTGGGTCCTTGCTGCATATCTCCACCGGCTCTTGTTGGAGATCACCTGGGTCCTTTAGTGGACCCCAGCAACCCTTGTTTTAGTTCACCTGGGTCCTTGCTGCATATTTCCACCGGCTCTTGTTGGAGATCACCTGGGTCCTTGCTGCATATCTCCACCGGCTCTTGTTGGAGATCACCTGGGTCCTTGCTGCATATCTCCACCGGCTCTTGTTGGAGATCACCTGGGTCCTTGCTGCATATCTCCACCGGGTCTTGTTGGAGATCACCTGGATCCTTGCTGCATATCTCCACTGGCTCTTGTTGGAGATCACCTGGATCCTTGCTGCATATCTCCACCGGCTCTTGTTGGAGATCACCTGGGTCCTTGCTGCATATCTCCACCGGCTCTTGTTGGAGATCACCTAGATTGTTGCTGCATATCTCTACCGGCTCTTGTAGGAGATCACCTGGGTCCTTGCTGCATATCTCCACCGGCTCTTGTTGGAGATCACCTGGGTCCTTGCTGCATATCTCCACCGGTTCTTGTTGGAGATCACCTGGATCCTTGCTACATATCTCCACCGGTTCTTGTTGGAGATCACCTGGGTTTTTGCTGCATATCTCCACCGGCTCTTGTTCGAGATCACCTGGGACCCCGCTGATCCTTATTTTAGGTCACCTCCATATCTGTTGTAGATCTCATTGGACCTTGTTACAGAACACATTAGTCCATGTTTTAGGTGACATATACCCATCTGTAGATTACATAGGCCTTTGCTGTAGACCCCATTCTTTGCTGTTAGTCAAATCAGTCCTTGTTCTAAATCATCTAGGTCTTTGTTGCAAATCCTCTCTGACCTTGTAGTAGATCCCCTCTGAACTTGTTGCAAATCCTCTCTAACCTTGTTGCAAATCCTCTCTAACCTTGTTGCAAATCCTCTCTAACCTTGTTGCAAATCCTCTCTTACCTTGTTGCAAATCCTCTCTGACCTTGTTACAAATCCTCTCTGACCTTGTTGCAAATCCCCTCGAACCTTGTTGCAAATCCCCTCGAACCTTGTTGCAAATCCTCTCGAACCTCGTTGAAAGTTCCCTAGGACCATGTTGTTGACCTTAGGTTAAATGGAAAGAACCAATACCAGAACTGTTTAACAGCACATACCAAAAAAAATTCAGCGAATTTCCTTAACAACTTACGTTAATCTGTACCACATATAATGACCAATTCACTTCACTTATTCCTCTGGGCCCCTTTAGATCACAGACTGTAACGAATGCATGCCTATTTCTCCCCATCTCCTTCAATCCTCAAATTAAGAGACTTGAGTTCAAAGAAATCTGCCACATTGATTAAATTTTAGGACTGAAATAACAATAATGATCGCTAATCTTTGTAGAAATATCATTTTTTTGGGTTAAAAATAAATAAAATAAGCACATTTTATTAAATTACGTACATCGTTAGCGGTAGAATGAGAACGAAAGCAGAAGAAGAAGAAGAAGAAGAAAAAGAAGAAGAAGAAGTTAGTCATAATGTAGGTTAAAGGGAGGGAATCATTGTCATTTCTAGATATTAATTTTCGCGCAGACGTCAAAGGCCCATTGCGTCTATCGACCACTGCCATGTCCAACTATGTCCATGCTTAGCGTATCGACCGAAACCCCTACAGACACCCCAGGTGGAGCCATGTACTCCGCAGCCTTGGGATCAGGGACGCAAGGAGTGTGTTAGACCAATGTTTATTTCAGGCTTTCCGTGTCTGTTTGTGTCAAACTCCCTATTTTTACGTGTCCAGCCGCCGAGGCTTCTGATTGTGTCCACCTTTTGGTCAGTCTGACCCTTGCACATCTCTAGATGGGGCACATTAATCAACCCTAGGTGAAGAACGATTGTGAACGATTTGTTGGCTAACACTGTGTACCCCGGGTTTAGAACAATTGTGAACGCTAGCTTAAGAAAAGTTGTGTCCTGTTCTAAGGCGCAACACAACAGTTTGCTCTTGTCAGTTCATGTTATGGTAATCATCTGGTGTTACTGTTGGTGGCTTTCTGATTGATTTGATCATCCTTATCTTCTGTTGGTATGTAACTGTGACTAGGAACAATTATGAATCCTGCTTATGAATAATTGTGAACTGTGGTTAGAAATTGTTGCGAACCTTAGATAAAACGGCTGTTGTTGTATATTGCCGATAATAAGTATGTCACCTCTTTTGTGTGCCCTGAAATTGGTGTTAAGTGACGTGTTGTAGAAGCTGTCCTCACACCACGAGCGTGAGAACTTTAGCTTGAATCAAATTAGGAGAAATAGTGAATTCGAATTTAAAACAACTGTCGGTATTTGTCCGCTAATTCACCCCAAATAAATAAAAGATATATTTTTAGCATCTGATATATACTTTTAGCACCGGAATTGGGGTAGTGATGTCACAGATTAGTTCACTTTTTAACTGTCGGGAGTGTCAAACATTATGTTTCCGCGAATTTCTGCATTTACGTCTTTTTCCGCTTATTACTGCAATTTTATTTGAAATCAGCAATGATTTTCTTGAATCTGTCAACGTTGGTTCTGGATAAGAAGGGTAGCATCCAGTTTCTACATCAGCATAGTATCATCTCTGACAGAGCCTCTGTAGTGGGGGACGACTTAGTACCCAGCCGTATAGCTGGACTGGCAGATTGGGCTAATTAATTGTGGTTGGCAGCCAATCTAAGGAAGGTAAATTTCGACTCTAAGCCCGGGTAGACGAAGCTCGTTAGCCTGTTCAGGCGGTTCGCCTAGGAGAGGAGGAACTCTGACTTTAAACCCACGAGTGCTAGGGAGTGCTGGCTAGTCCTGGGACGATGATAGTATCATCGGATGACTCGAGTAACTAGCATCTGCGGTAACGACTCCACTATCTTGTGAAAACTTTGGGAGAGGGTAGGGCTACGCGAGTAAACCCAGATAGAAAATCCGGAATTGTAGCTGCTAAGACAGATGGTTTCAAAATTGCGCATGGTTTACAGAGATTGAGATGCCTATATATGGTGTTGTCCTTGACTGAACGACGGGATAGATGTGGATGTCACCAGGCATAATGTTGGCAGGACATTCTTGGGAGACAAGGCACTTGGCTACAAGGCTCGTGCATGGCCTGCAGGCAGATCATTTTATATGTATATTGCTGGTCTCAAGAACTGATAAAGCCTCCATTTTTGCAACTGAATATAAGCCTCCATTTTTGCAACTGAATATAACCATCTTTTCTACACATCTATCTGTATCTAAGTTTTTCCTTAATTATTTGTAATAAAATTATATCCACCTGTCCTTCCCGTAACCCGAAATAGAATGTCCAACCACAGTTTCAGCTGTCAAATACGTGTGATTGGAACCCAGGGAATACTGTTTGGGGTGAATTAAGGGACACGTACCTAGCTATCAACCCCAGGGCCGCAAACATTTATACGTCTTTTTATCCTTGTTATGCACTAATTATGAGAGCCGCTGCGCTATGGGGCCAATTTAGCGGGAAACTACGTTTCCTTAACATTGATAATGGGAAGTGAGTTTTCGAAAAGGTCGAGGTCAAAGCCGAAGATATGCCTCTGACAATTACACATCGCTGTTCAGCGATACTTTGAGAGAAGTAATTCTTAGCACAACACGCAACTAACTTCTAAGCTGAGGACACGAAATTGTAAGTATATTATCTGGTGTTGCGTGGTAAAAGATTTCAAAACTGTATAATAGTCTCTGTTTTAGCGACTCATCTCCAACTCATTGGTGTCCTTCTGTACATGATTGTAATCTAAAAATAAAAAGGCAAAGGCCGGCGTCCATCGTAGACGATGATGGCGTAATTAATTTTGCTAGCGCAAGGATTAACTGTGATACTTTTTATCCTCAATCTCTCGTCTCGAGCCGCCCGACCCCAGTGGCAAGTCAAGGACAAGACGACTAGGGGGCGACTACGAGATGCAGGGGACTCTGCATCAAGCACCTGTGAAAAAGACGGCGAAGTCCGGAGTCGAACCCACACCACCTGATCACGAGGCCGACGGCTTAACCACTTCGCCACGGAATCCCCGATTGTAATCTAGTATGCTAACATTCAGTATCGTTTGTATGTTGAAGATGTTATATGTTGAACAGATTTTCAAAGACACAAATAACATCCATTGATTGAATAAATGAGACGAAGTATCAATACTATCAGATATTCTGATAATACAGTACTAATGGCAGAAGATCCAATACATTTGCAGACCTTAATGGATACGATAACCATGAAAAGTTAGCAATATGGGTTGGAAATCGACGAATGTTATGGTGTTCATCAAAAAGAAAGAAAGTCTAAAAGCGTTCATTCACATTCATAGACCAATTCTGGAACACATGTGAAGCTATGCATACATTGACCAACTCATTTCGGATGATGGCAAATGCAAAAGAGAGATCATTAAAAGAACTGTAATGCTCAAGAATACATTTAACTTCATAAGAGAAACACTTCTGTCAAAGCAGATATTTCAGATCTTAAAAATGAGGCACATCAGGATGTGCTCGGTAAAGTTTGACTGTGTGTACCAGCCTAGAGCGAGACAGAGACCGCTGGAGATCCATTTTCGTCAATCTCTGTTCGGAGACGGCACTTGATGATGATGTATGTTAAAGTGGTGGCTTTTGGTCTTCGTGCTGGATATTATTGGAAAAGAATTTCGTTACCTTCATAAAAAATTACCAGGACCGCTGCCAGCAGCCTGCTGCTTTAGATTGTCAACGGCCAATGGTTATTTTTTATGCACAGCCTTCAAGTTTATCGCCTATCTCCGATATGTCTAGTCGCCAGGCTTGCCACAATTGAGACCAAGAGACATTAGAAACTTGTTGGATTCGAAAATCCACGGTTTCGTGTATTCGTTTCTTCATATATCAGCACCTTACCCTGTAACCACGTTGTTGCGTGATTTTGGTACAGGTTAATTGATAATGGGTCAAGATGCCGCCGGACATGGTCGCAGTCGATTTCCCTCTTGATAAAACGGTGTTTTGTTTGTGTTTTCTATGATAACTCTCGGACTATTAACGTGATTCCTGGATATAAATGTGCCGACTTGTGAATTAAGCATACTAATGTGAAAGAAGTGATGCAACGAAGTATATAACAAGTGTATTTTTAGTCGTGAAAGGTAGATTAATGTGTACAGTTTCGATGGGACAAAGCGTGGCCGAAACTTGACCCGGTCAAAAGCTAGTGTCGCTCCGTGCTGTATCGTGACCCAGATAACGAAGCATGAACACTGAAACGAAGGAGGTCATCCTGACCCCGTCAAACATTCGGTACTTCAGAAAGGAGCTCATCGCGTTTCATCAGCACACTACGTCCCTTCAAACTCAGATCTACATCTGGTGCGTATGCTGAAAATACACTTAACCGAGGAGGTATCGGAACTCACAAGTATACAATCAAGGCGGAAGACCAGAGGAACGAGAGGTGGAAGAAGAATACACAAACAAATGCACTCAGAAACAGATACCTCAAAGCTCCACCCCAGCGATAAAAGAGAAGGGAAGTGCTACCGAGAAAATGAAGCACACGCTGACACCATACTGTCTGCATCCGAACCCTTCACTAGAAGTCTTGACAATGTCTTGCCTCTAGAACATGTTGAGTCCGGACGAGAGAGTGAGGAAGATCCTGCGCACATCTCCCTCACTATAAACACATTGCGCAACTCACGACATCACCCTACAGATCACACCCTGACTAGCAGCTCGCAACTGGCAGGGCCCCCAAACTGCAGCGGCGGAACAGGCAGAAAACGATCACGAAAACTACCCATCACGCTTGCAGCATGGAATGTCCGCACGCTACTGGACAACACCAAAGCAAACAGACCCGAACGACGGACAGCACTGATCGTCAGGGAACTGGCTAGATACAACATCTGCATAGCTGCCCTGAGCGAGACACGACTGGCAGAGGAAGGGCAAATCACAGAAGAAGGCGCTGGTTATACGTTCTTCTGGAGCGGCCTCAGCAAAGAAGAACGCCGTGAAGCTGGAGTTGGCTTTGCCATCAAGATCAACATGGTCGACAAGCTCACAAGCATGCCCAGAGGAATTAATGACCGCCTGATTATACTGCGTCTCCCCCTAATAGGAGGGCGCCATGCAACACTCATCAGTGCATACGCACCCACAATGACAAATCCTCAGGAAACAAAAGATAAGTTTTATGAGGACCTTGAAGCGCTCATCGCTGCAGTCCCCAAATCTGACAAACTGGTCATCCTCGGTGATTTTAACGCTAGGGTTGGCACAGACCATACAGACTGGGAGGGGGCCATTGTCAGACATGGTATCGGAAAATGCAATAGTAACAACTGCTCCTTCTGAGGACATGTGCCGCAAATGAACTACTCATTACAAACACAGCTTTCCGACTACCTGTCCGAAATAGAACCACATGGATGCACCCAAGGTCCCGCCACTGGCACCTCATTGACTTCATTATCATCAGACGTAGGGATCGAGTGGATGCTATGGTAACGAAGAGCATGTGGGGTGCAGAATGTTGGACCGATCATCGACTTGTCATTGCCAAGCTAAACTTCAAGATCCAGCTCAAAATGCGCCCCCAGGGAAAGAAACCACCTAGGAGGCTAAATGTCTCTCAGCTGAAATACGAACCCACGAGAGGAGGCTTCCAGGAAGAGCTTGAGGGCAGACTATCTGAGCTTCGTTTTGAAAAGAACGACATCGAAGAAAACTGGGCATCACTGAGAAACACACTCTACGATACAGCTGTTAAACACATTGGCCTACTCACGCGCAAGCATAAGGACTGGTTTGATGAGAACGATCTGGAAATACAGGGCCTTCTCGATGCAAAACATGAAGCGCACAGGTAATACCAGAGGGACACACCATCTCTGCCGAGATCCACTGCTACTTCGGGTTCAGGGAAGGACGACCATACAGCCTGAGCCGCCTAGGTGCGAGTTCGCAGCTACGACTGCCGGAATTCCACACCTGCCGCTTTGTCACTAGCACATCGCCACAGGACTTGAACGAATGATGCAATGAGATGACAATATGACTTTCGCGGCAGTTGGATTTAAGTGAGGGTGAGCTGCGCACCGCCAACCTCACTATCTCGTCTTGATTATATTTCATCCAGTGGCAAGATATGATCACGATGACTGGAGCAGTAATTCGGATGCGGTGAACGACCAAGGGGATCTTCTGTGTTTAGTCTTGCTCCAAACTCTCCACAGCGAGTTGCTAGTAGTCACCTTGCTGCCTGTTGACCAGCCAATGGTTCTTCGGCACAGTCCGCCGAATCCAATCTTCACATGCTTAGGTAGACACGCCCTATATCAGCTTATTAGACCAATAAGCTACCCTCACTTGGTTTAGCCGGTCATGTCGAGACCGTTGCCCCGGGTGTGGCCGCTGCCAGATGCTGGCAGTTACGTGGAGACACAAGTGAGAGTTGAGTGCCAGTTGAGGACCATTAATGGACAAACTACCCAAGACAGGGCACAACTTGTCCGCCACTAAAGGCACTATCCCTCCCTGACACCTCATACACCCCAACTAGCGACGGGTTTAGCACGGTGAATGTGCTTTCTGGCATGGGATTTTGTCGTTGAACCCAGGTGATACCAGTCATTCGCAACAATGCGCCCCAGGCTGCTCACGTTCAAGGATTTAGTGTGCTTCTCGTCAGATTGTAAAAAAGTCTAGGTTTTGTAACCGTGCAGCAGATTAATACTGTCCCCATGGATAATTTTCTTTCAGCATTCGGTTCAGTGCAGGTGCCATCTCCACAGCGAAGGTCGTCTGCAATGCATCTCCACCCTTAGAAAATGCAGGAGGAAGCAGACCCTTACATAAAATGCATGCTTAAGTCGGATGCACTGGGTCGACAGGCGCAAAATAAAAACCACAGTGCAACGCACACCGCCTTGGGGATAAGAGAAATAAGGCGAACGCAACAAAACCAAAAAAAAGAAAAAACCTTTTTTCCAGTATTGTTTTCAACAAGGTGTTACAAATTTTAATGAGTTCAAACTATCATAAATGACATACGGGTACTCTGATTTCGTTCATCAATTCATTTTGCCTCCCTAATTTCTCCAAAACGTACTAATCATCATCATCATCATCAGTCCCGTAACCTAGAATGTCGTTGAGGCACCGTTACTGTAGTTTGTCGAACCAGTTCCCGCTATACGTCTCGATGTTTCGCCAGGGTATTAGTTTCAGCTATAGACCTTCCTGTCCACTATTTTATATTGTCCTCCCATCTCTTGTTTGGTTTGCCTCTCCCACGCTTACCATGACGGTCTCAGTCAGCCCCACCGTTCGTGATATTTCTCCATACCATGGCAAGTTTCGTGATTTCACTAAAGTCAGTAGGTTTTTACACTGTCCTAACTCCTTCCTAACAATTTCAAGAACACTCTCGTTTGTAACACGACCCAGATATGAAATGCCAAGAATTCCTCGCAAGCATCTCATTTCCATTGCGCAAATCTTACGTTCTAGGGCAGCCGTCAGAGTCCATGTCTCACACGTGTAGAGGTATACCGAGGTGACCATTGTATACATTAAAGTCAGCTTCGATCTAAGGCTAATGTTCTTGTCTTTCCAGATTATTGCAGTCTGGTCAGGGCAGCCATGGTCATCGCTGTTCTTGACTGGATCTCCGCTCTAGACCCCTCCGCATTCATTTCTGCTCCCAGATATTTGAACCGCATAACACTTTCCAGATGTTCACATTTGACCATAATTGAGTTTTAAATACCCCCTTGGGAGTTGCCCATATCTTACTCTTCTTTGGACTGATTTCCATCCCACATTTCTGGACAGCATTGTCCCGGTTTGCGACTAGCTCTGCAAGTTCAGGGTCTATTCCAGCCAGACCGGTAATGTCGTCGGCAAACCGGAGGTTGGCGAGTTTGCGTCCACCTATACTGACCGTTCCTACGTGTTGCTCCAATGCTTCTGCGTAATGCGTTCTAGAAAAACATTGAAAAGTCTCGGAGTGAGGAGACACCCCTGACGCACGCCGACTGTCGTGCGGAACCACTCACCTGTGGTCCCGTTGAGGTAAACTGCACTGCTGGCATCGGAGTAAAGTTTGTCAATGACGTGCGTGAGCGGCCATCCTGTCTTGTACTTGCCAAGGGTTGCCCATATGACCTCATGTCCCACCCTTGCTTTTGAATTCAGCAGTAATCCTCACTTAAACGTCCTAATGCTTTCATTTATTCACAAACGAAGCCCCCAACTCTTTCTACATTCCGACTAATTCTCTTCTCCAACTGTTGATTCATTGTCCATGTTTCTCTGGCATATGGTAGAGGGGTGTGTACATAACACTTGACCGCTATCATTTTTAATTTGTGAAACATTTGTTTGGATCTCAATTTTTGACACATTTGTATGAAAACAATTTCACCGTTAATATTCGAATACTGATTTTCAATTCGCATGTCAGTTTCCGTTATTATACATATTTTCTAGATAGTATAAGCACTTGACTTGTTCCATCCAGTACGTGACAGCCTATTTTTATCAGTGTTTATCAAGTCTGCTTTGTTAATTAGAATAGTTTTCGTTTTGTCGGTATAAATGTCAAATCCGCATACGTGCATTACTTCAAAGCCTTCTCTATTCGCCGTTTTCAGTATGCTTGTTAGGTTACAGTGATTCATTATGGATTGACCCTGATACCAATCCGGTCTTCTGATAACGACTGCAGCTGTTACAGCTATGGATCAGCGGACCTCGGACTTTCACTCGTGAACCCAATGCCGTGTAGTGGTTTGTGTACGTATGTATACATACTCGCACATGTCAACAACACCAGGATCAAGCAGATCCAAGAATTCATATACTTGGGAAAATATTTTACTGAGGACGGACGATTGGACAGAGAAATCGAAAATAGATGTCGAAAAACAAGTGCAATGATCTACCACCTGTCACTACTACTCAAACATCGGAGCACCAGTATAGAAACAAAACGATTGATAAACCATTATTTTCTTACCAAATATTTGTCGTATCAGTGCCAAACATGGTGCCTCTCCAAGCCACATGAAAAGAAAATAGCAATCGGTGAAATGTGATTCCTGAGAAAAGGCATAAACGTCACGGGAAAAGTCATAAACGTCATGAGAAAAGTCATAAACGTCATGCGAAGAGTCATACACGTCATAAGAAGAGTCATAAACGTCACGAGAAGAGACATAATGTGAAATGACATAAGAAAATGGATGGGAATAACATCCTCCCAAGAATACACGTACAAACAGAAAGAAAAGTGGTTTGGCCATCTCATAAAAAATGAAACCAAATCGGCTGCCATTAAAACAAACAACAATAGAAGATCGGTGTTCACATCAAAGAGAGAACCACGATACAAATGAATAGAAAATATCAAATACATCCTACACCAGCATGCGCTCGCAACAATCACAGCAACACATCTGGCCCAAGTTCGAGACCTACATCTCCCCACTACGCTCTACAGCATTAGCGGGAGGATAAGCAAAGTCAGTCGGTATTATTTATATCAAAGTGTTTGTCTTATCTAATCTCGGAGGTAGTCATTTAGGCTAGTATTACTGTGAGCCTATCTTAGGGTCATCGATCTTGTTTTCATGCGACTCTTTATCCAATCATTTTACTTCATTTACTTTATATTTTATCTGTTTAAGACCCCTGGACACGCTTGACTTCATGCAGTCATTCATGTGTTATCTGTTTAAGACCTCTGAACACGCTTAACTTCAAGCAGTCAGCCATGTGTTATCTGTTTAAGACCCCTGTACACGCTTAACTTCATGCAGTCATTCATGTGTTATCTGTTTAAGACCCCTGGACACACTTGACTTCATGCAGTCATTCATGTGTTTCCTGTTTGAGACCCCTGGACACGCTTGACTTCATGCAGTCATTCATGTGTTATCTGTTTGAAACCCCTGGACACGCTTGACTTCATGCAATCACCCATGTGTTATCTGTTTAAGACCCCTGTAGACGCTTATCTTCAAGTAGTCATTCATGTGTTATCTGTTTAAGACCCCTGTACACGCTTAACTTCAAGTAGTCATTCATGTGTTATCTGTTTAAGACCCATGTACACGCTTAACTTCAAGTAGTCATTCATGTGTTATCTGTTTAACACCCCTGTACACGCTTAACTTCAAGTATTCACTCATGTGTTATCTGTTTAAGACCCCTGTACACGCTTAACTTCAAGTAGTCATTCATGTTTTATCTGTTTAAGACCCATGTACACGCTTAACTTCAAGTATTCACTCATGTGTTATCTGTTTAAGACCCCTGTACACGCTTGACTTCATGTAGTCATTCATGTTTTATCTGTTTAAGACCCCTGTAGACGCTTAACTTCAAGCAGTCACCCATGTGTTATCTGTTTAAGACCCCTCTACACGCTAAACTTCAAGTAGTCATTCATGTGTTATCTGTTTAAGACCCCTGTACACGCTTGACTTCATGTAGTCATTCATGTATCTGTTTAAGACCCCTGTACACGCTTAACTTCAAGCAGTCACCCATGTGTTATCTGTTTAAGACCCCTCTACACGCTTAACTTCAAGTAGTCATTCGTGTTTTATCTGTTTGAAACCCCTGGTGCATATCTTGTAGTGAACACTTGTATTGGTACATTCATTATTTCGAGTTACCAAGAAAGACTGAAACTAACGAATGGGGATATGGTATGATTAGTCATGTTAAGCATATTTGTACACTGAAACCAGGAAATAAATGGGAACTGTTTCCTCGATAATTAAGTTCGCTATGTTGATGTTATTGTTATTTGTGCATACTATGATAACTTTATTTATTGAGAAACTTCAGATTTACTGCACCAGTAATGTTGCTTTTTTAACCCGGACATTTTGTCCGGGGTTATAAATATGTCCACTTTATTAGTTTTATTTATTAAGAGAATATGACAGTCTGTTTTTTTGGTTAGAATTGGCATGATTTTCTTACATTATTAACTGCTCAGGCGCATGTTTAGTGTAGTGACAAAGAATTTGCTTTCCAAAGCGAAGGCATGGGGTTAAATTCCCGATATCGGCACTCTTCAGTCGACACAGCTGTATTAGAAACTCATTTGGCTTGGTTTGGCTTGGTTTTGCTTGGCTTGGCTTGGTTTGGCTTGGTTTTGCTTGGCTTGTCTTGGCTTCGTTTGTTCTCAATCTCTCGCTACCAAACCCTGAAAGGGCTTAAGTAGCAAGGTGTAGTCCAGACAACGGAATGCATTGTGTCGTAGTTTACAGCTTGACTGCGATATTTGCACCTTTCGGTCCAACACATCCGACTTCAAAAAGCATTTTTTGAGTATCGGGTTAGCATTCCCTCTTCGATCCCATCTTCTTAGCCAGTTTGCCCTGCTGCAGCCTGTTATCCAGGATCACAGCATGGAGGTGTAGAAGGGTCTTGACAGCTCTGATTCGCTGGCCATGACGCTAGCAGTCAGCTATGGGTCTCTGACCAATGCAGCTCATGCGCTGCTCAGTATCTTCATCCCAAAAACTCATTTCTTCTTCTTCTTCTTCGTAAGCAGTCAGACAGTAACCATTATTTTTTCGAAAAAAGCGGCGGTCATCCTGAGGCTGTCGCCGCTGCCATAGAGCTTGTCTTGCAGTTCCACTGGTGATGGCCACATCTGCTCTCTCTGATCCTTGTATGTCGGGCAGTTCTGCAGCAGATGTTCAGCGGTCATTTTACCGGTACCGCACGGGCATTCGTCGGTACCACCTATCTTCAATTTGTTGAATAGGTGGTACCTCAGTCTATTGTGGCCAGTGCGAAGTCTGAAGACAACGACCTGCTCTCTTCGGTTCAACTGGTAATAGGCATCGTTTTTGGTGTAACCAGTATGTTCGGTTTCCCATTTGGTCATGTATCTGGCTTTGATAAGCCGTTTTGACTCTTCGTACGTCATACTAGTATCTGTTTGTGGTAGTCTTGCACCTTCTTTTGCCAGTCTGTCTGCCTCCTCGTTGCCTTGGATGTTGCAGTGTGATGGGACCCACTGTAACACTACCCTTTTTGGTGCGGACTGCTGGCACAGTTTGCAGAGCGCTGCTCTTAAGTCATTAAGCTCAGTGTTGTTCTGGCTTTTTAGCGCTGACTACGGCGAGAGCATCTGTAAGCAGGACTATATGGCTTTCATTTTCTTTGTGTGTCACCATTTCTTCCACTGCCGCCCTCAGTGCCTCCGCTCTGAAATTGCTTGTGTACTTACCAGTAGCGAATGACAGTGTTATTTGTCTGCAGTTTGGTAGGTTCAGGAATGCTCCTGCCCCTCGGTTCTGTGTAGTGTTTGTTACAGAACCGTCGGTGTATGCATGGGTCCAGTCCATGCTTGGGTAGCTTTTCGATATAAAGCTTAGGGTAGTATCTCTCCTTTCTTTTTCAGTTTGGCAGTTTTTATTTCCAATGCCTGGTATATTTTCTACCACCTCTGGGAATATATCCTGCCTCCAGGTAGGTTTTCGTACAGTAGTGATGGGTTTTGGTGTTGTTAGTGCGTTTATGGGATCTTCGTGCATCTTTGCTTTGGCTATTTCTGCAAAGTTTCTCCGCTTTAGTTTCCCATTTCCCAAATTGTTTAGTCTCTGGTGCATTGGATGGTCAGTCAGTCTTCGGAGTTTCTCTGACTGCAGCTGGGCTCTGCAGTCTCTTCTATCGGTCATGGATTGCAGTTTTGTAATCTTTTCAAGTTCTACAATTGGTGTTGACTTCATGCCTCCTGTTATAACTCTCATGGCTTGGTTTTGAAGTTTGCTAACTTTATCGAAGTTCGCCTTTGCTGCTGTTGTCCATACCGCAATGCCATACTCGAGAACTGGTCTCACTCTTCCAGTGTACAGTTTCTTGGTCTGCTCCCCAGCTTGTGCCAGCAAGTTTTCTCATGATTGCCATTCTTTCTCTGGCTCTCATTCGGTTTCTCTCGATCTGGCTTTTCCATGTCAGGCGCCGATCAAATGTGACTCCTAGATAGGTTGGGATGTCGTTTGGCTGCAGGAATTTGCCATTTAAACCTAATTTGGTATTTTGGGGTTTTATTGAAAGCGAGAATATTGTGCATGTGGTTTTCACCTCGTTTATTTTGACCAGCCATGAGTTCGCCCACTCTTCCAGCGATGTTATGGCCTGCTGCATCCGATTTCTTGCTATGGTGAGATTCTTTTCAGAGGTCCACATAGCCAGATCGTCTGCAAACATTGAGCTATGGACTCTCCTTGGTATATTTTCTGTAATGTCGTTTATATATACCAGGAAGAGTGTGGGTGACAGTACTCCCCCTTGGGGTACTCCATGCTCGAGTGTCACCTTTTTGCTCATCTGCCCTTGTACTTGGACTCTGGCCGTTCTTTGTTTGAGGTAGTGGTTGATCCACTTGTACATTTTCCCACCAACATCACTTCTTCTTAGCTTGACTCTAAGTCCGTCTTACCAGACTTTGTCAAATGCCTTTTCCAGATCCACCCAAACAGCTACTGTGTGTTTCTGTGCCTGGTTGGCATCTTCTATTTCCTGGGCTATGAGGATGACCTGGTCCTCAGTGGATCTGTGCTGTCTAAAGCCGGCTTGCTGTGGAATTAGTATTCGTTTTTCTTCCAGATGCCACATCAGTCTGGTGTTTATCATACGTTCCATCAGCTTGCCGACACAGCTCAGTAGGCTGATGGGCCTGTATCCATTTGGATCTCTTTTGTCCTTTCCTGTTTTTGGTACTGCAAAAACTCATTTGAAAACGGGTATTTGATCTATAGTTTGGAAAACACGGACAAGAGAAAGGAAACTGAGAACTTACGTCGTACAAACTGTGGCTTAGTACATAGAAGTCCCTCAGATATAATCCCAGAAGACAGTTTCTGCTATGTGACTTTATTTATTGTTTAACCGTTAATGCAGAAGGAGAATATGAAACTTTATATTGCTGTAGATGGTTAGTTGGTCGGTTGGTTAGTTGCTAATGCCCACACTGGGTTGGTAACAATTTTGTGCGCCCTGAAAAGGACGGAACTTGTGGCAGAAGGTAGTAGCTTTCCTGAAATATGGAGCGTGCTGACGAAGTGGGCCGGGGTCCTCCAGGTGGTTGTGCAATGCTTGGCTTCATCTGCGTGTCACTCACTACAAGAGGATCACATCGAACCTTACCTTGTTAAGCAGACTATTGTCCTCGACAACAGCCCGGTTTCAGGACGACCAACGAGGAGGTCAGGTGAGGGTCTTGGCCAGAATATTTCTGCTGACCCTGGCTGACATTGTTTAATCAGTGTGTTTTGCCTGACCAGACGTTAGCCTTATCGTCCCATTATTGATGATAAAATCGTTTTGCTTTTATTTCTGTGTCTGATCAGTGTTGTTGATTTTATTTATTCATTATGTAAATCGATAGAATGCAGAAAACTGATTTTTTTTTCAGTAAGAAAGTTATTTTAATCTGTATGTGTCAGTTTTGTAATATTGTTTATGGCGGAGATTTAAAATTCAGATTACTGCAAGGGTTTACCATTTTATACAAAATTTTATGGTACATTCTGAAGCTGATTTGCTGATATATTTTTTATTTATTGTTTTGTAAATAGCTTAGATATTCTGCAATTATTGTTGCAAATTCTGAAGATTAGGTATTTTCTTACAGTTTTTGTAAATACAAAATTAAGATATTTTAAATTTGATTTATAAAAAATCTAAAGCTTAAATTTTTGTGTTAAATTTCAAAGCTTAGATTTGCTGTTGTAAATTCTTAAACATAGATTTTGTGTTTGTAAATTCTAAAGCATAGATTTTGTGTTTGTAAATTCTAAAGCATAGATTTTGTGTTTGTAAATTCTTAAAAATAGATTTTGTGTTTGTAAATTCTTAAACATAGATTTTGTGTTTGTAAATTCTAAAGCATAGATTTTGTGTTTGTTTGTAAATTCTAAAGCATAGATATTCTGTTTGTAAATTCTAAAGAATATATATTTTGTTTGTTTGTAAATTCTTAAACATACATTTTGTGTTTGTAAATTCTAAAGCATAGATGTTCTGTTTGTTTGTAAATTCTAAAGCATAGATATTCTGATATTCTGTTTGTAAATTCTAAAGAATATATATTTTGTCTGTTTGTAAATTCTTAAACATAGATTTTGTGTTTGTAAATTCTAAAGCATAGATGTTTTGATATTCTGTATGTAAATTATAAAGAATATATATTTTGTTTGTTTGTAAATTCTAAAGCATGTATATAATGTGTGTCAATTCTAAAGCATAGATATTCAGTTTGCTTGTAAATTCTAAAGCATAGATGTTCTGTTTGTTTGTAAATTCTAAAGAATATATATTTTGTTTGTTTGTAAATTCTATAGCATAGATATTCTGTGTGTCAATTCTAAAGCATATATATTCAGTTTGTATAATGTTTGTAAATTCTAAATCATTTTTACATTGTTTGTTTGTAAACTCTAAAGAGTGTATATTTTGTTTGTTTGCAACTTCTTAACCATTTTTATACTGTTTGTTTGTAAATTCTAAAGCATTTATGTATTGTTTATTTGTAAAATCTCAAGCTTAGACGTTTTTGGTCATGTTTTTTGGACAATACGGCCTGGAGAAAGTGATAATCGGGACATGGTTTCTGAAAGGAGGAAAAGAGGACGCTCGGACGAAAATGGCATCAAAGCGTTACGGGCAGACTTTGGACATCTTTGTGTAGTGCGGGCCTACTCGCTCTAACTGTGATGCATACAGTATGCCGTGACAAGGACTATGTTCTGGAAAGAATATGTCACATGATGATGGTGAAAGTAAACACCTGATCTCAATCTTCTCATGGGGCATTCCTATTTGAAGCGTTCTTTACTTCCAATTCATCCAATGTGTGGATTACTGATTTATCAGTTGCAGTGTTATCTAACATGCTGTCGTTTATTGATTTTAGTGCTCGCCTCATCCCTCCTCATTTTACATCTAACATTGCTAGTATTATATAAGCGAAAATGTAAAATATTCAAATATTCTGTACGAATCACTCCACCTATGACGAAACATTACGCACTGGTAACAATATTGATGATCAAAACATACACGTACTAAACATTGGTGGTTAATTAAATCTCTCAGGACCACTTCATGGCTGCTTATTACATATACGGACAACCCGTTCACTGTCTAAGTTGGAAAATACATTTTGAAGATACTAAAAGCCAATTAAGGATGTTGCTTATTAACTTAATAACTAAGGGGACGGCGTGGCCTAGTGGTTAAGTGGCACGGCTCACAACCAGAAGGTGCTGGGCTCGATCCCCATCACAGCACCGGCCGTTACCCCGGGGAAGCAAACCCTTAGAAAATGCAGGAGGAAGCAGACCCTTACATAAAATGCATGCTGAAGTTGGATACACTGGGCCGACAGGCGCAAAATAAAAACCACAGTGTAACGCCCACCCGCCTTGGGGAATAGAGAAATAAGGCGAACGCAAAAAAAACAAACAACAACTTAATAACTAGAAAGGACGAGCCAGAGACAACCGAAAAAACAAAACAATTAGTCAAATAGATCTCAAGTGGCAGAAAGTAAACGTAGGTGACTCATACTCATGAATGTGTAAATAGTCTTTGTTTTTTATTTTCAACCATGTTTTGGTGTGTGTTGTGAGAAGAAGACACAGTAGAAAATTGTCTGAAGCGAATTCGCACACTCGTCAGTTATGTAAACCTTAAGAACGCTATTAGAAAGTACAATAGAAGTAAATATCCACGTCAACTTATTCTTCATAGATTACGCAAAAGCATTTGATAATGTAAGACATCGGACGCGATAACAATGCTAGAAACATGGACCGTTAGCCTTACAGAATATCAAGAATATCACTAGAATATCACCGGAATAGCACCAGCATATCACCAGAATATCAACAGAATATCAACAGAATATCACCAGAATAGCACCAGCATATCACCAGCATATCAACAGAATATCACCAAAATAGCACCAGCTTATCACCAGAATATCACCAGAATAGCACCAGCATATCACCAGAATATCAACAGAATATCACCAGAATAGCACCAGCATATCACCAGAATATCAACAGAATATCACCAGAATATTTACCAGAGCTGCTAGAGAGATTTGGATTGGCCTCATCGGCACATACCCTGCTCTCACAGAGAGTATGGAATAACAACATGTTTACCATCTCCACGAAGGTAGATGTGTACAGATTATGTGTGCTTAGTACCCTTCTTTAGGCCAGCGAACCGTGAACAAGGTTTGCTTCGCAGGAAAACAAGGCTAAATGATTTTTCTATACGCTGTTTGAGGCACATATAAAATCATATGCTGTTTGAGGCGCATATAAATCATATGCTCTCTGAGGCACATATAAATCATATGCTGTTTGAGGCGCATATAAATCATATGCTGTTTGAGGCACATATAAATCAAATGCTGTTTGAGGCACATATAAAATCATATGCTGTTTGAGGCGCATATAAAGCATATGCTGTTTGAGGCACATATAAATCATATGCTGTTTGAGGCACATATAAAATCATATGCTGTTTGAGGCGTATATAAATCATATGCTGTTTGAGGCACATATAAATCATATGCTGTTTGAGGCACATATAAAATCATATGCTGTTTGAGGCGCATATAAATCATATGCTGTTTGGGGCACATATAAATCATATGCTGTTTGAGGCACATATAAAATCATATGCTGTTTGAGGCACATATAAAATCATATGCTGTTTGAGGCGTATATAAATCATATGCTGTTTCAGGCACATATAAATCATATGCTGTTTGAGGCACATATAAAATCATATGCTGTTTGAGGCGCATATAAATCATATGCTGTTTGAGGCGCATACTTGCAATTTCATGGAGTGACAGAGTGACAAACAACGACGTGTTGGACCGTGCAAAGATTTCCAGTTTGGTTACGATCATTCGCCAGCGCTGCTTGCGGTGGCGTGGTCATGTGTGCAGAATGGAGGACGGGCGAATTACAAAATATATCCAATACAGAGAGCTGACCATCAGCAAGCGTTTCAAATGTGGACCCTTGCTCCACTACAAAGATGTTTGCAAGCGTGACCTGAAAACGTTGGATATGAACATATGCAACTGAGAGGAACTTTGCCAGAGACAGACAAACCCGGCTGGAGGCAGGCGTTGTGTGCTGACCTGTAGGTAGGGGAAACCAAAATGCAGACTCCAAACGTGCGCATCAAGGGCAACAGCTGACTAAATCCCTCTTTAGCGTGGTTATTTGTCTCTGGAGACTGTCATGATGCTAAACACCAATCAATATCTTCACAGTTACCACAAGGACATTTGACAATGTAAGACATCTTAGTGATACTAATGAAAGAACACATGCAGCAAAAATATGTGCACAATTAAAGACATATTAGCAACAAGTAGCAACAGTTCAGACAGAAGACCATTTTGTGAGTATACAACAATTGAGTATGACAAGGATGAAAGTTTTTACTCTGAATTTACTCTTCCGCTCTGTTCTTACCTCACTCTATCATTTGACTCTGTCCTACAGTCACACCCTTGCACGACTTTCACACGCGCCCTCATGGTGAGGCCCTTCCATTGCACTTTGGTTGGGCTAGCTTCTGAGGGCGCACAAACCTAGCATAGGTACATATAGACGCACACATTTATCCAAGCACTGGTTTATGCGTCCTAATATCGCCCATTTGACTATGGTCTGGGGTGGAATAGGCACGCCTCCGCCTTAGAAATTAGTGAAGCAAACGCGTAAAATAAAATGAATTTTAAAAAAAGAATCAATGTCGTCACCGGATCTGTTCAATATGTACAATGTACACATAGTACAATCTTAGTGAATAAGTGAATGTCCTATAAGTTCATTAGAGGCTGTAGAGATGCGGTTTTACAGGTTCATGTTGAGAATTCCATGGAAGACAACAAAATATTTTGACTATTTACTATTAGAAATGAATTCACAACGGACACTTTTTAACAGTTTCAGAAAGAAACAGTGTTTTTCGGTCATATCATGCACAGGGAAGGTATAGAAAACGTTATTACAACAGGCGAAAATCCGGATAGGAGTTACAGAGGAAGACAAAGACATAAACTACTAGACAGTCTGTCTGACTACGTGGCATAGGAGAGCATATGTTACATAATTTATTTTCATAACATGAGACACGGAGTTGTTGATGTCAAGGATCGCCTACCCCAGCCGGCGTGACACTTGACGAAGGATGATAAACCAAGGATGCGTATTGTAATGACATTTGTGTTTATTCAATTCAATCAACCAATCAGTCAAAGTCCATCGCTCTCCTCTCGCAATCATGCATGGTCCTAGGCTACCCTTTCTGCCTTTTTCCAGATGAAACCATGTAATCGTATTTCTCCTTCTGTTTTCCGCCCTTGACACGCACAACCTGCTGTCCAAATGAATAAAGTTATCCGTCTCTTCCGGCAACTCAGCAAGACTGAGTCTTTGTTGATCGACCAAATCGAGTTATTAATTAATTTGCTTTGTTGGAACTTATTTGTTCAGTCAGGTCAGGTCAGGTCAGGTCATTCCGTAACCGGTGAGGTCGTTGAGGCACACATGAAGACGTCCTGACAACCCCACGCCACCCTTCTCTATCATCGGCCGCTGCCAGGGCCTCTTCTGGTCGGAGATTGGGCCATTCTATTATGTTGTCCTCCCACCTCTTCTTGGGCTGCCCTCTTCGTCGTCTGCCTTGCACCTTTCCGCGGAGGACTATTTGATCTCGATATGTGACCGTACCAAGGGAGTTAATTTCTTTTGACAGTTGCCAAGGTTTTCAAAAGTTCAAAACGCCCTATTGCTGTTGTAATTATGTCTCGTATTTCCTTATTTGTAACTCGATCTTTGTACGTGACGTTTAAAATTCTTCGGAAACATCTCATCTCCAAGGCATGTATCCTTCGCTAAAGGTCAGCTGTAACTGTCCATGTCTCACATGCATAGAGGAATATTGACAGGACCAGCGTACCCATTAATCTGATTTTCGTGCATAGTGCTAACTGTTTATCTTGTCAGATTGTGTTAAGCCGTTCAAGCGCCGCTATTGTCTGTGCTTTTCCGGCAAACACCTCAAATTTTGATCTTTCATCATGGACAAGCGAACTCAGATATTTTAAACCGTCAACCACATCGAGTTCCTGACCGTTAGCGTTTATCCTGCTGTTGGTCATTAATTTTGTCTTTCCAGCGTTTATCTTCATACCATAGTCAATAGCTGTTTCATCGAGCCTTCTGACCCATTCCTGGAGTTCTACTTCTGAACCCGCCAATCCGTCGATGTCATCTGCAAAACGAAGGTTAGTAATCGTTCGGCCCCCTATCTTGACAGTACCAGCGTGACTTCCAAGTGTCTCACTCATAATTTCCTCAAGGAATAAATTGAAAAGAGTTTGAAAGAGTGTACAACCCTGTCTCACACCAACTTATCTCAGACGTGAGTTAACGCAACAATATGCGCCTGACCTGGTCTCAGACGTGGGTTAACGCAACAATATGCACCTGACCTGGTCTCAGACGTGAGTTAACGCAACAATATGCGCCTGACCTGGTCTCAGACGTGAGTTAACGCAACAATATGCGCCTGACCTGTCCTCGGAAGATCTTTCGTTAACTCACGTCCTTCTTTAAACTTCGTTGTCCAGTTCCCAAATAGCATGAATCTACTATACAACAGGTACAGTACAACTTGAAGCGGAGAGCAATTGTCTATAATGTTGCCATGAATGAGTGAGTATGGTATGTCAGTTATGTGTGTAAAGCAAGAATAGATCAACATGATTACACAAAGACACATATTTTATTAAATGTGCACAAATGTATAAGTGCATACGTTCATATATACACAAAGATACAAATAATTTTCCATACGAGCAAGCATAAGAATATCACACTCACCATCAGCCACATACACATATCCACTCATCTACACATTTACACACTCTCCATCATATATTTACATAAACGCTCACATACACATACATATATCCATTTTCGTGGCGAGGAGGATTAATGTCTGGTCAGGCACAACATACTTATCAGACACGTTAGTCAGGGTCAGGCACAACATACTGATCAGACACGTTAGTCAGGGTCAGGCAAAATATATTTGCCAAGACCCTCACTTCGGCTTGCTCCTAGCCCTCCCTGGAAACGGGATGTTTTCATAACAGCCTGGCTAAGGGGGTGAGAGATCGAAGTGATCCTCGTAGTAGTGAGCAACACACAAATGAAGCCAAGCATAGCATAACCGCCTGGAGGACGTCGGTATAATTTCATCAGCACGCTCGGGATGTGAGGAAAGCTACGACAACCCGCTACTTTACGTCTTTTTTATAGGCGCACAAAAGAGTAGCAACATACCTATACATATATATACAAACATATATCCATACGTTAACCATGATAATAGCACACAGTCACTAAAATACACATCTACACACTCTCATACACTCACACACACACACATACACACACACATATATATATATATATATATATATATATATATATATAAATGTATACATACATACATGTTCACATACCCATACACACAAATATATATATAAATATATATATTCCTTTTCACATACACATTTAAGTTCTTCTTATTCCTTAGTCGACCTGTACTTCTACAGGAGCAGATGGTCATGTGCAGGTCCCAGCCCTGGTTTGAGATGGATGAAGCCGGGAGAAGATAGACCTGCAGCCGGTTAGGCGCCATCTATGCTGTTCTAAAAAAAAACAATTAACCATGGCCGGTGTTATGCCTGTCACAGTTAGTCGCCTCTTACGACATGCTCTCTGTGAGGCAGTGGTGCTATTCTTGTCCTTGTCATATACAAAGACCCCGGATGACCACTCGGGACATATAAGCATGCAAAAAGGAATTAATAAACACAATTCTTGTATGAAAGAGATATAAAGAGACTGCGTAGGCAGAATGGAAAGAGAGAGATAGATAGAGAGAGAGAGAGAGAAAGAGAGAGAGAGAGAAAGAGAGAGAGCCAGAGAAAGAAAGGAAGGTGAGCATGCACAGTATTAAGGAATACATTCAAACCAGAAGATAAAATACATCATATAGAGAAGTTTAGTGATGCTCAAGCGACATCGATCATCAGTAAACCAAAAGACAATGACAATGACCCTAGTGTAAACCTTCCTGTAGTGTGCATGCTTAGTGGTGACAAGAGATCCGAGGTTATAAATATTGAAGCTGTCTAGCAATAACCCACTTCAATATTCCTGGACTTTTGTTATTACTGATGTCTATGTTGTTTCATTCATAACCGTTATGTACTTTGATGTGACTTTCGTTAGTTAGGCGTTACTTGACCAGGGTTGGTCTATTTCTGCTAATTCTCTGACAGTTGATAACAGTACTTTCTGGATTTTTTCAGGGATTATGAGAAATATAGCATGTAGTTTTATTCTAGGTTCATAAAGGGGACTACTTCTTCTTCTTCTTCTTCATCATCTTCTTCTTGCTTATCCTGTTTTGCCTTTCAGCGTCAGGTTATGAAAAGATCTCTAGAATAAGCCACACTGTCTGCGCAGTAGTAGTGACATTCACTGCCTTAGATATTTCAGTAAGCCATATTTTTAGTTTTTCGATCTTTGGGTAACTAGGTCTCAGAATGCATCTATTACGGCTTATCAGCTGTCACCACGGCTTAGGCTCCAAAATATTAGTTTTCAACAAAGTAACAGCTGATAAACAGAATATTTACGCCTACTCTGTGCTAGCAGAGCCAAAGATGGTCAATGTCCAAGTAGCGTGAGGGCAGAATTTCTGCGTGTGAAATGAAGTGTTTGAGGAAAGTCATCGGTCTTCCTTACTGCCCACTGTGTTCTTCTCCTTCCTGTTAGCAGACCCATCTCAATAAATTAACAATTTATCTGATCTTTTTTACGCGAAGATCAGTTTGGGAGTTGAACGATAACCGAAAAAAAACTACACATTTGTTACAATTCTGTTTCCAGTGATCCTCAAGCCATGACTGACAACGTGTGGAAAGAAATGTCCATGACAAATCATAATTGTCACCAGTAGAGATGGAATATTAGACGTTTTCTGCTTCTTCGTTCATCCTCAGATCAAGGTCCCGGTTTTTCTTACAAAGGACGCAGTTGTAGGCTGTTTTGTGTCCGTGTAGCTTTTCTCTAATATCCATCTCGTGACGCCAGTATTGTTCTCTCTTTTCCTGCGTGAGCATGCAGCTTTGTAGGATGTGTTCAACGGTCATGGTATGCTCCTCACATGGAAATCTGTCCAAATCCTCATTTTGTTGTACAGATGACTCTTAAGTCTGTTATGCCCAGTTCTCAGTCTAAAGATGATGATTTGCTCTTCTCTAGTTAAATTAAAGTAGCTGTCTTCTTTTCGAAAGTCGGGGTGTTGCTCAGCCAATTTTCCCCCCGAGATTGGCTTTAATTATGGCCTTGGCCTTATTATATGTGATACTCATGTCTGTTTGTGGGGATGCTCCTCCACACTTTACTAGTTTGTCTGCAGCTTTATTGCGATCAATATTGCAGTGGGATGGAATCCACTGTATGAACAACCTTGGGTGTTCTGCTGAGAGCTGTGTCAGGAAGAACATACATTGCTCGAGATCTTCATCTTTGTGTTGTTGTAGCGCTGCTAATACTGACGAGGGCATCGCACGACATGATGGCATCATTAATATTGTCATCACTTCTTGTGTTGAATAACTAGCAAAATCGGAGATAAGATGGTTTGGTCATTTTATGAGTTTGGCATTACACCTGCGCACCTATAACATGTATGGTTTCATTAAACAGTAGAGACTACGTGCCTAATGGATAGATTGGATACCAGAAATGCTATAAAATACGAATTTACATAAACCAATGTAACATTCATTGCACAGGAGATGAAATATCAGCAACCCACTGTGAAGAATTGGATATAAAATAGTAAGCATATACACTTTTTTTTATCATGATATTATTATTCACTGGCAGAAAAGCTGTCGAATGTCTGATCAACCATACGCCACGCCACTGAGGTTCTCGGATTATCACGGCTGCAATATCTTCATTGGCGACAACGGGTTGCTTTCAAACGGCCAATATCTTAACGCTCATGGTCAGTTCATTACGCAGGCACCACTTAAACATGACGAAACTTTCGGTTTGGAATTCAGAGGAACAGGTTAGTTCTTGAGACTTCATCTACACTAATTTGTACATTCTCTATCTCAATTTTGTTTGGTCTCCTTACTTTAGAGGGGATAATAACATGTTGGAAGGATACAAAGAAGCAAGACAAAACTGATAATGGGATTCCGGAATTATGGTTAAGAGGAAAGACTCGGAAAAAAACGGTCTAGAAAAGAGAAGGATTGGAGATGATTTCATACAGGCTTATAAGATAATCAAGGGAATAAAGTTTATAAGATAATCAAGGGAATAAAGTTTATAAGATAATCAAGGGAATAAAGTTTATAAGATAATCAAGGGAATAAAGTTTATAAGATAATCAAGGGAATAAAGTTTATAAGATAATCAAGGAAATAAAGTTTAAAAGATAATCAAAGGATACAGGTCTATAAGATAATCAAGGGAAAGGAAAAATTAGACTGCTAACAAGTTTTTTCAAAGCACAGCCGCCTACAAGGACATAGCTATAAATTATTTAAAGGAAGGTCCAGATTATATATAAGCTCTTTCCAGTCCAGCCCGTAGTATAAACTGTTTTAAACTTTGATTTTAATTGAAAGGGTTGGGCTGGAAAATGTTAAAAAGTCCTTTTTTAGTTAGAGAGTGGTAGCTGCTTAAAATGCATTGCCACATGAAATAGTGGTGGCATGGTGAGCTAATGCATTTAAGAATAGATTAGAAACACATAGTTAATTTCAGATCAACTGGAGTAGAAAAAACTGGTTGTATACAGACTTATGTCATTCCTTCCTTCTCCAGTTCAGCATAAATTTGATGATAGCTAGCTAATTTCATATATCTTTTACAATTACAGAAGGTAGCAAGGTCTGGGCTGGACGTCCCGCTCGTTAAAAGAAGTGAAGCGTCTGTTATAGCCTCTCCTTTCCAGGTGTAGAGATCGCCGCTGAATGCACTATTCGGCTTGCCTGGCAGGAGTTTCCATGCCAATGGCCTCTCCTGCATTATTGTGTCCCCAGCAACACCTTCATGAGGGGCCTCCTGTTTCTTACAGAGTCTGGTGTGGGGCGCGGCCTAGTATCGGCGGTATAACTGGGCGGGCAGATTGGGCTCATTAGCCTTGGTTGGCAGCCAATCTAAGAGAAGATAAAAAAACTCTAAACCCGGGTAGACGAAGCTCGTTAGTCTGTTCAGGCAGTTCGCCTAGAAGAGGAGGAACTCTGATTTTAAACACACAAGTGCCAGGGAGTGCTGACTATTTCTGGGAGGATGTCTCGAGTAACCAGCATCTGTGTGCGACGACTCCACTGCCTTGTGGAAAACTCGGGACAAGGTAGGGCTACGGGAGTTAACCCAGACAAAACATTCGGAATGGTAGTACATAGGGTTGATGGTTATAAAATTATGAACTCATCCCGGCAGCTCCTGCAGCTGAGATGGTGCCAAATTGTCCTTCTTTGCATTCCTTTGGATTACACCAGCGACGCCGAGAGGGGGATCCTGCGGTTTGGGCTGCCCAGGGTCTCCATATTCAGCGCCCAGGATAACGCTCTGGAGAGGCTACTCCCAGGGCGACACGCCCATGATCTACAGAAACTGAGACGCCTATGATTTACAATTAGTATAATCTATTTTGTTCATTTATATACTCATATTTATATATATATATATATATGATCTTGATCTTTATGACCCGTTCCTCGCCGTAGCTGCGGGTCTCAACTTCGCCTTAAGCGGACCCTGTCTTGGGCCATGGAAGTCCAGTGCACGGTATGTGCTCCTCTAGAGGCATCTCGGATGTTGCAGCGTACAGCAAGAGAGTCTGACCAACGCTTTGGAGGTTTTTCCTGCGATCTCTTCTTACCTCGGGGTACCAGACTGCTGTCGCTGTGCTCCATCGAACATTGTTTCTTCGCAACATGTAACCTGCACATCTATGTTTTGCCTTATCTGCATGGATTATCGCATACTTCACCAGGGACAATCGTCTTATGTCAGAATTGGGGAGACCTTACACACGTTGGTTCCGGAGAGTGATTCCGACCAAGCGTCTCTCAAAGAGAGACCTGGAAAACTCTCAATTTGTCCCCTAGTGATTTTGTTTGTGTCCATGTCTCGACACCGTAGCACATCGCAGGGAGAACAGTGGAATTGAAGAGAGAGGATCGCGGGTTTTTGTCATGAAAACCGTCCAGGACCGTGTTAATAGACGAGAATGCTGCCCAACTCCATAGGTTACGTCTTGTCAGTTCAGATTCCAGGTTATTCTCCATATTGAGAAGACAATGATAAATGAGCTGATAAAAAAGTCCAAGATAAATGTACTCGTTGACATCCTCTAATCGTACCTCGCCAAGGAAGACTGGATCACAAGTCGTGATTGCGCAACACTTCGGTCTTCAAGACATTCATCTCCAGACCCGCTTTCTAGCCCTCTCCATAGAGTAGCTGCCCCAGTTGGTTGGCGTCTGCTGCGGACTCTGTGATGAGCACAGAATTATTATATTGAATGTCATATATATATATGTATATTGATGATCCGTTCTTCGAGTATCTGTAGCTCCCAACTTCGTCTCCTACGGACCCTGTGTTTTTGCTGACATCAAAGCAGTTTGATCACCACACTGCAGGTCTTACCTGCAGTCTCTTTTCGCTTTGGGGGTAGCAGATTGATGTCGCCGTGCTCCATCGACCATCGTTTCGTTGTAGCATGTAGCTTGTTCATCTATGTTTTGCCTTGTCTGGATTGGAAACCGCATCATTTACAGATGACAGTCGTCGTATCTCAGAATTGTGGAGATTTTATATATACATATCTTTTTTAACTACACTTTAGAGATGCAAGAAGGTGTTTATTTTAGCATTTCGGATAATTACTTATTTATTCGAGGAGCGCGTGTCCGAATGATTTCTTCCTGCCAGCTGACAAGGAGGGTAGCGGATCGAATCCCCGGTGAAGCATATGTTGTTTTTCTGTTGGGGTGAAATTTAAAAAAAACGTTGCCTGTTGACGACGTGGCGACAACATTGGTGAAGCGGCCTTTAGTCCTGATCCGTTAAAACCCATCGACTACCACCCCAACAATGGGAATAAATTAGTACACCATCAAAACAACTTCTGGATTAGATAATCACGGACAGGCTACAATGTTAATAATTCATCTCGGTTATTGTCCACTCTCTTTCTGTCAATTTGACATAGAAACAAACAGATGGTCAATTTCCTTTTATTTCTTTTGTACTAGAATTGAAATAAACATAATGGTTTTTCCCGTTTTTGTGAATGTTCTCTATCTCATTTTGGTAATGAATGCATTTTTTAAATTACCGATTTCCGTTTAGCTGTGATAGTCTATTTTTATTTGATAGTGAGCAGAGTTGACATAAACTGGTAAGAACAGTCATTAACAGAGGCAGGCACTAGTGGGGACAGTCAACAACAGAGGCAGGAACTGGAAGGGACAGTTAATAACAGAGGCATGAACTGGTAGGGACAGTCAACAATAGAGGCAGGAACTGGTAGGGACAGTCAACAACAGAGGCAGGAACTGGTAGGGACAGTCAACAATAGAGGCAGGAACTGGAAGGGACAGTTAATAACAGAGGCATGAACTGGTAGGGACAGTCAACAACAGAGGCAGGAACTGGTAGGGACAGTCAACAATAGACGCGGGAACTGGAAGGGACAGTTAATAACAGAGGCAGGAACTGGTAGGGACAGTCAACAATAGAGGCAGGAACTGGAAGGGACAGTTAATAACAGAGGCATGAACTGGTAGGGACAGTCAACAACAGAGGCAGGAACTGGTAGGGACAGTCAACAATAGAGGCAGGAACTGGAAGGGACAGTTAATAACTGAGGCAGGAACTGGTAGGGACAGTTAATAACAGAGGCAGGAACTGGTCGGGACAGTTAACAAAGACATGGACTGGTAGGGACAGTCAAGAACAAAGGCAGAAACTATGGTTTGGACATTCACTTTCCAAAAACAAAAACTTTGATAATTATCAAAATAAATGTCAAGTAAGCAGTGAACACCACAGTAAACGGATATATGCTTGGACAGATCATAATAAATGATGATAGATGTGAGATGAAGGTGGCGAAAAGAATACGAATGATCACAAACAAATTCAACAACATTAAAATATATTGACAAACGCAATTGAAGAGAGCCGAGATCCGATGGACTGGACTTGTTGTTCTCATGTTAGATGAGCGCCTCCCTAAGCAACTGTTATATAATGAGTTCGGCTTGGCTTGGCTTCGTTCGTTCTCAATCTCCCGCTACCAAACCCTGAAAGGGCTTAAGTAGCAGAATGTAGTCCAGAGCACGGAATGCATTGTGTCGTAGTTTATAGATTCATTGCGAAAATTGCAAGCATTTTTTGAGTACCGGGTTAGCATTCCCTCTTCGATCCCTTCTCCTTAGCCAGTCTGCCCTGGTGCAGCCTGCTATCCAGAATCACCGCGTGGCGGTATAGAAGGGTCTTGGCAGCTTTGGTTCGCTGGCTCTGACGCTAGCAATCAGCTATGAGACGCTGACCACTGCAGCTCATGCGCTGCTCAGCATCTTGATCCCAAATATTGGTGAGTTCAGGACAGAACAGTGCTCGCCATGGAGACAAAAGAAACGATACAAAGACACTCTAACAGCTTCTTGAATAATTTCTCCAATTATATCGCTGCCTGATGGCCGCTTGCTCCGAACCAATTGGCCTTAGGCACTGCCATCACACATGGTTCTCTCACCGTTCAGCAGAGAACCATTACTATCCCGCAGAAAAAGCAAGCTCCACAGAAGGACAAAATGCAGGACGATCAAAATACTGGCGCTGTTAATGTGCGGTAGAGTTTGTCACGCTCAGATCGGACTGCATAGTCATTTTCGGTCACATCTGAATGAAACATATCTAACGCTGTCGCCATCTAACGCGTGCGATGGGCAAATAACTAACTAATATTCGTCTTTGCTCTATGGAAACATGAACGATGAACTTTCAGCTTGTGGATAACGTTGAAGCTTTTAACATGTGAAAATACAGAAGAATGGACATCATTTCATGGAAAAAACTTGAACAAACAGTGAGGAGAAATACTGAATGAGATAATAGTTAAGCAAATAAAATATTGTGGATATTTAAAGAGACAATGTTGAAAACTATACTGGATAGAAAGGTGGAAAGTAGGCGGGATGAAAGTGCTATATGTTGGAAGACAACAGCAAGAAATGTACTGATGAAGGTCTGTCAGAGTGTACCACCAAGGCAAAATATATAGCAGATTGAGGGCTCATTGTAGCAAAACTCACAAGCGGAGACGTTCCTTCACTTAATCATCATATTTATTAGGATGTTCAATTAATTATGAAACATACACTTCTGTCCAAGTAGTTATCTCATATCTTAAAAATGAGAATCATTAAACGCTATGTGCATTCAGTTTTATTGTATAGGGTAGAAACCTTGACCCTGACAAAGAAAACGGAGAAGAGTATTGACGCTTTTGAAATGTCATTCTGAAAACTTGGACTAGTTTCTTGGAAAGATAGGTAAACAAATAATGAGGTTCTGTAACAACTTAAGGTAGAGAAATATTGTGATGTAAATAAAAAGCAGAAAAATCAAATATTTTGGTCATGTCAGCGACATGAAAGACTGCTGAAGGTTATATTGGACGGAAGAGTGGATGATAAGACAGTCAGAGAGCGGCAGAGGTACAGATGGGCCGACAACATCAACATGTGGTTGGGACACAGTTTAACTGAGTGTACCAAACTGGTACGGGGCAGAGACATCTGGAGATCCATTACCATCCACCTCCTATGTGTAAAGGGCACTTTATGATGACGAGCCATTTACTTATTCATCTGCAGCTTTTATGTCCTCGGTTGGTCTAGATTCTTAGAACAGATCGATTTTCAATTTCCTTGTATCCATTTGAACTAGAACTTTTACGACATTTTCGATTGTAAATACTTCATCAAACTGATTAAGTGTATTCCACGTTCCTTATTTCTGATTACATCAGCATTCTTGAAACAGACACGTTTTCATTTTCGTTATCTGAGTATGGACAAAGTAACGTGAGCATTGTTAACAATTTATGTGGCATATATGTCATTTTATGAATCTCCTTTTGACATATATTTTAGATTCACATGAAGATGTATCCATTTTCTCAGTGTTCAGTCACTGTATCCATCATTCATCGATTCATCTACCCACTAATTCATTCATCTATCCATCCATTCAGTTTTCCATTGTCTTATCAGATCACCCATCCAATCATCTACCTTCCTATCCATTCATCCATCCATCCATGCATCTAACCTCCCCCCCCCATTCGTTCATCCATCCACTCATTCATCGATCCACTCATCCATTGATTCATCCATTTATTCCTATCTACCCACTGATTGATTAAAGGATTCATCGACCCATCCAATCATCCCCAAATCCATCCATCTACCTATCCTTTAATCCATATATCCATACTAACCTTTTCATCCTTTCAACCCCCAATTTACATACCCATCCAACCATACATTTATTCACACATCCATTCATCCAATCTTAATACATTCATTTACCCATCCATTCATCCATCTATGCAACCATCCATTCACCCACCCCCTAATACATTCATCTACCAAACAATCCAACCACCTATCTAGTAATCCATCTATCCAGCCAAATATTCACCCATACCCTAATGCATTGGTCTACGCATCAATCCATCAATTCATCCACCCACCAATCCATCCATACATGTACCTATCAATCCATCCATTCATCTACCAACTCATTCACTCATCTATCTACCCACATTCATACATCGATCCACACATTAATCCATCCATCCAATTATTCATTCATCCATCCATCCATCCACCTACCAATCCATTCATCCATCCATCTACCCACACTAATCCATTCACAAATGCATCTACCCACTCATGCTTTCACACATCCACCCATTCATTCCTCTATTTATTCATTCCCCAGTCTACGCATCCATCCATCCATCTACCAATCTACAGATCCATCCACCCATCCAACCATTCATTCATCTACGCATCCATCCATCTTTCCATCCATCTATCCACCCACCCTGTTTACCATCCGTCTATCAGTTCTCCTATCCACTCGGCGAGGAAGACTAACTTCTGGTCAGGCAAAATAAACTGCTAGACATGTTAGTCAGGGTCAGGCAAAACATACTGGACAAGATCCTCACCCCAGCGTCATAGTAGCCCTTTATAGAAGCGGGCTGTTTTCATAGCAGCCTGGCTAACGAGGTGAGGGATCGACATGATCCCCGTAGTAGTGAGTGACATACAGATAAAGCGAATCATGGCACAACCGTCTGGAGGACGCCAGTCCTCTTTCATCCGCACGCTCGGGATGCGAGGAAAGCTACTAGTGCAACCCGCCACAAACGTCCTTTTCAGGGCGCACAGAATAGTGACCTACTCATTATGGGCTATCGCAAACAACAAACAACAACAACCTGTCCACTCATCCATTCATCCACTCATCTATTCAATCATCAATATACTCATGTATCCACAGGAATTGTCAAGTTTAACACATTCCAGTACAAACGCCAGGCCATAGACTGGATCATGTCTAGGCAGCCATTACAAAAAGGTTGCAAAAGGATTAAGTTGAAAGGCATAGCCCGCTACAGAGTCAAAGTCTCGAACAAAGAAAACTGCATCACGATCATTTCAATTCAGAGACCAGAGGTAAGGATCTGTTTCATCATTGTTATCTTTATCATCCTAGTTATCTTCAACAAAAGTAAAAGGTCATTTAAAAGAGTTGAGCGGTTAAAACGACTACGTTCTACAGCAAAGGGGCATGATTCGATCCTATGTGACGAAACGCTTGTCCATACAACTGTACGACGATACATGGCTTACAGTTGGGGAAGGCAGGGCAAGGAGAATAGACACATCATATGACGTCACAAAAGCAGAGATGAAGCGCAATGAGCTCTGAGACATTCAATCCCCAACGCCAGTGCGTGCCTTAGAACTAACTAACTTTAAAAAAAAATAATTATAAGATTAAGAGGAGATTATAAGAGGAGCGCTTGGTTTCGAGGCATATCTGCCATAAGGAGGGCAGCGGTTCGAATCCCCGGTATGGCATATGTTGTTTTTCTGTTGGGGGTGAAATTAACAAACATAGCCAGCACACGACGTGGCGATAGCAGTGGCGAAGCGGTCTCTAGTCCTCAGCCTTCAAAACTTCTCGACTTCCCCAGCAATGGGGAAAATGTCGTACGACAGTTGTTGTTTTTGTTTTGTTGGTTTTTTTATAAGACTAAAACTGCAAGGTCTTTATCAACAAATTCCGTATACTTTATGTTAGATGTTTGACGTAATAACAAGCATATGTCTTTGGCAGAGAACACGGCATCTGCCAATACAGCTGGAGAGGGTGGAAAGACGGTTGATAGATTTAGGATACAAGTTTAAGATACCCCGATTGTAATCATGCGGTAAATGTTGGGATTGTTTTCTGTGATATCCAGACATAAACTGGCACAAGTTGAAGCCTATATGCGTGTCACCACTGACACGCAGCACCCTCTGCATAGTAGTATCGCAGACATCAAGGAATCAAGAATGGGTCATCATGGATGGCACAGGCTGAGACAACAATCGGACACGTCACTCCTGCTGAGACGATAGCCTAAGGGAAGAAGGGTCCACACTGGTTAAAGAATGATAGAGTATCAGAGAGTCATCATAACCTTAGGCAAGGGATGCAGAGAACGGAACAAAGGGAGAACAGAGCACGAAATAAATCAGCTGATAACTGAGAACACCCAGGAGAGTGATGCTGTTATATACACCGACGGATCAGTCGTGCGCAGTGGGACATCAGGCTGGGGTTTCTCGGCTGAGCGCAGTAGGGAATACGTGTCAACAACCTTCAGTATGAGAATGGAGACGAAAGCAATGACCTCAGCACTGAAATGGATATCTGAGACTTCTATAACAAAGGCAGTTATCGTGACAGACGCGCAACCTTTACTTCAGAAAGTACAGGAGGGATGGCTTTGGTACGAGTGGATAGCTGCTGTTGAGGCCTAAAAACCTCCAGGCGTTGTCCTGGATCTACTGTCCTGCTCATGCCGGGGTTCAAGGCAATGAAAGAGCTGACATCATGGCTTCACAAGCTCTCATCATGGGCACATTAGTAATGGATAGAAGTGACATTTTGAAATCAATCAATGACCGCCTGCTGGATGAGGACACCGCAATAGATGAAGCAGCAATCCACAGACTGCAAAGTGTCTACATTACACGAGGTTCGAGCGGAGTGGGGCGCATGAGAGGACGGCACAGGAGAGTATACAACCAGCGAGATACAGGGACCAACAGCATCAATACCTTACGCCATTTGATGAGGGAGACTGAGCACCTATGGGTATGCCCGGAGTGCAGTGACGTCGATTCTTAGAAACAGAAACAGAAACAGGATACGTCCAATAAAAAACTTAACAATATAGACAGATATTATTCTGGGTGGGTGCCAAGGCTCGTTACGTGAGGGTCAACTGCAACCTAATTAACAAGACCCTACTTCGGTCCAGGTCGTGCACTTTGAAACTGTGTATGTTACAGCAGCCTGGCCAGCGAGGTATGGGTCTACACTGTGATCCACGTATTGATGAGCCTACTGAGTAGCTCCAATAGCTATCCTCCCACTGCGGAATCACAGGAAACGGGACGCCTGACTCTGAAAAAAGGTATGGCAGTAAAAAGGCACAATTTAATCATAGATTTTGCGTTCGCCTTATTTCTCCATTCCCAAAACGGTGAACGTTGTACTGTGTTTTTATTTAGCGATTGTCGACCAAGTGCCCCCGACTTTGGTATGCATATTATGTAAGGGTCGGCTTTGTCCTGCATTTACTAAGGTTTGCTTCTTCGGGGTAAAGGCCGGTGCTGTGTTTGGGGAGCGAACCAAGTATCTTCGGGTTGTGAGTCGCATCACTTAACCACTATCACACGCCATCCGTACATATAGAGGTGTTAAGTACATCATCACAAATTAGTATACACATCAATGGAGAGAAGACATGAAAATACGCAGTAGATCAGACCCAATTCACCAACTCCATAAAAACCCATGTTATTTCGCCAGAGAACTGGACACTGCACACTACAAGAACATTCTATACCGACTAGAGATATCACACAGCAATGATCTCTCATGTGAAAGAGGGGGCTAGAATCCTGAAAATATTCTACAGGAATGCCCACTCTATAGAGGAATGAGATGCCAGACCTGGCTAGAGGGGGCGGAGCTGAGACAAAAGCTGTAGGGCAGCAGCTCCGACCTAGTGAAGTCTACAGACTTCATCATGGCGACTGATCTGCAGATGTAGCATGACTAAAGATGCTGAACGGAAATAAGAGAGAATAGTTCAGCCTAGTGGACGCAGGTCTACGGTTCCCACCCCCCCCCACCCCCAGAATACCAAAAAAGAGCAACTGTAAACTGGTACCAGGAACAAAAAACATATCTAGATTGAAGAATTATGTTCGAGTGGCCACGAAATCAACAAGCTGACTTTGGCTAAAACCCTGAAGGAAAGGTGAATCTGGAGACCAATGCGTACGTTACATGGAAGAGTGCAAGATGAATCCGCCACAATCTATCTGAATCTGAGTTGAGTGGACGGATAAGTTACAGGGTGCCTAAAACTTGCTCTAACTGAACAAAATATACTCCCATAATCGGTGAGGCACCATCTGAAACACGAAGAAATGTCGGATCAGAAATTGAAAGAGAGAAACAGGCAAACGATACAAGGCACCCTATGATTGGACACCAGGTGCAGTGCACAAGACCCAAGTCACCCTATGTTTGGACACCAGGTGCAGTGCACAAGACCCAAGCCACCCTATGTTTGGACACAAAGTGCAGTGCACAAGACCCAAGTCACCCTATGTTTGGACACAAGGTGAAGTGCACAACCAAAGTCACCCTATGTTTGGACACCAGGTGCAGTGCACAAGACCCAAGTCACCCTACGTCTGCACACCAGGTGCAGTGCACAAGACACATCTAAACGCAGTTTGTTTTCTACAGTCAACACAGCATCTACAGACTATTCCTAGAAAACACTGCATCGAAAAATAGAATGAACTGAAGCATATTTCTAGATCGAACTGCGGGAGGACCCTATTTCTGGACACCACTTGCCTTACGAAACATGGAAGTCACTAAATAGACTCCAACCCGGTTGTATTACGATGAGGATACGGGGATGAGGAGACACGCGACTATATAGCAGCACACGATCCAGATCCCCTGATGAACTGTCCAAACTTGCTGGAAACATGCAATATAGATGGCTTTCTGTGGAATGCACCTGGAGCTGACGTAGTGTTCAGGACAGGGGAAGTAAGTACTTCATAAGAAGGTAAACATGTACAAATATCTGATTAAACTTGGTGTGAATCTTACCAAACAAATATGAACAATTGTCCATCTTCTTATGCGAACGCGCTTTATTGCTTCATTGTAGGTTGTACCTTCTAAACAATATCCTCCAGTTTGATAATGGAGATGGCAGCAGCGTTAAAATGGTTAGCTGAGACTCCTTAAACAAGGGTAATCATTGTGACTGAAGCGCAAGCCGTACTTCAGAAAAAAGATACAGAAGGAATGGCTGAGAAACGAATGGATAGCAGCTGTTCATGCCTCAAACTTCTGGGGGTTGACATGAATCTACTGTCCTGGTCTTGCTGGAGATCAGAGGAACGATAGGGCTGACATCTTGGCTTCACAAGCTCCCATCATGGCCCGTTAGAGGTGGATATGAGTGACATTTTGAAATCGATCAACGACCATTTGTTAGATGAGGACACCGAAATAGATGAATCAGCAATCCACAGACCGCAAAGTTTCGACATCAAAAGAGGTTCGAGCGGAGTGGGGCGGGCACATGATATCACGGAGCTGTAGATTGTACAACCAGCGAGCTAAAGGGACCATCATCATCTGGACCCTGCACCATTTGCTGAGAAAAACTGAGCACCTATGGCTATGTCTGGAGTGCAGTGACGTCAACTCTTAGAAACAGAAACATTTTAAACACTGTCCATTTATCCATTCACATACCCACCAATCCATCTACTCAACAACTCACCCACTTATCAACCTCACATTAACCCTAAAATACATATTTTTGTCCCCAGAAAGAAGCTTTTACCTTCGTCAAAGGCCCAGAAGCAACATTAGCCTTCGACATAGAATGCGGAGACGTAGCAGTGTTCATTCTCAACAAGACCTCATCTGTCACCTTCGATTCGTGTTATCTTAGGTGAGTTACAGGTACTGAGAACGGTAGGACCCTTGCCGCGAACCCTGCACACTGCGTTGTACATGTTGTGTAAATAAACATCAATTGGTAGGGTCAGTTTAACGCTCGAAGACGAAAACCAATGCGAAACCTACGTTACGACCATGTGGCCTTCATCAGGGACAACGCACAACATAAATCTATGAGCTATTGACACAAATAGGAATGGAAGAATATATAAGATTTAGATATGTACACATGTTGTTGTTGTTGTTGTTGTTGTTGTTGTAAATGCCCACAATGAGTAGGTTTACTCTCTTGGGCGCACATAAAGTGCGTTCATTGGCGGATTGCAGTAACTTACCTCATGTCCTGAGCGTGCCGATGAAGATGGGCCGATGTCCTGCGGGGGTTTGTGCTATGCTTGGCTTCATCTACGTGTAGCTCACTACTGCGGGGATCACGCCGATATCCCACCTCGTAGCCAGACTACCAAGAAAAGCAGTCCGTTTCCAGGGACGACTACGTGGAAGTCGAGGCGGGTGTCTTGGCCAGTATGTTTTACCTTACACTGACTAATATGTCTGATCAGTATGTTTTGCCTGACCCTGACTAACATGTCTGATCAGTATGTTTTGCCTGACCCTGACTAACATGTCCTATCAGTATATTTTGCTAGACCAGACGTTAGTCTGCCTCCCTGATATGTGCACATAAAGGAGTAAAATAAAGGTACCTAGCTGGATAGCACATGCACTGATCCGGCGGCGCTGCTTGTTCACCAGCTCGAACTCACAAGGCAAATGGGTGGGCAGAAGTTACAATGGTCAGGATTGCGTACATGGTAGGGAATGGCCGGATACGTCAATAGATGTCACTAAATAAGTAGCCCAATGGTGATATGAAAGTGGCCCAATGGTGATATGGAAGTATCCCAAATGGTGATATGGAAGTGGACCAATGGTGATATGGAAGTGGCCCAATGGTGATATGGAAGGGGTCCAATGGTGATATGGAAGTGGTCCGATGGTGATATGGAAGTGGTCCAATGGTGATATGGAAGTGGCCCAATGGTGAAATGGAAGGGGTCCAATGGTGATATGGAAGGGGTCCGATGGTGATATAGAAGTGGCCCAATGTTGATATGGAAATGGCCCAATTGTGATATGGAACTAGTCCAATGGTGATATGGAAGTGGCCCAATAGTGATATGGAACTAGTCCAATGGTGATATGGAAGTGGCCCAATAGTGATATGGAAATGGCCCAATGGTGATATGGAAGTGGCCCAATGGTGATATGGAACTAGTCCAATGGTGATATGGAAATGGCCCAATGGTGATATGGAACTAGTCCAATGGTGATATGGAAATTGCCCAATAGTGATATGGAAATGGCCCAATGGTGATATGGAACTAGTCCAATGGTGATATGGAAATTGCCCAATAGTGATATGGAAGTGACCCAATGGTGATATGGAAGTGGCCCAATGATGATATGGAAATGGCCCAATGGTGATATGGAACTAGTCCAATGGTGATATGGAAATGGCCCAATGGTGATATGGAAATGGCCCAATGGTGATATGGAACTAGTCCAATGGTGATATGGAAATTGCCCAATAGTGATATGGAAGTGACCCAATGGTGATATGGAAGTGGCCCAATGGTGATATGGAAGTGGCCCAATGGTGATATGGAAGTGGCCCAATAGTGATATGGAAATGGCCCAATGGTGATATGGAAGTGACCCAATGGTGATATGGAAGTGGTCCAATGGTGATATGGAAGTGACCCAATGGTGATATGGAAGTGACCCAATGGTGATATGGAACTGGTTCGAATGGTGATATGGAAATGGCCCAACGGTGATACTGGTACAAGTAGCGCACCGAATTGAAGGAAGAGATAAGGGGGCAGGTGACGGAAGGGAGGAGGATATAGGTCTGGTCAAGTCATTCCGTAACCGGTGAGGTCGTTGGAGCACACCTGAAGACATTCTCACAACTCCACGCCACCCTTCTTTGTCAGCGACCGCTATCTGTGCCTTTTCTGGTCGAGATTGGTCGATTATTTTATGTTGTCCTCCCATCTCTTTTTGGGCAGGCCTCTTCGTCGTCTGCCTTGCACCTTTCCGTGGAGGATCGTATTTGCAAGACCATGTGATCTCGTTATGTGACCATACCAAGCGAATTTCCTTCTTTTGACAGCTGGCATGAGGTCGTCAAAAGGCCCTATTACTGTTCTAACTATATCTCGTATTTCTTCATTTGTAACTCGATCTTTGCACGTGACGTTTAAAAAGTCTTCGGAAACATCTCATCTCCAAGGCCTGTATCCTTCTCTGAAGGTCAGCTGTAACTGTCCATGTCTCACACGCATAGAGGAATATTGACAGGATCAGTGTACACATTAATCTGATTTTCGTGCATAGTGCTAACCGTTTATCTTGCCAGATTTTGTTAAGCCGTGCAAGCGCCGCTATTGTCTGTGCTATTCTGGCCAACCCCTCACATTTTGATCCTTTATCAATCGACAATCGACCCAAGATATTTAAAACGGTCAACAACTTCGAGTTCCTGACCGTTAGCTTTTATCCTGCTGTTGAAGCACTCGGCGTTGTTGGTCACACATTGAATGTAGAAACGCACAAAGCGAGTTTCCTGTTGCACAATCCATGTTTAACTTCCATAGGACACATTTTTAAGGAAATAAATCTGAAGGAAAAAATATCACCATCATGAATATCTCAAAACAGCTTTATTCTCTCGAAAGCTAATTCTGTTTTATAATTACTATTTTCAGTCCCAATGTAGAACTTGCAACATCGCAACCAATATCAACAGCCTCGCTTCGACACTACAACCCCTCGGCTCTTTGTTCCCTGGAAAGCATCCCTCTCTTCCCTGGAACCATTTTTATTTTGGAGGTCCGACATTCAGGGCAGCGAAATGACTCTGGCAGCTACCTTCGTACATGTGTCTATAAGCTACGGAACCTATATGTTAATGATAAAATAATCCAGTGCTGTGGAACGTCGACCTGTCCTGCTTATAAGGGAAGGAAAGTTCATCTTGCGAAAGGGGCTACAGAGATACTGCGAGTTCGAGTAATGCCAGATGGTCTGGCTATTGACAGGTAAATGAAACACAGATTGATTGGGTTTGGAAGCGTGGTCAACATTTGCTTTGTTTTTTTCTTTGTTTGTTTTTGTTTGTTGTTCAAGGTGAAGGAGCAAGATTGCTGTATGAGAGGAAGAAAGAAAGATAGATAGATAGATAGATAGATAGATAGATAGATAGATAGATAGATAGATAGTTAGGTAGGTAGGTAGGTAGATAGATAGATAGATAGATATATAGATAGATAGATAGATAGATTAGATAGATAGATAGATAGATAGATAGATAGATAGATAGATAGATAGATAGATAGATAGACAGATAGATAGATAGATAGATAGATAGATAGATAGATAGATAGATAGATAGATAGATAGATAGATAGATAGATAGATAGATAGATAGATACCGGCTAAGATAATAGGAGGGTAGAGAGGCAGACAGAGAATTGGTAGAGAGAGGTAAGAAAAGAGAGAGAGCAGAAGAGAGGGACAAATAACGAGAGCAAGGAGAGAGTTGAAGAATAAAGAACACGTGGGAGACATAGGGCGTGTACGGGATAGTGAAGGGTAGATAGAGGAGAGAGGAAATACCGGGACAGAGAGGAGAAACCGGTGAAGAGATAGCAGGAGAGAGATTAGAACAGAGAGAGTGGGATAGAGAAAGAGTGAGAGGAAAAGAGTGAAGAATTTGAAAATGGCTGTTGAGCAACCGAAAACCTCACTTTGTTATATATTCAGTGAACCATTTGCAGACTCTTGTGTTTCCTGTAATCGCCCCGCCCAGGACATGGGCAGAAAATGATCGGATAGAGAGGAAAAAACACACAAAACAAAGACATGTAGACATGAACAACTCATTTTTGGTGGGATTAGGAGAAAGAAAAGATGTGTCATCGCTTGAAATAGACATAGATTACCGTGCTGTTATTTATGTTTCCAAGCATCATCACCATTATTGTTGTTCGTTCCCCGCAAAATGCCCATCAGACGACCACTGCAGCTGACCATCGTGCAAGCTTATGAATCAAAGCTTTTAAAAGGGCACAAAGAAACAAACTGGCAAGTAAACAACATTACGTTTAGGAAATGTTAACATACTTCATCACTTCAAATGCAGCAAAGGCCTAGAAAGAACGATTGTTTGCGGGTATGGTGCCTGGTAAAAGGGGCAGAGGCAAGGAAGTTATAGCCAAACTGTATAAAGCATTAGCTAGTCCTAGTTCTGAGTTCAGGTGTGTCCTTATATTACAGGATATATACACATAACGTAGAGGATACACAAAAGAGCGACCAAACTGTTAGTGGGATTTCAGAATTATAGTTATGAGGACAGACTCAGAAAAACCGGACTACAGTATCTAGAAAAGAGATATAAATTCGAGGTGACGATACAGATTTATAAGATAATCAGCACAAATGATAGATTAGATTATAACATATTTTCCAATATACAGTCGCCTACAAGAACAACAGGGCACCGCTACAGATTAACTAAAGAAAGGATCAGATTAAATAGTTGAAAATAGTTTTTTAGTCAGAGAGTGGTGAATGCTTGGAATGAATTGCTACAGAAAGTAGTGGAGGCAGTGTCAATTAAAACATTCAAGAATAGATTGGATGCGCACAGTTTTTTAGTTGTAGATCAAGTGAATGTAAAAGAAACTGATTGTATACAGACTCTGCAGTCTTCTAAAGCAGTTTGAAAACGACAAGAAACGATCCAGAAGAATGGACATCACATAGACTCTGCGGTTGACTTTACCAGAGGCGTGAGAGCTGACCAGTGATCGAGTATAATACAGATCAGATATTTGGAGAGCGACTTCGTGTAAAGGACATGCTACACGATGAAAGTAAAAGTCTTGAGAGCCTGTGTTTTTCCTGTGGCAGCTTTTGGCTGTGAAGCATGGACGATTACCAAAACTTCTAGACAAAGAATGGAATCCTTCGAGTCAAAATGTTACAGAAAGATCCTCAGAATACCCTCGACAGAGAAAAGAACAAATGTAGACATTCGGCAAGAGCTGAGCATAGAGGAAAACTGGTTTATCAATTCCATTTTGGCTAGAAAATGCAAATAATTTGGTCACATCAAGAGACACAACGGTCTTGAGAGAACGGAGATGGAAGGTATGGTGCCAGGCAAAAGAGGAAGGGGTATACCAAGAAGACGATGGCACCAAGATATCCAGGAATGCCTGAGTATGACAGTGGCGGAAGCTGTTGTTTTGACAAGGGAACGAGTTTCTTTCAGACAGACTGTGATGGGAGCGACGTTCTAAAAAGGACATGCTACATGATGATGATGACACGATGATGATGATGACACACACACCACACACTACTCATACACACACACACACACACATACACACTCATATATATATATATATATATATATCTATATACAATATTATTATTGTTTTCTTTCAACAGAAAATACAAGAAAGGAATAGACAGGTTAATCTGTCCCACTACAGGCGAGAACACACTTTGGTTCGAACTACATAAAGTGTCACTGAGAGTGTGGCACCTTTTAGGTGAGTTACGGTATTTTAGCGGTGACAGAGTCAAGGTGTGTCGCTGAACCACAATGAATGTCGGAAGAGGGTCAAGTTAATGCGCCACAGGTCGCCTGAAATCGCATTATAGTAGTTACTACCGTCCTCGGGAAATACAATTAATTGGACAATATTAGGCAGGGCCAGACACAACATACTTATCGGACAATGATAGTCAGGGTCAGACAAAACACATTAATCAGACAATATTAGCCAGGGTCAGACAAAACACATTAATCAGACAATATTAGTCAGTGTCAGACAAAACACATTAATCAGACAATATTAGTTAGGGTCAGACAAAACACATTAATCAGACAATATTAGCCAGGGTCAGACAAAACACATTAATCAGACAATATTAGTCAGGGTCAGACAAAACACATTAATCAGACAATATTAGTCAGGGTCAGACAAAACACATTATTCAGAAAATATTAGTCAGGGTCAGACAAAACACATTAATCAGACAATATTAGTCAGGGTCAGACAAAACACATAAATCAGACAATATTAGGCAGGGCCAGACACAACATACTGATCGGACAATGTTAGTCAGGGTCAGAAAAAACACATTAATCAGACAATATTAGGCAGGACCAGACAAAACATACTGATCGGGCAATGTTAGTCAGGGTCAAGTAAAACATACTGATCGGGCAATGTTAGTCAGGGTCAGGCAAAACATGCTGATCGGACAATGTTAGTCAGAGTCAGACACAATACACTGATCGGACAATGTTAGTCAGGGTCAGACAAAACACACTGATCAAACAATGTTAGTCAGGGTCAGACAAAACACACTGATCAAACAATGTTAGTCAGGGTCAGACAAAACACACTGATCGGACAATGTTAGTCAGAGTCAGACAAAGCACACTGATCGGACAATGTTAGTCAGGGTCAGAAAAAACACATTAATCAGACAATATTAGGCAGGACCAGACAAAACACACTGATATGACAATGTTAGCCAGGGACAGACAACACGCACTGATCGGACAATGTTACTCAGGGTTAGACAAAACACACTGATCGGACAATATTAGTCAGGGTTATACAAAACATGCTGATCAAACAATGTTAGTCAGGGTCAGACAAAACACACTGATCAAACAATGTTAGTCAGGGTCAGACAAAACACACTGATCGGACAATGTTAGTCAGGGTCAGAAAAAACACATTAATCAGACAATATTAGGCAGGACCAGACAAAACATACTGATCGGGCAATGTTAGTCAGGGTCAAGTAAAACATACTGATCGGGCAATGTTAGTCAGGGTCAGGCAAAACATGCTGATCGGACAATGTTAGTCAGAGTCAGACACAATACACTGATCGGACAATGTTAGTCAGGGTTAGACAAAACACACTGATCAAACAATGTTAGTCAGGGTCAGACAAAACACACTGATCAAACAATGTTAGTCAGGGTCAGACAAAACACACTGATCGGACAATGTTAGTCAGAGTCAGACAAAGCACACTGATCGAACAATGTTAGTCAGGGTCAGACAAAACACACTGATCGGACAATGTTAGTCAGGGTCAGACAAAACACACTGATATGACAATGTTAGCCAGGGACAGACAAAACGCACTGATCGGACAATGTTACTCAGGGTTAGACAAAACACACTGATCGGACAATATTAGTCAGGGTTAGACAAAACACACTGATCGGACAATATTAGTCAGGGTCATACAAAACAAACTGATCGGACAATGTTAGTCAGTGGCAGGCAAAACACACTGATCAAACAATGTTATTCAGGGTCAGGTAAAACATGCGGACCAATACACCCTCCTTACTTTTTTGTAGTTCTCCCTGGAAACGGACTGTTTTCATGGCAGCCTAGCTAACCTGGTAGAAAGACGTGAACGATACGCAGATGAAATCAAGCTTACCAGTGGACCTTGATCCACATTCATCAGCCCGCTTGGGGTATAAGGACAGATATTACAACCCACAACATATCGCCGTTTTAATGGCGCACAAGAGTAAACATGCTCATTGTAGACATTAAACAACATCAGGAAGTGACTTTCAATTAGCAAGTATTTCCAGAATTAACATCCAACTACTTATGTTAGGGAGCCGCGTAGCGCAGTGGTTAGCGCGCTGGCTTTGCATCTGAGTGGTCTTGGGTTCATTCCCTAGTTGTGGCCTTAATGTTTTTTCAGACCGCAATGGCTCCCGGGTCGACCCAGTCTTAAATGGGTACCGGTTCAGGAAAAAAGCAGCTAGGGCTACTCATGTAGCAGATGCTTTGAAATGTGAGATCGCTAACACTCACACCCCTACGGCAGTAATACTTTTTATTTATGTTACATTTTTTTATCTGACATTTTCAGCGTTACTGCAGCCACTCTTATTTTTAGTTAATTTAATTGCGTATTGTTTATTTGTCTCACAGACTACAACAGTACAAAACCGCAACCAGATATTACTAAAATTGAACTTAACAGTAGCACACCAGAACAGGATACTACTAAAATTGAACTTAACCCAGCAGCCTCTGCACTGACCGAACCTACGTCACCGACTATCTGTCGTCGACTGCCCAGCAAATGTGCGAGGAATGGCCCATCAGAGCTTTCTGGTCCAGTTGATGGAGTTACCAATGATATGTACTTCCCTCAGACATCTTCTGTTATTAGAGGGAAGAATGTCCATTCTTTCAGAAGCGGTCATTCCAGCTACGTCTTGGCTGACAGCTGGGGAGAATCTGTGTGTCTTGACAACGCTGCTATCCCAAACCATTCGTCTAGTATCAACCCAATCTCAACCAGAATCGCAGAACAGTGCGACCTTCTACGCGATCTTTATGTAGATTCAACCTCACCTCCATCCATTGGACCTGATTTGATCACATTATCTTCCCTGGAGTCTCAGTCTGACAGCAGAGTTAGAAGTCAGAAGAATTCAGACATGGAACCGCGTGATAGAGATACGGTGTATGAGAAGCCAGATCTGTTATGGTTCAAGGACAAAGCAAAGCCTTGCATGTTAAGTTCGTTCTTAAATGTTAACAACATAAAAAGACCACAACTTGCTTCAAAAAACAAAGCATTGCACTTTGTTCCGGAATTACAACCCATTAAACAATTACAACACCCATAAAAGCTCTTAAGCTTAGAACTCAAGCATAAAAATACCCATTCTACGGGAGGCAACACTGTTGATTATCTAGAAACTCTCACAATACATATTCAGCTTACGTATCTAGGGATCACCTAACGGGTTTACACGGCAAGCAGCAGGAAAGACCCACAGTTTCCTTCCTTGCATGTTGTAAAAGAAGCATGTTGTAGCCTCATGTTAACATTAAGGCCACGAAACCACATCGAAAATGACCGGAGCAAGCTTTCCGTAAAGGTATAAGTTTTAAAGGCGATGGCTCGGCATCATCGCCGCGGATCGCCCCATATGGCTCGGTCTCTTTCGGCAGAATGGTATGCCGCACAAAGCACGAACTCCGTGGATCCAGCTATCAACCAAGGGATGTCCGCAACAAAATTGTCATCATGAACCGACCGTCGTAGTTCAAATCCTAGCCTCGACCGCCTGAACACGAGGCAAACGGTTTAACCACTTCGTTACGCGCCTTTAAGCTTTCCTTAAAACTGGTCAGGGTAAGCCAACTGCGGTGTTGGGCCTATGGTTGGACTTAGGGTTGGACCTGTGGTTGGACTTAGGGTTGGACCTGTGGTTGGAATTAGGGTTGGATCTATGGTTGGACTTAGGGTTGGACTTAGGGTTGGACCTTTGTTTGGACTTAGGGTTGAACCTATAGTTGGACTTAGGGTTGGACCTGTGGTTGGACTTAGGGTTGGATAAATGGTTGGAATTAGGTTGGACCTATGGTTGGACTTAGGGTTGGACCTATTGTTGGACTTAATGTTTGACCTATGGTTGGACTTAGGGTTGGATCTATGGTTGGACTTAGGGTTGGATCTATGGTTGGACTTAGGGTTTTATCTATGGTTGGACTTAGGATTGGACCTTTGATTGGACTTAGAGTTGGACTTAGGGTTGGACCTGTGGTTGGACTTAGGGTTGGATCTATGGTTGGACTTAGGGTTGGATCTATGGTTGGACTTAGGGTTGGATCTATGGTTGGACTTAGGGTTGGATCTATGGTTGGACTTAGGGTTTGATCTATGGTTGGACTTAGGATTGGACCTTTGATTGGACTTATAGTTGGACTTAGGGTTGGACCTGTGGTTGGACTTAGGGTTGGATCTATGGTTGGACTTAGGGTTGGATCTATGGTTGGACTTAGGGTTGGATCTATGGTTGGACTTAGGGTTGGACTTAGGGTTGGACCTATGATTGGACTTAGGGTTGGGTATATGGTTGGACGTAGGGTTGGACCTATTGTTGGACCTATGGTTGGACTTAGGGTTCGACCCATTGTTGGACCTATGGTTGGACTTAGGTTGGACCTGTGGTTGGACTTAGGGTTGGACATATGGTTGGAGTTAGGGTTGGACCTATGATTGGAGGTTGGGTTGGACCTATGGTTGGATTTATGGTTGGACCTATGATTGGACTTAGGGTTGGACCTATGGTTGGACTTATGGTTGGACCTACGGTTGGACTTAGGGTTCGACCTATGGTTGGACTTAGGGTTGGACCTATGGTTGGACTTAAGGTTGGACCTATGATTGGACTTAGGGTTGGACCTATGATTGGACTTAGGGTTGAGTATATGGTTGGACGTAGGGTTGGACCTATTGTTGGACCTATGGTTGGACTTAGGGTTCGACCCATTGTTGGACCTATGGTTGGACTTAGGTTGGACCTGTGGTTGGACTTAGGGTTGGACATATGGTTGGAGTTAGGGTTGGACCTATGATTGGAGGTTGGGTTGGACCTATGGTTGGATTTATGGTTGGACCTATGATTGGACTTAGGGTTGGACCTATGATTGGACCTATGGTTGGACCTACGGTTGGACTTAGGGTTCGACCTATGGTTGGACTTAGGGTTGGACCTATGGTTGGACTTAAGGTTGGACCTATGATTGCACTTAGGGTTGGACCTATGGTTGGACTTAGGGTTGGACCTATGGTTGGTCCTATGGTTGAACAGGGTTGGACCTATGGTTATATTTAATTTTGGACCTATGGTTGAATTTAGGGTTGGACCTATGGTTGAATTTAGGGTTGGACCTATGGTTATATTTAATTTTGGACCTATGGTTGAATTTAGGGTTGGACCTATGGTTGAATTTAGGGTTGGACCTATGGTTGAATCTAGGGTTGGACCTATGCTCCACTAAACTGCGTGACTGGAAGGGAAGTAGTAATGAAGTCGCAGGTAATATAGAACACGCAATGGATGTTCAATTTCACACAGCACAAACGATACATGAACTCCAAGTATATAAGCAACTAATCCTGCTTTCGATCCTGCTATACACTTACTAATGTGAATTCCATTACTTCTAATCTGAATGCCATTTCTAAAATGTTTGTCATTTTTTATAATATGAATGTAATTAACTCTAATTTAAATTTCATCACTTGCAATCTGAATGTCCTTCCTTCTAACCGAAATGTCATTACTTTTAATATGAATGTCATTACTTTTGATATGAATGTCATTACATCTAATCTGAGTGGCATTGCGTCTAATCTAAATGTCAATACTTCTAATCTGAATTGCACTTCTTCTTCTTCTTCTTCTTCGTCTTCTTCTTCTTCTTCTTCTTCTTCTTCTTCTTCTTCTTCTTCTTCTGCGTTCGTCCTCAATCTCCCGCTGCCAAGCCCTGAACGGGGATTTGCAAGTAGCGGCCTGTAGTTCGGAAAATGGAATGCTTTGTGTCTCTAGTTTACAGCGTGACTGCGATATTTGCACCTTTTGGTCCAACACATGCGTCTTCTTTCAGAGCACTGCTTCTAATCTCAAATGTCATTACTTCTTACCCAAATACCATTATATCTAATATTTATTACACCCTGTCTAATCTGAATGTCATTAATTGTAATATCAATGTAATTAATTCTAATATCAATGTCATTAATTCTAATCCGAATGTCATTAATTCTAATCCGAATGTCATTAATTTTAATCTGAATGTCATTAATTATAATCTGAACGAAGATGTTTTGATAACTCAGAAGCGTTTGATTAGCATTGCGACAGAACATTCGTTTTTCACCGCAAATGTATTGGGTTCAACGCCCAATACCGGCCCTATCCATTCGACCTAGCTTTCTCTTAGGATAGGGAAGTGTTATTCCACCTTATAGACAGGATGTGGCCTCGTATAAAGAAGTCTCTAACACTTCAACCCCAACAACAGTGTATGCTTTGAGACGACCTTCATAATTTCCTAAATAATCCAACGTGTAACCAGAGCCCGTAAAGGTAAAACAATAGTAGCACTGCACCCTGCCAAGCATGTCGCAAGCGACGACTTCGAAAGAATGGATATGAGGCCGACCTCCCCATCTTTCAGAAACGTTGAGCTACACATATACTTGAACAGATTCAAGCAATTCAACTCTTGTCGACGTGACATGTATTTGGTGCAGCTCAATTCTCCACAGGAAGCTGAACGGTAGGCAAAGGCCACCCTCCATCGTAGACGATGATGGCATAATTTATTTTACTAGCGCTATTTTTAGTAAGGATAAAGTGAGCTACTTTTTATCCTCACTCTCTCGTCTCGAGCCGCCCGACCCCAGTGGCAAGTCAAGGACAAGACGACTAGGGGGCGACTACGGGATGCAGGGGACTCCGGAGTCGAGCCCACCACACCTGACCACAAGGCCGACGGCCTAACCACTTCGCTACGGAATCCCCAGAGAGCTGAAAGGTATTGATTGATTTAGATAATACCGATCTAGTAATAAGAACCACCACATGCAAAAACAAGTGTAAATACTCGAATTTCCATTCAGAAACACACAACCTGAAAATGTGTCAAATTTCCCGAGAATTCATTAACGGTTTTTGTCTATGACATTTAGATTTTGTTAATCAACGGTCCTAGCATGAGGACCTCGCCTTTTCACTATGAAATGCGTTGGTTAAGAAAGGGTAAGATGGTGAATCGCTTTTATGATTTGACATGAGTGGTAAATTGTGGGTTGGTTGAAAAACGAAATCTGGCTATGCAATGTGGCATTTCTTGATGAAATATTAGTAGCTTTTGAGATGTGGTGCTATCGTAGGAGGCAAAAAGTGAGCTGGACATAATGATCAAATAGATAAGAGCTAAAAGATTTAGGTGTACATAGACAACTAATGACGAGTATATACAGTGGTATATTGTTTTGACTTGATCATACCATTAGACACGAAGGTATATTATTGAACATTCTAGAAGGTAAAATTCAGTTTAAAAAAATAAAGGGAGATCCAAGAAACAATTACATCACACAGGCGTGCAAGAACATTGAGTTGCAGACTTATACTGAGCAGATGAGACCAGAGGACAGTGGCTTGACATGATCAAAATACTTCACCCCCAGTTCCCGGACTGACTAACACAGGACAGTGGCTTGACATGATCAGAATACTTCACCCCCAGTCTTTGGACTGACTAACACAGGACAGTGGCTTGACATGATCAGAATACTTCACCCCCAGTCCCCGGACTGACTAACACAGGACAGTGGCTTGACATGATCAGAATACTTCACCCCCAGTCTTTGGACTGACTAACAGAGGACAGTGGCGTGACATGATCAGAAGACTTCAACACCAGCCTCCGGACTGACTAACAGAGGACAGTGGCGTGACATGATCAGAAGACTTCAACACCAGCCTCCGGACTGACTAACAGAGGACAGTGGCGTGACATGATCAGAAGTCTTCAACACCGGTGTCTAGGCTGATACACCTGATGATGATGTGACTAAATGTGACGAATGTGGGAGCTCTGTTTCACCCCAAATTGCCAAGCCATTAAATATTGATCTTGACAACACAAAATTAGGAATTTCGTTTTCAAATTACCTGGCCAAGTCTTCGGACGAAATGCTGGTTTAATAGTTTTAAAACAATTTGTTATCAATTCTGTAACTGATTTTTTGCAATGGTTTCGTTCCAATGTGAGTGATTTGACAGAGGGAGTTGTAGACTATTTCCTGTCTTTTCATTATCCCGTTATCAGATCTGTCCATCGGGTCTGAAGATGCAGTACAACGAATGAGCAGACAGCAACCATCTGTATCACAGCCGGCTTCTTGCAGAATGGTCAGCGAATCAGAGCTAACCTGGACACCATTTCGCCTCAAAGGGTTGGCTCTGGAACAAATTGTAGCAGTGTCATCTGGTTAAGAGAATAGGAGTTGCAGTGGATAGGCAAAGCCGGATCATAAAAAAGCCAGCTTAAATCGAAATGGTCGGGTAAAAAGGCACAGATATCGCGTTGTCCCTGTATACTATCAAAGCACAACTACAAACAGAAAGGTCATCCTAACAGATTCCAGAAGCGTAATCCAAGCGATCTCAAATCCCAAACAATACAGACTCTCACACGAAATAAAATATAACATGGGTTGCTCTACCCCCAAAAACACATATAGTCCTTTAGTGGATTCCGGTCCACTGTGGGTACCTTGGAAACAAGAATGCAGATAAGCTCGCAAAAGCCGGAAGTGGCGGCACGCAGACTTCCACCCACAGAGATAAAGACGAAAAGACACTCAGGAAACGATGCATGAGGACAGAATGGAGAGACCAGCACAAATAATACAATCCTGAAATCGATAGCATAGACAAACGTGGCAGAGATTGGCAGACAACGATCTTCAGACTCAGAACGGGACATTGTAAACTCAAGGCCCACCTTCCCGGAATGGGTCCCAGAGACACCACCACGTGTAATTATGGAGCACCCATGCAAACACCAGAACATCTTCTGCGGGACTGCCCTACCTATGCAGACCAAAGAGAGACAGTCCGGCGCAGAGGGGCGGCGGTGACCATTCTCTAAAAGCTGTGGGGGACCGGCGAAGACCTGAAACGCACAGTCTCCTTCGTGAACCTCACCAGACTATAGGTATAGCATGAGTTGATCGTGAACCTCACCAGACTAGAAGCATAGCATGAGTTGATCGTGAACCTCACCAGACTATAGGCATAGCATCAGTTGATCGTGAACCTCACCAGACTAGAAGCATAGCATCAGTTGATCGTGAACCTCACCAGACTAGAAGCATAGCATCAGTTGATCGTGAACCTCACCAGACTAGAAGCATAGCATGAGTTGATCGTGAACCTCACCAGACTAGAAGCATAGCATCAGTTGATCGTGAACCTCACCAGACTAGAAGCATAGCATCAGTTGATCGTGAACCTCACCAGACTAGAAGCATAGCATCAGTTGATTGTGAACCTCACCAGACTAGAAGCATAGCATCAGTTGATCGTGAACCTCACCAGACTAGAAGCATAGCATCAGTTGATCGTAAACCTCACCAAACTAAAAGCATAGCATCAGTTGATCGTGAACCTCACCAGACTAGAAGCATATCATCAGTTGATTGTGAACCTCACCAGACTAGAAGCATAGCATCAGTTGATCGTGAACCTCACCAGACTAGAAGCATAGCATTAGTTGATCGATGAAGAAGGCGAAGAGAACCTACTTCTGAGGGGAAAAGGGGGGGGGGGGGGTAACGGCGCGGGCTAGTGGTTAAGTGACACGGCTTACAATCAGAAGGTGCTGGGTTTGATCCCTATCGCAACACCGGCCGTTACCCTGGGGAAGCAAACCCTTAGAAAATGCAGGACGAAGGAGGTCCTTACATAAAAGGAAAGCTGAAGTCGGATGCACTGGGCCGACAGGCGCAAAATAATAAAAACCACAGTGCAACGCACACCGCCTTGGGGATTAGAGAAATAAGGCGAACAACAAAAACAAAATTCTCAAAAAATCACTCACCTTGCTAGCGCCATACACATTCTCTCGTCGTCATCATTAGTTAACACCTGTGTGGTCCACAGATGAAAGTGATAAATGATGGCTGCGCTGAAGAACACGATGCTAATGTTGACGAGCGCACGTCTATGTGTGCAGTAGATTCTCACCTGATGAGGGCGGGCTATACGAACGTAGTTCTCGTGGGCTACCAGAACGATGAACCACACAGAGGTAAAGCTGCATGCGTATGACACAAATACTGTCACCTGGAATACACAAAAAAGTGGTTCAGGTGAGACAGCCTTAGAAAAAAACTTGTTCAGTGATAGACATGTTTATTTTTGGTTTGTTTCTATGTTTGGCTTGGCTTCGTTCGTTCTCAATCACCTACTACCAAACCTTAAAAAAAGCTTAAGAAGTAGAATGTAGTCTAGAGAACGGAATGCTTTGTGTCGTAGTTTACAACTCGACTGCGATATTTGCACCTTTCGGCCCAACACATCCGACTTCAGCAAGCATTTTTTGAGTACCGGGTTAGCATTCCTTCTTCGATCCCTTCTCCTTAGCCAGTCTGTCCTGCTGCAATCTGTTATCCAGGATGACCGCATGGAGGTGTAAAAGGGTCTTGGCAGCTCTGTTTTGCTGGGCCTGACGCTAGCAGTCAGCTATGGGTCGCTGACAACTGGAGATAATGCGCTGCTCAGCATCTTAATTCCCTGTTTCAATGTTTAATAATAATCATGTTCGCTTAGGAGTCAAAGGCCCGTTACGGTGATCGACCACTACAATGTGAAGAATTCGAGGTGACTTAATACAGGTTTATAAGATAATCAGAGGAATAGATAAATTAGACTACAGCAAGTTTTTTTTCTCCAAATACAGCCACCCACAAGAACAAGCGGGCATAGCTACAAATTAACTAAAGAGAGGTGCAGATTAGGTATTACGAAATATTATTTTAGTCAGAGAGTGGTGAAATGTTTGGAATGCATTGCTACAGGAAGTAGGCCAGGCAGGGACAATTGATGTATTTAAAAATAAATTGGATGCGCATATTTTTTCGAGCAAGGTAATGTAAATGAAACTGGTTGTATACAGACTCTATGAAGCCCATGGTGGACAGCCTAAGCAAAGCAATAATGCAAGCTGCCACTGAAACCATCCCAAGAGGGGCAAGGAAAAACTATAAGCCCTATTGGAATGATGATTTGCAGAAAGCGGAAGATGCAGTCACTAATGCTAGGGACATGGCAGAGCGAGAACAATCTATGGAGACAAATATCGCCCTCAAAGCCACCACGGCGAAATACAAATACACTCTAAACCAAACAGCAAGAGAAAGCTGGAAAAACAAAACAGAAAGCCTCAATCTAGACAAAGAAGGGAACAAACTATGGAAGCTAGTCAGAGCCATGAATGACGAAACTCCATCAAACAAACAAATTACAATCAAACAGGGTGACAACATGCTCACTGGAAAAAAAGCAGCGAACGCCTTTGTTGAACATTATGCCAGAGCAAACCACATTGATGTCCCTGCTGCAGATAGGCATACGGACATCAGTGAAGAGCAAAATGGGCACGACAACTTCAATATGGCACCAGAAGAGCATATGATGACAAAGTTAATAATGAATGAAATGGAAGAGGCCATGAGAACATTAAAGAAAAGGAAATCTCCCGGAAAAGACGGGATAACAAACGAAATGCTGATGGGGCTTGGCGAAACAGCAAAGAGGAAACTACTATCAGTCCTGAACCAAAGCTGGAAAGGGGTATTGTACCCCAGGCATGGAAAGACGCAGTACTTGTGCCAGTACCAAAGAAAGGAAAAGACAAATCAGATCTAAATGGATACAGGCCTATCAGCCTACTGAGCTGCGTAGGCAAACTGATCTAACGTATGATAAACACCAGACTGATGTGGCATCTGGAAGAAAAACACATACTAATTACACAGCAAGCAGGCTTTAGACAGCACAGATCCACTGAGGATCAGGTCATCATCATAGTCAAGGAAATAGTTGATGCCTACCAGGAGCAAAAACAGTAGCGGTTTGGGTGGACCTAGAAAAGGCATTTGACAAGGTGTGGAAAGAGGGACAGAGTGAAGCTACGAAAATGTACAAATGGATTAGTCACTACCTCAACGAGTTCAGGTACAAGGGCAGATGAGCAAAAAGGTGACACTTGAGAAGGGAGTATCCCAAAGGGGAGTACTGTCACCCACACTCTTCCTGGTGTATATAAATAATATAACAGAGAATATACCAAGAAGAGTCCATAGCTCAATGTTCGCAGACGATCTGGCTATGTGGACCTCTGAAAAGAATCTCACCATAGCAAGAAATCGGATGCAGCAGGCCCTAACATCGCTGGAAGAGTGAGCGAACTCATGGCTGGTCAAAATAAACGAGGAAAAAACGACATGTACAATATTCTCGCTATCAAACAAACCCCAAAACACCAAACTAAGTCTTAACGGCAAATACCTGCAGCCAAACGACAACCTAAACTACCTGGGAGTCACATTTGATCGGCGCATGACATGGAAAAGTTAGATCGAGAGAAACCGAATGAGAGCCAGAGAAAGAATGGCAATCATGAGGAAACTTGCTGGCAAAAGCTGGGGAGCAGACGAAAGTATACTAAAGAAACTATACACTGGAAGAGTGAGACCAGTTCTCGAGTAGGGCATTGCGGCATGGACAACAGCAGCAAAGGCGAACTTCGATAAAATGAGTAAACTCCAAAACCAAGCCATGAGAGTTATAACAGGAGGCATGAAGTCAACGCCAATTGTAGAACTTGAAAAGATTACAAAACTGCAATCCATGACCGACAGAAGAGACTGCAGAGCCAAGCAGCAAGCAGAGAAACTCCGAAGACTGACTGACCATCCAATGCACCAGAGACTAAACAATCTCGGAAATGGGAAACTAAAGCGGAGAAACTTTGCAGAAATAGCCAAAGCAAAGATGCACGAAGACCCCATGAACGCACTAACAACACCAAAGCCCATCCCTACTGTACGAAAACCTACCTGGAGGCAGCACATATTTCAAGAGGTGATAGAAAATATACCAGGTATCTTGGAAACAAAAACTGCCAGACTGAAAAAGAAAGAAGAGCTACTACCCTGAGCTACATAACGGAAAACTAGCCAAGCATGGACTGGACCCATGCATACACCGACGGTTCTGTAACAAACACAACACAGAACGGAGGGGCAGGGGCATTTCGGAACTTAACAAATGGCAGACAAATAACACTGTCATTCGCTACTGGAAAATACACAAGCAATTTCAGAGCGGAGGCAGAGCCACTGAGGGCAGCAGTGGAAGAAATGGTGACAGGTAAAAGAAATGAAAGCCATACAGTCCTGCTTACAGATGCCTTGGCCGTAGTCACAGCACTAAAAAGCCAGAAAAACAGTGAACTTAATAATCTAAGAGCATTACTCTGTCAACTATGCCAGCAGTCCGCACCAAAAAGGGTAGTGGTGCAGTGGGTTCAAAACGGCTTATTAGAGCTAGATACATGACCAAATGGGAATCAGAACATACTGGTAATAGGCATTATTTGTTCACATTCCTAAACCGTGTGCGCAAAGTACTCCGTCCCCTTCCAACCTTCTGTTCTCCAGAAATGATGACCAGAGCCTACTCTAGCATTTAAACCTTTAAGGATTACCAGCTTATATTACTGGAGAAAAAAACAGAATTAGAGTATGAAGATTCTTGTAGAATGATTCCCATTCCACCTCAGGGCTGGTCATTGTCGGGGCATATACACTGATCAACATAGCACAGCGTCACCGACCCAATGAGAGCCGAAGAGACATTAGCCTGTCATTGACGCCCTCGGGGCGCACATCAGACTCTCAAACCAGACGGGATTGGACTGCGAATCCAACACAAGACACGTATTTCAGTGATGGCAAGGCCACTCCAGAAAAAATGTGGAACTGCCCCCAGCCTCTGTGAGCTGACCTTCTTTGAGTAATCTTGTCTCAAATGCTTGTAGCAAATGTTAGTAAGGAGGCTTGTTACTGACGTGGGAAGTTCTGTAAAGATTTAATTTGTCTGTGTGTGAAGGGGAATCTTTGGTGGCGGCTGTGGAGGGGTAAGGTCAATGAATAAGCGGGTACATATAGTCAGACGATGTTGTAGTCAGGGATGAAGTGTTAGAAACCACATTGTACTAGGTCAACGCATTCATAGGAGTGAGGGTGGCTAGAAGGGTGGGGAGACGGTTAACGTCTCGTCAGGGAAAACATACTGATCGGTCAATGTCAGTCAGGGTCAGGTAAAACATGCTGATCGGCCAATGTTAGTCTAGGTCAGGAAAATCTTACTGATCTGTCAACGTTAGTCAGGATCAGGTAAGACGTACTGGTTGGGCAATGTTAGTCAGGGTCAGGTAAGACATACTGGTTGGGCAATGTTAGTCAGGGTCAGGTAAGACATACTGGTTGGGCAATGTTATTCAGGGTCAGGTAAGACGTACTGGTTGGGCAATGTTAGTCAGGGTCTTGTAAGACGTACTAGTTGGGAAATGTTAGTCAGGGTCTTGTAAGACGTACTGGTTGGGCAATGTTAATCAGGGTCAGGTAAGACGTACTGGTTGGGCAATGTTAGTGAGGATCAGGTAAGACGTACTAGTTGGGCAATATTAGTCATGGTCTTGTAAGACGTACTGGTTGGGCAATGTTAATCAGGGTCAGGTAAGACGTACTGGTTGGGCAATGTTAATCAAGGTAAGATAAGACATGCTGATCGGGCAAGTTAGTCAGGGTCAAGTAATATATGCTGATCGGGCAAGTTAGTCAGGGTCATATAAAACATACTAACCGGGCAATGTTAGTCAGGGTTAGACGAAATATATTGACCAATATCCATCCCTCCCTTCCTAGACATCCGCGAAGAAATCTCTGGAGCTTTCATTGCAGTTTGGCTAAGAGGTGGGGGATTGTCGCGATCTTCGTAGAAGTGAGCGACCCGCTGATGAAGTGTGGCATGTCACATGCGCCTGTAGACCATGGTCCACGTTTGTCAGCACGCTAGAAACGTTGGGAAAGCTACTACAACCTACCACTTAACACCCTTTTCAAACACAACAAGGTGACTAGTTCCCTTCCTTGTTGTAGTTACATTTTAAAGAAAAAAGCCAGGTACGATTTACAGCCGAGTCAACTGAAGCGTGTCTATATCCTTTGCTATGACAAGTGACCGCTTCTCCACTCTGCTATTGTGATGCTCTAATAGCTTACTGAGATAAGCTATTTAGGAATCCTTTTTGGGAAATTGTACTGAAACATATAAGTTATTTCATGTTATATAACGCCCCATTACCTTTCCCAAAGCAGAATTCTTCATCAAAGAGGGATTCACATGCAATTCCCGTAACCTCATCTATTCTATCATCTGCCGCCTTTGTGGTATGACATGCGGGAGCGTTTCCGCCAACACCTCAACGATATCCGCAACCGCACTGGTTCCCCAATTGCCAGCCACTTCAATGGTCCTGAGCACCGGGGTAAGGCTGACGTTAGTGTCATTGGTCTGGTTTCTTGCTTCTCTGACGATCGTCATCGATTCGCCCATGAGAATATCTCCAGCATGGGTTGTCTCCAACCACATGGCAATAATATCGTCCATATCTTTTCTTAAAGCCTCATACTGCCCCCCATCTATTTGTCGTCCTTTGCCGCCCCCCTCCCTTCTTCTATCAGTCCCTGCCCCCCCCCCCCTTTCCTATATTAATCTCACCACCCTCCCGGCTTATTTAACCTTCTTTTTGTTCTCACACCTGGATCACTATTTGGCTGTTTCCATATTTGGCCACCACTTGCTTATCCGGCGCATTCCCCCTCACCTCTTACGTTCTCCTGGCCACCTTATTTGACCGCTCCCCTTTATATTCAGTCAAGCATCTGGCCCAACCGGTCGCTTAGACAGACTGGGTCTTCTATCAAATAAGTAGACCATTTTTTCCTTATATGTTGATTTGTTAGTTCAGTATTTTTGTCCCCGATGAAGGCCTATTGGCCGTAACGTATATTTTGTTTGTGTTCTAGTATCGGTTCAGTATCTGACCATACCCAATTTTATATTTTAAATTTTGATTAAACTCAAGCTTAATGAACTTTTACATTTTTTTGTCATGTTTTTTCCCGTTATATAAAGCAGAACGGATATTTACGAACAATCCGGCAGACCAAAGGGTAATCACTCTCTTCCAAGCAGACGATGACACTTGAGTGTATTTAAGTTTCCTGTTTCACGACTGGTTCATCCTGACAGATATTGGACAATTTGAACAGCTTAACAGAGGAAAGAGATTGTCCCCTCTGTACGTACATTCCCATATTCTCATAGATAATGATTTAAGGTCAACGTGACATGATGCTTTCTGTAACACATACAGCCAGGTACATCTCAAATTATCTTCAAGATGCATGGTCTGAGAATACTTACCTGAAAGGTCGCAACATATGTTTAAAAATCTGTACGTGAAATCTAAAAACATAAAATGAAGCAGGTACATTCGACAACCTGATTTCCGAAGCAGAACATATGGGCATAGATATTCTAGTCGTATCGGAGACGGTAGGCAGACGTTGGTTATTTTACTTAACTTAAAGTTTTTATTTCTAACTTAACTTAAAAGTTTTTATTCTGGAGAAGAATACTCTGCAGCTTCTGTATACAACTATTCTTAAATGCATTAATTGAATCTGTCGCAACTATTTCCCGTGACAGTGCATTCTAAGCATTCATCACTCTCTGACTAAAAAAATATTTCCTAGTATCTAATTTAAAACTTTCTTTAATTAATGTGTGGCTCATATCTCTTGTGATTATAGGCGGCAGTTGTTATAGTCTAATGTATCCTTTTTCTTGAGTATCTTATAAAAAAAACAGCTTGAACTATTCACTGTTCACATGAGTTCGAAAATGGCTAAATTAGCCAATGAGAGCTCTGAATTGGCTGTTACACTTAGTACAAGGAAATAGGACATCCCTTACCACCGGGGTAGAAGAAGTGTTGATGTGAGCCGATTTTCAAAGCGATCGTCTCTGTAGGGCATCATTTATTCTCGATGCCTCACGTCTCTCTTAACACCCTCTGAAATAGTGCTGCTCCTGTCTGTACGATTGGTGGTGATTCTTCCACAGTCATCATGGTTAATACCGGACTGGATCAGTGATCTCTTAAGTGTGTCCTTGTACCAATTTCCGCTGACCATCACTTGCTCTCTTACCATTTTGCAGTTCACCATAGAGCAGCTCTTTTGGTAGACGTTGATCCGACATGCGTACTCCATGGCCAGCCCATCTCACGCTGATCCGACATGCGTACCACATTTGGCAGCATGTCCTGCCATCTAATCCTTAGTAGTTTCCCAGGCAGTGCATGTAGAAATGGTTTCATTTCCCGACATGACGATTATTTATATTAAACAAACAGAATACTCTTTTAAGGACCATACAAGAGGGAACGGTTCTTCTTCTTCTTCGTACGCAGTCAGACAGTAACCATTATTTTTTCGAAAAAAGCGGCGGTCATCCTGAGGCTGTCGCCACTGCCATAGAGCTTGTCTTGCAGTTCCACTGGTGATGGCCACATCTGCTGTCTCTGATCCTCATATGTCGGGCAGTTCTGCAGCAGATGTTCAGCGGTCATTTTACCAGTACCGCACGGGCATTCGTCGGTACCACCTATCTTCAATTTGTTGAATAGGTGGTACCTCAGTCTATTGTGGCCAGTGCGAAGTCTAAAGACAACGACCTGCTCTCTTCGGTTCAACTGGTAATAGACATCGTTTTTGGTGTAACCAGTATGTTCGGTTTCCCATTTGGTCATGTATCTGGCTTTGATAAGCCGTTTTGACTCTTCGTACGTCATACTAGTATCTGTTTGTGGTAGTCTTGCACCTTCTTTTGCCAGTCTGTCTGCCTCCTCGTTGCCTTGGATGTTGCAGTGTGATGGGACCCACTGTACCACTACCCTTTTTGGTGCGGACTGCTGGCACAGTTTGCAGAGTGCTGCTCTTAAGTCATTAAGCTCAGTGTTTTTCTGGAGGGAACGGTTGAAGGCAGTCGATCACAAGGTAGACAGCGCTACAAGTGGGACGATATTATCAAACGGTAGACGAGCAGCAGTGTGTCTTTGTGTGTCACCTTGTCGAGAGACATGGAATGTTGGAGATCTGTTGTATCAAACCTTCATTGTGGAGACTCCACTTGATTGAAATTCAATTGTGAACAAATGAAACATTTTAAAAAAGATAGTTGGTTTGAGAGAAGGAAATTAATTTGTTTGGAGAGAAAGTAACACCATGACTGAAACTAAGTAAGCGAATAACGAAGAGTGCGTTAAACGAAACTGTCGGGTGGAATTAAAGAGATGGCTTGGCTTCGTTCGTTCTCAATCTCACGCTACCAAACTCTGACACAGGCCTAAGTAGCAGAATGTAGTCCAGAGAATGGAATGCGCTGTGTCGTAGTTTACAGCTTGACTGCGATATTTGCACCTTTCGGTCCAACACATCCTACTTTAGCAAGCATTTTTTGAGTACCGGGTTAGCATTCCCTCTTCGATCCCTTCTTCTAAGCCAGTCTGCTCTGTTGTAGCTTGTTATCCAGGATCACCGCGTGGATGTGTAGAACGGTCTTGGCAGCACTGGTTCGCTGGCCCTGACGCTAGCAATCAGCTATAAGTCGCTGATCGCTGCAGCTCATGCACTGATTGGCGTTTTGATCCCGAATTATAGAGATAAAGAAATAATTTGATATGTCCCGACAGTCACCGCGCAATGCGCATGTGAGATTTTGTTTTACCAAGCTAGAATAAAGATCAAGGTCCTAGTTGCATTCAAACTCGTATCACCCGATTATATATATATATATATATATATCGTATTCCCTAACCACCACCAACTGAGTCTAATTATTGTCATAATCTGTACTTAACAATTGAATTCCGTTACTTGTCACATTTCTAATGAATATATTCCAGTTTCTGCTCAGCTACTCCCAATAATAATTTGTTTTGTAATATCCTCTCTAATAGGACAACTAATTGCTCGTAAAAGCGGAAACCGTATTTCATGACTCCACATAATGACGCAGCTGTTTTAAGAGTCATTCGGGATTAAGGTCATGAAAGAAATGGGATCTCTGACACTGTATGTTATATCCTGTTACCCAAGAGCAGGGTTCGAGAAACGGAAATACATTATCTTATGTTGGTAACTATGTTAATTTGAGCCGTATAGGGGTGGGTAATGAAAGCTTTATCAAAGACAGATAAAAGTACATATAATTTGATGAGCTATTTTATGTTGAGTGAATTATGAAAAGTTGAGAGAGTGCTGGCACTAACGAGGTTCTGTTGTGTTGCAGGTTTCTTTAATTTTATTTCCTCCTAGCGTATTTGATTATTTTGAATATTTTCCATTTCCTGAACTTTTATCTGATTATGGATTATTCTTTCACCCTCCTTTCTTCCAATTTGTTTCTTACTGCTATTTCTTTTCTATTTAATCAAAACTTTAGGTGGACCACTCTGTTGATACTTACATTTTGAACATTAATAATTAATAGTTTACTGTATACATTAAAAAAAAATGGTATTACGGCAATAATACCATCACGAGAAACTTACTTTACTGTTACTCATGACAATAATACCATCACGAGAAACTTACTTTACTGTTAATCATGACATTAATACCATCACGAGAAACTTACTTTACTGTTAATCATGACATTAATACCATCACGAGAAACTTACTTTACTGTTAATCATGACATTAATACCATCACGAGAAACTTACTTTACTGTTAATCATGACATTAATACCATCACGAGAAACTTACTTTACTGTTAATCATGACATTAATACCATCACGAGAAACTTATTTTACTGTTAATCATGACATTAATACCATCACGAGAAACTTACTTTACTGTTAATCATGACATTAATACCATCACGAGAAACTTACTTTACTGTTACTCATGACATTAATACCATCACGAGAAACTTACTTTACTGTTAATCATGACATTAATACCATCACGAGAAACTTACTTTACTGTTACTCATGACATTAATACCATCACGAGAAACTTACTTTACTGTTAATCATGACATTAATACCATCACGAGAAACTTACTTTACTGTTACTCATGACATTAATACCATCACGAGAAACTTACTTTACTGTTAATCATGACATTAATACCATCACGAGAAACTTACTTTACTGTTACTCATGACATTAATACCATCACGAGAAACTTACTTTACTGTTACTCATGACATTAATAGCAACACGAGAAACTTACTTTACTGTTACTCATGACATTAATACCATCACGAGAAACTTACTTTACTGTTACTCATGACATTAATAGCAACGCGAGAAAAGGATTCCACTGTTCTTTAATTAGTTTTCTTTCCCCTTGTGCCGTTGAGCGGCGTGGGGAGCTTAAGTCGTCTATCCTGGGCCAGATGCTTTGCGTCGATCGATGTGAGCCCTTACTGTTGCACAAATCCCTCTAATGTCATCTATCCACATGCCACGTGGCCGCCCCCTTGCCCTGTTGCCAGATCTACCAGTGCTATAAGCCATCAGTGGAAGTTGATTATTGTGCATTTCCATGAGATGACCAAACCAACTTATTTTCTGACTGGAAATGGATTCGGCACAAGACGTAGTGCCGACCATACTTCGAATGTCGTCGTTCCGCATTCTGTCTACCCTGTTAAAACCGACGACCTTCCTCAAACACTTCATTTCACAAGTCGAAATTCTGCTCTTACACGCCCTGGACAGAAGCCATTTTTGGCACTGGTAGCACAGAGTCGACAAACTTATACTGTTTATCAGCTGTTGCTTAGTTGCGAAACTAATGCTCGGGTGTTTAAGCAGTTGGGACAGCTGATAGTCCCCCCATATGCTTTCTGACACCTTGTCTCAATTTCCCTGTCGATCCTACTGTCTGCCGACAAAATACTTCGCAAATACTTGAACTCATGGACCTGTTGAAGAGCAATACAATTTATATTTATCTTGAGTGGCCCAGTGGTCAGCAAGCACTGACCACCTATAAAGGGTAATTCGTGTGTTAAGTTATGTTCTGCTTCAGATGTCTCACTTTGAACAATCTCTGATGCGATTTAGTCTATGTAGATGTTAAATAACAGAGGAGAAAGCACAACCCTTGTCTCACGCCGGTAGTGATTTCAAAAGCATCTTCCAATTCCAAAATATTAAATCAAGAGCAACATCTATGAAACAATTTCTTTTGTTCCAGGATTTTGGCATTCATTTTACCAGTGTAGCAAGTAATATGTCTCTGTACGTGTCACAGTTTCTTTTGTAGCCCTTTTTCTTACAAATTGGAACGATTATAGTGTGCTGCCAGCCATCTGGTACGCGTCTGTCTTTCCATGCCTTTGTGAAGAGTCTATGTAGCCAGAGTAACCCTGTTTCCCCACATCCATGAATCGCTTCCGTTGTTATGCTTTCCTTGCCTGGTGACTTATTCTTGGGACTATTCTTTATAACTCTCTTTGTTTGTTTAATCATTATGTCGGGTTTGCTATGATCCGGATTGCATGGTAGAACAACTGAATCCCCCGTGGAGGTAGTAGGGTTGAAAAGTTCTTGAAAGTATTCCTTCCATCGATCTTTTCTGACGAGCTCATTAAATATAGGAAAGCCATACTTGTCTCTAAATCGCATCGCCTTGACACTTTTGAAGAAGTATCTAGAGCAATTTTGACATATCTCGCCATAATGTTTTCAAAATTCTTCTCTGGCGTGTTTTACTACCCTTTTGGCGGTTCGTCTTGCTGTCTGGTAGGCGATGTAGTCATCTTGCGTTTTGGAGGTCAACCAACTCTTGTAAGCTTTCTTTTTAGACAGTATAGCCGCCCTTACCCCATCACTCCACCAAGCTGTTTGCTTCTGATCTTTTCCGTGACGTAAGTTCTCTGTTCCACAGTACTTACGAAGCGCATTCGTCACAGTTGCTTTAAAGATAGCCCATACACTATTTATGTCCCTTTGTTCTTCTGTAATTGCCATAAAGACATTTGTAACTTCTAGACATACATTATTCTGAGCAGCTTCCTCCTCTAACTTATGAAGGTTTCTTACCCAAATTCATTTGACCGTCTTTGTACTCGTCCTGTGTGGAAGTACTTGTGTCAACACGACTGGTCGATGGTCAGTATAGATACAGATGTTAGAAATAACTCTAGAATCTGTTATGTTTCTTCTTTGACGAAAATGAAATCGATTTGAGACGCTATGTCTGCGTTGTTCCACCTGTACCACGTTTTGACTGCGCCGGTGCTGGAAGATGGTATTTGTTATTATTAGGCCCTGCTCAATACATAAGTTAATAAGTTACTCACCATTGCTGTTCCGTTCTAAAGAGGTGTCCCCGTGGAACCCTAGACAGCATTCGTGAGATGCTCTTTTCTGTCCCGTTCTTCCATTAAAACCACCCAACGCAACCAAATCACCTGTGTCGTCAACACCGTTGATAACGTGAGAAAGGCTCAATAATTCCATCCTGTCCTCCACATTGCTGTTATTGTTACACAAGGCGCAGATCTGGATCAGTGTCATTACTTTTCTACACTCCATCAATTGTAGGCGTATCAGTCTTTCACTAATGTATTCAGTGCTCGTAATGAACTTGGTCTTCTCAGGGTGAAGAAGAAAGCCAACACCATGCCTAGATCTTTCCTTGATGTTGACACCACTCCACAACAGAATAAAACCGCCATGTTCCTCCTTGACGTTCTGCCCTTTCTTGTATCTGAAAGGCCGAGGATCCCGGCTCTTGCTTTAGTCATAAACTCTATCAACTCTGGTGTCTTTAAGGATCCCGACTCTAGCTTTAGTCATAAACTCTACCAACGCTGGTGTCTTTAAGGATCCCGACTCTAGCTTTAGTCATAAACTCTACCAACGCTGGTATCTTTAAGGATCCTGACTCTAGCTTTAGTCATAAACTCTACCAACTCTGGTGTCTTTAAGCCAAGTCCAGTAACATTTAAAGTTGTTATTTTTGTCGTTCGCCATGTTCGTGACCTTTTCTTTTCGCTCTGTTGCATTCCGTTGCGACTATCTTGATTTAGCTCCATTAATGGTTTCAAAGCATGATCAATTACGCTGTCGGCTTGCTAAGCCAGTAACAGCATCGGTTAGGCGGTTTCTGCGCTAGATGGAGCCCATCCAATTCCTACTTTTATCCTGATCAACACGTGAATCGTACTTTCATGTTTTTCAGAATGTGTAAGTAACACCGATTTCTCTATTGAACTAATCAACCCACTGTGTCTATCACTTTGATCAATTCTAGCCTCTTTTCCTACTAATTTAACACAACCTTATCTAACTAAGGTTGACACAAACTAACTAACTATCTAGCTAGCTAATTTTTGTCTACTCTCAATTTTATTGTCATAGCTCGTCTGGTGACCTTCCGTCCTACTGCTCTGCTCCTGTAGCACCTGGTTCTTCTGATTCTTCTGAAGTCGCACCTTCAAGCCAAGAACTCTGCGATAATTACAGCATTTATCAAATCAAGAGTGACACATATGTTACCACGGGTTCACGTGTCAACGACAGTGGTTCTCATACCGTGGGGCTCAGACCAAGAGTAACACGCATGTTACCACGGGTTCACGTGTCAACAACAGTGGTTCTCATACCATAGGGCTCAGACCAAGAGTAACACATATGTTACCACGGGTTCACGTGTCAACGACAGTGGTTCTTATACCGTGGAGCTCAGACCAAGAGTAACACATATGTTACCACGGGTTCACGTGTCAACGACAGTGGTTCTCATACCGTGGGGCTCAGACCAAGAGTAACACATATGCTACCGCGGGTTCACGTGTCAACGACAGTGGATCTCATACCGTGGGGCTCAGACCAAGAGTAACACATATTTTACCACGGGTTGTCGTGACGACATTTTTAAGAAAAACACATTTCTGTGTGTCTTGTCACAAACAATAGTCACCTCAGGACTGTAGAGTCACCGTCACTTAGTTAATGCCTCAGAGACAATGCACCACAACAATACATACAGTTACATGAAGCCACGTGCTGGTTTTGGTTAGTACAGCTTTTTCCACTCAACCAAGTGCTGGTTTTTGTTGGTACAGCTATTTCCACTCAACCAAGTGCTGGTTTAGGTTGGCACAGCCTTTTCCACTCAACCAAGGTGCTGGTTTAGGTTGGCACAGCCTTTTCCACTCAACCAAGTGCTGGCTTGAGTTGGCACAGCCTTTTCCACTCAACCAAAAGCTTGGTGAAGACCTCCACTATCAGGAACTGAGTCTGCCTCTGTATTTCTCAGTTGTCCTTATGGTATTCTATCTACTGACCTAGCTTATGTTCTACCTATGTTCTAGTTCTGTTCTATCTCTGTTCCAGCTGCTTTGCTCTCTGCTCTGTGGTCTCTGAATACACCTGATGACCCCAACTTAAATACCATAACCTTCTCGTTTGGGTGAATGTCTGCTATCTTTATCCAGTTCTGGCTGGTAAACTTCCTCTGACCTTCAGTGACGCTAAAGAAAGAGTACTTTTGTCTAGAACTTTATGCCTGCTCTTAGAGGTTGTGTGACTTCCCAACTATTTGCACAATTTTGCCGAGGGGGCAGTGCCATTCTCAATTTAACTTCGTACACTCTTACGATGGTAAGTATCGAAGTTTCAGAACAATGACCATTATATTAAACTGCAGTGGTCAGCGACTTGTAGCTGACTGCTAGCGTCAGGGACTGCGAACCAAAGCTGCCAAGACCCTTCTACACCTCCACGCGGTGATCCTGGATAACAGGCTGCAGCAGGGCAGACTTGCTAAGGAGAAGGGATCGAAGAGGGAATGCTAACCCGGTACTAAAAAATTCTTGCTGAAGTCGGATGTGTTGGACCGAAAGGTGCAAATATCGCAGTCAAGCTGTAAACTACGACACAACACATTCCGTTCTCTGGACTACATTTTGCTACTTAAGCCCTTTCAGTGTTTGGTAGTGGGGGATTGAGAATGAACGAAGCCAAGCCAAGCCAAATTAAACTGTAGCTCAAGGGCGGGGCTCTAAAGTTATGGGGGTGGGGTTGGGGAGGGTAGGTATGTACCTCCAACGGTGTTTACAGGGATCCCTTGACCCTGGTTATTGGAGCCTCTGTATAATTGTCATAATTGAAAACTACTGCATCTTCAGCATAAATCTTATGTAGGTCAAATATGTCAAATTAAAGTCACGTTACCAATCTATTTGACCTAATGAGTTTTCAAATAGGATGACTCTTGGCCAAATCACAAGGTTTAAAATAGAAGCCAATTTACTTTCTTCTGTCTATAACTTAACTTAACTTAACCTTTATACTGGTTTTTATCGATTTGCGAGTCCATCTTAATTGACTCAAACACTAGAACTAAGTAGACCCGCAGGCAGTTAGTCGCCATCTATAGCTGCTCTTAACAAACCACCCGGGGAAAGGTACAAATGACATGTATAAATATATAAATATATAAATGTATAAATAATATTAAAAACCTAAATTGACGTTCACAAACGTCTCAGTGCTGATTAAAATTTGACACCACGTTAAGCTTAGAACGAACCTGTTCATTTTGCAGACCTCACATCAGCCATATTTATTGTTGTAATTCGAATTATTTCACAAGACCTTGCAATTCCTGAACATTTATGTTCTCTGTATCTAGTCTCTCGCAGCAGTAACGCTCAGGGCGCTTACGATATACACTGTGGGACGTCGTTCTTGCAAAACAATACAGCTGTTGTCAATGGTATGTTTGTTTTCTGATATTTGTAATAGAAGCTTGTTATTCTTTCCTAGAGTTAGCTCAAAGTAGAGCAATATTTGGGTTATGTTTACGTATTCACTATTTAAACAATAATTTTCAATTTTACCGTTCAGATGGCATCTAGCGGGAAACATAAATACATGGCAAAATTCATCAATTCCGAACATGAATGACTAAAGCAGAAGCACAGAGAAATTATGCTGTTACAGACGAAGAGTTCAAGCCATCTATAAGGAAAATTAAAGGGAATATATTGACAAATTGTCACATGAGACAGTTGAGGCAGGAGAGAGAGAGAGAGATTAAGAGAGAGAGAGAGAGAGAGAAAGAGAGAGAGAGAGAAAGAGAGAGAGAGAGAGAGAGAGGAAAATGAGAGACCTCCACTAATTATCAAACAAAATGGCATATATATATATATATATATATATATATATATATATATATATATATATATATATATATATATACAGACAAACCAATCAAAGACAGAGACGGCAAGATATTGACATGATCGGTGGAACAACAGGTACGACGGGTTGAGTTTTTCAAAGTAAGTCTAAACAGACCTCCACCGAACGAAACACAAAACATCCGACAAGCAGAGGAGGCCTTGAGCATAGACTACAACCCACCAAATAAGATAGAAATCCAAAGTCATATCCAAACTCAATAAAGGGTTACCGGCTGGATAAGATAGAACAGCAGCAGAAGCCCAAATGACATATATAAAAAAGGCCACTGATACATTGCAAGGATTATTCAAGAAGCTATGGGAAGAGGAGAGAGTGCCAACATAATGGAAAGAAAGACATGGGATTAAACTTCATAAGAAGAGAGACTTGACAGATTTCAGCAATTATAGGGGGATTACATTGTTGGCAATGCCAGGCACGATAAACAACAGAATCATCTTGGACAGATTAAAAACTTAAGTAGACGAAAAGTTCAGAGAGGAACAGGCAGGATTTCGTCAGGGAAGATCATGCAAAAATCATATAGCTACACTACGCATCATAATAGAACAAAACATTGAATGAAAATCATCCCTATACCAATATTTTAAAGACCTATGACATACGTGTGACAGTGTGAATCGAAGTACTCTTCAGCAACTGCTGAGACACTCACTATGGGATAGCAAAGAAGTACACATCCCTCATCTAGATTATGTACAAAGACACAGTAGAGTGGTACATGACGGAGTACTGACTGACAGCTTCGGGTTGCAAAGGGGCGAGACATGGATCCAACTCTCACGCTTCCCATTCTTGTTGGCTGTAGGTTTGATAATGAAAACATCATTCGAAGAAAAAGAACTGGTATTCAGTGGAGACTATTGTCACAATTGGAGGACCTGGACTACGCAGATGATCTGGTACTTTTATCACAGTCATAGTCAAGTGCAAAGAGAAACTTAACAGGGTGAAAGAACGATCGGCCAAACTGGGACTGAATATCAGCATAAAGAAAACCAAGCTCCTTAAACTCAACACTATCAGCAAAGAACCAATCATGCTGGAGGGAGAGCAGTTGGAACACATGGATACCATTACCTATTTGGTTAGCACAAAAGACACATCAGCAGGTACAGATGCAGATGTAAGTATCAGAATTGGAAAGGCAAGAGTGGCATTCCTGACGATAGACAACGTTTGGTGATCCAAAGACATCAAGATTCACACACAAAATGGAATATTCAGAGCCAGTGTCAAGTCAGTGCTGCTGTATGGAGCGGAGACACGGAGAACAACCAAGGCGATTGTACAAAGACTCCAGTCCTTCGTTAACAGATGCCTACGAAGTGATAATGGTCATAAAGTGGCAGGACATGGTGTGGAATGAAGACCTATGGGAAAGAAGCCAACAACAGCCATTGGAACAACAAACTAAGCGAAAAAATGGGGCCTGAAAGGACATTTCATAGTTCAACATAGCAAAACAGGTTCTTATATGGAATCCTCAAGAGAAGAGAGAGACACGTAGACTCAAAAGTACGGGGAGAAGAGAATGTGAGAATGAACTAAGATTAAAAGAATACACCTGGCGGGATGTTGAGAATTCGTTTTTCATGATAAAGGTACGGGTACGAATCTCGCTATCGGTTTACTCCAGTCAACCTAGATGAAAATCGAAACCTGGTATACGACTAGGGAATTAAAAGGCAGCAAGGAAAAGAACTGGACAGACTATCCCATACACGCAGTGGCTTAGTATACTGAAGTCTCTAACAACTACATTCACCTGCAGCAGTGTAACCATGATAGGGCAAACATTGAGTTTACACTCTAATACGGAACATTCTGTTCTCCGGACTACATCCTGCTACTTGCAAAGCCCTTTTCAGTGCTTGGTAGGGGAAGATTGTGAACATTCAGGGCTTGGTAGTGGGAGATTGAGAACGAACGAAGAAGAAGAAGAGTGTGGCTATGAAACTGCACATGGGCCAATAATAGACTAACAATTAAAAAAACTCATATCACTTTATTCCAACAACAGAATCTACTTCTACTTCCCCTGTTACCTTACCGGAACCTTACTTTCCTATTACCCTTACCTTACATTTATTTGATAATAGTCAAACAGTGTGAACAAATGAATATACTCATCAATGAAGAAATAATCTAACAAGTACAGAAGTTTACATATTCATAGCAAACCATAACAGAAGGTGCCCTCAGAGAGATGGAACTTTAGAGAAACCTTCCATTGTAAAACATGACTTGAGAGTAAAACAGGAATTGCTAACTTCTAAAGAATATCATGTTAAAATATTCACTACTCGTGCATGATCAATTTAACTGCAAGGAGCTAAGACATGGATTCTAACAGAGAACAAGTGGAGCAGCTTGGACGCGTCTGAAATTGGGTGGGACAGAAGAATTAAAAAGTGAGTGAAACAGAAAAAAGACCAAATGACATTGTCATCATTGAGGTAAGCACACAAAGACGCATATTGAAAATGATACAGAAAACAAAGATTGAGTTGGCTGTGGCACAATATGAGAGATGAAAGTCTTTAACAGATGATACTAGAAGGCAAGTTCTAGGATAAAAGAGAAGAAGACAACCAAGACTCACATTTATATCTCAAACATGCAGGCACATTAAAAAGACATTATGCTGAATTGAAGATTAAAATAAGGCGAGGCTGCAGCGGTTCTGTGGATGTGTATAATGGGAAAAAAACATGAAAAAAAACTAGTAAAAGTTGATTAAGGTTGAGCTTAATCAAAATTTAAAAATGGGTATGGTCAGATACCGCACCGAGACGAGAACACAAACAAAACCTACGTTACGACCAATAGGCCTTCATCAGGGACAACAACACTGAACTAACAAATCAACATGTGTTGTTGTCCCTGATGAAGGCCTATTGGTCGTAACGTACGTTTTGTTTGTGTTCTCGTCTCGGTGCGGTATCTGACCATACCCATTTTTAAAACGCTGAATTGAAGACAGCTCCAGAATATAATCAAATGGAGAGACATGTTCAGACAATCGTACAAATCAGTCTTAGTACTGATCAAAAAGAGGATAGGATCAAACGGAGAGTCAAGCTCAGACAACCTTACAACCTGTCCTAGGACTGATCAACCATAGGATAGAGTCAAATGGAGAGACATGTCCAGACAACCGTACAAACCAGTCTTAGGACTGATCATCTAGAGGATAGGGTCAAATAGTAGACATACTCAGACAATCTTACAATCTTAAGACTGATCACCTAGAGGATAGGTTCAAATAGGGAGACATACTCAGACAATCTTACAATCTTAGGACTGATCAACTAAATGATGGTAATATATCTACTTGACTTTCACATTTCTTTTACGCCAACATAACATTTACCTTACGTTTAACATACTTTTACCATTCCTTTAACATACATTTACCATACCTTTAACACACTTTTTCCTTACATTCATTTTACATTTACTTTCTTTTGCCTTGCTTTTACCATATCGTTATCTTTACCTTTGTTTGATCTTACCATTATTTCTGATTATACCTCACCTCATCTCACCTTTACCGTATTATTTATTTATATTTACCTTACCCAAAAACATGGACAATTCTGAAACATGACATACCGAGACTGGAAGCCTTTCACATGCGCAACCAGCCGCGTATCCTGGGCATGACTACATCCGCAATGTAGAGGTCTCTGTTAAAACAGGATTCCACCCAATCTCAGAAACACTTGACCGTCGCCGAGTATCTTTGTTTGGTCATATGTTGTACGACTGGACCAGGAAACCCCTGCCCACAAGTCGTTCTTCCGCACCAAAAGTCTTCCCTCGACCAGCTGAAGGCACAGAAAAGGCCGTTCCCGAACAGTATGGCTCCAGCAAGTAGCAACCTCCCCCCTCCGCCCTGGACGAGACCTGGAACCACGCCGCAGCTGTGGGTCATGGATGTGGGCGACAGACGCAACGGGCCTCAGACTAGTAATCGAACATTATTATAATTACCCATACCTCTACCTTTACCCATACCTAACTTTAAATTACCTAAATTGTATCGTTACTTTACATTTGCCATACCTTTATCTTTACTTTACATTTGCCTTACAATTAACTCACGTATACCTTAACATTGTCTTTACCTGTGCTCTTACATTACACAAGCCATTACTTACACCTTACTTTACTTTACCATACTTTACCTTTATATGTACCTTACATTTATCTTACCTTTATCTTTGCCTTACAACTGAGCTACTTTACCTCACTTATACCTTACCACTGTCTTTACCTTTTAGTCCTATCATTGCCTCAACCTTTATCTATACATTACCTTACCTCTCCCTTTACCTTATCTTTACCTCACTATTAACTTAGCCTTACCTCTTATGTTACCCTATAATTACCTCTACCTTTATCTATACTTCACTTAATCTTACCTTACCTTTACCTTATTATTACCTTACTTTTACCTTACTATTATCTCACTTTTATGTTGTCATTATCTCTGCCTTTGCCCTATCATTACCTCCACCTATATCTATACCTTACTTTACCGTTCATTTAAATTGACCTATTCATTACCCCACTTCTACTTTACTATCATCTCTAACTTAACCCTTACCTTAATTTTACCTTACCTGTTCCTTACTTGTACCTTAACATTAACTCAATTTTACTTTACCACTGCCTTTAAATTTACGTATACCTTACTTTACCTTACCTTACCTTCATCGTTACCTTACCTTTACCTCTCATTTACCTTTCAATTAAGGGAGGAAGACCCTCACCTCGGCTTCTTAGTAGCTCTTCCTGGAAACGGGCTGTTTTCATGGCAGCCTGGCTAAGAAGGTGAGAGATCGACGTGATCACCGTTGTAGTGACTGACACGCAGATGAATCTAACAATAACACAACCGCCTGGGTATATACGCCTAGGTATATTTGAGTTGAATACATCATTATCGTGTAGCATGTCCTTTATAGAGCGTCGCTCCCATCACAGTCTGTCTGAAAGAAACTCGCTCCCTTGCGAAAACTCCAGCCTCCGCCACAGTCATACTCAGGCATTCCTGGATATCTTGGTGCCATCATCTTCTTGGTCTACCCCTTCCTCTTTTACCTAGCACTATACCTTCCATCACCGTTCTCTCAAGACCGTTGTGTCTCTTGATGTGACTAAAGTATTTGCATTTTCTAGCCAAAATGGAATTAATAAACCAGTTCTTCTCTATGCTCAATTCTTGTCGAATGTCTACTTTTGTCTTTTTCTCTGTCCAGAGTATTCTGAGGATCTTTCTGTATATATTGTCTCGAAGGATTCTTCTTCTCCTTCTTCTTCTTCTTCTTCTTCTTCTTCTTCTTCTTCTTCTTTTTCTTCTTCTTTTTCTTCTCCTTCTTCTTCTCCTTCTTCTTCTTCTTCTTCTTCTTCTTCTTCGTTGGTTTTCAATCTCCCGCTACCAAACCCTGAAAGGGCTTAAGTAGCAGAATGTAGTCCAGAGAACGGAATGAGTTGTAGTTTACAGCTTGACTGCGATATTTGCATCATTCGGTCCAACACATCCGACTTCACCAAGCATTTTTTGAGTACCGGGTTAGCATTCCCTCTTCGATCCCTTCTCATTAGCAAGTCTGCCCTGCTGCAGCCTGTTATCCAGGATCACCGCGTGGAGATGTAGAAGGGTCTTGGCAGCTTTGGTTCGCTGGCCCTGACACTAGCAGTCAGCTATGGGTCGCTGACCACTGCAGCTCATGTGCTACTCAGCATCTTGATCCCACTCGAAGGATTCGATTCTTTGTCTGTACGTTTCGGTAATTTTCCATGATTCGCAGCCTTAATCGGCCACAGGAAAAACACAGGCTCTCAAGACGTTTACTTCTATCATTTTGTTGGTGCTCTGCCATAATGTCTTCAGGCTATTCAGTCTCTGCATTGCCATGGCTAGTCTTCTTCTGATTTCTTTCGAGCAGTCGCCATTTTTGTCCATTGTGGAGCCCAGATATTCAAATATATAAATGTAGATGATTAAAAACTAATCTTCACATTAATCTAAATGGTATTAGTCTTAGTCGATCTGTACCTCTATAGGGGCATACGCGCATGCGCAGGTCCTATATCTGATGTGAGGTGGATGTAGCCAGGAGGAGTATTTCCTGCTTAGCGGGCTAGGTTCGAGCAGCTTATTACTCCACTATAAAGGATGGTTAACTGATGTGCGAGTCCATCTTAATAGGCGCAAATACAAGAGCAAAGTAGACCCACATCCTGTTAAGCGCAATCAATGTTGGTTTAAACAAACCACCTAATCATGGCTGGTGTTATGCCGTGTCACACAGTTAGTAGCCTTTTACGACAAGTTCTCTGATGGGAAGTGGTTCTATTCTTGACTTTTGTCATACACATAAACCCCCGCAAAGCGCTCGGGACATATTTGATTATTATGTACTCTCATTTATGTCAGGTGTTTTGGTGACGTTAACTAGACATCCATTATTTGCTCATTAGACGGTTAGTCTCTATAATGGGAAAAAGCTGATAAAAATTATAACATGATTTCGTCCATGCCATCTTTTAATTACAAGTAAGCAGAGATCACGTTCCTGGTCGCCGGAAACACATACCGAAGCTTGGGGGGTAAGAAAAGAAATAAAGTCCACTAAAAGCGACTTGAATTCTGCTGAAGTTATCACGAAAATAATATAAAAGTACAGCACACCCCCTGATTATGTACGTTAATAATCATGGCCAAGTAATAGGACCGTTAGAATCGAAATAGGTACAGCAAAATATGGTGTGACGTAATCTCGGAAATGTTACGCCGTTAAGACAATAATTAACTGACTTCGGAGATAGAAGAAGGGGAGACCGAGAGAGGGAGGGAGAGGGTGAGAGAGGGAGACCAAGAGAGGGGGTGAGGGAGGGAGAGAGGAAGGGAGAGAGAAACCGAGAGAGGGAGGAAGAGGAAGGGAGAGGGAGGGGGTGATGAGGGAGAGAGGGAGGGAGAGAGGGAGGGAGAGGGAGGGAGAGGGTGAGAGAGGGAGACCGACAGAGGGGGTGAGGGAGGGAGAGAGGAAGGGAGAGAGAGACCGAGAGAGGGAGGGAGGGAGACATAGGGAGAGAGAGAGTGGGAGAGTGTGGGAGGGGGTGAGAGAGGGAGAGGATGAGAGAGAGAAAGAGAGAGAGAGGGAGAGGGTGAGAGAGTGAAAGAGAGAGAGGGAGAGGGTTAGAGAGAGACCGAGAGAAGGGGGAAGGAGAGAGGGGAAGAGGGAGGAAGAGGGAGAGAGGGAGAGAGAGGGAGAGTGAGGGAGAAAGAGACCGAGAAAGCGGAAGAGGGAGGGAGAGAGGGATAGGGTGAGAGAGAGACGGAGAGAGAGGGAGAGAGAGGGAGAGAGGGAGAGAGGGTTTGAGAGAGACCGCGAGAGGGGGAGGGAGGGAGAGAGGGGGGAGGCAGAGAGGGAGAGAAAGGGAGAGAGAGTGGCAGAGGGAGAGGGAGGGAGAGGGTGATGGAGAGAGACGGAGGGAGGGAGAGCGGGAGAGAGAAAGAGATAGAAAGGGATAAAAATAGAGACAGAGAGGGAGAGAGAGGGAGAGGGAGAGAGAAGGAGAGAGAGGGAGAGAGAGGGAGATAGAGAAATAGATAGAGAGGAAGAGAGAGAAGGAGAAAGAAAAAGAGAGATAGGGAGAGGTAGAAGGAGAAAGAGGTGTAGAGAGGGAGAGAGAGAAAGCGAGAGGGAGAGAGAGGCAGAGGGAGAGGAGGAGAGAGAGGGAGAGAGAGAGGGAGGGAGGTAAAGAGGGAGAGAGAGAGGGAAAGAGAGAGAAAATTAACAGCTCAGAGCGTGCTCAGAAAACGTTATTTCTCAACCAATACTTAATATTTCTCTGTGTTGTAACCATGGTTGCAGGTGAGAAAGGAGAATGAGGCGATAACTATCTCTAGGTGGCCCTTTTAAATTGTACAGATACAGTTAGATTTCATTATAACGCAATCAACATTTCTCAGATCACAGGAGGTAATGCTAAAAATACCACGACAACAAACATAGATTTCGTGCCAATGATGATTTTGTGACTAGCAAGAGGAAACAGAACATGAACAGCAAAAACAAAAATTAAGATAGATTAAATGCAATAAAGAAGGCAAAGAAATACGAGGAGCGTTGAAATCAAAACGGGATGTTTTGAACTAGTTCTACCTGAATGGGCTATAGCATGCTGGAACTACTATCATTAGTTAGGAGCACATGTGTCCTGTTACTGCTAGGGGACCCACTTACCATTGAGCAGTCACGGGACAGATAAAAAAGAATGACGGACGACACTGTCAGTGCTTGCATAGAACAGCGTGTTGTGATGAAATATATGGTGAAAGAAGGCGGGAAACCTGCGGAAATTTTCAAAAGACTGCAATCACAATACGGTGATGAGACACTCATCAGCAGTAGAATGATGTAAATATTTTAGAGAAGGCAGTACATCCGAGAGTGATGTTCCCGGCCCTGGTGGCTTTCAGCCCACCACAGCCATTTGAACAATTGCGTCTGCAGATACAATTATGGCGAGTGTTTTCTGAAACAATCTTCGTATCATTTACGTTGATTTTCTACCCCGTGGTGTCACTATTAACAGTAAACAGAACATACGCATTTTGAGTGATGTGCTTAACTGCCTGTGGTAAAAATGGCCTAGTCTGATCACATAGGGTGTCCTGATCCTGCAAGATAACGCTCGACCTCATACGGCTCACCGCACTATGGGCCATCTGCAGCAACTCGGCTGGGAGGTATTGCCACACACACCTTACAGCCCAGATCTCGCTTCAAGCCATTTCCATCTGTTTGGACATCTAAATGAATTCCTGGGAGATCAACATTTCTACACTTATGGCGAAGTGAAACAGGTTGTCCTGGATTTGTTCAGACATACTGACAAAGTTGTATATTCTGAAGCGTTTCAAGCAATACTTATACGGTGGGATAAGTGTATAAACGTTGCAGGAGAATTTATAAAAAAAATTAATAGCATTTCAACTTAAAAAAAATTATTTTTCCCTTGCAAAAGAAGTTCCGGTTTGACTTGTATATTGGAAATAGTAATGCTGAAAAGTAAAAATGGTCACCATTTAAAAATAGGCTCTTAAAAATATAACCGAAATAGTCATCGGGAAAAACACAATGCACCAAGGGTACATGAAAGTAAGGCGTGTAAGATGGTGGTTGGTGGGAAATAAGTAATTGTTAAAAAAAACAACCTAAAGTGATAAGGAAAGTATTGTAGTTAACCCTTAATAAATACTTGAATATTTGAAAGAGAATAACGGGATGGATTATTTAAAGTCGAAAAAAATCCAAATGTCCAGAAATGGACAAATAATAATGATCCAAAACTATGAAAGGTAGATTTAGACTAATGTTTCCCAGCGTGGGATGTATCTTTGATAACTAAACCAATCCTAGTGAACATGACTTGCCATGTAGTTTCGGGAAAAAATTAAAAGTGTTGAATCTATTAAAAGAAGAACTTTCTAGATAGAGTGTCCAGACAGAACATCCGATGAGCTGTTTGATGCCTGTGGTGAGATATGTTCAAACTATGAGGTAGATATAATTTCACGAAGTAGCTCTGTACCACGTGAGTACTGTATGTGATTCTGTCCCATCAAAAGTTTAAAGCATCGTAATCTTGACAGACTCATTTTCTGCACTTTAAACTCTGGATGATGGTGGTCCTTGTAAACGTCAACCTACTCAAAGATCCCTAGATGCCAGCCAACTTATCACATCCCATGAAGTCAGAATAGTTATGCAATGGATCCTTAGTCATTCAAATACACCTGGAAATGACAAGACAGACAGATTGGTTAAGAGTGGATCCAGGCAAGAATGCACACCAATATTCAATGCACAACTACAATCCTGCAGACATTCAAACAACTACTGAATAATGTGAATAGAGAGTTCTGGCTGAATAGATGGGAAATGATGAATACTGACAGAGACATCGGCAAACAATTGGCCATCCTAAATCCGAAAGACAACATGAACTTAAGAAAAGGGGTGATCAAAGCACCATCTTCCGACTTTGCAATCAACACATACAGCTTAACAATCACTTGAACAGAATCCAACCAGAACATAGTGCCGTCTGGAAACTGTTGAACATCATCTGTTTGAGAGTCCGGTATCTGACGGTCTTAAGACAGACCAGACAAAAAGAACATTATGTACGGAACTAAACAACATCCCACAAACACTTGCAGATACCACTATATGGCATTGGGTCAAAGGGCATAAGCCAATAGCCTGCTGGATCAATAACCAACCAAACAAGCATCAGAAGAACTTTATTCAACATAAAAAGAACAATGGATAACATTCTGGTGAAACAGAAAAGAAATACCCAAATTCAACAAGTTTTGGAAGTAAACTACTGTTGTCAGTCCTTCGCTATATTTAATTGAATGTGTCTTTAGTGCTGTAAATGATTTGTTGCTGAACATAAAATCGTCTGATATCACCAAAAAATAGGGATTTGAGATTGACATTAACTAAATTAGTACCTCAAAAGAAAACCGTTTTATGACAGGCTTTACACTCAGAGATCACAAAACTTGGGATTTCATTTTTCCGAAGTTTCATTTATGTTATGTAATATGCAAAGTGTAATTGCAATATATATATACCACCGACAAAACAAGAAGCCAACATAAATTAAAGTTATGAAGTTTGGAAATAGAATAGGCCACGAACTTTGATTATCGGACCCCAGAATTTACGATAATGGCGACTGCGCAAAGGAAATCAGAAGATGATTGTCAATGGCAATTCAGAGACCAGCAAAGCACAAAAGTAAAAATGTTGAGAACTTTATTTTGTTAGTGACAGGCTGCAGTTTGGAAACATGGACAGATACCCAAACATCCAGTGAGAGAACCGAATCCTGCGAGTCAAAATGTTATTGAAACGTCCTCAAAATACCATGGACCGAAAAAAAGGAATGCAGACACTCAACAAGAATTGGGCATGTATTTTTAACGGGTTCATAAATTCCATCACAATGTTTGAGATGTTGGTGTGGCACTTAGACACTCCTACAACATTACAGCAAATTAGCCACAAACTTCACTTAAAGTACAAGCAAACAAATCGCTTATAATCAAAATGTTGGACAAATAGACACACATTATTTCATTTGAAATCATATGGGAGGTGTTGCTAAAATGTGCGATAACTGCTAAGATTGAAACACTAGCACGTTGTACCTTGGCATAGATGGACAGACGAAGGTAATTAGACTCGGAAAGGGACGTTGCAGACTCAAGGCCCATCTCCACAGAATGGATCTTAGAGACACCGCCACATGCGACTGCGGATCACCAAAGCAGACACCAGAACATATCCTGCAGAACTGACCCACCAATGAAGACTAAAGATACGGTCTCTGGCCCTGGAGAAGGACCATGCTCGAAAAGCTGTTGGGGACCAACGAAAATCTGAAACTGAAAGTCTCGTTCGTGATCCTCACGGGATTAGAAGCATATCATCAATTGATCGAAGAAGAAGAAGTAGATGAAGAAAAAATAAGAAGAAAAAGAAGACAAGAAGAAGAAGATGCAATTGCGACAAGCCAGTGGCAGGCGAACGATCTGGAGCTGCATGAGAAGTTTGTAGAAAGACAGCGAACTTGAAGAGGCTAAAATACTCAAAGATCAGACAGTTACATTGACATTTTATAGTCAGCATTACGTGCTGCCTGGGGAAGCAAGCTGTCACTAAGAGCCTGAGGCACGCTAAAAACTGATAGGTTTTTGGTTATCTGGCAGCCAACACGACACGCTGTCTTGGAAAACAGAGTGAATCTGGCAGCCAACACGACACGCTGTCTGGGAAAACAGAGTGTATCTGACGACTAACACGACAATCTGACTGAGAAAACAGAGTGTATCTGGCGACTAACACGACAATCTGTCTGAGAAAACAGAGTGTATCTGACGACTAACACGACAATCTGTCTGAGAAAACAGAGTGTATCTGACGACTAACACGACAATCTGTCTGAGAAAACAGAGTGTATCTGACGACTAACACGACAATCTGTCTGAGAAAACAGAGTGTATCTGACGACTAACACGACAATCTCTCTGAGAAAACAAAATGTATTTAAAAGTCTAAGATACTCCAAAAAATGAGAATTGGTTGAGAAATCAGACATCACATTTAATGATGAGAAATATTTGTCATTTAAACCAAATATAAAAAACAAACATCTCACTTCTTCACTTAACATTAATTGTCCACGTCAGAACAAAACCGGACAAGGTAGACAATCAGGTCTCAGATAATCACTGTCTCACAGGACGGAGCAAGCGATCAAATTCTACACAATTACTGTTTACTTTGTATCACTGTTGTTGTTGACATATTTGTACTGATTCCTTGTTAATATAACCAAAATCTCCCTTTTTTTTTACTGACTGAAGTGGCTAAACGTTTTATACACTGTCACAATGCGTTGTTAAAAATGTCCCGTAAAGTGACCATTTACTGTTAATTGTGAGTCGATTTCTTTCAACTAAATATCAGCCATTTCTGTTTAGTTCAGATGAGGTCTTGTCTTTTTTGTATGCCCTATTTATCATCAATCAGCCAAACCTTTTCCAAGCCATAAGGAAAGTCGAACAAACTAGAGACAACTATCACTGCCTTGAGCAGGCGGAGCAAGTAATCATGTTCTGCATGAGAATGGGACATAACGTATTGAATGGCCACATACACAGACTTAAGTTGGCGCCATCGCCAATGTGCACGTGCGAGCAAGCAGCACCAGACATCTTACCATGTTCTGCAAGACTGAAATATGCTTAGTCAATTGCGTAATGAATATTGGTCTACGGAGACTTATCTTCACACAAAGCTGTTTGAAGACTTAAAGAACGCGCTACTACAGCAACGTGTATCCATAGAACTGGTATTCGCGAGTAGAAGTAACAAGAAAAAGCATGGCGAACGTGAAGAAGATAAAGAAGAAGAAGAAGAAGAAGAAGAAGAAGAAGAAGGAGGAGAAGAAAAAGAAGAAGAAGAAGAAGAAGAAGAAGAAGAAGAAGAAGAAGAAGAAGAAGAAGAAGAAGAAGAAGAAGAAGAAGAAGAAGAAAAACAATCAGCGATCAGAAGCAAGTGTAATCGTTTTTACTCACAAACAGAAGCCAATCACGTGACATGGTCAGACGACTCCAACACCAGTCTCCAGACTCACTAACAGAAAACAAAGGCGTGACGTAGTCAGACGACTCCAACACCAGTCTCCAGACTCACAAACAGAAGACAATGGCGTGACATAGTCAGACGACTCCAACACCAGTCTCCAGACTCACTAACAGAAGACAATGTCGTGACATAGTTAGACGACTCCAACACCAGTCTCCAGACTGACTAATCTAATGATGATAACATGTTATCATGTTATATTAAGCATAACCTATATCACCACATTATGGACAAACCTAGAGGTGTTAGTCTCTTTGAAAAGACAACAAAAAGAATTGCCTTTGGTAGTTCATGTAGTTAGTTAGTTGCACATATTCCTGACATATCTTTCCCTACTCTGTTCTTTAGAATATGATTTACAACTGCTGCAGCCTGCATATTGTTAGATTCACTGACTACATCATCATCATCAGTGTCATGACTATCTTCATTATGATGAGATAGTTGGTGATTGACTGATTTATTATCTTCAACTTTATCTATATCTATTGTACCTAGGATGACAGAATATTTCCAAGTCCACCTTTCAGCCATATTGTAATAAAGGACTACGCTTTGTTGAGTCTTGAAATTGGCAATATTTTCCTCCATAAAATATTGCCATAATAGTTAACCACTGAAAAACTTGGAAATGAACTTATGTAAAGGGACGAGAGTGGAGAGTGGAGTCAGTTGATAGTGAGCTGGCTTGCTTGACTTACACAGTGTGCCAGATTTCGAATTCACGGACGGACTGAAAAAAAAAATCTTACCGTGGTTCGTGCTTCCAGTCGACCCAGCTGTAAATAAGTGTCTGACGTATGAGTTGGAGAAGGTAAAAGCAGCATGGAAGGAAACTGACCACCTCACCTCAGACAGGCTGCGGCTAAGTTCATGAAGAATGATGTTTATCCCGGATGGCAATGTTTGACACGGGACTGACCTATTTACAGAGATCAGCTGCAGCTAAATATGTATTTTAAATAGGAGCGAAGAGGCGCAGGACGGCGAATTGTATATAAATATTTATTAAAATAAAGGGTTAGTTTTAATGGGGACTGCAGTGGTGACCAATGCTTTGTATTGGAGGACATAAATGTATGATGTGTTGATAACATAAATGTATGATGTATTGGAGGACATAAATGTATGATGTATTGAAGGACATAAATGTATGATGTATTGAAGGACATAAATGTATGATGTATTGAAGGACATAAATGTATGATGTATTGAAGGACATAAATGTATGATGTATTGGAGGACATAAATGTATGATGTGTTGATAACATAAATGTATGATGTATTGGAGGACATAAATGTATGATGTATTGAAGGACATAAATGTATGATGTATTGGAGGACATAAATGTATGATGTATTGAAGGACATAAATGTATGATGTATTGGAGGACATAAATGGATGATGTATTGAAGGACATAAATGTATGATGTATTGGAGGACACAAATGGATGATGTATTGGAGGACATAAATGTATTATAACAAGAATGTCCTTTTGTAGTTAGTTTATCATATTTTTCATGGATCAAACCACAAAAGAGACCAAGACAGCAGACAAATCAAAAGGCCCTGAAACCTTAAGGCTCCATTTGTGTGTGTGTGTGTGTGTGTGTGTGTGTGTGTGTATGTGTGTGTGTGTGTGTGTGTGTGTGTATAGGTTGCTGTGGACGAGCGGTAGGGCACTCGCCTCTCAAAGCGATAAACGGAAACAGCCCGGGTTCGAACCCGCAGGTTTCAAGCAACACTTGGTCTCAATGAAGTATAACCAGAGTGCCTGCATCCTAAATTACCTTCAGTCGTCTTGACTTATGTCTTGCCACTGGCCCAAGATAGCTCGGGACCAGAGAGTGAGGTTGATGACCAGCGGAGCCTCTTTTTCACTATAATCCAAATAAAGCGCCAGTTACATCATCAAAGCAAAACCGTCTATTGGTATCGTCATCCTCGTTTGCGATGGGCAAATAACTTTATAAATATCTCAGTCTCAGTCTCAGTCTTAGTCTCAGTCTCAGTCTCAGTCTTAGTCTCAGTCTTAGTCTCAGTCTTAGTCGACCTGCCATTGTGCAGGTTCCAGCTCTGTATCGAGCTGGATGTAACTGGCTGAGGATTTACTGCTTAGCTAGCTAGGATCGAGCAACTTATTACCCCACTGTGTTGGGACAAGTGAAATAGAATATGGTTAACAGATGTGCGAAGTCCATCTTAATAGACTCAAGCACTAGAGCAAAGTAGACCCGCAGCCTGTTAGGCGCCATCTATGCTGCTCTTAGCAAACCACCTAACCCTGCCTAGTGTTATGAAATGTCACTCAGTCGCTTCTTTCGACATGTTCTCTGTAGGGCAGTTGTGATATTATTGTCTGTGGCATACAAAAAGACCCCGGCAGAACACTCCAGTATATATATATATCAGCATTAGTCGTAGTTATATCGTAGCTACCTTCCTAAAAAGAGAATGCGTGTTCGACCACGATAACCATCTGTATTGGTTCTGACCCAGTAATCCCCCACCGGCAGCCCACACAACATGGGATCAATACATAATGGTTGCCTGAAAAAACAGAATAGGGCTGTTGTTTTTTCCCATGTTATAAAAAGTGGCGACTACGGAGGGCTGTGCATGGAAGTGACAACCTGATAAATTCCATTGCTGCTAAAAGAAACCAACAAATAACTTGTTTCAGGCTTCCATTGAGGCTTGTTAGGGTTTACAAAATATAGTTGTAGATCTTTGCCCTGTCATTTGGATTGACAGCAGCAATATAAATATAATATGTTGTTCTTTTGTTATTGTTTCCATTTGCCATTTAGTTGATGAGGACCGAAGACTTACGTCTGTTCAGACAAAACATACTGATAAGACATTATAGTCAGGGTAAGGTCATTTATATTGGCCACGGCCTTCATCTCACTTAAACTGACCAAAAACACTATCTGTCTTCCATGTAGCGTTCACTGGAAGCGGACTGTTTCCATGTCAGCCTGGATAAAGAGGTAGGTGTCGGTGTAATCCCTGTAGTAGTGATTGACACACATATGAAGCAAGCATAGCACAACCACCTGGAGAATCCCGGTATACCTCCAACAGTACGATCGAGATGTGAGGAAAGTTATTCCAACCCGCCATTTAATGCTATTTTCAGGGCGCACAAAAGAGTAATCGTATTCATGTTGAGCATTCAAAAACAACATGGTCGGCAACAATATCACCAGCAACAACATATTTTGAACTAGTTACATTTAGCAAAATGTTGTGTTTCGTTTCCATGACATCATTCTTTCTTTGTGGTTAACTTTTTCAATTCTTCCTCATTAGCACCCAGGTCCTTTCATCTGTTGTATTCAGAAGACAATGACCTAAATATACCTCCATTGCTGACGTCTTATTGAATAGCTCAATTTAATGCAAACACATAGGGTCGCCGCGGGCTAGTAGTGGCACGGATCATAACAATGAAGGTGCTGGGTTCGATCCTCATCACAGCACCGGGCGTTACTCCGGGGAAGCAAACCCTTAGAAAATGCAGGATGAAGCAAACCCTTAGAAAATGCAGGATGAAGCAAACCCTTAGAAAATGCAGGAAGAAGCAAACCCTTAGAAAATGCAGGATGAAGCAAACCCTTAGAAAATGCAGGATGAAGCAAACTCTTAGAAAATGCAGGAAGAAGCAAACCCTTAGAAAATGCAGGAAGAAGCAAACCCTTAGAAAATGCAGGAAGAAGCATGGCCTTAGAAAATGCAGGATGAAGCAAACCCTTAGAAAATGCAGGATGAAGCAAACCCTTAGAAAATGCAGGAAGAAGCAAACCCTTAGAAAATGCAGGAAGAAGCAAACCCTTAGAAAATGCAGGAAGAAGCATGGCCTTAGAAAATGCAGGATGAAGCAAATCCTTAGAAAATGCGGGATGAAGCAAACCCTTAGAAAATGCAGGAAGAAGCAAACCCTTAGAAAATGCAGGAAGAAGCAAACCCTTAGAAAATGCAGGATGAAGCAAACCCTTAGAAAATGCAGGAAGAAGCAAACCCTTAGAAAATGCAGGAAGAAGCAAACCCTTAGAAAATGCAGGAAGAAGCAAACCCTTAGAAAATGCAGGAAGAAGCAAACCCTTAGAAAATACAGGATGAAGCAAACCCTTAGAAAATACAGGAAGAAGCAAACCCTTAGAAAATGCAGGAAGAAGCAAACCCTTAGAAAATGCAGGAAGAAGCAAACCCTTAGAAAATACAGGATGAAGCAAACCCTTAGAAAATGCAAGAAGAAGCAAATCCTTAGAAAATGCATGAGGAAGCAAACACTTACATAAAATGCATGAGGAAGCAAACACTTACATAAAATGCATGAGGAAGCAAACACTTACATAAAATGCAAGAAGAAGCAAACCCTTAGAAAATGCATGAGGAAGCAAACACTTACATAAAATGCATGAGGAAGCAAACACTTACATTAAATGCATGAGGAAGCAAACACTTACATAAAATGCATGAGGAAGCAAACACTTACATAAAATGCATGAGGAAGCAAACACTTACATAAAATGCATGAGGAAGCAAACACTTACATAAAATGCATGAGGAAGCAAACACTTACATAAAATGCATGAGGAAGCAAACACTTACATAAAATGCACGAGGAAGCAAACACTTACATAAAATGCATGAGGAAGCAAACACTTACATAAAATGCAAGAAGAAGCAAACACTTACATAAAATGCATGAGGAAGCAAACACTTACATAAAATGCATGAGGAAGCAAACACTTACATAAAATGCACGAGGAAGCAAACACTTACATAAAATGCATGAGGAAGCAAACACTTACATAAAATGCATGAGGAAGCAAACACTTACATAAAATGCACGAGGAAGCAAACACTTACATAAAATGCATGAGGAAGCAAACACTTACATAAAATGCATGAGGAAGCAAACACTTACATAAAATGCATGAGGAAGCAAACACTTACATAAAATGCATGAGGAAGCAAACACTTACATAAAATGCATGAGGAAGCAAACACTTACATAAAATGCATGAGGAAGCAAACACTTACATAAAATGCATGAGGAAGCAAACACTTACATAAAATGCACGAGGAAGCAAACACTTACATAAAATGCATGAGGAAGCAAACACTTACATAAAATGCATGAGGAAGCAAACACTTACATAAAATGCACGAGGAAGCAAACACTTACATAAAATGCATGAGGAAGCAAACACTTACATAAAATGCATGAGGAAGCAAACACTTACATAAAATGCATGAGGAAGCAAACACTTACATAAAATGCATGAGGAAGCAAACACTTACATAAAATGCATGAGGAAGCAAACACTTACATAAAATGCATGAGGAAGCAAACACTTACATAAAATGCATGAGGAAGCAAACACTTACATAAAATGCATGAGGAAGCAAACACTTACATAAAATGCATGAGGAAGCAAACACTTACATAAAATGCATGAGGAAGCAAACACTTACATAAAATGCATGAGGAAGCAAACACTTACATAAAATGCATGAGGAAGCAAACACTTACATAAAATGCATCAAGAAGCAAACCCTTACATAAAATGCACGAGGAAGCAAACCCTTACATAAAATGCATGAGGAAGCAAACACTTACATAAAATGCATGAGGAAGCAAGCACTTACATAAAATGCATGAGGAAGCAACCCCTTACATAAAATGCATGAGGAAGCAAACCGTTACATAAAATGCACGAGGAAGCAAACCCTTTCATAAAATGCATGAGGAAGCAAACCCTTACATAAAATGCACGAGGAAGCAAACCCTTACATAAAATGCACGAGGAAGCAAACCCTTTCATAAAATGCATGAGGAAGCAAACCCTTACATAAAATGCACGAGGAAGCAAACCCTTACATAAAATGCATGCCGAATTTGGACTGAGCCGAAAGGTGCAAAATAAAAACCATAGTACAACGCACACCATCTTGGTAAATAAAGAAATAAGGCGAGCGCAAAAAAGCCCTCTCCTGCCTCAAAATGTGCACGAGAGTGTAAACGTTCTATGACAGCCTGTTGTTGTTATTGCTATTGTTGTTGTTCAAAGCTACTCGTGCTGAGCTAACCTTCTTTGTACTGGTTTAGAACACTGCAGAGTCTGTATGCAAGCAGGTTCTTTTACTCAACTTGATCTAAAAGTAAGTGTATGCATCAAATCTATTAACAGACACTGCGCCCCCCCCCCCCCCCTCGACCCCTCATACTGTTTCATGTAACAATGCATTCTAAGAATTCACCCCTCTCTGGATAACAAATGTTTCCAAATATATAATTTGGACCTTTCATTTATTAATTTGTAGCGGTGCCTTTTTATTCATGTTTTTAGATGCACATTTAAAAACTTGTTACAGTCAAATTTATCCTTTCCTTTGATTATCATATAAACCTGTTTTAAATCATCTCGAATTCTTCTCTTTTCTAAACACTTTTAGCTGGTATTTCTTTCCTCATATTTTCGAAACCCCAATATCAGTTTTGTATGTGCATCCTTCCCAGAATATTTATATCTCCTTTACGATAATGACTTCACACCTGTACCGAGTGTTCCAATCTAGGTCTAACTAATGCTTTATACAGTTTGACTTTTACTTTCTAACTCACATGTTTAATATTTGTTTTTATCATACCTAACATTGCATTTGCCATTTTCACTGCTACCTGGACTTGCACACTCACCTTACCTGTATGATCTATTATAACACCTAGTTGAGAGAATTTTGGGGGGAGGAAGACTAACGTATAGACAGGCCCAACATTCTGATCAGACATATTTTTCAGAGTCAAGAAAAATATAATGGCATATACCCTCCCTGGAAACGGCTATTTTCATGGCAGCCTGGCTAACCAGGTGACTGATCGACGTGATCCCCGTTGTAACAGAGTTACAAGGGTCCAACGAGCCAGCGCCAGGGAAGCCCTGGAAACACCGTTTGTGGTACCCACACAGAACTTGAGACCCCTGGCCGAGAGGTTTAGTTCATTGAACGGGGCATTGTCCTTAATTCTCAAACAATACAGTTTAGGGTTGTCCAGCCAAAATGGTTCTCTTTCCCGCGATTCTACGGGGAATTCCATGACATATAGGTCATCTAGTATGAAAAACAAGGCAGCCTTTCTCTGAGACACGATAGTTCAAATAAAGTTTGAGAGAAATGAACTCAAGAAAGTAGAAGTCATTGACCAAAGTGGGGAGCTTAACAAATAAGCTGGGGGAGACAGATCAAGGGGACAGATCAGAAGGAGCAGAGAAGGGTATTCTCCCTTGCAGTTTAGTAGCTAGCATATTTGACAAGAACATCTAGCCAGATAAAGCTTCACGTCTTAGCCAGTGTGTGACAAGAATAGAGAGATAGAATTAGAAGCCACCAAAGCAGACCAACACTGAATGGCAAAGAGAGACCACACACGTGTAAGAATCTGTATGTGTGTTATGTTCTGTTCGAGTCGTCGCTAACACCTGTCTCTCGCGACCCGACTTCATTCTCGTCTGAGGGAGACGTGTTGCTTCAACGCGAAGCTGTCGTCCTGGACAAAACGTCGTGATTCCCGTGTGCCTCGTCCTGACAATCACAGTAACAGAACCACTGTCGTCTGTCACAGGCACGAGCACAGCTGCAGTCGCCGAGTTCCTGACGTTGAGACGAGACAAGAGGTTCAGTAGACATCTGCCTTACGTTGAGTCGATACAAGAGGTTCAGTAGACATCTGCCTTACGTTGAGACGAGAGAAGAGGTTCAGTAGCCATCTGCCTAGCGTAGAGACGAGACAAGAGGTTCAGTAGCCTTCTGCCTAACGTTGAGACAAGACAAGAAGTTCAGTAGCCTTCTGCCTAACGTTGAGACGAGACAAGAGGTTCAGTAGACATCTGCTTTACGTTGAGACGAGACAGGAGTCTCGGTATACATCCACGTTGTGTATGCTGATAGGATGAACATAAGGCCATCAGACGAGCGAGAACAGAGAGATAAGGACGGAGAACAAGTAGATAGACAGCATTATATCAACGCACAGAGATAGAAGGTAAATTGAACAATTGCTAGATTCCGACCACGTGATTAGAACCTTGGGCAAAGTTTAGTGCAAGAGAAAGATCCCTGCTAATTGCACACACCTCTTGAAAGACGTTATAGTCAGAGGAATGGAGATAACAAGATTCTTGAGAGACATTAAAATGAGTGAATAATTGATGAAGAATATAATACGATATATGAGCTAGTGCATTGATATGATGTGTAGAATGTTTGTGACATAAACATTCTTTGTTTTACTTTTGGGAAACAGAATTGTTAGTGGTTAAGATGCGAGTTAAGGAGTGATAGTGGTAAGGAAGAAAGATAGTCAATAAAGTGATACGATAACAGTTACCCTGCTACACCGTAGTAGTGAGCGACACGCAGAGGAAACCAAGCATATCACAGCCGGCTGGAGGAGACCGGTCCACCTTCACCAGCACTCTCGGGATGTGAGGAAAGCTACTGCAACCACTTAACGTCCTTTGCAGGTCGCACAAAAGAGTAAACATACTCATTGTGGGCATTCGAAACAACACCATCAAGTGAATTATTTAAACATTTTATTTAGTAACAGAAGCTATTCCTATATACAGGTGGGCATTTCATGAGTTAATTGGGGCCCTTATGTCTGTAGTGCTATGCGCAGCACCTTGGTATTAAAGAATCGATTTCCCCCCTCTTTGTCAAGACTTCTGTATCTCAACATGTTTCCATCAGCACGAACGAGGACATGAGATGGGGTCTTGATTAGTACGTTTCACAAGACGCTGATTACGCTTGTCTCCCTCGGCGATCGTATTGAATTGCCTTCAGTAAATAATCAATGACTTATAATTTAATCATTCAATGTGGCCAATTTCCGATAGTCAATGAGTCGTTGAAGTAAGGATGCTGAGATACGTGACCAGGCTGCTCGACTATGTGCCCGGATACATTTCTGGTTTCTTGAAAAGGTGGGAAGGAATGTCACGTGACTTCCTAGCAATACTGACTAGAATCGCCAAGAAATAACCCTTCAGGGAAGTTGATTAGACAAGCTGATTAGTCGATCTTCACACGAATCGTTTCGAGTCGACAACGGTATAACACTATGCTCCGAAAGTAACAGTAAGGAATCTATAAAGTTAGACCAACCGGGGTTGAACTCTTAAATGCTGCTCCATGAATATACGAAGCGTGTTCAAATGAAACCGGACCTAACTGCACCAAGTGAACATACGTACGATGATTACGTCACTTCTGTTGTAAACAGCACATACCAACCGACAAATTTGAAAAATTCCATTATTCTCCGACTCACAGTTTCCTCAGCAGACCGTTGAAAACATAGTGAGTGTGATACGGAAACCGCCCAGAGTTGATCTGCGAGCGGTGATTCGGTATCTAACAGCTGAAGGTGGTCGATCAATTGACATTGACTCTTTGACCAACGCATTGGAGGTCTTCCACGGGGTATTTTTGTTACCTAGCTCAAACAGATTGCTGTCGTTGTGTTCTATCGACCATCGTTTTGTCGCATCATATGACCTACCCATCTATGTTTTGCCTTGTCTGTATAGATTTTCGCATCATGTGACCTACCCTCCCATGTTTTACCTTGTCTGTATAACTTATCGCATCATGTGACCTGCCCTCCCATGTTTTACCTTGTCTGTATAACTTATCGCATCATGTGACCTGCCCTCCCATGTTTTACCTTGTCTGTATAACTTATCGCATCATGTGACCTGCCCTCCCATGTTTTACCTTGTCTGTATAACTTATCGCATCATGTGACCTACCCTCCCATGTTTTACCTTGTCTGTATAACTTATCGCATCATGTGACCTGCCCTCCCATGTTTTACCTTGTCTGTATAACTTATCGCATCATGTGACCTACCCTCCCATGTTTTACCTTGTCTGTATAACTTATCGCATCATGTGACCTACCCTCCCATGTTTTACCTTGTCTGTATAACTTATCGCATCATGTGACCTACCCTCCCATGTTTTACCTTGTCTGTATAACTTATCGCATCATGTGACCTACCCTCCCATGTTTTACCTTGTCTGTATAACTTATCGCATCATGTGACCTGCCCTCCCATGTTTTACCTTGTCTGTATAACTTATCGCATCATGTGACCTACCCTCCCATGTTTTACCTTGTCTGTATAACTTATCGCATCATGTGACCTACCCTCCCATGTTTTACCTTGTCTGTATAACTTATCGCATCATGTGACCTGCCCTCCCATGTTTTACCTTGTCTGTATAACTTATCGCATCATGTGACCTGCCCTCCCATGTTTTACCTTGTCTGTATAACTTATCGCATCATGTGACCTACCCTCCCATGTTTTACCTTGTCTGTATAACTTATCGCATCATGTGACCTACCCTCCCATGTTTTACCTTGTCTGTATAACTTATCGCATCATGTGACCTACCCTCCCATGTTTTACCTTGTCTGTATAACTTATCGCATCATGTGACCTGCCCTCCCATGTTTTACCTTGTCTGTATAACTTATCGCATCATGTGACCTGCCCTCCCATGTTTTACCTTGTCTGTATAACTTATCGCATCATGTGACCTACCCTCCCATGTTTTACCTTGTCTGTATAACTTATCGCATCATGTGACCTGCCCTCCCATGTTTTACCTTGTCTGTATAACTTATCGCATCATGTGACCTACCCTCCCATGTTTTACCTTGTCTGTATAACTTATCGCATCATGTGACCTACCCTCCCATGTTTTACCTTGTCTGTATAACTTATCGCATCATGTGACCTGCCCTCCCATGTTTTACCTTGTCTGTATAACTTATCGCATCATGTGACCTACCCTCCCATGTTTTACCTTGTCTGTATAGATTTTCGCATCATGTGACCTACCCTCCCATGTTTTACCTTGTCTGTATAGATTTTCGCATCATGTGACCTACCCTCCCATGTTTTACCTTGTCTGTATAACTTATCGCATCATGTGACCTACCCTCCCATGTTTTACCTTGTCTGTATAGATTATCGCATCATGTGACCTACCCTCCCATGTTTTACCTTGTCTGTATAACTTATCGCATCATGTGACCTACCCTCCCATGTTTTACCTTGTCTGTATAGATTTTCGCATCATGTGACCTACCCTCCCATGTTTTACCTTGTCTGTATAGATTTTCGCATCATTCACCAAGAGCAATCGTCGTATGTCCGAACTGTGGAGCTTTTTAATAAGTTGGTTCCAGAGAGTGATCCTGAGCAAGGGTCTATCAAGAGACGCCTGGATCACTCAATTGTATTATAGTTAAGAGGGTACATGAATATCTCGCAGCGGAAAGGAAGGGAAAGCAATGCAAAAGTAAAAAGTGACCCCACCTAAAAACATATGAAACCTAGTACAATCAATTCACCAACACGGCATCCCTGACAGCAGCTCTCCTACGGGACCACATTAACCGTTGACCCAATTGAGAGAGTCAGTACCCACGACACAATCATGATTCACGATTACATTGATTGATCCTGTTCATCTTTCTCTTTAATTAATGACACTTTCACTTCGATAACAAAGACAATTTGTTCGTGATAAAGATCACAAGATAAGTATTTAACAAACAACAGAAACGAAAGTGAAGTACTAGACAGCATGGAATTCAAACGCAAGACCTCCACGATTGTGAGAACGTCATTCCCCAAGAAAGAGAGATAGAGAGAGAGAGATAGAGAAAGGAGTGAGAGACAGACAGAGAGAGAGAGAGAGAGAGAGAGAGAGAGAGAGAGACAGTTAAGGTACTAAACGAAACATCATTAGAGAATGTCGACGAATGCATGGAGGAGACAGACAAGAGGGCACAGCTACAACCACCTACAAGAACAAGAGGGCACAGCTACAACCACCTACAAGAACAAGAGGACACAGCTACAACAACCTACAAGAACAAGAGGGCACAGCTACAACCACCTACAAGAACAAGAGGGCACAGCTACAACCACCTACAAGAACAAGAAGGCACAGCTACAACAACCTACACGAACAAGAGGGCACAGCTACAACCACCTACAAGAACAAGAGGGCACAGCTACAACCACCTACAAGAACTGTCTCCTCTACATAGAACATAAACTGAAGACCGAGATGACAGAAGCCGAATGCGGCCTGGAGCACCCTTAATCGGATATCGATGTCAACAGACGCCACGAAAGACACAAGTTTACGAGCAGATCTATTTTACCGAGCGGTCTTATCAGCGCTATGCAATGGAAGTTAAACCTGGTTTCTGACAATATCCATACAGAACCAGCTAAGCACAACACATAACTCTGGCTCAACTTAACTTAACGTCTTTATACTGGTTTAGAAGACTCTACAGAGTCTGTATACAAATAGGTTTCATTTTCATTTCCTAGCTATAAAATATGCGCATCCATTCTATTCTTAAATGCATTAATTGTCCTTGCCTCTACTAATTCCCGTAGCAATGCATTTCAAGCATCCACCACTCACTGACAAAAACAACATGTTTCCTAAAACCTTATCTAGACCTTTCTTTAGTTAGTTTGTAGCTATGCCGTCTTGTTCTTGTAGGTGGTTGTAGCTGTGCCCTCTTGTTCTTGCAGGTGGTTGTAGCTGTGCCCTCTTGCTCTTGTAGGTGGTTGTAGCTGTTCCCTCTTGTTCTTGTAAGTGGTTGTAGCTGTGCCCTCTTGTTCTTGTAGGTGGTTGTAGCTGTGCCCTCTTGTTCTTGTAGGTGGTTGTAGCTGTGCCCTCTTGTAGGTGGTTGTAGCTGTGCCCTCTTGTTCTTGTAGGTGGTTGTAGCTGTGCCCTCTTGTTCTTGTAGGTGGTTGTAGCTGTGCCCTCTTGTTCGTGTAGGTGGTTGTAGCTGTGCCCTCTTGTTCTTGTAGGTGGTTGTAGCTGTGCCCTCTTGTTCTTGTAGGTTGTTGTAGCTGTGCCCCCTTGTTCTTGTAGGTGGTTGTAGCTGTGCCCTCTTGTTCTTGTAGGTGGTTGTAGCTGTGCCCTCTTGTTCTTGTAGGTGGTTGTAGCTGTGCCCTCTTGTAGGTGGTTGTAGCTGTGCCCTCTTGTTTTTGTAGGTGGTTGTAGCTGTGCCCTCTTGTTCTTGTAGGTGGTTGTAGCTGTGCCCTCTTGTAGGTGGTTGTAGCTGTGCCCTCTTGTAGGTGGTTGTAGCTGTGCCCTCTTGTTCTTGTAGGTGGTTGAAGCTGTGCCCTCTTGTTCTTGTAGGTGGTTGTAGCTGTGCTCTCTTGTTCTTGTAGGTGGTTGTAGCTGTGCCCTCTTGTTCTTGTAGGTGGTTGAAGCTGTGCCCTCTTGTTCGTGTAGGTGGTTGTAGCTGTGCTCTCTTGTTCTTGTAGGTGGTTGTAGCTGTGCCCTCTTGTTCTTGTAGGTGGTTGAAGCTGTGCCCTCTTGTTCTTGTAGGTGGTTGTAGCTGTGCTCTCTTGTTCTTGTATGTGGTTGTAGCTGTGCCCTCTTGTTCTTGTAGGTGGTTGAAGCTGTGCCCTCTTGTTCTTGTAGGTGGTTGTAGCTGTGCCCTCTTGTTCTTGTAGGTTGTTGTAGCTGTGCCCTCTTGTAGGTGGTTGTAGCTGTGCCCTCTTGTAGGTGGTTGTAGATGTGCCCTCTTGTTCTTGTAGGTGGTTGTAGCTGTGCCCTCTTGTAGGTGGTTGTAGCTGTGCCCTCTTGTAGGTGGTTGTAGCTTAGCCCTCTTGTAGGTGGTTGTAGCTGTGCCCTCTTGTTCTTGTAGGTGGTTGTAGCTGTGCCCTCTTGTTCTTGTAGGTGGTTGTAGCTGTGCCCTCTTGTTCTTGTAGGTGATTGTAGCTGTGCTCTCTTATTCTTGTAGGTGGTTGTAGCTGTGCCCTCTTGTTCTTGTAGGTGGTTGTAGCTGTGCCCTCTGGTTCTTGTAGGTGGTTGTAGCTGTGTCCTCTTGTTCTTGTAGGTGGTTGCATTTTGAAAAAAAACGTTGTATAGTCTAATTTATCATTTCCCTTGTTTATCGTTTAAACCTGTATTAAGTCACCTAGAATTCTTTTCTGTAGTTCGATTTCTGAGTTTTTCCTCGAAACTGAAATTCTGGAATCCCACTATCAGCTTTGTCGCTCTTCTTTGTATCCTTTACAGCATGTTTATATCCCCTCTACGATAAAGACTCCACATCTATATACAGCACTTTAATCTAGGTCTAACCAATGCTTTGTACAGTTTGACAATCACTGCCTTGCTCCTATATTTAATATTTATTTTTATACCTAACATTGCATTTGCCTTTTTCACTCGCTTTATCTGTATGTTCTATTATATTTACTAGGTCTCTTGAGCGCCGTCTGGTGGGTCAATCACTTAGGCTACAGCAACAGATGAAAATACACAACAGTGACATCCATGCATTGTCCCATGGCAATGATGTTCTACAGTAAGCCAATAACACTCAACACTACTGGGCTGGCCAAGTAGTCAGAAGAAAAGACAAACCATGGAGCACAGTAATCCCTCTGTGGTATCGGCACGGCACAAAACAAAAATACCTACTGGAAGACATCCCCTCCGCCATCCTTCGTTATGTGGGAAGATTACCTCGAGCTGCACAACAATCGCGATCCTAAAACAAACACGTCAGCCTTGTGCTGGACAACCCGTGACTGAGACAGAACCGACTGGAACCTTAGCTGTAACCCGCACAAAACTAAAAACCACAGTATTGCTCGAGCCTAGTCCGCTAAGCAGAGAAATGCACCTACCGGTTGCCTCCAACTTGCTCAAGAGTTGGGACCTGCCCAAGAGCAGCCGCCCTTGTAGATGAACAGGAAGACTTAGACTAAGACTAGACCAGTATATGAGTTTATAAATCTGCCTATATCGAACTGAACTTTATCCGCAGACGTTGACAGCCGACGGGCCAGTTGGGATTCATGTGTTTAGGGTGTCCCGTTGATCTAGTACATTAACTCATTTCTCTCTTGTGATAAGGCGCTCCTGTCATCTGCGGGTCCGGTGTTCGAATTCCGGGCTTCCCATTATTTCACTTTTTTGTTGTTGATCGTTATAAATATTTCCAGCTGCAGATAAATGCTTGTCTTGGTAATCACGAACAAATATTCATTGTTTACAACTCGCTGTCTCTATGGTTCACGTATTTCGTTGACAACCTCCATCCAGTTTGCTAAATATCTTTCTCTATTGTGACAATCTAATTCCACAAATATTATATTTACACTGTCACAACGTTATGGGATTGTACTCTGCATTTGATCTTTTATTAATTTATATTGAGTTGTCGCAAAATCAGTCTTCTTAAGACTAAGGAGAATCTTGTTTAACAAAACGGTACCACTGGATTTAAGGGAGAAAGTTCTTGGATGCTATTGACATATGGCAAGCAGAATAGCAAGGTCCAGCATAGCCTTTGGTAGAATGCGCTCGATGGTGTGGGAACGTCGGGGCATGAGCGTCAAGACCAAACTCAAAGTCTACCGTGCAACCATCATTCCAACCCTACTATACGCTTGCGAAAGCTGGACTGTATACTCTGGACATGCATGGAGGTCAAACCACTTCCACACAGGTTGCCTGAGGCGAATATTCCACATCCGATGGCAAGATCGTGTTACTGACATCGAGGTTCTCTCGAGGGCTAACATGACCAGCATCCATGCGCCGTATGTCAGACGAGCGGCTCCCAAAGAAGCTTCTCTACGCCGAGAGAGGGATGGCGCGAGAGAGGGCGCCCAAAGAAACGTTTTAAAGACGGTCTGAAGGATTCACTGAAAAGTTGCCAGATACACATCGACACCTGGGAATGTCTTGCGCAAAACAGATCTGACTGGAGTTGCGCAGTCAAATCGGGTGTAGCTACCAGCAAAGACACCATATTGTGAAAGCCCAGAGCAGACGCGAGGCCCGAAAATCCCGAACAGCGGGAACACCATCACCTTCTACAAACCTCGTGTGCCCGATATATAGGAGATGTTTTCGTGCGCGCATTGGCCTGTTCAGCCACATGCGCACCCACACCCAACAGGGAAATCTGTGACAAGGATGATGTCGGCGGTCCTCATCGACAACGATGGACAGCTATCATTAGAAGAGGCAGGTTAAAACACATGGTGACAACAGGCAGAATCCCTGACAACAGGGACATAGGGAGGCAAATAGAGAAAATATTAAACATCTTAAAGGCATGGCATGAAAGGTGATCAATGGCGGAGCTGATACATAACATGAGTCTTAGTCTTAGTTGACCTGTACGTTGACAATAGTGGTTGCCCATGTTGCAAGTCCTAGCTCTAACATTAGTTGGATGTAGGCGGGAGGAGGATTTCCTGCTTAGCAGGCTAGGCTCGAGCAGCTTACTACTCCGCTGCGTTAGGACAAGTGCCGCGGAGGGTGGGTAACTGATGTGCGAGTCCATCTTAAATGACTCAAACACAAGAGAAAAGCAGAGTCGCAGCCTGTTAGGTGCCATATACGCTGCTCTTAACAAATTATCTCCTATGGCCGGTGTTAATCCATGTCACACAGCTAGTCGCCTCTTTTGATATGCCATCTGTGGGGGCAGTGGTGCTATTCTTGTCCTTGTCATACACAAAGACCCCAGTGGATCACTCGAACATCAACACATGTGATAGAAAAGGGGGGGTGGGGGTGTAGAGGTCCATGATTGCAAACGCTAACCGGCAGGGCACTTAGTGATGATGGTTGTTCCAATCTATTTCCACAAGTAATCTATTTCCACTCTGCCCCAACTTTTCACGAATGATCTAAGCAGCTTAGCTACAACTAATTTATATCGAGGCCTCCCACTCTAGGGAGCGGCGTAGCACAGTGGTTAGCGCGCTGGCTGCACCTGAGTGCTCCTGGGTTCATTCCCCAGTTGAGGCGGTAATGTTTTTTTCAGACTGCAATGGCTCCCGGGTCGACCCAGCCTTAAATGGGTACCGGTTCAGTCCGGGAAGTAAAAGCGGCGAGGGAAAGGAGATGGCTACTGCCCTCATATAGCCGAGCCTTTGAAATATGAGAACATTTCCCCCCCCCCCCCTACGGCAGTAATGCTATGGGTTACTTTACTTTACTCCCACTCTCAGAAACTGTATCTTCTCCGCAATCAATAATGAGTGTTGGGTTGCCTTTCATAAAACATGCGAAAACGCAATTCAGTTACATTTTCATTGGTGTCTATTCTGGCAACTAAATTTGAATAATGAGGTTGCTGGTAACATGTACAACTCTCAAGTGTTCCATTTTCTGTACTCGTTGTGTTTCAAAGACGTTGATATAATTTGTTGTTGGCCAGTTTGCAGCAAATGCATTTCTGGTTTTCACAAATTAGGTTTATTTTGTAAAATAACCGACGGGCAGTCAGTACTGTTGAAATGAATTGGCTCTATTCCCTTAACTTTCTCTGGCTAGATTGGCTGTACTTGTTTAGCGAGAAAGCAGGGGCGTAACACCGTCTAGACGGACCAGACAAATTGATAAGGTCACGTGACCATGCGGTGAGCAATATATTCGAATAGATAGCAATATATATATATATATATGTATATATAGACATGAACAAGATAATATGGATATTTCTCCTTACGAATAGAGCAATATATATGTGTGTGTGTGCGTGCGTGCGTGCGTGTGTGTGTGTGTGTGTGTGTGTGTGTGTATGTGTGAATAGTTATTTATTTTTGTGTCAAGTTAAAGTAATCCATAAAAGAAGAAAAATCGAGGAAAGTGCAAACGCGCTGACATTTGTTTACGTCGGAGATTAATCATTGCAGGGAATAATGCGTGCAAGAATCACACACACACCCATCCATACACCTAATGACGATGTATATCCAACGATGAGAATTTAAATTGCGAAAAATGGAAATACATTACGATAATTGAAATATAGCAGGGATATGAAACTAAAACTACATTGAGGGCAGCTTGAATTTAGCTTAATGGTTCAAGGACTAAATAAGATTAAGTTAGCAGGATAATAGACGTGAAGCAAAGTACGAGGTGCAAATGCCGCATTCAGTTTAGTTAAAGGATGCAAGGACAGCATACTGTCAAGTAAGTTGTGTGAAGATCGCGTGTAAGCAATAATTTACTGGTGTAAAAAGCACATTTCGCAAAGTTAGTGATGCAAAGGTAGTGTTTAACCAAGTTAGTGCTGATGATAGAATGATAGAGTACCAGATAGTCATCATGACCTTAGATAAGTAAAGCAGAGAATGGGGCAACGGGAGAGCAGAGCACGAGGTGAATCAACTGATAACTGAGAACACCCAGGGGATTGATGCCGTCATTTACATCGACGGATCAGTGCTGAACAGTGGGCGTTCAGGCTGCGGCTTCTCAGAGTGAGAGGACAGGTCGTTTGTGAGCGCAGTAGGGCATACATTTCAACAACCTCCAGTTTGAGAATGGAGATGGAAGCAGTGACCTCAGCACTGAAATGAAAATCTGAGACTTTTTTAACAAGGGCAGTCATCGTGACAAACGCGCAAGCCGTACTTCAGAAGTTACAGAAGGGATGGGTTAGGTACGAGTGAATAGCAGCTGTTGAGGCCTCAAACCTCCAGGCAATGACATGGATCTACTGTCCTGTTCATGCCGGAGTTCATGGAAATGAAAGAGCTGACATCATGGCTTCACAAGCTCCTATCATGGGCATATTAGTGATCGATAGAAGTGACAATTTGAAATAAATCAATGACCGTCTGTTAGATGAGGACACCACAATAGATGAAAGAGCAATCACAGACTGCAAAGAGTCGACATTAAACGAGGTTCGAGCGGAGTATGGCGCATGAGAGAACGGAACAAGAGAGTGTACAACCAGCGAGCTACAGGGACCGTCAGCATCCATACCTCACGGCATTTTTTGAGAGAGACTGAACCCGTATGTACAAAGCACCGAAACAAAAGCACTGAAAAAAAACATAATTTTATTACTGTATTGGTCACACCACAATACAAACAATATGTCGACTTGATTGACAATTTTTTTCGCAAATGTATGAGACTTTGCCTTCGTACTTTAATTCAACGTATTTACTGAACTTTTCTATTGACGTATCTGGCTCAGTAGGAGATTAACGTCTGACCAGTTAAAACATACTGATTGTACAATGTTAGTCAGGGTCAGGCAAGATATGCTGAGCAAGACTCCCACCTCACTTAATGTTAGCCAGGGTCAGGCAAGATTGGCTGAGCAAGACTCACACCTCACTTAATGTTAGCCTGGGTCAGGCAAGATATGCTGAGCAAGACTGCCACCTCACTTAATGTTAGTCAGGGTCAGACAAGATATGCTGAGCTAGACTCACACCTCACTTAATGTTAGTCAGGGTCAGGCAAGATATGCTGAGCAAGACTCACACCTCACTTAATGTTAGTCAGGGTCAGGCAAGATATGCTGAGCCAGACTCACACCTCACTTAATGTTAGTCAGGGTCAGACAAGATATGCTGAGCAAGACTCCCACCTCACTTAATGTTAGTCAGGGTCAGACAAGATATGCTGAGCTAGACTCACACCTCACTTAATGTTAGTCAGGGTCAGGCAAGATATGCTGAGCAAGACTCACACCTCACTTAATGTTAGTCAGGGTCAGGCAAGATATGCTGAGCCAGACTCACACCTCACTTAATGTTAGTCAGGGTCAGGCAAGATATGCTGAGCAAGACTCACACCTCACTTAATGTTAGTCAGGGTCAGGCAAGATATGCTGAGCCAGACTCACACCTCACTTAATGTTAGTCAGGGTCAGACAAGATATGCTGAGCAAGACTCCCACCTCACTTAATGTTAGTCAGGGTCAGGCAAGATATGCTGAGCCAGGCTCACACCTCACTTCTACAAAGTGTTCTCTAGTTAACAGGTTGTACAGTGGCGATGTGGCTAACGAGGAGCCTTCGGCGTGTTCCGAGTAGCAGTGGCGGATACGCAGATGAAACCAATAATAGCACAACCCCTTGGAGAACCCCAGTCCACCTTCATCAGCACGCTCAAAATAAAAAGAAAGCGTATGTAGACCGCCACTTAACGCCATTTACGTCATCACCATCCTCAGTCCCGTAACCTGAAAGGATTTTAGAGCAATGAAATGTAATTGAAACTGGTTGCAGACAGACTCTGTAGAGTCTACTAAACCAGTATAAAGACATTAAGTTAAGTGATACATCTGCTTGTGTGAACACAAGGATTCCAAGTAATACAACTAGATCAAGCGAGTTCAACATCACTGTTAATTGGAGAAAAGTAGGTATTACACTTTGCTTCTAGCGCAGGAAAAACGTGGAATAGCCAGCCTTGCCTTTTTCATTCAAAGAATTAAATTCCTTAGTAAATGAATCGCAATCTAAATCTTTATTTTTAAAATTCGTCTTCGTTCGTTCTCAATCTCCCGCTACCAAGTCCTGAAAGTTCTCAATCTCTCGCTACCAAACCCTGAATGTTCTCAATCCCACGCTACCAAACCCTGAACCTTCTCAAACTCCCGCTACCAAGACATGAACGTTCTCAAACTCCCGCTACCAAGACATGAACCTTCTCAATCTTCCGCTACCAAGACCTGAACCTTCTCAATCTCCCGCTACCAAGACCTGAACCTTCTCAATCTCCAGCTACAAAGACCTGAACCTTCTCAATCTCCCGCTACCAAGACCTGAACCTTCTCAATCTCCCGATACCAAGACAGGAACGTTCTGAAACTCCCGCTACCAAGCCCTGAATCTTCTCAATCTCGCGCTACCAAGCCTTGAACGTTCTCAATCTCTCGCTACCAAGCCTTGAACGTTCTCAATCTCTCGCTACCAAGCCCTGAACGTTCTCAATCTCTCGCTACCAAGCCTTGAACGTTTTCAATCTCTCGCTACCAAGCCTTGAACGTTCTCAATCTCTCGCTACCAAGCCCTGAACGTTCTCAATCCCCCGCTACCAAGCCCTGAACGTTTTCAATCTCTCGCTACCAAGCTCTGAACGTTCTCAATCTCCGGCTACCAAACCCTGAAAAGGGCTTTGCAAGTAGCAGAATGTAGCCTAGAGAACAGAATGCGTTGTGTCGTACTGAATAGCTTGACTGCGATATTTGCATCTTTCGGTCTAACATTTCCGACTTTAGCAGGCATTTTGGAGTACCGTGTTGCCTTCCCTCTTCAATCCCTTCTACTTACCCAGTCTGCTCTCTTGCAGCCTATTATCCATGATCACCGTGTGGAGGTGTAGAAGAGTCTTAGCAGCTCTGATCCGCAGGCCCTGACGCTAGCGACTCATGCGCTGGTCAGCGTCTTGTTCCCAAATCGTTTTTTTGATTCAAGATTTTATCATCATCATTCCGTCGTCGTTATTGTCTCCATTTTATGTGCCATAACATCGTTAGTATCTTCTTTTGTTATTCAGAGAAAGTCCCCAATACAATCTTGTGTTTGTTACTCAACGATTTATTGATTAACTTTCATTGTTGTTCGATATATCAATTCCTCCATGATGCCATCTTTTTTTTTTTTTTTTTTTTTTTTCGTTCGCCTTATTAATCTATTCCCCAAGGCGTGTGTGCGTTACACTGTGGTTTTTATTTTGCGCCTGTCGGCCCAGTGCATCCGACTTCAGCATGCATTTTATGTAAGGGTCTGCTTCCTCCTGCATTTTCTAAGGGTTTGCTTCCCCGGGGTAACGACCGGTGCTGTGATGGGGATCGAACCCAGCACCTTCTGGTTGTGAGCCGTGCCACTTAACCACTAGGCCACGCCGTCCCCTCATGATGCCATCTGATTGTATCTCTACGGGATATAGGCACTCTCTGCGTGTTATTATGTTGACGTGTTTGTCTCTAATCCATGTTATCCCGCCCAGGTAGATATAGGAATGACCAAAATGAAGGTAATGCCAAACATGTCCTGAGTATACATTTTCTCTTCCTTTTTCCTTCTCTCGCCCTCTCTCATTCACACACACTCTCTCTCACTCTCTTTCACGCACATACTTTTCATCCCTTTCTCGAAACGTACTCTTTCACGCACTTTCTCTCTCTCACGCATGCATACACAGTCGCCTTCTTTCTCTCTCTCTCTCTCTCTCTCTCTCTATCTCACTACCCTCTCTCTCTCTCTTTCACAAACGTACTTTACATCACTTTCTCTTTCTCACAAGCATACACACTTTCTCCCTATCTCTCTCTCTTTCACCTCCCCCCCTCTCTTTGACAAACGTACGTTACATCACTCTCTCTCTCTCTCACACGCATACACGTCAACTCTCTCCCTATCTCTCTCTCCCTCTCTCTCTCTCTCTTCCACAGGTACTTTATATCTTTCTCTCTCCCACACACTCTTTCACACACTTTCTCTCTCTCTCTCACACACGCATAAGCACCCACTCTCTCCCTCTCTCTCTCATTCCGTCTCTTAATTAAACAGCGTTATTTATTGACTTCCCGGCGTAACCTTTTGACATTTCGCATCACTATCCTCTCTCGCCATTTCCCATTTGGCATGTTTCTATTCTTTGCCAAGATGTGAATGTTGATTGAAGCGCTGAGCTACGAGAAAGGTCTACATTTGCTATAACACAAATTATTTGAGGCCCCATATTTAGCAGGTCTGATTGGAGCAAGAATAATTCAGAACCAGGTGAAGCAAACTGTACAACCCACACCACCTCGTATCTTAAATCGTTCTCCTGGTAACAGAATGTGCACCAGCAGTCTAACCAAAGAGGTAGGGATCGAAAATGAAATCACCACAGTGGTGAATTCACTGAGGAACTTCGTATTGCAGTACAGCTAAGAGGACCTGGTACACTTTCTCAAGCACGCCTGGGGAAGGAAACGGAGTAGCTGTAACCCGTTACAAAACACACGTTTTCAAGATTAAACTCAACATGAATAACTTTGAACAACAACAACAACAACAACAACAACAACAAAAACAAAAACAACAACAACAAAAACAAAAACAACAACAACAAAAACAAAAACAAAAGCACTGATGTCTCTTTAAGTGGGATTTTATTGTTTTCTTCGCTTCGGACTTGAATACGAACTTTTCTACCACCCTGCACATGTTCCTTGCCATAATCAAAAGATTGTGTAGATTGATTTGTGAATAGGTTATAAAAGAGAGAAACGTGCAAGCGACCCAAGGCGCCATACATTTGGAGACGAGATATACTTGCTCTTAAGCAGAACAGACCAGATCAGATTAGGTCAGGTTAGGTTACCTCGTTAGGTCAGATAAGGTAAGGTTAGGTTAGCTCGTTAGGTCAGATAAGGTCATTTTATGTCAGATGAAGTATTAGCTAAGGTCAAGTTTTGCAGGTAAGGTCAGAACCGGGTCAGATCAGGTAAAATCAGATCACACAAAGTCAGACGAGGTCAGATCAGGTCAGATCAGATCAGGTTACATCAAGTCAGATCAGGTCAGGTCGGGTTTGATCAGGCCAGATCAGATTCAGTAAGTCAGGTTAGGTCAGATCAGACCTGCTACTTAATTCGACAGTTGGCCAGTTATATACAACTTCGTGTCGGGAAAGCAGACTAATTGGAACGATTAACTCTCGTGTCATATCGACCGTGCTCAATTAACGATCTAGATGCACTCGACTTTACAAAGCTGTTTATGTATACCTGAATTTCAATTAGTAAAAACACAGCTACAAAAAAGAGAAATCATCAACTCACCATAAATTAACAAAGAGACCCAGTACAAAGCAAGGTCAAACACCTCATCCCCAACGGCATATTCTGTTATGGAGACTATTATTATCTATTTTTCTACTCACCTGACAGATGCCCGTGTTATTCAGCACAGGGGCATGAACTCTGTACAGCCACACAATAAACAAGGCAGTTAAGAAAATTGCGTCCCCTATACATTTTGCTGCCAGGTACAAACAACAGGAAGTTATCCTCAAACGTTTGGTCATGAACACTATGGTGGCCAGGATGTTACCTAACATACCTGAAATATATCAATAAACAGATTCAGAAAGAAGAAAAGCACAAGCATAAACACAACAAACAACAAATATTTTGCAAAGAGAACTGAAGAAAATAACGTCAATTTGTCAACATCATGGGGAGGGGAGACAAATGCCGGGTCAGGTCAGACATACTGATAGGACATGTTAGTCAGGGTCAGGTTAGACATACTGATAGGGCATGTTAGTCAGGGTCAGGTAAGACATACTGATAGGACATGTTAGTCAGGGTCAGGTAAGACATACTGATAGGACATGTTAGTCAGGGTCAGGTAAGACATACTGATAGGGCATGTTAGTCAGGGTCAGGTAAGACATACTGATAGGACATGTTAGTCAGGGTCAGGTAAGACATACTGATAGGGCATGTTAGTCACGGTCAGGTAAGACATACTGATAGGACATGTTAGTCAGGGTCAGGTAAGACATACTGATAGGACATGTTAGTCAGGGTCAGGTAAGACATACTGATAGGACATGTTAGTCAGGGTCAGGTAAGACATACTGATAGGACATGTTAGTCAGGGTCAGGTAAGACATACTGATAGGACATGTTAGTCAGGGTCAGGTTAGACATACTGATAGGGCATGTTAGTCAGGGTCAGGTAAGACATACTGATAGGACATGTTAGTCAGTGTCAGGTAAGACATACTAATAGGACATGTTAGTCAGGGTCAGGTAAGACATACTGATAGGACATGTTAGTCAGGGTCCGGTAAGACATACTGATAGGGCATGTTAGTCAGGGTCAGGTAAAACATACTGATAGGACATGTTAGTCAGGGTCAGGTAAGACATACTGATAGGACATGTTAGTCAGGGTCAAGTAAGACATACTGATAGGACATGTAAGTCAGGGTCAGGTAAGACATACTGATAGGACATATTAGTCAGGGTCAGGTAAGACATACTGATAGGACATGTAAGTCAGGGCCAGGTAAAACATACTGATCTGAGATATTAGTCAAGGTCAGGCAAAATATACTGATAGGATATGTTAGTCAGGGTCAGGTAAGACATACTGATAAGACATGTTAGTCAGGGTCAGGTAAGACATACTGATAGGACATGTTAGTCAGGGTCAGGTAAGACATACTGATATGACATGTTAGTCAGGGTCAGGTAAGACATACTGATAGGACATGTTAGTCAGGGTCAGGTAAGACATACTGATAGGGCATGTTATTCAGGGTCAGGTAAGACATACTGATAGGACATGTTAGTCAGGGTCAGGTAAGACATACTAATAGGACATGTTAGTCAGGGTCAGGTAAGACATACTGATAGGACATGTTAGTTAGGGTCAGGTAAGACATACTGATAGGGCATGTTAGTCAGGGTCAGGTAAGACATACTGATAGGTCATGTTAGTCAGGGTCAGATAAGACATACTGATAGGATATGGTAGTCAGGGTCAGGTAAGACATACTGATAGGACATGTTAGTCAGGGTCAGGTAAGACATACTGATAGGGCATGTTAGTCAGGGTCAGGTAAGACATACTGATAGGACATGTTAGTCAGGATCAGGTAAGACATACTGATAGGATATGGTAGTCAGGGTCAGGTAAGACATACTGAAAGGACATGTTAGTCAGGGTCAGGTAAGACATACTGATATGACATGTTAGTCAGGGTCAGGTAAGACATACTGATAGGACATGTTAGTCAGGGTCAGGTAAGACATACTGATAGGGCATGTTATTCAGGGTCAGGTAAGACATACTGAAAGGACAAGTAAGTCAGGGCCATGTAAAACATACTGATCTGAGATATTAGTCAAGGTCAGGCAAAATATACTGATAGGATATGTTAGTCAGGGTCAGGTAAGACATACTAATAGGACATGTTAGTCAGGGTCAGGTAAGACATACTGATAGGGCATGTTAGTCAGGGTCAGGTAAGACATACTGATAGGACATGTTAGTCAGGGTCAGGTAAGACATACTGATAGGACATGTTAGTTAGGGTCAGGTAAGACATACTGATAGGACATGTAAGTCAGGGTCAGGTAAGACATACTGATAGGATATGGTAGTCAGGGTCAGGTAAGACATACTGATAGGACATGTTAGTCAGGGTCAGGTAAGACATACTGATAGGGCATGTAAGTCAGGGTCAGGTAAAACATACTGATCTGAGATATTAGTCAAGGTCAGGCAAAACATACTGATAGGACATTTTAGTTAGGGTCCGGCAAAACATAATGATCTGACATGTTAGTCAGGGTCATGCAAGACATACTGACAGAACATGTTAGTCAGGGTCATGTAAAACATACTGATCGGATATATATTATTCAGGGCCAAGCAAGATACATAGGTCACGATCCCTTCCCCCCCCCCCCCGCCCCCTCCCCCTCCTCTGACGTCCTAAATATATAGAGAAAGAAAGCTAGAGAGAGATAGAGAGAGGGAGAGAGAAAGAGTGAAATAGTGAGAGAGTCAAAGAATCGCTGCATCATTTGTTCTGCGTGTTTTTAGGCGCAACACAACTGTTTGCTGTTTGTTTATCTTATGATATATATTTTCTGCTCATAATCTGGCTAAGAATACATGGAAAAATATTAATAGTCTTTATGATATCTACTTATTTAATAGATAATGTCGTTAGCTAATACATTAAGAAATTAATTCTCATCAATTCTAATAAAGGTACAGATAACTTACATAATGTTTTCAAAAGTTCTAGATACTAAAATTAAAATAAAATTACAAATTATTTGATATACTGCTCTCCTGACACCGACACGCAGGCGGGATTTTAAGGCTTTAGCTTTATGGATTTTCTGGCTTTTTTAGTCTAAAAAGGGGGAAATGACGGTCATACATTATTAGGAAATCAATCAATATCGTCTGCTGATTACAGCATGGAACGTTTGATGAGTGATAGGAAAGGTTTTACTGAAAAAACAATGAAAGTCCAATAAAGGAGGGCCAATACTGGCACAGTAACTAGAGTACTAGGCTAGGAATGTGGAGTAAACGTGCGTAATTCCCGTAGAAGTGACATTTTGGAAGACCTAGAACATGTATAATCGAAAAATTCGAGAAACAAATGATGTTCTGGCGTACTGTCAAACATTCTACGCCATGAAGTTAATAAACAACTCACTGAAGAAATAAGATAGAGAGAGGAAGGGAGACAGGGAAGAGGGAGGGGGCGAGTGGGGGAGAGGGGCGTGGAAGGAGGGAGAGGGAAAAAAGAGAATGCGAGAAAGAGAGAGACAGGGACAGTGAGAAAGAAAGAAAACGGGGGAAATAGAAAAGGAGAGAGAAAGAAAGAAAAAAAAAAAGAGAGATTGAAAAAGAGAAAAAGAGTGAGAGATAAAGTTTGATGCCATTAAAGCCGATCCATCCTCCTGCTCTCCATTGTGAAATATGTGTGAGATTGTGTTGACTTTTTGACATTTCTGAATGTAGTGGGTTTTCCTTCTAATAATTCTAAAGCCTTTTGCCATTCCTGGTTAAAATAACAAACTATTTACAGTGTCTGGTAGTCACGAAACGTTCGTGGTGAAACTGAGTACGATTAGGTCAATCATACTTTACCGATTATTGTGTGGATAATAGAACTGGGGGCGGGGGAGGAGGGAGGGGGGTGGTCGTTAGCTCAGTTCGTAGCGAGCAATTCGTAATTGTATGTGATAACAGTGTGCCTCGGTTCGAATCGCGCCCGGAGATTATAAAATTCGGGTCGGGATTTTTTCAGGGACCGCTTCTCCAGTCAACCCAGGTGTAATTGGGTATCTAACATGAGTTATGAAAATTTAAAAAAACAAAAAAAATACACAAAAAACAAAGCACTGGCAATCCCACTTCTCACAGGCTGCGGTTTAGTACAATAGAGTCTTTAAAAATTTCCACTTTACTTTTTTTTTAATGTACAAGACAACAAGATGGCACTTCACGAAGAGCAATATTGTACTACCCTTCAAAGTCCTGAAATATGCAGAAGAAATTAGACGATGTACAAAATTACACCCTGAAATTCAAGAGAAAACAGATTGACTGAGTGGACATAGCCATCACGATAAGCTTGAACAGATATCAAGAAAACAGAAGTCGTAATACTAAGTGTACACTAGTCTCCAACAATCGAAATAAGACACGTAGAACAATCAAAGACAGCTTCCTTTGCTCAACAGTTAATTTCTCCTTTTGTTCTACTGCTCTTGTCTTGTAGGGTGACAGAGGGAAGGTATGCCTAGGCTTATGGTTTGCCCTATGTGGGAAAGTCATGTACTATTGGAATGTTGGAAATTTAGAATATTTATTTGATCCCTTCTGTCCATCGTCCTAGAGAACTCAGACGTTAGTCCAGTCAGGCACAACATTATGATCAGAATGTGGCGTCAGGGTCAGGCCCAAAATACTGACCAAGCTCACAACCTCTCGTCCATGCAGCGTTCCCCGGAAACAGCTGTTTTCAAGACAGTTTATCTAACGAAATGTATATCAACGTGATCTCGTTAGTATTGAGCGTCACGCAGATAAAGCTAAGCATAACACAACCGCCTGGAGGACCACGATCCACCTTCATCAACACGCTAGTGATGTGAGGAAAGTTCCTACAACCTGTGACTTATCACCCCTTTCAGGGCGCACAAGAGACTAAACTTATTCATTATGGACATTAAACAACAACATACACTCAAATCATTCGGGTCTTACTATGCCAGAGACGAAAGCTAGCATCATCCCACATTAGTAGGAAAAGGTTTGTCTACGATAAGACCAGAAGCCAGATTTTTTACAGAATCTTGTACTAGACAGACGAGATTGCATCTTATCTTCCAATCAAAGTCATAACAGATATGTGACCATAACAGATATGTGACCATAACAGATATGTGACCATAACAGATATGTGACCATAACAGATATGTGACCATAACAGATATGTGACCATAACAGATATGTGACCATAACAGATATGTGACCAATATTGTAATGTCAAATCTGTCTTTCGAATGTGATACCTAAACTTTCCTTTGTAACACCATTTCGAACTTGCTCTTGATATTTTCTTTAAATGCCTCGAAGTGCTCTCACTTCAAGCTCGTTATTTGAGCCAGAAAAGAACTTAACGAGGTCCCAGTTTTGAATTTTTAGTAATGAATTACAAAGGAAAAAAACAATCCATGTTTTGTAATATGTTTAGTTAATTAAATCAGCCAAACAGCTTGGTAAATTGATCGTTAGAGGGACATGTTTGAGAAGTGATTTTATGATCATGTTGCGAGCGTTTACAAAAAGTGTGCTAGTTACTAGTGGGAATTTGGCTGCCTGCAATATCTGGTTCGGTTTCCTGTGTATTTATAAACAGCGGCGTAAATTCAGTATGTGCTAGGTATGTAGCCTACATTCGTCTTCTTCTTTTGTCGTCTAATTTTCTACCGGGTTTTGGAGGTATGTATTTGTCTTTCGCCTCTCTCGTTGCCCGAGTAACATTTGTTGTTTTCAATGTTAAGGCTTGTCTCGTTTACGCTGTCTATCCACCTTATCCTCGGTCTACCTCTCGCGCTTCTTCCTGATGTTCTCTTGTAGAAGGTTGCATTCTCACAATGTGGCCACACCAATTTATTCTCTGGTGCTCGATGTACTGTAGGCAGGGAATTGTTCCAACCGTCTCCAGAATATTCATATTTCTCATTCTGTCTCTTCTGGTGTTGTTTTGTGACCTTTCATTGGCACCGCATTTCGCAGGTGACTAACTATCGTTCCCGGACCCTATCCAATGCCCATGTCTGACACTGGTAGAAAAGGGTTGCGATAAAGATTTTATTTATCATCTGCTTTTTTGCTTCGAGGGTGATTTTGGGGTGTCACAGTAGTGAAGACATCTGGTAGGTGACAGCATTTACCCTCTGCACTCCCGTCTGGACATTGACGAAACAATTTGGTGATCTCGACTATGCCGACGAATTGGCCATTCTGTCCCATACCCACAGCCTAATGGAAAATAAGATGCATATACTCGAATAAGAGGTCACTTGAATTGGGGTTACCTGTAAGCCAGAATCCCGCCCAAAATCTCAGCACCACTGCAATGGGAGGCTCCTACATGTTCGGGACCTGGGGCTCGCGCCCCAGCCCTATCCGGTAGAGCCGCAGAAAGAGATCTCTGCCGTCCGCCGATCAAAGCGGGCGGACAGCTGCTTGATATTCACCTTATACGGCGATGGGGTGCGAAACCACCAACATAAGACTTAGTTCCTGGTCGGGGTGTCGAAAACAGTAGAGCAGCCACCTCACTGTGAACTGTCGAGACTCAACCAATGACCATGAGATCTGTCCGCACACTAGGCGAACAACATCTCCGTGACATTACCAGGCTTGTCCCCTGGTTAAATGCACTCCTGCCTCGATCTCTACCTCTGTACGCTATCAGCCATACCAATAAACGCAGAAGAGATGCAGACTAGCGGACATTGCACATCTGCCCTACTGTGTCAACCTCCCAGGTGGCGGGGAATGCTAGGCGTACCATTACTGAAGATGTGCCGAGAAAATAAAGAGAGCGAAGAGGTGCCCACATGCACATGATACGTTTCTAGCAGGACGTGACGATTCTAGGATACAGACACACTAGACTGCCTCTCTTCCGGGCTAGTACAAACCAGTACATAGTTCATATCATATATCATATATCATATATTACATCTCATATATCATTACCGCATCCTATAGACACGAGTAGTGAAGACTCGTCAGTCTTGTAAGACAACTTCCATAAGAGAGAAAACTCTGACCACAAACAACTGCTGCCTTGCAGATAGGCTGGGGACAGCCAAAGGCTGCATCCCTACAGAAACGCCTGTTGAAATCGGATGCACGGGGCCACAAGCCAAACAAAACAGTGCAACGTAAATCGCAGTATGATGACAGTACAACCTATCAGAAAAACGTATGGCGCTCATCCTGCGGAGTCCCGCCAGGCACCGAGAGTGCCGGGCCTCACGCCTCGAAGGGGCCCACCCTTGAATACTGGTGGTCACCCACCCATGTGTTGTGGAGTCAAGGCACATGGCTATGGGGCAACTTCCATTGACCAAAAACTCAAGACCCTCAAAATACTACAGTGGAATGCGGAGGGAGTTATTAACAAAATACTTTCCCTAACACATCACCTGCATGAAGGTAAGATTGACGTGGCATGTATCCAGGAAACGCATCTCAACAATAATCATAAATTCTCAATCAGAGGATACCAGACCTTCCGTCTCGATAGAGAAGGTCACAAAGGAGGGGTCCTGATACTGACCAGAAACTGCATACCGAGAAGCGCGGTACCTGTCAGTCACACCAAACAAGCAGAAATTGTAGGAGTTGACATAATGGCTAAAGAGACGAAGCTCCGCATTTTCAATCTGTACGGACCACCAAATAAAGACCTATCGCTCTCGAGAATGGAGGTCAGAGACTCCAACTGCATAGTAGTTGGAGATTTCAACAGCCACTCGGAGAGATGGGGATACTCTGACACAGACAGCAGAGGTGACGAAGTGGAAGATTGGGAGATAATAACAAATCTCTCCCTAATCAATAGGCCGGAGGATAGCCCTAGTTTCTATTCTAGAACATGGCGAACCACCTCGACTCCAGAATTGGCCTTCTCCACACAGGACATACACCATAAAATAGACCGCCAGGTGCTAAACCAACTGGCACCTAGCGACCACAGGCCGATCAGGCTAGACATTGATATGGAAGTAGGCCCACAGGAAACAAAACCGCTCCCACGTTGGAATTACAAACGAGCCGACTGGGACAGATTTGCAATCCTGACAGATGGGCTGTGTGAAACCATCAACACACGAAACAACAAAATGAAGCCCATGGTGGAAAGCCTAAGCAAGGCAATAATGCAAGCCGCCACTGAAACCATCCCAAGAGGAGCTAGGAAAAACTATAAGCCCTACTGGAATGATGAGTTGCAGAAGATGCAGTAACAAATGCTAGGAACATGGCAGAGCGAGAACAATCTATGGAGGCAAACATCACCCTCAAAGCCGCCACGGCGAAATACAAATACACTCTCAAGCAAACAGCAAGAGAGAGCTGGAAAAACAAAACGGAAAGCCTAAACCTGGAAAAAGAAGGGAACAAGCCATGGAAGCTAGTCAGAACCATGAACGACGAAACCCCGTCAAACAAACAAATTACCATCAAGCAGGGCGAAAACTTGCTCACTGGTAAGAAAGCCGCAAACGCTTTTGTCGATCACTATGCCAGAGCAAACCACATCGAGGTCCCTGCAGATAGGCATACAGACATTAGTGAAGAGCAAAAAGGGCACGACAACATCAATACGGCACCTGAAACGCATATGATGGCCAAATTAACAATGAGCGAAATGGAAGAGGCCATGAGAACATTAAAGAAAAGGAAATCTCCCGGAAAAGACGGGATAACAAACAAAATGCTGATGGGGCTGGGCCAAACAGCGAAGAGGAAACTACTATCGGTCCTGAACCAAAGCTGGAAAAAAAGGGGAATTGTACCCCATGCATGGAAAGACGCAGTACTTGTACCAGTACCAAAAACAGGAAAGGGCAAAACAGATCCAAATGGATACAGGCCCATCAGCCTACTGAGCTGTGTCGGCAAGCTGATGGAACGTATGATAAACACCAGACTGATGTGGCATCTGGAAGAAAAACGAATACTAATTTCACAGCAAGCCGGCTTTAGACAGCACAGATCCACTGAGGACCAGGTCATCCTCATAGCCCAGGAAATAGAAGATGCCTACCAGGCACAGAAACACACAGTAGCTGTTTGGGTGGATCTGGAAAAGGCATTTGACAAAGTCTGGAAAGATGGACTTAGAGTCAAGCTAAGAAGAAGTGATGTTTGTGGGAAAATGTACAAGTGGATCAACCACTACCTCAAACAAAGAACGGCCAGAGTCCAAGTACAAGGGCAGATGAGCAAAAACGTGACACTCGAGCAGGGAGTACCCCAAGGGGGAGTACTGCCACCCACACTATTCCTGGTGTATATAAACGACATTACAGAGAATATACCAAGAAGAGTCCATAGCTCAATGTTGGCAGACGATCTGGCTATGTGGACCTCTGAAAAGAATCTCACCATAGCAAGAAATCGGATGCAGCAGGCCCTAACATCGCTGGAAGAGTGGGCGAACTCATGGCTGGTCAAAATAAACGAGGAGAAAACCACATGCACAATATTCTCGCTTTCAATAAAACCCCAAAATACCAAATTAAGTTTAAATGGCAAATTCCTGCAGCCAAACGACAACCCAAACTATCTGGGAGTCACATTTGATCGGCGCATGACATGGAAAAGTCAGATCGAGAGAAACCGAATGAGAGCCAGAGAAAGAATGGCAATCATGAGGAAACTTGCTGGCACAAGCTGGGGAGCAGACAAAAGCATACTAAAGAAACTGTACACTGGAAGAGTGAGACCAGTTCTCGAGTATGGCATCGAGGCATGGACAACAGCAGCAATGGCGAACTTCGGTAAAGTTAGCAAACTTCAAAACCAAGCCATGAGAGTTATAACAGGAGGCATGAAGTCAACGCCAATTGTAGAACTTGAAAAGATTACAAAACAGCAATCCATGACCGATAGAAGAGACTGCAGAGCCCAGCTGCAGTCAGAGAAAATCCGAAGACTGACTGATCATCCAATGCACCAGAGACTAAACAATTTGGGAAATGGGAAACTAAAGCGGAGAAACTTTGCAGAAATAGCCAAAGCAAAGATGCACGAAGATCCCATAAACGCACTAACAACACCAAAACCCATCACTACTGTACGAAAACCTACCTGGAGGCAGGATATATTTCCAGAGGTGGTAGAAAATATACCAGGTATTGGAAACAAAAACTGCCAGACTGAAAAAGAAAGGAGAGATACTACCCTAAGCTTTATATCGAAAAGCTACCCAAGCATGGACTGGACCCATGCATACACCGACGGTTCTGTAACAAACACTACACAGAACGGAGGGGCAGTAGCATTCCTGAACCTACCAAATGGCAGAAAAATAACACTGTCATTCGCTACTGGTAAGTACACAAGCAATTTCAGAGCGGAGGCAGAGGCACTGAGGGCGGCAGTGGAAGAAAGGGTGACACACAAAGAAAATGAAAGCCATATAGTCCTGCTTACAGATGCTCTCGCCGTAGTCACAGCGCTAAAAAGCCAGAGAAACACTGAGCTTAATGACTTAAGAGCAGCACTCTGCCAACTGTGCCAGCAGTCCGCACCAAAAAGGGTAGTGGTACAGTGGGTCCCATCACACTGCAACATCCAAGGCAACGAGGAGGCAGACAGACTGGCAAAAGAAGGTGCAAGACTACCACAAACAGATACTAGTATGACGTACGAAGACTCAAAACGGCTTATCAAAGCCAGATACATGACCAAATGGGAAACCGAACATACTGGGTACACCAAAAACGATGCCTATTACCAGTTGAACAGAAGAGAGCAGGTCGTTGTCTTCAGACTTCGCACTGGCCACAATAGACGGAGGTACCACCTATTCAACAGATTAAAGATAGGTGGTACCGACGAATGCCCGTGCGGTACTGGTAAAATGACCGCTGAACATCTGCTGCAGAACTGCCCGACATACGAGGACCAGAGAGAGCAGATGCGGCCATCACCAGTGGAACTGCAAGACAAGCTCTATGGCAGTGTCGACAGCCTCAGGATGACCGCCGCTTTTTTCGAAAAAAATAATGGTTACTGTCTGACTGCGTACGAAGAAGAAGAAGAAGAATTGGGGTTAAAAATACACAGAGACCATACGTATGTGGTCACCACCTATGTGGCACAAGTCGAAGCCTATATGCGTGTCACCACAGACACTCGACACCCTCTGCACAGTAGTATCGCATACATCAAGGGATCAAGAACCAAGAGAGGGTCGTCATGGGTGACACAGGCAGAGGCAACAATCGGACACGTCTTCATAGCTGAGACGATAGCCTAAGGGGAAGAATGAGTCCACACTGGTGATAGAATGATAGAGTACCCGAGAGTCATCATATCCTTAGGCAAGGAATGCAGAGAACGGAACAACGATAGTGTAGAGCACGAGGTAAATCAGCTGATAACTGAGAACACCATTTGAGAGTAACGCTGTCATATACACCGACGGATCAGACGTGCGCAGTGGGACATCAGGCTGGGGTTTCTCGGCTAGAGTGAGAGGAGAGGTCGTTGCTGAGCGCAGTAGGGCATACGTGTCAACAACCTCCAGTATGAGAATGGAGACGGAAGCAGTGACCTCAGCACTGAAATGGATTTATGAGACTTCTATAACAAAGGCAGTCATCGTGACAAACGAGCAGGCCGTACTTCAGAAAGTTCAGAAAGGATGGCCTCAAACCTCCAGACGCTGACCTGGATCTACTGTCCTGCTCATGTCGGGCTTCAGGGCAATGCAAGAGCTGACAGCTTGGCTTCACGGGCTCCCATCATGTGCACATTGGTGATGGATAGAAGTGACGTTTTGAAATCAATGAATTACCCTCTGATGGATGAGGAAACCGCAATAGATGAAGCAGCAATCCACAGACTGCAACGTTTCGACATTAAACGAGGTTCGAGCGGAGTGGGGAGCATGAGAGGACGGTGCAAGAAAGTGTACAACCAGCGAGCTACAGTACCATCAGCATCCATACCTTACGCCATTTGATGAGAGAGACTCAGCACCTATGGGTATGCCCGGAGTGCAGTGACGTCGATTCTTAGAAACAGAAACAGAAACTAAGACCATTCGCAGGTTTTGAAAATAGATGGAATTAACTATGAACGAATTAGGTTGGGAGTAACCCACCTTCAAAATGTGGAGTCTTTGACATACCTTGGCAGCAATATAGACACATTAGGAAGTACAGAAAACGATGTTCAGTTAAGAATACAGAAGGCGAGTAGAGTTTTCAGTGCATTGAGAAATTTATAGAAGTCAAACAATGTTTAAGGAACCTCAAAAATAAAATCTACAACTCTAACGTAAAATCCGTTCTATTATATGGCTTTGAAACATATAGGACAACACATGTACGTGTGTGAAGGTAGAGACTTTCGTAAATAGTTGCCTGCTCAAAATACACGGAAGACAATGGTTCGACAAGATCACCAACGTGGAACTGGTGGGAAAACGGCACAAATTCCAGTGGAGCAGGACATATGGAGGAGGACCACACGATGGATAGGCCACCCATGGTGGAAGCCAGTTCTAGAATCCACAATGCAAGAGAAGTAGAGGAAGACCACGACACTCCTGGTAGAAGGAACTGGAAGCAAACGTAAAGGTAGCAAACATGACGTGGACAGAATTGGCTCAGATGGCTAATTATAAGACGACTTGGCGAGTATTTGGTGAGGACCTATGCTTCACAGGGTGCTGGCAGGTTTTTGATTAATTGATTGATTTTCTCCTTTTTCTTCTTCTTCTTCTTCTTCTTCTTCTTCTTCTGCGTTCGTTCTCAATCTCCCGCTACCAAGCCCTGAGCAGGGCTTTGCAAGTAGTAGGATGTAGTCCAGAGAACGGAATGCGTTGTGTCGCTAGTTTACAGTTTGACTGCGATATTTGCACCTTTCGGCCGACACATCCGTCTTCGGAAGGAATTGATTGATCTAATTCAGCTCAAGTTCGACACTTACAAGAATATAACGTAAGGATAATCAGAGTGTTTATCAGCGTCTCTTTAGTGGACAAAATGATAACATGTGTGTTTCAGTATCGCAGCTATCTGACAGTGCAACTTGTTTGCCTTTTGAATTCTGTTTGCCACCTCTCTGCCCTGCGTGCTTTAATAATCTAATTGTATTTGGTTACCAACACTAGACTGTGTTTGTTTTTAGTTTCAACCAGCTGAAAAGCACTCTAATGTTCGTGATCCCATAATTTAGCATTGATAAATATCGATCCTCGTAAGAACAGGAAAGCCATTAAAGCTGTCATTCGTTACTGTTTTACTCTTCGGTGGGATGAAGATCTCTTAATGCAAACACAAACAATCCTTTATTTATTTATTATTCAAATTTTAGGTTGTTTTCTTGATCTGTGCCCACGGTTTTTCTGTCACATAATTTTTTTTTTTTTTTCAAGCAACGAGTAATAAATGAAACATACCAACCCCCACCTCCACTACTGTGTTCCTGGAAACAGCAGACTCTGTCCCATGAGTTTGATCAGCGAGGTGAGCATCGACAATCTCCATAGCGGTGAGATTACCAAGGAGATCTGCATTTGCACTACTTCCCGGAGATTCGCGGTACCCCTTCTTAAGCACCCTTGGGATGTTAATAACCCGCTACTAAAGAAAATGCAAATACTTTGGTCACATCAAGAGACACAACGGTCTGGAGAGAACAGTGATGGAAGGTATGGTGCTATGCAAAAGAGGAACGGGTAGACCGAGAAGACGATGGCACCAAGATATCCAGGAATGCCTGGGTTTGACTGTGGCGGAGGCAGGAGTTTTGGCAAGGCAACGAGTTTCTTTCAGATAGACTGTGATGGGTGCGGCGTTCTATAAAGGACATGCTACACGATGATGATGACAAAAGAAACGCCAAGAAGAATAATGTTTTTCCTACCCTAAACCAGAAGCAAGTAAACCTCCACTTTTCTCTTGAATAATTAAGTGTACTGCGAAGATCCTTTAAAAAAATGGTTTAATCCATTAAAACGTCGCCAAGGGTTAATTAGCTCATCTCAGCACAAGGTGCTAAGGACAATGCCCATATTCTTTGGTAGTTATCATATGACCTCTCCACTTTTCTCCGAACTAATTACGTACGAGAGATGGTCAACAAGTTTTGCACTTTAACATGAAGGAGTCAAGGCACGTACCTTAAAATTGATGTGAACTTTAGTCTTTCTCTATGTATTCCTCCTGCAAGGAGATATACGTCTCACATATATTCTTAACTTAACGTCTTTTTACTGGTTTAGAAGACTCTGTAGAGTCTGTATACAACCAGTTTGGCTTGGCTTGGCTTCGTTCATTCTCAATCTCCCACCACCAAACACTGAAAGGGCTTAAGTGGCATAATGTAGTCCAGAGAACGGAATGCGTTGTCTGGTAGTTTACAACTTGACTGCGATATCTGCACCTTTCGGTCCAACACGCCCGACTTCAGCAAGCATTTTTTGAATACCGGGTTAGCATTCCCTCTTCGATCCCTTCTCTTAAGCCAGTCTGCCCTGCTGCAGCCTGTAATCCAGGATCACCGCGTGGAAGCGTAGAAGGGTCTTGGCAGCTTTCTATACAACCAGTTTCATTTACATCACCTTGCTCTAAAAGCTATGCGCATCCAATTTATTCTTAAATGCATTAATTATCACTGCCTCCATTACCTCATGTGGCAATGCATCTTTCTATCTATCTATCTATCTATCTATCTATCTATCTATCTATCTATCTATCTATCTATCTATCTATCTATCTATCTATCTATCTATCTATCTATCTATCTATCTATCTATCGATCTATCTATCTACCTACCTACCTACCTACCTACCTATCTATCTATCTATCTATCTATCTATCTATTTCTTTCCCTATCTATGTATCTATCTATCTATCTATCTATATATATATCTATCTATCTATCTATCTATCTATCTATCTATCTATCTATCTATCTATCTGTCTGTCTATCTATCTATCTATCTATCTATCTATCTATCTATCTTCAGTCCACGTATGTCGTTAGACGTCGTAGGAAGGTGCGACCACCTTTGTTTCATATTTTTTGGCAGGGGAAAATCCACCGGTGACTTGCCAGGTCAATCCCAGCATCTGTTAGTCCCTGGAATATACGATCGCCTATTTTTGAAACTGGTGGAGGTCCAAGCGTAAATTAGAGCAAGGTAAACCCATAGCCTGTCATGTGCCATCTAAGTCACTCCACTAACCACATAACCAAGACCTGTTGTTATGGCCACACAGTCCCCTTTTTTGCGACACATTTTCTGTGAATAATTTGAGTAGATTTTTAACTTAGTTTTGCCCGTTCAGCGACCGTTAGGCCTACTCTTTTCGATTTCCAACTGCTAATATATTTTTAACGTCCGCGCCACTACTCAGAGATCAGGAGAAATATTTACCGTATGATCCACGTGAATAAATCCCGATGCCTCCTCCGGGATTTGAACCCACGACCTCCAGCAACTGAGGCGAACACCTTACCTCAAAACCACTGGGTCCCCATGATCTAAACTAAACTAAAATAAACTTGATAGACGAACTGTAACTTGATAGACGAACCGTTATTGAGCTTACCACAGGATGGAAGATTCGTGTCTGTTCTGCAGCCCAGGTAATTTCTACCGTGCTCCTATTCTCCTAGTCGACGGTTACTCGTAGCAATCGTTGAAATGCTGGAATGCTGAGTTAGTCAAACCTTTCTGTAGTTAGACGCTTGACTTTTGAGATTCTTCTGTTAAGACGCTGGATTCCCATCAGCGATGCAAATACAAAATATCTAAGATGACTTCTCGATGCGTTTTCTTCGTGACGAACTGCTATATCTCGTTTTACCACTTGCTATTGCGAAACATCAATGTCATTACTATTTACCTCTCCCCGATTCGCTACTGAACATCTGGACTCACGTGGTGAAAGATTGTCTGTCCAAACCTCTCTCTCTCTCTCTCTCTCTCTCTCTCTCTCTCTCTCTGGACTCCAAAAATATACCAGCTTTCTCTTCACCGTTATCAAGAATATCTTAGTTGCTCGCTGCCGACTGATGTCGACTTGTTATCCGATCGCTGCCGACTGATGACTTTTTAATCCGCTATCTCCCTCGTCAAAAAAATCTCGACTTGTCTCTCCCCTCTTCGCTGTGGAAATTCACGACTTGTTACTCCGCTCTGTCCTCTGCAATCTCTAATGATCTGAGGTCCGCTAGCTAGCTATATCGGCCGGTTTTTCCCAGATCTCGCACCTAGGTTTTCTGCCCGAGATTTCATAAAAACCAGTTAATATCATTCGTCACTACCGATCATGCTGTAACGGGCGTCTGGACCTCTCGGGGTTATGCAAGGTTACGTAGTTTTTAACATCAGCGTGGCTTGGAAACCAGCGCAATGCATTCCAAGCATTCCGATGCCCAGATTTGAGTAGATCTGAACTGGCTAGCTTTGTTAGTTATTAATTCTATAAGAAACAACTGAATGGCTACGGACTATCAATGCTCACACCCTTTCTTACTTTAATCAAACATGTCTAAAATCATATCCCTAATAAATCTACACAACTAAGATCTGGTACAATATAACTGATTCAATGAATAAACGCCACTCATATATGGTCAATTGCACTGTATTGGGCTGAAACATGGAATCTAGCAAAGAAAGATGAACAAATCTTGGAAGTGTTTGAGAAGTGGGCAACTACCGCAGAATGGAATGTGTGAGTTTGACAGAAAGAAGATCAAATGACAATGTCCTAACTGAAGTGGGCGCGCAACGACAAATATTACAAATGATACAGAAACGTTATTGAGTTGGCTAGGACACAATATGAGACATGAAAGTCTTATATAGAAGATACTAGAATATACTTTTTCCAGGGGAAAAGTGGAATGGAACGGCCATGACGCACCTTTCCATCTGAGGCTTGCAGAGACATTATATTGCAAACCTATGCCGAAATGATGAGAGCTGTAGAGGATAGGCGCAAATGGGGAGACATGCTCCGACATCCTTACAACAAGTCTTTGGATTGACCAACCAGAGGATAGGCTAATATGGAGAGGTATGCTTAGAAGGCCTTACAAACAGTCTCAGGTCTGACCAACCAGAGGATAGGATCAAATTAAGAGGTATGCTGAGACAACCTTACAAACAGTCTCAGGACTGACCAACCATATGATGGTGATGAATCTGATTTGGGAACGTAAGTCGCATCCATCTCTTTACGTTACAACTTATTTTGCACGTCGACTTGTTTGTTGTCCTTAATTAGTTAGGGTGAAATCTTGTAGTTAAAACTCAGGACAACTCCAGATCTAGTAAGCTGAAACTTTCAGAACGGGTAACAACCACGTGACAAAACACTCTAATGACACATTTGGGGACAATATTGGAACAAGTGGACAGTTTTAGAACATTTTGGAACGATTATTGACAATTGTCAACATTTAATTGACCTGTGTATTCCCGTACAAACGAGTGTATGATTGTGTGTGTATGTGCTTGTGTGTGAGTGTGTATGCTTACGTGGGTATGTATGTGTGAACGCATGTGTGTTTGTTTTATAATATCACAGACCGACGAAAGTGTGTGTGTATGAATGATGCAATAATATTATATTACTGTATTAAAATTTGATAACATAAATATTTCACATTTCTGACAAACAGAAAAGGATCCAATTAAATAAATACAAATTTAAATAGCTTTCATTTCAAAGTGCACTAAAACCAAAAAATAAAGTAGTGCTATTAACTTATCTTGACTTGTTAAAAAATAAAGTAGTGCTATTAACTTAGCTTGACTTGTTGGTCTTACGCCAACCACTCATTATTTTCCGTCACTAATTCGAAATAAAAGCGTGGGGCGCTAATTAGTTTAAACACAGCTAAATTCTGCTGAATCCTTATCAGCGCCCCACGATATGTGTGTGTGTGTGTGTGTGTGTGTGTGTGTGTTTATATATATAAATATTCGAGGCGTATTCACAAGAAGCCGGACTAAACTGTAATAGATGAGCATACGTTCGATGCGCATGAAGACGTCAATGCTGGTGTAAACAGCATATACCAAAGGTCAACTTTCCAAATTGCATTATCCTCCTACTAATAGCTACTCAGGCGACCGTTAAAAACATGGCGAAGGACGTGAGTTAACGAAATATCTTCCGAGAGCATGTCAGGCGCATATTGTTGCTTTAACTCACGTCCGTCTTTAAATGTCGTTGTCCAGTTTTTCCATGCTGTCTTCGACACACTTTTGTCATCATACACTGTCTGCATTCTGCGTAAAATGTCAATTGGTCGACATCTTTCAGTTGTTAGAAACCGAATCACCGCTCGCTGATCAAATCTGGACGGATTACGTATCACACCCGCCATGTTTCAACGGTCTGTTCAGGAAACTTTGAGTCGAAGAATAATGACATTTTGCAATCTTGACGGTTGGTATGTGCTGTTTACACCAGAAGTGTGCATCCTACGTATGTTCACTTGTTGCAGTTTGGTCCGGTTTAATTTGAACACGCCTCGTGTATATATATATATATATATATATATATATATATATATATATATAATATAATGCAGTATTACATACATATCACATGTACAGGTATAAGTCTGTATTTATGTCCAATTCCTCTTTGCCTGTAGCTTGTTTAGCTTACCAGTATCACTCCTGGCGATCGTCCAACAGTAGCTAGGCAACATTAAAGTGGCCCAGTTTTCCTGGTATCACTTCTGGCGACCGTCTAACTGCAGCTAGGCAACATTAAAGTGGCCCAGTTTTCCTGGTATCACTTCTGGTGACCGTCCAACTGCAGCTAGGCAACACTGAAGTGGCCCAGTTTTCCTGGTATTATTTCTGCATCGTGGCAATGTCCTGTGTAAATTTTTACCACGCTCGTCACGTCTGAACTACCTAATGACCCGTTCTTCAGGGGCGGTTAGACCTTTGAGGGTTCTTACTTCTCTTCTAACAGACTCGGTTGTGGCGACGTTGGACCAGTGGATAAGGAGTCGCTTAACTGTGGCATCGAGAATGTTGCGAAGGGCAAGACCACAATTCTGTTCACAGATGTCTCCGGCGGCAGAGATGCAAAGAAGTGCGGTTGGGGTTTCGTCGGCTACCAAAATGGCAGGTAGGTGGTGGAGAAATCAGGTCTGCTTCAATGCTACATCGAGTGTGAGGATGGAGGATGAGTCGGTAATGGTGGCTCTGACTTGGTTGGTGACGCAACCGGTGACACATGCAGCGATACTGTCAGACTCGCAGGGCATGCTCTGTAAGATAGAGCGGTGCATGCTAAGAAGGGAGGGGTCTTTTCTTTTGAATAACTCTGGTATACTAGGTGTCACATGGATTTACTGCCAGGGACATGCAGGCGTCTTGGACAACGAAAGAGCTGATGCAGTGACCGGACGCGCTGTAGTGAACAACGCAGTTATGACCAGAGACAGGGTTGAGTTGATAAGACCAGTCATGGACAGTCTACAGAATGACGAAGAGCCAGATTGTCGCGAAAATACATATGTGCAGAGGATGATATATTTGGGAGTGACTAAGGGAGAAGGGAGAAAGTGTGTTCTGTCTGGAAAGATCCGAGGAAGACGAAGTGGACACATGGCTGGTACTCTGAGTATATATACGCTTGTCTGACTGCTTGGACAGAAAACGGAGCACTTATGGGAATGTTCCCTGTTGGTTCCTAGAATCAAGAATCAAGAATCAAATGTTATTATAATTTTTTAATTAGGAGCAGTAAATTAGTAAAGATTTCCTTTCTCATTGTAAAAGGAATTTGTGGGTTATCGTGATGGTACAGCATTACCAAGGTAGGGGGTTCAACTCTCTTTTCATTTACCGACATGATTTACTAATTTGACTTCGAACTGGCGTGTGATGATGTTGGAAGACCCTATAAAGATAGGGATACAATGATGATGAAATATGCGAGTGTGGCGCAACACAAGACCACCTGATGATCTGTCCAAACCTCCCGGAGACTAGATATATGGACGACCTGCTGAGTGGCAGCGACAGGGCAATCCATGTGGTTGAGTACTGGAATAGTGATGTGTGACGTAATATATGGGACATGGAAAGTAGTCAATCAAACTGTAAATGGGTACCTAGCTTACTGTAAGAAAAGGAAATACAGCACGGAAGGGAGCAAGCCACCCGAACCCCATAAACACATTATATCCGCGAATAATAAACTCTCTAACACTTCATCCCCCACAGCAGTATCTGCTATGTGACTCCCTTTTAAATCAGAAACACAGAAATAAGCAATCCCGTACTGAACTCGAGTGTAGAATCACGTTCACTAAAAACGTTAAAACCCCCAGGAGAATTGTCCTTAGGTCAAAAGTCTGTTCAAGTCGTTAATAATTCTGAATCGCCCTTGTTGGATCACAATGGGTGAGTGCAACATTGCTTTGCTAGAAATCCTTCTCAACTAGAAACGATTATTCTAGACTTAGTCACTTACAGACATACAGTACAATTCTCTGATACAAAAACATCACATTAACTCAGTCTAACCTTTGGGAATTGTTGTGATGGGAGGAGAAAAGGGTGGGGGGATTTTAGTTTGAAAGTGGGCGTCCACACAGTAACTCTCACTAACATAAAAATAAACCAAGAGTAACAAGCATTCTTGTCTGTGAAAGCTTCTTAATGTCCAACGAAACCACATTAAACCTTTGGATTGTTTCCCACTTGTCAGTCCCTCCATTCCGCATTGACTTATAATTTCTAATGCAAAGATATTAACACTTCTATGGCCATATTCTTTAGAACAAACAACATTAAGATAACCTTACCTTGCTTTGCATAACCATCATTGCTGATGTTACATTATTTATTGGTTCAACTATTATTACAGCGTTTTTCCCTTTTGCTGAGAGGTCCACACAGGAGTATTTATTGAACGGAGGAATAAAGGCCACTTATACCTCCAGTTGTCGAGCAGTGAACCGACTATGTTCTTATTTTATTTCCGCTTGAAAAAAGAAACTACCGAACCGAGGATTTGACCCCGTCTCTGTAGGAAGAAGACTGATTTACAAATATCTTGGCTGCCAGTCCCTAGTCTGGTTTCATTCTTTTCTAGGCGAAATGCGGAGGGAAGACTAATGTTTGGTCAGGTAAAACATACTGATTGGACAATGTTAGCCAGGGTCAGGCAAAACATACTGATTGGACAATGTTAGCCAGGGTCAGGCAAAACATACTGACTGGACAATGTTAGCCAGGGTTAGGCAAAACATACTGATTGGACAATGTTAGCCAGGGTCAGGCAAAACATACTGACTGGACAATGTTAGCCAGGGTTAGGCAAAACATACTGATTGGACAATGTTAGCCAGGGTCAGGCAAAACATACTGACTGGACAATGTTAGCCAGGGTTAGGCAAAACATACTGATTGGACAATGTTAGCCAGGGTCAGGCAAAACATGCTGATTGGACAGTGTTAGCCAGGGTCAGGCAAACATACTGATTGGACAATGTTAGACAGGGTCAGGCAAAACATACTGACTGGACAATGTTAGCCAGGGTCAGGCAAAACATACTGACTGGACAATGTTAGCCAGGGTTAGGCAAAACATACTGATTGGACAATGTTAGCCAGGGTCAGGCAAAACATACTGATCGAACATGCTAGTTAGGCTCAAATAAAACATACTGATCGAACATGTTAGTTAAACTCAAGTTAAACATACTGGACAAGACGCCACCTCGACTTTCACATAGGTCTCGATGGAAGCGTCTTTTTCTTCTTTGCAGCCTGGCTAACCAGGTAGAAAATCGACGTGATCCCTGTAGTAGTGACTGACACACAGATGAAGTCAAGCATACCACAGCCTCCTTGAGAAGCCCGGACCGCTTTCATCAGAACGTTTGGTACTTGAGGTAACCTACTACAACCCGCCACTTAACGCCCATTTCAGACACGGGGATCAAGACGCTGAGCAGCGCATGAGCTGCAGTGGTCAGGTACCCATAGCTGACTGCTAGCGTCAGGGCCAGCGAACCAGAGCTGCCAAGACCATTCTACACCTCCACGCGGTGATTCTGGATAACAGGCTGCAGCAGGGCAGCATGGCTAAGGAGAAGGAATCGAAGAGGGAATGCTAACCAAGTACTAAAAAATGCTTGCTGAAGTCGGATGTATTGGACCGAAAGGTTCAATCTGTACGGACCACCAAACAGAGACCTATCGCTCTCGAGTATGGAGGTCAGAGACTCCAACTGCATAGTGGTTGGAGATTTCAACAGCCACTCGGAGAGATGGGGATACTCTGACACAGACAGCAGAGGTGACGAAGTGGAAGATTGGGAGATAGATGCAAATCTCTCCCTAATCAATAGGCCGGAGGATAGCCCTAGCTTCTATTCAAGAACATGGCATACCACCTCGACTCCAGATTTGGCCTTCTCCACACAGGACATACACTATAAAATAGACCGCCAGGTGCTAAACCAACTGGCAGGTAGCGACCACAGGCCGATCAGGCTAACCATTGACATGGAAGTAGGCCCACAGGAAACAAAACCGCTCCCACGTTGGAATTACAAACGAGCCGACTGGGACAGATTTGCAATCCTGACAGATGGGCTGTGTGAAACCATCAACACACGAAACACCAAAATGAAGCCCATGGTAGAGAGCCTAAGCAAGGCAATAATGCAAGCCGCCACTGAAACCATCCCAAGAGGAGCTAGGAAAAACTATAAGCCCTACTGGAATGATGAGTTACAGAAAGTGGAAGATGCAGTAACAAATGCTAGAAACATGGCAGAACGAGAAAAATCCGTGGAGGCAAACATCGCCCTCAAAGCCGCCGCGGCGAAGTACAAACACACTCTCAAGCAAACAGCAAGAGAAAGTTGGAAAAATAAAACGGAAAGTTTAAACCTGGACAAAGAAGGGAACAAGCTATGGAAGCTAGTCAGAGCCATGAACGACGAAACCCCGTCAAATAAACAAATTACTATCAAGCAAGGCGAGAACTTGATCACAGGTAAGAAAGCCGCAAACGCCTTTGTCGATCACTATGCCAGAGCAAACCACATCGAGGTCCCTGCAGATAAGCATACAGACATTAGCGAAGAGCTAAAGGGGCACGAAAACAAAAATACGGCTCCTGAAGAGCACATGATGGCCAAACTAACAATGCGCGAAATGGAAGAGGCTATGAGAACACTAAAGAGAAGGAAATCTCCCGGAAAAGACGGGATAACAAACGAAATGCTGATGGGGCTGGGCCAAACAGCGAAGGAAAAACTACTGTCAGTCCTGAACCAAAGCTGGAAAAGGGGTATTGTACCCCAGGCATGGAAAGATGCAATACTGGTACCAGTACCAAAAACAGGAAAGGACAAAACAGATCCGAATGGATACAGGCCCATAAGCCTACTGAGCTGTGTCGGCAAGCTGATGGAACGGATGATAAACACCAGACTGATGTGGCATCTGGAAGAAAAACGAATACTAATTCCACAGCAAGCCGGCTTTAGACAGCACAGATCCACTGAGGACCAGGTCATCCTCATAGCCCAGGAGATAGAAGATGCCTACCAGGCACAGAAACACACAGTAGCTGTTTGGGTGGATCTGGAAAAGGCATTTGACAAAGTCTGGAAGGATGGACTTAGAGTCAAGCTAAGAAGAAGTGATGTTTGTGGGAAGATGTACAAGTGGATCAACCACTACCTCAAACAAAGAACGGCCAGAGTCCAAGTACAAGGGCAGATGAGCAAAAAGGTGACACTCGAGCAGGGAGTACCCCAAGGGGGAGTACTATCACCCACACTCTTCCTGGTATATATAAACGATATTACAGAGAATATACCAAGAAGAGTCCATAGCTCAATGTTTGCAGACGATCTGGCTATGTGGACCTCTGAAAAGAATCTCACCATAGCAAGAAATCGGATGCAAACGGCCCTAACATCGCTGGAAGAGTGGGCGAACTCATGGCTGGTCAAAATAAACGAGGAGAAAACCACGTGCACAATATTCTCGCTCTCATTAAAACCCCAAAGTACCAAACTAAGCCTAAATGGCAAAATCCTGCAGCCAAACGACAACCCAACCTATCTGGGAGTCACATTTGATCGGCGCATGACATGGAAAAGTCAGATTGAGAGAAACCGAATGAAAGCCAGAGAAAGAATGGCGATCATGAGGAAACTTGCTGGCACAAGCTGGGGAGCAGACGAAGGCATACTAAAGAAACTGTACACTGGAAGAGTGAGACCAGTTCTCGAGTATGGCATCGCGGCTTGGACAACAGCAGCGAAGGCGAACTTCGATAAAGTTAACAAACTTCAAAACCAAGCTATGAGAATCATAACTGGTGGCATGAAGTCAACGCCAATTGTAGAACTTGAAAAGATTACAAAACTGCAATCCATGACCGACAGAAGAGACTGCAGAGCCCAGCTGCAGTCAGAGAAACTCCGAAGACTGACGGACCATCCAATGTACCAGAGGCTAAACAATCTGGGAACTGGAAAACTAAAGCGGAGAAACTTTGCAGAAATAGCCAAAGCAAAGATGCACGAAGATCCCATAAACGCACTAACAACACCAAAACCCATCACTACTGTTCGAAAACCTACGTGGAGGCAGGATATATTTCCAGAGGTGGTAGAAAATATACCAGGTATTGCAAACAAAAACTGCCAGACCGAAAAAGAAAGGAGAGATACTACCCTAAGCTTCATAACGAAAAGCTACCCAAGCATGGACTGGACCCATGCATACACCGACGGCTCTGTTACAAACACTACACAGAACGGAGGGGCAGGAGCATTCCTGAACCTACCAAATGGCAGAAAAATAACACTGTCATTCGCTACTGGTAAGTACACGAGCAATTTCAGAGCAGAGGCAGAGGCACTGAGGGCGGCAGTGGAAGAAATGGTAAGACACAGTGAAAATGAGAGCCATATAGTCCTGCTGACAGATGCTCTCGAAGTAGTCACAGCGCTAAAAAGCCAGAAAAACACTGAGCTTAATGACTTAAGAGCAGCACTCTGCAAACTGTGCCAACAGTCCGCACCAAAAAGGGTAGTGGTACAGTGGGTTCCGTCACACTGCAACATCCAAGGCAACGAGGAGGCAGACAGACTGGCAAAAGAAGGTGCAAGGCTACCACAAATAGATACCAGTATGACGTACGAAGAGTCAAAACGGCTTATCAAAGCCAGGTACATGTCCAAATGGGAAACCGAACATACTGGTTACACCAAAAACGATGCCTATTACCAGTTGAACCGAAGAGAGCAGGTCGTTGTCTTCAGACTTCGCACTGGCCACAACAGACTGAGGTACCACCTCTTCAACAAATTGAAGATAGGGTGTACCGACGAATGCCCGTGCGGTACTGGTAAAATGACCACTGAACATCTGCTGCAGAACTGCCCGACATACGAGGATCAGAGAGAGCAGATGTGGCCATTGCCAGTGGAACTGCAAGACAAGCTCTATGGTAGTGGCGAGAGTCTCAGGATGACCGCCGCTTTTTTCGAGAAAATAATGGTTACTGTCTGACTGTGTACGCAGAAGAAGAAGAAGAAGGACCGAAAGGTGCAAATATCGCAGTCAAGCTGTAAACTACGACACAACGCATTCCGTTCTCTGGACTACATTCTGCTACTTAAGCCCTTTTAGGGTTTGGTAGCGGGAGATTGAGAACGAACGAAGCCAAGCCACGCCATGCCAGAGTCCACAAAAGAATAACCTTCCTTTTTATGGATATTCACAACAACAACCCATTTGTAAATGGGTACCTGATATACTGTTAGGAAAGGCAAAGAAGAGTGACAGAATATATCTTATCCCACGAAACTGAGATATATAGTAACGCAGTTTCTACCACTTCATTTCTGTCGGCATTATCTGCGTTTATGCCACAATGTAACCCGCGTCTTTTGTAATTGAACCAAAATCAAGCTCAAGAAAGGAGCAATGTTATAACGGTTCTGGGGATTAGAATTAAATCTATTTAGAATAACCTAATATAGATTCAGTACATGTATACGTTAATTTTGGTTCAGCAAATGCCAGGTCCAAAAACTCTCGAAAATTAGCGAAATAAATCATAAAAGGTGGGTTGGAGATGGCCGATTGTGTGGTGGGGAGGGGTGATGTTCGAGTTTAATGGTAACGAAACATGGAGAAAGAGATACACGGGTTGAGGAGGATTGTACAAGATGAGTGAGGAGATGTGGGTGGGTTGAGGTGGAAGGAAAGATGAGCGAGTATCCCAGATATTCAAAAACATTACACATAGTTTACAAGGCATTCTGGGAAAGAAAGCTTTGTAATGTTTGCTAATCCGCCTTGCGTCGTGCTATAGTGTTTGCAATGTTTGTTATACTGCCATGTGCTGTGTCATTGTGCATGCAATGTTTGTTATCCTGCCATGCGTCGTGCCATAGTGCATGCAATGTTTGTTATTCTGCCATGCGTCGTTGCTATAGTGCATGCAATGTGCAATGTGCACTGGCTTCGCAGCAGAATGTTCGGGGTTTGGTTCCCTGTTAGTGTGTGATTTTCCGATCACTACACAGGTCCTGGTATCGACCCAGCTTCAAGATTTTAGCACCAGAATAATCATGGAAAATCGTCTTTCTCTTCTTCTTCATTAGTTCTTAAACTCCCGCTACCAATCCCGTGAAGAATTTGTTAGGTAGCAAGATGTAGTCCGGACAACGGAATGGGATGTATCGTAGTTGTAGATGTGTCGTACAGATGTATTGTAGATGTATCGCTTGACTGCGATATTTGCATCTTTCGGTCCGACACATCCGACTTCCGCATGATATTTTTGAGTACCGGGTTAGGCTTCCCTTTCTGATCCCTTCTCAATGGCCAGTCTGCTCTGTTGCAGCATGTTATCCAGGAACACCACGTTGAGGTGTAGAAGTGTCTTGACATGTTTGCGTCGCGGCCCTGATGATAGCAGTCAGCTTTGGGTAGCTGACCGCTACAACTAATGAGGTGCTCAGTTATCTTCGAAAATAAAGGCGGCCGGAGTGATGTTGTACACACTACCATAGTGGACCGTTGGTCAAGAAACATATATAATAGTTGTCCATCACAAGTGATGAAGACCACTCTCTTTGTTCAGCCGTGGGGACAGTCGTATCTCTTGCTGTGTCCGCTGAAATGGGTGACTTGCGCGGTGATTTGGATTAAAGTGAGGAAGAAACTGCGCCTTTTGTCAATCTCACTCACAGAGCCTAAGCTACCTTTTGCCAGTGGCAAGACATTCATCGAGACGACTGGAGATAGCATAGGATGCAGATTTTGCCTAAGGGTTACCACCGAAGCCTTTCCGTAAACATGTAACCCGCAGGGTAGAAAGGTGGGATGGCATCTAATGCAGTTTGTCGTGCCTTTTCGATAACCACAAGAGGTCGTATGGACAACACTCAGCGTGTCAGTGAATCTGGCAACTCTCCCCAGCTGTATTTATTTCACCATAGTAGCATCTAAAATTCCCACACGCCAAATTCGTGAAGGTGAACCGGCAGAACTAACCCGTGAAATACGTCACAGGTATAAGCGTAGTGCCATTCAGTCGGCGTCCAGACCAGGATAAACGGATGGAAGAAATCACAAAAAAAGAACGAAATAACAAGTCCCGACGGAAAACAACACCACGTTTCCGTGAACACAAGTGTAAGTCGTCGACTAGTGTGAATTCCAGGCAAATCCGTGGTCTTGAGGCATCCAAAATGATCCAAAACAGTAGAGAAATGTAGACTCGCAGCCAGTTATGGCGCCATCTTTGCCAGATATATACATACCTCCCACTATATTCCCAATATGCGTGTTAACAGATCTTAACTTGTTCTTACCATCGTCTGGTTTGTATTTAATGCACAGGAAGTCAAGAATGAAGTGTTAGAGACTTCAGTATACTAAGTCAAGGTATGTCCCATAGTAGTTACATTACTGTGGGGTGGTGAAGTTGTTAGAGACTTCAGTATACTAAGCCTCAGCTTGCGAGGAAGGGTGACAAGTTCCCTGCCTCGCTGCCTTTTCCTTACCTAACCGTAAGTCAAGTACCCATTTACAGCTGTGTTGACTCTAGATGACGGTAATGGGAGGATAAATCCCGTACCTTTGCCATGAAACTAGAGCCTACCATAGCTGATAAGATCTGGTTTATCACTTGTCCATCTCTCCCTATCCCAACCTGTTTATCTCTCCCTATCCCCACTTGTCCATCTCTCCCTATCCCCACGTGTCCATCTCTCCCTATCCCCACCTATTTATCTCTCCCTATCCCGACATGTCCATCTCTCCCTATCCCCACTTGTCCATCTCTCCCTATCCCCACTTGTCCATCTCTCCCTACCACCACCTGCCCATCTCTCCCTATCCCCATCTGTCCATCTCTCCCTATCCCCATCTGTCCATCTCTCCCTATCCCCACCTGTCTACCTTCCCTGTCCACACCTGTTCCTCTCTCCCTGTCCATCTCTCCCTGTCATCTCTTGTCTCACTGTCCAATCGTCCAACCCTATCCCATCTTCACTGTACTCACCAAGAGCTATAATGATAGGTTCCAGAACAGTCTGCACTTTCAGGATCCAACGATACGTTGGTGAAATCTTTGGGTCCCACAGTTCGAAGGGCACCTCAGAACCACTCATGTTGAAATACATTCCTTCTGGCAACTCCATGAGGTTAATATTGATGGACGGGGTCAACGCGTTATGTATATGTATGGCCAAGACAATTGGCTTAATTGTGTTAATGTTGAATGAACAAGGCTGTTATAAAGACATATTCTTCACGTCTTGTGCGCAATAATAAACAGGGATCTATTTTTCACGTGATAAATAATATATCAGCTTCATGGATGTTTTCTGAATATATATGTGTTTAATAAAATTATATGCAATTAAATTAAAAACAATTGTTATACTCAGTTGAATTATGAATCAACATCACTGCACTTCTGATAAACGATTACGATATTCATGTATCCTTCAGTAATCTGTTTTTACACATTTCTACTTCCTTATATAAGATGCGTCTGCTTGCTAGAGCCATGATGAATGGCAAAAGCGTGCAATTCATGGATCCAAAATCAATTGCCGCCTAAAAAAGGCACATCATTTGTAGTTCTCTAGATTGATTACTATCTTTAAGTGACTGTTTTCACATGGACGTCTGAATAATTTTTAGTTTACACAAGAATTTTCACAATGTGTATATCTGATTGCAACGTAAACTTTTTTTGGGAAATACTAAAGCATATTTATTTGTATTACTATCAACAATTCATTGTAAGTGTCTCTGAAAGTCCTCACATTTTGTTGTTTAAATAATATAATTTATTTTGTTAATTTCCTTTTCTGATTTTAAATATTTCTTCTGGCGATTTATAACAAAATTGCAGTGATTAAAAGTCAATAAATCAACGCTCTAGCTGAGTTTCCCTGCTTGGTTGTGATATATTTCTTGCTCACAGCTCTCCTAAGCGCATCTGATATTATGTGGAATATAAAACTTGCCACGTAAGCCATTTATTCAAAACTCCCGAGTCCTATCGCAATTCCAGATCGGCTTTTTTCTAAATTGGCTTAGTTAGATGGGAATGAAGTTGATCTAAGGCGAGCGTGGTATTTGGCTTGAAATGGGACCAGCTCTGGCAAAGAGGGAGATCCTTATTATATTTATATGTTGTCCACGTTACTAGAAGACCATTGTCTGTTTGTCTGTATATTCCCAGCTGGTCGAGACAGGTGGCACTTAAAGGTGGGAATGACGTACCTGTGAGGATGTAGAAACAGAATCAATTGGATTTGGGAATAGTAAAAATATAGTCTTAATATGGCATATTCTGATAATACAAATATTGCATTACCTTTTGAATAAAAATACTGTATCTGATAAAAATATATATATCGTCTTCTTTCTTGTCTTCTTTTCGTTTATACTATTTTGCTTTTCAGCATCAGATTATGAAACGATCATTAGAACGAGCCTGAATGTACCTCATTCACAGTGACATTCACCGCTTCAGATATTTCCGTAAGCCACATTTTGGCTTTGAATCCGTTGTAACAAAATAGCATTGACTGTTGATATATATATATATATATATATATATGTTTGCGTATGTCTGTGTTTGTGTGGTCGTGTGTGTGTGTGTGTGCGTGTGTGCGTGTGCGTTTATGTATTTGTGTGCATGTGTGTGTGCGTGTATGTATACGTGTGTGTGTGTGCGTGTGTGTGTGTATGCGTGTGTGTGTGTGTGTGCATGTGTCTATATGCGTGTGTGTGTGTGCGTGTGTGTATGCGTGTCTGTGCGTATTTGTGTGCGTGTGTGTGTGCGTGAGTGTATGCGTGTGTGTGTGTTTGAGTGTGTATGTGCATGTGTGTACGTGTGTGTGCCTATGTGTGTGTGCGTGTGTGTGCGCGTGTGTATGCGTGTGTGTGCATGTATGTATATGCGTGTGTGTGAGTGTGGTTGTGTGTGTATGCATGTGTGTATATGCGTGTGTGTGCGTATGTGCGTGTTTGTGTGCGTGTGTATGTGCGTGTGTGTGTGTGCGTATTTGTATGCGTGTGTGTATGCGTGTGTGTGCGTGTGTGTGTACGTGTGTGCGTGTGTGTGCGTGTGTATATGCGTGTGTGTGAGTGTGCGTGTGTGGTGTGTGTGTGCGTGTGCGTATTTGTGTGCGTATGTGCGTGTATGTGCATGTGTGTATGAGTGTATTTGTGTTTGAGTGTGTGTGTATGTGTGTGTGCGTGTGTGTGCGCGTGTGTGCATGTGTGTATATGCGTGAGTGTGCGTGTGGTTGCGTGGTGTGTGCATGTGTGTATATGTGTGTGTGTACGTGTGTTTGCGTGTGTGTGCGTGTGTGTGTGTGTGCATATGTGTAAATGCGTGTGTGTGCGTGGGTTTGCGTGTGTGCATGTGTGTATATGCGTGTGTGTGCGTGTGTTTGCATGTGTGTATATGCGTGTGTGTGCGTATGTGCATGTGTGTGTGTATGCGTGTGTGTGCGTGTGTGTCTGTTCGTGTGTGTGCGTGCGTGAGGGTGTGTGTGCGTGTGTGTGTGTTTGAGTGTGTGTGTATGTGTGTGTGTGCGTATTTGTGTGTGTGTGTGCGTGTTTGCGTGTTCGTGTTATTGCGCGTGTGCGTTTTTGAGTGTGTGTATGTGCGTGTGTATGTGTGCGTGTGTGTGTGCGTGTGTGTGTGCGTGTATGCGTGTGTGTGTGCGTGTGTGTATTAGTGGCTGTGTGTGCGTGTGTGTGTACGTATGCATGTGTGTGTGTGCGTATGCGTATGTGTGTGTGTGTGCGTGTGTGTGCGTGTGTGCGTGTCCGTGTGTGTATTCTACTTCGGCGTTTGTCCCGAAAAAGGACGTTGTGAATTTTACAGTGAGGCTGCCACATCTGCGCCTACCGCCTCGACAGACATTTCCGATTTAATCGAACTTTTTGGGGACCGGGTTTGCCATCCCTCTGCGATCCCTATTTTTTTACACCAGTGAGCCTGTTTCGATGGCCGTAGATTGGAGGCAGAATAGGGTCTTGGTCAATCTGGTTCCCTGACACTGATCCAAGCACCAAATTATTAGTCGCTGGTCACTGTCAGCTTAATCTTCGTCTTCTTCTTCGTACGCTGTCAGACGTCAACTTGAATTTGTTCGAAGAAAGCAGCTGTCATCCTGAGGCTGTCGACACTGCCATAGAGCTTGTCTAGTGTTGCCACTGGTGATGGCCACATGTGCTTTCTATGGTTCTCGTATGTCGGGCAATTTTGTAGCAGATGTTCAGCGGTCATTTTCTCTGTACCACAGATGCATTCGTCAGTGCCACCTATCTTCAGTTTATTGAATAGATGGTACCTCAGTCTGTTGTGGCCTGTGCGGAGTCTGAAGACCACGACCTGCTCTCTTCTGCTCAACTGGTAATATGCATCATTTTTGTGTGTAGCTAGTATGCTCTGTTTCCCATTCGGCCATGTATCTGGCCCTAATAAACCTTTTGGACTCTTTGTATGTCACACTATAATCTGGTTGTGGTAATCTGCCCCTTCTTTTGCCAGTCTGTCTGCCTCCTCGTTGCCTTGAATGTTACAGTAGGATGGAACCCACTGTACCACTGCTCTTTTTGGTGCGGACTGCTGGCATAGTTGACTGTCAGCTTAATGACTGGGCTGCTTCGTTGGCCATCCACACACTCAAACATATATGTGTGTGTGTGTGTGTATATATATATATATATAAAGATATATATAGATATATATATATATATATATATATATATATATATATATATATATATATATATATATATATATATATATATATATATATATATATATACAGGAAGTGAGATCGACAGTGTTGTATTTAGTATGAAGAAGTCGAAACACATTGCTGGAAATTAATGTGAATTTTAGTCCCATTCTATGTTTTTACCCTGTGATGCGATACACTTCTCTCTTCTATTTTTCACCTTCTTAATCTCCTGATTGTAGAACATCTCCGTTTGTATCTGGATCCACGTCTCCAGTTCAATAATCGAAGTCCTGGACGTCAGAAAAACGTGGTCAAGAAGCGAATTTGTCATTTTTGGAAACAGGGTGACGTCGATAAAAGGCCACATCCAAATGTGTATGATGGCGGAGGCAAGATTTCATATCCCTCCACACGTTTTACTGACGTTCAAGACGTGATTACTGAACTGACGACGTGGTTCCAGGAACAGATGGTGGCGCTCTACAATCAGGGATCAGAATGGTGGTGAAGAATGGATGGGAGAAGTGTATCACCTTGCAGGGTGAGGACACAGAGAAGGGCTAAAGTTCACGTTAATTTACAGGTAAGTACCTAGACTTCCTAATCCTAAAGTGCAAAACTGTTCGACCATACCTCGCGCGTAATTGCGTGCGGGCGCATGCACACATACATACATACACACATACATACATACATACATACATACATACATACATACATACATACATACATACATACATACATAAATCATCATCATCATGTAGCGTGTCCTTTTATAGAATGTCGCTCCCATCACAGTCTGTCTGAAAGAAACTCGTTCCCTTGCCAAAACTCCAGACTCCGCCAGTCATACCCAGGTATTCCTGGATATCTTTGTGCCATTTTCTTCTTTGTCTAACTCTTCCTTTTTGCCTGGCACAATACCTTCCATCACTTTCCTCTCGAGACCGCTGTGTCTCTTGATGTGACCAAAGTATTTGCAATGTCTTGCAAAATGGAACTGATAAACCAGTTCTCCTCTATGCTCAACTCTTGCTGAATGTCTACATTTGTCTTTTCCCTCTGTCCATGGTATTCTGAAGATCTTTCTGTAACATTTTGACTCGAAGGATTCGATTCTTTGTCTGGAAGTTTTGGTAATCGTCCATGATTTGCAGCCATAAGCTGCCACAGGAAAAACACAGGCTCTCAAGACTTTACTTTTATCATTTTGTTGGTGCTCTACCATAATTTCTTTAGGCTGTTCAGTTACTGCATTGCCATGGCTAGTCTTTTTCTGATTTCTGATACATATATATACATACATACATACATACATATTTATATACATACATACATATTTATACTCATACATACATATGTATATAGGTACATTAATACAAACATACACACATAATAGTTTGACAAGTCCAGTTTGCAAAGATGCTACACAATCAGACTTGCACAGCGAGATGTGATAAAAAAAAAAACCTTCAGTTTCTCACAATTGCTTTTTTTGTTTTTGTTTTTTGCGCGTTTGGAGTTGCATTTCGACTGATACTGTAACTTGCCATTAAATATACTCAAGTAGTAAATCTTTGCGCTCTGTCAGGTCCACAATCTTGTCTCCTCTTGATCCGGTAACAAGACGTAGTACAGACGTGATTCTGTGATTTTTCATCAGTGTCTACTCTAGAAGCCGTTCCCGTTAACAGGAGACCCACACAACTGCAGGGATACGACTGCCGACAGGTCACTCATGGCCATCTGGAAACAAGACTCCATTTGGATCGTCTTTACCGCGTACACGAACGTTATTTCAGCATAGCAGACGATTGTGACACCATAGGCATTTGACATATCTGCAACAAAAATCGTTGTTCAGCATCTACAAGGGATCAAGATGCTGAGCAGCGCATGAGCTGCAGTGGTCAGCGACCCATAGTGGACTGCTAGTGTCAGGGCCAGCGAACCAGAGCTGTCAAGACCTTTCTACACATCTACGCAGTGATCTTGGATAATAGACTGCAGCAGGGCAGACTGGCTAAGGAGAAGGGATCGAAGAGGGAATGCTAACCCGGTACTGAAAAAACGCTTGCTGAACTTGTATGTGTTGGAACCGAAAGGTGCAAATATAGCTGTAAACTACGACACAACGCATTCCGTTTTCTGGACTACATTCTACTAAAGCCCTTTCAGGGTTTGGTAGCAGGAGATTGAGAACGAACGAAGCCGAGCCAAGCATCTATAAGTTCTTGTAAAAGAATATATAAATTCTTCAGCTTCCATGAATATCCATGTAGCAGAACAAGATAAACCTGCATAGTCCCAACCTATGTTATTCTTAATTCAGGACCACGTGAAGTTTGCTAACACACTCCCAAAGCGCAAGCTGGCTGTCGGTTTAAGAACAACACACGTATGTAGAAATTATAATATATATACTCCATTTTGCAGAAATACTATAAGCACATATTGATCGCAGACGCATCAGTCACTTTCGATCTGCGCAGGACAAAGTACTCATCACCTATCAGCAGAAGAATCCAATCGAATTGTACAACTACTCGACCATCAGGATAAAAAGCCGGATTTGATATGAAATGTCCCTAAGACCAAAGTGTTGCGCAGCTGTTTCGTCAATTGTGATTTATTCTTCCTTTTCGTGGTAAGCTCAGAGAATGTGGACGTAAAAATCTATCGTGTGCGTCTACTCAGAGCAATCTGGAACCTGAACTAACAAGCCGTTTGCTCATAGGCTGGGCAGCCATCTCGTCCGTTAAAAGGGTCTTGAATTGTTATTAAGACCAGAAGCTCTTCGCCTTTTCTTAAACCCAACTCTGTTATCTGCGATGTGGTATTGTGCAGAGACATGGCCACTCGCAAAGTCACTGGAGGACACATTGAGAGTGACCCAAGAATTTTGTGATTCCCGCCTGGTCGGAATCACTCCCGGGAAACAGCGTATGCAAAATCTCTACAATTGTGACTTACAACGAGTGTCCTTGGTGAATTTGTTTTGTTTTATTGCGTTCACCTTATTTCTCTAACCCATAAGGCGGTGTGCGTTGCACATTGGTTTTTATTTTGCGCCTGTCGGCCCAGTGCATCCGATTCAGCATTGATTTTATGTAAAGGTCTGCTTTCTCCTGCATTTGATAAGGGTTTGCTTCTCCGGGGTAACGGCAGGTGCTGTGATGGGGATCGAACTCAGTACCTTTGGGTTGTGAGCCGTGTCACTTTAACCACTAGCCCACGCCGCCCCCTCCTTTGTGAATGATGCAGTAGGCTATGCAGGCACGACATAACATAGACGGGCATGTCAAATGTCACGACGAAAGGATGATCAAACGTGCACGGGGACAGCCTTCTGGTAACCCCAAGACAAAAATGGACCAGGGGAAAGACCTTCAATGTACTTGTCAGACTCCCTTGCTGTCCGCAACTCCACTCGAGAGTGTAATAGTTACTATCCACTAGACTGTCATGGCTTAAAACAGGCTCCGCTAGAGATGAAGTTGGAACTCACCCACAGCAACGCGGAAACGGGTCATCAAGTTTAAGATTATATGCACATGAAGCATCCAGTATGCACATTCTTACATCAAACACACTGAGTAATCCCTTTTAATCATATGAAAATAATTTTTACAAACACAGTCCTAAAACAATGGATTCACAAAAATTAGAAGCAATACGTAATTGGCTGGAGCTATCAGTGAACTCGTCCTTAATCTCCAACTGAAATCGAATGTTTTTGTCAATGGCAAAACTCGTGTTGTCTGCAATAAGACTCTCCTTTGTACTCATGATCATGTAGCATGTCCTTTGTAGAACGTCGCTCACATCACAGCCTGTCTGAGAGAAACTCGTTCTCTTGCCAAAACTCCAGCCTCCACCACAGTCATACCCAGGCATTACTGGATATCTTGTTGCTATCGTTGTCTTGGTCTACCCCTTCCTCTTTTGTCTGGCACCATACCTTCCATCACTGTTCTCTCAAGACTGTTGTGTCTCTTGATGTGACCAACGTATTTGCATTTTCTAGCCAAAATGAAATTGATAAACCAGTTCTCCTCTATGCTCAACTCTTGCCGAATGTCTTCATTTGGTTTCTTTTCTCTGCCCAGGGTATTTTGAAGATCTTTCTGTAATTTTTTGACTCGAAGGATTCGATTCTTTGTCTGGGCTTATTTTGGGTAATTTATTTTAATTGAGCGACTTGAACTGATGTCCTGTGTTGTATGTACAGCCAGAACAGTTCTCATTTAAGACATAGAACCCAAGTCAGAGCAGAAACTAGTTCTTTTACAATAGTGTACTGATCTGACCACAGCATCCTATGACCACACACCAGGCTGTGTGAAGCTTGGTTCTCGTCAGTGTCAAGATATGATACAAGATTCAACACGTTTACAGTGGCTATTTATCTTCCTTGCCTTCTTGCCTTATCGTAGTCTTCTTCTACTTTTTCTCTTCTTCTTCATCTTCTTCTTTTTCTTTTAATACTCATCGTCTTCTCCTTTTCTTCTTCTTTGTCTTCTTCTTCCTCTTTGTCTTCTTCTTCCTCTTTGTCTTCTTCTTCCTCTCTGTCTTCTTCTTCCTCTTTGTCTTCTTCTTCCTCTTTGTCTTCTTCTTCCTCTTTGTCTTCTTCTTCCTCTCTGTCTTCTTCTTCCTCTTTGTCTTCTTCTTCCTCTTTGTCTTCTTCTTCCTCTCTGTCTTCTTCTTCCTCTTTGTCTTCTTCTTCCTCTTTGTCTTCTTCTTCATCTCTGTCTTCTTCTTCCTCTTTGTCTTCTTCTTCGTCTTTGTCTTCTTCTTCCTCTTTGTCTTCTTCTTCCTCTTTGTCTTCTTCTATTGATTTTTCATAATCGTGTTCCTTTTCTTCCTCCTCTTTTTCTTCATCATACGTTTTCACCCGTCAGCTTTGATATATCTAAAGACAGCACAGTGGTTAGTCTAAGGCTATTGTTATCTACAAAGACATTTTCCAGGAATGGTATCAGTGATGATCACGTGCGTTCTTCATTCCTCGTGTATTGGACACCTTTGAGCAGATTCACAGCAATAATTTTAGTAGCGCATCACATTTATCTGTATTTCTTATCGGTATCTTGATAAGTGATATCTCTGTGTTGGCCTGTGTGGAGTCTAAAGACTATACCACCTTCTCACTTCTACTGAGCTGGAAATGTGTTTCCCTTTTCTTTGTTGACCTGTGTGTTCTGCTTCCCACTTGTTCATCTATTAACACCTAGTAAATTTCAAAGCTTTTTTCCTACGTTATACATATATAAGATTTGAGTAGCTTTTTACATCTTTTCTTGGTAGTCTGTCAACCTCTTTATTGCCAAGGATGTTGTTATGAAATCGAATCCACAACTCTCTTCAGCAGATTATCACTTTTCAGTCCCTAAGACCTACGATTCTGGCTACCCAGTTCACAACAACCGACAGTGTGTCTAAGAAGAGTACTAGTTGTCTCTCTGTGCTATTATTTGTCAATCGAACATCTGTTGCAGTTTTCAAGGCCTTTTCCTCTGCTCTGAAAATACTTGATCTGTTTCTCTTTCTAAAAATCGATGTCACTGCACTCCAGGCATACCCATATGCACTCAGTTTATCTCAGGACATACCTCATGGTATGTATGCTGATGGTCCATGTAGCACGCTGACTATACCTTCTTTTGCTCCGTCTCTCATGCACCCTATTCCGCTCGACCCTCGTTCAATGTCAAAACTTTGCAGCCTGTGAATTGCTGCTATTTTAAATAGGATACATTGCAGTGTGCTCATCTAACAGGTGCTGATTTACTGATTTCAAAATGTCATTCCTATCCATCACTAACTTGATGGGAGCTTATGAAGTCAAGATGTCAACTCTTTCGCTACCCTAAATCCCATCATGACCAGGACAGTAGATCCATGTCAACCCCTGGAGATTTGAGGCCTCGACTGCTGCTATTCACTCGTACCTAAGGCATCCCTCGTGTACCTTTTGAAGTACGGCATTTGTGTCTGTCATGATGACTGCTTTTGTTAAAAACGTCTCAGGTATCCATCTCAGTGCCGAGGTCACTGATTCCATATCCATTCTCAAAATGGAGGTAGTTGACAAAGATGCCCTACTGCACTCGGCAAGGACATATCCTCTCACTCTAGCAGAGCTGTCCCAGCCTGATGTCCCACTGCGCAGCACTGATCCGTTGGTGTATATGACGGCATCACTATGCTACGTGTACACCTTGATCAGCTGATTCACCTCACCCTCTCCTCCTCCGTTGCACAATTCTCTGCATTCCTTGCCTAAGGTTATGATGACTCTCTGCTACTCTATCATTATATCACCAGTGGATTCATTCTTCCAACCTGGCTTTCATTTCAGCTGGTGGGACAAGTCATACCCGACACAGGGGGTGAAAATACTTGAAAATGTTCTTTTTGACACGGAAAGCCTTCGCTAATTTGTGTGTTGGGGGAGGGGGGGGGGCGATACAGATTCCTCTACCTCTATTTATCTGTGAGACCTGTTGCACAAACTGTATATGCATGGGTCCAGCTGTTGCTCGCACAATAAAGTTAGTGGGTTACGGAAACGGACGCCGTTGAAGGGGTTATATTAAAGAATATATATCTGTTTTCATGAACATACAAGGACAAAGTATGTGGTAGTTATAAAGTAATAAGTTGTATGTGTGTTCTGTCGTGTCTTGTAGACTTTACAACTCGTCTTAATAAAATGAATGTGATGTTAGCTGACCATCGCAAGCCATGATACCGACATAATCAGACAGTTTTGACTTGAACTTTCGCTGTATTTGGATTAAAGTGAGTAAAAGATTGGGCTGGTTATCTACTCCATTTTCTCGTCCCGAGCTACCTTGAATCAGTGGCAAATCATAAGTCAAGACGACTGGAGGTAACTCAGGACGCAGGCACCCTAGTATTACCTCCCTTGAGACCAGGTATCATTGTAACTAGTGCACTTCGATCTCCCACCGTATCCGTTCATAGCTTTGAAAGGCAAATGCCTTACATCTCGACGACAGCGAGCCTAATGATTGGTTAGAAAGTCAAGACAATTGAGCTGATTCAGTGCAATTCAGAATAGACTTCCACACTGGAAAAGTCAATAAATAAGCTAATCATGCACAATACTAGGTCATGTTCCCACATTTGCGATCTACAATATAGATTTTGATTCATATTTACTTATGAAAGAATTTAAGCATGTGAATGAAGAATTCGTGTCTGCCATTTTCGAACAGTAAAAGCACATTAAAAATTCGTCACTTCTCTATTTGACGTTAAACATGGAACAAGCTCTACATTCTTTGCAAAATTATTGCAATAGAACTGACATCTGAAAACAAAACTAAAGAATCTTTCACTAATTGACTTTTATTATAAATATGTCCCAGAATACAAACATCTTAAACTTTCAGCTTATATTCGGAATAGAATAACACTTTGGAAGCACTTAGAAATGCGAGGAATGTTTTGTTTCAAGAATTAAGTCCATTAAATCCAAGACGAGATATAAAATCACGAATTCACATCTAGAAAACACTTTACGTCTTGTAAATCGAGTAATTTCCCGGACATTGATCGTCTGATGAGAGGTTCCCTAATGTCTCATTGAATGCATCTTATCTGTCTTAAGCTTAACTTAATGTTGTTTGAGAAGCGAAATAACAAGAAAATTTATTCCTAAAATTTGCACCTTAAAATACGACGCGTTTTGAAATTAAACCGGACCAAACTGCAACTAGTGAAGATATGTCCAGTTCTTCACTTTTGTCTTGGACACACTTTTGTCACCATAGACTGCCAGCATTCTGCGATGAATGTCAACTGTTCGACATCCTTCAGCTGTTAGAAACCTAGGCACTGCTCGCTGATCAACTCTGGACAGATTCCGAATCACACCCGCAATGTTGTCAACGGTCCGCTGAGGTAACTATGAGTCGGATGATAATGAAATATTTGCAAATTTGACGGTTGTTATGTGCTGTTTACACCAGAAGTGACGTCATCATGCGCATCGTACGTATGTTCACTGTTTGCAGTTTGGTCCCGTTTCATTTAAATACGCCTGGTAATAACTACCTGAAAAGAATTCTCATTAAATTTGTGTTTAATGTTAGTCAATTCGTAGAGTTAAAAAACATTAATAACATAACTGAGACCAAATTTTTAAAAAGTTTACAAACAGTAAAGATATTTTGTCCCCAAAAATGCCGATATCATTCAACCTTACAAAATTATAAAAAACATAACACGGTATTACCTGCCGATATATAGAGAATTCTCTATCCGGGTCACGTTCTTGGTAAGCCTGTATGAGCAGCGCGTGTTGCATTCTTTTTAAGTTTCATTTTTACTATGGCTATGAAAAGATAGTGGTCTGATCCTACGTCTGATCATCTGCGTAGTTATCCATCCTTTACAGAATGTCTGAGCTTTGGATTTATACCAACAGAGTCAATCAGGATGTCTTTCCTTTAGTCTGGAAAGAATTTAGGTATTTGAGAACTGTTTTTACTGAGGCTGGCAGACTCGATAAAGATATAGAGACGAGAGTGCAGAGGGCAAACGCTCTCACATACCAGATGGCTTGGCTTCGTTTGATCTCAATCTCCCGCTACCAAGCCCTAAAGGAGCTTAAGTAGCAGAATGTAGTCCAGAGAACGGAATGCGTTGTGTCGTAGTTGACTGCGATATTTGCACCTTTCGGTCCCACGCATCCGACTTCAGCAAGGATTTTTTTAGTACTGGGTTAGCATTCCCTCTTTGATCCCTTCTCCTTAGCCAGTCTGCCCTGCTGCATCCTGTAATACAGGATCACCGCGTGAAGGTGTTGAAGGGTCTATGCAGCTCTGTTTTGCTGGCACTGACGCTAGCAGTCAGCTATGGGTCGCTGACCACTGCAGCTTATGCGCTGCTCAGCATCTTGATCCCACATACCAGATGTCTCCACTACTAAGATACCCCAAGGTTTCCCTCCAAGCAAAAAAGCAGATGATAAATAGTATCTTCATCCCAACCCTGTGCTACCAGTGCCAGACATAGGCATTGAATAAGGTACAGGAACGAAAGTTAGCCAACTACAAAATGCGGTGCCTACGAAAGGTCACTAACAACATAAGATGAGACAGAATCACAAATATGAGTATTCAGCAGACGGATGGAACAATTCCCTGCCTACAGTAAATCGAGCCCCAGAGAATGAAGGTTTGGTCACATTGTGAGAATGCAACCAGACCATATTGTTCATGCAACATTCTACAGACGAACATCAGGAAGAAGAGCTAGAGGTAGGCCGAGGAAACGGTAGATAGACAGCGTAAAAGAGACCTGCCGTAAAATAGGGCAAAATGTCACCGGACCACGAGAGAGGCTAAAAACAAATACATGCCTCGACACTGGGCTACATCCTGGTAAAAAGTGAGACGATAAAAGAAGAAGAAAAAGATCAAAAGTAACTTTATTTTGACATTTCATCTTGATTTCACGTCTGTTGATATTTTGATATTCCTACCTACCATAATCCATTTGAGCCAAGTCTGTCCACGTCCTGTTTGCTTCATTTACATTTTCTGCAGTCTCTCTTCCATGAGTGTCTCGGTCTTCCCCTACTTCTCTTGTCCTGCGGATTCCAGAATAGAGCTTATCTGATAAATTATCCACTGGTTTCCGTAATATGAGGCCTTTCCATCACCATCCCATCCCCCATTTTTCATGCTCCACTGGTATTTGTCCCGTTCGTTCAAACAGTTACACGTCAGTGATCTTGTCGTGTATATATATACTACTATAATAACCACTTCATTGAGTTTGTGGTCTCTAGTGTCACCTCCTACGCGAATTTCTATTTCGAGCTTTTGTTGCAGACTTTTTGTGAGAATGCGTGTTTGTATCTTACCTGCAAGACTTTGGGGACTATAATAAGGTAGTTCCTGCATAGCCTCAGGTTACTTTTCTATGGCTGTGGGATATAAATTGATGGCTTCCAATATAGGGGCCATTTTCCTGTTCACCATATCTTGAAGGACAAATCAGGCTATTTTCAAACTCTGCTCTCTCGGCTGCTTCTATCATATCTGTCGTTATTTCACAACATTCTGGAGACGTTACCTTTTCCTGTAGCTGACTGTATTTCTGATTTTGTTGAGCTGCAGGTTTTGTCTTCCTTTCTAGTTTGTTATTATTGATGTGGATTGCTACCTTGTATACCGCCGTCTTTTTCACGGGTGCTTGATGCGGAGTCCCCTGCATCTCATAGTCGCTCCTAGTCGTCTTGTCCTTAACTTGCCACTGGGGTCAGATGACTCGAGACGAGAGAGTGAGGATAAAAAGTAGCGCAGTTAATCCTTACTAAAAATAGCCCTAACAAATAAATTATGTCATCATCATCTACGATGGACGGCGGCCTTTGCCTTTGCTTACCTATGTATTATTCTACTTCTTCTTCTACCTCTTCTTCTTCTTTTTCTTTTTCTATTCTGATTAACGTATCCTTTGCTTCTATCTCAGTGAGGTGTTCACGAAGGAAACTGTGCGTTTCAGGTCTTCGCCGATCCCCTCTACAGCCTTTCCAGCACGGTCGCTCACTCGGACCAGACCCTCTCTCTGGTCTGCATAAGTGGGTCAGTCATGCTGGACATTATGGTGTTTGCTTGGGTGCTCCACAATCATGCGTATTTCTGAGAACCAGTCTGTGGAGATGTGGCCTGAATCTGTATTTCTGAGTCTGAAGATCTTTGTCTGCCCATCAATGCCAAGTTTGTCTATTCTGGTATTCTAGCTGATATTCTTTGTGCTGATTGTTCCATTCCGTTCTTGCGGATCGTTTAATGAGTGTCTTTGCTTCGGAAGGATCACAATGTTAAAAAACGTTATTTAAAAAAGCATGGCACTATTTGATCATAACCTTTTTATATTTCCTGACAGTAATCCTTCCGCCCGTTCGTGATGTCTGTACTCTGGCAGTGTCCCACTTTTTGTCAATTATTACTCCAGTAAGTTTGTGGAGATTGTTCAACACTGTTTTACCTTCAGAAAATGTGTATTTGTTCATCTCTTTTATGTACGGCATGGGCAAGTGATTAAGTGACACTGTTCACAACCGAAGGTGCTGGGTTCGATCCCCATCATAGCATCGGCCATCACCCCGGGGAAGCAAACCCTTAGAGAATACAGGAGGAAGCAGACCCTTACATAAAATGCATGCTGAAGTCGAATGCACTTTGCCGACATGCGCAAAATAAAAAACCACAGTGCAACGCACACCGCCTTGGGGATTTGAGAAATAAGGAGAACTCAATTTAAAAAAATTTTTTATTTCATGTCTGACAATTGTAGTTTATGTATTTTTGCTGAAATTGTCCGATTAATTTTTGTTTAAAAATCTTTTTAATGTAAACGTTCTTGGCATACCGTGTTGTTTTTAAGATTATATTTGTATTCCTTTCGAACCCCAAAGCTCATTCTACCAACTAAGATTTTATATCGCCTCTTTACGCGGTAAAACAATAAAGGTTGGGGTAGAGGATGGGGGTATGTCTGAGGATCAGCCGCTCTGGAGGCGGACAAGTAGACACTTGTAATACCGTCTGCCAGTTCCTTCAGGGGCGTTTCGTCCAGTGTCGCCAATAGGGCGTTAAATTTATTCTCAACCTCGAAGTTGTAATCGAACGGTCTTTCGGCGGTGTCATAACGAATTACTTTGTCAAGTGTTCCAATATGGAACATAATTACAGAATGGGAGAGAACAATATTAGAAAGACAGATAAGGAAAGGGACCTAGGGGTTATAATAGATCACACAGGAAAGATGAGTGAGCAAGTTAAGGTAGAAGTGAAAAAGGCAAATGCAATGTTAGGTATGATAAAAAGAAAGTTTAAACATAGGAGCAAGGAAGTGATCGTCAAACTGTATAAAGCTTTAGTTAGACCTAGATTGGAGTACTGTGTATAGGTGAAGAGTCCTTATCATAGAGGGGATATAAACATGCTGGAAATAATACAAAAAAGAGCGACAAAGATGATAGTGGGATTCCAGAATTACAGTTATGAGGAAAGACTCAGAAAAACCGGCCTACAGTTTCTAGAAGAGAGAAGAATTCGTGGTGACTTAATACAGGTTTATAAGATGATCAGACGAATCGATAAATTAGACTATAACAAGTTGTTTTTTTTAAATACAGCCACCCACAATAACAAGAGGGCATAGCTACAAGCTGACTAAAGAGAGGCCCAGACTAGCTATTAGGAATTATTTTTTTAGTCAGAGAGCGGTGTCTGCTTGGAATGCATTGCCAGGGGAGGTAGTGGAGGCAGGGACAGTTAATGCATTTAAGAATAAACTGGATGCGCATAGCTTTTAGAGCAAGGTGATGTAAATGTAACTGGTTGTATACATACTCTGCATGGTCTTCTAAACCAGTATAAAGACGTTAAGTTAAGTTAAGTTAGTGTGCAAATTGTTTCAGTTCCATTTTGTGCAGCCAGAAATTCGTGGTTAGTATGACAATCCGCCCCTGAAAAAGTTTTGGCGAACCAAATGTAAGGTCGTCATCTTTGCTGTAGTAACATATAATGGAACTGGCTCTTCCTATTCCCCACTTGTGAAGTTCATGTACATATATGTGTCATTTTTCTGACGTATTGCATATATATATATATATATATCAATGAAGGTTAGCACATCGCATTCTGTGAAGAAAATGACAGGATCTTGTTTTTGAAGACATTTGAAAGACAATTATCGATACGAAACAGTGGATATTGTTTATGTTCTTCTTGCTATGTTCAATTTTTAAAGCTTCGCTGTCTAGAATCTGATATGTATCTGTCAATTCAATATTATTTGTTCTGTTAATGACATGCATGTAATATGCTTGTTGATTGATTAGAAGATGTTTGTGGCCAGGGGCACAATTTCACAATTACCAGACCATTTGTTTTAAAGTTATGTCCTCTTCTGTTGTGAACGGATCTCGTTAAACTTCGGGTATGTTTATTGATGGCCCCGTTCATCTCAGTAAACTGTGAAGAGTAAGCATAAGATAACATTTTGTTGCAGTTTCTAGCAGCAAATGTAGACATTGCTGAAGGCTACCAGTGTGGGAATTTGGGCCAGCATGGTGCATGGAGCCTAGCTAGATAGTGTTCTAGAGTTCAGTTCACTTAAGAAGTGCTCATTGGTCACCTTCATCGTGCCAATAACGCATTTTAACTCATTGAGAAATCCATTTGAAACGTCACATTCCATGGCTGACTAAATAACGGAATTTGCATGTGTCAACTATCAGTGCAACTTTAAAAGCGTGTTCGGGAAACATAGATGGATATGCAGTTGGTTTCATGCAGGATTCCGTGAAAGGATCACTCTCAACAGTGATTTGTTGTGTTTTGTATCGTTAATTTATTTTATTTCTCGGTGTTGAGTATATATTAATTATAAACCTTGGCACAATATTTAGTCGGCGGTGGAATGTGACGTTTCAATGGCATTTTCCTGGTGATTCAGCCTATCTAAAGAAGAACATGCCTCATCCCACGACCACTAGAGATTTCACGTAAACTGTCCCTTCAAGGTATCCCCGAGGAAGTACAAAATCCAGAGGTTGGGGATTAAGGCAAACGGGAACAGAGAAAACCAGATACAAACACCGTACCAGAACACATTCCTCGTGGCCCCAGTCCCAAGCAGCGGGGTACTCGACTTTCCTCGAAGAGGCCGCAGAGATTCGCTCACCAGCCCATGAAACAACAAGGCGCTTGGGCTTCATCTCAGAGTAATAGAAGTATCCACCGGCTAACAGGAGGAGTCGCTCCAGCAGCTCATGGCTCCCTACAGCTTGCAGACTCCCCTGCAGCTCTGGATGAGACATGGCAACATATTTCGGCACATGCCCATGCCACTGACACCTACACCTTGATTATTTTTTATTATAGCACTGATACTGATAGTTCTCGTAGCTCACTAGTAGTACACACTCCCATTTCATCCTTTAAGATGCTTGTTTCAGTAGACCTTGTATGATTCTTTGTAAAATGTGCATCGCGGGTTCATCTATTGTAGCAGTAGGTAGATTACGGTTTAAATAGTCTCACTATAGCAGTTCAGTTCCGTCCAGTCGTCCGCCCACTTGTGTCGCTGAGCGGCGTGGGGAGCGTTAAATTCTCTTTCTTGCTCCAAGTGAGCAGCTTGGGTCATTGAAATCCAGTATAGCTGAATGATTTCTCCTTTGTCATGTATCCATCGTCCTCACCGAATCTCTCGTGCCCTGTAGCTAGAACATATTGTGTCAACTTAACTACATTATACTGGTTTAGAAGGTTCTATTGAGTCTGTATACAACCAGTTTAGTCCACTCCACCGATACTCAAAATAACTGTGAGTATCCAATTTATCTGTGAATGCATTAACTGACCCTACTTTCACCATAACCTGTTATAATGCATTCCAAACATTATCCACTCTAATCTGGACATGTCTTTAAACAATTTGAAGCGCTGCCCTTTTGTTCTTGTAGCCGGGCGTACTTTAAAAACTTGGTATAGTCTAGTTTAACCTGTCCATTGATTAGTTTGTAAACTGGTTCAGTGTAAGATGGTCAGACCACATTCGCATGAAATGATCTAATGACGATGTTTTTTGTCAAAAATCCATTAAGCATGTAGGCTAGCTTTCTTCAAATTTATAATGTCCTAATATGAGAGTGTCGGATCTATTTAAGATGTAGGAGCCAGGTTAAATAAAATAGCGGCCAGGTAAAAAATATAGGAGCCAGTAAAAAATATAGGATCCAATGAAAATTACAATAAAGTAAACATTGTGGGCCAGGCAAAGAATAAAGGAGCCAGGTAAAAAATATAGGAGCCGGGTAAATATATATGAGCCAGGTAAACAAAATAGGTGCCAGGTATAAAAAATATAGAAGTCGGGTAAAAAAATATAGGAGCCAATTTTAAAATATAGGATCCAGGTAAGAAAAAAATATGACCCAAAGAAAAATATAGTAAGTTTAAAAAATATAGGAGCCAGGTAAAAATATAGGAGCAGGTAAAAATATAGGAGCCATGTAAAAATATATAGGGCCAGGTAAAACAACATGTGTGAGGTAAAAAATATAGAAGCCAGGTAAAAATATAGGAGCAGGTAAAAATATAGGAGCCATGTAAAAATATATAGGGCCAGGTAAAACAACATGTGTGAGGTAAAAAATATAGAATCCAGGTAAAAATATAGGAGCAGGTAAAAATATAGGAGCCATGTAAAAATATATAGGGCCAGGTAAAAATTATAAGAGCCAGGTAAACCATATCAGAACCATGTAAAAAATATAGGTGCCAGGTAAAAAATATAAGTACAGGTAAAAAATATATCAGCCACGTAAAAAAATATATAAGAGGCAGGTAACAAATAAATATAAGACCCAGGTAAAATTTAGGAGTCATGTAAAAACATATAGGAGTCATGGATATCACTGGATGAATTGTTCCTTGTAGATTCACGGTTGGTGAATTTTTAAAATGAAAATTTTAATTTTCAGTGGGAAACACTAGGAGAGAGGTGTACGGACACATGACAAGACCCAATCCAAATGACGATGTAAATTAACTAACAAGGATATGTTCGTCGACATATCGTCCTTTTAACACATGCTCATTGCTTGCACATCGATAGTGATGCCACAAGAGCAGTCTTCGTCTTCTTTCTCGTTCGTTCTCAATCACTCGCTACCAAGTCCTGAAAAGGGCTTTGCAGGTAGCAGGATGCTGTCAGGAAAATGTTGTGTCGTAGTTTACAGCTTGACCGCGATAAATGTAACATTTGGTTCTTCTTCTATTTCTTCTTCTTCTTCTTCTTCGTACGCAGTCGGACAGTAACCATTATTTTTTCGAAAAAAGCGGCGGTCATCCTGAGGCTGTCGACACTGCCATAGAGCTTGTCTTGCAGTTCCACCGGTGATGGCCACATCTGCTCTCTCTGATCCTCGTATGTCGGGCAGTTCTGCAGAAGATGTTCAGCGGTCATTTTACCAGTACCGTAGGGGCATTCGTCGGTGCACCCTATCTTCAATTTGTTGAATAGGTGGTACCTCAGTATGTTGTGGCCAGTGCGAAGTCTGAAGACAACGACCTGCTCTCTTCTGTTCAACTGGTAATAGGCATCGTTTTTGGTGTAACCAGTATGTTCAGTTTCCCATTTGGTCATGTATCTGGCTTTGATAAGCCGTTTTGACTCTTCGTACGTCATACTAGTATCTGTTTGTGGTAGTCTTGCACCTTCTTTTGCCAGTCTGTCTACCTCCTCGTTGCCTTGGATGTTGCAGTGTGATGGGACCCACTGTACCACTACCCTTTTTGGTGCGGACTGCTGGCACAGTTTGCAGAGTGCTGCTCTTAAGTCATTGAGCTCAGTGTTTTTCTGGCTTTTTAGTGCTGTGACTACGGCGAGAGCATCTGTAAGCAGGACTATATGGCTTTCATTTTCTTTGTGTGTCACCATTTCTTCCACTGCCGCCCTCAGTGCCTCTGCCTCCGCTCTGAAATTGCTTGTGAACTTACCAGAAGCAAATGACAGTGTTATTTTTCTGCCATTTGGTAGGTTCAGGAATGCTCCTGCCCCTCCGTTCTGTGTAGTGTTTGTTACAGAACCGTCGGTGTATGCATGGGTCCAGTCCATGCTTGGGTAGATTTTCGATGTAAAGCTTAGGGTAGTATCTCTCCTTTCTTTTTCAGTCTGGCAGTTTTTGTTTCCAATACCTGGTATATTTTCTACCACCTCTGGAAATATATCCTGCCTCCAGGTAGGTTTTCGTACATTAGTGATGGGCTTTGGTGTTGTTAGTGCGTTTATGGGATCTTCGTGCATCTTTGCTTTGGCTATTTCTGCAAAGTTTCTCCGCTTTAGTTTCCCATTTCCCAAATTGTTAAGTCTCTGGTGCATTGGATGGTCAGTCAGTCTTCGGAGTTTCTCTGACTGCATCTGGGCTCTGCAGTCTCTTCTATCGGTCATGGATTGCAGTTTTGTATCTTTTCAAGTTCTACAATTGGCGTTGACTTCATGCCTCCTGTTATAACTCTCATGGCTTGGTTTTGAAGTTTGCTAATTTTATCGAAGTTCGCCTTTGCTGCTGTTGCCCATGCCGCAATGCCATACTCGAGAACTGGTCTCACTCTTCCAGTGTACAGTTTCTTTAGTATACTTTCGTCTGCTCCCCAGCTTGTGCCAGCAAGTTTCCTCATTATTGCCATTCTTTCTCTGGCTTTCATTCGGTTTCTCTCAATCTGACTTTTCCATGTCATGCGCCGATCAAATGTGACTCCCAGATAGTTTGGATTGTCGTTTGGCTGCAGGAATTTGCCATTTAAACTTAATTTTGTATTTTGGGGTTTGATTGAGAGCGAGAATATTGTGCATGTGGTTTTCTCCTCGTTTATTTTGACCAGCCATGAGTTTGTCCACTCTTCCAGCGATGTTAGGGCCTGCTGCATCCGATTTCTTGCTATGGTGAGATTCTTTTCAGAGGTCCACATATCCAGATCGTCTGCAAACATTGAGCTATGGACTCTTCTTGGTATATTCTGTGTAATGTCGTTTATATACACCAGGAAGAGTGTGGGTGACAGTACTCCCCCTTCGGGTACTCCCTGCTCAAGTGTCACCTTTTTGCTCATCTGCCCTTGTACTTGGACTCTGGCCGTTCTATTTTTGAGATAGTGGTTGATCCACTTGTACATTTTCAACATTTGGTTCAACACATCCAGCTTCAACAGACTAGAGCAGTGACTCCCAAGGTGTAAAGATCCTTGGCCACATTTAATACATCACAATTGATCAAGAAACTGAGCTGACTGCTAGCGTCTGGTCCAGTTAACCAGAGCTGACAAGACGCTTCTACATCTCTACACAGTGATCCTGGATAACAGACTGCAACAGTGCAGACTGGAAAATGGAAGGCTTACCCGGTACTAAAAAATGCCTGCTGAAAGTCCGATGCGTCGGACCGAAAGTTGCAAATATCGCAGTCAAGCTGTAAACTACGGGTCAAAGCATTCCGTTCTCTGGACTACATCCTACTACTTCAAAAGCACTGTTCAGGGCTTATGAGCGGGATATTGAGAACGACCGAAGAAGAAAAAGAAATGCATCAGAACTAGTCATGGGGCACCAATACCACCACAATTTGTTGTGGTTCCCCTTGAAAACTAGAACATTTTCCCGGCAAGTGAATTATCAATATGAGAATATTAACTGTACTGTTGAATTATTCTGCGCTTTAATAGTCAAAGTGAAGATATTCAACAAAGGGCGGTAAGCGGCTGGGGTAACTATGGCTCTCAGAAGGTATCCAACTGCCTCGTCATCAACTTAATGACGTGCGTGAATTGCATCTACTGACAGAACTGGAAATTTGTTTGTACAACAGATGAACAAGCATCTCTGTCGTCCGTCCCTCAGAGCGACTGTCTCTAATGGCAGGTTAGGGAAGTGGGGAGGGGGGGGGGAAGAAAGGGGGGTAATTGGGGGGGGGGGGGGTGACAAAAAATAAATGACGAACGAGTTGACAAAATTTGTGTTGGAACGTTAATACCCGAATTAAACATCCCCGTTGTCCACTTGGATTACTGATCATTGTTCCTCAAAGGTATCATCGAAGTTCTAGTGATTCCCTAAAAATGTAACTGTTTCGTTCATGGAAGGTGGTGACATACAACTAAGGAGGGTTATACTGGGGCTAGCAACCTCACTATTGCCACTTAAACAACACTGCAAACAAATGGGTTCAGGATTCCCTAAAAGCTGGTTTCCGTAAACCAATTGAGCAGAACCCTTACCCCCCCCCCTATCTCGAGTGACAGGGTACATGATGACGCGACGATGATGAAGATGATGATGATGATGATGGTGATGGTGATGATAGAGATGATGATGATGGAGATGATGATGATGGAGATGATGATGATGATGGTGATGATGATGGAGATGATGATGATGATGATGATGGAGATGATGATGATGATGATGATGATGGAGATGATGATGATGGAGATGATGATGATGGAGATGATGATGATGATGGTGATGATGATGGATATGATGATGATGGAGATGATGATGATGGAGATGATGATGATGGAGATGATGATGATGGAGATGATGATGATGGAGATGATGATGATGATGGTGATGATGGAGATGATGATGATGGAGATGATGATGATGGAGATGATGATGATGGAGATGATGATGATGGAGATGATGATGATGGAGATGATGATGATGATGGTGATGATGGAGATGATGATGATGGAGATGATGATGATGGAGATGATGATGATGATGGAGATGATGATGATGGAGATGATGATGATGATGGTGATGATGATGGAGATGATGATGATGGAGATGATGATGATGGAGATGATGATGATGATGCTGATGATGATGATGGAGATGATGATGATGATGATGGAGATGATGATGATGATGATGATGATGGAGTCTCCATATAGAACTATGACGGCTTCCCCTGAGGACGTAGTTAAAGATAGTTGTACAATTGAATAAATGAACAGACACAACCAACAGTTATCTTTTGTCCTGTGCGTATTGGGTTAAACGATGTTTAGCAGATGACTTTCATATCATTTCTTGTTTCTGATGAGTCTGACATAGCCCTATATTCCTATTCCAATTGGGCTTCCAGTGTCATTAATGAATTTTAACAATCAAAGATAAAAGAAACATCGTAACAACATAGATGAAATGCTTGCGGCGATTGCTTGGAAATACAAGAATGGATAGATTCAGAAACAAAAGATATTAGGAGACAGGTAAATACAACACCAGCGCTGGACTTCATCAAGAGACAGCAAACCGAATGGTTCCGCCACCTGACACGCCAAACACAAGATAGTATCACTCAGAAAGTAATGTTATATAGATACAATAAATACAAAGCCAAGGGCCGACCACGCATAAGATGTATAGCAGAAATACCAGAAGCAGTGTACTCCCCATGTACAAAGCACAAACTAGGGCCCGGTCATGAAACATATTCATAACCTGAAACAAGAAAAAATGAAAGGAAAGAAACACACACGATTCGTCTTTGTGCATTGCAATTTGAAAATCTAGCGCAGTCAAGCTTTGAAGTTCGACACCAATATCGGATTATTTCGTAATTGCTTATCAGGTTGCAAATTTAAATGTCATACATCAACAGTATCCTGAATACATTTGGCATGCAAAGTTCAAATTCAAGTAAAGAAGTCACAGGCGGATGGTCTGATATACTTTACAATACTTATACTGTAACATAAAATCAATCAAAATAATCTTTTGGTTTATTTTGCTGTCCTTGCTCGTAGATGGATGAGACATTGATTGGATATAGCGGACTGTCTGTTCCTAAAGTCACGTGAGCTCTACCATGCAGGCGTTTGTTAATTATCTTCCTACGAATCGCGATGTTTACATATGGCAAATTTGCTAGTCAGCTTTCCTTCCAGTATTGTTTCTAGCCAAGCTTTGTGCTATGTGATGTGACCAAAGTATCTTTACTGTTTGGCTCTGATTTAGTTGATTAAAACTATAATATTTCCGCGTGTGTTTTCTTTTCTATTCACGACTGTTTAGCTGTATTCATCGATAACATTTCTTGTCTACTCTGTCAATGTTTGTAGTTTCCGTTGGGGAACTGAGACTGAGACTTCGCACTGGCCACAATAGACTGAGGTACCACCTATTCAACAAACTGAAGATAGGTGGCACTGACGAATGCACGTGTGGTACCGGAAAAATGGCCTCTGAACATTTGCTGCAAAACTGCCCGACATACGAGGATCAGAGAAACCAGATGTGGCCATCACCAGTGGCAACACTAGACAAACTCTATGGCAGTGTCGACAGCCTGAGGATGACCGCTGCTTTTTTCGAAAAAATACAGGTTGACGTTTGACAGCGTACGAAGAAGAAAAAGAAGAAAGAAGAAGAAGAAGAAGTAGTTTCTGTTGGGAAACTGAGACTCTAGTTCGGTCAGGCGCAACATACTGGTCAAGACGTCATGTCAGGGTCCGACAGAACATACTGGTCAAGACGTCACGTCAGGGTCCGACAGAACATACTGGTCAAGACGTCACGTCAGGGTCCGACAGAATATACTGGTCAAGACGTCACGTCAGGGTCCGACAGAATATACTGGTCAAGACGTCACGTCAGGGTCCGACAGAATATACTGGTCAAGACGTCACGTCAGGGTCCGACAGAACATACTGGTCAAGGCGTCACGTCAGGGTCCGACAGAATATACTGGTCAAGACGTCACGTCAGGGTCCGACATAATATACTGGTCAAGACGTCACGTCAGGGTCCGACAGAATATTCTGATCAAGACGTCACGTCAGGGTCCGACATAATATACTGGTCAAGACGTCACGTCAGGGTCCGACATAATATACTGGTCAAGACGTCACGTCAGGGTCTGACAGAATATACTGGTCAAGACGTCACGTCAGGGTCCGACAGAATATACTGATCAAGACGTCACGTCAGGGTCCGAAGAATATACTGATCAAGACGTCACGTCAGGGTCCGACAAAATATACTGATCAAGACGTCACGTCAGGGTCCGACAGAATATACTGATCAGGACGTCACAAAAAGGGCAGGCGCAACATACTGATCAGGACGTCGCTTCAGGGTCAGGAACTACCTACTAGACAGGACGTCACGGCAGGGTCACGTCAGTGTTAGGCACAACATACTGACCAGGACGTCACGCTATGGCCAGGCACAAAATACTGATCAGGACGTCACATCAGGGTCAGGAACTTCATTCTCACAAAGACGTCACGTCAGGGTCTTTCAGAATATACTGACCAGGTCGTGGGATCAAGGTCAGGCACTACATACTAGACAGGACGTCCCGGCAGAGTCACGTCAGTGTTAGGCCCAACGTACTGACTAGGATGTCGCGTGAGGGTCAGGCATAACATACTGACCAAGACTAATATTTCTATTTCATGTAACGTTCTCTTGAAACAGACTGTCTCCCAGACTGTATGTGAATCTACGTGATCCCCGCAGTAGTGAGCATCGAGCAGATAAAGACAAGTATAACACAACATCCTGGGAGGATGTGCGGTCCACCTTCAACAGTACGCTGCGATGTGATGAAAGCTACTAAAACCCGCCGCCTTACGCCCTTTTCAGCGCGCACAAAAGAGTCAGAATAACTCGTTATGTGCACAATGCACCAGCAATAGTGCTCGACTGATCAGTGTTCATGTACAATCCATAAACCTGAATATTGTTCTTTACTTGAATCACAAATTCTTGGAGATTGTGTTCGCTTGTCTGATGATCTGGAATCTAATGATAAGTGACGCTGATAATGTACAAGGTTAAGTCAGTAAGTATGATGCTTATTTAGCCATCTTCGAACTCATGCGAACAGTGAAAGGTGACAAAGTGATCCTTTTCGATTACGATTGACAAACAACAAGTAGGTCACAAACTGATAAGAAATAATCGATAAATGACGTTGGTAGTTTTTAAAGAGGTAATTATGTGAAAGCAACATCAGTCGTTGTGATTACTGTAGTTTTCAGACATGAGATGTCGTATGTACGTGCGCAGCTCAGATACAAAATGGAGACATTTGATCACAGAGTGTACAGTCAAAAGCCTGAGTTATGTTGTGTGTTATATTAAGCATTTTGACTCTCTGCAAAGGATATTCGTAACGAAATGATTTCTCTTACAGCTGGAAGTCTCTGCTGATTGAGGGGGTATCGAACCTGGCACATACATTTGCTCGGGAGAGAAGTTCAAACCAATGCCTCTTCACCCAATATATGACAGGATAAATCCCATGGGAAGAGGGAGATTAACGAGAAATTACTTCATATAAAAAAACAAAAGAGCTTCCAAGAGCAGATCAAATCAAAAGAAAGGTAGTGGTTAGAGATCTAAAACAATCATTCCAAATCCCACTATGGAAAAAAGCCAAGTCCCCTGAGATGGTAGATGCCATTGACGGAATATGGAAAAAAGGGAACTCAGACAGATTCAGAAAGGAAATATTTCACAGAATAATATCTTGGGAGAGTATTCCAACCAGAAACATGGATACACGTATATACAGATGGCTCATCTAACAAAGCCACTTCCAATGGAGGTGGAGGGGTCTATTACAGACTAAGTAAGGGAGAAGAAAAAACTCGAGTATTACCAACGGGAACATACTCTAATAACTTCCAAGCAGAAGCAGAGGCACTGAAGGCCACGGTTAAGCTTGTTATCCAAGATAAAGATATCCACCAAGAAAACATAGTATTCCTCACTGATGCTGCGTCGGTATTAACAGCCAAATAACAACACACAGATGAAGATCTCGAGCAATGTTGGCTCTCCCTGACACAGCTCTCAGCAGAACATCTAAGGCTGGTCATACAGTGGATCCCATCCCACTGCAATATTGAAGGCAATGGAGCTGCAGACAAACTAGCAAAGAGTGGAGGAGCATCCCCACAAACAGACATGAGTATCACATATAATGAGGCCAAGACCATAATTAAAGCCAACTTCAGGGGGACAACGGCTAATCAACACCCCGACTTCCGAAAAGAAGACAGCTACTTTCACTTAATTAGAGAAGAGCAAATCATCATCTTCAGACTGAGAACTGGACATACCAGACTCAAGGGTCATCGTTACAACAAAATGAGGATTGGGACAGATGACAGGTGCCCATGTGGGGAGCATTTCATGACCGTGGAACACATCCTACATAGCTGCATGCTCACGAGGGAAAAGAGAGACCAATACTGGCCTCGTGAGACAGATATGAGACAAAAGCTGTATGGAGATGAAACAGCCATACAAACAACGGTGTCCTTTGTAAGCGAAACGGGATCTTGATTTGAAGATGAACGAAGAAGAAGATACATTTGTTCAAGGATACTCAAAACTTACTGCTGAAGTCCGACCTAGTAGATTTGTTCAAAAGCATGTGTGCGGCGGGTTGTGGGAGATTATTTCAGCTAAAAGGTGAGTACCAACTGCAACAGTAGGTTTGCATGGTTTAGTATGCATGATTGATTGAGTATCCGTTATATTTGCGTACTTCAATGCAATGGAAGCATTTATTTTTACCTTCTGCAAAAAAATTCGAGATTACGCCATCAGCATGGAAGGATCAGCTTGCAGTGTTCTGGGACTCTCTGGACTACTGTGTACCAGCTTCCAGAAGAAAGGTAGCAATGTGAATGATATAACGTACTGTGGGGTTCTTTTTTATACAAATCCAAGAAAGTATGCAGTTGCAATCCCGATTTAGCCCCGAGAGATTTCCACCTGTTTGGTGCACAAAAACCCAACTTTGCGATGTAAAGATCGGACGTGAAGTGTGGCTGAGACAGCTGACCACAGGCTTCCATGCTGCAGGTGTTGGTGCACTGATAAAGCTGTGGGACCAGTGTGTCAATCTTGATGGAAATTATTTGAATAAATAAGGGATAATGTAAGTGCATTCATAAAAAAATAACGTCATGTTCGTATCTCATCAAGCATTTGTTTTTTTATGCTAGCAAATATATTTTTTTTAATGTACTCAAAACAATCATTGAATGGTCGATACTAACGTGAACAACAGCCGGACCAACATTTAATGGACACATGCTCACCCCTCACCTTCACCCAACCCGCATATGCAGGAGGCATTTAAGGTCTCAAGTGAGGAATTGAGATCACAAACTCAAACTGTTTAAATGTTTCTGATTCTTCAAACTCAAATGCTAAATATTATACATAACCAGCAAGAAATCACACTTGGTGTTATTGTGGTAGCATAGCCTTTCACTACCACTTAGATTCGGTACTGAGACATCCGTGTCATTATGTCCATTAAACAGACGCTGATAAACACGCTGATTATCCCTACATTATATCAATCACAAATTTGGGCCCTATTTGATAGTCACAAACGTAACATTGAGACATGTGAGATGCGCTTTGTAAGACGTCAAGCTGGAAAGATAATTCGCGACAAAATTTACAAAAGTACATTGAGGAATATGGGGGAGGATAACTACATCGTTTAATTGATGTATTGCTTCACAGAAGATAAAGCGGTTTAGTCATCTAGTAAGGATACAGAGTTATGACGCTGCAGCAAAATCATACTTCTTCTTCTTCTTCTTCTTTCATCCTCATAGCAAGGTCTCGCTTTCTCTTACAAAGGACACCGTTGTTTGTAAGGCTGTTTTATCTCCATACAGCTTTTGTTTCCTATCTGCCTCACGAGGCCAGTGGTGTTCTCTGTTTTCTTGCGTAAGCGTGCAGCTTTGTCCGATGTGTTCCACGGTCATGATATGCTCCCCACATGGGCACCTGCCATCTGTCCCAATCCTCATTTTGTTGTAAAGATGACCCTTGAGTCTGTTATGCCCAGTTCTCAGTCTGAAGATGATGATTTGCTCTTTTCTGTTAAGTTATAGTAGCTGTCTCCTTTTCGGAAGTTGGGGTTTTGATCAGCTTATTTTACTCTGGTTGGCTTTAATTATGATCTTGGACTCATTATATATGATACTCAGGTCTGTTTGTGGAGATGCTCCTCCACTCTTTGCTAGTTTGTCTACAGCCTCATTACCTTCAATATTGCAGTGGGATAGGATCCACTGTATGAATAGCCTTGGGTGTTCTGCTAAGAGCTGTCATGGAGAACATACATTACTCGAGATCTTCATCTTTGTGTTGTTTTAGCGCTGCTAATACTGACGCAGCATCAGTCAGGAATACTATGTTTTCTTGGTGGATATCTTTATCTTGGATTACAAGCTCAGCTGAGGCCTTCAGTGCCTCTGCTTCTGCTTGGAAGTTATTAGAGTATGTTCCCGTTGTTAATACTCGAGTTTTTTCTTCTCCTTTACTTAGTCTGTAATAGACCCCTCCACATCCATTGGATATGGCTTTGTTAGATGAGCCATATACGTGTGTCCATGTTTCTGATGGGTATACTCATCTAAGATATTCTACTGTAATAAATGTCCTGATCATACGAGTACAACATGAAGGTTTCAGGTCGGCAAATAAGAGATCGACTGCGGGGACGATGGATGGAGGGGATCAGAGAAATGCTACAAATGTTCAACACGTCGGCAGCACAAGATTCACATTTTGCGCAAACCAGAAGTCTAGGCATAAATCCTCTCTGCGACGCCGGAAAAGGCAAGAGCAGTAGAACCAAAGAAGAAGAAGAGGACAATTTTCACTTCACTTCTTGTCTGTTACTCTGTTTTGTAAGGATTTAGAAAACCCTAAATTACCATATACAATTGGAGAAACTTTGATCAAACCATCATCACTTAAAAGCGTGGAAATTGTGTTGAGAAATGGATTTGAGAAAAAAGATAGTAGTAGGGTCAATTTCAAATAACACCGTTCAAAGGAGAATCAATGTCATGGAATCGACATCACAGATCAAGTTGTGTCACAGAGCAAGTCTGCAGCATTAGGCTTATTTACAATTCAACTTAATGACACCACTGATATCGCATCGAGTTCTCAGTTGCTGATGTTTGCAAGATCCCTTTACTCAGGTTTATTTCACGACGAGTTCCTATGTTGTTCTCTACTAGAATCATCTACAAAGGCCTCACGTATTTTTGGAAACGGTTACATCAGTGGTGTCGAGGTAAGGTGTCCTCATTGGGTGCTGGAGGTCGTGGGTTCAAATCATGGTGGGATCGAGATTTTTTTTTCACGTGGATCGTCTGGTAAACTTTTCTCTGATCTCTGGGTAGTGAGATCGGACGTCCGTGTTCAGTGTCGAGCACGTTAAAAATCCTTGGCTGAGAAGGCTTAACGGCCGCTGATCGGACAAAATTAAAGTTAAAATCTACCCAAATTATTTGTACCTTTCCCCAGGTGGTTTGTTAAGAGCAGCTAAAGATGGCGCCTAATTGGCTGCGGGTCTACTTAGTTCTAGTGTTTGAGTCTATGGACTCGCAGATCGTTTAAGTCACCCTCCAAGAAACTGGTTGTATACAGACTATGTAGAGTCTTCTAAACCAGTATAAAGACATTAAGTTTAGTTAAGTATCTGTCTTATAATCATAAAATATGTCTTAAAATCATAAAATATGTCTTATAATCATAAAATATGTCTTATACTCATAGATTCTGTCTTATAATAATGCAATCTGTCTTATAGTAATAAAATATGTCTTATAATCACAAAATGTGTCTTATAATCAGAAAATATGTTCTATAATCAGAAAATCTAGTTTAGTGTAATTCCTGCAGGTACTGTACAGACCAGGCAGCATCTGTGGTGAACACAACATCTAGAATTGAAATTTATTACAAGAAGCGAGTTCCAAAAGGGAAAGTTGTTTATTGTGTCATCCAGAGATTAAAAACAATTAGGCCTGAGCCTCAAATCCGATCAGCGGCCTATTTTTTACGGCCCAAGAGCTAAGAATAGATTTTACATTTTCAAATTCATGAAAATTTCAAAGTATAACTGGACGGCCTAGTTGAGGATTTACGAGAAAGGCATTAGCGGTTCTCAAATAGCTTCACATTTGCACGCTGATTTTAACATAAGAATAGTTGCACGCTGATGTTAACATAAGAATAGTTGCACGCTGATGTTAACATATGAATAGTTGCACGCTGATGTTAACATAAGAATAGTTGCACGCTGATTTTAACATAAGAATAGTTGCACGCTGATGTTAACATATGAATAGTTGCACGCTGATTTTAACATAAGAATAGTTGCACGCTGATGTTAACATATGAATAGTTGCACGCTGATGTTAACATATGAATAGTTGCACGCTGATGTTAACATAAGAATAGTTGCACGCTGATGTTAACATATGAATAGTTGCACGCTGATTTTAACATAAGAATAGTTGCACGCTGATGTTAACATAAGAATAGTTGCACACTGATGTTAACATAAGAATAGGTGCACGCTGATTTTAACATAAGAATAGTTGCACGCTGATTTTAACATATGAATAGTTGCACACTGATTTGAACAGATGAGTGAAGTCAACGCATGGCGCTGTTTCCTCCTTACTTTAATTAAACTTCAGCACGTTTCACTTTTTATACAAATGGTTTTTTTTTAAATTTTATGTGTTTGCCTCACTAGTTTCTACTGGTGGAGGTGCGCCTATTCCACCCCAGACCGTAGTCAATTGGGCGATATTAGACGCATAACCAGTGCTTGAGTGTATGTGTGCATCTGTATGTAGCTATGCTGTTTGTGCGCTCTCAAAAATTAGCCCAACCATAGTGCAATGGAAGGGCCTCACCCTGAGGGCGCGCGTGAAAGTTGTGCAAGAGTGTGATTGTAGGACAGAGTCAAATGAAACAGAGTGAGGTGAGAAGAGAGAGGAACGGATCGGTAATTTTCTTTGCCAGGTAAGTATTTTTTTTTTTTGCGACAATGTTCGATACTTTATATTTCGCTATGGTAGTTGACTTTAAAAGCTTTTAATTTTTCTATTTGTTGGTCAATAAATATGATTTTCTTGTGTGTAGAGACACAATTGAATAAAGAACTTGTTGGTGTTATTGTTTTTGTTGTGTATTTGTTAGTCTTTGAGATACAAGAAGTTGAAGGTGAAAATGTATTGAAATATAAATATTTGGACTCAACAGCTAGGCCTAGTCGCTTCGATAGAAATCCATGGAAACCACAACAATGTATCGATACTGTGTTTATAATATCGACACAACTGTTAGTTTCCAATTCAAACGTAGTTATTACATCTTAATAAACAAAATAAACAGGTCTACCCTATAAAATTTATCTCAACAACCTACTTGGCCTTTCTAAAAAAATCGGCTGACTCCAATCTGCCGATATAAGAAGATAAATCGTCCAAAATACATTTGAAATCGAAAATACAATACTTTTACTGGCAAAAAACATGTGTAGATGTTTTCAGCATTAAATCCAAATACCGCCCATCAACCATTTCAGCGACACAGCAAGACACAAAAACCATTCCACGCGGCTAAACAAAGAGAGTGGTTTTCATTGACATCGATATTTTCATCTATTTGGTCCGACACATCCACCTTCAGCAGGCAATTGGGAACGGGTTAGCCTTCACTCTTCGATTATTTCCCTTTAGCCGGTCTGCTCTGCTGTAGCTTGGATTACCTCATGGAGGCGTAGACAAGAGGTTTCACCCTGGGGGCAACTCTTCTCTCTCCTCTCACCTCACTCTGTTTCATTTGACTCTGTCCTACAGTCACACCCTTGCACAACTTTCACACGCGCCCTCATGGTGAGGCCCTTCCATTGCACTTTGGTTGGGCTAGCTTCTGAGGACGCACAAACCTAGCATAGGTACATACAGACGCACACATGCATCCAAGCACTGGTTTATGCATCCTGATATCGCCCAATGGACTACGGTCTGGGGTGGAAAATGGCGTGTTGTGTTTGTTACAGAACCGTCGGTGTATGCATTGGTCCAGTCCATGCTTGGGTAGTTTTTCGTTATGTACCTCAGGGTTCTGTCTCTTCTTTCTTTTTCAGTCTGGCTGTTCTTGTTTCCAATACCTGGTATATTTTCTACAACCTCTGGAAATATATGCTGCCTCCAGGTAGGTTTGCGTACAGTAGAGATGGGTTTTGGTGTTGTTAATGCGTTAATAGGGTCTTCGCTCATCTTTGCTTTGGCTATTTCTGCAAAGTTTCTGCGCTTTAGTTTCCCATTTCCAAAAATGTTTAGTCTCTAATGCATTGGATGGTCTGTCAGTCTTCTGAGTTTCTCTGCTTGCTGCTTAGCTCTGCAGCCTCTTATGTGGGTCATGGATTGCAAATTTGTAATCTTTTCCAGTTCTACAATTGGCGTTGATTTCATGCCTCCTGTTATAACTCTCATGGCTTGGTTTTGAAGTTTGCAAATTTTATCAAAGTTCGCCTTTGCTGTTGTTGTCCATGCCGCAATGCCATACTCGAGAACTGGTCTCACTCTTCCAGTGTACAGTTTCTTTAGTTTTCGTTCGTCTGCTCCCCAGCTTGTGCAGGCAATACTATATGAATATAACGTCGAAATACAAAACAAGTTTGAGGTACTAATGGGAATGCAAGAAAACATGTCTACTGAAGAATCGGTGTCACGTGTGAGAGAAGCACTCATCTCAACAGCTCAGGACTTTATTCCTAAGAAAGTGGGTTAGAAACAGAACTATATTACGCAGGAGTGAGTGTGACTCCTAGAGGCAAGAAGGAAACTGAGACAGCCAGGAACAAAGTGAAACACCCGACAAATACATAAATTGTACAACATAATTCAGGAGAAAAATTAGGCAAGAAAGGAAACAGTACATAATAGAAACATGTAACAAAATAGAAGAACTCCAAGGGCAGGCAAAGGAACATGAAGCATTCAAGGAGATTAGATCTCTGACTGGAGAATTTTCGGTCATCTCTACAGGCAATCAATGACAGAAACAGAGCAACTATGACAGAAAGCAAAGACATTCTAGAAAGGTGGGTGGAATACCGATCAAAGATGTACGGTGGAGAGGGGTGGAATACTGCGGAGAGATGTACGGGAGAGGGGTGGAATACTGCTGAGAGATGTACTGAAGAGGGGTGGAATACTGCGGAGAGATGTACGGGAGAGGGGTGGAATACTGCGGAGAGATGTACTGGAGAGGGGTGGAATGCTGCGGAGAGATGTACGGGAGAGGGGTGGAATGCTGCTATCAAAGGGCTGGGAAACAATTGCTCAGGATCGAACTGTTGAAAGACAGTACGTTGTAAGGGGTGTAGTGGCTAGCGACGCTCGTAGAAGCCTTCTGGAGAGAAAATATAAATACTGAAGATATCAAGGAACACACAGGCAAGCCAGACGCATCAGCATGGTTGTACGATCTGTGGCTGGTCTGTCCTTCGTGGATTGTCCTTTACAGCTATAGCAGACAGTGTCGACATTCGGCAGACAGACCTGGACAAAACTCACAGGACACCATGTCCTTGGCCTACAAAGACTGTGACGCGTATAGTGATGATGAAAAATATAATCTAGAATCTAGCCTGCAAACTCCGCAGTGACTGCAGAGACGTGTTGGTTTTATTCTTCTGGACTATAAATCTCCATGGTAACCCCATCAATGATAATAAACCTGCCGCAATGATACGTTCAAGAGAATCGGTAGGAAGCCAAATAAACGGAGGCTGTAGACTCGGATAAGCACATTCGATGACCAGCTAGAAATAACATCAAGAAGTATGTGGTATTAGTTCTTTTTCGACCTGAACTTCTGCCGCGGCAGATGACCCTAAGCAGGCCCCTATCTCTGGGATGAGCTGGATGTAGCCGGGAGAAAGGTTTCCTGTTTAGCGGGCTAGACTCGAGCAGCTTAATAATCCGCTGCGTTGGGACAAGCACTTACGGAGGGTGATTTACTTAACCGATGTGCGATTCCATCTTAATAGACTCAAACACTAGAGCAAAGTAGACCCGCAGCCTGTTAGGCACCATCTATGCAGTACATCTACTTACTTGGAATACTTGAAATCCTGGTATTCAAACAGAAAGTAGTAGTACATCTACTTACTTGGAATACTTGAAGTCCTGGTATTCAAACAGAATGTAAGCGTACTACTTACTTGGAATACTTGAAATCCTGGTATTCAATCAGAATGTAGGCGTACATCTACTTACTTGGAATATTTGGAATCCTGGTATTCAAAGAGAAAAATAATAAAGTAACATGTTTCTGCAAAACGTCGCTTCCTTCAACCGTCAACCTATCTGGCTGTTATAAATTTGTTCAGCAAGCGATCAGTACGGTAGGCTGCCATTACTTTCTGTACGTGAAGGAGCGGAACCAAATCCCATGTCTGCCAAATTTGACACGAACGTTATTCGAACTTCGTGCGTTGGGATTGTGAAACGAATGCTTTACCCCCTAGGCCACGCAGCCTCAAAACAGGCATGTTCCTAATGTATGTTGGCAGGTAGACACTGGTTATCCGTACCAGGTATTATAAACTCCCTGTGGCGTGTTAGACCTGGGGAAGGTACACATAATTTGAGTCGATTTTTAACCAGAATTGTTTAATTTTACCACGGGGCAACGACAGTTAAGCCTACTCTTTTCGATTACTGTCAAGAGATTTTTAACATGATGGACATTGGATTCATGAGTTCGATCTCACTACCGAGAGATCAGGGGCATTTTTACCACATTATCTACGTGAAAAAAAATGTTCTTCTCCTCCCGTGACTCGAACCCCGGACCTCCGGACCCCAAATGGACACCTATAATAATTGTTGAACATGAAAAGTTAACAATAGAAGAAATGTTATAAATCTAAATATAAACTCTGGTTGAGATACACAGTCACGCATTGAAGACAACTTGTACACGGGGTAAATGGCTTGGCTTGGCTTCGTTCGTTCTCAATCTCCCGCTACCAAACCCAGAAAGAGCTTAAGCAGGAGAATGTAGTCCAGAGAACGGAATGCGTTGTGTCGTAGTTTACAGCTTGACTTCGATATTTGCACCTTTCGGTCCAACACATCCGACGTAGGGGTAAATCAGTTGATAACTGAGAACACACAGGAGAGTGACGTTGTCATATACACCGCCGGATCAGTCGTGCGCAGTGGGACATCAGGCTGGGGTTTCTCGGCTAGAGTGAGAGGAGAGGTCGTTGCTGAGCGCAGTAGGGCATACATGTCAACAACCTCCAGTATGAGAATGGAGATGGAAGCAGTGACCTCAGCACTGAAATGGATATCTGAGACTTATATAACAGGGGCAGTCATCGTGACAGACACGCAAGCCGTACTTCAGAAAGTACAGAAAGAATGGCTTATGTACGAGTGGATAGCAGCCGTTGAGGCCTCAAACCTCCAGGGATTGACATGAATCTTCTGTTCTGCTCATGCCGGGGTTCAGGGCAATGAAACAGCTGACATCATTTCTTCACAAGCTCCCGTCTTTGGGCACACTAGTGATGGTTAGAAGTAACATTTTGAAATCAATCAATGACCGCCTGCTAGATGAGGACACCGCAATAGATGAAGCAGCAATCCACAGACTGCAAAGTTTCGACATTATACAAGGTTCGAGCGGAGTGGGGCGCATGAGAGGACGGCGCAGGAGAGTGTACAACCAGAAAGCTACAGGGACCATCAGCATCCATACCTTACGCCATTTGATGAGAAAGACTGAGCACCTATGGGTATGCCCGGAGTACAGTGACGTCGATTTTTATAAACAGAACAGAACAAATAACAATATTAAATGGCTATCGCTGTGGATAACGACTATATACATGATCCGTCGTGTATGTACTGTGCATTGTCTTGCTTATACACTGTCTGTCATTCTTCGGCCATGTGTTTGCTGGATCGCTTGTCAGTTCAGGAATGTCACCATTACATGGCTTAAGCATCTGGTCTTCTGTTGGTGGTGAGGGTAATCTCACTGCTCTTTCCTTCCACATCAGGCGTTTGGTTGATTCGCGTTGTCTGCATACGAGGATTCTCTTTTTCAGCAACGCCTGCGTTTACTACGCTCCAAATTGTCTTCATCAATGTAGCACCAAATCAGAGTGTACATTCAATCTTTCATTGAAACACACATCTTCTACGCCAACCTACCATGAGCTCACCGTACCGGAGTTTTATCGGAAGTTTTATATGTAGCATGCACACAATATCCCCATCGCATTTCAGTTGTGCCGTCAGCAGCCTAAAGAGCCCTAAGTTGCAATCTCACTAGTCAGGACTAAATCGTATGTAATGTGATGATATTTATTTTTAGTTTTACCACAAACGTTGAATTTAAGCTAATCCTTTTTACCTTAGTTAACTTGTTTCTTCTGTGCTGTTTTCTTTTTTTCCAGTCTGCAATGAACCTATTTTAGTTTAGAATGTTCTTATATAGAACTTCATTTTTTTTTTTTTTTGTGTGTTCGTTCTCAATCTCCCGCTTCCAAGCCCTGAAAATGGTTTTGCAAGCAGCAGAATGTTGTCTGGAAAACGGATTGCGTTGTGTCGTACTTTACACCTTGATTGCGATATTTGTACCTTATCGTCCGACACATCCGACTTCAGCAAGCATTTATTTAGTTCCGGATTAGACCTCTTTCTTCGATCCCTTTTCCTTAGTCAGTATGCCCTGTTGCAGCATGTTATGCAGGATCGCCGCACGGAGGTGTAGAAGGGTCTTGGCAGCTCTGGGTTGCTCACCCTGACGGGTCTCTGACCACTGCAGCTCATGTCCTGCTCAGCATCGTGATCCCTTACTTGATTTTGATATTGTTTCTATCTTCTGGTGTGTTTTATTTTCACTTCAGCAGTGGAATTAATTTTAGTTTTAGCATATTTTTTTTTTTAAAGACCACACAAAAAAGATGATCTAATCAAGCGACATAATGTCGCACATGAAGGATTGAATTGACGTCAACAACGAGGATCATAGACAATCACAGTTCACGAAAACTTCAATCATTATGTAATTGGTCATTATTCTAACTGCTTAGACACGTGATACATTCACCTTCTGAATGTGGTCCTTCTCTTTTTAACATCAGCTTCATTATCGTTGACATTATTAAACAGATTTTTGCATTATTGGTGTTCATTCTCCTTATTTCTCTAATCCCCAAGGCGGTGTGTGTTGCACTGAGGTTTTTGTCCCTGTCGGCCCAATGCATCCGACTTCAGCATGAATTTTATGTAAGGGTCTGCTACCTCCCGCATTTTCTAAGGGTTTGCTTCCCCGGGGTAATGGCCGGTGCTGTGATGGGGATCGAACCCAGCACCTTCTGGTCGTGAGTCGTGTCACATAACCACTAGCCCACACCGTCTCCCTTGAATAATAAAGTGTATGATATTTCGTTATTATCACTTTTATTATCGGGACTTATTGTGATTATTAAAATAATGATTGTCTTATTACATGTATGTAATGTATTTACATGTGTTTTATAAACTATAATGGGATCAAGATGCTGAGCAGCGCATGAGTTGCAATGGCCAGCGACCCATAGCTGACTGCTAGCGGCAGGGCCAACGAACCAGAGTTGCCAAGACCCTTCTACACCTCCACGCGGTGATCATGGATAACAGACTGCAACAGAGCTGACTGGCTAAGGAGAAGGGATCGAAGTGGGAAAGCCAGATGCATGACCAAATGGGAAACCGAACATACTGGTTACACCAAAAACGATGCCTATTACCAGTTGAACCGAAGAGAGCAGGTCGTTGTCTTCAGACTTCGCACTGGCCACAATAGACTGAGGTACCACCTATTCAACAAATTGAAGATAGGGAATGCCCGTGCGGTACTGGGAAAATGACCGCTGAACATCTGCTGCAGAACTGCGAGGATCAGAGAGAGCAGATGTGGCCATAACCAGTGGAACTGCAAGACAAGCTCTATGGCAGTGGCGACAGCCTCAGGATGACCGCCGCTTTTTTCGAAAAAATAATGGTTACTGTCTGACTGCGTACGCAGAAGAAGAAGAAGAAGAAGTGGGAAAGCTAATCCGGGACTCAAAACATGCTTGCTAAAGTCGGATGTGTTGGACCGAAAGGTGCAAATATCGCAGTCAAGCTGTAGACTACGACACAACGCATTCCGTTCTCTAGACTACATTCTGCTACTTAGGTCCGTGTCAGGGTTTAGTAGCGGGAGATTAAGAACGAACAAAGCCAAGCCAATCCAAACTACAGTAAGGCAACTGTCAGAGTCCATCACGAAACATTAATTAAAATGACCTAGATCAGTTCTCCTCAAACTTCTGATGCCTGACATCCTTTCGTGAGGGTACATTTTCCTAACCATCCACTCAAATCTATATTGAAGAACACTCCGCTATCGTCCATAGAGTCTGTGTATCTTAGATGTTTTTAATCATCACATAGCAGAATCATCTTTGCAGAATGCCGCTCCCACCACAGTCCGTCTGATTGAATCTCGATCTCTTGCTAAGTCTCCAGCCTGCTTCAGCCTGTCATGCACAAGCATTCCTTGGCAGCGTGTTGCCATCGCCGGCACCATAACCGAAAAATGAATGCAGAGCACCCAAGCAAACACCAGAACATTTCCTGCAGGACTGCCCGACCTATGCAGATCACAGAAAGGCAGTCTGGTCCGAGAGAGCGAACATGCTCGAAAAACTGGGAAACAAAATACCTGAAATACAGTCTCCTTCGTGAATCTCACCAGGCTAGACGCATAGCATCAGTTGATCGAAGAAGGACAAGGTCACGTCTGTTTTTAGGCAGTCAATGTCAATGCCGTATTTAGATAGTTTGTGTTGAGGACCGTTTTTGACATCAATTATCCCTCCCCGTTCATGAACAGCAAAAGTCTTGACGCATTACTAGACAGTAAATGTCATGAAGCAATTGTTAGACAATATCATGGCCGTTTTGGACAGTATATATCCGGGTTCTCTTTCAGACAGTAAACGTTCAGGCTTGTTTTCAGACAGTAAATGTCTATGCAAGTTTAAAGACAACAAATGTATTTGGAAGTTTATAGATAGGAAATGTACGTGCAAGTGTATATACAGCAAATGTCCACACAAATTTATAGACAGCAAATCCCTATGCAAGATTATAGACTGCAAATGTTCATGCAATTTATAAACAGCAAATGTCCATGTAATTTATAAACAGCAAATGTCCATGTAATTTATAGACAGTAAATGCCAAGGGTCGTAATGATCTAAAAACTATAACTGCCTTTATTCCCACTGTCTTGGTACACCAGTGGAACCGCGTAGCAACTACATTAAAGCACAACAAATTTAGGGGTTTAGTCATTTTGTCAGAATGCATTATTATCAGCCTGCAGCGAGGCCATTTCATATGCAAGTTTCCGGTCCACAAGGAAGGGGCACATCTCGACGTCGGCGGATCGAAGGTGTCTCTGACGATAACAAGAAATATTCGTATTCCTCCTCTCTACGACGCGTATGGCAAGGGCTGAGGGACAAAAGAAGAAAAAGAAGTCGAAATCCACCAGGAGAACTTATATGGCTGAGGAATAAAGGACGCTTGCGCCAACAGTTGGAAGGCACTGTTTCGACTAGTTTTTTTAATTTTGCTTCCGATTTAAAATACAAACTATGCCTTATCGAAGATTTACACACATGAACTCGTGATCAAAAGATTGTCATCTAAATCACTTGACAGACGCTCCTCGGTTTATTGGGAATTTCCAATTAAAGAGTGTGTATGCATGAATTCTTCAATCAATCATACACTTCAATCAATCATACACTTCAATCAATCATACACTTCAATCAATCATACACTTCAATCAATCATACACTTCTCTGCTCAAGGCGAAGCATTTATAGTAAGAAAATACATGTCGTCAAATCATCAATGTTGTGGCGTGGTCTGCTAGCGTCCGGGTGAGACAAGTATTGGGCGTCTTAAACCATGGACCGTCAGGCCTTCCTGAATCCTTTCCATCGATCCAGTATTGAACAGTTTACCCCAAAGCTATAAAGATACATGTAAGACCTCAATAAAAGACTTTTCCACATATATATATAAATATGTATAAGTACGAGGACCAGAGAAAGCAGATGTGGCCATCACCAGTGGCAACACGAAACAAGCTCTATGGCAGTGTCGACAGCCTCAGGATGACCGCTGCTTTTTACGAAAAAATACAGGTTGACGTTTGACAGCGTACGAAGAAGAAGAAGAAGAAGAACATGCACTGACTTTGGTCAAATGTTCATGACAGAAATCGACAAGATCAAACTTGAAAAGAGCTGCTAAATAAGACTATTATACGCTGGAATTCATCTGTAAATGCGAAAAGATTATATATATATATATATGTAAACCCCCTCCACCCAAGCACACGCAATTAATGTTAAGAAATTATTGATATATTTCATGTAAAATGTAATGAATTATAGTATACTTTACATAATGTAACACATCACCTGATTTTCTTTGTTAAAATATTGAAAGCTCTCTTCATTGAACGTAATGCTAGATAATGCTTTCCTCATAGTTAACCTTTGATATATTTTGATCAATTTTAAGTTTTGAGAATATTCTTTAATAGATGGCATTATTATTTAATTTACCGAAAAGGAATAAATATGGACAACATGACTGTAACAAGCAAGAAAAACACTGTGTAATGCTAGGTGGTAACGTTGTATTTACCATGAGATATTGAACAACTGAGTGGTATCGAAGTAAGACGTCGGCCTCGGGTCCTGGAGGTTGCGGATTCAAATCACGGTGGAGACCGGGAATATTGTTCTTATGGACTTTCTGGTATTCCCCCGGATATCTGGGTAGTAGAGATCGGACGCCCAGGTGCAGCGTAGCGCATGTTAAAAATCCCTTGGCAGTTAGAAATCGAAATGAGTAGGTTTAACGGCAAAATTCGAAATTATGGTATAAATCTACCCAATCTATTACAGGATCCTCGCCGGTGCTACGGAGTTCGGGCATTGGGCTGAGATTCTCCAACAATATGGAGAAGAACAGAACAAGACAAAGGCAAAGTCCGCCGTCAATCGTAGACGATGAAGGCATAATTTATATCCTAGCGCTATTTTTTTTAAGGATTAACTGCGCAACTTTGTATCCTCGTTCTCTCGGCCGCCCCCCCCCCTCACCCCCACCTCTACCCCAGTGGCAAGTCAAGGACAAGACGACTAGGGGACGACTACGAGATGTAGGGCTAACTCCGTATCAAGCACCCATGAAAAAGACGGCGGAGTCCTGAATCGAACCCATTCCAGTTGATTACGAAGCCGACTGCTTAACCACTTCGCCACGGAAGAACAGAACACTTATGGGTTAAACCGTGTGCAATGGCGATGATTCTTCAACTAAAATCAACTAAACTAAACTATTGAACAACTGTAGAATTTTAGAACATTTGGTTTATTTTTCTGTGTGAGAATTTGTATTTCTTATTACTTTATTTTTTTTTTTTTTTTAAATTGTGCGCACCTTGGAAATTTGGTGATTAGGGCATCCGACGCTGTGGCCCTCCCCACGCTACGCCACTGCAAGTCATCAATCGTTATCCTGTCTATATGTGTTGACGTTTCTGTCTGAACTCTTGATCATCAAAAAATAGAGCGCGCATGATTGTTTAACGTATCTTTCATGGAACACCCACTCATTTACTGTGACTGTCATACATGCCAGCGGCTAGATATTGGTTCTGACAATTAGAGCTAATTGGATGCTCTTAGCGGGTAATCTCACGTTGTCTTGCGTCCAGGGCGTGCAAATGTAAATATTTCCGTTCAATTGATCAATATTGATTTCGCAGACATGATAACACAAATAATAAGAGTGCGTGATCCCGTTTATAGTACGAGGTGTGTTCAAATGAAAACGGACCAAACTGCAACAGATGAACAAATGTAAACAGCACATACCAACCGTCAAGTTTGCAAATTTAGTTATTCTACGACTCATAGTTTCCACAACAGACCGTTAAAAACATGGCGGGTGTGAAACAGAATCAGTCCAGAGTTGGCCAGCGAGCGGTGATTCGGTTGCTAACAGCTGAAGGATGTCGACCAGTTGACATTCAACGCAGAATGCAGGCAGGGTATGGTACCAAACCTGTGTCAAAGACAACAGTGAAGAACTGGTCAACGATGTTTAAAGAAGGACGTGACTTATCGCAACAATATGCGCCTGACCTGGTCTCAGACGTGACTAATCGCAACAATATGCGCCTGACCTGGTCTCAGACGTGACTAATCGCAACAATATGCGCCTGACCTGGTCTTAGACGTGACTAATCGCAACAATATGCGCCTGACCTGGTCTCAGACGTGACTAATCGCAACAATATGCGCCTGACCTGGTCTCAGACGTGACTAATCGCAACAATATGCGCCTGATCTGGTCTCAGACGTGACTTATCGCAACAATATGCGCCTGACCTGGTCTCGGACGTGAGTTAACCCAACAATATGCGCCTGACCTGGTCTCGGTAGATCTTTCGTTAACTCACGTCCTTCTTTAATCATCGTTGACCAGTTCTTCACTGTTGTCTTCGACACACCGTTCTCACCATACACTGCCTGCATTCTGCGATGAATGTCAACTGGTTGACATCCTTCAGCTGTTAGAAATCGAGTCACCGCTCTCTGATCAACTCTGGACGAATTATGTTTCACACCCGCTATGTTTTTAACGATCTGCTGAGAAAACTATGAGTCGAGGATAATGACATTTTGCAAACTTGGCGGTTGGTATGTGCTGTTTACAACAGAAGAGACGTATGTTCACTTGTTGCAGTTTGGTCCGGTTTCATTTGAACACGCTTCATAGTTTAGTTTAGTTTACATAGTATTACAGGTGAGGAGTGATGTGACATTTGATATAAACAAAGCCATTGTGTGGATGGGATGGTTGTCTACTGTAACGCTGTTGGCATTGTATGTGATACATGCCATCCTCGTATTGTGTAATATGTCATAGTCAAGGTGGCGCAAATGGATTACCAGCATCGATCGATTAGTTATTCAGTTGTTATTGTCATTGATGATATATTCGTGATTTGTATCTTTCATTCGAGCACATTATCACAATTTGCCTGGTTTACCATGGCTGCAGCCAGTTGGTTTCATAAAAGTTTCTTTATACTGGTGTAGCAGACTCTGCAGAGGTTGTTTACAACCAGTTTCTTGGAGGGTGGTTTAACCGATGCGCGAGTCCATCTTAATAGACTCAAACATTAGAGCTAACTAGACCCGCAGCCAGTTAGGCGCCATCTATAGCTGCACTTAACAAACCACCCGACGAAAGGTACATAACTTGGGTAGATTTTTAACTTGAATTTTACCTCCAGACCACTGAGTTCCCTGTCCTGTGCCATCTCCAGTCATCTCTGGACCAGAGAGTGAGGTTAACAAGCAGCGCAGTTTCTTCCTCACTTTAATCCAGCTATCACATAAGGTGCCTGCGCAGAATCCTGGGCGTTGGGTGGCAAGACAAGATCACCAACGCAGAGAGAGAGAACAGGAACTGTCACAATATTTTCCATGGTTAGCCATCGAAGGCTCCGCTGGCTGGGACACATTCGGAGGATGGATGATGGCAGAATACCAAAATATCTTCTCAATGGGGAATTGACAAACGCAAAGGCCGCTGTCCATCGTAGACGATGATTGCATAATTAATTTTGCTAGCGCTTTTTTTTAGCAAGGATTAACTGCGCTAACTTTTATCATCATTCTCTCGTCTCGAGCCGCCCGATCTCAGTGGCAAGTCAAGGACAAGACGACTAAGGGACGACTACGAGATGCAAGGGAAACTCCGCATCAAGCACCCGTGAAAAAGACGGCGGCGTCTGGAGTCGAACCCACACCACTTGATCACGAAGCCGACGGTTTAACCACTTCGCCGGGGAATTACAGTTGGGAAAAAGGTCTCGGGGCCGACCACTACTTCGGTACAAGGATGTATGCAAGCGGGATATGAATGATGCAGGCATCGATTTGGAAGCATGGGAACAGGACGTCATGGATCGTGTTACATGGAGGGGCAGGATTAAACATGGAATACAGACAAAGGAGATACTGATTGCTGATAGGCTAAAGACTCAGAGTTTGAGAAGACACACCACACTGTGCTATGTCGCAAACGGTCCTGACTTTTCTTGCACACACTGTGTAAGATGCTTCTCTGCCCGGATTGGTCTTACGAGTCACATTCGTTACCATCATGGACTGTAGTTGCATACCTTTTCAAAGCACAATTACTATCGTCTGACAGGACGGAAAGAGCAAATGATGAATGATAAACAACTTACAGCGCAAGTTACATCATAAAGATAAAAAAAAAACCATCTGATGATGTCGCCATCATCCCTTGTGATGGTCCATTATCTAACACGACGATTAAGAACATACATGACACTGAAAGCATTTAATAAAAGGTGAATAAGAGTCCGGCCTAACTTCAGAGAGTTCTTGCATTTCTTGTCACGCCAAAAGTCATGTCGAGTTTTGAGTAATGAGTTTAGAAGTAAAAAACATTGCATAAATATTTCCCTTTACGATTACGACACCAAAATAAAATAGTGAATAACTCGATGTGATGGGCATCGGTAGGCAAAGCAGAACGAGACCCGAAGAGGAAGACGAAGAAGAAAAAGTAGCAGAATAATAAAAAGTTGTAGATTAAGAACAAGTAGAAAAAAAATAACAAGTACAAGAAGATGAAGATGAATATAAAGCAGAAGATAGAAAAGAAAAAGAAGAAAAATAAGCAAAAAAGTGGAAGAAAAAGAACCAAAAATAAGAAATATATAAAGAAAGAAAAGCAATTTAGTTTGAAGAATGGTGCTAATTAGGGAAGAGTGTTTGATCTTGTTCTGTTATGTTAATAACCGACCTGATTGCACTCTGGCCAGATCCACAGTGCTCATCCCCTGTCATCAAATAGTGAAGAGTGTAGATACTTGATAGTTCTACACACTCCCTGCTTCGACCTCTTAGGCAAATCTCTTTTGGGCACATCTCTCTGCTGGACCATCGGATTATTCTTTAAAAAAACCTGTAATCTGTGCATTGCTAGTTGATCGACTACAGTGTCTTCGTGCAAAAGGCTGTCGCTGGTCAACTTCATAATGTCACCTCTATCCATTGGCCATGACCTCACTGGGTGTCTCTGAGACCCGGATGTAAGCTCTATCCCTCCTTCGGGGACAGCGTGGCCTAGTGGTTTAGTGGCACGGCTCACAACCGGAAGGTGCTGGGTCGATCCCCATCACAGCACCGGTCGTTACCCCGGGGAAGCAAGCCATTAGAAAATGCAGAAGGAAGCAGATCCTTACATAAAATGCGTGCTGAAGTCGGATACACTGGACCGACAGCCGCAAAGTAAAAACCTCAATGCAACGCACACCGCCTTGGGGATTAGACAAATAAGGCGAACGCAAAAAAAAAAATTCCTTCCTCGAAGCCCAGCATAATCAGGGCAGTAGATCCAGACAAGTTCTCAGAGGTTTGAAGCCTCTATGTCCACTATCTGCTAGTGTAACAGCCAGTCCTTCTGCACCTTCCGAAGCAATGATTGAGAGCCAGGGACGACTACGGCTCCCGTCCAAGATAGCCTACATCAGAGCAGCCAAAGTCACTGCCTTGATCTCCATTCTGATACTGAAGATTCAAGTCAATTATACATTGTTCCTCCTAGAAGCTACCCTCTAACAGACAAGCCCCAATCGGCTTTCTTAGCGCGAGGCACATATCTCACGATATATGTGACAGTATTAGAGTCTTTGACATTTTTAGAATATTCAGAATAAGCAAGGATATATACGGCATATTAGAAAATATCCGGCCGGAGATAATGGACTCTATTTGTGGACATTGGCAACGGAGAGAGTAGCAATATAAAACGAATATAGATTTTGTCCAAATGTACATGTAATGAAACAAAGCGATGTTTTGTCAAAATGGTCTGGAATTAGCTAAATTTGATCATCTAAGGTAGAAACTAGCGACTAAGAAATTGAGTTTCCATATTCGTCCATCCAAAACCGTTGTAGTTTATATTAGTTGTTCTCATCTGTGTTGTTCATTGTCACCGACGAAGATCTTTTAGTCGAATTTTAATAGTTTACAGTATTCCGTAGTACCTTTTTTTTTTTGCTTCTGTTCTGATAAGAGAAGATGTCATTGCATTCTGGACTAACTCATATGAACTCAGTGCATCTTAGCAAATGGCGAAGAGTGTTGATGCGGATGGTTCCTGCAGCTCGCTGGTTGTACACACTCCTGCCCGGTCTGCTTCGTTAGACCACCGTAGAATTTCAAAACTTTGCAATCTATGCATGGCTGGTTCATCTATTCTAGTGTCTTTTCCAAAAGGCCGTCGTCGATCAAATTTGAAATGTCACTAGTACATTGTTAATGTCCATACTGCGGGTGCCCTTAGGTCATGCTGTCAGCTTTTTACATTCCTTTCTTACTCTTTTTCTTGTTCCATTCTTCTTCTTCTCCTCCTTCTTTTTCTTCTTCTTCTTCTTTTGCTCCTTCTTCTTCTTCTCCTCCTCCTTCTTCTTCTTCGTCTTCTTCGCTTGCGTTCGTTCTCAATCTCCCACTACCAAGCACTGAACAGGGCTTTGCAAGTAACAGGATGTAGTCCGGAGAACGGAGTGCTTTGTATTGCTAGTTTACAGCTTGACTGCAATATTTACACCTTTTGGGTCAACACTTCCATCTTCGCCAGGCCCTTCCTAAATACCAATTTCAATAGGTCAACACATTTTCCCAAAAGTTCGATGCCTCTTTTGTCCGCTATCCACCAATGTTATAGCCAGCCCTTATTCACCTTTCGAAAAACGGATGGGAGAATCTGAGACGATCACGGCCCTCATTACAGAGGCCCTAAATAGCCTATTCACAGTCGAATTCCCAACATTGATCTCCCTTCTCACACTTGAGTTGTAGTAAAGTATGCATGCATCGCTCCTCTCAGCAGCGAAACTGCCCCCAGCCGGTTTTCTCACCCCCCATCACAGGTTCATACGTATATATAATAACATCATAATCAATTGTACTGTCATTTATTAGTTGTTAGACCTCGATGGCGGCAGCGTAGCCTGGGGGCGAAACGTCCGTTTCCCACTCTCAAATCACCGTTAACGAATCCCGCCGTGTCCAGTTTGACAGGCATTGGATTTTTGTGTGTGGTAAGATCGCTTCTGTCCGTGGGGAAAGTACTGACAACTTACCTGTACTGCACACATGTCAAGGTACTTATAACAGACAAATAGGCTGGCGCAGTGGTACAGAACTCGCTTTTCATAGCAAAGGTACGGGCTTGAACTTCCACTACTGGATGCTCCAGTCAACTCAGCTGTAAATATGTATCTGAAATATGGTTAGGGAAGGAAATGAAAACGAGGCAGAGAACTACCCCGCCTCACAAGCTGCGGCTTAGTATACTGAAGTCTCTAACACTTTATTCCTGACCAGTGGTTAATTCTGCTGAAGGGAACTGCATACAATCTGAGGGTTAGTATACTGAAGTCTCTAACACTTTATTCCTGACCAGTGGTTAAGTCTGCTGAAGGGAACCGCATACAATCTGAGGGTTAGTATACTGAAGTCTCTAACACTTTATTCCTGACCAGTGGTTAAGTCTGCTGAAGGGAACCGCATACAATCTGAGGGTTAGTATACTGAAGTCTCTAACACTTTATTCCTGACCAGTGGTTAAGTCTGCTGAAGGGAACTGCATACAATCTGAGGGTTAGTATACTGAAGTCTCTAACACTTTATTCCTGACCAGTGGTTAAGTCTGCTGAAGGGAACTGCATACAATCTGAGGGTTAGTATACTGAAGTCTCTAACACTTTATTCCTGACCAGTGGTTAAGTCTGCTGAAGGGAACTGCATACAATCTGAGGGTTAGTATACTGAAGTCGCTAACACTTTATTCCTGACCAGTGGTTAAGTCTGCTGAAGGGAACCGCATACAATCTGAGGGTTAGTATACTGAAGTCTCTAACACTTTATTCCTGACCAGTGGTTAAGTCTACTGAAGGGAACTGCATACAATCTGAGGGTGAGTATACTGAAGTCTCTAACACTTTATTCCGGACCAGTGGTTAAGTCTGCCTTTACCTTTAGGTTGTCAGTTATAAGGGCGACGTTCTGCAAAGGGCATGCTGCTTTCTTTTCTTTTAGCCTCGATGTGGGCTTTTCCATTGCACTGGTCTCTGCAGCAGCTGCTCAGAGCGAAAATGTCCCATTGGTAGGGTGTCGTTTTGTCTCCAGTCTGAGTCCATTTCGCATCTAGACATCGTTCAATTAGCCCCATTGCAAGAAGTTGTTCTCAAACATGTGTATCTTGTTTTGGTCTTTGTTAATGTAACAAGTGTTTCCATCGCTTAACAATTAACTACCGTTTACATAAGGGGTGAAGACGTGCTTAAGAGTCATGTGAAACATACTGTTTCAGGAACTGCAGGTGATAAAATTAGACAATTTTTAATCGAACGTTGATCTTAAGACAGAGGGGACCAGAGTGCCTGTATCCCGAGTTACCTCAAGTCGTCTGGACAAATGTCTTGCCGCTGATCCAAGGTAGCTCGAGACCAGAGAGTGAGGGTGATGGCCAGCGCAGGTTCTTCCTTACTATAATCCAAATACAGCGGAAGTTACATCACTCGACACTTAACCTTCTTTCCAGGCGCACAAGAGTTAACCTCATTGTGGACATTCGGAATACAAAAACCATAACACCTGAATAATTCCATTTTACTTCAATTCCAAGCTAGGTAACAACAATGATGGAATACAAAGGCATTTAGGCACACGTGGTTCAGAAGAAATGAATAAGAATGGTGAACGACTATTATAATTCTGTGAAGTATCAAATCTTCTTGTGGCAGATACCATTTCTCCACATCAAGACATCCACAACATAACTTGGAATTCTCCTGATTGCAAAACAACAAATCAGATAGATCATTTCTATATCCACACAAAGTTCCGATCCTCAATTCAAGATGGCAGATGTTATCGTGGTGCAGACATTGGCAGTGACCACAATCTTTGCCTAGCCAAACTAAAGATTAAACTGAAAAAAACGTTATCAGCCGAAGAGCAAGAAGAAAATTATTGCACAGAAACTACTAATAACAGAAATCCGAACAGAATACAATGCCAAGATATATCAGCACATTGAGTCACTATCAACATTACAATTGACTCGATTGATAACAAATGGGAAACGTTTAGTACAACATTGAAAGACGCAGCTGCAGCGGCAGCTGGATATTCCAAACACAAAAACAAAAAGTGGCTGAGTGATGACACCTGGGGTCAAATCCAAGAAAGAAAGAAGGCAAAACTAAACCTCCTTGCAGCAACAACACCTGTTGGATTTGAGAATTGCAAGATGGCGTATGACACACTTAATAAAATGGTTAAATATTACGCTCGCAAAGACAAGAGGTAGTTCTTCAATGAACTGGCCCCAACAGCTGAAAATGCAGGACAAGTGGGCAACAGCAGATACGTTCCCCAGATCACAAGACAGTTATGCAAAAAAACTACCTACTAAAAATACACCAATCAAAGATAAACAAAGCAAGCATCTTACGACAGAAAAAGAACAGTTGAAACGTTGGACAGAACATTTTACAGAGATATTGGATAGACCACATCCCACCACAATATTGGATAGACCACATCCCACCACAATATTGGATAGACCACATCCCACAACAATATTGAATAGACCTCATCCCACAACAATATTGAATAGACCACATCCCAAAAACAATATTGAATAGACCACATCCCACAACAATATTGGATAGACCACATCCCACAACAATATTGGATAGACCACATCCCACAACAATATTGAATAGACCTCATCCCACAACAATATTGGATAGACCACATCCCACAACAATATTGAATAGACCACATCCCAAAAACAATATTGAATAGACCACATCCCACAACAATATTGAATAGACCACATCCCACAACAATATTGGATAGACCACATCCCACAACAATATTGGATAGACCACATCCCACAACAATATTGAATAGACCACATCCCACAACAATATTGGATAGACCACATCCCACAACAATATTGGATAGACCTCATCCCACAACAATATTGAATAGACCACATCCAACAACAATATTGAATAGACCACATCCCACAACAATATTGGATAGACCACATCCCACAACAATATTGAATAGACCACATCCCACAACAATATTGAATAGACCTCATCCCACAACAATATTGAATAGACCACATCCAACAACAATATTGAATAGACCACATCCCACAACAATATTGAATAGACCTCATCCCACAACAATATTGAATAGACCACATCCAACAACAATATTGAATAGACCACATCCCACAACAATATTGAATAGACCACATCCAACAACAATATTGGATAGACCACATCCCACAACAATATTGAAAAGACCACATCCCACAACAATATTGAAAAGACCACATCCCACAACAATATTGAATAGACCACATCCCAAAAACAATATTGAATAGACCACATCCCACAACAATATTGGATAGACCACATCCCACAACAATATTGGATAGACCACATCCCACAACAATATTGAATATACCACATCCCACAACAATATTGGATAGACCACATCCCACAACAATATTGGATAGACCACATCCCACAACAATATTGAATAGACCACATCCCACAACAATATTGAATAGACCACATCCCACAACAATATTGGATAGACCACATCCCACAACAATATTGGATAGACCACATCCAACAACAATATTGAATAGACCACATCCCACAACAATATTGGATAGACCACATCCCACAACAATATTGGATAGACCACATCCCACAACAATATTGGATAGACCACATCCCACAACAATATTGGATAGACCACATCCCACAACAATATTGAATATACCACATCCCACAAGAATATTGAATAGACCACATCCCACAACAATATTGAATACACCTCATCCCACAACAATATTGAATACACCCCATCCCACAACAATATTGAATAGACCACATCCCACAACAATCCCTAATTTTGAAAACGAAACAGACATGCACCTCTTACAAGTGTCCTGTACAGAATGTACATTCTCAGAAATCAAAAAGAGTCATCCACAGACTAAAGAATTTGAAGGCAGCAAGGGATGATGAGATAACTGGTGAAATGTTAAAAGCCGCAGATGATACCACCCTCACTCATCTTCTATCCATTATCAACGATGTGTGGAAAGAGGAAAACCCACCCCAACAGTGGAAGGATGGTATTATTGTAAAAATACCAAAAAAGAGGAGACTTATCGGATTGTAATAACTGGCGGGGCTCAACACTCCTGTCAGTGTCTGAGAAAGTACTCTGCAGCATGATATTAGAAAGACTCAGGGAACAGGTAGATGCCATCATAAGAGAAGAACAGGCTGGCTTTAGGCCAAAGCGTTCTTGCATTGATCATATTTTCACACTCAAAACTAGCATTGAAGAATCAGTAGAAATTGTAAGTCTCCCATCGCAAGCGAAGATGATGATATCATCAGACTGTCCTCGTCCTGGAGATGTAACTTGCGCTGAATTTAGATTATTGTGAGATAGAGGCTGCGCTGGACACCAATCTCACTCTCTCGTCCTGAGTTACCGCGAACCAGTGACAAGACATACAATCAAGACGACAGGAAGTAGCTAAGATGCAGACATTCAGGTCGTACAATCTGTGAGACCAGGGGTCGCTTGAAACTTGTGGAAGTCGATCGTCCACCGTTTCCTTGAGAGGCGAATGTCGTACCTCTCGACAGCAGCAGCCGCCCACGGGTAGACTAGAGAACGCTGCTGCTGACCAGCGCTCACACCTGTAGGTCTAGGTGAGGGACCATTAACCCACGGCTGAGGGGAGATTCCGGTCATGGCACGCAATTTCCAAGCAGGTCGTGCACACCAACCAAGGACGGTGCGCAATCTGTAGTGACGCCCTATCCATCAACGTGTAATCTATTACACATGAAGAACAGATCGTGTATCTCCGAATTCCGATGAAATTTATACACATAGGCTTCATGTGAATAGCGTAGGACGTGCTAGAAAATGATCGTCACACAACACCGCGCCCCACACATGAAGTGGAATGAACAAACCACACGAACATCGCAGACCATGAGAGCTGCTGTTGCTTGGTCGTCATCAGTAGAAATACAATCCTACTAATCATCAACTTCATTGACTTCCAGAAGGCCTTTGGCAGTCTACACCGTCCAACATGTGTGACTTCCAGAAGGCCTTTGGCAGTCTACACCGTCCAACATGTGTGACTTCCAGAAGGCCTTTGGCAGTCTACACCGTCCAACATGTGTGACTTCCAGAAGGCTTTTGGCAGTCTACACCGTCCAACATGTGTGACTTCCAGAAGGCCTTTGGCAGTCTACACCGTCCAACATGTGTGACTTCCAGAAGGCCTTTGGCAGTCTACACCGTCCAACATGTGTGACTTCCAGAAGGCCTTTGACAGTCTACACCGTCCAACATGTGTGACTTCCAGAAGGCCTTTGGCAGTCTACACCGTCCAACATGTGTGACTTCCAGAAGGCCTTTGGCAGTCTACACCGTCCTTCTTCTTCTTCTGCGTACGCAGTCAGACAGTAACCATTATTTTTTCGAAAAAAGCGGCGGTCATCCTGAGGCTCTCGCCACTGCCATAGAGCTTGTCTTGCAGTTCCACTGGTAATGGCCACATCTGCTCTCTCTGATCCTCGTATGTCGGGCAGTTCTGCAGCAGATGTTCAGCGGTCATTTTACCAGTACCGCACGGGCATTCGTCGGTACACCCTATCTTCAATTTGTTGAATAGGTGGTACCTCAGTCTGTTGTGGCCAGTGCGAAGTCTGAAGACAACGACCTGCTCTCTTCGGTTCAACTGGTAATAGGCATCGTTTTTGGTGTAACCAGTATGTTCGGTTTCCCATTTGGTCATGTATCTGGCTTTGATAAGCCGTTTTGACTGTTCGTACGTCATACTGGTATCTGTTTGTGGTAGTCTTGCACCTTCTTTTGCCAGTCTGTCTGCCTCCTCGTTGCCTTGGATGTTGCAGTGTGACGGAACCCACTGTACCACTACCCTTTTTGGTGCGGAATGCTGGCACAGTTTGCAGAGTGCTGCTCTTAAGTCATTAAGCTCAGTGTTTTTCTGGCTTTTTAGCGCTGTGACTACGGCGAAAGCATCTGTCAGCAGGACTATATGGCTCTCATTTTCACTGTGTGTTACCATTTCTTCCACTGCCGCCCTCAGTGCCTCTGCCTCTGCTCTGAAATTGCTTGTGTACTTACCAGTAGCGAATGACAGTGTTATTTTTCTGCCATTTGGTAGGTTCAGGAATGCTCCTGCCCCTCCGTTCTGTGTAGTGTTTGTTACAGAACCGTCGGTGTATGCATGGGTCCAGTCCATGCTTGGGTAGCTTTTCGTTATGAAGCTTAGGGTAGTATCTCTCCTTTCTTTTTCACTCTGGCAGTTTTTGTTTGCAATACCTGGTATATTTTCTACCACCTCTGGAAATATATCCTGCCTCCAGGTAGGTTTTCGTACAGTAGTGATGGGTTTTGGTGTTGTTAGTGCGTTTATGGGATCATCGTGCATCTTTGCTTTGGCTATTTCTCCGCTTTAGTTTCCCATTTCCCAAATTGTTTAGTCTCTGGTGCATTGGATGGTCAGTCAGTCTTCGGAGTTTCTCTGACTGCAGCTGGGCTCTGCAGTCTCTTCTATCGGTCATGGATTGCAGTTTTGTAATCTTTTCAAGTTCTACAATTGGCGTTGACTTCATGCCACCTGTTATAATTCTCATGGCTTGGTTTTGAAGTTTGTTAACTTTATCGAAGTTCGCCTTCGCTGCTGTTGTCCATGCCGCAATGCCATACTCGAGAACTGGTCTCACTCTTCCAGTATACAGTTTCTTTAGTATGCCTTCGTCTGCTCCCCAGCTTGTGCCAGCAAGTTTCCTCATGATTGCCATTCTTTCTCTGGCTTTCATTCGGTTTCTCTCAATCTGACTTTTCCATGTCATGCGCCGATCAAATGTGACTCCCAGATAGGTTGGGTTGTCGTTTGGCTGCAGGAATTTGCCATTTAGACTTAATTTGGTACTTTGGGGTTTTAATGAAAGCGAGAATATTGTGCATGTGGTTTTCTCCTCGTTTATTTTGACCAGCCATGAGTTCGCCCACTCTTCCAGCGATGTTAGGGCCGTCTGCATCCAATTTCTTGCTATGGTGAGATTCTTTTCAGAGGTCCACATAGCCAGATCGTCTGCAAACATTGAGCTATGGACTCTTCTTGGTATATTCTCTGTGATATCGTTTATATATACCAGGAAGAGTGTGGGTGACAATACTCCCCCTTGGAGTACTCCCTGCTCGAGTGCCACCTTTTTGCTCATCTGCCCTTGTACTTGGACTCTGGCCGTTCTTTGTTTGAGGTAGTGGTTGATCCACTTGTACATCTTCCCACAGACATCACTTCTTCTTAGCTTGACTCTAAGTCCGTCCTTCCAGACTTTGTCAAATGCCTTTTCCAGATACACCCAAACAGCTACTGTGTGTTTCTGTGCCTGGTAGGCATCTTCTATCTCCTGGGCTATGAGGATGACCTGGTCCTCAGTGGATCTGTGCTGTCTAAAGCCGGCTTGCTGTGGAATTAGTATTCGTTTTTCTTCCAGATGCCACATCAGTCTGGTGTTTATCATCCGTTCCATCAGCTTGCCGACACAGCTCAGTAGGCTGATGGGCCTGTATCCATTTGGATCTGTTTTATCCTTTCCTGTTTTTGGTACTGGTACCAGTATTGCGTCTTTTCATGCCTGGGGTACAATACCCCTTTTCCAGCTTTGGTTCAGGACTTTTCCGGGAGATTTCCTTTTCTTTAGTGTTCTCATAGCCTCTTCCATATCATGCATTGTTAGTTTGGCCATCATGTGCTCTTCAGAAGCCGTATTTATGTTTTCGTGTCCCTTTAGCTCTTCGCTAATGTCTGTATGCTTATCTGCAGGGACCTCGATGTGGTTTGCTCTGGCATAGTGATCGACAAAGGCGTTAGCGGCTTTCTTACCTGTGATCAAGTTCTCGCCCTGCTTGATAGTAATTTGTTTATTTGACGGGGTTTCGTCGTTCATGGCTCTGACTAGCTTCCATAGCTTGTTCCCGTCTTTGTCCAGGTTTAGACTTTCCGTTTTATTTTTCCAGCTTTCTCTTGCTGTTTGCCTGAGAGTGTGTTTGTACTTCGCCGCAGCGGCTTTGAGGGCGATGTTTGCCTCCATGGATTTTTCTCGCTCTGCCATGTTCCTAGCAATTGTTACTGCATCTTCCACTTTCTGCAACTCATCATTTCAGTAGGGCTTATAGTTTTTCCTAGCTCCTCTTGGGATGGTTTCAGTGGCGGCTTGCATTATTGCCTTGCTTAGGCTCTCTACCATGGGCTTTATTTTTGAGTGTCGTGTGTTGATGGTTTCACACAGCCCATCTGTCAGGATTGCAAATCTGTCCCAGTCGGCTCGTTTGTAATGCCAACGTGGGAGCGGTTTTGTTTCCTGTGGGCCTACTTCCATGTCAATGGTTAGTCTGATCGGCCTGTGGTCGCTACCTGCCAGTTGGTTTAGCACCTGGCGGTCTATTTTATGGTGTATGTCCTGTGTGGAGAAGGCCAAATCTGGAGTGGAGGTGGTATGCCATGTTCTTGAATAGAAGCTAGGGCTATCCTCCCGCCTATGGATTAGGGAGAGATTTGCATCTATCTCCCAATCTTCCACTTCGTCACCTCTGCTGTCTGTGTCAGAGTATCCCCATCTCTCCGAGTGGCTGTTGAAATCTCCAACTACTATGCAGTTGGAGTCTCTGACCTCCATACTCGAGAGCGATAGGTCTCTATTTGGTGGTCCGTACAGATTGAAAATGCGGAGCTTCGTCTCTTGGGCCATTATGTCAACTCCTACAATTTCTGCTTGTCCGGTGTGATTGACAGATACCGCGCTACTCGGTATGCAGTTTCTGGTCAGTATCAGGACCCCTCCTTTGTGGCCTTCTCTATCTAGACGGAAGGTCTGGTATCCTCTGATTGAGAATTTATGGTTATTGTTGAGGTGCGTTTCCTGGATACATGCCACGTCAATCTTACCTTCATGCAGGTGGTGTGTTAGGGAAAGTTTTTTGTTAATGACTCCCTCCGCATTCCACTGTAGTATTTTGAGGGTCTTGAGGTTTTGGCCAATAGAAGTTGCCCCATAGCCATGTGCCTTGACTCCACGACACATGGGTGGGTGACCACCAGTAGTCAAGGGTGGGCCCCTTCGAGGCGTGAGGCCTGGCACTATCGCTGCATGGCGGGACTCCGCAGGATGAGCGCCATGCGTTTTTCTGATAGGTTGTACTGCCATCATACTGCGATTTACGTTGCACTGTTTTGTTAGGTTTGCGGCCCCGTGCATCCGATTTCAACAGGCGTTTATGTAGGGATGCCCTCCTTAGCCTTTGGCTTTCCCCAGCCTATCTGCAAGGCAGCAGTTGTTTATGATCAGAGTTGTCTCTCTTATGGAAGTTGTCTTACTAGACTATCGAGTCTTCACTACTCGTGTCTATAGGGTGCAATGATGATATGTGAGATGATATATGAGATGGACTGGTTTACCCGGAAGAGAGGCAGTCCAGTGTGTCTGTATCCCAGGATCGTCACGTCCTGCCAGAAACGTAGCATTTGGGTATCTCTTTTTCCTTTTATTTTCTTGGCTTCTATGCAGGGATGGTACGTTTAGCATTCCCCGCCACCTGGGGTGTTGACACAGTGGGGCAGATGTGCAATGTCCGCTGGTCTGCATCTCTTCTGCGTCCAGCATGATAGTTATATGGCTGATAACGTACAGAGGTAGATATCGTAGCCGGAGTGCATTTAGCCAGAGGACAAGCCTGGTAATGTCACAGAGATGTTGTTCGCCTGGTGTGCGGACAACTCTCATGGTCAGTGGTTGAGTTTGACAGTTCACAGTGTGGTGGCTGCTCTACTGTTTTCGACACCCCGACCAGGTACTAAGTCTTTGGTTGGTGGTTTCGCACCCAATCGCCGTATAAGGTGAGTATCAAGCAGTTGTCCGCCCGCTTTGATTGGCGGACGGCAAGGACCTCTTACTGTGGCTCTACATGATAGGGCTGGGGCGCAAGCCCCAGGTCCCGAGCATGTAGGAGCCTCCCATTGCAGTGGTGCTGAGATTTTGGGCGGGATTGCGGCTTACAAGGGCTCGGCCGTAATCCCCTACATGGTAGCCTTGCGCCCTTGGCTTATCAGCCTGGTACGTGAACCAAAGTGTCTGCGGCTCCTCTCGATTTGAGCTGGTTTTCCGTAGCAACGCCCTGTCATTTGTAGGGTAAAACTGACCTGTCTTCAGATGATCTATTTCCAGTACCCGTTCACTATTTGGTCAGACGAATTTATTGAGGGCTTTTGTTTGTCAAAGACCAGGTATTTGAAATCTACGGTTTCTGCGGAGTTAATCACGATTTCCGTAGCATTCTTTCATTTGAGTGTTTGAGAGCTGACTTGTCATCCGTGAGTCTAATACCAGCGTACGTTCATTATTAGACCCAAACGGCAGTGCTCTCGATTTGTCAGTTGTTCTACAGTATTGGCGTGTTCAGTCAAATTAAGCCGCAGGTTCCACACCTGGTGGTGCCCTTCCGTCAATTCCCTTAGCGAGACAATCAAGTTTCTTAGGGGGTAGCCCCAGATTTTCGAGGGTCTAATTCCAGCACATGTTCTCTATTAGACCCCACGAAGGTGTACTTTTTGATTGTCATTCTGCAGTATTGGCGTGTTAAGTTAATTTAAGCCTTAGGCTGCACTCCTGATAGTGCTCTTCCGTCAATTCCTTTTTCAGAACACTGGATGCAGACCAAACCGGGCCACAGGGGGCATAGCCCCAGATTTCTGAGGGTCTAAATCCAGCACCAGTTCCATATTAGACCCCAGAAGAGTGGTCTCGGCATGTCAATCATTTCAGTGTTGGCCGTGTTGAGTCAAATTAAGCCGCAGGCTCCACTCCTGGTGGTGCCCTTTCGTCAATTCCTTTAAGTTTCAGCTTTGCAACCATACTTCCCCTGGAACCCAAACACTTTGGTTTCCCGGAAGCTGCCCGCAGAGTCATCGAAGCAACTCCTGCGGATCACTAGTTGGCATCGTTTATGGTCAGAACTACGACGGTATCTGATCGTCTTCGCGCCTCTGACTTTCGTTCTTGATTAATGAAAACATTCTTGACAAATGCTTTCGCAGTAGCTCGTCTTGCGGCGATCCAAGAATTTCACCTCTAACGCCGCGATACGAATGCCCCCGTTTGTCCCTGTTAATCATTACCTCCAGTTCCGAAAACCAACAAAATAGAACCGAGGTCCTATTCCATTATTCCATGCACCATTATTCAGGCAGCCGAGGCCTGCTTTAAACACTCTAATTTTTTCAAAGTAAACGCGCCGGCCACCCAGCACGCTCAGCGAAGAGCACCCGTGGGAGAGAGCCGGCAGACGGTAGGGCAGGAGACAACGGGCAGTGAACCGGCGCGAGCCGGACCGCCCGCCTGCGCCTGAGATCCAACTACGAGCTTTTTAACTGCAACAACTTTAATATACGCTATTGGAGCTGGAATTACCGCGGCTGCTGGCACCAGACTTGCCCTCCAATAGATCCTCGTTAAAGGGTTTAAAGTGTTCTCATTCCAATTACGGGGCCTCGAAAGAGTCCCGTATTGTTATTTTTCGTCACTACCTCCCCGTGCCGGGAGTGCGTAAGTTGCGCGCCTGCTGCCTTCCTTGGATGTGGTAGCCGTTTCTCATGCTCCCTATCCGGAATCGAACCCTGATTCCCCGTTACCCGTTACAAACATGGTAGGCATGTCACGTACCATCGACATTTGATAGGGCAGACATTTGAAAGATGCGTCGCCGGCACATGAGGCCATGCGATCAGCACAAAGTTATCCAGAGTCGCAACCCCGCGAGGGGAAACGACGATTGGTTTTGAACTAATAAAAGCGCTCTTTCCGCGAGGGTCGGAGCTTGGTAAGCATGTATTAGCTCTAGAATTGCCACAGTTATCCAAGTAGGATCGTGTCATCTAAGGAACCTCGACTGCTTTAATGAGCCATTCGCGGTTTCACCGTGAGACAGTGGGAACTTAGACATGCATGGCTTAATCTTTGAGACAAGCATATGACTACTGGCAGGATCAACCAGATATCTGTCGGAGACGTACGTACAGCACACACCGGTCGGCGGAGGAAGGGTGTGTAAAAAGCCTCACTGGGACGACGGCCGCAGGGACCGACTGACGGGACGGACGGACGGTTGTTCCACCCGTCCCTCATTCCGTCGACCTAGGACCGCCTGACAGGGACCTCCCACACGCACCAGACGACCGACCGACCGGGCTCGCTCGAGGAGGGATTGCAGCGCTCTGTGCAGAACGGATCCCAATGACCTCGGCGATGAATTTCACTGGGACTAGAGACAATTTGGCCTGCCGGCCTGCCCTTCTCCGTAGGAGAACGCAGGGCCTCGAGGCAACGATTCCTGCTTTCCATTTGCCGGTCACAAGCTCTTTGCGAGAGTCGGACCACCAGCGAGACGTACTGTCGAGCTCTGCTATAAGCCTTAGATAAATCACCACGGACGGACCACGTTTCCTGATACGGACCAGACCAGCGCACCTCGGTGGAGGAGCCGCTACAACAAACCGCACCCAATTCGCTCTACGGGGAAAGGCAAGCGAGCGTTTTCCGCAAGCCCGCGCTATCGCTCCGCCTGGCGGGACTGAGATCGCTTTACGAACACTGAAGTGGAACGAACAAACCACACGAACATCGCAGACCATGAGAGCAGCTATTGCCTGGTCGCCATCAGTAGAAATACAATCCTACTAATCATCAACTTCATTGACTTCCAGAAGGCCTTTGGCAGTCTACACCGTCCAACATGTGTGACTTCCAGAAGGCCTTTGGCAGTCTACACCGTCCAACATGTGTGACTTCCAGAAGGCCTTTGGCAGTCTACACCGTCCAACATGTGTGACTTCCAGAAGGCCTTTGGCAGTCTACACCGTCCAACATGTGTGACTTCCAGAAGGCCTTTGACAGTCTACACCGTCCAACATGTGTGACTTCCAGAAGGCCTTTGACAGTCTACACCGTCCAACATGTGTGACTTCCAGAAGGCCTTTGGCAGTCTACACCGTCCAACATGTGTGACTTCCAGAAGGCCTTTGGCAGTCTACACCGTCCAACATGTGTGACTTCCAGAAGGCCTTTGGCAGTCTACACCGTCCAACATGTGTGACTTCCAGAAGGCCTTTGGCAGTCTACACCGTCCAACATGTGTGACTTCCAGAAGGCCTTTGGCAGTCTACACCGTCCAACATGTGTGACTTCCAGAAGGCCTTTGGCAGTCTACACCGTCCAACATGTGTGACTTCCAGAAGGCCTTTGGCAGTCTACACCGTCCAACATGTGTGACTTTCAGAAGGCCTTTGGCAGTCTACACCGTCCAACATGTGTGACTTCCAGAAGGCCTTTGGCAGTCTACACCGTCCAACATGTGTGACTTCCAGAAGGCCTTTGGCAGTCTACACCGTCCAACATGTGTGACTTCCAGAAGGCCTTTGGCAGTCTACACCGTCCAACATGTGTGACTTCCAGAAGGCCTTTGGCAGTCTACACCGTCCAACATGTGTGACTTCCAGAAGGCCTTTGGCAGTCTACACCGTCCAACATGTGTGACTTCCAGAAGGCCTTTGGCAGTCTACACCGTCCAACATGTGTGACTTCCAGAAGGCCTTTGGCAGTCTACACCGTCCAACATGTGTGACTTCCAGAACGCCTTTGGCAGTCTACACCGTCCAACATGTGTGACTTCCAGAAGGCCTTTGGCAGTCTACACCGTCCAACATGTGTGACTTCCAGAAGGCCTTTGGCAGTCTACACCGTCCAACATGTGTGACTTCCAGAAGGCCTTTGGCAGTCTACACCGTCCAACATGTGTGACTTCCAGAAGGCCTTTGGCAGTCTACACCGTCCAACATGTGTGACTTCCAGAAGGCCTTTGGCAGTCTACACCGTCCAACATGTGTGACTTCCAGAAGGCCTTTGGCAGTCTACACCGTCCAACATGTATGACTTCCAGAAGGCCTTTGGCAGTCTACACCGTCCAACATGTGTGACTTGCAGAAGGCCTTTGGCAGTCTACACCGTCCAACATGTGTGACTTCCAGAATGCCTTTGGCAGTCTACACCGTCCAACATGTGTGACTTCCAGAAGGCCTTTGGCAGTCTACACCGTCCAACATGTGTGACTTCCAGAAGGCCTTTGGCAGTCTACACCGTCCAACATGTGTGACTTCCAGAAGGCCTTTGGCAGTCTACACCGTCCAACATATGTGACTTCCAGAAGGCCTTTGGCAGTCTACACCGTCCAACATGTGTGACTTCCAGAAGGCCTTTGGCAGTCTACACCGTCCGACATGTGTGACTTCCAGAAGACCTTTGGCAGTCTACACTGTCCAACATGTGTGACTTCCAGAAGGCCTTTGGCAGTCTACACCGTCCAACATGTGTGACTTCCAGAAGGCCTTTGACAGTCTACACCGTTAAACATTTTGGAACATTCTAAAGAACTATGACTTACACTCAAAATACATAAATGTGATCGAGGCCTTATACGATCATTCACGATGCGGTGTTCGAACAACCGAAGGCAACACTTAATAGTTTAACATAGAAACAGGACTGAAACAGGGATGTATTATATTATCTTTACTATTTGGCACAGCTATAGATTGGATTATGAAACAGTATGCCTATGATAAGCCTTTCTGCATAGAATGGACAGATAACAAGACCTTAGAATATCTATATTTTGCAGACGACCTAGAGCTACTGAATACCACTAATGAAAAAACATAAAAAGACATAAATGAACAGAACAAATCGGACAACAACTAAACACCACAAAGAGAAAAAGCAACCGTTGATATCAAGTTACAGGGGAAATATCTAGAAAATGTCCAACACTACACATACCTGGGAAGCAAAATGACACAAGATGGAGATGCCACGAAAGAAATGTTCACTAGAATTGATTTGGCCTCGTGCGCCTTTAATCAGCTCACCAACATCTGGAAATCAACGACACTGAACAAACATACCAAGCTCAGACTATTCAACTCAATCTTAATATAAGTCCTGACATGGATGTGGAAGCTGGAAGACAACACAAGCGCTGGAAAATAAAATTAAATATTTTTGAAAATAAATGTTTAAGAAAAATTATTGAATATACTCTGGGACCAGTTCATAACTAATGACTCGATAAGAACAGAGACAAACCAACTATACGTGTCGACCATCATACGAAAAAAACGATGGACATACATCGGACATGTCCTTAGAATGAACAACAACCGTCTTCCATTGAAAGCAGTCGAATGGACACCAAGGGACATTCGGAAAAGAGGGAGACCCAAGGAAAAACATTCATCCTAGAGGACTTAACTATGGGCCTCAACACCATACAAGATCTAAAAACAATGGCGTCATACCGTTCCAACTGGAGATCATTTGTTTCTTCTTATGCGCCGTATTTGGCGCGCAAAGAACATAGATAGAATGCCATTTTTAATTTGTAAGTGCCTTGTTTGAATAAATTTTTAAAAAATCCACTATCTAAGACCACAGCATAAAGCAGGGGCTCAGAGCAAAAAGAAGACCAAGATATAGATGGACTGACGATGTTGAAGAAACACTGCAGTGCACTGATTGCATTTTTTACAACCTTCGTTTCATTCGGCGGAGTTCATTGTACCGAGTTGTGGGCCTGACGTCACTGCACTTCCGGCTCAGCGCGCGATACTGTCATGTCGACATGACATTATTGTATCAACAATTTGAACACATGCCTTTTTGGGGGTTTTCATTCCTTCCGCTCACCGCTTCGCTGTCCAAAGCAAGCTCAAAATAACCATAGAAACGCCTTAAATACACACCAGACTCAACCTCTTCACACTGAAACTAAATAATTGAACAGAGAAGAAATTAAGACTGCTTCTTCTGTCAAAGATGTAAACTCATTCACATTTAGCGCTAGCAAACACAATTTGTAACCGGGTCAGACAAACATCAAGTTCTCACATACTACAATATCACGACAGATGAAGATGCCCTACAAACGACCACTGTTTAGTCTGCTTTTATCTAATATAATCCATTATGGTTGTTGTGATGAGTAAATATAAAAACATAAGTATTTTTCGTTCTACAAAAAACAAAACAAACACACACAACAAAACCGTTTGATTCGAAATGACATTTAAAGCCAGTTACATTTTGTTGAAATGGTCTATCTGATTTTCTAGTTGCCCAGGTGTTACCGACAGGGGAGCAAATAATGGTGACACTGTAACCTGCTAGACAAGTCCTTGTTGTTATTTAATGTCTATAATGAGTAGAGTTAAAAAGACGTAGTGACGGATTGTCGTAGCTTTCCTCACATCCCGAGCGTGCTGATGAAGGCGGACTGTGGTCCTCCAGGCGGGTGTGCTATTCTTGACTTTATCTATCTGTCGCTCACTACTACGGGAATCACTTTGATCCCTCACCTCGTTAGCCTGGCTGCCATGAAAACAGGCCGGTTTCAGTAAGGGCTACCAGGAAGTATATTTGACCTGACCCTGACATGTCTGATCAGAATGTTGGGCCTAACCAAATGTAAGTCTTTCTATTCCAGATATATCGTTTGAGGGGGTTGACTACGGCAGATTTGAAATTTAGCTGTACTCCACATTCTGCTCAAAGGTTAAGACACAAATACTTTATTAGATATAGGCAATTCAACATGTTATGGTTTGGCGTTTATTTGTTAACTCTCTGTGCTTCACATTGAGGTGGCACGATTTTTATTGGGCTTATTTGTAACTGGGACAAAAACAAATGAAACAAATGTAAAAGTTGATTAAAGTTAAGTTTAATCAAAATTAATTTTTAATGGGTATGGTCAGATATCGCACCGAGACGAGAATACAAACAAAACCTACGTTACGAAAAAAAGGCCTTCATCAGGGACAACAAATAACAACAATACTGAACTTACAAATCAACATATAAGGAAAAAATGGTCTACTTATCTGATAGTAGACCCAGTCTGTCTGAGCGACTGGTTGGGTCGGATGCTTTGCTGAAAAAGAAGGTGGGCGGTCAAATAAGGTGGGCCAGGAGAGCGTAAGAAGTGAGGGGAATGCGCCGGATAAGCCAGTGGTGGCCAAATATGGAAAAGACTAAATAGTGATCCAAGTGGGAGAACAAAAAGAAGGTGATATAAGCCGGGAGGAGGTGAGATTAATACAGCAGGGGAGGGGGCGGATAGAAGAAAAAAAATGGGGGTGTCAAAGGACGACAAATAGATGGGGGCCAGTATGGGGTTTTAAGAAAAGGTAGGGAAGATATTAATGCCATGCGGTTGGAGACAACCCATGCTGGAGATAAGTCTATTCTCAAGGGTGAATCAATGACGATCGTCAGAAAAGCAAGAAACTAGACCAGTGACACTAACGTCAGCCTTACCCCGGTGCTCAGGACCATTGAAGTGGCTGGCAATTGGGGAACCAGTGCCGTTGCGGATATCATTGAGGTGTTGGCGGAAACGCTCACGTAGCTCCATACCAGTTTCCCTAATGTATGTCATACCACACTGGCGGCAGATGATAGAATAGATGAGGTTACGGGAATTGCATGTGAATCCCTCTTTGATGAAGAACTCTGCTTTAGGAAAGGTGATGGAGCGAGAAAGGATGACATGAGGCTTACAGATAACTTGGGCAGTGACTCTAAATTAACCATCTAACGACCTGGAAACAGACTGCAACCATACAACCTGGATAAGAGATTAGGAACCGAAGGTAGAAAGCAGACCAGATCCTAAAGATGCCATGCTGAAATGGGATGTGTCGCATCACACTGTAAACTACTGTGCAGTGTCAAAAAAGTCCGTTCCGTGACTAAAGCTCAAAAGGAACAAGAAAAAATAACAGGAAATAAAAGAACACCTACAATCATCATCATGTTGCATGTCCTATGCAGAAAGTCGCTCCCACCACACCCCGTATGAAGGGAAATTCAATCTCTTGCCAAATCTCTAGCCTGCTTCAGAGTCATACCCAAACATTTCTTGACATCTTGGTGCCATCGCCTTCTTGGTCTGCCTATGTCGCCCTTGCCCGGCACCATACCTGCCTTTATCCTTCTCTTAAGACCGTTGTGTCTTTTGATGTGACCAAAGAGTTTTAATTTTCAGCTCATAATTTAATTCATGAGCCAGTTCTCCACTATGTCCAACTCTTGTCAAATGTCTGCAATCTTCTTTTTCTCGGTCAATGGTATTTTGAGAGAGGGGGAGCCAATGGTCTCAACGTAAGGTGTTCGCCTCAGATACTGGAGGTCGCGGGTTCAAATCAAGGTGGAGATCGGTATTATTTACGTGAAATAAAGGGTAAACGTTTTTCCTGATCTCTGAGCAGTGATGTCAAACACCGGTGGGGATCAAGATGCTGAGCAGCGCATGAGCTGCAGTGGTCAGCGACCCATAGCTGACTGCTAGCGTCAGGGCCTGCGAACCATAGCTGCCAAGACCCTTATACACCTGCACGCGGTGATCCTGGATAACAGGCTGCAGCAGGGCAGACTGGCTAAGGAGAAGGGATCGAAGAGGGAATGCTAACCCGGTACTCAAAAAATGCTTGCTGAAGTCGGATGTGTTGAACCGAAAGGTGCAAATATCGCAGCCAATCTGTAAACTACGACACAACGCATTCCGTTCTCTGGACTACATTCTGCTACTTAAGCCTTTTCAGGGTTTGGTAGTGGGAGATTGAGAACGAACGAAGAAAAAAGAAGTCACCAGTGTACATTGGCGCGCACGTTAACATTTTCCTTGGCAGTTGGACATCGAAAGAGTTGGATTTTTGGTTGCTATTCGGGCAAAACTAAAGTTAACATATCTACTCATCTTATTCTAGGGGTTCTCAACTCACAGAGAATATGTCGCAATAAGGAACTGCGTAGCTATACCATCAGGTTTTGGTTATGTGGTTAGCGGAGCGGCACAGATGGCGCCTGACAGGTTTTGGGCCTATCTTGCACTAATTTACGCTTCTTCCACCACAAGTCCCAAAAATGGGCGATCGAATACTCCTGGGGCTAACATATACTGGGATAGACCTGGCAAGTCAGAAGCAGATCAATGTAGCAAAGAAGGACACACCTCTTCACGATGTCTAGCGACACAAGTGGGTTGAAGATAGATATATAGGTAATCTGAGATCATTTCTATAACATTTCGACTCAAAGGAACCGATTCTCTTCCTTGAGGTTTGGTTAACTGTCCTAAGCCTAGAATATTAATTTAAAATACGAAATAACCTACATTTAGTAAAAGCAACAAGGACAACAAAAATGGTTAGTTTTTTACCAGCTACCAAAACGTTAAGTGGTTCTCAAGCCTTTAATTCGTTCTATTGATTAATTCAGTTGAACGTCTTTTCGTCAGTTGTTCAAATGAGATCTTAGCCGACTAGACTCACTGTTGAATTTCGGTTCATCTACTTAACGAGCAAAGGCAGCAGAATCTCATTATGTTAGCGGTTTGTTCAACTGGGGAAAGAACATTTCACTGTTTAAATAATCCAGTGGGATTAGTCAACTCATTTCGTTAGAGTAAACACGTCTGACACTTACTTAGACTTTGAGTAAACAAAAACATAAAATTATCTAATATTCTCTAGGTCTGAGGTAATTTGTGACAATGTGTGGGTAACTTATATTTCCCTACAGCTCATTTTCAATTTTAACTCCTTTTTTGTGTGTTTTTGTGTGATTTATTTTGGCATGGAGAGGTTGATGTTCTGATGGTACAAAGAAAAGTAATCAAATTTCATGGACCTCTGGTTTACACTCAAAAGTACATATAGGTATGTGGAGTTCAGTGAAGCCGATTCATAGAAACAGAACCAGAATCAAGAGGAAACATATTAGCAGTTTAACAGGACATATAATTTTGAGAACAATGTATTTTAGTTGCTTTCGGAAAATCATCAGATAGCTCCAGGAAAGTCATCTATTAGGTTTTAGAAAGTCATCTAATGGCAGCTCCTAAACGTCTTCGAATGGTAGCTCTAGAAAGTCATCTGTTAGCAGCTCTAGAAAGTCATCTGTTAGCATATATAGAAAGTCATCTGTTAACATCTCTAAAAAGTCCCATGTTAGCATCTCTAGAAAGTCATCTGTTAGCATCTCTAGAAAGTCGTCCGTTAGCAGCTCTAGAAAGTCATCTGTTAGCATCTGTAGAAACTCATCTGTTAGCATCTCTAGAAAGTCATCTGTTAGCATCTCTAGAAAGTCATCTGTTAGCAGCTCTAGAAAGTCATCTGTTAGCATCTATAGAAAGTCATCTGTTAGCATCTCTAAAAACTCACCTGTTAGCTTCTCTAGAAAGTCATCTGTTAGCAGCTCTAGAAAGTCATCTGTTAGCATCTCTAGAAATTCGTCCGTTAGCAGCTCTAGAAAGCCATCTGTAAGCATCTGTAGAAGCTCATCTGTTAGCATCTCTAGAAAGTCATCTGTTAGCAGCTCTAGAAAGTCATCTGTTAGCATCTCTAGAAAGTCGTCCGTTAGCAGCTCTAGAAAGTCATCTGTTAGCATCTGTAGAAACTCATCTGTTGGCATCTCTAGAAAGTCGTCCGTTAGCAGTTCTAGAAAGCCATCTGTTAGCATCTCTAGAAAGTCGTCCGTTAGCAGCTCTAGAAAGCCATCTGTAAGCATCTGTAGAAACGCATCTGTTAGCAGCTCTAGAAAGTCTTCTGTTAGCATCTCTAGAAAGTCATCTGTTAGCATCTCTAGAAAGTCGTCCGTTAGCATCTCTAGAAAGTCATCTGTTAGCAGCTCTAGAAAGTCATCCGTTAGCAGCTCTAGAAAGCCATCTGTAAGCATCTGTAGAAACTCATCTGTTAGCATCTCTAGAAAGTCGTCCGTTAGCATCTCTAGAAAGTCATCTGTTAGCAGCTCTAGAAAGTCTTCCGTTAGCAGCTCTAGAAAGCCATCTGTAAGCATCTGTAGAAACTCATCTGTTAGCATCTCTAGAAAGTCATCTGTTAGCAGCTCTAGAAAGTCATCTGTTAGCATCTCTAGAAAGTCGTCCGTTAGCAGCTCTAGAAAGCCATCTGTAAGCATCTGTAGAAACTCATCTGTTAGCATCTCTAGAAAGTCATCTTTTATCAGCTCTAGAAAGCCATCTGTAAGCATCTGTAGAAAGTCATCTGTTAGCAGCTCTAGAAAGTAATTCCATGTTGCCTACTTTTATCTGAAGCTGCTGTAACTCGGCACCATCTATAGATGTAGTCCTCTTGTGTGCTAGAATATTATTCCTAACCAGGGTAAGCATTCCTCCTTTCCTTTTGTCTTGTCTGTCTCATCTGAAGCATTGATATCCATTGAGTCTCTTCAATACAGCAAATAGTGATTTGATTCTCACTCGGTTGTGTTCAAACTCTGTCACCTTGCTGTATCCAGCCATTCTACTGCTCACTCCTTCTGCATTTCTGTGCATTATGGCAAGTGTCCCCGTTATCCCCCTTTCCATCTGTATTTATTGGGTCAGTAGCTTTTCTCCGCTGTCTCCAGTACCTGAGGGTGGGATCTGTCGAGGCTCAAAGCCCGGTGCTGCACCTGCCTGGTGGGGTCCCACAGTGCGAACACCATCGCGGAATTCATCTATTGGTGTATTCATCCATATTCAGCGAGGATTTCGTGATACTGTGGTTTCCGGTGCGCCTGCTGGTCCGGTATCTACTTCTTTAGCACCTCTTCAATGGGAGAGTGGGCTCATCCCCGCCCTCAACTGGCTGGGGTGTCGATTGTGGCTTTACCTCGTTTGTTGTCCCATCTTACTTCTCACTGGGGTAAAACCCAACCTTTGGCAAGATTGCGGGGCATAATAGGGTACACCACGTGCAGGTGAGGTAGACTTGGACATAGCAGGGTCCGCTACGTGTAGGTGAGGTAGACTTGGGCGTAATAGGGTCCACTGCGTGTAAGTGAGGTAGACTTGAGCATAACATGCATTTTTGTTTAATAAAAAAACAACTGAGTTGCTCATCACAAAAATTCGTGTGGTTGTATCGGACGACCTTGTCTTAATGATGTAACGTGCGCTATATTTAGATTATGGCGAGTAAGCTACTGTGTTGGCCATCAACCTCTTTTTCTAATCCCCAGCTACATTGAACCAGTGGCAAGATATTAGTCAAGACACCTGCAGGTAACACAGGATGCAGACACTCAGGTCACACCTCCCGTGAGAGCAGTGGTTGCTTGAAACTTGCAGGATACGGTTGCCCACCGTTTCTGTTCATCTCTTTGAGAGACGAATGCTTTACCTCTCGACCACACAGACTCCCGACACGAAAACAGACATTACTAGACTATAATAGACATACATTACTAGACTAAAACAGACAGACAGTACTAGACTATAATAGTCATACATTACTAGACTAAAACAGACAGTACTATACTATAATAGACATACATATTAGAATAAAACAGACAGACAGTACTAGACTATAATAGTCATACATTACTAGACTAAAACAGACAGACGATACTACACTATCATAGACATACATTACTAGACTAAAACAGACAGACAATACTAGACTATAATAGACACACATTACTAGACTAAAACAGACAGACAGTACTAGACTATAAAAGTCATACATTACTAGGCCTAAACCGACAGACAGTACTAGACTATAATAGACATACATTACTAGACTAAAACAGACAGACAGTACTATACTATAATAATACATTACTAGACTAAACCAGACAGAGAACTAGACTATAACAGGCATTTCTACGCGATGACAAAACAGACAATACTACACTGAATAAAACCAGACAGGACTATACTATAGACAAAAACAAATTGACAGACTACACTAGTGATCTAAAACCTGGACACTACCGCCATCTAGCTGGCGATTTTAGCGGTAGAATAATTACATGCTGAGGGAAAAATATACAAAATATACAGACGATCGCAGAATTGTCTGTGTGATTCGCATGTATTGTCTCTCCAAAACTTGTAGTTCTAGACGATCCCGGAATGCACGGTCTCTAAGCCTGACCTGTCTGCAAGACTAGTCCATCGTGAGCCAGAGGGGTGTAAAGTCTGTGTATGGACTGCATTACCAATCTTCACTTTTCCTAAATGTGAGCTGACTTCCCCTTACACACATGTCGTTAGCCCGGTACTGTTTACACCAACGTATACCTTTCCCATGTTGAAGGTTTGTTCCACTCTTTCTTGTTCTGTCAATCCCGTATTGATAGTTAACATTTTGATTTAGTAGTATACCATTGTTCCAAAACGATGTTGTTCGTCTCCCGATGCTGTTCGTCTCCCGATGCTGTTCGTCTCCCGATGCTGTTTGAAAGTTGATTGTAGCGCTGAAAATTTGACTTATGATTTGTAAGTACTATTATTATTGTTCTGTGACTTTGAATAATACTGAAACGATTTCTCAAACAAACAACAACCAAAAACAAAGAAAAAATATGATGGTGGCTGTTTACCAGAATATCTTTTTCTCCGTTGTTCGTTCTCAAATCTCCAGCTACCATACTCTGAAAAGGGCTTTAAAAGTAGTAGAAGGTAGTCCAGAGAAGGAAATGCGATGTGAGGTAGTTTACAGGTTGACTGGGATATTTGCACATTTCCGACCGACACATCCGACTTCAGCAGACGTTCCTGGGTCACGGGTGAGTATCCTTCCCTCTTATATCCCTTCTCCTTAGTCAGACTGCTCTATTGCAGACTGTTATCCAGGATCGCCGGGTGGTGCAGTAGAAGGGTATTGTATACCATGATTTAGAGAAGTGACAGTAATCAACCTTTGTGGCACCAAAATTGTTACATTTATGCAAGAAATGAAAGCCATATAGTTCTGCTTACAGATGCCTTGGCCATAGTCACAGCACTAAAAAGCCAGAATAATACTGAACTTAATGATTTAAGAGCAGTACTCTGTCAACTATGCCAGCAGTCCGCACCAAAAAGTGTAGTGGTACAGTGGGTTCCATCCCACTGCAACATCCAAGGCACCGAGGAGGCAGACAGACTGCCAAAAGAAGGTGCAAGACTACCACAACCAGATACTAGTATGACATACGAAGAGTCAAAACGGCTTATTAGAGCTAGATACATGACCAAATGGGAAACAGAACACACTGGCTACACAAAAAAACGATGCCTATTACCAGTTGAAGAGAAGAGAGCAGGTCGTGGTCTTCAGACTTCGCACTGGCCACAATAGACTGAGGTACCACCTATTCAACAAATTGAAGATAGGTGGCACTGACGAATGCCCGTGTGGAACCGGGAAAATGACCGCTGAACATCTGCTGCAAAACTGCCCGACATACGAGGATCAGAGAAAGCACATGTGGCCATCACCAGTGGCAACACTAGACAAGCTCTATGGCAGTGTCGACAGCCTCAGGATGACCGCTGCTTTTTTCGAAAAAATAAAGGTTGATGTCTGACTGCGTACGATGAAGAAGAAGAAGAAGAAGTTACATTTATGCAAGGTGAGTAAATCCTACTAAATATAACACGCGCTGCTTGCTCCCAGCTCTGGTTCAATGGACCTGATTTTAGCAGTCAGCTTTGAGTCGCTGACCGCTGCAGTTCATTGCACTGCTCAGGAACTTGATCCCACAGAATATATCTGAGGTTTGGTTTCATCGAATCTATTACAAACAAATAGTATCCAATGTGTTTACAGTGCCACAAGACATTCTCTAACGAAGCAATAAAACGAAGTCGAGTGTAAGTACATCTTGCTACAACGCATCCAAATCATAAAGATAGGCCTATGGAATATTTTCAAGATCTGTATGTTAGACTTTCTACATCGTTCTACAATAACTGCATAATTCAAATCACACAACTTAAAGAATAACCGCAGGACATCGTATGTCACAATTAATTGTAAGAAGTGGTAAAAGTCACAACATTGGAGAAACTTTGATAATACCGTCAATCAAAGAATTTGTCTAAACAGTAATGTAGAGAGAAAAACTGAACAGAGCACGCAGCATAGTGATGCCGTCATGTACACCATCGGATCAGTGCAGCTCAACGGGACATCAGGCTGGGGCTTCTCATCTAAAGTGAGAAGACAGCTCGTTGCCGAGTGCAGTAGGGCATACATGTCGACAACCTCCAGTTTGAGAATGGAGATAGAAGCAGTGACCTCAGCGCTGAGATGGATAGCTAATACTTCAAGAGCAGTGATCGTGACAGACGCGCAAGCCGTACTTCAGAACGTACAGAAGGGATGATTTAGGTACGAGTTAGGTACAAGTGGAAAGCAGCTATTGAGGCCTCAAACCTCCAGGGGTTGATGTTCATCTACTGTCCTGATCATGCTGGGGATAAGGACAACGAAAGAGCTGACATCATGGCTTCCCAAGCTCCTATCATGGGCATATTAGTGATGGATAGAAGTGACATTTTGAAATCAATCAATGACCGCCTGCTGGATGAGGAAACTGCAATAGATGAAGCAGCAATGAACAGACTGCACAATTTTGATCTTAAAGGAGGTTCGAGCGGAGTAGGGCACATGAGAGGACGAAGCAAGAGAATGTATAACCAGCGAGCTACAGGGACCATCAACATTCATACTCTGCACTATTTGCCGAGAGAGACTGATCATCACCTATGGGTCTACGAGAAGTGCAGTGACGTCGATTCTTAGAAACAACAGAAACAGAATTTCAAACAATAAAGCATGATTCATTTTATTTGGCAGGATTTTACAGTTATGTAATTTAATTAATTTGCAACGTCAAGGAGCCAATATAACATTTATCAATTACAAAGTCATTATTTATCGAAAAACTTGATCTTTTCCCTCATAATTGTCTGAAGAGGAAATTTCATCAGTTCTCTGACTTTTCATCAATAAAAGATAATGTAGCTCCAGGGGTGATTGAAATGTTCAGAAGTCACCTTAATTAACTTAAATCGGATACAAAAAAAAACGATTTAGCAATATTTTGAAATTGTAAGTGCTGGATTGGATGGTCAATCATTTTACTACAAAATGTTCCTGAAGCTGATATAAGATGTCAAGGAGAACAATTTGGTAGTCAGCCCTTATAGTGCTATTGTTGCTGAATCAATACTTTGGCACAGTCTACACAAGAGAAGATTGCTCCAAGATCCAAGAGCCTATACACTGTTTCAAATGTGAAAATGATATAGTGGGATTAAAATCATTCTGTATTACGAAGAAAATGGTTTTACAAAATCTGGATGCGTTGAAAGTGGAAAAATGTCCAGGTCAATGTGATATCCATCCAAAAATGTTATTTCACATTAGAGACCAACTAGCAAAAATATTGGCTATATTATTTTCTCAATCACTTGCAAAAAGGGGATTGTTCCAAGAGATTGAAAAGATGCAGAGGTGATCGACTTATTCAAAAAGGGAAAGAAATCAGATCCAGCAAATTATTCACCGATAAGTTTAACGAGCACGCATAGTCTGTAAACTGTTAGAGTCAATAATCTTCTTCTTCTTCTTCATCGTACGCAGTCAGATAGTAACCATTATTTTTTTGAAAAAAGCGGCGGTCATCCTGAGGCTGTCGACACTGCCATAGAGCTTGTCTTGTGGTTCCACTGGTGATGGCCACATCTGCTCTCTCTGATCCTCGTATGTCGGGCAGTTCTGCAGCTGATGCTCAGCGGTCATTTTCTCGGTACCACACGGGCATTCGTCGGTACCACCTATCTTCAATTTGTTGAATAGGTGGTACCTCAGTCTATTGTGGCCAGTGCGAAGTCTGAAGACCACGACCTGCTCTCTTCTGTTCAACTGGTAATAGGCATCGTTTTTGGTGTAGCCGGTATGTTCAGTTTCCCATTTGGTCATGCATCTGGCTTTAATAAGCCGTTTTGACTCTTCGTACGTCATACTAGTATCTGTTTGTGGTAGTCTTGCACCTTCTTTTGCCAGTCTGTCTGCCTCCTCGTTGCCTTGGATGTTGCAGTGTGATGGGACCCACTGTTCCACTACCCTTTTTGGTGCGGACTGCTGGCATAGTTGACAGAGTACTGCTCTTAAGTCATTAAGCTCAGTGTTTTTCTGGCTTTTTAGCGCTGTGACTACGGCCAGAGCATCTGTAAGCAGGACTATATGGCTTTCATTTTCTTTATGTGTTACCATTTCTTCCACTGCCGCCCTCAGTGCCTCTGCCTCCGCTCTGAAATTGCTTGTGTACTTACCAGTAGCAAATGACAGTGTTATTTTTCTGCCATTTGGTAGGTTCAGGAATGCTCCTGCCCCTCCGTTCTGTGTAGTGTTTGTTACAGAACCGTCGGTGTATGCATGGGTCCAGTCCATGCTTGGGTAGTTTTTCGATATAAAGCTTAGGGTAGTATCTCTCCTTTCTTTTTCAGTCTGGCAGTTTTTGTTTCCAATACCTGGTATATTTTCTACCACCTCTGGAAATATATCCTGCCTCCAGGTAGGTTTTCGTACAGTAGTGATGGGCTTTGGTGTTGATAGTGCGTTTATGGGATCTTCGTGCATCTTTGCTTTGGCTATTTCGAGTCAATAATCAAAGAAAACATTGAAATGCATCTATACAGGTTTAATCTAATCAGAAATAGTCAGCATGGGCTTACTAGAGGAAGATCGTGCTTAACAAATCTATTGGAGTTCAAGGAGGAGGTTACTAAAATGATAGATAAAGGGGAACCAGTCAATGTTATTTATCGAGATTTTGCAAAGGCTTTTGATAGAGTACCTCATTGAAGAGTATTTAAATAGTTAAAATCACATGGAATATGTGGGGAGGCTGCCAAATGGATTTAAAGTTGGTTAACGGGAAGAAGGCAGAGTGTGTGCATAAATAAGGAGTACTCTGAGTGGTGTGAAGTAAAAAGTGGAGTGCCACAGGGCTCGGTTTTGGGACCGATATTGTTCTTGATATATAAAAACGATTTGGACATTAATATAGGATCCATAATTGGAAAATTTACAGATGACACAAAACTGTGTAGGAGTGTCTCATCTAAAGCAGAGGTGGATATATTGAGGTCAGATTTAGATAAAATTCGAGACTGGTCTGTGAAATGGCAAATTGAATTTAATATAGATAAATGTAGTCATCCACATGCGTAGACCCAATGTGGAACATAATTACAGAATGGGTAAGAACAATATTAGAAAGATAGATAAGGAAAGGGACCTAGGGGTTATAATAGAGTATACAGGAAAAATGAATGAGCAAATCCAGGTAGCAGTGAATAAGGCAAATGCAATGTTATGTATGTAAAAAGAAATATTAAACATAGACGTAAGGATGTGATTGTCAAACTGTATAAGGCATCATTTAGACCTAGATTGGAGTACTGTGTACAGGTGTGGAGTCCTTATCGTAGAGGAGATATAAACATGCTGGAAAGGATAAAAAGAAGAGCAACAAAACTGATAATGGGATTCCAGAATTACAGTTACGATGAAAGACTCAGAAAAACCGGCGTACAGTATCTAGAAAAGGGAATAACTCGAGATAACTAATACATGATTATAAGATAATCACAGGAAATGTAAAATTAGATGTAACAAGTTTCTTTCAGAATATAACAATGACCTGACCGGACCTGAACCACCAACGAGAACATGATGGCGCAGATACAAATTAACTAAAGAAAGGTCTAGATTGGAAATTAGGTAATACTTGTTTAGCCTTTGTCGCCTACGCGAACATTATTATCATTAGGATATCACATGTCATCTATTCTTCTTCTTCTTCTTCTGCGTACACAGTCAGACAGTAACCATTATTTTCTCGAAAAAAGCGGCGGTCATCCTGAGACTCTCGCCACTACCATAGAGCTTGTATTGCAGTTCCACTGGCAATGGCCACATCTGCTCTCTCTGATCCTCGTATGTCGGGCAGTTCTGCAGCAGATGTTCAGTGGTCATTTTACCAGTACCGCACGGGCATTCGTCGGTACACCCTATCTTCAATTTGTTGAATAGGTGGTACCTCAGTCTATTGTGGCCAGTGCGAAGTCTGAAGACAACGACCTGCTCTCTTCGGTTCAACTGGTAATAGGCATCGTTTTTGGTGTAACCAGTATGTTCGGTTTCCCATTTAGTCATGTACCTGGCTTTGATAAGCCGTTTTGACTCTTCGTACGTTATACTGGTATCTGTTTGTGGTAGCCTTGCACCTTCTTTTGCCAGTCTGTCTGCCTCCTCGTTGCCTTGGATGTTGCAGTGTGACGGAACCCACTGTACCACTACCCTTTTTGGTGCGGACAGCTGGCACAGTTTGCAGAGTGCTGCTCTTAAGTCATTAAGCTCAGTGTTTTTCTGGCTTTTTAGCGCTGTGACTACGGCGAGAGCATCTGTCAGCAAGACTATGTGGCTCTCGTTTTCACTGTGTGTTGCCATTTCTTCCACTGCCGCCCTCAGTGCCTCTGCCTCCGCTCTGAAATTGCTTGTGTACTTACCAGTAGCGAGTGACAGTGTTATTTTTCTGCCATTTGGTAGGTTCAGGAATGCTCCTGCCCCTCCGTTCTGTGTAGCGTTTGTTACAGAACCGTCGGTGTATGCATGGGTCCAGTCCATGCTTGGGTAGCTTTTCGTTATGAAGCTTAGGGTAGTGTCGCTCCTTTCTTTTTCGGTCTGGCAGTTTTTGTTTGCAATACCTGGTATATTTTCTACCACCTCTGGAAATATATCCTGCCTCCAAGTAGGTTTTCGTACAGTAGTGATGGGTTTTGGTGTTGTTAGTGCGTTTATGGGATCTTCGTGCATCTTTGCTTTGGCTATTTCTGCAAAGTTTCTCCGCTTTAGTTTCCCAGTTCCCAAATTGTTTAGTCTCTGGTACATTGGATGGTCCGTCAGTCTTCGGAGTTTCTCTGACTGCAGCTGGGCTCTGCAGTCTCTTCTGTCGGTCATGGATTGCAGTTTTGTAATCTTTTCAAGTTCTACAATTGGCGTTGACTTCATGCCACCTGTTATAATTCTCATGGCTTGGTTTTCAAGTTTGTTAACTTTATCGAAGTTCGCCTTCGCTGCTGTTGTCCATGCCGCGATGCCATACTCGAGAACTGGTCTCACTCTTCCAGTGTACAGTTTCTTTAGTATGCCTTCGTCTGCTCCCCAGCTTGTGCCAGCAAGTTTCCTCATGATCGCCATTCTTTCTCTGGCTTTCATTCGGTTTCTCTCAATCTGACTTTTCCATGTCATGCGCCGATCAAATGTGACTCCCAGATAGGTTGGGTTGTCGTTTGGCTGCAGGATTTTGCCATTCAGACTTAATTTGGTACTTTGGGGTTTTAATGAGAGCGAGAATATTGTGCACGTGGTTTTCTCCTCGTTTATTTTGACCAGCCATGAGTTCGCCCACTCTTCCAGCGATGTTAGGGCCGTTTGCATCCGATTTCTTGCTATAGTGAGATTCTTTTCAGAGGTCCACATAGCCAGATCGTCTGCAAACATTGAGCTATGGACTCTTCTTGGTATATTCTCTGTAATATCGTTTATATATACCAGGAAGAGTGTGGGTGACAATACTCCCCCTTGGGGTACTCCCTGCTCGAGTGTCACCTTTTTGCTCATCTGCCCTTGTACTTGGACTCTGGCCGTTCTTTGTTTGAGGTAGTGGTTGATCCACTTGTACATCTTCCCACAAACATCACTTCTTCTTAGCTTGACTCTAAGTCCATCCTTCCAGACTTTGTCAAATGCCTTTTCCAGATCCACCCAAACAGCTACTGTGTGTTTCTGTGCCTGGTAGGCATCTTCTATCTCCTGGGCTATGAGGATGACCTGGTCCTCAGTGGATCTGTGCTGTCTAAAGCCGGCTTGCTGTGGAATTAGTATTCGTTTTTCTTCCAGATGCCACATCAGTCTGGTGTTTATCATCCGTTCCATCAGCTTGCCGACACAGCTCAGGAGGCTAATAGGCCTGTATCCATTTGGATCTGTTTTGTCCTTCCCTGTTTTTGGTACTGGTACCAGTATTGCATCTTTCCATGCCTGGGGTACAATACCCCTTTTCCAGCTTTGGTTCAGGACTGATAGTAGTTTCTTCTTCGCTGTTTGGCCCAGCCCCATCAGCATTTCGTTTGTTATCCCGTCTTTTCCGGGAGATTTCCTTTTCTTTAGCGTTCTCATGGCCTCTTCCATTTCGCGCATTGTTAGTTTGGCCATCATGTGCTCTTCAGGAGCCGTATTTATGTTTTCGTGTCCCTTTAGCTCTTCGCTAATGTCTGTATGCTTGTCTGCAGGGACCTCGATGTGGTTTGCTCTGGCATAGTGATCGACAAAGGCGTTTGCGGCTTTCTTACCTGTGATCAAGTTCTCGCCCTGCTTGATAGTAATTTGTTTATTTGACGGGGTTTCGTCATTCATGGCTCTGACTAGCTTCCATAGCTTGTTCCCTTCTTTGTCTAGGTTCAGACTTTCCGTTTTATTTTTCCAACTTTCTCTTGCTGTTTGCTTGAGAGTGTGTTTGTACTTCGCCGCGGCGGCTTTGAGGGCGATGTTTGCCTCCATTGATTTTTCTCGTTCTGCCATGTTCCTAGCATTTGTTACTGCATCTTCCACTTTCTGTAACTCATCATTCCAGTAGGGTTTATAGTTTTTCCTAGCTCCTCTTAGGATGGTTTCAGTGGCGGCTTGCATTATTGCCTTGCTTAGGCTCTCCACCATGGGCTTCATTTTGGTGTTTCGTGTGTTGATGGTTTCACACAGCCCATCTGTCAGGATTGCAAATCTGTCCCAGTCGGCTCGTTTGTAATTCCAACGTGGGAGCGGTTTTGTTTCCTGTGGGCCTACTTCCATGTCAATGGTTAGCCTGATCGGCCTGTGGTCGCTACCTGCCAGTTGGTTTAGCACCTGGCGGTCTATTTTATAGTGTATGTCCTGTGTGGAGAAGGCCAAATCTGGAGTCGAGGTGGTATGCCATGTTCTTGAATAGAAGCTAGGGATATCCTCCGGCCTATTGATTAGGGAGAGATTTGCATCTATCTCCCAATCTTCCACTTCGTCACCTCTGCTGTCTGTGTCAGAGTATCCCCATCTCTCCGAGTGGCTGTTGAAATCTCCAACTACTATGCAGTTGGAGTCTCTAACCTCCATACTCGAGAGCGATAGGTCTCTGTTTGGTGGTCCGTACAGATTGAAAATGCGGAGCTTCGTCTCTTGAGCCATTATGTCAACTCCTACAATTTCTGCTTGTCCGGTGTGATTGACAGGTACCGCGCTACTCGGTATGCTGTTTCTGGTCAGTATCAGGACCCCTCCTTTGTGGCCTTCTCTATCTAGACGGAAGGTCTGGTATCCTCTGATTGAGAATTTATGGTTATTGTTGAGGTGCGTTTCCTGGATACATGCCACGTCAATCTTACCTTCATGCAGGTGGTGTGTTAGGGAAAGCTTTTTGTTAATGACTCCCTCCGCATTCCACTGTAGTATTTTGAGGGTCTTGAGGTTTTGGCCAATAGACGTTTCCCCATAGCCATGTGCCTTGACTCCACGACACATGGGTGGGTGACCACCAGTAGTCAAGGGTGGGCCCCTTCGAGGCGTGAGGCCCGGCGCTATCGCTGCCTGGCGGGTCTCCTCAGGATGAGCGCCATACGTTTTTCGGTTAGGTTGTACTGCCATCATACTGTGATTTACGTTGCACTGTTTTGTTAGGCTTGCGGCCCCGTGCATCCGATTTCAACAGGCGTTTCTGTAGGGATGCCCTCCTTAGCCTTTGGCTGTCCCCAGCCTATCTGCAAGGCAGCAGTTGTTTACGATCAGAGTTTTCTCTCTTATGGAAGTTGTCTTACCAGACTATCGAGTCTTCACTACTCGTGTCTATAGGGTGCAATGATGATATGTGATGATATATGAGATGGACTGGTTTACCCGGAAGAGAGGCAGTCCAGTGTGTCTGTATCCCAGGATCGTCACGTCCTGCCAGAAACGTAGCATTTGCATGTGAGTGGGGTATCTCTTTTTCCCTTTATTTTCTTGGCTTCTATGCAGGGATGGTACGCCTAGCATTCCCCGCCACCTGGGGTGTTGACACAGTGGGGCAGGTGTGCAATGTCCGCTGGTCTGCATCTCTTCTGCGTCTAGTATGATAGTTATATGGCTGATAACGTACAGAGGTAGATATCGTAGCCGGAGTGCATTTAGCCAGGGGACAAGCCTGGTAATGTCACAGAGATGTTGTTCGCCTGATGTGCAGACACCTCTCTTGGTCAGTGGTTGAGTCTTGACAGTTCGCAGTGAGGTGGCTGCTCTACTGTTTTTGACACCCCGACCAGGTACTAAGTCTTTGGTTGGTGTTTTCGCACCCCAACGCCGTATAGGGTGAGTATCAAGCAGTTGTCCGCCCGCTTTGATTGGCGGACGGCAAGGACCTCTTACTGTGGCTCTACCTGATAGGGCTGGGGCGCAATCCCCAGGTCCCGAGCATGTAGGAGCCTCCCATTGCAGTGGTGCTGAGGTTTTGGGCGGGATTGCGGCTTGCAAGGGTTCGGCCGTAATCCCTCACATGGTAGCCTCGCGCCCTTGGCTTATCAGCCTGGTACGTGAACCAAAGTGTCTGCGGCTCCTCTCGATTTGAGCTGGTTTTCCGTAGCAGCGCCCTGTCATTTGTAGGGTAAAACTGACCTGTCTTCAGATGATCTATTTCCAGCACCCGTTCCCTATTTGGTCAGGCGAATTTATTGAGGGCTTTTGTTTGTCAATGACCAGGTATTTGAGATCTGCGGTTTCTGCGGAGTTAAACACGATTTCCGTAGCGTTCTTTCATTTGAGTGTTTGAGAGCTGACTTGTCATCCGTGAGTCTGATACCAGCGTACGTTCATTATTAGACCCAAACGGCAGTGCTCTCGATTTGTCAGTTGTTCTACAGTATTGGCGTGTTCAGTCAAATTAAGCCGCAGGTTCCACACCTGGTGGTGCCCTTCCGTCAATTCCCTTAGCGAGACAATCAAGTTTCTTAGGGGGTAGCCCCAGATTTTCGAGGGTCTAATTCCAGCACATGTTCTTTATTAGACCCCACGAAGGTGTACTTTTTGATAGTCATTCTGCAGTATTGGCGTGTTAAATTAATTTAGGTCTCAGGCTCCACTCCTGATAGTGCTCTTCCGTCAATTCCTTTATCAGACACTGGATGCAGACAAAACCGGGCCACATGGGGCATAGCCCCAGAATTCTGGGGGTCTAAGTCCAGCACCAGTTCAATATTAGACCCCAGAAGAGTGGTCTCGGCATGTCGATCATTTCAGTGTTGGCCGTGTTGAGTCAAATTAAGCCGCAGGCTCCACTCCTGGTGGTGCCCTTCCGTCAATTCCTTTAAGTTTCAGCTTTGCAACCATACTTCCCCCGGAACCCAAACACTTTGGTTTCCCGGAAGCTGCCCGCAGAGTCATCGAAGCAACTCCTGCGGATCGCTAGTCGGCATCGTTTATGGTCAGAACTACGACGGTATCTGATCGTCTTCGCGCCTCTGACTTTCGTTCTTGATTAATGAAAACATTCTTGACAAATGCTTTCGCAGTAGCTCGTCTTGCGGCGATCCAAGAATTTCACCTCTAACGCCGCAATACGAATGCCCCCGTTTGTCCCTGTTAATCATTACCTCCAGTTCCGAAAACCAACAAAATAGAACCGAGGTCCTATTCCATTATTCCATGCACCATTATTCAGGCAGCCGAGGCCTGCTTTGAACACTCTAATTTTTTCAAAGTAAACGCGCCGGCCACCCAGGACGCTCAGCGAAGAGCACCCGTGGGAGAGAGCCGGCAGACGGTAGGGCAGGAGACAACGGGCAGTGAACCGGCGCGAGCCGGACCGCCCGCCTGCGCCTGAGATCCAACTACGAGCTTTTTAACTGCAACAACTTTAATATACGCTATTGGAGCTGGAATTACCGCGGCTGCTGGCACCAGACTTGCCCTCCAATAGATCCTCGTTAAAGGGTTTAAAGTGTACTCATTCCAATTACGGGGCCTCGAAAGAGTCCCGTATTGTTATTTTTCGTCACTACCTCCCCGTGCCGGGAGTGCGTAAGTTGCGCGCCTGCTGCCTTCCTTGGATGTGGTAGCCGTTTGTCATGCTCCCTCTCCGGAATCGAACCCTGATTCCCCGTTACCCGTTACAAACATGGTAGGCATGTCACGTACCATCGACATTTGATAGGGCAGACATTTGAAAGATGCGTCGCCGGCACATGAGGCCATGCGATCAGCACAAAGTTATCCAGAGTCACCAGTGGGGACGCCGCAACCCCGCGAGGGGAAACGACGATTGGTTTTGAACTAATAAAAGCGCTCTTTCCGCGAGGGTCGGAGCTTGGTAAGCATGTATTAGCTCTAGAATTGCCACAGTTATCCAAGTAGGATCGTGTCATCTAAGGAACCTCGACTGATTTAATGAGCCATTCGCGGTTTCACCGTGAGACAGTGTGAACTTAGACATGCATGGCTTAATCTTTGAGACAAGCATATGACTACTGGCAGGATCAACCAGATATCTGTCGGAGACGTACTGTGTACAGCACACACACACACACCGGTCGGCGGAGGAAGGGTGTGTTTTTGTAAAAGGCCTCGCTGGGACGACGGCCGCAGGGACCGACTGACGGGACGGACGGACGGTTTGTTCCACCCGTCCCTCACTCCGTCGACCTAGGACCGCCTGACAGGGGCCTCCCACACGCACCAGACGACCGACCGACCGGGCTCGCTCGAGGAGGGATGGCAGCGCTCTGTGCAGAACGGATCCCAACGACCTCGGCGATGAATTTCACTGGGACTGGAGACAATTTGGCCTGCCGGCCTGCCCTCGGGGGCAACGATTCCTGCTTTCCATTTGCCGGTCACAAGCTCTTTGCGAGAGTCGGACCACCAGCGAGACGTACTGTCGAGCTCTGCTATAAGCCTTAGATAAATCACCACGGACGGACCACGTTTCCTGATACGGACCAGACTAGCGCACCTCGGTGGAGGAGCCACTACCACAAACCGCACCCAATTCGCACTACGGGGAAAGGCAGGCGAGCGTTTTCCGCAAGCCCGCGCTATCGCTCCGCCTGGCGGGACTGAGATCGCTTTACGAACACTGGTTGAAATTGAGTCGCCGCGGCGAGACAACTACCCCAGATGTGTCATCTATTCAAAATTGTTCTTAAAATATTTATTTTGATGCTTTCCGACATAGTGTTAATTATCTGTTTTAGACTTGCTGTTCCACATTGCTTCATTCGTTCTGATAGTGGACTATCCTATTTATTTTTGACTTCCACAAGATATTTATGTTTAATATCATGCTGCTTCAATGTTGATATATCTTTCTGGTCTTTCTGTTTCATATTATTTTTTTTAATATGTTTTATTCTGATGGCTATTTTAACCATTTCAAGGTTGTGATCGGGTCTAATATTTGCACCTAGTAATGTGTTTGCCATTGTTACTCCTTTTTTTAATCTGTAAATTATTGTAATAGAGGAAATCTGACTTCTTACTTTATCTTTTGGGTTTTTCCAGGTGTTTTATTTTCTTTGAGATTGTGGAAAAATGTGTTATAGATAATTATGTGGTTCAATTTAGAAAAATGAATTAGACTTTCTCGTCTGTCAATTTTTTGTTGTTGTTGCTCAGCTCAAATTGCGCCATTATATTCTTTCATTTCCATTTTCCTATTGTGGAAAACATATCTCCCATTACTATGAAAGAATCGGTAGATGTTATGGGTCTGTTATAATAGAGGGGCAGAAGGAGGATCAGATGACTACTTGCTATGAGCGATCAAAACATGGATGTCTTTCAAAGACAGGGGCGCTAAAACAAGCCACATGTACAACACATCAAACCTCCTTAATAAAGACACACAGATTCAATTCAAACCGAATCTGAAGATAATATTTTAAATTCTTGAAAACTCATAGGTCATTCCACTGGTTCAAGCTTGAAGAAATAATGCGGGACACGCGTGAAGAGGTTCTTGGAAAGAGAAGTAAATATCATAAGGAATGGCTAACAGAAAGTTAATTAAACCTAATGGAAGAAAAGAGGATTCATTAAAAACAAATCCAATAGAAATATTGCTTGTGAAGTACACGACGAAAAGACAAGACTGCATACTATATATTTGGAACTAAACAAGAAAGTGAACAAAAAAAGACGAACGATAAGAGAAAGCGCATAGATTCAGTGGCTGATAAGGCTGTAATGACAAAATAAACAAGAAAAGACAAGAAACTTTTAAAATTATAACTAGAACACTTTCAATTAGAAAGAAAAATTAGACCACATCATACCAGTGAAATACAAAACAAGGAAATATCATCTGAAATGGAGAGAAGTAGCGAGAAAGATGTACAGAATGTTTACAAGAATCACTAAATCCCTAAACAGAAATCCAAGAACATTCCAAACTGGCCAAGAACCATCACACTGTGAATCCACTAGTAAAACAAGAGATCATGCTATCATTATCTTACAATGCAAAGTGCAATGCGGTAAAACAAAAAGTCAGTGCAAGAAACAATATAATTCGCAATCTAACAAACACTGCCTAGGGGGCATTCCCAAAGATGTTCCGCACATTAGCCCTTGGACTATGTTTCTCAGCGACAGACACGAAACAGGTCGATGTAGTAGACAGGATGCCTTAAACTGACATCAACAGAAAAGCTTTGCGCAATCACTCGTTTCACACCTCCGGATATTAAAAGACGTTTCGCATCTTAAACTGAGAGACAAAAGCAGTCATGTGACCAGAGACATTCTATTTTTGGACAAACATCGGCAATCAATGACAAGTTTTCTGTGTACTGTACACCTCTCAAAACATAGCCCAGAGCGAAACCGCATAGAAAATGGCGCCAACGAACGATGAAGGCTGAATGGAGATGAAAGAATGCACCAGGACATGATTCACCATATTTTACGTGGAGACCTCTGAACAGGTTAAGGACAGGTGTGTTCTGAGGTGGGTCTTACCTGAAAAAGTGGGTATATACAGACGATGAATCCACCGAATGTGGGGCCGTCCAAGACCCATAACACCTGATTTTATGTCCTAGTATGCAAGAAGTATGGCCAGTGGATAACCTGATGGTGGCAAATGAAAGACCACTGACATCGGATATGACAGGTTGCCGACACAGAAAGTAATTATGTATGCACTCTCTCAAACTATTGACGAATGAGAAAGTTGAATTACCAGATGGAATCTACTTGAAGCCATGAACGGGAACATCCCAAAACACAATGATGCTACACCCGTTCTTCAAGAAATTATTGGAACAAGTGGTCATACCCCAAAAAACAATTTAATGAGATGGCATCTAATCTAATTACCAAAGCCATGAATTCTCGGTTGATGCAATAACTGTCATGGAATTAATTCTATTGGAAGCGAATTGAAAATAATAATGTTTGCTTAGCGTCTGAGACCTGTTGCGTCGGGCAGTCCCATCAATGACCCACAGCTGTGGGGTGGTATCAGGCCCGTCCATAGCGGAGCTGAAGGTTACTATCTGCTGGAGCTATACTGTGCGGGGATGGGCTATGTACACCTCCAACCAGTCATGGGAAGACTATTTGGGGCTGAGGAAAGACTTGTGTTGTATCTCGTGGTCCTGGGTTTCCTGGCCCAGTCCGAACAACATGATCCAACAAAGGAACTCGGTGTCGGTCAAGTGTTTCAGAGATTGGATGGAGGCCTGTTTTTGCAGAAACCTCCTTGTTGCGGATGTAGTCATACCATCGGATGCCCAGGACACGCCGCTGGTTGCACATATGGAAGGCGTCCAGTCTCGACATGTCTTGTTTCAACAATGTTCAGGTTTTAGAATCGTAAAACACGACTGGCACCACGCAGGGCTGAACGATGCGCATTTTTGTTTCATAGAAGACATTGCCGCTACTCCACACACGTCGGAGGTCGTGCATAAACAATTCCTGCTAGTCCGATCTGCCTTGGCATATCGAGACCGTTCCACTCATCGGATAATATCATGCTGCCGAAATAGATGAATTCGTTGGTGCCCTACGCAGTGTGACCTTGAGATTCACCCTAGGGTGCTGTGTCAGAAATGAGATCCTGAACTTTGGTCTTGGCCCAAGATATAGCCAGACTTGACGTGGCCTGCGTAAACAAGTGCAGTGAAGATTGACTGATCAATAGCGGTACCCTCTTGTTGTACGCTGGGGCGGTCAACAAGCCAGCCATCGGCTCCGGCAGAATTCGTCGGGAACAAGACCACTTCACTGGCTGACACCTGAAGTCGTGGGGAATCTGTCAGGGGTGGCTATTCCCTGGAAAGCTTTCCATAACGCCGGCCGCTCAGCCGAGTCGAAGGCAAACTTCGCGTCTGCGTATGCAGCGCAAAAAGGGCGATTGATAGCATAGTCATCATTAGCCACATCGTCAAAGAAGCGGAGAAAAGCCTAAATTAACTCAGCAGAGCAAGTGTTGCAGTTGGCCTACAAATTTACAGAAAGAAAGCCTAGTTCATGCTCAAAATCTTCTGCTCAAAAGGAGATATGCGCCTTGGAGATTGTTCCATCGAAAACGTAAATTCGTAAATCTACTTGGGCCAAGAGAGAATGAACTTCCATTCATTAAATCGTGAGATCTCACAAAAGATAACAGCGGGGATTGGCTCAGCTTCAACTGTATTAAACCCAGACAGACCAGATGCGAAATGTCAACGCTTGGGCTCAAACCTTCAACAGTGTGGTTATTCCAGACATGGTATATGGCTACGAGGTGGGGAAACATTGAAGATCTTCATTTAAGACCAAATCCGCAACGCAGAGATCAGACGTCGAACTTCCTTCTCTGACACCATAGATGTCGCGCTGTTACGAAAATACTGATGGGCCGGTCATGTGGTACGCATGTCAGATAACAGTTGGACACGTAGAATGACGTCTTTAACTGCCCTCATTGGTGACCGAGGCTGAGGTGGAGAGATGGCATAATGGAGGTCCTGGATCCAACATGGTACACCAAGGCAAAAGAGCGAAATGAGTTTACTCAACATTTGACTACCTGGCATCAGACACACGTGCCTGATTGAATACTAGGATTGAGAGATTTGAGATTGAATGATCTAACAACAGCCAGCAACTCATAGATGGCTGCCTGTTTCCGTCAGGGTCACACAACGAAAGTTGACAAAGACACTATACCAGCTCCAAGTTGGGGCCCTGGAAACATCCTTTAATTGTTTAGTCTGGTAATCAGAAAAGAGATCCAAAATGGCAGCAAACCTGACATTCATTGATGTTGTGACATTAAAATGCGGCGTAAACCCGCTAGAAAGGTGAAAACACGATGAAGAATCGATTTTGACTTCAATGACTGCACACCTGTTATCGACAACACGAGGCAAACTATGTACTTGATTCGATTTAAGTGAAAAACACAGCACAATGATAAAAAAGTGCAAAAAATGTATCCAAATAGGATCCACCATTGGAGACTTGCTGTAGATATAGCAATAAGAATCAATATAACAAAACGATGGCTATTACCCGTTGAACAGAAGAGAGCAGGTCGTGGTCTTCAGACTCCGCACAGGCAACAACAGACTGAGGTACCACCTATTCAATAAACTGAAGATAGGTGGCACTGACGAATGCACCTGTGGTACAGGGAAAATGACCGCTGAACATCTGCTGTAAAACTGCCCGACATACGAGGATCAGAGAAAGCACATGTGGCCATCACCACTGTAAACACTAGACAAGCTCAATGGCAGTGTCGACAGCCTCAGGATGACCGCTACTTTCTTCGAAAAAATTCAGGTTGACGTTTGACAGCGTACGAAGAAGAAGAAGAAGAAGAAGAAGAAGAAGAAGAAGAAGAAGAAGAAGAAGAAGAAGAAAAAGAATCAACATCAGGCAATGGAAATAGATAGAATAGCTCAACCAAACGGAGACTAGAGTTAAGCAGCCTGTTAGGCGCTAGACCGGAAACACGCGTTGTACAAATACTTGTTACATAGCAAATACATAAACTAGAGATGTTTCTTTGTTCCTTCCCTGTTGATCATTACAAACTTTTGAAATATCTAAACTCTAGTCCGCTGGACGTTTTTCTTCACACTTGGACATATGAACAGGACACAGCAATATGTTATGTATATTTTGAAATCAATATACATAATTTCCTAGGTTTGTCTTGAAAGGAAAGCGTATACATCTTTGTTGACCAACAACTGTCAAGGTAGTTTTCAATTATTTTGGATTACTCTCACAAAAAACTTTCACAAATTGGGATAAAGTGTAGTACTGAAGTAACTTAGTAATCCGTATTCTCGACATGTCATTTGCAGTCTACTCAGCTTCTTCCTTAGACCTTTAATAATTAGCGAACCTTGCGTTCTTGAAACCTAAACATGTAAATATGTTTTCTTCCTTTGGACCGGTATCCATGGAACATCAAATCATAAATGTAAGTTTTTGATTGCTTTATGTATGCAAGTGTTTCATCTCCAAAACATAATTAACCATTGTAATTGAGACGTATGGTTAGTGGTTGGAAGTGGTAAAAGAGATGAGCAGCAGATGCGATTGAGACGTGTGGTTAGTGGTTAGAAGGGGTTAAAGAGATGAGCGAGAGATGCGATTGAGACGTGTGGTTAGTGGTTGGAAGGGGTTAAAGAGATGAGCGAGAGATGCGATTGAGACGTGTGGTTAGTGGTTGGAAGGGGTTAAAGAGATGAGCGAGAGATGCGATTGAGACGTGTGGTTAGTGGTTGGAAGGGTTAAAGAGATGAGCGAGAGATGCGATTGAGACGTGTGGTTAGTGGTTGGAAGGGGTTAAAGAGATGAGCGAGAGATGCGATGCAGTCTAGTGGTGTGGAAAGGGACAGATTCTTTAACTATTAAATTGCTGTTCTTTGTTCCATATTGCACATTTCGATTGACGGACAGATCGACTGCTCGAGTTTTGCCTGTATCTTGTTATGTTAGTAATCAAACGATTCTTGATTAAGGGAACTAACATCATCCCACAGGGGACATTCCCATAAGTGCTCCGTTCTCCGTTCTAGCAGCCAGTATGGCGTATATATACTCAGAGTCCCAGTCAGCTGTTGATTTCGTGTTCTTCGGATCTTTCCAGACAAGACATACTTTCTCCCTTCTCCTCTTGGTCACTCCCAAATCTATCATCCTCTGCACATATGCATTTTCGTGATCTTCTGTCCCTTCATTTTTCTGTGGAGTATCTATAAATGCGCTTATCAACTCAACCTGTCTATTGTTGCGTTAGCCTTATTTCTCTATTCCCCAAAGCGATGTGCGTTGCACTGTTTTTATTTTGCGCCTGTCGACTCAGTGCATCCGACTTCGGCATACATTTTATGTACGGGTTTGCTTCCTCCTGCATTTTCTAAGGGTTTGCTTCCCCGGGGTAACGACCGGTGATGTAACGGGGAGCGAACCCAGCACCTTCTAATTGTGAGCCGTGCCCCGTCCCGCCACTGCCTCAGATCTTTTGTTGTCCCAGATGCCTGCATATGCCAGACAGAAGATCAAACGATTACATAACTTCATTGTGTATAATTTTTAGGCCTCTTCAATTCAAACCACATTTGTACACAAGTTGACAAAAACCTGATATCAATTTAAAACATCAGTCTCTGCGTTTGCCCATTGAATGCAATAATGACGTCAACATCACGATTGGAACATTGTTACAATAGTCTAAAGTCTGACGGTGTGGCTTGCATTAAATTAGATTTAAGTCAGAAAGATTTACGCTATCATAGGGAGAGGAAGACTATGTTTGGTCAGGCAAAATATACTGGTCAGACATGTTAGTCAGGGTCAGGCAAAATATACTGATCAGACATGTTAGTCAGGGTCAGGCAAAATATACTGGTCCGACATGTTAGTCAGGGTCAGGCAAAATATACTGATCAGACATGTTAGTCAGGGTCAGGGAAAATATACTGATCAGACATGTTAGTCAGAGTCTGGAAAAATATACTGATCAGACATGTTAGTCAGGGTCAGGTAAAATATACTGATCAGACATGTTAGTCAGGGTCAGGTAAAATATACTGATCAGACATGTTAGTCAGGGTAAGGTAAAATATACTGATCAGACATGTTAGTCAGGGTCAGGTAAAATATACTGATCAGACATGTTAGTCAGAATCAGGAAAAATATACTGATCAGACATGTTAGTCAGGGTCAGGCAAAATATACTGATCAGACATGTTAGTCAGGGTCAGGCAAAATATACTGATCAGACATGTTAGTCAGGGTCAGATAAAATATACTGATCAGACATGTTAGTCAGGGTCAGATAAAATATACTGATCAGACATGTTAGTCAGGGTCAGGCAAAACATACTGATCAGACATGTTAGTCAGGGTCAGGCAAAATATACTGATCAGACATGTTAGTCAGGGTCAGATAAAATATACTGATCAGACATGTTAGTCAGGGTCAGGCAAAATATACTGGCCAAGACCATCACCTCGGTTTCTTCGTAGCCCTCACTGGAAACGGGCTGTTAGTGATCCCCGTAGTATTGACCGACACGCAAATGAATCCAAGCACAGCACAACCGCCTGGAAGACGCCTGTCCACCCTCATCAGATGTGAGGAAAGCTAATGTAACCCGTCACTTAACGTTCTTGTCAGGCCTCACAAAAGAGTAAACCTACTCATTGTGGGTATTCATCAACAACAACAACGTTATCATAGATCGCTTTCTCTCTCTCTCTCTCTCTCTCTCTCTCTCTCTTTCTCTCTCTCTCTCTCTCTTTCTTTCTCTCTCTCTCTCTCTCTCTCTCTTTCTCTCTCTCTCTCTTTCTCTCTCTCTCTCTCTAGCTCTCTCACTCTTTCTCTCTCTCTCTCTTTCTCTCCTCTCTCTTTCTCTCTCTCTCTCTTTCTCTCTCTCTCTCACTCTTTCTCTCTCTCTCTCTCTCTCTTTCTCTCTCTGTCTTTCTCTCTCTCTTTCTCTCTCTCTCTCTCTCTTTCTCTCTCTCTCTCTCTCTCTCTCTCTCGCTCTCTCACTCTTTCGTCCTAAACTAGATTAGTCCATTGATAAGGCGTGACAGTCCAGACCAATGGTGATAGCTCAGAATGTAGCGTTAAGCATATTCTCGGATTTACTCCATGTCAGGCGCTAATGTAGGCCTTTCCTTATCGTCCGACTATGGACGTCAGCATAGCAGCTTACGGTATTCTCTTTTCAATGTTTATCTGCCAATTGTTCTTTTATGTGCACAGCGGATATAAGAAACAATCTAATTTAATGTGCGTCTGCCTAGAACCAGGTACACTATTTCACTTCTCTTGAGACCTGTGATCGTTTGACACCTGCTTGATTCGAGCGTTCAATGTATCGCGTTAATCACCTTACCTCTATGTAACACCTATACGTATAGGTGTACTTGCACGGGCTTCAAACGTACAGTAAAGACTGTGAAATATCTTGTGATAAGTAGCATGTACTTACCAAAGGAAAAGGGGAGGAAGACTAACGTCTGATCATTCAAAATATACTGATCCGACATGTTAAGGTCAGGCGAAATATATTGATCAGACATGCTAGTCAGTGTCAGGCAACATATACTGGACAAGACCCTCACCTCGGCTTCTTCGTAGCCCTCCCTGGAAACGGGCTGGAAACCGTAGTAGTGAGGGTAATTGATAGCTTATCCGACTGGAAGACCCAGGTCCACCTTTATCAGCACGATCGGAATGTAAGAAAAGCTACTACAACCCGCTTCTTAACGTCCTTATCAAGACGCACACAAAAGTACACCTACTCGTTGTTGGCATTCGAAAGAACAACCAAAGGAAAATACATCAGTTCACTCCGTGAACTTTTCTGATCCTTGGGGCACACTTGCTGACACCTCCACAATCTCGCCCCACCCCCCCCCCCCTGTCTGTCCGCGGTTGCTTTCATTGTGCCTCCTCGGATCGTAGGTCAGTTCATTCATGGATGTTATCTTTCGATCGTTTTCTCGGGATCAAGATGCTGAGCAGCACATGAGCTGCAGTATTCAGCAACCCATAGCGGACTGCTAGCGTCAGGGCCAGCGAACCAGAGCTGCCAAGTCTCTTCTACACCTCCACGCGGTGATCCTGGATAACAGGCTGCAGCAGGGCAGACTGGCTAAGGAGAATGGATCGAAGAGGGAATGCTAACCCGGTACTCAAAAAATGCTTGCTGGAGTCGGATGTGTTGGACCGCAAGGTGAAAATAATGGAGGCAAGCTGTAAACTACAACACAACGCATTCCGTTCTCTGGACTACATTCTGCTACTTACCCTTTTATGGTTTGGTAGTGGGAGATTGAGAACGAACGAAGAAGAAGAAGAAGATCGTTGTCTCTGGTTTGTTTCGCCTCCGATTGCCTTGAATTGTGTCCTATAGTCTGGTTCTCGGACGTCCTAGCCTTCGATTGCCCTGTACTGTGTCCTATATTCTGGTTCTCGGACGTCCTAGCCTTCGATTGCCTTGTACTGTGTCCTATAGTCTGGTTCTCGGACAGCCTTCGATTGCCTTGTACTGTGTCCTATTGTATTTGCAAGGTCCGTGGACATCGAGACATGACCAAACCAAGTCCGCTGTCGCCTTTTGATCATTGTGAGAAGGTCGTCGTAAAGTCCAGTGGCACTCTCGATTGATCGTCGCACTTCATGTTTTGTCATCCTGTCTTTGTATTTGGCATTTTGAGTCTTCTAAAACATCTAATCTCTATGACCTATAATCTTCGCTGGGGGTTTGTTCTAATGGTCCATGTTTCGTAGGCGTAGAGGAATAGCGAAAGAAAACGTTAGCGCATTAGTCCCACCTTCATGACCTTTACACAACATCACGTGTCATGTCAACTATAACTGATTTCCAAAGCTAGACGAAAACATTCAGACCACGCCTGTTATCTATAGTTCATGAGACTTTTAACATTACATTAATATAACGAGAACATGTGGTAAAGGTAACTTCCACTCACCAACCGATGTTGTAGCTTCTACTTGTACAACGTAAAGGCTCTAATGCGAAATTTCAAATGTACAAAATGGTTTTAACAAACAGATAAACAAGCATCATTCTTCAATTCAAAGTAAAATAGCGTACATAGTTGGAGACATACCTCGGAAGAGTGGAAAACACTTTTTAAATTTCTGAACAAAATTTAATGTCTACTTACTCACCAATGATATAAATGTAGAATATGTATCATGTCCAATGGATAGACTCCTATTTTATGAAGTATCTAAAATAAACAGTTTAGCAAAAGTCGTTTGGATATAATTTCACGATTTCAAAGTTCATGGACAAGCTGGCCTCTTTTGGAATCGCCGGATATAGGCTGAAGCTCTTATTTTGGGAAAAGTGAATCTGTATTGCATGTGGAAAATGCGGTGGACTTCGATTGGCTTATATAATAAACGATTTCTCTGGCTAGAGGTTAATATTATGGGAAAAATAGAATGCGTTCGTGAGAATGATGAACTTTCTAAAGAGCACATATTTATTCGTGGGGGTCTTGGCTTTATGTTGTTGTTAAAAACATTTTCTTTTTCTTCTTCTTCTCCTTCTTCTTCTTCTTCTTCCTCTTCTTTTTCTTCTTCTTCTTCTTCTTCTTCTTCTTCTTCTTCTTCTTTTCTTCTTTATATAATTATTATGACTGTTTAATTTATTATTATTAATGTTATTTTTACTATTATTATTAGTTTTGGGGAGGAAGACTAACGTCTGGTCAGGCGAAATATACTGATCAGACATGTTAGAGTCTAGCAGAAAATACTGGCCAAGACTCTCACCTCAGCTTTCTAGTAGCAGTTCTTCAACACAGAATGTTTTAATGGCTGCCTGGCTAACGACGTGAGGAATCGACGAGATCCCTGTTGTAGCAGGCGACACGCAAATGAAGCCAAGCATAGCACAACCACATGGAGGACCCCGGTCCACCTTCGGGATGTCAGGAAAGCTACTGCAGCCGTCCACTTAACGTCCTTTTCATGACGCTTAAAAGAGTACACCTACTCAGTGTGGGCATTCGCAAAGAACAACAACAAAAATATTATTAATAGTATTATTATTATTATTATTATTATTATTATTATTATTAATAGTTAGCTTCACTGAACGATTCGTTCTTGGGGATTCCAATTAATTCTGCTGGGGGACCCATGGCTTCCCCTCCAACCGGATCAGAAACCAGATTTGTATGTGATTCCTTCCCGATCACACAGGGGAGCATAGCTCATTCGACGATTTTCATTGTCAAGTGCCGAGCTAAAACAATTCTGATGAGCCCTTGACAGACTTACTCGTCATATCATAGGCGACACAGACGCTCTAGACCATGCGCGTAGCACTCTGTGAGTAGCCTCTCCGTGGCGCAAGCCTGGGCGCTGAATATGGAGACCCTGGGTTGCCGAAAAACTGCAGCAACCCCCTCTCGGCCTCGCTGGTGTTATCCAAAGGAATGCAAAGCAGGACAATATGACACCAGCTCAGCTGCAGGAATGAATTCAACATTTTGAAATGATTCGTCCTAGGTGCTTCCACTCCGAACTTTCTGTCTGGGTTTACTCTCACGAGGTTTCCAAAAGGCAGTGGAGTCGTTGCCCGATGCTAGTTACTTGAGACATCCGATGATAGTCTCGTCGTACAAGGACTAACCAGCACTGTCTGGCATTTGTGGTTTAAAATCATATTTCTCCCTATCCTAGGCGAACTGCCTGAACAGGCTAACGAGCTTTGTCTAACCGGGTTATAGAGTCAGAGTTAACCTTCTCTTTGATTGGCTGCCAACTAAGGCCAATGAGCCCAATCTGCCCGCCCAGTTATACCGCCGGGTACTCGATCACGCCCTACAGCAGGCTCTGTAAAAACAGTGGACACCTCTTGAAGATTCTGCTAGGGACACAATAATGTAGAAGAGGCCATTGACATGGAAAATCCTGCTTAGCTTATTGCCTTCACCAACGTCCAGAGCCTCGACTACTTGAGTTACACCGTGTTTTAATCAGGTAAAAGGGCAAGGAACACGTGTCTTGAAGTGTAAAATGCGTGACATGTGTGTTATGTGTGTAAAATGCGTGATATGTGTGTAAAATACGTGATAAGTGTGTACAATGCGTTATATGTGCGTACAATGAGTGATACGTGTGTAAAATTCGTGATAAGTGTGTAAAATGCGTGATATGTGTGTAAAATGCGTGATAAGTGTGTAAAATGCGTGTTTTGTGTGTAAAGATGAGACTGTCATTAGGAAGATAATCTGGAAGAAATGTAGAAGCACAGCTGGGGTTGTCACTGATGTTCGCTTTTATGGCTTCTGATTAAAATGAAACCAAACATCAGTCCAAATACTAAAACAGAAACCAAAACGTCGGTCCAAGGACCAAAACAGGAACCAAACGTCAGTCCAAGGACCAAAACAGGAACCAAACGTCAGTCCAAGGAACAAAACAGAAACCAAACATCGAAGCAAAAAATAGCAGAATCACAATATTGAATATGCTGACTGCCGAAGACAGATGTGTCGGACCGAAAGGTGCAAATATCGCAGTCAAGTTGTAAACTAGCCACACAACGCATTCCGTTCTCCGGACTACACCCTGCTACTTGCAAAGCCCTGTTCAGGACTTGATAGCGGGAGATTGAGAACGAACGCAGAAGAAGAAGAAGAAGAAGAAGAAGAATATGCTGACACAAAAATCACATTGACATCTAAAAGGGCATTTAGTATTAGATTAAGTGTCTTTTTAAAGTTGACTTTCTAAAATGCTTTTCAAAATATGTTAGTTTTCCATAGATCAAAAAATTCTCAGACCGGAAATCAGGCTAACACCATCATTCCATCAAAACCAGTAGTAATAATATATGACTCTTAAATATGTACATTGAGGTCAATCAAACAGTCAGGGACCAAATTCCAGTCAATTTCACAGTACACTCAAAACATGTAAGCACAGCACGCTGAGAAACATATGGATGACCAGCAATAGTTCAGTTGGTGGTTCACACAAAAAACAAACCCTTTTCAATTCGACAAATTGTATCTTTAATTACATTAAAATATCTGCGTCCGTATTGTTTAGCTGTTGTTATGTAATATCCACAGTGAGTTACGTTACTATTTTGTGTGCCCTGAAGAGGGTGTTTAGTTGCGGATTGCAGTAGGTTTTCTCGCATCCCGAGCATACTGATGAAGGTGGGCTGGCATCCTCCAGGCGGTTGTGCTATACTTGGTTTTATCTGTGTCGCTCACTGCTACGGGGATCACGTCGATCCTCACATCGTTAGGCTGTCATTAAGCAGACAATTTCCAGGGTGATCAGCGAGGGGTCTTGGCCAGTATATTCTGTCTGAACCTGACTTACATATATTTTGTCTGACCAGACGTTAGTCTCCTCTCCATTTATCGATCAGATACGTACTAGTGACATTGCACACATTGTGAGAATTACTGCTTTTTTTTCTCTCTCACATAGCAAGAGAAAAGACACAAGAGACATTATAACGCAACCTGATCAACTGTCAGTGAACGGATATAACTGACACACACAAATCTGATTACATGGCTCTGGTAAGACGACCAGGTGGGATCTGGATCGATGAACCGGCAGAAATCCCACAACAAACGAGCTTATAGCGACAGACACCAACTCGCATGACCAAGGAGAGAGAACATCAGCTTCCTAGGCGCTTGACTAAACAAGTGGACCGAAAAAGTAAATGTAATTAAAAACACATTTGAAAAAGGAAATTGGTTCATATTACCGTTTTCATTGCATCTCGACGCTCCTATATGTGCTGGCAGGAGAGCAGGAATTGGATAGCTTCACAGCCACGCTCCTGTTGGTGCTGGCAATAAAGCAGGAACTGCGCCGACATGCGCAAAATAAGAACCATAGTGCAATATACACCGCCTTGGGGAATAAAGGAATGAGGCGAACGCAAAGAAAAAAAAGAAAAAAGCAAACAAAATTTTCCTGGAAAGTGGTTTTTACCGATGTGCCAGTCCATCATAATAGATTCAAATACAAGAGCTAAGTAGACCCGTAGACAGTTTAGCGCCATCTATAGCTGCTCTTAACAAACCACCTGGGGATATGCAAAAATAACTTTGGTAGATTTTAAAGTGTCTTTTGTCATTTTCCAGGTTTCACAAGCACACGTGAGCACTGCGTTGACGTTAGAGTTTAATATCCTGAGCTTGATACTTTCACTCAAGTCATTTCGATTTTCAAATATTCGTAAATTATTTGAAAGCATTTTAGGACCAGGTGGTTCGGGTGAGAATTTCCTGTGTTGCGTCCCCATTTTACATTTTGTTGTCTTTAAGGGTGAAATTATCAACATTGTGTATCATTTGACCATTGAGCTGAGTATCGGTCTTTATTGTGTGTGAGATCCATGGTTTTAGTTTTGGGTGCATATATCACATGCCCTACAATTTTGGCTCTGTGGCAGAATTGGTCTATCTTTTCTTCCACTTCCTCTACATTAAAATTCAGTAGTGCCAGGTAATATTGGAAACCTATTGGACGGTTTAAATGCATATTGTTTTGTCAGCTGAAATAGTTTGGAGATAAACAGTTAGGTACGAGTTTAAATTGTTGAATTTCAAACATTAAGAACAAACAACGGGATGGAAAGCTAATGTCTGGTCAAGCACAATATATTGATCCGACATGTAAGTCAGGGTCAAGCATAACATATTGATCAGACATGTTAGTCTAGGTGAAACACAATATATTGATCCGACATGTTAGTCAGGGTCAAACATAACATATTGATCAAACATGTTAGTCTTGATGAAACACAATATACTGATCAGACATGTTAGTCAGGGTCAAGCATAACATATTGATCCGACATGTTAGTCAGCGTCAATCATAACATATTGATCTGACATGTTAGTCAGCGTCAAGTATAACATATTGATCCGACAGGTTAGTCAGGGTCAAGCATAACATATTGATCAGACATGTTAGTCTAGGTGAAACAAAATATACTGATCAGACATGTTAGTTAGGGTCAAGCACAACATATTTATCAAACATGTTAGTTAGGGTCAATCATAACAAACTGATCAGCCATGTTAGTCAGGGTCAAGCAAAATATACTGGCCAAGACCCTCACCTCGGCTTCCTCGCAGCCCTTCCTGGAAACAGAATGTTCTTCTTGGCAGCCTGGCTAATGAGGTGGAGGATCGACGTGATCCCCGTAGTAGTGAGCAACACGCAGATGGGGAAAAGCATAGAACAACCGCTTTGAGGACCATGGTCCACTATCATCAGCACGTTCGAGATGTGAAGAAAGCTACTGCAACACGCCACTAAATGTTCTTTTGATGAGGCACAAAAGAGTAATCCTTCTCTTCATCATCATCAGTTACCCTAATCATTTTGGGCATTGACGACAACAATGGTCATCAACAAACAAGCACAAATATCACTAGAGGAGATGTGGCAGTACAGAAGAATGTTAAGAAGACTAACGATTCGGTACTTGAAGAAGCACATACACAAAGGCAACTCATTGCACTAATCAGGTCATGGCAGTCAACCTTTTTCGGGCATGTCGGGAGAAGAGGACGGTTGGAACATTCTGTAACATCCGATAAAATAGCAGGGGTGAGAGACAGAGGGAGACAGAAGGAGACAGAAGGAGACAGAGAGCAAATGTTGGACAGCATCAAGAAATGACACAGGGTACGATAAACAGGTTTGGTAAACAACACACGCGTCATAGGAAAAAATGGAGATCCACGGTCGACAAGCGGCAAATCACAAGATGATGATAATGATTGTGAAGAAAATCATCTATTCCCTAAATAAATGGTACGTTGACTAATTTAACTGCAGGACTAATTGGTGATTAAATTTTAATTTGACAGTAAATTAACTGATGACAAATATATTGAAATAATTAAGACGAACAAGGTACAATAAAAATGACTTTGCATTTATAGAAATTTGTTTGTCTTGAACATGTTAAAAGTTGACCGCAGACAATTACCCATTCATTTAATTTGAATGAAATATCCCCTGCCATAAACTATGCTAATCAAGAATCATTTGAATTTCTCTTTTGTTCAATGCAGGACGATGTGACTTTGATTTGGAATTACAATAGTAGAAATGAGAAATTAATTAATTGACAAATACTGGCATATTCTGTTCATTTCTTCGCAAGATTAATATTATTAGATTGAAAATAGAAATGTTAGCATGAACATAGATTCAATTGATGAATTATACATCTCATTTGTCTGTTTTTTTAAATTTTTACAGAAGTTTTGACAGAAAACATAATTGTGTACGATTATATCTTGCCAAGAGAACGATAGATACGAGGAATGAATTAAATCCGTGTTTTTATTTCAAACAACAATTTTTGTTTGGAAAATGGGTTGGAACTGATGTGGAAGACGGGACAAGTACAAGTCGAGCATGGAATATGGTGTAGGTGATGGCGATGGATAAGCCACGCATTACGGAAACTAGTCGATAACATTCCCAGACAAGCTCTGTTCTGGAATTTACAGGAAAAGGGAAGTAGAGGAAGACCGAGACACTCATGGAAGTCGAAACTGCAAGCAAATGTAAAGGCAGCAAACAGGACGCGAGCAGAATTGGATCAGATGGCTCACTATAGGTAGACTTGGGGTGTATTCGTTAAGGACATATGCTTCACAGTGAGCTCACGGATTTTTGATTAATTGATTGATTGATTGAAGAGCGTAACAAGATTAATGAGGGGTGGGATGGGGGTCGGGGAGAGAGTAGAGGGGGGGGGGCGGATTTGTGACGTCACATTCAGCGGTTTGAATTTTTTTGTGACGAGAGGGAGTATGGGGTAGAAACGACAACTATAGCGTGACGTCTTATGCGAACGACCGCTAATACCAACATGCTACTAAATAGGCTCATCAGTATGGGGAGTGCTGTGCCGATCCCCACCTGGTTGACCAGACTGCTGTTTCCAAGAAAAATAATGTTGTACCTGACAACGACATTGTTTTGGCTACATTCACAAACGATAATTCCTCTATGTGAATGATAACTCAGTCTTCAATATGCGATCTGATTTCAAGAAGTCTGGTGACAGCAAAATGCTAGTGAGAGTTGACGTGAATCAAACCGTATCGAAAGTGGATGTGCCAAGCCGGATGAATGGTAGCAAAAACACAACCATAGCTGGAATGTCAACCACCTCAGAATGGTTATTGGACTGAAGATACAGCACAGTGAGTAAGCTGAAAGCAACAGGGTTTAGTGAAACAGAAGTGATCAAGTCTTTTTTTCACCGCGGTTCTGGAAACATGCTGCACTAGTGCAGTCTGGTTAAGAGGATAGGGGTCGCAGTGGGAAGGCAAATCCGGGACCCGAAAAAAGCCTGCTGAAACCAGAAATGTCGGGACGAAACGCACTGATATCGCAGCCTCGCTGTAAACTACGACACAACTACAGGATGCCCCCCCCTTTTTTTTGCAGGTCCCAGCTCTGGTATGAGCTGAATGTAGCCGGGAGGAGGATCTCCTGCTAACTCAGCTAGGCTCGAGCAGCCTACTACTCCGCTGCGTTGAGACAAGTGCCGCGGAGGGTGGTTAACCGATGTGTGAGTCCATCTTAACAGACTCAAACATTACACCAAAAGTAGACCCGCAGCCTGTTGAGCGCCATCTATGCTGCTCTTAACAAACCACCTAATCATGGCTGGTGTTATGCCTTGTCACACAGTTATTCGCCCCTTACGAAATGCTCTCTGTGGGACAGTGGTGCTGTTATTGTCCTTGTCAGACACAAAGACCCCAGCGGACCACCCCATGTAGCCGATGTAATATTCTCGTCCAATTACACACCGAGAATTCCAAGAAACCACTAAAACATTCCGAGACCATAAACATGGCTGGCTTACTTTGCCAGAGAACCCGTTATTTTGCCCAACGATTCAGCTAATGTAACTAAATAATAGTTGTTGTGTGGTAAAGCCAGTTCTTCAACTGTCCAGCTCAAAGTCTCGATAATGCTCTCACCAATCGATAGTGTTATTGTTGTAGAAAAGAGTGATTCGGGATCTGATGATAGCGAAATTCTGCACAGGACATGATTCGTATATATATATTTCTTCATCGGTCTCTCCTTCTTTTTATTTTTCAACTTTTTCTTCTTCTTCTGTATATATTTTTATCTTTTAGTGGCACAAGGAATATACTGACTATAATATAGCATAGAAATACTGCTTGTTGGTATGAAGTGATCTTCTTGTGCCTCTGACGCTCCAGTCGGAGTACAATACCACCACTACGGTTGGCTTCCTTCAGAAATTGTGAGAGGATGCATCGTCTGTGTTTTTGTAGTGTCGGTTTCTGTTTGCAATATTTTCTACACGATGATGTTACACCTCTCTGTAGTAGCCTTTTGGGAAATGCCTAGAGGTGCATTGGCCCTGTCCATAATATCCCATAAGGGTCCACCTAGAGGTGCATTGGCCCTGTCCATAATATCCCATAAGGGTCCACCTAGAGGTGCATTGGTCCTGTCCATCATATCTCATAAGGGTCCACATAAAGGCAAGTTGGTCCTATTCTTGCTATCCCATAGAGGTCCCCATCGAGGTGCTTTGTTCTGCTCTTCCTATCCCACAGAGGACCACATAAAGGTGAAGTGGTCCATTTCTTTCTACACTATAGGGGCTCAACAGAGGTGCATAAGTTCAATTGTTTCCTTCAAATCGGGTTCCGTAAAGACGTGCTGTAGGCTTATCGTTCCTCTCAATATGAGGCCACATGATTTCACGGCTGTCTCACCTTTCCCTCCCAATATAGAGGCACATAAAGCCGAAGCTGCCCCACCCATTCCTTCTAACAGAAAGCCACATGAAATCACGGCTGTCCCACCCGTTCCTTCTAATAGAAAGCCACATGAAATCACAGCTGCCTCACCCGTCCCTCTCAATAGAGGACCACATGAAGGTGCAACTGCCCCACTCGTCCCGCCCAATCAACAAAACAGACAAAGGCCGCCCGTCCATCGTAGACGATGATGGCATAATTAATTTTGCTAGCGCTATTTTTAGTATGGACTAACTGCGCTACTTTTTATCCTCACTCTCTCGTCTCGTACCGCCCGATCCCAGTGGCAATTCAAGGACAAGACGACTAGGGGGCGACTACGAAATGCAAAGGACTCGGAATCAAGCACCCGTGAAAAAGACGGCGGAGTCCGGAGTCGAATCCACACCATCTGATAACGAGGCTGACGGCTTAACCACTTCACCACGTAATCCCCAATAGTGGGTCACATAAAGCTGCAGATGGCCCACTCATCTCTCCCTATAGGAGACCACATAAAGCTGCAGATGGCCCACTCATCTCTCCCTATAGGAGACCACATAAAGCTGCAGATGGCCCACTCATCTCTCCCTATAGGAGACCACATAAAGCTGCAGATGGCCCACTCGTCTCTCCCTATAGAAGACCACATAAAGCTGCAGATGGCCCACTCGTCTCTCCCTATAGGAGACCACATAAAGCTGCAGATGGCCCACTCATCTCTCCCTATAGGAGACCACATAAAGCTGCAGATGGCCCACTCGTCTCTCCCTATAGAAGACCACATAAAGCTGCAGATGGCCCACTCATCTCTCCCTATAGGAGACCACATAAAGCTGCAGATGGCCCACTCACCTCTCCCTATAGGGGACCACATAAAGCTGCAGATGGCCCACTCACCTCTCCCTATAGGAGACCACATAAAGCTGCAGATGGCCCACTCACCTCTCCCTATAGGAGACCACATAAAGCTGCAGATGGCCCACTCATCTCTCGCCAAATGTATTCACGAGACCCAAGAAGTGGTGCAATGACAGTAATCAAACCCCAACCTTAACCGTATGAATGTAGATGGGAATCCTTAGACTCCGTTCAGGACGCATCACGTGTAAATCCTTTCATTTAACACAACAGTAGTTGCACATCCGCAAACAATAGCTCTCTCGTGGGATTTTCCCTTGTTTCTGATTTATCCCTGAGCCTTGCCAGATTGAACATCGAACCTACTGCGGACGAAGACGTCCACAATCTCTTGTTTGAAAGCACAGTGCAGCGAGGCTGCGAAGAAAATTCTGAACAGGGTAGGAGCAAGAACGCAGCCCTGCTTCACCCCGCTTTTGACTTGAAAACTGTCGGATGTATTTCCGTGAAACTGAATGGTGGCCGCCATGTCTTGGTGGAGGGAGACGATTAGTCTGAGCAATGTTGGTGGGCAGTCAATGATTTCTAGAACCTTATATAGGTCTGGTCTACTCACGCTGTCAAAAGCCTTTGCAAGATTGACGAACGCAAAGAACCGGGGATTATTTTGCTCTCTTTGTCCTGCAGCTGCCTTAGTGTAAAGATCATGTCTGTAGTGGAACGCCCCTCTCTGAACCCACATTGAGGCTCGGGCAGTACGCGATCAGCAAGCTTCTGGGCTCTCTTTAGAATGACACGAGCGAATGCTTTTCCTGTTTTATTCAGCAGGGATATCCCCCTATAGTTGTCACAGTCGCCTTTGTCTCCATTGTTTTTATAGAGTGTGACTATCCTTGCATGTTACATGTGTCGTGCTATGTCTCCTTCCCTCTAGGATTTAGTTAACAATGAGTAGGTTCACTGTTGTTGGTGTCCTGACATGACGTTTAGTGGCGGTTTCAATAAGCTTCTCTCACTTCCCAAGCTTGTTGAAGAAGGTGGGTCAGTGCCCTCCAAGTGGTTGTGCTATGCTTGGCATCATATGCGCGATGCTCACTACTACAGTGATCACCTCGATCCCCCACCTCGTTTGCCAGACTACCAAGAAAAACATCCCGTTTCTAGGGAGGACTGCGGAGGAGACATGGTTGGGTTCTTAGCGAGTATATTTTGCCTGACCTTGACTAACATGTCTGATCTGTGTGTTGTGCCTGACCCTGAGTAACATATCTTATGTGTGTTGTACCTGACCCTGTCTAACATGTCTGATCAGTATGTTGTAACTGACCCTGTCTAACATGTCTGATCAGTATGTTGTACCTGACCCTGTCTAACATGTCTGATCAGTATGTTGTAACTGACCCTGTCTAACATGTCTGATCAGTATGTTGTACCTGACCCTGTCTAACATGTCTGATCTGTGTGTTGTGCCTGACCCTGACTAACATGTCTGATCTGTGTGTTGTACCTGACCCTGTCTAACATGTCTGATCAGTATGTTGTACCTGACCCTGTCTAACATGTCTGATCAGTATGTTGTACCTGACCCTGTCTAACATGTCTGATCAGTGTGTTGTACCTGACCCTGTCTAACATGTCTTATCTGTGTGTTGTGCCTCACCCTGACTAACATATCTGATCTGTGTGTTGTGCCTGACCAAACGTTAGTCTTCCTCCCGCCGTGTCTACAATGCAATGTCATGTCATGCGACGTTTTTCTTTCTAGAAAATTGTCTCCTTTACAGCAGATCTGAACACATCTCAATTTCTGAAAGACGACACATTTCTCACAAACATTTTCAAAGTGTCAGTAATGTTCTGATATCATCTTCTTCTGTGACAACTTTCCCTTCTTACTCAATCACCGTTCCTTCAACTATCCGTCTCTCCAAATAAATTGTGCTTTTCAATTGATAGAAATAACGTAATGTATTTCTTGTGATGTGATTAACAAGCAAGCTCTCTTCTTAAACCAAGATGTTCCAATATTCCAATATTTGATTTCTTCTCTAGTGAGAGCTCGTGAGCAGATTCACTGGTCAGTTGTTAATTCCCTACAAAGCCAGAACGGTCGATACTTTTATATGAGATAACTAACACTGCTGTTTGGTCAGTTTGTTTGGGAGCGAAGGGTAATTATGGTTCTCGTGAAGGCCACCAATCTCACGCCATCGATCGGACGCATGGAACCACGTTGTGTCACACCAGTCTGGGATGACCAGTTCCCTTCCCCGCTGTTTGTCTGTCCGTCACAATACTTCAGGAACCATTAGTAGCTTCGTTGACTGGAAAGTGCCGAAGACGGAAATCAAATCTCGTACCTTTATTTTAAAAAGGTTATGTTCCATCACTACTCTCATCAGATTGTTTTTCACGAATAATTTTGTATAAACAATAGTCATGCAGGAAAGTGTGCGTAGTTAATACACGCTCCAGGTGCCTCAGCTATAAATGGATACCTGGATTACTGTTAGGGAAAGTCGATAAACACAATCAGGAGCACCATACTTACCTCACATACTCTCTCCCTTCTTACCTCACATACTCTCTCCCTTCTTACCTCACACACTCTCTCCCTTCTTACCTCACATACTCCCTCCCTTCTTACCTCACATACTCTCTCCTTTCCTACCTTACATACTCTCTCTCTTCTTACCTCACATAATTTCTCCCTTCTTACCTCACATACTCTCTCCCTTCTTACCTCACATACTCTCTCCTTTCCTACCTTACATACTCTCTCCCTTCTTACCTCACATACTCTCTCCCTTCTTACCTCACATACTCTCTCCTTTCCTACCTCACACACTCTCTCCCTTCCTACCTTACATACTCTCTCTCTTCTTACCTCACATAATTTCTCCCTTCTTACCTCACATACTCTCTCCCTTCTTACCTCACATACTCTCTCCTTTCCTACCTTACATACTCTCTCCCTTCTTACCTCACATACTCTCTCCCTTCTTACCTCACATACTTTCTCCCTTCTTACCTCACATACTCTCTCCCTTCTTACCTCACATAATTTCTCCCTTCTTACCTCACATACTCTCTCCCTTCTTACCTCACATACTCTCTCCCTTCTTACCTCACATACTCCCTCCCTTCTTACCTCACATACTCTCTCCTTTCCTACCTTACATACTCTCTCCCTTCTTACCTCACATACTCTCTCCCTTCTTACCTCACATACTCCCTCCCTTCTTACCTCACATACTCTCTCCTTTCCTACCTTACATACTCTCTCCCTTCTTACCTCACATACTCTCTCCCTTCTTACCTCACATACTCCCTCCCTTCTTACCTCACATACTCTCTCCTTTCCTACCTTACATACTCCCTCCCTTCTTACCTCACATACTCTCTCCTTTCCTACCTTACATACTCTCTCCCTTCTTACCTCACACACTCTCTCCCTTCCTACCTTACATACTCTCTCTCTTCTTACCTCACATAATTTCTCCCTTCTTACCTCACATAATTTCTCCCTTCTTACCTCACATACTCTCTCCCTTCTTACCTCACATACTCTCTCCCTTCTTACCTCACACACTCTCTCCCTTCTTACCTCACACACTCTCTCCCTTCCTACCTTACATACTCTCTCTCTTCTTACCTCACATAATTTCTCCCTTCTTACCTCACATAATTTCTCCCTTCTTACCACACACTCTGTTACCGTTTACTCTGTCCAACAATCACACCCTTACAAAACTTTCACACACACCCTCAGCGTAAGGCCCTTCCATTGCATTTTGGTTGGGTTTACCTCTGGGATCGCACTAACTATCACAGGCACGTACAGACGCACATACGCATCGAATACTAATACGTCCTGATATAACCTAAAGGACTGTGACCCGGGGTGGAAAAGGGCGTTCCTCCGCCAGTAGAATACAGAGAGGAAAACACTTTACAAAAATATAAATGTTAGGAAATAAAAGCAGCGAAGGAAGTAACTCGCTATCCCACATAATAAACAGGCTGCAGTCTAGTGCAATAAAGTATTTAACACTTCCTCCCTAACGGCAGTCGTTACTACATAACAGGCTTTACATTTCCACATGTAGTATCATTTTCGTAATTTTTGTGATCAAGAATTGAGACAATCAAGAATTTTGCCAGGTAAGAGGTTTCATAATCAAGAATTTTGACAGTCAAGAACTGTAACAAACGAGAACTTTAACAATTGTCAAATTTCACATTTTATAGCGCTGACAAATAAGAACTTTGGCAATCCAAAACTTTGACTTTATATAGCTTTGATAGTCAAGAGCTGATGTTCGACAGTTGGAATTAGATAGCTTTGATAGTCAAGAACTGATGATCAACGGTTGGATTTATATATTTAGCTTTGATAGTCAAGAACTGACGATCAACGGTTGGATATATATATAGCTTTGATAGTCAAGAACTGACGATCAACGGTTGGATATATATATAGCTTTGATAGTCAAGAACTGACGATCAACGGTTGGATATATATATAGCTTTGATAGTCAAGAACTGACGATCAACGGTTGGATATATATATAGCTTTGATAGTCAAGAACTGACCATCCAACGGTTGGATATATATATAGCTTTGATAGTCAAGAACTGACCATCAACGGTTGGATATATATATAGCTTTGATAGTCAAGAACTGACCATCAACGGTTGGATATATATATAGCTTTGATAGTCAAGAACTGAAGATCAACGGTTGGATATATATTCTTAGTTCTTAATCGACCTGTACTTCTACAGGGGCAGATTCCCATGTGCAGGTCCCAGCTCTGGTTTGATCTGGATATATCCATGAGTTGGAATTCCTGTTTAGCGGGCTAGGCTTGAGCAGCTTAATATTCCGCTGCGTTAGGTGGTTAACCGATTTGCGAGTTCATCTTTATAGACTCAAACACCAGAGTAAAGTAGACCCACAGCCTGTTAGGATCCATCTATGCTGCTCTAAACAAACCACACAACCATGGCCGGTGTTATGCCATGCCACACTGTCAGTCGCGTCTTACGACACGCTCTCTGTGAGGCAGTGGTGCTATTCTTGTCCTTGTCATACACAAAGACCCCGTCAAACCGCTTATGTAGCTTTGATAATTACAAACCTAGGCAATCCACAACTTTTGCATCAATTTGACAAAAATGAACTTTGGCAATCACGAATTTTGTCATTATATAACTTTGACAATCAAAGAACTTGAGAATAAAAGAATTTGACATTAAATAAGTTGAACAATCAAATACACGGACAATTAAAAATACTAACATTACATAACGTTGGCAATCAAGAACCTGAACTGATTTAGAACTTTGACATTTAATAACGTCAACAATAATCAAAGTTGACATTACATGACTTTGACATTTAGTAACTTTAAGAATAATCAGTGCTGACATTACATAACTTGGACAATTAAAAATCTTGAAAAATATATATGAAAAGACACATAAACAGACAAAGAAAGAGATAGGTAGACAGACAGATAGATGTAAAGACGGATAGATGGATGGATGTACAGACAGACTTAATGATAGACACACAGACAGACAGATAGACATATAGATAGATAGGGATAGAGATAGACAGACAGGCAGACATATAGATAGATGGATAGATAGATAGATAGATAGATAGATAGATAGATAGATAGATAGATAGATAGATAGATAGATAGATAGATAGATAGATAGATAGATAGATAGATAGATAGATACATAGATAGATAGATAGATAGATAGATAGATAGATAGATAGATAGATAGATAGATAGATAGATAGATAGATAGATAGATAGATAGATAGACAGACAGATAGATAGATAGATAGATAGATAGATAGATAGATAGATAGATAGATAGATAGATAGATAGATAGATAGATAGATAGATAGATAGATAGATAGATAGATAGATAGATAGATAGATGGATAGACAGACAGATAGATAGATAGATAGATAGATAGATAGATAGATAGATAGATAGATAGATAGATAGATAGATAGATAGGTAGATAGATAGATAGATAGATAGATAGATAGATAGATAGATAGATAGATAGATAGATAGATAGATAGATAGATAGATAGATAGATAGATAGATAGATAGATATGGGGTCAGGAATGAAGACCTCAAACGTTTTGGGACAGGTGAAGAGAGGAGGAGATATCTTGGTTCCGCTCCACAAGTTTTCTTAGAAATCTTTATTGAACTCTGTGGTTGTGGAAGCAATTCGATCACCAACTTTGGTAATCACGATACGTTATGAAAATATTATTCAACCTTTTTGTATGTTCCTAACGTGTTGGTCACTAGGCACCTTACATGGGAAGAAGAGATAGCCGTTGCACCCTGTATTGTTGTATGGACTGGGAACTGTAGTCCGGCTAGCCACATCAAACTGACCAGGAGTCGAGTCTGGATCAGGCACAATATACTGACCAATACCACAATCATATCGTACGACAGTTTAAAGAAAATTAATTTCATATAAGATAAATAAGATTATATTTGGACTACTTGAAACATGTTTTTCCTTACATAAAAAGGCCGCGGATTGACTTGAACCTCTTTGTACGAGGTGGAATGGTCAGTTTTTTTCTTCGCTGTCTTTCCGTCATTAACAGCAGGCCATGTACCCTACCCTTACTCTAAAACTGTAAAGCAACAGTTGTCTTCGTGGATGAAGATAATTCTTTATGTACTAAGCCGCAGCCTATATGGGGTGGGAGGAGGGGGAGGAGCAGCTCCCTTCCTTGCTGTTGCTACCGTCACCAACTCATAGGTCAGGTACCCATTTATAGCTGAGTATACTGGAGGAGCAATCGTACCAGGCACGAACCACATCCCGTATTTGTTGTGTCCGTCCGTCCATCAGCAACGCCTTCTCTTAACGTCTAGTCCCACTGGCATCTTTCCGGTTCTTTCCCGCTGTTCTATATTAGAGACTTTATCATACAATGTTATTCCTTCTATTGACATCAAGCATTCATAAATTTATTAATCAATTTAATTAAATAATTTAATTTAATTTGCATTCGCCTTATTTCTCTAATCCCCAAGGTGGTCTGCGTTGCACTGTGGTTTTCATTTTGTGCCTGTCGGCCCAGTGCATCCGACTTCAGCATGCATTTTATGTAAGGGTCTGCTTCCTCCCGCATTTTCTAAGGGTTGCTTCCCCAAGGTAACGGCCGGTGCTGTGATGGGGATCGAACCCAGCACCTTCTGATTGTGAGCCGTGCCACTTAACCACTAGCCCAAGCCATCCCCGCATTCATAAATGAAAGGGTTGCCCTTTTTAGTTGTACTTTTCTCTTTGTTCCCAATGTCACCTAGCTGTACAATGGGACAGACTTGGCATTGGAATGGAAGATCTGTAACTTAATTTCCTTTTGATTTCCACAAATTATGTTCTGGATTAAAAGCCCCTCTCTCCTTGTGTACCCTTCATTTGATGTTTATATCAGTACTCATGACCTTGTCTATATTGTCACCAAGATATATTCTTAGGGGAGGTCAAATGTAGTGATGGCACTAAGGTCGTATTTGAATGTAGCAAGAAATATCATAATATTTGTGATGCTCTAAAACAGTGTCACGTATGTGTGACCGGGGTCTGATCTGGGAGCTAATAGTAGTAATAATATATCCTGCCATAAATGTCGTAACCAGAGACTAACACAAGTTTAGCTTGGAACCCACTGCCCCAAACTATAAAAACTGTAAGCAACAAGGGACATAAACAAGACTTAGAAACACCATGGCAGAAGATGCACGATTGAGTAAAGTCTAATGTCAGAATAAATTTACAGTGGGTGGTGAGGAAATAGACCAGGGCACACATTTTGAATATCTGGACTCCAGAATTAACAAAAATGGCGGCTGCTCGAAAGAAATTAGAAGAAGACTAGCTATGGCAATGCAGAGACTGAACAGCCTGAAAAAATTATGGCAGAGCACCAACAAAATGATTTAACTAAAAGTCTTGAGAGCCTGTGTTTTTCCTGTGGCAGCTTATCGCTGTGAATCATGGACGATTATCAAAACTTCTAGACAAAGAATCGAATCCTTCGACTCAAAATGTTACAGAAAGATCCTCAGAATACCCTGGACAGAGAAAAGAACAAATGTAGACATTCGGCAAGAGTTGAACATAGAGGAGAACTGGTTTATCAATTCCATTTTGGCTAGAAAATGCAAATACTTTGGTCACATTAAGAGACACAACGGTCTTGAGATAAAGTGATGGAAGGTATCGTGCCAATCAAAAGAGGAAGGGGTAGACCAAGAAGACGATGGCACAAAGATATCCAGGAATGACTGTTACGGTGGCTGGAGTTTTGGCAAGAGAACGAATTTCTTTCAGACAGACTGTGATGGGAGCGACGTTCTACAAAGGACATGCTACATGAAGATGATGATGAATGTGAAGTCAAACTTAGTCTGTTTTAGGGACTAGATCAGACACGTTACAGTGCATATTGAGATAGGGCACATAGCTACTTTCTGCTGTAGCCAATACGTAGTTCCTCATCGTTTTACTGGTTCACATTATGTCCATGTCAAATTATATTGAATAACGTTCATTGGTTTAAAAGGTATAAGAGTTACTAGAGGCCGACAGCGAGTGGTACTCCCTGTAAGATTATTGTAAACGTTGGTAATCATGAAAGGAAGATAAGTTTATTTGTTTAGTTTAAAAACATGAAATAACTTACGCTTTAAGCTGGAAGAAGTCCAATCAATAGCCCTGATGTAGTGTTGGATTGGAAGCCACCTGTCAGAAATGTTCCGGTAAGGTTCTGTGTGTTACTTGACCTGGAATCAGAGACAGGCGTGTGACCGTCCCGGGCTTGAACTGGAGGCTGTGTGATGTGTAGAAGAGATGGGGAACAAACGGGGGGAATGAGTGAAGGGTGGGTGAGAGTGAGTAAGTTGGTGGGTGAGCAAGTGAGAGGGTGGATCAGTGAGTGAGGGATCGTGAGAGTAAGTGAGGGGTCGTGAGAGTGAGTGAAGGAAGGTGAGAGTGAGTGAGTGGGTGAGTCAGTGAGTGAGGGACCGTGAGAGTGAGTTAGTGGGTAGGAGAGTCAGTTAAGGATGGTGAGAGTGAGTGTTTAGAGTGAGTGATGGATGGTGAGAGTGGGTGAGATAATGAGTGAGTGGGTGGTAGAGTGAGTGACGGATGGTGAGAGGGAGTGAGTGGGTGGGAGAGTGAGTGGGGGATGGTGAGAGGGAACGAGTGGGTGGGAGAGTGAGTGGGAGATGGTGAGAGGGAGTGAGTGGGTGGGAGAGTGAGTGACGGATGGTCAGAGGGAGTGAGTGGGTGGGAGAGTGAGTGGGGGATGGTGAGAGGGAGTGAGTGGGTGGGAGAGTGAGTGGGAGATGGTGAGAGGGAGTGAGTGGGTGGGAGAGTGAGTGGGGGATGGTGAGAGGGAACGAGTGGGTGGGAGAGTGAGTGGGGGATGGTGAGAGAGAGGGAGTGAGTGGGAGAGTGAGTGACTAGATGAGTGAGATTAAGAAGAGTTGAGTTACTGGGTGAGTGAATGAATGAGGGCTTGAGAGGCGAGAGAGTGAGTGGTAGAGTAACTAAGCGACTGATAAATGAGTAAGGGCTGAATGGGTAAATGGGTTTCTACGTATGGGAGTAAGTGAGAGGTGAATGAGTGAGCGGTTTTGATGAATGAATGGGGAGGGCTGAGTGAGTAAATGGGTTTCTACGTATGGGAGTAAGTGAGAGGTGAATGAGTGAGCGGTTTGATGAATGAATGGGGAGGGCTGAGTGAGTAAATGGGTTTCTACGTATGTGAGTAAGTGAGAGGTGAATGAGTGAGCGATTTGATGAATGAATGGGGAGGGCTGAGTGAGTAAATGGGTTTCTACGTATGTGAGTAAGTGAGAGGTGAATTAGTGAGAAGTTTGATGAATGAATGAGAGACGTCATGCCAGATAGGATTGGCCAGTTAATTTCTTGTATTTTGATTCCAAAATAAATTAACAGATCTGCCTCAATCCATTATCTTCAACTAGCACATTCAAGCTAGCCACTTTGGCCAATTAACGGACAATAACAAATTCCTCTTGTTCTTGTGTTTTTCTTCTGCAATCATTGCTCACTTAGACGGGGACTCCGGGTTCTTCAATAAATTCTGGTAACTTTGTCAGTGCATCGGTAGTGTCGTACAGTTTCTCTTTGAGGGGAGTTGGACTAGGCCATACCATCCACCTCAGATCTGTGTGCCGGGGGCATCCACCTCAAATCTGTGTACTGGGGACATCCGTATCAGTTCTGTGTGCTGGGGACATGCGCCTCAGTTCTGTGTGCTGGGGACATCCACCTCAGATCTGTGTTCTGGGAACATCCGCCTCAGTTCTGTGTGCTGGGGGCATCCACCTCAGATCTGTGTGCTGGAGGCATCCACTTCAGATCTGGGGACATCCACCTCAGATCTGTGTACTGGGGGCATCCATCTCTAATCTATGTGCTGGGGACATCCACCTCAGATCTGGGGGCATCCACCTCAGATCTGTGTGCCGGGGCCATCCACCTCAGATCTGTGTGCCGGGGTCATCCACCTCAGATCTGTGAGCTGGGGGCATCCACCTCAAATCTGTGTGCTGGGGACATCCGCCTCAGTTCTGTGTGCTGGGGACATTCACCTCAGTTCTGTGTGCTGGGGGCATCCACCTCAGATCTGTGTACTGGGGGCATCCACCTCAGATCTGGGGACATCCACCTCAGATCAGTGTGCTGGGGGCATCCATCTAAAATCTGTGTGCTGGGGACATCCACCTCAGATCTGGGGGCATCTACCTCAGATCTGTATGCTGGGGACATCCACCTCAGATCTGGGGACATCCACCTCAGATCTGTGTGCTGGGGACATTCACCTCAGATCTGTATACTGGGGACATCCACCTCAGATCTGGGGACATCCACCTCAGATCTGTGTGCTGGGGACATCCACCTCAGATCTGTGTGTTGTGGGCATCCACTTCAGATCTGTATGCTGGGGACAGACCTGAAGTACATGTGGTGATCGGGACAGACCTGAAGTACATGTGGTGCTGTCATTTTTGTAAGTCCACAGTAACATGAGTTGGTGGTACCCATTTTTAGTTTGGAGTACAGGTGGTGTCTCATTCTAATGTGGCCACTTTGGAGACGTAATATGAAAACCTGGTCTTGTCTGGACAGTTAGTAGTATCCGTCATCTGTGTTGTGGTTGGGATGTTCTTCTTCCCACTTTATATTGTATTGTCCTTTTATTATGACTTTTGTTTCTTCATAGTTGACCAAGTATTCTTCCTGAATCAATTTCGCTCCATCTTTGGTTAGTCTGACGGCCTCCTCGTTTCCTGGCAGACGTAATTCTGGTCTAGCGACACATTGAACTTCCTCCCTGATAAACGTAATGATTGCGAGTAGACGCGAAGTATACGTCTATATCTTTCATTATTTTCCATCTGTTGTGCCACTGCCCTTAGCCATACGGCGCCACTGAGATGTGCGATGCGGAGATTTCTTGTTATCCCACAAGTGGGAGGCTTTTGCTCTCCTGTCACTGACTGAGTGGTAAGATAGACCACGGTTGAAACTCCAAGTGGAATACGATGGACATTATTTTCTACCCTGGAAGATCCTAATTACGCAGAAGCCACTACATTATTGATACAATCAAATGAACATGTTCAAGAAACAAATGTAAAGACCGAGTGTGAGTAGTCAGTCAAGAAGATGGACTGAACATTAATTTTTTTTTTTTAAATCTTAGTATTAGTCTTAATCTTAGTCGACCTGTACTTCTACAGTGGCAAAAGCTTCTGTGCAGGTCCCAGCTATGTGTGAGCTGGTGTGGCCGAGAGGAGGATTTCCTGCTTAGCGGACCCGGCTCGAGCAGCTTATTACTCCGCTGCGTTGGAGCAAGCGCCGCAGAGGATTTTTAACCGATGTGCGTCTCCATTTTAAAAGACACAAACGATAGAGGAAGATAGACACGCAGCCTGTTAGACCCCATTTTTGCTGCTTTTAAAAACCCACCTGACCATGGATGGTGTTATGCCATGTCACACAGTTAGTCGCCACTTACGACATGCTCTCTGTGGGACAGTGGGGCTAATCCTGTCCTTGTCATTCACAAATACCTCAGCGGACAACACGGGACAGAAGTCATGTTGGTGAATATTTTAAATTCTTCGTTAAGTTCAATTTAAAATGAAAAGTGATGGAAGTCGGAAACACGTAGACACTTCAGAAACATTTGAAAGCTGGTAGGACGCAATGAAATTTACCAGGAGCAACGTATTCTCATTGCCGTAGTGACGCTATTACTTGTGTGTTTACATACAGAGAGATTATTCTATTCTAGAATGATTATACCACACTGCTAGTCGCTCACAGTGTGGTAGTGGCATTATTCAGGTCTATACCACACTGAGAAGTTTTTGTATTCCAGAATTGTTTCACCACACTGTTAGTCGCTCACGGTATGACTGTGGCATTATTCAGGTCCATACCACACTGAGAAGTTTTTGTATTCCAGAATTGTTTCACCACACTGTTAGTCGCTCACGGTATGACTGTGGCATTATTCAGGTCCATACCACACTGAGAAGTTTTTGTATTCCAGAATTGTTTCACCACACTGTTAGTCGCTCACGGTATGACTGTGGCATTATTCAGGTCCATACCACACTGAGAAGTTTTTGTATTCCAGAATTGTTTCACCACACTGTTAGTCGCTCACGGTATGACTGTGGCATTATTCAGGTCCATACCACACTGAGAAGTTGTTGTATTCCAGAATGGTTTCACCACACTGTTAGTCGCTCACGGTATGACTGTGATATTCTTCTCGTTTCTGTCACACACACATTGCTATTTGATGGAAGTTCTTCTTGAGTATTATTCCATCTACCTTTCATTCTAAACTTAATTAATTGGTATTCCTTTTTACCTCCAGAAAACAAGCACAGTAAGTATCCACTTCTTTATTATCCGTGGATCACTGCATGCTTCAACAGTCACAACTTTATGATTCTATTTCTTTCATTAGAACATAGAAGTTGCATAGCGGAAGAGCTCTCTCTAGAGGAGTCGGGGCGATCCCTTTTATCAAATTGACCCAGTTGTAGATTTCTACCTAGTTTACTGTGGTAAGTGATCTGACCTTCCCTACCTAACAAAAAGCAGATATCAAAAATGTGTCGTTCGGTAAGACTTTGCATATATCAGTTCAGTTCATCCCGCAAACAAATCAGGCCGTTGAGGCACACTTGAAGACACTCCCACAATCCCACGACATCTCTCTCTGTCTGATGCCGCGAGTCGTGCCGAAGGTTTGACCACTCAGTGATGTTGTCTGTCCATCTCTTTCTTGGACGACCCCGCCCTTTCTTTCCTGGTACGGAACCATGCAGTATCGAATTTGTAATTCCGCTGGACCTCGTGAAGTGCCCACTCCAAGCCATATTTCGCCATTTGATAGCTGTGAACAGATCATCAAAAGGCCCAATTGCGTTTTCCACTCTTCGTCGCATTTCTACGTTCGTGACACAATCCTTATTTGTAACATTTAAGAGTCTTCTTAAGCACCTCATTTCCATTGCATGTATCCTGCACTGGATATCCGCAGTAATGGTCGAATTCTCACAGGCATACACAAATATTGAGAGCACTAATGAGCGCATAAGTCTAACTTTTATGCTGAGGACGAGCCGCTTATCTTGTCTTATGGGTTTCAAACGCGTAAACGCCGCTGTTATCTGTGCTTTTCTGGCAACTATCTCAGGCTGCGAGCCCTCGTCACTGATCAGTGATCCCAGATACATAAACCGGTGTACAACTTCGAGTTCCTGGCCATTTACTTTTATCACAGATGTAAGCCCTTCATCAACTTTGTTTTCTCTGTATTTATCTCTATGTCAAAGCTCTGCCCCACTCTGTCCGATCTACTAATCAGCTCCTAGAGTTCCGTTTCCCTGCCTGCCAGCCCATCTATATCATCTGCAAATCGTCAGTTTGTAATCGTCTTGTTACCTATTCTGACCGTACCAACATGTCCCTAAAGGGCCTCCATTATTCTTTCCAAGAATATACTAAAGAGTGTTGGAGAGGGTATGTAACCCTGCCCCCCCCCGCCCCCCCCCCTAAAAAACAACAGACGTGGTGAAACTGCACTTGACGTCTTCTTATAAAGGTTTTCAATTACCTTCACAATATTACAATTTATCTTGGAATGCATCATTGTTGTTCATAGCGCTACATGCGATACTCTGTCAAACGCCTTTTTGAAATAGATGAGGACATGAAATATGTGTTGTTGATACTCTATATCCGCAGATGAAATATATGTTCAGTGGTACTTCTTCACGCTCAAAACACTGCTTGCTCTTCAGCAATGATATTCTTTGCCTGTGGTTTTAATCTGTTGATCATTTGATTTATACAAAGACAATTTAGTTTTAATTTTTTGGGGTAGTACGGACATGACCGCGACGAACTACGCTCCGAAACGTTATGAAACTGCATCGTGGCTAGGAGTGAACAAAACTATGAGTGAACAAGACTATGAGTGAACACGACTATGAGTGAACAAGACTATGAGGGAACAAGACTAAAAACAAAAACTATGAGGGAACAAGACTAAAAACAAAAACTATGAGTGAACAAAACTATGAGGGAACAAGACTATGAGTGAACCAGGCTATGAGTGAACAAGACTATGAGTGAACAAGACTAAAAACAAAAACTATGAGTGAACAAGACTAGAAGTGAACAAGACTATGAGTGAACAAGACCAGGAGTAAACAAGACTAGGAGTGAATAAGACTATGAGTGAACAAGACTATGAGTGAACAAGACTATAAGTGAACAAGACTATGAGTGAACAAGATAATGAGTGAACAAGATTATAAGTCAGTGGAATATAGATTCATTATCATGTAGCATGTCCTATGTTCTACGTCTCTCCCATCACAGCCCAACTGAAAGAAACTCGATCGCTTGCCAAATCTCCAGCCTGCTCAAGATTCATCTCAAGCATTCCTTGACATCTTAGGGCCATCGCTTTCTTGGATTGCCTCTGCCTTTCTTGCCCGGCACCATTACCTTCCATTACCTTTCTCTTAAGTCCGCTGTATCCATTGACGTGGCTAAAGTATTGACATTTTATGCTCATGGTGGGATTTATGAAGCATTTCTCCTCTATGCCTAACTCTTGTTGAATGACTACATTCTTCTTTTTTCGGTCCATCCTGGTCACAGCACCCTTTAATTACATTTCGACTTGAAGGGCATGATTTGCTTTTTCTAGGTTTTGATAACTGTCTATGTTTTGCAAACGTATGCTGCCACGAGATAAACACATGTTCTCAAAATTCTCCCGTTTATTGGATTGCTGGTATTCTCCCAACATTTCCTCAAGTTGTGTAGCCTCTGGTATTCTGCCAACATTTCCTCAGGTTGTGTAGCTTCTAGTATTCTGCCAACATTTCCTCAGGTTGTGTAGCCTCTGGTATTCTCCCAACATTTCCTCAGGTTGTGTAGCCTCTGGTATTCTGCCAACATTTCCTCAAGTTGTGTAGCCTCTGGTATTCTGCCAACATTTCCTCAAGTTGTGTAGCCTCTGTTATTCTCCCAACATTTCCTCAGGTTGTGTAGCCTCTGGTATTCTGCCAACATTTCCTCAAGTTGTGTAGCCTCTGGTGTTCTGCCAACATTTCCTCAGGTTGTGTAGCTTCTAGTATTCTGCCAACATTTCCTCAGGTTGTGTAGCCTCTGGTATTATGCCAACATTTCCTCAGGTTGTGTAGCCTCTGGTATTCTGCCAACATTTCCTCAGGTTGTGTAGCCTCTGGTATTCTCCCAACATTTTCTCAGGTTGTGTAGCCTCTGGTATTCTGCCAACATTTCCTCAGGTTGTGTAGCCTCTGGTATTCTGCCAACATTTCCTCAGGTTGTGTAGCCTCTGGTATTCTGCCAACATTTCCTCAGGTTGTGTAGCCTCTGGTATTCTGCCAACATTTCCTCAGGTTATGTAGCCTCTGGTATTCTGCCAACATTTTCTTAGGTTGTGTAGCCTCTGGTATTCTGCCAACATTTCCTCAGGTTGTGTAGCCTCTGGTATTCTGCCAACATTTCCTCAGGTTGTGTAGCCTCTGGTATTCTGCCAACATTTCCTCAGGTTGTGTAGCCTCTGGTATTCTGCCAACATTTCCTCAGGTTGTGTAGCCTCTGGTATTCTGCCAACATTTCCTCAGGTTGTGTAGCCTCTGGTATTCTGCCAACATTTCCTCAGGTTGTGTAGCCTCTGGTATTCTGCCAACATTTCCTCAGGTTGTGTAGCCTCTGGTATTCTGCCAACATTTCCTCAGGTTGTGTAGCCTCTGGTATTCTGCCAACATTTCCTCAGGTTGTGTAGCCTCTGGTATTCTCCCAACATTTTCTCAGGTTGTGCAGCCTCTGGTATTCTGCCAACATTTCATTAGGTTGTGTAGTCTCTGGTATTCTGCCAACATTTCCTCAGGTTGTGTAGCCTCTGGTATTCTGCCAACATTGTCTCAGGTTGTGTAGCCTCTGGTATTCTGCCAACATTTCCTCAGGTTGTGTAGCCTCTGGTATTCTGCCAACATTTCCTCAGGTTGTGTAGCCTCTGGTATTCTCCCAACATTTCCTCAGGTTGTGTAGCCTCTGGTATTCTGCCAACATTTCCTCAGGTTGTGTAGCCTCCGGTATTCTGCCAACATTTCCTCAGGTTGTGTAGCCTCCGGTATTCTGCCAACATTTCCTCAGGTTGTGTAGCCTCTGCTATTCTGCCAACATTTTCTCAGGTTGTGTAGCCTCTGGTATTCTGCCAACATTTCCTCAGGTTGTGTAGCCTCTGGTATTCTGCCAACATTTCCTCAGGTTGTGTAGCCTCATGTATTCTGCCAACATTTCCTCAGGTTGTGTAGCCTCTGGTATTCTGCCAACATTTCATCAGGTTGTGTAGTCTCTGGTATTCTGCCAACATTTCCTCAGGTTGTGTAGCCTCTGGTATTCTGCCAACATTTCCTCAGGTTGTGTAGCCTCTGGTATTCTGCCAACATTTCCTCAGGTTGTGTAGCCTCTGGTATTCTGCCAACATTTTCTCAGGTTGTGTAGCTTCTGGTATTCTGCCAACATTTTCTCAGGTTGTGTAGCCTCTGGTATTCTGCCAACATTTCCTCAGGTTGTGTAGCCTCTGGTATTCTCCCAACATTTCCTCAGGTTGTGTAGCCTCTGGTATTCTGCCCACATTTCCTCAGGTTGTGTAGCCTCTGGTATTCTGCCAACATTTCCTCAGGTTGTGTAGCCTCTGGTATTCTCCCAACATTTTCTCAGGTTGTGTAGCCTCTGGTATTCTGCCAACATTTCCTCAGGTTGTGTTGCCTCTGGTATTCTGCCAATATTTCCTCAGGTTGTGTAGCCTCTGGTATTCTGCCAACATTTCCTCAGGTTGTGTAGCCTCTGGTATTCTGCCAACATTTCCTCAGGTTGTGTAGCCTCTGGTATTCTGCCAACATTTCCTCAGGTTGTGTAGCCTCTGGTATTCTGCCAACATTTCCTCAGGTTGTGTAGCCTCTGGTATTCTGCCAACATTTCCTCAGGTTGTGTAGCCTCTGGTATTCTGCCAACATTTCCTCAGGTTGTGTAGCCTCTGGTATTCTGCCAACATTTCCTCAGGTTGTGTAGCCTCTGGTATTCTGCCAACATTTCCTCAGGTTGTGTAGCCTCTGGTATTCTGCCAACATTTCCTCAGGTTGTGTAGCCTCTGGTATTCTGCCAACATTTCCTCAGGTTGTGTAGCCTCTGGTATTCTCCCAACATTTTCTCAGGTTGTGTAGCCTCTGGTATTCTGCCAACATTTCCTCAGGTTGTGTAGCCTCTGGTATTCTGCCAACATTTCCTCAGGTTGTGAAGCCTCTGGTATTCTGCCAACATTTCCTCAGGTTGTGTAGCCTCTGGTATTCTGCCAACATTTCCTCAGGTTATGTAGCCTCTGGTATTCTGCCAACATTTCCTCAGGTTGTGTAGCCTCTGGTATTCTGCCAACATTTCCTCAGGTTGTGTAGCCTCTGGTATTCTGCCAACATTTCCTCAGGTTGTGTAGCCTCTGGTATTCTGCCAACATTTCCTCAGGTTGTGTAGCCTCTGGTATTCTGCCAACATTTCCTCAGGTTGTGTAGCCTCTGGTATTCTGCCAACATTTCCTCAGGTTGTGTAGCCTCTGGTATTCTCCCAACATTTTCTCAGGTTGTGTAGCCTCTGGTATTCTGCCAACATTTTCTCAGGTTGTGTAGCCTCTGGTATTCTGCCAACATTTCCTCAGGTTGTGTAGCCTCTGGTATTCTGCCAACATTTTCTCAGGTTGTGTAGCCTCCGGTATTCTGTCAACATTTCCTCAGGTTGTGTAGTCTCTGGTATTCTGCCAACATTTCCTCAGGTTGTGTAGCCTCTGGTATTCTGCCAACATTTCCTCAGGTTGTGTAGCCTCTGGTATTCTGCCAACATTTCCTCAGGTTGTGTAGCCTCTGGTATTCTGCCAACATTTTCTCAGGTTGTGTAGCCTCTGGTATTCTGCCAACATTTTCTCAGGTTGTGTAGCCTCTGGTATTCTGCCAACATTTCCTCAGGTTATGTAGCCTCTGGTATTCTCCCAACATTTCCTCAGGTTGTGTAGCCTCTGGTATTCTGCCAACATTTCCTCAGGTTGTGTAGCCTCTGGTATTCTCCCAACATTTCCTCAGGTTGTGTAGCCTCTGGTATTCTCCCAACATTTTCTCAGGTTGTGTAGCCTCTGGTATTCTCCCAATATTTCCTCAGGTTGTGTAGCCTCTGGTATTCTGCCAATATTTCCTCAGGTTGTGTAGCCTCTGGTATTCTGCCAACATTTCCTCAGGTTGTGTAGCCTCTGGTATTCTGCCAACATTTCCTCAGGTTGTGTAGCCTCTGGTATTCTGCCAACATTTCCTCAGGTTGTGTAGCCTCTGGTATTCTCCCAACATTTCCTCAGGTTGTGTAGCCTCTGGTATTCTCCCAACATTTCCTCAGGTTGTGTAGCCTCTGGTATTCTGCCAACATTTCCTCAGGTTGTGTAGCCTCTGGTATTCTGCCAACATTTCCTCAGGTTGTGTAGCCTCTGGTATTCTGCCAACATTTCATCAGGTTGTGTAGCCTCTGGTATTCTGCCAACATTTCCTCAGGTTGTGTAGCCTCTGGTATTCTCCCAACATTTTCTCAGGTTGTGTAGCCTCTGGTATTCTGCCAACATTTCCTCAGGTTGTGTAGCCTCTGGTATTCTGCCAACATTTCCTCAGGTTGTGTAGCCTCCGGTATTCTGCCAACATTTCCTCAGGTTGTGTAGCCTCTGGTATTCTGCCAACATTTCCTCAGGTTGTGTAGCCTCTAGTATTCTGCCAACATTTCCTCAGGTTGTGTAGCCTCTGGTATTCTGCCAACATTTCCTCAGGTTGTGTAGCCTCTGGTATTCTGCCAACATTTCATCAGGTTGTGTAGCCTCTGGTATTCTGCCAACATTTCCTCAGGTTGTGTAGCCTCTGGTATTCTGCCAACATTTTCTCAGGTTGTGTAGCCTCTGGTATTCTGCCAACATTTCCTCAGGTTGTGTAGCCTCTGGTATTCTGCCAACATTTCCTCAGGTTGTGTAGCCTCCGGTATTCTGCCAACATTTCCTCAGGTTGTGTAGCCTCCGGTATTCTGCCAACATTTCCTCAGGTTGTGTAGCCTCTGGTATTCTGCCAACATTTCCTCAGGTTGTGTAGCCTCTGGTATTCTGCCAACATTTCCTCAGGTTGTTTAGCCTCTGGTATTCTGCCAACATTTTCTCAGGTTGTGTAGCCTCTGGTATTCTGCCAACATTTCCTCAGGTTGTGTAGCCTCTGGTATTCTTCCAACATTTCCTCAGGTTGTGTAGCCTCTGGTATTCTGCCAACATTTCCTCAGGTTGTGTAGCCTCTGGTATTCTGCCAACATTTCCTCAGGTTGTGTAGTCTCTGGTATTCTGCCAACATTTCCTCAGGTTGTGTAGCCTCTGGTATTCTGCCAACATTTCCTCAGGTTGTGTAGCCTCTGGTATTCTGCCAACATTTCCTCAAGTTGTGTAGCCTCTGGTATTCTGCCAACATTTTCTCACGTTGTGTAGCCTCTGGTATTCTGCCAACATTTTCTCAGGTTGTGTAGCCTCTGGTATTCTGCCAACATTTCCTCAGGTTGTGTAGCCTCTGGTATTCTCCCAACATTTCCTCAGGTTGTGTAGCCTCTGGTATTCTGCCAACATTTCCTCAGGTTGTGTAGCCTCTGGTATTCTGCCAACATTTCCTCAGGTTGTGTAGCCTCTGGTATTCTCCCAACATTTTCTCAGGTTGTGTAGCCTCTGGTATTCTGCCAACATTTCCTCAGGTTGTGTAGCCTCTGGTATTCTGCCAATATTTCCTCAGGTTGTGTAGCCTCTGGTATTCTGCCAACATTTCCTCAGGTTGTGTAGCCTCTGGTATTCTGCCAACATTTCCTCAGGTTGTGTAGCCTCTGGTATTCTGCCAACATTTCCTCAGGTTGTGTAGCCTCTGGTATTCTGCCAACATTTCCTCAGGTTGTGTAGCCTCTGGTATTCTGCCAACATTTCCTCAGGTTGTGTAGCCTCTGGTATTCTGCCAACATTTCCTCAGGTTGTGTAGCCTCTGAATCACCATTGCCAACCTCTTAGTGTAAGGGTATGTCTGTATGTATGTTTGTCTGTATTCTTGTTTCCTTTTGTCTGTGTGTGTTTGCGTCCGTATACGTATTTCTTGCTGTGTCTATATGTGTGTGAACGTATGTCTGTGTATATGGCTGTGTGTGTTTGTCTGTATGCGTATGTCTGTGTCTGTCTGTGTGTCTTGTCTTTTTATGTGTCTGTCTGTGTGTCTCTTTGTGTGCATGTATGTGAAAGTATGGTCAGTCTGTGTGGATGTCTGCGTGCGTGTATATGTTTCTGTGTGTATCTGGGGATTTATGGTTGTATGTCTGTCTCTCTGTGTGTGTCTGTCTGTGGGTGTGTCTCTATCAGTGTGTTTCTGTTTGTCTGGGTATAAATGTATCTGTATGTGTGTTGTGTACCTGTGTATATGTCTGAATTTGTATCTATCTTGTCTGCGCGCTTTGTCTCTGTGTTTTGTTTGTTTGTCTTGTTTGTGTGGTTTGTCTGTACTTGTCTTTTCTGTCTGTCTTTTCTGTTGTTTTGTTTTTGTGTATTATTTGTGTTTTGCCAGTGTGATTTGTCTGTCTGTGTATTGTCTGTGTATTGTCTGTCTGTTTTTGTGTGTCTGTCTATGTGTGTTTGTCTTCCAATATGTCTTGACAGTATGTATTTGTCTGTCTGCTAGTTAGTGTGAGTGTATGTCTGTGTTTATGTGTCTATGTTTATATATATGCGTATGCCTGCTGTTTGTGTTTGCATCTGTCTTTTTGCATTTACACTTGTATGTCAGTATTTGCGTCGATCTATATATGTGTCTGTATGCGCGTGTCTCTGTTTTGTGTCTATCTGTCTGTTTGTGTAAATCTGTCTTGCTTGTGTGCTTAATCTGTATTTTGACAAAGTGTGTTTTGTCTGTGTATGTGTATTGTATGTATGACTGAATGTGTATATGGTAAGAGTGTCTTGAATACGCGTTTGTATGTGTGTGTGTCTGTCTCTATATTCATGCATCTGTGCATGTCTGTGTTTTCCTGTGCGTGTATCTGATGATATATTTGTTGTAATGTGACTGTACGTGTCTGTATGTGAGTGTCTGCATGTGTATGTGTCTACCTGTGTATGTCTGGGTGGGTGTATGTGTGTGTATGTGTCTCAGTGTGTATGTGTGCCTGTGTCTTGTCTGTGTGTATTGTATATGCTTACTGTCATTGTGTTTTGTCTGTATGTGTCTTGTCTGTATGTGTCTTGTCTGTCTGTGTTATGTTTGTTTCTGTCTTGTATGTATGGGTCTTGTCGGTGTGTGTCTTGTTTGTATGTGTCTTGTCTGTATGTGTCTTGTATGTTTGTGTCGTGCCTGTATGTGTCTAGTCTTTCTATAGCATATGTGCCTGTGTCTTGCATGGGTGTGCATGTGTCTTTGTATATGTCTTAATGTGTGCCTGTCTGTGTCTCTCTATCTGTGTTTACGTCTGCCTGTGTCTTTCTGTTTATGTTTGTGACGGCCTGTCTGTGTCTGTATCTGCGTATATGTGTATCTGAATGTGTGTATGGTTATCTACGTCTATCTAGGCCTATATATGTTTGTGAATGTTCGTGTATATATGTCTTGTCTATGTGTCTAGTACGTGTGTCTAATCCTTGTTTCTAATCTTTGTGTATTGTATGTGTGTCTTGTTTGTGTTTTGTTTTCTCTGTTCTGTCTGTGTATGTGTGTCTATGTAAGCATATATGTGTCTGTGTATGTACGTCTGTGAATGACGCTGTGTCTGTCTATGAAGGTAAGTCTGTCTAGTAGTTTGTCTTTGTCTGTCTGTATATATATATATATATATATATATATGTCTGCATATATGTGTGTTTGTTTGTGTGTCTGTCTGTCTGTCAGTGATTGCACTATCTGCCTGTGTTGGGTGCATGTGTCTGATTGTGTGTTTCTTTCTATGTCTGCATGTCTGTCGTTCTGTGTCTGTGTCTATCTGCGTCTATGGGATTGTGGGTGGCGGGGGGAGGGGTAGGTAAGTGGTGGGCAAGCGATTGAGTTTTCGTGGGTGTCTGTGTGTATGTGGGTATTGTAGGTCAGTGTATGGATGTGACTGTGTATGTGTGTGTATGTGTGGGTGTGTATGTGTGGGTGTGCGTGTGCGTGTATGCGTGCATGTATATTTGCACTGGTGTTTTCGGCTCAACCGTGTGGTACATGGCAGTGAATCCATGGTCTCTAACTCAAATATACCATTTTCAGACTCAATATTTTTTGTTATAATTGTTGTTATTATTGTTGTTGTTGTAGTTGAGTGACCACAGTGAGTAAAATAACCCGTTTGTGCGCTCTGAAACGTGCGTTAAGTGGGCTGTTGCAGAAGTCTTCCTCACATCCCGAGCGTGCTGGTGGAGGAGGACCCGAGGTCCTACAGACGGTTTAGCCATGATTGACTTCGTCTATGCGTCGATCCCCGACTTCGGTATCCAGGCAGCCATGAAAACACCACCTTTCCAGGAAGATCTGTGTGGTAGTAAACTGCGGATCTTGGCCAGTACATTTCACCTAATTCTTCTTCTTCTTTTTCTTCTTTCGTTCGCTTCAAAATATTGTCTATATCTGCAATGTTGTCTTTTGTATAAACTTCACTGTCTTTTGTAGTTCACATACAGGTCCATAAAGTTTTTCTTCCAGGTTGTTTCTATGGGCCAGTGAGATTTTCTCTGAATATCATATTCGGGGCAGTTTTATAGTATGTGATCTGCTGTCTGGGGCGCCTGTCTGCATGTACACATGGCTGAGTTGCCAATCTTCATTTTTTTTTGTACATGTGGCTGCGGAGTCGGTTGTGTCTTGTTCTAAGGCGCATCACAACAGTTTGCTCTTGTCTGTTCATGTTATGGTAATCATCTGGTGTTACTGTTGGTGGCTTTCTGATTGATTTGATCATCCTTATCTTCTGTTGGTATGTAAATGGCACATCTGGTTGCTCGTCTGCAGCACCCTCCTTTGCCAGTCGATCTGCTCTCTCGTTTCCTGGTACTCCACAATGAGAAGGTATCCACTGCATGACAATCTTGTGCTGGTTGCTCTGTTCAGACAGTAGAGCCTGTAGATCTGGAAGTTTCTCAAATTTAAGTGCTTGGAGTGCTGATTGTGCATCTGTCAGACATACTACAGGTAGTGAACTGACATTAGTGTTCAACAGTTTCTCAGTTGCCACCTTGAGTGCCTGTATTTCTGCATCACATATATGATAGAATTTCCCAGTTGGTACTCTAACTGTATCCTTAATGTTGTTTGTGTATTCTATGTACACTCCCGCTCCATTCTTTACTGCATTCTGTGCTGACCCATCTGTGTATACTCTGATCCAGAGGTCTTGTGGGTATTCTTCATCCAGGAAATTGAGGATCACTATCCTACGTTGCACACTGTTCTGTTCATCCTTGTCTAATATTCCTTTCACTTTTGTTTGAATGCATACTGATAGTCCATGCTCCTCTCTCCAAGGGGTTTGTTCTGGCACAGATGTTAGGGGTATGTCTACTTCAGGTAGATCTATAAGGGGGAGACCTAACTCTGACTAACATGTCCGATCAGTATATTTTCCCTAACCCTGACTAACATGCCCGATCAGTATATTTTAGCTAACCCTGACTAACATGCCCGGTCAGTATATTTTAGCTAACCCTGACTAATATGTCCGTTGAGTGTGATTTGCTTGACCAGACGTTGTTGTTGTTACAGACCACCAAGTTTGGAGAGAGATGTACAATAGACCCGAGACAGACCACCAAGTTTGGAGAGAGATGTACAATAGACCCGAGACAGACCACCAAGTTTGGAGAGAGATGTACAATAGACCCGACACAGACCACCAAGTTTGGAGAGAGATGTACAATAGACCCGAGACAGACCACCAAGTTTGGAGAGAGATGTACAATAGACACGAGACAGACCACCAAGTTTGGAGAGAGATGTACAATAGACCCGAGACAAAAACTACTTGAAAGGTGACGATTTGGAACATGTCCTGCCCCTTTGTCTCAGAAAATGATTTGATCACATTTATTTTCATGCTGGTTTTCAATATTTGATCATCTTTATTTGGATGTTGCTATGTGTTCGGATAAAAGTCAATCAAGTTATTTCTTTGTTACATTTTGGATGGTTTGTTCGGGTAACCTTGTATGTGTACGTCGTCTTCTTGTTCGTCTTCTTCTTCTTCTTCTTTTTCTTCTTTTTTTTCTTCTTCTTGGTAACCACTATCATATGAGCTTACAGCGAGTCACCTTAAGTCAATCACCGATTCCAACAATGTACGTTTCTCACTGTTGTCAAACAGACACTGAAAGCTCAAATTTGAACCACCGTAGCGGGGCAGTCAAACGAGACTGGTGTGACCCTAACACTGACCTAGGGTCTTGTCTGTGTCAGGTGTGTATGGTCATTATCGGTTTTCTGTGAATTTATTCATTTTTACTGGAGGAATGAGACAGGGATGTGTATTATCAAGCACGTCGGTCACTAAAGAAGGCCGTGCATGTGCTAGCAACGTCATCATGTAAAACCACTATTGTTGAAGCCGTCAGTACAATCGTTTGGATAAAGGTTTTCTTGAAAAGAGACCGCTTGTGACGTTATTCTTGTGAATCAATAAATTTCACCGACAGCATGCCACAAGAAGCGACTATAGTATAGTCTAGCCCTTCTATAGTACAGTCTAGCCCTTCTATAGTACAAAACTCCAAAACATGTAGAGTTGCACACCCCGTTATTCACACTAGCCAGAAGCCCCCTCAGTTTGGTGTAGCCATTTTAGTTTATCGAACTTTGCTGCCAACAATTCCCTCTGCACGGTACACAATTCTTCTTCCCGCCATTATGACTTTGTGGTGAACTAACTGGCCGTCTCCAAGAAAATCTGTCCCGTATTATTTTGTTCAGTTCTTTCCAGTTACTCACAATTTGACTCTTATAATTTTTCCAGCGACGTCTTATTCTCTAACCATCCATTGCATAGTTGGAGCGACGGTCATTATACTCTTGTAGTGTGGTCAATGTAGGGTCTGGGCTTAATGTTCTGCCTACATCAAATATATGTTGATGCGAATCTACAGCCTCTCACATCAAGGGCGTAGTGATCTCCGTGGAAGCTGCTGTCAGCAAGCCTCTAGCACAGGGCCTCTCCTGCACAGGCTTTGTATGATCAAAAGAAATATTAAACATAGGAGTAAGGAGGTGATTGTCAAATTGTATAAATCATTAGTTAGGCCTAGATTGGAGTACTGTTTGCAGGTGTGGAGTCCGTATCGTAGAGAAGAAATAAAAATGTTGGAAAGGGAACAATGAAGAGCGACAAAAATGATAGAGGGATTAAAAATTGCAGTTACGAGGAAAGAATCAGAAAAACCGGCCTACGGTGTCTAGAAAAGAGAAGAATTCGAGCTGACTTAATACAGGTTTATAAGATAAGGATGCAGGGACAGTTAATGCATTTAAGAATAGATTGAATGTGCATAGATTTTTAAAGAAGGGTAATGCAAATGTGACTGCTTGTCTACAGACTGACGAGTCTTCTAAACCAGAATAAAAACGTTAATTTTAGTTAAGTTATTGACCGGGTGTATAATCCAGCTCTCAGACTAATTTGCTGGGCTTGAAGCGAAACGGTAGAGCATCATCATGCTAGGCTGGTAATTCTAGATTCTAGCTCTACAAGCCTGGTGTAAGGGACATAATGCATGACATTCTGGTGGAGCTCGGGACTTGATAACCAGAAACGAGTTGTCTCCTCTAGGTAACGTATCTCTTACAATGTTACTCGTGTGAGTCGGAGGAAACGGTGTTTGTGATGAGTGGTAACACTGGAGACAGTGGGCCAAAGGTAATTGTTTGTGATAATGAGTGGTAACACTGGAGACAGTGGGCCAAAGGTAATTGTTTGTGATAATGAGTGGTAACACTGGAGACAGTGGGCCAAAGGCAATTGGTTGCTTTGACGACAGTAAGCTGCGTACTGTTTGAAAGTATGGAGACAGTGACTCGCAGACTGTTTACACGTAAGGAGACAGTGATTCGCAGTTAATTTGTAACACTGGAGACAGTGACTCACAGCCACTTTGTAACAGCGAAGACAGACAATTTGTAACAGTGAAAGAATCGAATCACATACAATCTGTAATATTCGAGACGATTCACAGACAATCTGTAACAGTGGGGGCAGCGAGTCACATAAATTGGTAACAGTGGAAACAGTGAGTCACAGACAATCTGTAACAGTGGAGACAACGAGTCACATACAATCTGTAATAGTGGGGACAGCGAGTCACAGACAATCTGTAACAGTGGAGACAGCGAGTCACAATCAATTGCTAATTTTAAGTCAGTGAACCACATTAAATTAGTAACACTGGAGTCACTGTGTAGTATATTTTTGAAGAAAAAAATGAAGTCATGGAAAAACAGACATTTGGTAAAACTGCAGATAATAAGTCAAAGACAACTTCTAAAACTCAAATACAGCAAAGACAGACACAATGAAAATCAGCTGAACAGAAAAGACACTAAATATTCAAGTGAAAAGCACATAACTTTAACAAGTCAGAGAATTCAATTTCGTTGATAGCGTGTTCACACATGCTGAAAGGACGGACAGAGAGCTAGAATCAATAATCCACAAATCAAATACGGTTTTCTATCAGTTCTCATGATTAGTAAGACACAAACAATTTCCCGGTGAACACAGCAAAATAGTTCACAAAAAAATATTTCTTTACCTTTCTGCTACCAGTGTCAGACACGGACACCTTCCAAGACACATTGAAGAAAAAGCATGAATGAGGTGTTTGAGAAAAAACGGTCCATGTCATAGGGTTGAACAGAGTACGAAACCAAGAAATCAGACAGATGGTTGAACAGAGTACGAAACCAAGAATCAGACAGAAGGTTGAACAGAGTACGAAACCAAGAAATCAGACAGAAGGTTGAACAGAGTACGAAACCAAGAAATCAGACAGAAGGTTGAACAGAGTACGAAACCAAAAAATCAGAAAGAAGGTTGAACAGAGTACGAAACCAAGAAATCAGACAGAAGGTTGAACAGAGTACGAAACCAAGAAATCAGAAAGAAGGTTGAACAGAGTACGAAACCAAGAAATCAGACAGAAGGTTGAACAGAGTACGAAACCAAGAAATCAGACAGATGGTTGAACAGAGTACGAAACCAAGAAATCAGAAAGAAGGTTGAACAGAGTACGAAACCAATAAATCAGAAAGAAGGTTGAACAGAGTAAGAAAACCAACAAATCAAACAGGAGGTTGAACAGAGTACGAAACCAACAAATCAGACAGAAAGTTGAACAGATTACGAAACCAAGAAATAAGACAGAAGGTTTAACAAATTTCGAAACTAAGAAATCAGAGCGAAGATTGAACAGAGTACAAAACCAAGAAATCAAACAGAAGGTTGAACAGAGTACGTAACCAAGAAATCAGAAAGAATGTTGAACAGAGTACGAAACCAAGAAATCAGAAAGAAGGTTGAACAGAGTACGAAATCAAGAAATCAGAAAGACGATTGAACAGAGTAAGAATCCAAGAAATCAGAGCGACGGTTGAACAGAGTACGAAACCAAAAAATCAGACAGAAGGTTGAACAGAGTACGAAACCAAGAAATCAGAAAGATGGTTGAACAGAGTACGAAACCAAGAAATCAGAAAGAAGGTTGAACTGAGTACGAAACCAAGAAATCAAACAGAAGGTTGAACGGAGTACGAAACCAAGAAATCAGACAGAAGGTTGAACAGAGTACGAAACCAAGAAAGCAGAAAGAAGGTTGAACAGAGTACGAAACCAAGAAATCAAACAGAAGGTTGAACAGAGTACGAAACCAAGAAATCAAACAAAAGGTTGAACAGAGTACGAAACCAATAAATCAAACAGAAGGTTGAACAGTACGAAACCAAGAAATCAAACAGAAAGGTTGAACAGAGTACGAAACCAAGAAATCAGACAGAAAGGTTGAACAGAGTACGAAAGCAAGAAATCAAACAGAAGGTTAGTGCAACACCGTGCATGGAATACATGTAAAGGTAGAATATAAAGTGGTTCGGACACCCGACAAGAACGCAACCAAATCTACCAGTCATGGGGATCTACAACACCAGCCAAGATCGTTACAGATCAACCGAGAGACCAAGAAAAAGATGAATGTTAATTTATGTTAATTTAGATTCTGAAGAAATACAGGACGATAACAACAGTTATCACGTTACACAAGTTTGTTAGGTGTTCTTTCTACTTCTCCATTATCTTTGTTTTGTCATCGTACATAGATTATACATACCGCTATATACTATATAGTACTTGTTTTGTCATGCTTACATAGGGTATACATACCACTACAGACTATATATTACTTGTTTTGTCATGGTTACCAAGCGTATACATACCGCTACAGACTAGATATTACTTGTTTTGTCATGGTTACCAAGCGTATACATACCGCTACAGACTAGATATTACTTGTTTTGTCATGGTTACCAAGCGTATACATACCACTACAGACTATATATTACTTGTTCTGTCATGGTTATATAGGATATACGTACCACTACAGACTTCTTCTTCTTCTTTCGTTCGCTTTAAAATATTGTCTTTATCTGCAATGTTGTCTCTTGTCTAAACTTCACTGTCTTTTGTAGTTCACATACAGTCACTACAGACTATATATTACTTGTTCTCTCATGGTTACATAGCGTATACATACCACTACAGACTATATATTACTTGTTCTGTCATGGTTACATAGCGTATACATACCACTTCAGACTAATTATTACTTTTTTTGTCATGGTTACATAGCGTATACATACCACTACAGACTATATATTACTGGTTTTAAACGTCGTACTAAGGTCTGAATGCCACATGTGACGAAAGTTCTACATTTTGAGATACAATTATCTAGTACAAACACTTTTCTGTCCCTGCCTACTGGAGACACAAGAAAATGTCGAAACAACACGTGTAGTTGTGTCAATAAGCAAACGTGGTAAATGATTCAATAAGAGTAGATGTCAAGGTTAACAAGCTGATAAATGATAGCATGCAGTATAGTTATGCAACTGTAACCTGCCAAGCATATCGAATAAGACAACTAAGAACTATTGTGCACGGGACTGGTTTTATGAAGTAAGATATCTGGTCTGAGCACCTCAGCTAAAGTGAGACTGCTGATTGTCGCTGATCAGAGCGGGGCATACAGAACAGCAACCTACTGTTTGAGAATAAAGATGGACGCATTGACTGCAGCTATATGACGGCTATCTGGGACATCTTTAACAGAGACAGTCTTTCGTTCAAACTCTCAATCTTTCTTTCGCAAAGTATAGAGGAACTGGTTAATGCATGAGTGGATGGCAGCTGTTGAGGCCCTCAAACCTGGAGGGGCCGGTGAGGATCTACTGCCCTAGTTATTCTGGGGTTCAGTGAGGATCTACTGCCTTAGTTATTCTGGGGTTCAGTGAGGATCTACTGCCCTAGTTATTCTGGGGTTCAGTGAGGATCTACTGCCTTAGTTATTCTGGGGTTCAGTGAGGATCTACTGCCTTAGTTATTCTGGGGTTTAGTGAGGATCTACTGCCCTAGTTATTCTGGGGTTCAGTGAGGATCTACTGATCTACTGCCCTAGTTATTCTGGGGTTCAGTGAGGATCTACTGATCTACTTTCCTAGTTATTCTGGGGTTCAGTGAGGATCTACTGATCTACTGCCCTAGTCATTCTGGGGTTCAGTGAGGATCTACTGCCCTAGTTATTCTGGGGATCAGTGAGGATCTACTGCCCTAGTTATTCTGGGGTTCAGTGAGGATCTACTGCCCTAGTTATTCTGGGGTTCAGTGAGGATCTACTGCCCTAGTCATTCTGGGGTTCAGTGAGGATCTACTGCCCTTGTCATTCTGGGGTTCAGTGAGGATCTACTGCCCTTGTCATTCTGGGGTTCAGTGAGGATCTACTGATCTACTGCCTTTGTCATTCTGGGGTTCAGTGAGGATCTACTGCCCTTGTCATTCTGGGGTTCAGTGAAGATCTACTGCCTTTGTCATTCAGGGGTTCAGTGAGGGTCTACTGCCCTTGTCATTCTGGGGTTCAGTGAGGATCTACTGCCCTTGTCATTCTGGGGTTCAGTGAGGATCTACTGATCTACTGCCTTTGTCATTCAGGGGTTCAGTGAAGATCTACTGCCCTTGTCATTCTGGGGTTCAGTGAGGATCTACTGCCCTTGTCATTCTGGGGTTCAGTGAGGATCTACTGATCTACTGCCCTTGTCATTCTGGGGTTCAGTGCAACCAAAGAGCTGACATCCATGCTTCACATGCCCTAATTACGGGTACACTAGATATGGATAGGAGTCACATTTTGCAGTCTGTCCTTGACCGTTTGTTAGATGATGACACCGCAATACATGAATCGGCAAATCATAGACTGCAGATCTTTGAGGTTCGAGCGGACTGGGTTCTAGGAGAGGACGGAGCAGAGGTTTGAACAACCAACTGCATGAACCATCTGTATCTACACCCTATCCCATTTACTGAGAGAGGCTAACAGCCTATGGGTATCTCGGGAATGCAGTGATGTCGATTCTTAGGAACAGAACAGAACGAGATATAACCTCTTTATGGCAGACAACTCTCCAACTCATGATGTAGCTAGCACACTGCTCTATTCGCACATAAAAACATCTTGTTGAGTCTGGAGTAACCATTAAGTTTTGTCAGATTGTTCTATATTCGACGTCTCATATTTCATACGGTACAGACACAAAGCATTGCTGTCAGCTTGTTCTATAACCGACGTCTCACGTTTCATGCGGTACAGAGACGAAGCATTGCTGTCAGATTGTTCTATAACCGACGTCTCACGTTTCATGCGGTACAGAGACGAAGCATTGCTGTCAGATTGTTCTATAACCAACCTCTCATATTTGATACGGTACAGACACAAAGCATTGCTGTCAGATTGTTCTATAACCGACGTCTAACATTTCATACGGTACAGACACGAAGCATTGCTAGAGAAATAATAAACAACACAACAAGCTAATCTCAACAGGTTGTATTCAGTACATATGAAGTGTCGCTTTTCCAAGCCATAATCAATGATAGACTGACAGGGCTTAGAAAAGCCTTAGGATTATTAACAGTTAAAGGTAGGGTAGTACTACAATTGTTACTGTCACACTGTGGTCTACAGGTAATGAGACAGCAGGCGGGTTTACAAAGGAGGGAGTAACACATTAAACAAAAAACACAGTTACCTTCCAGGAAAAGAAGATCATTATCCAAGTAAGATCACAAGTCGAACAAAGTAGAGACAACTATCACTGCCTTTATCGAGCGGTGTAAGTGATCCTATTTGCACGAGAACATGACACACCAGATGAATAGCCCTGTACAAACACTAATATAATGAAATACTAAAAGTACAGATGAAATTACTGCTGAAGGTCTGCCCAACATACGAGTTACAGAGAATGCACATTTGGTCATCTCTCGTTCCAATCCAAGATAACCTCTATGGAGATGACTTCATCCGGACCATTGCTTTCTTTAGAAACATTACATTTGAAGCCTGAAAAGCGTACGAAGAAGAAGAAGAAAAAGGATGACAAGAAAAAGAATGAGAAGAAGAAGAAAAATAAGAAGAAGAAAAAGAAGAAGAAAAAGAAGAAGAAGAAGACGAAGAAGACTAAGAAGAAGATCAATATAAATAAATAGTTTTACCTGTAGTCGTCCGAAGAAGAAGTGGATGTTTATGACATATATCGTTAAACAGCGACTAATCTGATTGGCAAACATCCGGCCATTCTCCAAACCCTGATGTGTGAGAGAGGTAGATTGTGTACGCCAGACACGCCAAGAGGTTGGATCACTTACACACTACGCGTACACCATCTTTGCTACAAGACCATATCACAAATAACGGAGTCCTACCCAGGACGAGCATGTCTAGTATTCATACACTTTTGTAGAAAGCTAATGTGAGATAGGCTGGCTACGATTTTCCAATGTCACGCGAAAGGTTTCAAAAGAAACTTCTGTTCAGGGAGCTTTGTGCAGTAAGGTGAGCACGTGGACGTCAATAAAAGCGAGTCTGTGAAAGTCTCAAGAAATCTATTAAGTGATGTTAAATAGACACTACCAGCATCTGGGAAATCCTGGCCTAAAATCGTTCAGCCTTAAATAGCGCGACCAAAAAGAACATTGCATGCAGTCAGCGAGGGTCATCGCGCGATCAGAAAAGTCTAGAGTAGAGAGAATACCAGTACCAGCTGCGGATCATGTTTGCCAGTCATCCAATAGAACGTTTCGTGCTAGCATTGGCTTGATCTGTCATGTGCGCATCGGTCCATGGGCTCAAGGGTGCAGTATGACACAGGATGATGTTGACGGTTCTCATCAACGACGATAGACACATTATTATTGTCATAATTATCTGCCTTCACCATCTAGTAAATACATTAGATATCCATGAGTTGATTGGCGTCTAGGTCTCTGTCCATCATGGGCATGTCACCCTGGTGAGGTATGTTCAGCAGTCTCCCGTATTTTGACACAGTCTGCTGCGACTGTAAATGCTGATACTGGAGTGACGGTCCCGTGCTAAGGAGGCTGGCTTGCCGGAGTGTTCCCCGATCTCTTCAGTCGTGCCCTTCTCTCTGCAGCCAGATGGCCTCTACGAGCGTCGACAGCTACTATGCCCCTTCCAACTGACTGCCTCCAAACGGTTCGATCCTGAGCTTTCTGCAGTGATTTCGCATGGCCAGTTGCCCATAGTGGATATCCTTTGACCAGTTGCCAATATAATATGTAGGGCATTAATGGACATGGTCAGTTTGTTAAGATGCGGATAGTAAGATACTATGTGGGACAGTAAAGCTTGTGGTCAGTCTACATCTATGGCCATCTGAATATTAAGATAATACATAGGACATTAAACTCTGGTGTTATTCTGTTTGTATGGTGGTAGTAAGATAATTAAGTCTATTGCCCATCTCTTTATATGTTTTTTATATATTTTTTTTTACAGTAAGGCTCAGTGTAGGTCTGTTAATATGTTGAAAGTAAAAATGTATTTAGGACATTACAGTTTGTTGTTGGTCTGTTAACATGGAGACAGCATGATACTGTTTAGGGCATTCATTCTTGGTGTCTGTGTGTTTACATATGGAAGGTATGACATTGTATAGGACATTAAAGCTCGGTATTTGCCTGTTAACATCTGGGTAGTAGCAGTATATGTAGGACAGTAAGGCTCAGCGTTGGTATGTTAATACGTGTGAATTGTAAAATACTGTGTAGGACACAATGTTTTCGGCGTTGGTCTGTAAACATGAGATAGTAAGATATTATGTAGGACATTACAGTTCAGTGATGGTTAGTTAACATGTGGATAGTAAGATACTATGTAGGACATTACAACTCTGTGTTGGTTGGTTAACATGTGAATAGTAAGATACTATGTAGGACATGACAGCTCTGTGTCGGTTGGTTAACATATGGATAGTAAGATACTATGTAGGACATTACAGCTCTGTGTTGGTTGGTTAACATGTGGATAGTAAGATACTATGCAGTCACTAGAAAGTTTACATTTCTCTATCTATGGTCTTCCAGCACCTAGACGACATATAGGGCAGAAGTCAACCTTCTCCAGTTCGATCGGTTTGCCACCACTCGATGTAGTTCTGGCATGCTCCATAGCCATATGGTTGCACACTCACCTTGGTGATTGGTTTACATAGAAACTTCCTTTTGCCACTAGGTTTCCACATAATCGCCTGAAGTAGATGTCTATTTAGGCACTTACCCCGTGTACGCCCACAGCTTCTTCCTGATGACTTTCAAAACATCATTTTGCTTTGGCTGTAATTCTATTTGGTCAGTAGTCATGCATTCTTTCCAGCCAATGTAAAAAAACAAATTTTAAAGCGGGGGTTCGACTTCATTGCCTCGGGTTTTTTCCCCATTTTAGCTCGGTCTCTCTCGGCAGATGGGTACCCCATCTATTGAGAGCATCCCACAAAGCACGAACTCCGTAGCTCCAGCGATGAACCGAGGGATCTCCGGAAAAAAATTGACATCATGAACCGACCATCGCAGCTCGAAATCGAACCCCGACCGTCTGAACACGAGGCAAATAGACGTCTAAGACGTTTATTTTCAAATGCATTCAGCCAATTTTCAAGTGGCTTTCTCATGTCCAGCTTTCGCAACCATAGGTGAAGTTAGAGTTAACCTGAGTTTGGGAATTTGTTTCAGTGATTTAGATTTCCAAATATTCATTAAAAAGTTGAAGGCATTGGAGGCCAAGGCGATATGGGTTTAAATGTCCTTTCTTTTTCATCCCTGTTTTGCGTTTGCGTGATCAGTCGTATTGTCCAGGAATGTACATGCATTGGTGCCCTGTGTGGTTTGACCTCAGATGCTATTCTCTGAGGTTGCGTATCGGGGCTGACGTTCTGGACTATAGTCAGAGTCAAGTGAATCATACTGATCGAGACCCAATTCACATCCTCATAAAGTGTTCCGGAAACAGGCTGTCTGACAGTATGGCGAATGACGTGGGGGATCGTCATTATTGTCCTCATAGTGGTGAGCTTACTGAGGAGCATTGCATTGCACTACATTATGACTGGTAGTGTGAGAAGAGTCACTGTAACCCGCTACTAAAGAAGCACACCCTAAAAAAAACTCAACTGAGAATGAGTAGCTTTGATCAAGAACAAAACATGTGCGGAAATGACAACAAGAGAAAGGTACGTACTTTCATCAATGGGTGCCTACACAGAAAAGAGAGATTGCAGAGGTATATTCAAATCAATATTACGAATCGATCAATAAACCCTGAACCTGTTAGTGTCATAATGGAAACATCAGCACAAAAAGTCCCCCATCCTCAGCCAGGCGAACGAGCGTGGAAAAATCATGTCCTGACCATTCTTTGATGTTTTCAGCCGAGGACTTTCTTTGTCCTCTTGCTGCATTTCACTCACATCTGTTGCCTCCAATATTATCTTTGAGCAGGGGTCACGTCTCGTGTGGTGCCCAAACCATATCAGTTTTCTTCGTTTCACTGCTGTCAGAAGTGATTCTCGTTGACCTGCTAGTGCATTACACTGCAAAAAAGTACACAATTTGTGAAGACAAAGTCCCGCCGATATCACAAACATTTCTTGTGACAATCTTTTTGGAGTACTTCTTTGGTTAAGTACTTTGTAAAAAAAAGTAAAATGACCGCGCCTGGCTGGCTGCGCTCTTGACTAGCTCAGGTGTTTGTGTCGTTTTCTGCTGTTTGCTAATTCCTGTTCGGATTATAATTCATGACTCCTTCACCAGGTGGTATCAAGGACTTTATTCTGTGGAATTCATATGCTTTTATTCGGTTATCCTGTTGTTATGTTGCATCTTGCTGCGGCTGTGCTTGGCTTAAACCGCGAGAAAACAGTCCAATATGACGTTGAAGGTTCCGCTTGACTGCACCACGGAATTCAGCGGAGGTTTTCACTATTCAAGGGCCTTCCTGCTTGGATTGAAGCCGACTTTCTCCCCCCCCCCCCCCCCCCCCCCTCCAAATCAGAGGTTACACTATACCTCTCCCAACCCCGTATTCTAAGCACAGCAAGTGTCACGCTGACCCGAAGGCGGACACAATCCAGAGGACACGGGGCAGAACACAAAGAAACAGGGAGTCAGACACCTTAGTTTATATTAACGACTATTAACTTTTGTGCATTGCTAAACAACCAAAGCGTCCTGTATAAGATTATACTTCATAGTAATATTTACAATATCAAGCAAATATATTGCAAACTGTGTATACATAATATCTTGTGATTCTCTCACTAACCCAGTATTAATTACCATCTTCACAGAATTTCATGACCTTGAAATTGGACACTTGCCCCTAAAGGACTGTCCTACAGGTCAGTTTGACATCTTACTGATGGACAAGCAGACACCTTCGTCCAATCATGTACTGGACATGTTAACGACTGCTAGTGGTCCCAAACAACTCATCGATTATTTAATTCACAGCGACATTGGAAATCCAAGAGTAATGGTCAGTAGAGCCTTAGACGTCTCGACTGCTTCTGGTTACATATGTGCCTTAATTCTAGACGGGACAAATTTATGCAGCAGGTTGGACTTTCTGTCATTCCTTAATTTTAACAGCAATAGTGCACACTGAAACCATTTCGCCTCCAGAAGTTTACATACAGCCTCACAAACGGCGAACTCGCCTTTGCAATCTTGTTGTTGACCTGATAGTCGATATTCGCCTCTCTAGTGAGGGCACTGCCTGCAGACGCTGGTTCTGTATGGTAATATTTGGTCCAGTGTACGACTTCCCAAAAACAGGCTGAAAAAGTACTTGAGTTTTTCTAGTGTGGATCATGAGACCAAAGTTACTGCATGCTGAGGAAAACTCTGTCATGTTGGACTGCATATCTTGATCTGATGAGGTTTTAAGGCCGCAGTCGTCAGCGAACACCTTGGTGTAAGACTTCAGGTGTCTTGCATCGAACAACCAACGTTGCGTCATGTACCTGATATGCATGCCAGTAGCACAGCCATGTACATCATTTGAAAAGCATTGCTGCAAAGACCATGGTAAACGGTGCCAGTGCCAGCACACACCCCTGTTTGGCACAGTTGGTGACTACAGAAAATTCTCCTTCGTGCTGTACTTGAGTCCACATGAAACTGACAGACAACCGCAATGAAACTGCCAGGACAAATAAACTGTGCTATGATTTAGCTGAGTCTTTTCCTATTGACGGTGTCAAAGGCCCTGGTCAAGTCAACAAATAGTACATGGAATGTTCTGCCAAAGACGGATGTGTCGGGCCGAAAGGTGAAATATCGCAGTCAAGTTGTAAACTAGCGACACAACGCATCCGTTCTCTGAACTACATCCTGCTGCTTGCAAAACCCTGTTCAGGGCTTGGTAACGGGAAATTTAGAACGAACGCACAAGAAGGAAGTACAGACGATAAGCCAACTTGAATATTTGAAAAAAAAGGTTATCCCGCACAGATGATTGCTATCTCCTCAGAGATTGTCTAGAAATGGTACAGACGATGGTCAATGAGAAAGGCAAGCCGTGAAACATTTTTTAAAAACCAGGGTTTAAACAAGTCGTAAAGTGACATAGAATTGATCAAGTGTGAACTTATTTGGTTTCACCCACTGTATATTTAATATGAACAAATTGTACATTTTAAACATTGTCCAAATGAATATGATCGAATAAAATAGAAGTTCCAACAGTTCACAGAGACAAAATATCTAATAAATTTGATGAAAACAATAAAATATGATGACACTGTTGAGTTTCTTGATTTGACCACAATATATGGACATTTTGCTATGTGTATGTGATCAGAAGTGCATATACACACTCAAACATACACATCTGAGAAAGAAAAGAGTTTATGAGTATGTAGGAAATGTGTATTTTGGGACAACAGCCGGCTTATAATTTATTTCATGCGAGAGGCTATCTTGTTTTGGGCCTCGAGTACGCTCCTGGAGTCTGTTAGAATGACCATTTTTCTGGTAGTTAGAAATCTAGAATGACCATTTTTCTGGTAGTTAGAAATCTAGAATGACAATTTTTCAGGTAGTTAGGAATCTAGAATGACCATTTTTCTGGTAGTTAGGAATCTCAGTTGCACTTCTGGCATATCATCTCAGGAAGCCAACACTGCTCATGGAATTCTTGATACACAACTCCTGCAGTCATTGTATTCCTGATTCACTGGTTCCTATATCACCATCTAAAAGGTGATCAGATTGGTGAGACATTGATTACATTCAGTATGTCACCTTAAACCCCTGAATATGGCTGCTTGTAAGTCCACCCTACCATCTCTTATATAGCCATGATCAACATTCCCTGTATAATTCGGACACCATATCCCGGACCCCCCCCCCCCCTCCCCAAACCACAGAGTGTCCTAGGCACTACATCACACTTCATTCTTCCAGTATTCAGTCATGTGGATTGCCCTGTCACTGGCACTCAGTAGGTTATTCGTGCTACAAGTCTCCGGGAGGTTTGGGCAGATCATCAGATGGTCCTGGTCTTATGTGTCTCTATATTTGCATGTTTCATCATCCCTGTATCCCCATGTTTTCAGGTTTTTCCTTCATCGTGATATATGACTTCCATGTTGTGTAGGGCAGGAGATGTCCAGAGGCAGATTCTTCCCGTAGCTCGAACAAGGGGACCTGTGTCAACTGTTTCCAACTTTCAATGCATCGTTTTCCTGGACTAGTCTGTAGGGACTGGGTGGACTAAGAAACTTCGTATTGACTTTAGTTTTGCACGCTGCACCTGATGTCCGAGAGTCATAGAGTGTCTTGGGTCATTTACCTGTTTCTCTCTTTCTATCTCTGATGCAACAATTCTTCGTATCTCTGGTGGCACTATGCCGATTATGGGGTATATTTTTTCAGTTGGTGTAGGTAATCAGCTTGGACTTGGAATCCTGGTATTCAAACAGGCAAGGTTATCTGCTATCTGCAGTAGATAATCAACACAAAGCAAAAAATAGCCACCTCAGAGTTGTAACTGAAATTTAGGCACATTTTAAAAATAAATTCTGAGAAAAATTAATAACATTTGAATATATAAGGAAAATAGAGATAAGAAGTTACAAGGTCTAAAATAGCAAAAATGTTCAATTTCACACAGATAATCAAGAGTTTACAGTACACAACAAACATGTATACATATTAACAACCATGAAAACTAGGTATACAATCTATAACATCGACACATCTGTAAAAATTATAAACATCTTTGTTCATAAACAATGAAGTCCCTAGTGAATCAATTCAATCCATATTGTCTTGTGTGTGCTCCAGTTAATGATCATTTCTCTCATTAATCTGTCCTGGCTCTCTTCCTGTTGTCCCAAAGTTGAGCAGATACATCATTATAATTATGATAGATGCCTATCACAAGCGAAGATGGCGACAGCAGCAGATGTGTGCTGCTAGATTTGATTTCATATGACTCCAAATTCCAATCCTGGCACGGCAGACAGTTGAGAAGTCTACTTTGGAATCATGCATTCTGTTCTTTCGGGCGGCTCGCTTTCACTGTGTCGGGCGATGAAGTTTCGCTCTGCAGTCTGAGAACCTTATGTAATGCCTGCCTGCCAGGTGAAACGGTTCTGTGCAAGCATCTTCCAGGAAGTGACATAAATGTTGAAGCTTTACAGAGACATTTTTAAGGTAGTATTTCTTTTGTCTCCCTGACGAGCATCTGTCTGTTCTAGGCTCACTGTGCAGCAGCTGCTGTGAGGAGACGCTCATCGGACATTATAATTACACTGGAATTAACATGGCATGCATAGTTCTTTTTATTACTATTTAAAGTAATGATCTGTTATTCTACATAATTACATGATGTTTCACATGGGCACTCGCCAGGGAAGTTTGAGGTGCTGAGGAAAAAATGGTCACATGCTAGTTCATGCGATGGCCCCATGAGCTATGAATGAAAGTAACAGCATGACTTTCTCTATCCACCCAAGCCTTACAGATGCAATGTCAGTTTAGCAAGCCTTCAAGAATGTTAAACTGCCAGAGCTTTGGAAAGCCTGAGGTGAACTAAAACTCAAGAGAATGACAGTGCTACAGTAGATACTATCATACTGTGGTATACCAGGAAGTGACTGAGCATACAAGTTAGCAAAGAGCAAACAATCACCTCCCAGTAAGAGAAGACCCTTAGCCAAGCCATAAGGAAAGTCATCCAAATGAAAGACAACTATCACTGTCTTGATTGAGCAGAACAAGTGATCCTCATTCACACAATAACAGGACATGGCAGATTGAGCAGCCACTTACAGAGACTAAAACTAGTCCTTTCACCCATATTTATGTGCGGACAAGCAGCACAACATACATATTCTACAAGACTGTTATATGCTTAAGTAACTGCATACTGAACACACTGGCCCAAGGACACGAACCTTCACAAAGAGATATTTGGAAGCCTCAAAGAACTCTCCACCACAGCAACATTTATCCAGAGAACTGGACATCATAAATAGATATAATAACAAATGTGATGATCGAGAAGAAGAATAAAGACTAGAGCAAGCAAGATATAAACCTGCTATTCTGAATGCAGGCTGGGGTTAATGGTTGGCTAAAGAGGACAGAACTGCCTGTTGAAGAAACCAGATGCAATGGGCAACAGTTCCTAGAAAACACAATCTTATTTTGAAGGATGCAGATATCTTGACCTCACCGTTCTCCTCCATGCAAAGCATGGGGCTGCCACTAAAGATTTCTTGTTTACAGGAAGTATGTATATGAGCACTTACAATGACTGTTCAATAGTAATGTTTTTACATAAGGCTGCTCTATGCACAACATTCTTTAGTTATCTTGTATGACATGCTTGGAAGGTTTCAGTGGTGCTATGTTAACACTTATTCACATCCTCATTGTGACATGGCATGTTTTTTTATTTTGTTCAAAATGACACATAGCTTCTGTTACTACAAAAACACAGAAATATACTGAGTATCTTGTAAACAGTGAGAATTAACAGGCTTAAAACTGAGTGAGTATACTTGAATACACTGGGCCTGTTCAAAAAGTTCCAGAACTGGGGGGGGGGGGGGGTGGGGGGGGGGGGGCTTATCTGGAGTTTCATTAGTGTAGTGGTGAAGCACTTTTTTTTGTTTACGGCAAAGATACAGACTGGTTGTATACAGACTCTGTAGAGTCTTCTAAACCAGTGTAAATACGTTAAGTTACAGGGTTGAACTCTGACTACCTTCAAGCTCCAGTCTGAAATTGTCGTCCCTTCAAGCTGAATTTCAGTTTAGGAAATAAAAAAAAAGTATTCTGGGGCCAGGTCAGCTGAGGAAGCACACATCATTTATACAGAAAATTCCATAACGGGCAGTGATTTGTTGGCTTGGACATTGCCATGGTGGAGGAACCAGGAGTTGTTTCTCTACAACTCAGGCTTTATTCTCACAACAGTTCTGTTAGAACTAACAATGACATGTCAATAATAACATAAGTAAATAAACAGAAAACATATTTTGTAAATAAACAGTAGAAAATCAGCGACAATACTTGATACTCAAAAAAAAATTATAATACTAACGCTCAATTATTAGATTCACATATCACTCACTTTGTGTTGCACAATTCACCACTAAAAACATTAGAAAAAATATTGCTTTTATTTCAGTGTTTTACAGTCCCATGTGATGTGGATTGATGACTTCGCAAAAATGTTTGTTAAAGCGCGATACTACTTAAATCTACATTCCAATTCAACCTAGATCTAGTCCGATTTGATTTAAATCTACATTTCGCTGTTTCTTAGATACAACGTTAGTTTTTAGATTAATCTTAAATGTGGCAGATTTTCCAATGCATTTGCAGCTTTTATTGAATGTAGTGTCTTTTCCGTTTCATCAGTATATATATATATGTTTTTGGAAAAGATTTAGTGACTCTTTCTGTGATGGAAAATTTGGACCACATGAACTGGGAAATTACTTATTTTTTTAAAATCAGGCTAATGATCATATATCTGGTTTACACATGGATATTCAATACAAGTCGTATTCGGTGTAAGACACACATCTGAAAACTAGGCCAGACAAGAAATGGTTAAGAGGCAAACACCTTTACCTCTCAGCTATAGCAGACCCCTCTGTATTTGAGCAAGCTGTTGTTATCCGATAGCCGATGAGCAAGCCACTCTTGGCAGACCAATGCCATTCTTAAATAGGTACAGGTCTTCATTAGTTATTTCACTGCTCCGTGCTCCAAATGTCAGCAGTGCTTGTAAGAATCTTTTCCTCATGTCCGTGTCTCTTTCATCAGGGTGAGAGCAATGTCTGCACAATGATAGGGGTTAGAGAATGATATGGTTCAAGTGGCTATTGGTGGGGACGGCGTGGCCTAGTGGTTAAGTGGCACGGCTCACAATCCGAAGGTGCTGGGTTCGATCCCCATCACAGCACCGGCCGTTACCCCGGGGAAGCAAACCCTTAGAAAATGCTGGAGGAAGCAGACCCTTACATAAAATGCATGCTGAAGTCGGATGCACTGGACCGACAGGCACAAAAATAGAAACACTGTGCAACGCACATAGCCTTGGGGGATTAGAAAAATAATGCGAATGCAAAAACAAAAAAAAGTGGCTATTGCCTCTGGTGTGTTCTGTTCGGAACTGAACGATGAGGCTTTGATCTCTTCTATGTAGTTTATATATGTCATCATTACTTTTTGGTGTGACATTTCGCTAAATACACTGTGACCCGTTGTTCTCGTCGCTTAACTGTTCATTCAGATTTTCCTGGTATTATTCTTAATGATTTGTTTCAGCAAATGTAATAGATGGGCTTTTTCAGCTAATTTACTCCATCTAGTAAGGTAATACTGTGTGATTTGAAGCACACAATTTTATTGTATTTGTAGGTACCAGTAGTGAAAGTTAACAATTAAAATAACAAGGACCAAGATGCAGTAGTGCATGAGCTGACAGCAGCCAGCGACTCATTGTTGGCTGCTTGCACCAGGATCAGCAAACCACAGCTCACCAAGACTCTAATCTGCCTCTACATGTGCGGACCAGGAAACAGGTTGCACAAGTTACTAGTGTAGTCTGGGATAAGGATCGCAGTGAGAAGGCAAATCCAGCACTAAACAAAACCCAGCTGAAATCGGATGTGTTGAGTCAAAAGGTGCAGATATCGCAGCCTGAGTGTAATCTACGTCAGAACATACTTTTCATGACGAACTCCAAACAAGAAATAATCATAGAAGATCCAGTACAAAGCATACATAGACTAATATTATGATTATCAAGATATACGTACTTTACCATTACACACCTGGCATCGCAAATACTCTGTACTGTATACAAGAAACATTAGATATGGTATACGTAATGCTTGTGGGATGTTATTGCTTTCGCCATATCTGGTTATGTCCTATTCTCTGATCAGCAATTAAAAACTCTGTTATTACCATATGGGACCACGGATGTATACGCAGTCGGATGTTGCCCAAACAGACGTTATGCAGCGGATACCTGAGCTGGCGTATGGAAGACAACCAACAAGAACCAAAATAGCTGAAGATTAAACAAAGAAAATAAGAGTTGTATACCTTCTGGTTACATCCTACCTAGACAACAAAGCATCAGCTTAACTGGAATTCTTTAAAACAGAATTGGAAATAAAGCCTGAAGAATTCTGAATGAACACGTAAAAACAACTAAAACCTCCCAGACAAAACGTAACTTTATTGAATTTTTGTTTACTTTGATGCTAAATTCTGAAGGATTATGTATAGATTTTTGGAGATTATATACCGTAACTCAACGTCACTATGCTGGTTTAGAACAATATTTCCCAACTTTTCTACACCTGTGGACCAGTGAAAATAGAAACGAGATTTCGCGGACTAGTGAAAACATGAAAACAATCTCGTGGACCAGTGAAAATAGAAAGCACTTTTTGCGCATAGCTCAGACAGAAATAAAAACCATTTTTATATAGTATTTTGTGTGTAAGTTTTTAAATCTAATATAAAATGAAAATGTTTAAAATAACCAGAAACCGAACAGTAAATACAAATGCTGATAATTGGGACATTTTGAGAAAGCAATATTTGTCTTCATTGAACAGGTTAAGCCATAATAACTTTTTACGGACCAGCAAAAAATTTAACCAGTTTCTTCTACAACTCGCCTTGTCTTTACTATAAGCCAAAGAGGTCGTAGAGGCCTCACTCAGCATGTGAGCGATGTAACTTGGGCATCTTGCTAACCAGGCAAGGTTCAATCTCTTTCAGATGATGTGTTAGTTTATTATTGGTCCGTGTATACATTTCCTAGCTCACCCCCAAAACTGGAATTATTAGGAAACAGGGCGGAGGATGCCAATCTCATGAAGTTCAGCAGGGTGCACTGGACCATGGAAATACGACTCAGGGTAACCAAAAGTCTATTTCAAACAGCCAATGACCATGTAATAACAATCGGAGGGAAAAACACCCCAAAATCAACTAACTAATCCAAATGGAAACCTGCAACATGTTTCCGTGGACACAAATGTAATTCATCAACTAGGGTGAATTCCACTCAAATCAGTGGTCTGGCTGCATCCATGATGGACTAAAAGAGAGCAAAATCTGAGGCGCAAACTGTTTGATGTCATCGATGTTGCTCATCTGTCTTCTTGCTTCATAGCAGCCAGATCAGGGGAAATATTTACCGGATGATCCACGTGAAAAAATCTCGGTTTTCACCGTGATTTGAACCCGTGACATCCAGCACCCGAGCCGGACACCTTACATCGAGGCCACTTGGTCGCCCAACAAATTAAGCTAAGATTTTTGGGACTGGATAGGACATACGCTACAGAAGGCAAAGTTCATCAAAGCCCGACAGACTCTTACATGGAAAAAGATAAATAGGTATACCCAAACATATGTGAAGATGAGAAGGAACTAGGATTAAGTGATTACACCTGAAGAGAGGCATAGAGAGCAACCCAGGACAGCGTATGCTGGTGAGGTGTTGTCAATGGTCTATGCAACGATAAGAGCAATGAGCTTTGAGTAATTTTAACATTTATTTACATAATTTTTAAATTTGCATTACTACGCATTTATAATAGAAAAATATTAATACATTAACAATTAATTGTTTTATATATTTATTTTACTTGTTTTATAATTATATTAATTGTAATGAATTCTTTTTTTTTAATTTTTGCGTTCGCCTTATTTCTCTATTCTCAAAAGCAGTGTGCATTGCACTGTTTTTATTTTGCACCTCTAAGTCCAGTGCATCCAACTTCAGCATGCATGTTATGTAAGGGTTTGTTTCCTCCTGCATTTTCTAAGGGTTTGCTTCCCTGGCATAACCGTCAGAGCTGTGATTAGGGAACGAACCCAGCACCTTCAGATTGTGAGACTTGTCACTTAACTACTAGCCTGTCGCCACCATGTAAGTATAAAGGTAAATAATTAACAGGTGAGTACCAGAAAATTCAAATTTGTTTTTTAAATAACAAAACTTACACAACCTTAACCTCTCTCACACAAATGTTCATCCCCCCTTGTTTACAGCTTATATCGCTCGGCACTGGCCGTTCATTTTGGTTAAAATCGGTCTCTGAAACATGCATTTGTGTTTCATGATTTAGTTTTCTGTGTTGTTTTTTTTACGGCTCTACAGAATGTTTGCATCAGCGGATGCTAAACTGACGTTTAACTCTACGATTATTTTAGTTAGGAAGCTTACATCGTGTGAAATGAGATTTGAAAGTCAATCCATTTATTGCGGCGACAGTTGGGCTTCAATACCGTAGAAATGATTTACTATTTGATCAGCCCAATGATTACACATCTCGATTACTCATGGATATTCAACACACCTGATTCAGACTTTGACTGAGCCACATAATACAAAAGGTAGATGAATTGATGGATGTATCTGCGAAACACGTGACATGGAAAGTGCAAACAAAAATTGTTTCTCCACTTTCCACCTGTGCATTAATGTCATTTAATGCTTCATACTAATATATAATCTTTACTATGAATTCTTTATGTCATAGTTCAATTATGTGTCTAACTGTATTTAGATCATAATTTTAGGTCACTATGTCCATCAATAATTAACATTTTTAATAAAACTGACGCACAGAATTCCTGCATTTTGGCCGGATGGAAAGACAGAAATCAACAAAATTAACCCAGGCTGAAAAGGGTTAAATATCTGTTTTGGACTGTATTCTGCAATTTGGTATATAATGTTTGGTATTTTTAAGAGCATATACTCAAGATAAATAGATACGGTGATGTGCTTTTTACATTAGAAAAATGGGGAGAGGAGATGTCTGGTCAGACAAAACATACTGATCAGACAATGTTTGTCAGGGTAAGGTGAAATATACTGGCCGAAATCCCACCTCACTTCCTGGAAATAGGCTGTTTCATGGTAGCCTGGTTAAAAGGTTGGGATTGATGTGATCTCTTTAACAGTGGGTGCCACACAGATGGAAGCTAAGCATTGCACAACTGGCATGTGAGGAAAGCTACTCAAACTCGCCACTTAATGCCCTTTTCAGGGCACACGAACTAGTAAACATGCTCATCATGGGCATTAAACAACAACAAATGAAAAAAAGGGTGGCAGAGTTCCAAAAAATATCCTGGAGCGAATGAGTCAACCTTCAATATCAGTCCCAAAGTGCCCCCCTCCCTATATAAGATTGGTATCCAGAGAGGAAAGAATTAGACCCCTCTAGCAGAATGTAGACCAATTCCTCTGTTTTGTGCAGCGCATTTTCCGTCTCTAAGATTTTCGTATAGCGTTTCAGAGTGTCACTGTGTTTTATATTATGTGGTTGTGTCATATATGGAATGAAAGGGGATTGCATGAACAGTAAGAAAATATAAATTATATAAATATATCTCCATTTGTAAAATAGTCAAGAAGTATGAAACATGCACCACAACAAATAAAATGAGCTGAAAAAAGTTCACATGCCAGATTTACCCAATATAGACTGCCAGTCCATTTGTTTTGTCAAATGTGGAACACATGTTTTGAAACTACATCCATTTATGAAATTAGCTAATGTAGACCTAACCTGATGCATTGGTCTAGCACATAACAATCCTGAGAATCAGTGCTACCTGATAGAGAAACCCCCAGTTTTAACAGGAATTTTACAAGAATGTCAGGTATCACCCAACTCCACATTAATTTATTTATAGCCAAACACCAGAAGAATAGACCTACTTTAGTTTTATATAAAACATCTATCATGCTGAAAACAAAACAAAATGTATGTTCATTGTCTCCGGCCACAAAAGTTAGATGTCTATACTTTATTCGATAACACTCACTGTTTGTGAAGAATTTACTTCTCCGTCAAAATAATTCAGATTTTACTAGACTAGAGAAACCATGACAAAAGCTAAAATGAAGTGTACATTTTCATAAATAGTTTCAATAAAAATTAAGTGGTCTTTGTGCAGAAAAAAGAGCAGCTCGATGCGTACAGATTCGCTATCGATAACAGTGACTTAATCAAGTAGCAAATAATTGTTAACAACTGTTTACTTTTACCATTTTTATGTAAAATGAACCTAAAGGATAAACTTATGTTTCTGAAATATCTAAATAGTCTTGTCACACAGAAACAATATATCTATCTATCTATCTTCAGTCGACTTATGTCATTAGGCGTCATAGGGACCTCCTTTGTTTCATATTTTTTGGCAGGTGAAAATCCACAGGTGACTTGCCAGGTCAATCCCAGCATCTGTTAGCCCCTGGAATATACTATCGCCTATTTTTGAGACTGGTGGAAGCATAAATTAGAGCAAGGTAGACCTGCAGCCTGTTAGGCGCCATCTAAGTCGCTCCGCTAACCATATAATCAAGACTTGTTATGGCCACACAGTCCCCTTTTTTTGCAACAATTCTCTGTGGGGCGAGAATCCCTAGAATAACTTAAATAGATTTTTAACTTGAATTTTGCCCAAGCAGCGGCCGTTAGGTCTACTCTTTTAGATTTCGAACTGCTAAGGTAATTTTAACGTGCGCTGATATGCACACGAGTGTCTGATCTCACTACTCGAAGATCACTGGAAATATTTACAGGATGATCCACGTGAAAAAGTCCGGATTTGAACCCACGACCTCCATCACCCGACGCGAACAACACCTTACCTCGAGGCCACTAGCCCCCCCCCCCCCCCCCCCCCCCAATGTATTTCATAAAAGTATCATCTTGAAGTTATTAAAATGATGCCTTTTACCAGTTGAACAGAAGAGAGCAGGTCGTTGTCTTCAGACTTCGCACTGGCCACAACAGACTGAGGTACCACCTATTCAACAAATTGAAGATATCTGGTACCGACGAATGCCCGTGTGGTACCGGGAAAATGACCGCTGAGCATCTGCTGCAGAACTGCCCAACATACGAGGATCAGAGAGAGCAGATGTGGCCATCACCAGTGGAACCACAAGACAAGCTCTATGGCAGTGTCGACATCCTCAGGATGACCGCTGCTTTTTTCGAAAAAATAACGGTTACTGTCTGACTGCGTACGATGAAGTAGAAGAAGAAGAACCCGCGACCTCCATCACCAGACGCGAACAACACCTTCACCTTACCTCGAGGCCACTAGCCAACCCCCCCCCCCCCCCCCCCCCCCCCCCCCATGTGTTTCATAAAAGTATCATCTTGAAGTTATTGGCCACTGGCGGGTGGCCTCTCATCCTGAATAACAAGAAAAAAACTGCCCCTTACAGTGGCCATTCATCCTGAAAGATTCCAAGCAATTAAGAAGAGAGAAGAAAATGGCTGAGGACTGCAATATGGCTAGCCGGACTGCCAGCTTGAGATACCTGTTTATACATACAATTGTACATTATTGCTACTGCACATAGATTCTGCAACATTTGAACAGTGAGTATATTGTATATTGTCAAGAAACAAGCCAAAAAAAACTTTACAAATATTTGAGAATTATTTGGTTGATGCAAATGCAAAGATTGGAAACATTATTGACAAAAACAAAGATCTCTAAAGAGTGGGGTGAGGGGTGTCAGGAGTGCATGTCATTTAAGAGTAGGGTGAGGGGTGTCAGGAGTGCATGTCATTTCAACTCTTACTGGGCTTATTAAATACAGGGTGTTCCACTCACTACAAGCCCCTTGGTTTTCTCTTTTAACTTTTAAACCAATGAACATCATTCAATATAATTTGACATGGAGATTCCTTGGTGTGTGCGAAACATAACGGGATCATATTCAGTGTTGCAAGTCTGTGCGCACTCACGAGTGTTTGTATATTGGGTGTCCCACTCGCTGTTGGCCTTTGGTTTTCTCTTTTAACTTTTAAACCAATGCACGTAATTCAATATAATTTGACATGGACATATTGTGAACCAGTTGGACGACAAGGAACTACATACTGGCTATTTTAAGCATGACTGAAATTGCTTCCTTCTTTGAAGATCGTGTCATTTCTTAGTGACTTTGGCTTCCAAGGTAACCTGACCTTACCTACCTGATTTCTTCCTATTGGGCATGCTGAAAGGGAAGTGTTTCTCAACAAGTCAACGAATCTCATAAAACTACAAGAAAACATTTGATTGGAAACTTGAGTCTGTAACGCCTGACGAACTAGTGAATATCTTCCGTAACATGGAGAGAAGTGTGCAGGCATGTCTTGATGCTAATGGTGACCACTTACAGCATTTCATGAGCTCATTATGATTGAGCAAAGACGGCATACTGGCTGCGGGTCTACATTGCTCAGGTGTTTTAGTTCATTATGAATGCCACCAGGCACGAATTTGTCTGGAAATCATTTCATGAGCTCATTGTGATTGAGCGAAGACGGCATACTGGCTGCGGGTCTACATTGCTCAGGTGTTTTAGTTCATTATGAATGCCACCAGGCACGAATTTGTCTGGAAATTGCACTAGTCGACAACTTGCACTTGTGATCACGGAAAAGTGTGGTTTGTCATTTGGACTAGTTAATTTGTTCATTTTTTGTGGTTTCTTCCCTCCAATTATCCTGGAATGGACATCGGCTATGGGAATTAGTACTACAGTTAAACCCATGTCATATTTTCAGTCTAGTGCACACGACTGAACTTCTAGAGATTAGCGCCGTTTGTCCTAGCTGCAGACAGTGTCAGTTTTGGTGTGACAGTGAAATTTAGACACATGACTATAATGGACTAGAACACGTCAGGAGAGATGCCCAACACATCACTCACACGCTGAGTGATGTCCCTACAACCTCTTGCAGTTATGGGAAAGGCAAGACAAACAACGATAGCTGTTATCCCCCCTCCGCTGCCTTGCAGGATACCTGAGTACGGGAAAAGTTTCGGGAGTAAACCCTGAGGACAAATCTGCATCCTGTGCTATCTCAGTCGTCTCAATAATGTCTTAGCACAGACCAATGGCAGCTCAGGGCGAGAGAGTGAGGTTGACAAAAGGCGCAGTTTCTTCCTCACTTTAATCCAAATCACAGCGTAAGTCACCCATTTCAGCGGACACAGAAAGAGACGGTCCACACGGCTGAACAGAGAGTGGTCTTCATCACATGTGATGGACGAACATCATGTTTCTCACACACCAAGTTATGTCCATGTCAGATTGTATTGTATTACGTTCATTAGTTTAAAAGTTATAAAGGATAACCAGGGGCTGGTAGTGAGCGGAACACCATGTAAATCACCAAAAACATGCAAATTTACAAGAGCGTCTAGTAAATATCCGGATTTTGTAAGGATAACCCAAAAACAAAATTTATTTAGTATAGTAACTATTCCATAGTGAACAGTATATGTCTGTCATCTGGTGGTAGAATGAACAAGTATCTGCTTTTTCCTGCGGTTTGTTTTTCAAAATGGGGTCGGACCAGTTGATTCCAGTGGATGAATTTCGTTTTGTGATGACATTTCTGGTGAAAGAAGGTTCAAAACCCGCTGAAATTCATATTCGGCTGTCGTATGTGTTTGAAAAACAGACTGTAGCACGCTCAGCAGCGTTTCTTCTTCTTCTTCGTACGCTGTCAAGCGTCAACTTTTATTTTGTCAAAAAAAGCAGTGGTCATCCTGAGGCTGTCGACACTGCCATAGAGCTTGTCTAGTGTTGCCACTGGTGATGGCCCCATCTGCTTTCTCTGATCCTCGTATGTCGGCAGTTTTGCAGCAGATGTTCAGCGGTCATTTTCCCAGTACTGCATGTGCATTCGTCATTGCCACCTATCTTCAATTTATTGAATAGGTGGTACCTCAGTCTATTGTGGCCAGTGCAAAGTCTGAAGACCACGACCTGCTCTCTTCTGTTCAACTGGTAATAAGGCATCGTTTTTTGTGTAGCCAGTATGTTCTGTTTCCCATTTGGTCATGTATCTAGCTCTAATAAGCCTTTTTGACTCTTCGTATATCACACTAGTATCTGGTTGTGGTAGTATTGCACCTTCTTTTGCCAGTCTGTCTGCCTCCTCGTTGCCTTGGATGTTACAGTGGGATGGAACCCACTGTACCACTACTCTTTTTGGTGCGGACTTCAGCAGCGTTTGAATGGTATAAACACTTTCGTGAATTCATCAAGCCCAGTGAGGGTCGAGTGAAAAGTGTCATTACGAGTGAAGTCATGCAGTATCAAAATTGTTGTTTTAAGCGATCTGCGAGTTACTGTACGCGAAGACGTGATGGCTTCTGGTATAAACATAAGTTCTGTGGACATTACCATTATGGATAGCCTCAATTTTCATAAAGTTTCCCGTCAATGAGTGTCCTTCTCCAATACAAGACCCCATATAGTCACCATAAACTGTGGCAGTTATTGACCAATTGTATTGGGAGGTACTGCCACATCCACCTCACAGTCCCAGCTTCATTCCGAGTGATTTTCACCTTTTTGCCCCTCTGAAAAAGCATGCCAGAGGACAAAAGTTCCACACGGGTTGTGAAGTGCGCCAGGAAGTTCCAAAGGTTCAGGAATCAACTGATGCTATGCTTCCTGTCCGGTGAGGTTCACGAAGGAGACTGCGTGTTCCAGGTCTTTGACAGTTCCCCCGCAGCGTTTCGAGCATGGCCACTCCCCCGGGCCAGACTTCCTGTCTTTGGTCTGCATAGGCAGGGCAGTCCTGCAGAATATGTTCTGGTGTTTGCTTGGGTGCTCTGCAATCACACATGGCAGTGTCTCTCAGGCCCATTCTGTGGAGGTGGGCTTTGAGTTGCAATGTCCCGTTCTGAGTCTCAAGATCTTTGTCTGCCCTCTCTGCCAAATTTGTCTATGCTATCATTTTCTGGCTTGTATACTGTGTGCTAGTCTCTCCATTCTGTCCTCATATATCTTTTTGATGAGTGTCTCTGCTTCTTTATAGCTCTGTGGATGGTGAGTCTGAGTGCCGACACTTCCAGTTCTTGTGACCTCATCTGCTTTGTCATTTCCACAGAGGGCCGGAATCCAATGTAGGACTAGATCTGTGTTTTAAGACAGCAATTTCATGTTGTGTTTTATTTAGTGTGAGAGAATTTCTTGTTTGGGGCTTGAGATGGTCAGGAGTACACTCCTGGAGTCTGTTAAAATCATAATTTTCATTGTAGTTATGTTTTGACTGATAAGAATTTGAGTTGCTGCATGAACAGCAGTTGTTTCAGCTCTGAAATTGGTAGAAGTCTCTCCTACTGGTATGAATTGATTTGCAATGTCGCCATTGGGGTGTGCGATGAAGATTCCACTGCCTCCCCTTTTATCACACACCAAAGCCGATCCATCTGTGTACACGTGTGTCCTGGAGTTATTAAGGTACTGTCTCTTGAGCTCCGGCAGAATGTTGATTTTTTGTTCTGTTGCTGACTGCTCACTTTTCTTCGTTAACACTGGAATCTCCAAGATTATTTTGGACCTGTCCTGGTTGCAGTGGCAGGTACCTACATCAAAAATTAGTACAGGTAATAGAAATTCATCTCTCATAGTTGTCTAGAAATTACCAGTCCGGATACTTACTAGACGACCCTCGTACAAAATCTATGTTTTTCTGTACAAACTTTTCTTTATACTAAGACACGCTTTTGTTTTTTTTATTGCTGTCGCTTTAATAATCATCTCTCACGCTGTGACGAAGAATTCTGTAGCAAGCTTGCGTGGATTATTTGGCAATTTCCTCAGATTCAATCAAAGCGTTTTTCATGTGACTGAACAAAGGAAATGTAAAGAAACGTTATTTTCGTAAAATCCTTTGAATGACCTACCCAAGTTCCGTCAAAATTTCATAGATTAGATTACACTAGTACGGGCTGTGTACAAAATGTCAGCTCTCTAGGTTATGGGGAAATTGATTGAAATAGGAAGTCCACGCACGTAGACAAAGGTCATGTCAAGTTAGATAAAAGATAATAAAAAAAGCACGCATGTGCTTTGGGCCCGTAATGCGAAGAAAATAGCACTCCATGGGAGCAAGCAAAATGTATGAAAAAACAAAAGGTAATCAACAAAGGATACAAAATATATTTTTTATATATGCATCTTTATGTGAGAAAAGTTTTAACATGATGGCATGGAAGACGGTCAACAATTAAATTATAAACTGCACTTGGTGACAGGATTTTGTGGAGATCTATGACCGACTGTCAGTTACCATAGCAAATCTCCTCGTTTGACACGTTATTTTAAAGTATGTCTACACATCAAGTCCAGTTCTCTGGAAAGAGGTTGCTGAAGTGAAGAGTTCTTCAAGGCTTCCAAACAGTATTGTTTGGAGGTTCGTCTCTATGAGCCATTATTTCCAGCAGGTCGATCCCAGTGCATTTTACGATATTTTAAAGTCTACCCCTTTATTGCAACGAAAGTTGGGCTTCAAGACCGAACAAATAATTTATTATTTGATCAGCACAATGATCATGCATCTGGATTATCTGTGGATATTCAGCACATAACGGAACATGAAATGGGGTAATTATGAAGAAAACAATGTTCTCTCCAATTTACACCTTCTCATTTTAATGTCATTTAACGATTTATACCAATGTATGGTGGCGCACTAGCTCAGTTCATAGCGATCAAATTAGCTATTTTCTGTGGTAACAGTGTGCCTCGGTTCGAATCGTGCACGGAGACTTTAAAAAACATCTGGGTCGTAATTTCAATCGGGGACCGCTTTTCCAGTCAAACCAGCTATAATGCGGTACCTGACGCCGAGTTAAAGAAAGTAAAAACAGCAAGGAAGGGCACTGGCCACCCCATCTCTCACAGGCTGTGGCTTAGTACAATGAAGTCTTCCACTTTGCTTTTACCAATGTATAATTTTCATTATGAGTACTTCATGTCATAGATAATTTAATTATGTGAAGTACAATGTTTAAATCGTAATTTAAAATCAATATTAATTTATTTTATTGTGAATAAAACTTTGATGCACAGAATTCCAGCATTTGGCCCAGACTGAAAGACACAAATCAGCAAAACTAGTCAGGACTAAAAGGGGCCAATAACACCTCCAAAATTTTAAAAAAAACTGACCCACATAAGCAACCCACAACTCACCAAGACCGTATTCTGCCTGCAAGTGGCGACCCTGGAAACAGACTGCAACCATGCAGCCTGGCTAAGAGATTAAAAATCGAAGAGGGAAGGCAAACCCAGTCCCAAAATGCCTTCATAAAATTGGGTGTGTCAGGGCAAAAGGTGCAGAGATAAATGCTGAAGAAGTAATATCCATAGTGGTGAGCTGAGTGGGGAGCCTCGCATTGCACTACAGCCGGGAGGACACTGGTCAACTGTCTCAAGTACACCTCAGAATATATATAAGAAGTGCCAATGTAACTCACTACCAAATAAACATCGTTAAGAGTTAACTCAGATCAAGTAGCTTCCATAGCAACAAATCACTTTTTCCCCAAAATAGTGTGTGGTCAGTAATTGCACTCTCTTCAAAAGAAAACAAATATTGTCACCCCCAGGCGTGAAATTTAGCCCTCATTTCTAACAAAATGCTCCCAAGACATGAACATGTAGCCTCTGACAGTAAAAGCATAGCAGCTGGTCTTCTTGTGGCGGGACTGTAATGCTCTGGGTAGATACAGCCCACAAGTGTTAAGTTCATCAAGGAGAATGAAAACCACCAGCTAACTTGCAGGTGATCTGGTGACTCCAGGTTCACAAAACCACCTGCTGACTTGTAAGTAATCTGGTTACACCCAAGCTAACAAAACCACCTGCTGACTTGCAAGTAATCTGGTGACAGCCAAGATGGATTTTTACGTTTACCAAATTTTTGCTTCACTAATGACAAAATCTTGCATGTGTTGTGTGTGCCATTATTTTCAATCCATACCACTGTAGTGTTTCTTTAACACTATCAATTGATTTAATTCTAATTCTTCTTGCTCTGAAGCTCTGCCGTCTGCTGTTATAGGCTGATGTGGCCGGTACATCTGGAGGCATTGAATGTTAATACTATATTAAACACTTTGTACACAAAAAACAAATTCAAAATAAATCATTCCTAAGTGCATTTTCCATCATGATGTAGCTAACAATAAAACTACCTACTAAGCATGTCGCAGGATGCTGTTATCTTTGCATACCTTCAATAATGTGATCTTGTGACAGTTGCTGATACACATGAACATAATATATTTTTTACAAAAAGAAATTGTGATCTTGCCGCACAAAGACAAAATATTTCAATCAAAACCTCATTGAATTGCAAGTACTGATTTACAAGAAAAATGTATTTCCTCTGTATAATAAATTTGCTATTTATTTAATCAGATTATTGCGTACATTGGTCCTGTCAATATTTATCTATGCTTGTGAGACATGGACAGTTACAGCTGACCTTCAGCGAAGGATACAGGCCATGTGGAGATGAGATGCATCCGAAGACTTTTAAAAGTCACATACAATTATCGAGTTACAAATGAGGAAATACGAGATTGAATTACACCAATAGGGCCGTTTGAAGACCTCTTAGCAACTGTCAAAAGAAGGAAACTCGCTTGGTATGGTCACATATCGAGCTCAAATATTCTTGCAAATACGATCCTGTACGGAAAGGTGCGAGGCAGATGGCGAAGAGGCCGTTCTAAAAAGACGTGGGAGGATAACAAAATAGAATGGACCAATCTCCGACCAGAAGAGGCACAGGCAGCGGCCGCTGACAGAGAAGGGTGACGTGGGGTTGTGAGGATGTCTTCATGTGTGCCCCAACAACCTCACTGGTTACCAGATGACCTGACCTGTTTTATTTAAACTGTTGACAAATAAAACAACAGAGTTATAGTTTACAGCGGAATCATTAATATTATCTCATTTGAAAGACTGCCTATAATAAGCACATCAACACAACAGTTGAAATGACACCATGCTCCGCAGGCTGGTAGCAGCTCTGTCATGGGCACAATGTGAGTTATTTAACCTGTAGCACGCCCTTGTCCGTTCTCTTTGAACCAGCTAGGCCTACAAAAACGGTGTGCGGAAAAATTTTTTTTTTTTTTGAACGGAGTCACTCCTGACAGCCATTTTTTACTGCTGACTACGCCCTCCATATATACACGATATTTTGCCGGTTAAAGTATCGTGTGTTCGATTACAAATGGCTTTTGAACAGTTTTAATTTTGTATATGCCGTTTTGAGCAAGCCGACTTTTTGCGAAAGGGGAAGTAGGTTGTTGAGAAAGATTTTTATCGCGTAGATCTGTTTATTTTGTTTGTTTAAATGAAAGAACTACGTTTGAATTGGAAACTAACAGTTGTGGCGATATTGTAAACACAGTATCGATACGTTGTTGTGGTTTCCATGGTTTTCTATCGAAGCGACTAGGCCTAGTGGTCGAGTCCAAATTTTTCCCGAGATTTTCATAAATTTTCAACTTCATCTTTTTAAATCTCAAAAACTAACAAACATACAACAAAAACAATAACACCCACATGTTCGTTATGCTATTGTGTATCTACACACCAGAAAATCATATTTATTGACAAACAAACATAAAAGTTACAAATTTTGAAAGACGACTACCACAGCGACTAATTAAGAAAATTAATTAGGTCAAATATTTTTCAAAAATAATGTGGAGTGCGTAAGGTTAAATGTAAATACTTTTATAAGATTGAGAAAAAAAATAATTTTACAACACAATAGAAATAGCAATTTTGTTTTAACCCTACCAGACCGCTGTACCCATTTTTCGGTAATTTCCTTAACTGCCGCTAAACCGCTGTACCTAATTTTCGGTACTTTAGGATAGTACGTCATAAAATGCGTCAGAATCTAAAAATTACCAACCAATTGTGGTCAATCCTCGTAATTAGTCATTGCAAATGGCTGCCCCCATATTTGAATTGATTTTGTGGGGTTTAACGTGAACAAATTCGGTAAATTGACAATGAAACGAACGGCTGATTAACCAAGCACTTCAACAGGAAAGCAAAGTAAGTCTAGGCTTATGACAGTCCAACAGGTGATCAATAATTTGGTTGATTCAGACTCTGTTCAAGTGAAACAGACAGTGAGAGCTCGAGTGATGAGATGAAGGCTTTTCTTGGACTGAGGATCTATATGGAATACTTATGTATAAAGCCCAGCTATCAGGATTATTGGACAAATGAGGGCTCTTTGTTGTGTTTACTCCCGGATTTCGAAATGTTTTATGACTCGAGACAGATTCTTTGCCTTTTGCTGGGTGGATTGGCACACAAAGGTGGAATATTGACGCTAGATGAAAGGTAAACCTATTTTCTACAATGTCTCCAAGTTACATCTTATTCTAACCACTTGTTTGCATGTAACTAACATTTTTCTATATCATGTTGGTTTTTTCTCTTTAATGCTCTGGAACCCAGGAATGGGGGACAGTTGGGTTCAGGGCCTTAGGTCTGGTAGGGTTAAACTTGTCTCCAGCAGGAACCAAACCTGCAAGAAAATTAACACTGGAGCAATCTAGCCCCTCAGCCACATGTTATTTGATGTGTTGAGTGATTTAATTCATATGGTTATCAATTTCTCATAATATATATGGATAAAATCACTCGAATAGCCAAAAAACGTGAGGAATCGCTCGATACATTCATTTTTGGAGAAGATGAGTCTTTTCTAAAATGGAGAGGGGGATGAATAACAACACGTGTCTCAGCTGAGCCTGCTTAGAGAAGGACATGAAGAACAACACGTGTCTCAGCTGAGTCTGCTTAGAGTAGGACATGAATAACAACGTCGACAAGACAGAAACAATTAGCCGTTAAACTAGAGTGCAGTTTTCACACAGGTGGAAAAACCCTTTAGCAGATACAGGAGCTTACGAACCTGCGAAACGATGGTAGACTTGACAGAGAGATAGAAAATCTAGGACCTGTGATATGCATTGCGAACGAAGTACACCAGGAAAGACAACTTGCTGCGAAATTCCCTAACAGCATGTTGAAAAAATATAGTGGAGATTACATTGATTAATTACTATATTAAAGCACAGAAAAAAAAGTGGTTGACATGCAATTAGGATGCAGTTTTATCAACCTGCAGCGAGGTTATACTGCTTGGAGGTTTCAGGGTCTCCTGTAACAGGTCGACACAGGTGAGAATAGATAGATGGGATCAATTTAGTAGCAGGAGACATTTTTTTGTTGAGTGTGGTAAAGTTTAACACTATAATTTATTCATGCATGCGTGCGTAGTCTAAGAGTTCAATTATAAATATGAGTGGACATGCTTACGTACCAACAACAACAAATTGTTAAAGAAACAAAATAGTGATTGTATAAGCAAAGATAAATGGAAGAGAGTCGTGTCTACCAGAGATTCGTGTGACGAAGCTCAATATGGCCCAAAATAGGTACAGACAGCTTAATGTTTCCTGTATCAGTGTTTCTTAAACTTTTGTGATCACTGCACACTCCGAAATTTGTTTCATCTTTGCAAAACATGTATATGATTATGTGATCAAATATAAATTACAGTATGTTTAATTTCCTGTTTTAAAAGGGCAATTAAATACACTAATCTTCCCCAGAACTAGTAAGTCACAGGAGGGAAACCACCCACAAACTTACTACTAATAGTCAAATGTGAGTACAAAAGGCAAAGTATGTCACCTTCTAAGGTCAAACCAGATGAATTTGCAGAACAAAGGGATAGCTTAACACTTTCCAACTCAGCAGAATTCATCCAGCAAGAAATAGAAAAGTTGAACTGATCATGTCTGAAATCATCCCTGTAACACTAATGTCGGCTATTAATACATACAACAAACTCTCTTTGGTCAGAAAGACAAAATTATAACTGAACATCCGGGACATGCCATACTACCGTTCTCTCAAAATGACATGTAATTATGATGTGCTGTCAATTTGTTCAGGAATGACTTTTAAGTTACGGATTCTTTGCTTCAGAAATGATTTTTATCTGATCAGTCCAATGATCCTGCATCTGGATTACTCGTGGATATTCAATACACGCACGATTCAGACTTTTGACTGTGAAAAATAATATTAAAGAAATTGACAGATGTATATTTGAAATATATGACATGGTAGGGGAAAAAAACTGAACTTTTCTATAGTTTTCATCTGATTGTCACTGTTATTTAATGCTTCATACTCGTATAATCTTTATTATGAATACTTCATGTCATAGATAGTTTAATTTTGTAAAGTACGATTTTAGATCATAAATGGAGGTAAGGTGAAGGAAAGATTGGATGTGCATAGTTTTGAGATCAAGGAAATGTAAAAGAAGCTGGTTGTATACAGACTCCGCAGAGTCTTCTAAACCAGTATAAAGACGTTAAGTTTAAATTTAGCTCAATTTGTTCAATATTAATTTGCTTTATTTTGAATAAAACTTCGAAGCACAAAAATTCCTGCATTTTGGTCCAGACCGAAAGACACAAATCGAGCCAAATTTTCTTGCACTGAAAAGGGTTAAAGCTACCTTGCACCAAACACTGATCTGACTGAATACCAGTACTCCAGTTATGCACTAATTTGGAGCTGCTATGGAACAATGAAAACTGCTCTAAATTACATAAGATAAGTTTTATGTACATGAGGCATGATCATGAGAAGAAAGTACTTTAAAAGTTCAACAGCACACTTAAGTGGGGGCAGTGGAATACCATTTGAGTAACACTGTTCTATGGAATCAAAGGCAAAAAGTATGGCAATGCTATAGAACTATAACACAATTTACTGACAAAGAAAGTACATTAGTTTTTCCATATCAAAAACAAATGAACATAAATAGCACTTTTATGAGTTGATTTCAGTATACAAACAAAACAAATACTGGCAGCCATACTGGCAAAACAAAATGCCAAACCAGTGAAATAAGATAATGAGTGTCCTTATGGTACATGATTGTATTGCTCTTTGAAGGGGGCTGTAGCATGATAATCAGAACTAATGCAAACAAATAAAAACAAAATGAAAGACAACTGTCATTGTCGATCGTTTCATTGCATTCAGTGATTCTTCTCATCAAACAGCATAAGGGCCTTGATGGTGCTATTTTCCATCAAATACAAGTCATGGTTTGATCGCCTCAGATATGCAGCGGCTTTCCCAAACACGCTGTATGTCAGTAGGAGAATATCACATTTACTCAAAACATACTGATCAGCTATCACTTTCTCAAAACCTGAACATAGATCTATCGGTGTGGCAATGGTTGTATTGTCTTTTCTTCCATGATCTTTCAGTTTGTCGATGTGGACGATGTCTCCATCAATATCAACACTGATGTTCTTATACAGACTGTTAACTTTATCCCTGAATCCCTGCCAGTCGCTTGCCACAAATATCCTATACTTCTGTGGATCTGAGTGCCTATCTAGGTATTTCCACAACGGTCTAATGGTTGTCAAAGTATTGCGGATATCTGAGTCTGTTGGTATTGTAGGATTTCGGCCAAATCTAACATGGGCACAGGCCAACTTGTGACTTTTGGATGGATGAGCTTTTTTCAGAGCAGGACTGTACTTTCTTATGACCCTCTTGTTCATCTTGAACACACTCTGCCACAAGTCTGCAAAGAGAATTGGCCTTGGCCTACCTTTCACTTTCTGTCGAAAAATATGCTTGTAATGTTGATTGGCATTGATATTGTAGAAGTAATCATAGTTTGTGGTCAGGTACACTACATCCTGCGGGTACTCCTCATCAAAGTCAATTATTCTCATTGAATCACGAAATCTGCGGTCATTAAGGGCATACAAATGTGTGCTGGACAGACCCTCTAACTCTGACTGGTTGACTTTCCAGTTTAGCAGTCGAGGGTGGTAAAGTTTCGACAACGGACATGGACTCTGCATGTCCACTTTAAAAGTTCTGTTGGTGACCAGGGAGATGAGATATACAGAAAATATCCCATGCTGTCTGTCTCCCCATCCTGCACAGGTCAAGTTACTGTGGCAGAGATAGACAATATATCTTTCCCCTTTCCAATTTACTTTAGTACGCTGAGGGTTGTTGTAAATCTGCATAGCCAAGGGAATGAATGCCTTCTTCCTTTTTTGTGCTTTCTCATGACTAGGCCATTGATCCTCCCTTCGCATTTTCTTGTGGCTCAGTGGTTCTTGTAACTTTAGTCTGGCCTTTTTCTTCTCAATGTGCAGGGCAATATCAATCTCATTAAGAACAGGCCGTACATTGTATTCATTGATGTCCTGAAGAGGAAAACAAAAATATTGGTTCAACTCATTATATTGACAAGGCAAGAGACAAGTGGTGTAAACAAAAAATAAAGAAAACAATATCAGTAGCATCGTATTAACAATCGAAACTCAAGTAAAAAAGATGCGTACCAGATGTTTACTTGCAGCAAACTAACCTTGTGTCAATTTGGAAGGAAAAAAGGCAAGAAACGGAACTGTGACACATACATGCGAATGTGGCTACATATTCTTACTTACTTACACTTGAATCCTGGTATTGAATCACACATGCGAATGTGGCTACTTATTCTTACTTACTTACACTTGAATCCTGGTGTTCAATCAGACAAAGTTGCCTGATGCAAGGTAGCCAAAAGCTGCTTGAATTTGTGCCTGCCCTTTGTCATGGAGTACCATGACGGCCCAAAGGCTTGGTGCAGATCATCTCTCACCTGCGGACGGTCACGAGGGCAATTGTAGTTGTATGGCCACCAGAAAGACACCCTCCTCGCCTATCTATCATCAGTCATGCGGACCACATGGCCGGTCCATCTGCACTTTCGTAATGATGCAGAGCCGACAATATCCCAGAACTCAATTTTGGTTGCGGATGTCGGTGTTTCAGATAAGGTCTCTTAGGAAGATATTTAGGACTCCACTCCATTGCTCTTTTGGTAATTCTGAGCTTCTCTTTGTCTGATTTGCGTAGACTCCAAACCTCACACCCATATACCATTGCTGAAATAACTCATGCTCCTTAATGATACCGGGGAAAATGTATGTGAAAATCCTTGAAAAGAGAAAAAAAGACCTATTTGTTGAAGCCAAGATTTCCAAAGCTCAATTTGAACTTTGCAGAGGTATGGGCTTCACAGACGCCTTATTCACCTTAAGGCAATTAAGCAAAAGGATAATAGAATATAATTTACATTTGTATATTGCTTTCCTTGATCAAGAAAAAGCATTTTTGAATTGGGTAGACAGGATTGAACTTTGGGCGATTATGAAAGATTATGGCGTGCACAGTCAGCTATAGAATAATGTAGGATGAATGTATTGTACAAGTAAAAACATAAGAACGACTGATAGTGGCATGGGTGCTTTTTAAATCCCTACTGGTTGAGTTTCCCTCTCTGCTATTCTTCTTCTTCTTCTTCTGCGTACGCAGTCAGACAGTAACCATTATTTTTTCGAAAAAAGCAGCGGTCATCCTGAGGCTGTCGCTACTGCCATAGAGCTTGTCTTGCAGTTCCACTGGTGATGGCCACATCTGCTCTCTCTGATCCTCGTATGTCGGGCAGTTCTGCAGCAGATGTTCAGCGGTCATTTTACCAGTACCGCACGGGCATTCGTCGGTACACCCTATCTTCAATTTGTTGAATAGGTGGTACCTCAGTCTATTGTGGCCAGTGCGAAGTCTGAAGACAACGACTTGCTCTCTTCTGTTCAACTGGTAATAGGCATCGTTTTTGGTGTAACCAGTATGTTCGGTTTCCCATTTGGTCATGTATCTGGCTTTGATAAGCCGTTTTGACTCTTTGTACGTCATACTAGTATCTGTTTGTGGTAGTCTTGCACCTTCTTTTGCCAGTCTGTCTGCCTCCTCGTTGCCTTGGATGTTGCAGTGTGATGGGACCCACTGTACCACTACCCTTTTTGGTGCGGACTGCTGGCACAGTTTGCAGGCCCAGGACATATGACTTAAGCTCCCTACAGTACTCAACGATATGAGTGGAAATAAACTAACTAACTGACATAAGAACGAATGGAAACAAATGTGATGCATTCCTAGAAAGTGAAGCATTTGTCCAGTACTTTCATTACTCCAGATATTGCCATAATGTTCTGTAATTGTCTTCTAAGACATTCACTTTTGTCTGAAATTACTACAATTTGACATTTTCAAGTCAAGTCATCCCGTAACCAGTGAGGTGGTAGGGGCACACATGAAGATACTCCCACATTACCCCTTCTATGTCAGCGACCATTGCCTGTGCCTCCTCTATTCGGAGATTGGTCCATTCTTTTATGTTGTCCTCCCATCTCTTTTTGAGACAACCTCTTCGTCGTCTGCCTTGCACCTTTCTGTGCAGGATCGCACTTCCAAGACTGTTTGATCTCAATATGTGGCCGTACCAAGCGAGTTTCCATCTTTTGACCATTGTCAAGACGTTGTCAAAAGGCCTTATTGCTGTTTCCATTCTTTCTTGTATTTCCTCATTTGTAACTCGGTCTTTGATATTTTATTAAAAGCCATATGCACTTGCAGGAAATATGCCTGTAATGTCTCCCAAAGAAAATCATTCTTATCCAGAAACAGATTTGCAGAAAATAACTTAGAACTTACCCAAGTGGTCTGCCAGGGTCTTTGTGTATGACAAGGACAAGAATAGTACCACTGCCTCACATAGACCATGTCATAAGAGGCGACTGTGTGATATGGCATAACACTGGCCATGGTTAGGTGGTTTGTTTAGAGCAGCATAGATGGCGTCTAACAGGCTGCGGGTCTACTTTGCTCTGGTATTTGAGTCTATTAAGATGGACTCGCACATCGGTTAACCACCCCCGGTAAGCGCTTGTCCCAACACAGCAGAGTAATAAGCTGCTCAAGCCTAGCCCACTAAGCAGGAAACCTTTCTCCCAGCTACATCCAGCTCATACCAGAGCTGGGACCTGCACAGGGGTATCTACCCCTGTAGAAGTACAGGTCGACAAAGAACTAAGAAGATTTAGAACAAGTCTTAGATTTTAAAAATTATTAATTTCACTATAGCCTATATTCCCATTGCTAAGGTGAGCAGGATGCTGAGGAATTCAGACCACTTGCCTCTGCAGTAATTATGCAAGCTATGTTTTCATTTTACCACCTAGACCATACCAGAGTTCAAACCTTGGCTTCCTGATTAAGAGACCGGTATCCTAACAGTGAGCTGAAGATGCAGCCCAGTGAATGAGTTGAACGCAGCCAGCGAGTCATAGCTGATCGTTCATATCAGGTTCAGCAAACCAGAACTGACCAAGACCCTATTCTGCCCCCAAGGGGTGGCCCTGGAAACAGGTTGTACTAGTGTAGTTTGGCTAAGAGAATAGGGATCTCTGTGGCAAGGCAAACCTGGTACCAAGAGAGGTGCCGGGCAAAGGGACGCAGATATCACAGCCAAATGTGACACAACATCCTTTTCAGGACACACATCGAAGAAGATGAATTCCAACCTCTGCTTCTTTACAAACAACGCCTGCCATTTTAGGCCTAAATTGACGGATGGAAAAGAAGCTGCATTATAACTTTCTAGGGACTAATGAATCTTTACCGCGCCACCGCTGTGAAATTTTGACAGAAAAAAAATTACATAAGTCACGGACTTGAAATGGCAGTTTTAATAATATATATAGACAACCAGGCAACAGCAGAAATCGACTATTCTTCTTATGCTGGTTACAGCGATATACGCTGCACTGTTTTATTTTGTTAAACCTGTGGCTCAGTGCGATTTCAACAGGCGTTTCTGTAGGGATGCCCTCCTTCGCCTTTGGCTGTCCCCAGCCTATCTGCAAGGCAGCAGTTGTTTTTGGTCAGAGTTGTCTCTCTTAGGGAAGTTGTCTTGCAGGACTATCGAGTTTTCCCCACTCGTGTCTATAGGGTGTGACAATGATATGATATGATGGACTATGTACTAGTTTGTACTATCCCGGAAGAGAGGCAGTCCAGTGTGTCTGTATCTCAGGATAGTCACATCCTGCCAGAAACGTAGCATATGCATGTGACTGGGGTATCTCTTTGCTCCCTTTATTTTCTCGGCTCATCTGCAGTGATGGCACGCATAGCATTCCCCGCCACCTGGGAGGTTGTCACAATAGGGCAGAGGTACAATGTCCGCTGGCCTGCATCTCTTCTGCGTCCATTGGGATGACTGATAGCAGACAGAGGTAAAGAGCGAGGCAGGAGTGTATTTAACCAGGGGACAAGCCTGGCCATGGCACGGAGATGTTGTTCGCCTGGTGTGCGGACATATCTCATGATCAAGGGTTGAGTCTCAACAGTTCGCAGTGAGATGGCTGCTCTGCTGCTTACGACACCCCGACCGAGAACTAAGTCTTCTACTAGTGGTTTCCCACCTCATCGCCGTATGGGGTGAATACCGAGCAGCTTCCCGCCCGCTTTGATCGGTGTACGGCAGAGACCTCTTTTTGCGGCTCGATCGGGTCGGGCTGAGACGTGAGCCCCAGGTCCCAACCATATCGTAGCCTCCCATCGCAGTGGTGTTGAGATTTAGGGCGAGATTCCGGCTTAGAGGCATTCGGCCGTAATCCCTCAGATGGTAGCCTCGCACCATTGGCTTATCAGCCAAGCACGTGGACCAAATCTCTGCGACCTGCGATTCATCTCGAATTAAGCAGGATTACCGTAGAAACACCCTGTCATTTGTAGGGTAAGACTGACCTGTCTTCCGAGGGTCTAATACCAGCACCCGTTCACTATTAGACCCAACTAATCAATAGAGGGCTTTTTAGTTAGTCAATGACCAAGTGTCTGAAACCTGCGATTCCTCTAGGGTTAAGCAGGATTACCGAAGCAACGCTCTTTCATTAAGAGGGTAAAACTGACCTGTCTTCCGTGGGTCTAATTCTAGCACACGTTCCCTATTAGACCCAACGAAAGTGCTCTCAGTCTGTCAGTCATTTTACAGTTTTGGGTGTTGAGTCAAATTAAGTCACAGGCTCCACTCTTGGTGGTGCCCTTCCGTCAATTCCTTTATCGAACACTGAATGCGAGTTAATCTTCTTCTTCTTCTGAGTACACAGTCAGACAGTAACCATTATTTTTTCGAGAAAAGCGGCGGTCATCCTGAGGCTCTCGCCACTGCCATAGAGCTTGTCTTGCAGTTCCACTGGTAATGGCCACATCTGCTCTCTCTGATCCTCGTATGTCGGGCAGTTCTGTAGCAGATGTTCAGTGGTCATTTTACCAGTACCGCACGGGCATTCGTCGGTACACCCTATCTTCAATTTGTTGAATAGGTGGTACCTCAGTCTGTTGTGGCCAGTGCGAAGTCTGAAGACAACGACCTGCTCTCTTCGGTTCAACTGGTAATAGGCATCGTTTTTGGTGTAACCAGTATGTTCGGTTTCCCATTTGGTCATGTATCTGGCTTTGATAAGCCGTTTTGACTCTTCGTACGTCATACTGGTATCTGTTTGTGGTAGTCTTGCACCTTCTTTTGCCAGTCTGTCTGCCTCCTCGTTGCCTTGGATGTTGCAGTGTGCCGGGACCCACTGTACCACTACCCTTTTTGGTGCGGACTGCTGGCACAGTTTGCAGAGTGCTGCTCTTAAGTCATTAAGCTCAGTGTTTTTCTGGCTTTTTAGCGCTGTGACTACGGCGAGAGCATCTGTCAGCAGGACTATATGGCTCTCATTTTCACTGTGTGTCACCATTTCTTCCACTGCCGCCCTCAGTGCCTCTGCCTCCGCTCTGAAATTGCTTGTGTACTTACCAGTAGCGAATGACAGTGTTATTTTTCTGCCATTTGGTAGGTTCAGGAATGCTCCTGCCCCTCTGTTCTGTGTAGTGTTTGTTACAGAACCGTCGGTGTATGCATGGGTCCTTCTTCTTCTTCTGCGTACACAGTCAGACAGTAACCATTATTTTCTCGAAAAAAGCGGCGGTCATCCTGAGACTCTCGCCACTACCATAGAGCTTGTCTTGCAGTTCCACTGGCAATGGCCACATCTGCTCTCTCTGATCCTCGTATGTCGGGCAGTTCTGCAGCAGATGTTCAGTGGTCATTTTACCAGTACCGCACGGGCATTCGTCGGTACACCCTATCTTCAATTTGTTGAAGAGGTGGTACCTCAGTCTGTTGTGGCCAGTGCGAAGTCTGAAGACAACGACCTGCTCTCTTCGGTTCAACTGGTAATAGGCATCGTTTTTGGTGTAACCAGTATGTTCGGTTTCCCATTTGGACATGTACCTGGCTTTGATAAGCCGTTTTGACTCTTCGTACGTCATACTGGTATCTATTTGTGGTAGCCTTGCACCTTCTTTTGCCAGTCTGTCTGCCTCCTCGTTGCCTTGGATGTTGCAGTGTGCCGGGACCCACTGTACCACTACCCTTTTCGGTGCGGACTGTTGGCACAGTTTGCAGAGTGCTGCTCTTAAGTCATTAAGCTCAGTGTTTTTCTGGCTTTTTAGCGCTGTGACTACTTCGAGAGCATCTGTCAGCAGGACTATATGGCTCTCATTTTCACTGTGTGTTACCATTTCTTCCACTGCCGCCCTCAGTGCCTCTGCCTCTGCTCTGAAATTGCTCGTGTACTTACCAGTAGCGAATGACAGTGTTATTTGTCTGCCATTTGGTAGGTTCAGGAATGCTCCTGCCCCTCCGTTCTGTGTAGTGTTTGTTACAGAACCGTCGGTGTATGCATGAGTCCAGTCCATGCTTGGGTAGCTTTTCGTTATGAAGCTTAGGGAAGTGTCTCTCCTTTCTTTTTCAGTCTGGCAGTTTTTGTTTGCAATACCTGGTATATTTTCTACCACCTCTGGAAATATATCCTGCCTCCAGGTAGGTTTTCGTACAGTAGTGATGGGTTTTGGTGTTGTTAGTGCGTTTATGGGATCTTCGTGCATCTTTGCTTTGGCTATTTCTGCAAAGTTTCTCCGCTTTAGTTTCCCATTTCCCAAATTGTTTAGTCTTTGGTACATTGGGTGGTCCGTCAGTCTTCGGAATTTCTCTGACTGCAGCTGGGCTCTGCAGTCTCTTCTATCGGTCATGGATTGCAGTTTTGTAATCTTTTCAAGTTCTACAATTGGCGTTGACTTCATGCCACCTGTTATAATTCTCATGGCTTGGTTTTGAAGTTTGTTAACTTTATCGAAGTTCGCCTTCGCTGCTGTTGTCCATGCCGCAATGCCATACTCGAGAACTGGTCTCACTCTTCCAGTGTACAGTTTCTTTAGTATGCCTTCGTCTGCTCCCCAGCTTGTGCCAGCAAGTTTCCTCATGATTGCCTTTCTTTCTCTGGCTTTCATTCGGTTTCTCTCAATCTGACTTTTCCATGTCATGCGCCGATCAAATGTGACTCCCAGATAGGTTGGGTTGTCGTTTGGCTGCAGGATTTTGCCATTTAGACTTAATTTGGTACTTTGGGGTTTTAATGAAAGCGAGAATATTGTGCACGTGGTTTTCTCCTCGTTTATTTTGACCAGCCATGAGTTCGCCCACTCTTCCAGCGATGTTAGGGCCGTCTGCATCCGATTTCTTGCTATGGTGAGATTCTTTTCAGAGGTCCACATAGCCAGATCGTCTGCAAACATTGAGCTATGGACTCTTCTTGGTATATTCTCTGTAATATCGTTTATATATACCAGGAAGAGTGTGGGTGACAGTACTCCCCCTTGGGGTACTCCCTGCTCGAGTGTCACCTTTTTGCTCATCTGCCCTTGTACTTGGACTCTGGCCGTTCTTTGTTTGAGGTAGTGGTTGATCCACTTGTACATTTTCCCACAAACATCACTTCTTCTTAGCTTGACTCTAAGTCCATCTTTCCAGACTTTGTCAAATGCCTTTTCCAGATCCACCCAAACAGCTACTGTGTGTTTCTGTGCCTGGTAGGCATCTTCTATCTCCTGGGCTATGAGGATGACCTGGTCCTCAGTGGATCTGTGCTGTCTAAAGCCTGCTTGCTGTGGAATTAGTATTCGTTTTTCTTCCAGATGCCACATCAGTCTGGTGTTTATCATCCGTTCCATCAGCTTGCCGACACAGCTCAGTAGGCTGATGGGCCTGTATCCATTTGGATCTGTTTTATCCTTTCCTGTTTTTGGTACTGGTACCAGTATTGCATCTTTCCATGCATGGGGTACAATACCCCTTTTCCAGCTTTGGTTCAGGACTGACAGTAGTTTCCTCTTCGCTGTTTGGCCCAGCCCCATCAGCATTTCGTTTGTTATCCCATCTTTTCCGGGAGATTTCCTTTTCTTTAGTGTTCTCATAGCCTCTTCCATTTCGCGCATTGTTAGTTTGGCCATCATGTGCTCTTCGGGAGCCGTATTTATGTTTTCGTGTCCCTTTAGCTCTTCGCTAATGTCTGTATGCTTATCTGCAGGGACCTCGATGTGGTTTGCTCTGGCATAGTGATCGACAAAGGCGTTTGCGGCTTTCTTACCTGTGATCAAGTTCTCGCCCTGCTTGATAGTAATTTGTTTATTTGACGGGGTTTCGTTGTTCATGGCTCTGACTAGCTTCCATAGCTTGTTCCCGTCTTTGTCCAGGTTTAGACTTTCCGTTTTATCTTTCCAGCTTTCTCTTGCTGTTTGTTTGAGAGTGTGTTTGTACTTCGCCGCAGCGGCTTTGAGGGCGATGTTTGCCTCCATGGATTTTTCTCGCTCTGCCATGTTCCTAGCATTTGTTACTGCATCTTCCACTTTCTGCAACTCATCATTCCAGTAGGGCTTATAGTTTTTCCTAGCTCGAGTTAATCAAGCCACCGAGAGACTAGCCCCAGATTTTCAAGGGTCTAATTCCAGCACATGTTCCCTATTAGACCCAACGAAAGTGCTCTCGGCCTGTCGATCATTTCAGTGTTGGCGTGTTGAGTCAAATAGAAATCGACTCAAATCAAGCCTGTTTGTTTTGATGAATATGTCACTTCCTTCTACATGGGTCTGAACCGCATGAAGTCTTTCATATTAGATTAAAAAATTAATTTGAAACACTTCATTCTCTACTTTACGCGGATAGGAGCCGGCCCATTGAGAATGGTAAAGTTAAATTGTTGCAAAAGATCTTTGTGATGTTGATCTGTTTAGTTTTTTATGTAAACAAAACAAATATGCTTCTAGTGTAATCTAACAAATATGTTAATCTTATAAAAGAACAGTACCAGTGCTTTGTGGTGATATCAATGAATTATATAGAGGAGCTACGTTCCCTTATCGGTTAGTCTAAATGTTTATGCTTTGTTTTATAAATGTTCACCTTCATCTTCTTGTGTCTCATAAACTAACCCACACACAACAAAAACAATAACAACAAAGAGTTCTTTATTCATTTATTTCTCTCACACAACAAAATCATATTTTTATACAAACAAAAAAAGTTTACAGGCTCTCAAAGTCAAAACAACCACAAAACACGAAGCGCTAAAAATAATGTTGTTGCTGCTGAAATTGTTGCATTGTTTTTTGCATTTTTTCGTTCGCCTCATTTATCTATTCACCAAGGTGTATGTGCGTTACACTGTGGTTTTTATTTTGCGCCTGTCGGCCCAGTGCATCCGACTTCAGCATGCATTTTATGTAAGGGTCTGCTTCCTCCTGCATTTTCTAAGGGTTTACTTCCCCGGAGTAACGGCCGGTGCTGTGATGGGGATCGAACCCAGCACCTTCTGGTTGTGAGCTGTGCCCCTTAACCACTAGGCCACGCCATCCCCCAATTGTTGCATTCCACTTTTTAATGTGCTGTGGTAAAAGTTAACTGGTCTGCAGTTTAAGTGATGTTTGAAAATTTTTTAATTTCATTCACCTGTGATAATTCTGATAATGGTGGTGGTAAACTGTCAGCCTCATTCTGCGTTCTCTGAGCAAAGAATTCGTCATCTCCAATGAGTCTGCCACGCAACTTGGGTCCCCTGTTGGCTCTCATGATGTCCAGCGGGGTGGACAATGCCACATTGTGGACATAGTACACACTTACCAGCATGGAACACATACATAATGTCAGAATTGCCACAAATACAACTGCAGGACGTGCCTAAGGAAAGCCAAAAAATTTACAAGAATGAAGGAAATTAATTTGCAAACACAAATAACACAGTATACACTGACCTATTTAGAACATATATTTCTTTCGTTCCTTTCTTTTTAAATCTTAAAAGATGTTTCTGTCTACTTCTGTTGCATTATGATATTTATTTTTTATCTGATTTAGTTATTCCCTAATGCAATGAAAACTCCTCTCACCTTCTGTATTCTTAACGCAACATAATTTTCTGTACCTCCTATGTCTAGATATATGAAAGCCCACACAGATGGCACTCAAAATAACCTACTCTTCTCTGCGACATCCAACAGCACAACTGGAGAGATGAGATAACCAGTGCCAACAACCAGTGAAGCAACAAACCAAATGTAGGAAATTGGGTTGGATAGGACTCTACAAAAATCACAAGCAAACTTGACCAGACAGGCAATCATACAGACATGGAATCCACAGGGGAAGAGGAAGTGAGGCAGACAAAGAAACACCGTGAGACAAAACTGTGGACATGAATGTCGACCCCTAGACATCAACTAGAGACACACAGAAATGGCAGTTGAAGACCATAACTTGCTGGAGGAGGGTTTTCAATGACCTTAAGCCCCAAAAGGAGTGACATGCATTGATAATGATGTTTCATTTGCTGAATGGCTGTATTCAGATTGTTTGGCTGTAAAGAGGTATGACTGATTCATATTTCTGCTCCTAGTGAAGCATAGAGCACCACAGCTGGCTCTTTTACAGAAGGCTAGAGTCCAAGCATTTGCAGTAACTGTTTCAATAGCAATAATTGCTAGCTTCATGTGCAACTCTCTTCAGCAATATTTTATCACATACCTTGATATAGTCATCCTCAGTCACGGTGTCAAAGAAGCGGAGAAAAGTCTGAATGAACTCAGCAGAGCAAGCTCTACAGTTGGCCTACAAATCATTAGAAAGAAAACCCAGTACATGCTCAACAAGGACATATGCACCTTGGAGATAGTACCGTCGAAAAATGGATAGTCCCATTTAATAAATCGGGAGATCTCATGAAGGATATCAGCAGACTGGCTCAGTTTCAACTGTATTAAATCAAAACTGCAACAGATGTGAAATGACAATGCTAGGGCTAGTGTGGTTATTCCAGCCATGCTATATGTCTACGAGGCGTGGAACCTATGAAAAGCTGATGTAGATAGACTAAGCGTTGCCCAACGAGTGATAAACATTGGAGATTTCCATTCGAGACCAAATCCACAATGCAGAGATTAGATTCAAACTTCATTCTCTGACACTATAGCTGTCACGCTGCTATGAAAATACAGATGGGTCGTCCATGTGGTGCGCATGGCGGAACACAGACGATAACATACAATGACGGCCATACAACTTTAGCCATCCTCGAGGGTGATCAAGGATGAAGTGGAGAGATGGCATAATGGAGGCCCTGGGCCCAACATGGTACACCACGGCAAAAGAGCAAAATTAGTTTACTTAACATTTGGCTACCTGGCATCAGACACTCGTGCCTGATTGAATACCAGGATTTTTAGTTATTAGGGCTATACAATTGGAGGATGTAAAAGCCGGGATACAAAAGGCAAGAGTAGCCTTTGTCATGTTGAAAAACATATGGAACTCTCAAATGATCACAATGACCAAACTAAGGATTTTCAATTCCAATGTGAAGTCTGCCCTTTTATATGAAGCGGAAACATAGCGGATGACCAAACTTAGTATTAAGAGATTGCAAGGCTTTGTCAATTAATCCCTGAGAAAGATTATGGGCTAGCGATGGTTCAAAAGGATTGCAATTGAAAGCCTATGGGAAAAGACAAAGACAGGTGGAACAATAAATCTTAGTAAGAAGATGGCGCTGAAAAGGCCAGACACTGTGAAAGCCTAAGTCAGTATCCCCAGGCAATCCCTGTCATGGAATCCACAGGAAAAGAAAAGGGAGGTCACAGAATACACAGAGAAGAGACTTAGAGACTCGTGCAAAGAGAACAGTGAGAAGCTAGAAAGAATTTTTTTTAATAACACAGGACAGGTCTGTTTGGGGAGAATTGGTTGATGGCCAAGGTATTAAGGACAAAGAAGAAGAATACAGTTGGATGATCCTTGTATTGCATTTGTGAATATATATCCTTTTTTCCATGCTTAGTCATCAAAGGCTCCGCTGGCTGGGACAAATTCAGAGGATGAATGATTACAGAATACCAAAATATCTTCTCTATGGCGAATTACAGTTGGGGAAAAGGTCTCGGGGCTGGCCACTACTTCGGTACAAGGAAGTATGCAAGCGGGATATCAATGACGCAGGCATCGATTTGGAATCATGGGAACAGGACACCATGGATCATGTTACATGGAGGGGCAGGATTAAGCATGGAATACAGACAAAGGAGATACTGATTGCTGATAGGCTAAAGACTCAGAGTTTGAGAAGACACGCAACACGAACTTGATTTTTCTTGCACACACTGGAAGATGCTTCTCTGCACGGATTGGTCTTACGAGTCACATTCGTTACCACCATGGACTGTAGTTGCATACCTTTTCAAAGCACAATTACTATCATCTGACAAGACAGAAAAGAGCTAATGATGATCCACTTAAATTACCATTTTTTGTCAGTGCAAAACCTTATGCAACTATGCTCCCTTATAAACAAATGCTCATACCCACATATTAATATTAAGTATCTGTATTTCGCTGTATTCTGAAGTTTGGAATATAATGTGTGGTATCTCAGAAAAACTTTACTGGAGATACATATGGTGAGTTTTACATAAGAAACAAAAGTGTGTTCGGGGTGTAAAATATTCTGGAGTGAATGAACTAAAACCCTCAAAGCAGAAGTTGGAAGGTGTACAACAGAATTGGAAATAAAGAACTGGATCTCAGAAACTAATAAAGACTTTCATTATGAAAACAACCATATATGCGGAAAAGTTATTAACACCTAGTAGACGCAGCCAAAAACCACGATTTTACACTCCAATTTTTCAACAAAAATTTTTACACCTGACAGCTGTGACAAAATTATTCATATATCTGCTATCTTTTATTGTGTAATAAAGTTTTATTTATCAAAATGTTCAGGAATGATTGCTCTTTTTAGAAACAGTGCAATGAGATGTCTGTACAGTGAAGTGGCATGCAAAAAATGAATCCTTCACAATGTTGATATCTATGTACAGCTGATTTTAATTTACATTTACTTTAAATGATGTTATTAAAAACAGCATCATTTAAAGATAGAGATTATTGGAGTCTCTGAGCATAGATGGGCCGGTCAAGGGCACTGTACCAGCTCTTCAGGAGAAACATTTATATACTCTGGGGCGGACAAGGGTGGAAAAAGCGGGGTCGGCTTTTTTCTGTCAAAGAAGACAGCACCTTCACTACTCGGTTACAATCCAGTCAACGACCGCATAATTTTAATCAGACTAAAGAAAAAGACTAGAAATTTAACAATAATTCAAGTGTATGCACCAACATCAGCAGCAGACGATTGTGAAATGGATGATTTCTATAACACCTTGCAAGAAGTGATGGAAAAAGTTGAAAAAAGAGACATCTTGGTCATCATTGGCGATTTCAATGCGAAAGTCAGAGAGGAAAGAGCCGAAGAGGAGATAAGTGTTCGAGGACCTTTTGGTTTGGGACACAGAAATGAGCGAGGAGAAAAACTGGTTGAATTCTGCACGGAAAACAACCTCTCCATTGTCAACACCTTCAAACAACATCCACGATGACTGTACACGTGGACCTCCCCTGATGGCAACAGCAGAAACCAAATAGACAGTGCAACAAAGATGGAGATCAAATGTGCTGGCGACAAAAAACGCTGCCAGGAGCAGACTGCGATACGGACCATAAATTACTGTTTGCAGTTTTCCAAACAAGACTACGTAGGATCAACAAAGGTTGCCAGCCAGCTTCGATGTATCAGCAATACCTTCTGAATCAAAGTAGAAAACAAATTTGAGGCGTTGCTTGCTGAACAGGAAGAGATGACATCTGAGGAGTTGACATCGTACGCAAGGGATATTTTGATCTTGACAGCAAAAGAAATGATTCCAAGGATATTGCACAAGACACAGAGCTATGTAACAGAGGAAACACAGAAACTCATTGCAGAAAGGCAACAATTAAAACAAATGGGAAGTAAGGGGACCAACACAGCATATAAAAACTGCGCCAGAAAAGTTAGAAGAGAAATAAGAAAAGATAAAAGAAGACACATAGTAGAAACGTGTAAGGATATAGAAAACCTACAACAACAAGGCAGAGAAAGAGATGCATTCAAAGCAATAAGAACAGTGACAAGGGAATTCCGTCCGGTTCCACATGTCATAAATGACAAAGAGGATAACACATTAACAGAAACCAAAGACATACTGAATAGATGGAGAGAGTACTGCAGAACCATGTATGGAGATAACACAAAGCACTCAGTTACAATCCTACCAAAGGATGAGAAAGAACCTGAACCAAAATTGGAAGAAGTAAGCTCTGTAATTAAAAGCCTGGAAAAGGGAAAGTCCCCAGGATGCGATGATATCCCAGCAGAGCTAATACAAGCAGGAGGAGAGGCACGTGCTCAAGTCTATCACAAGCTGTGTAAACAGATATGGCACAGTGCAGAGTGGCCAGAAGCATGGAAGAAATCAATTTATATTCCCCTCCCCAAAAAAGGCAACCTGAAGCTGTGCACGAACTACCGAACTATCGCACTGATCAGCCACGCTAGCAAGTTACTCTTGTGAATTCTATTAAGAAGGATAGAGAAAAGGTTTGAATCTGAAATTCACGTAGTCCAGGCAGGTTTTAGGAAAGACAGAGGGACCCGGGACCACATATTCAATTTAAGGAATATCTATGAAAAATGTAGAGAGTTTAATATAGACCTGTACACAAGTTTCATTGATTACATTAAGGCCTTCGACACGGTAAAACATAAAAATCTGTGGAGAATCATGAAGTAAATGGGGTTTCCTTTGCATATAGTCCATCTCATTAAAACATTATACCAAGATCAACAAGCCGCTGTCCGAGTATCTGGGCAAAAATCAGATTGGTTTGCAGTACAAAAGGGAGTCCGACAGGGATGTATCCTCTCACCTTATCTGTGCAACATATATGCGGAATGTATAATTAGAAATGTTCGAGAAGATGAGAACATTGAAAGTTTCAACCCATTTACGATTGAGTGGTACGAGATTCCAGAGTTACAATAAGCAGATGACACAGTGATACTATCAAGAAGTGCAGAAGGGCTAGAGCAGCTACTTTCAGCCGTTAATGGACATAGTAAAGATCAAAATCTGTTCATAAACATAAACAAAATAAAGATAATGACCACCGATAAAACACAATGTCAGCATAAATTTACAGTGGGTGGTGAGGAAATAGATCAGGTCACACATTTTGAATATCTGGGCTTCAGAACTGACAAAAATGGTGACTGCTCGAAAGAAATTAGAAGAAGACTAGCTATGGCAATGCAGAGACTGAACAGCCTGAAGAAATTATGGCAGGGCACCAACAAAACGATAAAAGTAAAAGTCTTGAGAGCCTGTGTTTTTCCTGTGGCAGCTTATGGCTGTGAAGCATGGACGATTACCAAAACGTCTAGACAAAGAATCGAATCCTTCGAGTCAAAATGTTACAGAAAGATCCTCAGAATACCCTGGACAGAGAAAAGAACAAATGTAGACATTCAGCAAGAGTTGAGCATAGAGGAGAACTGGTTTATCAATTCTATTTTGGCTAGAAAATGAAAATACTTTGGTCCCATCATCTTAGAGACACAACGGTCTTGAGAGAACTGTGATGGAAGGTATGGTGCCAGGCAAAAGAGGAAGGGGTAGACCAAGAAGACGATGGCACAAAGATATCCAGGAATGCCTGAGTATGACAGTGGCGGAAGCTGGTGTTTTGGCAAGGGAACGAGTTTCTTTCAGACAGACTGTGATGGGAGAGACGTTCTACAAAGGACATGCTACATGATGATGATACAAAACAGTAATTTGTATAAAGAAATGGCTGGTCTGGGCATGCTTGACAAAAAAATGATGTCCTTAAAAAAATGATGGCACCATACCTTACTGGTGTAGTAACGGTCAGCATAAATGTGATTGCCTTTCCCACAAGGTTCTAAAAGCTTGTCAAATACTTTGACGGCTTGTTGACTGCTTTGATCATAGCGTACGAAGAAGAAGAAGACTGCTTTGATCTAGGTCTGGATTGTAAGATGTATTGCTACCAAAATATATCAATATGTTGACAGCGTAAGCAGTGTTGCTGTTGCAGAGGCCAAAGGTTTTGACATGGTATTTTTTTTTGCTTTGATGCATTGAACATCTTATGGGCCTACTTTCCCTTCCATCCAATGACCATTTCATCCACAGAAAGTTCCTTGAATGGGTAATAGGATTTTTGAAATTGAAGAAGCAAGCTCTGCACAAATGACTAAATTTTGGCTTTGCCCTGCAAATCAGGATCGCTCACGTGAAACATTGTATGGTACAACGCTTCAAACCTTTCCCTTGTGAATACCTTCCTGAACCAAGGTGGCTCTATAGTTCTATAGTCTCATCATCTGCCCAGTAGTCACTAATTTTAGGCTTCTTTAAATAGCCGATAACAATAATGACAGCAAAGAATTTATGTAGCTCAGGAACAGTCACTGGTGACCAAGATAGAAAAACTGACCGTACCGCAGTTGTTTCTCTCATTGCCAGGCACCATTGGACTGCATAATCATTTACTGATCTGACAAGGTCTTCCATAATAGCATCAGTGAATAAAGCTTTAAAGCAAGATATGTTGATGCATTCTCTGGAATAATGTCAGGATTGGCACCAGGGATTCTTGGCTGAGGTGGAATAAACCGAAAAATATTTTCTGTGCTGCCTCTCATCCCTAACCTGAGTGTCTACCCTAGTAGTTGCCATTGGGACAGGAAACACTGTAGATGGATCTACTGTATTGCTGGTACTAGTACTAGGACCAGGATTCCTATCAAGTACAGATCCTGACCTTGCTCCTCATCCTCTCTTAGGCATAGGACCTTTACCCTTTTCTCTACTATAGATGAGAGACTCCTCCTCTTGCTCACTCGAACTATCCCTGGTGGCACAGTACAATGATGTATTTCTAACATCCCCTTCTTCTTCTGAATGAGAACTTTCACTGTCAGTGTTAGAAGTCATGTCATCTGTATCTTCTTCAGCCCAGATTTGAATCATCTTAGTGGCCTGAACAGCAGAAAATCATGCCCCACGAGAATTGGTAGAGGAAGCCATTTCTTCAAATAAAAAAAAGTTGAAAAAAAATCTCTACTTTTGTTAGATTATTGAACAAAATATGCCAAATTACTTCTCAATCACTTACCAGCCCACGTTGTGAGATCGAAAAAAGGACAGGAAGAGGAAATGACGTTGCATCAGTTTAAAATGTTGGATAGGAAATACAAATATTTAAAACTTGGCGTTGGTACATTTCGTGCGACAACACCCATTTTATGGAAACAAAATATCACTGACGCACTTTCCGATAATTTATTATGAATATTTCCTTCTGAATTAGAACTGTCCATGCTTAATAATTCTTCATCTACATGTCTGTCTATTTCAAGTCATGATTGAATTATCTGTGAGATATGCATTGTCGAAAATCGTGTCCCACGAGAATTGAAAGGGAGGACGCCATTTCTTCAAGTAAAAAAAAAGTTGACAAATTATCTTTGTTTACATTTTTATTTTTTAATTTACTAGTACAAAACTGATAAAAATGATACCTCATGCTCTAGAAATGGAATATCAAATGGCATTGTTGTGGGTTTATACTAGCTGGATTTGGATTAAACCCATATTTAATACGTTGCAAAGAGTGACATCAGTTCTTTTATGGGTTAAGTAACAACAATTTTGCTATAAAGTGCACGAAAGAGTATGTATAACAAAAAATCTTATTTCAGGACACAAAATCGCTCTTTAGCAATATTCCATGTGGGGACTGTGAAAATCGAGTAGCATGTGCAATATAGAGTACAACATGGTTGACTTGCACCGTTGGAAAAACGAGACGTTGTGGTCAGAGAGTGTGAAACATTCTGAAATCTACAGAAGAATGAAGGTTCTTATTCTTCTTCGTTCGTTCTCAATCTCCCACTACCAAACCCTGAAAGGTCTTTAGTAGCAGAATGTAGTCCAGAGAACGGAATGCGTTGTGTCGTAGTTTACAGCTTGACTGCGATATTTGCACCTTTCGGTCCAACACATCCAACTTCAGCAAGCATTTTTTAAGTACCGGGTTAGCATTCCCTCTTCGATCCTTTCTCCTTAGCCAGTCTGCCCTTCTGCAGCCTGTTATGCAGGATCACCGCGTGGAGGTGTAGAAGGGTCTTGGCAGCTCTGGTTCGCTGGCCCTGACGCTAGCAGTCAGCTATGGGTCGCTGACCACTGAATCTCATGCGCTGCTCTGCGTCTTGATCCCGAAAAGAATGTATGAATATGTGGAAAGATTTTAAAACAGAAGACAAACATCATTGATTAACCGCAGAGTGGAAGACCAGCAAACGTGGCAACTGACACAATGAAACAACAGATCTACCAGTTAATCCGTGACAACAAGCAAGTCAGTATTGATGAAATAGCAGTAGATTTCAACATGAGTCACGATGCTGTACACAGAATTGTCCATGATGATCTCAGTTATAGGAAAGTGTGTAGCAGATGGGTACCAATACAGTTGATGAGGTGTAATGGAGGCGGTGGAAAATTAGTTAACGGCCACATAAGAAGACTTTTTAAGAGGGCATACACAAGCTAGTGGACAAAGTGTGTTGCCAGGCTCGGGGACGATGTTGAAAAACAAGACACAACAAATTTCTGGTTCACGCTCTTGCAAAAATATTAATAAAATTACTGTTACTTAATGACTGTCCCTCATACCACTAACAAAGCACAGAATTTGGTACTGGATGTGACAAAAGTTTTTTACTCAATACTGTGCTAGCACTTTTTGGTCTTGAAGCTCAGCTGTTTGAGTTTTATACTCCTGCCATAAACTAAACTTGCTACACTCACCGTGAAGTGAAGTCCACACAATGTAAAATGTCTCTCAACAATCTCCCATACACTACAGTAACTCACTAACTGGCATATAATGTGTATGTATGACTATGAACCAACCTATCCTAGCATGGAATGAAATTGTCATCATAGTGAGCCTAGGAGCTAATGTCTCTCAACAATCTCCCATTAGGTAACTCACTAACTGGCATCAAACTGTGTATGTATGAACCTAGCCTATCCAAGCAAGGAATCAGGAATGGGTTTGTGAAGTTTGTCATCATAGTATCATATAGTTGATATAGTGCTTAGGCTAGGTCGGAACGTGTCATAAGGGAGTGTCAGCTAACAACAATGAGAATAAAAACACAACTCCTCTTAATTATCAACGATAAAACTCCGGATCACTAATCCAGTTAATGAATATCCACTATCCGATGTCCAACTGTTCTATACTTTTAAAACTTGACAATCTTACGACTGCAGCAGTGCAGCTAACGCCTTCCTTCATCCCTTTTCAAGAAGGAATCAATGTATTAAAAGTATTTTAACAATAACATTAACTTGAATTACACAATAGAACCGTTTGTTTTAGTTACTACTGTCCAGTTTACCTGACAAGTTATTCCAGAAAATATTTGAAACAAAATATAGTTGGTATTAAAATGCATCAAATCTGTGTGTGTGTAGCTAGTGTGTGAACAGAGAACTGTTTCACAGACTGAGACAGCGAAAGTGTGTCGTATTGGGCATTGGCTCAGCGGGAGACCCAGGAGGATGGCTCAACCAACAGTGCCAACACGTAACACTACACACACAGTCAGACACACAAGCTGGTTTGTTGGGGTCTAGATTTATTACAGTTCATAAAATAACTTACTAGAAACACGTTGAAAGTAGATCTTCTCATGATCTCTCCTTTGTCTCATGTTTAGCTGCTCGTAAACTTCCATTCATCAGATTTCATGCACCCGTTTCTGGAACACCCCAGATAATGTCACGTATCCGACGTAGCAGCAGCCATCTTACTTCTGAAGAGCCGGCCAGAACTAGCTACCCGAACTTTGACCTTATTATCAGCGGAACTATTTGAGCGGCAAATAGGGGCTAATTAATGAGCAGGAGCACCCTGGAATGACCAAGGGGACTGTCTGTGTTTGTTGCAATTATCGTCCTTCGTCATAATGAGACAACTAACATGGCCTAATTAATGAGCAGAAGCGCCCTAATATGACCAAAAGGGCCTGTCTGTGTTTGTTGCAAGTATCGTGCTTTATCATAATGAGACAAAATTAACAAACAGGTCCTAATTAATAAGCCAGAGCGCTCTGATATAGCCACGGGGACTCTCTGTGCTTGCAAATGTATTGTTCGTCATAATGAGGCAGAACTAACAAACATAACCTAATTAATAAGCAGGGGCGCCCTAAAATGACAAAAGAAACTGTATATGTTGCCAGTATCGTACTTCGTCATAATGAGACAAACTAACAAGGAGAGCCTAATTAATAAGTCATAGCGCAGTGATATGACAAAGGGAATAGCCTATGTTGTATTTGGCTTGGCTTTACTTGGCTTGGATTGGCTTCGTTCGTTCTCAATTTCCCGCTACCAAACCCTGAAAGGGCTTAAGTAGCAGAATGTAGTCCAGAGAACGGAATGTGTTGTGTCGTAGTTTACAGCTTGACTGAGATATTTGCACCTTTCGGTCCAACACATCCTACTTCAGCAAGCATTTTTTTGAGTACCGGGTTAGCATCCCCTCATGTTGTATTTGAAAGTATTATGTTTCTCATGAAACAAACGCCAACGAACAGCTTTCCCCAATGAAGTTTTGGTCTTTACTCTACTTTTTGTGTTAGAGTTATGACCTCTCTCTTTCCCCCAGAACATTCCATCCTGTCTGTACACGTGTGAGTTTTTCTCCTGGTTTAAAGCTCGCAGTACTATAGTAGAACGAGCGGTCTACTTCTTAACTTAACGTCTTTATACTGGTTTAGAAGACTCTGCCGAGTCTGTATACAACAAGTTTCATCATCATCGCTATTGAGGAAGTTTTCCAAGTTCTTAGTTTTTCCTAGTTTGACCCGTTCTTAGTTCTTAGTTCGACCCGTTCTTAGTTCTTAGTTCGACTCGTTCTTAGTTCGACCCGTTCTTAGTTCTTAGTTCGACCTGTTCTTAGTTCGACCCATTCTTAGTTCTTAGTTCGACCCGTTCTTAGTTCGACCAGTTCTTAGTTCGACCCGTTCTTAGTTCGACCCGCTCTTAGTTCGACCCGTTCCTAATTCTTAGTTCAAACCGTTCTTAGTTCTTAGTTCGAACCATTCTTCATCAAGGGTAGTCACCCTTGAGCGGGTCCCAACTCAGGATCCAGTCGTTTCTTTCGCGGGCGCGTGTCGTCCAGTGTGATAGTAGTCTGTCTGTATTGGGGTCGTGAATGTTGTATTCTTCTAGTAAAACTCGCCAGCGAGTTGGGGGCCGTCCCCGAGGTCTCTTTTTGTGGCGCGGGTACCACATGGTCGTTATGGTACTCCATCTTTCATCTTGTCGTCTGAATATATGACCAGCCCAGCGGTGTTTCGAATGGTTGACGTACTGTAGGGCATCTTTGATGTGTGATATTCTCCGGATGTCGCTATTGTGTAGTTCGCTCTGCCGCTGTTGTCTGTGAGTTGTTCCCACAAGGCGTCTTTCAAGAGATGCGTGTGCTGTTCTCTGTTGGTTCTCTGTTGCTTTTGTTAGAGACCAGCTTTCTCTACCATTTCAGAGCGCTGGCAAGACTACGGAGTCGAAGATGTCCGCACTTAGTCTAGTGTCCTTTGTAGCGTCTTTTGTTGACATGATGGAGTTGAAGGCTGCCCAGCTCACCCATTTCCGTCTGGCGAGCTCAGGTTTTCTGTTGTTCTCCATGTTGAGGAGCCTTCCCAGACAGACACATTCGTCAGCGTCCTCTATGGGCGTTTAACTCAAGAGTATGGGGTTGGGCTCTGCATAAAATTGAAAGAAGATCCTGTAGCAGAAACGAAGAGTAACTTCAGGGCCAGGTGAAACACCCAGACAAAGCCCCCCCCCCCCCCTCCCCCCCCCCTCGTCCTCGTTGTGTTCCTGAAAACAGGCTGTGTCATAACAGTCTGGTCAACGAGATGGGGATCGACACTGTGATTCCCATGTTGGTGAACGTCCTGGTGAGCCTCTTATTGCACTACAGCCAGGTTGACCCAGGCAAGTCATCTCAGGTACGCTTAGGGATGTTAGAAGATTCACTGTAACCCGCCATGACAGAAACGTCAATAGTTGAAATGAACTGAAGCTGCAACAGCATCAGACACAACAGCGGGGTCAAGGTTATGGGCAGTGCATGAGCTGCAGCGGTCAGCGACTCAAAGCTGACTGTTAGCGTCAGGACGGCCAGCGAACCAGAGCTGCCAAGACCCCTCTAGCTAGTTAGTTGCCCATCGCAAGGGAAGATGGCGACAGCATCAGACATGTTTATTAATATGTGACTGCATGTGACTGTACAGTTCGTCTTGACGTATGTCTTGCCACTGGTCCACAGTAGCTCGGGACCAGAGCGTAAGTTAACGACCAACGCAGTAGCTTCCGTACTATAATCCAAATGCAGTCCAAGTTACATCCCGAGCGGGCTGATGTAGGACCCCAGTCCACCTTCATCAGAACGCCCGGGATGTGAGGAAAGCCACTGCAACCCACCATTTAATGTTCTTTTGAGGTCACAGCAGAGTAACCTACTCATTGTGAGCATTCACAAACAACAACATCATCAAGACATAACCCGTCTGATGATGTCGCCATCTTCGGTTGTTATGGGCAACTAACAATAATAATCAGGACTTAATGGACAGCGTATCTATGTGTGTGTGTATCTGTTTGTAGTGTGAACGTATTGGCCAGTAAATGTGTGTGTATCTGTTTGTAGTGTGAACGTATTGGCCAGTAAATGTGTGTGTATCTGTTTGTAGTGTGAACGTATTGGCCAGTAAATGTGTGTGTATCTGTTTGTAGTGTGAACGTATTGGCCAGTAAATGTGTGTGTATCTGTTTGTAGTGTGAACGTATTGGCCAGTAAATGTGTGTGTATCTGTCTGTAGTGTGAACGTATTGGTCAGTAAATGTGTGTGTATCTGTTTGTAGTGTGAACGTATTGGCCAGTAAATGTGTGTGTATCTGTTTGTAGTGTGAACGTATTGGCCAGTAAATGTGTGTGTATCTGTCTGTAGTGTGAACGTATTGGCCAGTAAATGTGTGTGTATCTGTTTGTAGTGTGAACGTATTGGCCAGTAAATGTGTGTGTATCTGTTTGTAGTGTGAACGTATTGGCCAGTAAATGTATGTGTATCTGTTTGTAGTGTGAACGTATTGGCCAGTATATGTATGTGTGTATGATGTATCTGTTTGGAATATGTTCAATTATGTCTAACTCATCTAACTAAATTCTCTTCTATGTAGCATTCCCTGAAAACAAGCTGTTTTCAAGGCAGTCTGGCTGATGTGGATCGATAATATCCCCGTAGTAGTGAGCGCCATGTAAATAAAGCCAAGCATGATACAACCGCCTGGTGGACGATGGCCCACCTTCATCAGCACGCTTGGGATGTAAGGACAACTTCTACAACCCGCAACTTTACGCCCTCCTCATGGTGCACGCAAAATAAACATTCCCATTATGAACATTAATAACAATAACCGGGAAGATAGGAGGATGTCAGCATCGGGGATTGAATCAAGCCTCTTTGCCGCAAAAGTGAATTCCTCTGCCCAGCGTCCACGAAAACTGCGATGCTCTGTTTCAAGTCCGTCAAAGCAATCTCCAGATCTTGCACATAGCTTTCAACTGCATAGCATATTATCTGTCTAACCTCATCATCATCATGTAGCATGTCCTTTGTAGAACGTTGCTGCCATAATAGTCTGTCTGAAAGAAACTCGTTCCCTTGCCAAAACTCCAGCCTCCGCCACAGTCATACTCAGACATTCCTGGATATCTTGGTGCCATCGTCTTCTTGGTCTACCCCTTCCTCTTTTGCCTGGCACCATACCTTCCATCACCGTTCTTTCAAGACCGTTGTGGCTCTTGATGTGACCAAAGTATTTTCATTTTCTAGCCAAAATGGAATTGATAAACCAGTTCTCCTCTATGCTCAACTCTTCCCGAATGTCTACATTTGTTTGTTTTTTCTCTGTCCAGGCTATTTTGTGGATCTTTCTGTAACATTTTGACTCGAAGGATTCGATTCTTTGTCTAGAAGTTTTGGTAATCGTCCATGATTCACAGCCATAAGCTGCTACAGGAAAAACACAGACTCTCAAGACTTTTACTTTTACCATTTTGTTGGTGCTCTGCCATATTTCTTCAGGCGTTCAGTCTCTGCATCGTCATAGCTAGTCTTCTTCTGATTTCTTTCGAGCAGTCGCCATTTTTGTCCATTCTGGAGCCCAGATATTCAAAATATGTAACCTCATCTATTTCCTCACCATCCACTGTAAATTTATGCTGACAATGTGTTTTGTTGGTGGTCATTATCTTTGTTTTATTTATGTTTATGAACAGGTTTTGATCTTTACTATGTCCAACCTAGGGCTTCTCAAACGATGTTCCGCCGTACCTTATGAATGATAACCCTCTGCCGAAACAACATCGCCAGAGTTGTCTGAACTCAGCACAAGTAGCGTCGAAGAGATTGTGATTCATTCAAATACAATCCGCTAATTTGGTTCTCCTCAACTTTGCTTGCTTGTGTGTGCAGAAATCTAACCGCCCTGTATTACCAGTGCGCATTAATACATCATTTGTTCTTTGCATACTGTGTAATTTATGACATTTAGTAGCCTTACTATTCAACGTGCCTAATACATGTGTAAGTTGTATATATGCAATCAACCAAAAGAGCACAGACAAGTATTACTAAGTTTACATTAGTCTACTTACTGATCGCTCGAAAGTTTCTTCATCTGTGAATGAAAATTACATTTTTTTTAATGTGTTGGGGGGAGGTGGGGGGGGGGGGGGGGCGTTCGCCTTATTTCTCAATTTTCCAATGCGGTGTGCGTTGCACTACGGTTTTTATTTTCCTCCTGCATTTTCTAAGGGTTTGCTTCACCTGCGTAACGGCCGGTGCTGTGATGGGGAACGAACCCAGCACCTTTGGTTTGTGAGACGTGTCACTTAACCACTAGCCCACGCCGTCCCCATCATAAATTATATGGAAGGGTTCCCTTAAAATTGAGTATTATTTCAAGGGCTCCACTTAAATAAAGGACTGAGAAAGGGGCCATTCCTTATAGTACGTCACACTATTTCAGTTACTTCTTTTTACCCGTCACCACCCTCGTCACAACATTTGTATTATGAACAGTCAATGTAATTTTAATGAGGTTCTGTTCTGACCCGATCGACATCCTTGCACTGCAGGCAATCCCAAGTGTGGTTAGTCCTGGTGAGGCAATCCCAAATGAGCTCAGTAATTGTGGGGCAATCAATCCCACATGAGCTCAGTAATTGTGGGGCAATCAATCCCAAATGTGTTCAGTAATTGTGGGGCAATCAATCCCAAATGTGTTCAGTAATTGTGGGGCAATCAATCCCAAATGTGTTCAGCAGTCCTGGTGTGACAATCCCATATGAGCTCAGTAATTGTGGGGCAATCAATCCCAAATGTGTTCAGCAATTGTGGGGCAATCAATCCCAAATGTGTTCAGTAATTGTGGGGCAATCAATCCCAAATGTGTTCAGTAATTGTGGGGCAATCAATCCCACATGAGCTCAGTAATTGTGGGGCAATCAATCCCAAATGTGTTCAGCAGTCCTTGTGAGGCAATCCCATATGAGCTCAGTAATTGTGGGGCAATCAATCCCAAATGTGTTCAGCAGTCCTTGTGAGGCAATCCCATATGAGCTCAGTAATTGTGGGGCAATCAATCCCAAATGTGTTCAGTAATTGTGGGGCAATCAATCCCACATGAGCTCAGTAATTGTGGGGCAATCAATCCCAAATGTGTTCAGCAGTCCTTGTGAGGCAATCCCATATGAGCTCAGTAATTGTGGGGCAATCAATCCCATATGAGCTCAGTAATTGTGGGGCAATCAATCCCAAATGTGTTCAGCAGTCCTGGTGTGACAATCCCATATGAGCTCAGTAATTGTGGGGCAATCAATCCCAAATGTGTTCAGCAGTCCTGGTGTGACAATCCCATATGAGCTCAGTAATTGTGGGGCAATCAATCCCAAATGTGTTCAGCAGTCCTTGTGAGGCAATCCCATATGAGCTCAGTAATTGTGGGGCAATCAATCCCCAATGTATTCAGCAGTCCTGGTGTGACAATCCCATATGAGCTCAGTAATTGTGGGGCAATCAATCCCAAATGTGTTCAGCAGTCCTGGTGTGACAACCCGATATGAGCTCAGTAATTGTGGGGCAATCAATCCCAAATGTGTTCAGCAGTCCTGGTGTGACAATCCGATATGAGCTCAGTAATTGTGGGGCAATCAATCCCAAATGTGTTCAGCAGTCCTGGTGTGACAATCCCATATGAGCTCAGTAATTGTGGGGCAATCAATCCCAAATGTGTTCAGCAGTCCTGGTGTGACAATCCCATATGAGCTCAGTAATTGTGGGGCAATCAATCCCAAATGTGTTCAGCAGTCCTGGTGTGACAATCCCATATGAGCTCAGTAATTGTGGGGCAATCAATCCCAAATGTGTTCAGCAGTCCTGGTGTGACAATCCCATATGAGCTCAGTAATTGTGGGGCAATCAATCCCAAATGTGTTCAGCAGTCCTGGTGTGACAATCCGATATGAGCTCAGTCCTCATGGGACAATCCCGTATGTGTTCAGTCTTAACTTAACTTAACTTAACTTAACTTAACTTAACGTCTTTATACTGGTTTAGAAGACCCTGTAGAGTCTGTATACAACCAGTTACATTTACATCACCTTGCTCTAAAAGCTATGCGCATCCAGTTTATTCTTAAATGCATTAACTGTCCCTGCCAACACTACCTCCCCTGGCAATGCATTCCAAGCAGACACCACTCTCTGACTAAAAAAATATTTCCTAATTCTAACCTGGACCTCTTTTTAGTCAGCTTGTAGCTATGCCCTCGTGTTATTGTAGGTGGCTGTATTTTAAAAAAACTTGTTATAGTCTAATTTATCGATTCCTCTGATCATCTTATAAACCTGTATTAAGTCACCACGAATTCTTCTCTCTTCGAGACACTGTAGGCCGGTTTTTCTGAGTCGTTCCTCATAACTGTAATTCTGGAATCCCACTATTATCTTTGTCGCTCTTTTTTGTATTCTTTCTAGCATGTTTATGTCCCCTCTATGATAAGGACTCCACACCTGTACACATTACTCCAATCTAGGTCTAACTAAAGCTTTATACAGTTTGACGATCACTTCCTTGCTCCTATGTTTAATATTTATTTTTATCATACCTAACATTGCATTTGCCTTTTTCACTGCTACCTTAACTTGCTCACTCACCTTTCCTGTATGATCTATTATAACCCCTAGGTCCCTTTCCTTATCTATCTTTCTAATATTGTTTTCTCCCATTCTGTAATTATGTTCCATATTGGATCTACCCATGTGGATGACTGTTCATTTATCTACATTAAACTCCATTTGCCAGCTTACAGACCATTCTCGAATTTTATCTAAATCCGACATCAATATATCCACTTCCGCTTTAGATGAGACACTACTGCATAGTTTTGTGTCATCAGCAAATTTTGCAATCATGGATCTCATATCAATGTCCAAATCATTTATATATATCAAGAACAAAATTGGTCCCAAAACCGAGCTCTGTGGCACACCACTTTTCACTTCACTCCACTCAGAGTACTCCTTATTTATGCCCACCCTCTGCCTTCTTCCCGTTAACTAATTTTTAATCCATTTGGCAACTTCCCCACCTATTCCATGTGATTTTAACTTTCGAAATAATCTTTGATGAGGTACTCTATCAAAGGCCTTTGCAAAGTCTAGATAAATAACATCCACTGGCTCCCCTTTATCTATGATTTTAGTAACCTCCTCCATGAATTCTAATAGATTTGTTAAGCATGATCTCCCTCTAGTAAACCCATGCTGACTATTTCTAATTAGGTTAAATTTGTCTAAATGCATTACAAAGTTTTCTTTGATTATTGACTATAACAATTTACAGACTATGCTCGTTAAACTCACCGGTCTATAATTTGCCGGATCTGATTTTTTGCCTTTTTTCAATAAGGGGATCACTCCTGCATCTTTCTAATCCCGTGGAACAATTCCCTTTGTAAGTGATTGAGAACATAATATAGCCAATGGTTTTGCTAGTTGGTCTCTAATTTCATACAGCAATTTTGGGTGAATACCATCTTGACCTAGACATTTATTCACTTTCAACCCCTTTAATTTTTTAAAAACCATTTCTTCTGAAATTCAGATTGATCTTAATCCCGCTGTATCCATGTCTCTTTGAAAAATATCTATAGGCTCTGGGATCTCGGAGCAGTCCTCCTTTGTGAAGACTGTGCCAAAGTACTGATTGAGCAGATTAGCAGCCTCCCTATTCTCACTTATTATTTTCCCTGTACTGTCTATGAGAGGGCCTACTTTGTCTTTCGTTCTTTGTTTATTTCTAACATAAGAAAAGAAGCTTTTACTGTCAGTCTTGATCCTCCGAGCAAGTTTTTTTTCAAAGTCTATTTTTGCTGTTTTATTCGCTTTCTGAGATATGTTCTGCTTGTCCAAATATTTTACATATGTTTCTTTTGATTTACCTGCCTCTATATATTTTTTCCATGCTTTATTTTTTGCTCTTCTACATTTCACTACAAATCTAGTTATCCACTTTTTACGCTTGGGGTTTACCTCCCTACATGGAACACATTCCTCTTTTAGCGTTTCTAGAACTGTTTTAAAACTTTCCCACTCCTGTTCAACATCTGTTCCTACAACAATATCTTTCCAGATTATGTGGTTCGCTGCCTCTTTCATCCTCTTAACATCTGCCTTAGAGTAGTCGTATGTTCGCGTGTTTATGTTTACTTCTTTCCCTGCAATAAGATCCCAACGGATGATTTGATGGTCACTTGAGCCAAACAGTTCCCCAACGGTAACGTTTTCAATCATATTTTCCTCTGTAGTAAAAACTAGGTCGAGTATGTTTTTGCCTCTGGTGGCTGCTTCTACATGTTGAATTAAAAAATTGTCAGTTATGCACTTAACAAAAGGTTTTGACTCTACAAGTGCTTCTGCCATATCCCATTTTATTTCTGGATAGTTGAAATCTCCCATTAATAATAATTTCCATTTACTTGCCTTTGCTATGCTACTAATCAGCTCCTCATCTTCCTCTTTTCGACTTGATGAACATCTATAGCACACTCCAATCACTGTTTTTTCACCCCCACTTTCTATTTCTCCCCATACACTTTCATTTTTGTTACCACATGATAAATAATCTTTGATCGTTATATTAACAGAATTTATACAGTATAATAAAACGCCACCTCCCTTAGTCTTGTCTCCAATTATCCTATCTTTCCTTAACATTGTATATCCCTCAATTTCAAGTTCACTATCTGCAATCTCCTCATATGTCCATGATTCTGTTAACCCTATTATATCTGGTTTTTCTTCTTCTACATACAGTTCCAATTCTTCTCTTTTATTTACTATGCTTCTCACATTTGCATAAAAACATTTTAGTTTGTAATGTTGTTGGTTTTCCTCTTTTTGCTTCTGCTTTATCATTTTAGTGTTTGCTTTTCTACTATGTATTTCACACTTCCCTGACACCAACTTACCCCTTTGACTACATCCTCTATAGCACCCTATTGTAGGCCTATCTTTAGTCTCATACTTCATAGGCCTTACTAGTTTAAATTTCTAACACAATGATAGAACATATACTTTGCTACAACATGCTGTCCTATCTCATTTAGATGTAAAACTCCCCTATCTAACATTTTACTTCTGTCTACTTTAACATCAATAAATTCCATTCCCATGAGCGCATACATCACCTGTAACCTAAGGTTTATACCTATTATTTTGCTATCTAGATAGTCTGGCCCATCTGCTCTTTCTAAAATGCCCATCATTGTGACCTTTCTAAACTTTTTTTCCTTAAGTGTTCCCATAAGACTTTTATATGTATCCATAATTATTTCTGTACCATCTCTCTTTACATTATTTGTACCTGCCAATACTACCACATGACTGTTACCTTTGTCATCTAACCTCTTTATTCTCCCCTCTATATCCTCTATTTTTGCTCCCCCAATATCCATTCTTTCAAACATGTTGTGTTGTTTAGACAAATGTCTGCCAACCTCTCTCACCATTGAATCTCCTACTACCAATACTGACCCCTCACCTATATGTGCATACTTCTCTCTAAAGCTCTCTGCCCTGTGAGCTGTTTCCTCACTCAAATCTCCCTTACTTCCTTGACTACACCTTGACTGCAGCTTCTTTAAAATTTCCTCCATTTTCACTTGTTTCCCTTCTATTTCCATCTGCCTCATTTCTATCTCCTCTAATCTCTTCTCATTGTCCCTTATATTGCACTCCATTTGTGCCTGCCTCTCTTCAACTCTACATATCCTACATAAAACGGTTCCTTCATCTTCCAACGTTGTAGTAATACTAACATTTTCGCCACACAAATCACATAATCTGACTTGGCCTTTCCTCGCAGCAGTTCGTCTCGTCTTAGTGGCCATACTAATTTTGCTATTTATTTCCGTTAGCCAATAAGTTATATTAATACCTAATAAAATGTATACTTCTTAAAGCAACGCCAAAAAAGGAACAAACAAATGTCGCTGGTATTTACCTTTCTACAAAGTATCAAAACGACTAGGCCTAGTGTTACTTGAGTGTTATTACCGCTCACTGTTCCACGCTATTTCTAGTCCTAGTGTGGTAATCATTGCCATATGTGTTCAGCCCTCGTGGGACAATCTCATATGAGCTCAGTCCTCGTGGGACAATCCCACATGAGCTCAGTCATCGTGGGATAATCCCATATGTGTTCAGTCCTCGTGGCGCAATCAATCCCATATGTGTTCAGTCCTCGTGAGGCAATCAATCCCATATGTGTTCAGTCCTGGTGGGACAATCAATCCCATATGTGTTCAGTCCTGGTGGGACAATCCCATTTGTGTTCAGTCTTCGTGGGACAATCTCACATGAGCTCAGTCCTCGTGGGACAATCCCACATGAGCTCAGTCCTCGTGGGACAATCCCACATGAGCTCAGTCCTCGTGTGACAATCACATATGTGTTCAGTCCTAGTGGGACAATCTCGTATGTGTTCGGCTCTCCTCATCAAAAGACAAAGTGGAGCCCAAGATGCAGCACAGTGAATGGGCTGACAGCAGCCAGCTGCCCGCTTGCATCAGGATCAACTTAGAGCTGACCAAGACACTGTTCTGGTTTCGAGTGGCGACCCTGTAAACAGGCTGCTTTAGCCTAGTCTGGCGAAGAGAATAGGACTAGTGGTGGGAAGGCAACCATGCAACCCTAAAAAAAAAATAACATATAAAACAGGATGTATCGAACCAAAATGCGCAAATATCGCAGCCTTGTTGTAAACTACGGTATTGCGTCACATCGTTCTTTTCAGAACGAACGATGAAGTATCAAAAGAAAGAGACGGGACCAAATGCTGCGCAGCGCATGAGCTGCAGTGGTCAGCGACCCATAGCTGACTGCTAGCGTCAGGGCCAGCGAACCAAAGCTGCCAAGACCCTTCTACACCTCCGCGCGGTGATCCTGGATAACAGGCTGCAGCAGGGCAGACTGGCTAAGGAGAGGGATCGAAGAGGGAATGCTAACCCGGTACTCAAAAATGCTTGCTGAAGTTGGATGTGTTGGACCGAAAGGTGCAAATATCGCAGTCAAGCTGTAAACTACGACACTACGCATACCGTTCTCTGGACTACATTCTGCTACTTAAGCCCTTTCGGTGTTTGGTAGTGGGAGATTGAGAATGAACGAAGCTAAGCCAAGTCAAGCCAAAAGAAAGAGACGAAGTTTATGAATACTAATATATATAGTAGCCCACTGACTGTGCATACTCTTCCGTCCTCACAGGAGCACATTTCTGCTCGACCCACATTGTATTTCAAACTTCTGCAGTCTGTGAAATGTAAAGTCATCGATATTTTTGTTGCTGAATGCCCACAGTGAGTAAGGATTACTCTTATTGTGCGTTCTGAAAAGGGCATTAAGTGGTGGGTCTCAGCAGCTTTCTTCACATCCCGAGTGTGCTGATGAAGGTTGACCGGGTTAGTCCAGACGGTTGTGCGGTGCTTGGCTTCATCTGCGTGTCGCTCACTACTACGGGAATCACGTCGGTTACCCACCTCGTTAGACAGGCTGTTATGAAAACAGCCTTCCAGGGAGGACTATGAGGAGTCGAGGTGGGGGTCTTAGTAAGTATATTTAATCTGACCCTGACTAACATTTCTGACCAGTATGTTGTGCTTGACCATTCATAGGCGTCTGTCTTTGCAAACCATGCGCGTGGCACCCTGTGAGTAGCCTCTCAGAGCGTAAAGCCTGGGCACTGAATATGGAGATCCTTGACTGCCCAAACTGCAGGATCCCCCTCTCGGCCCCATTGGTGTAATCCAAAGGAATACAAAGCGTGACAATTTGGCACCAGTTCGGCTACAGGAGCTGCCGGAATGAGTTCTCAATTTTGAAACCATCCGCACTAAGTGCTACCACTCCGGATTTTCTGTGTGGGTTTACTCCCGTAGCCATACCCTCTCCCGAGGTTTCCACAAGGCAGTGGAGTAGTTGCCCGCATATGCTAGTTACTCAAGACATCCGATGATACGCTCATCGTCACAGGACTAGCCAGCACTCTCTGGGATTTGTGGGTTTAAAATAAGAGTCTTCCTCTACTACGAACTGCCTGAACAGGGTAGCGAGCTTCGTCTACCCGGATTTAGAGTTTACCTTCTCTTAGATTGGCTGCCAACCAAGCCAAATCTGCCCGCCCAATTATACCGCCGGGTACTCGTTCGTGCCCCACAGCAGGCTCTGTAAGAAACAGGGAACCCCTCATGAAGGTTCTGCCAGGGACACAATAATGTAGAGGCCATTGGCATGGAAACTCCTGAACGGCAAGCCGAACAGAAAATCCAGCGGCGATCTCTACACCTGGAAAGGAGAGGCTATTTCAGGCTTCACTTTCCTGTAACAAGCGGGACGTCCAGCCCAGACCTCGGTACACTCCAGACGTTAGCCTTTGTCTCTAGTTCATCAATTAAAGTGTTATAATGTCCATGAATCAGTGATTAGGTCCCAATTAAGAAAGCTGGACGTCAGCTTGTTCATGGCTTGAAACCCCAGCAAGATCAGGACCGCAAAAGCTTCAAAAGGCTTGGTGCCGCACTGCTCGCTCTTCACTCATGGAGTATCCAGCCCTTCTGTGGCTTCAAAAGCAAAAATTGCGAGCATGATACGACGACTGTCCTTGTTAAAGAGATACCAGTCACCGCTTTGATCTTCACTCGAATAGAACCTAATACTAGCAAAGAAGCCCTATCCCGATGTCTCACTGCGCAGGACCGATTCGTCAGTATATTGCATCATCATCATCTAGAGCATCATCACTTTTCAACTGTTAAACACAATACTGAAACTCCCGATGATCTCTCAGACAGAAAAAAAACATCAAGGAAAAACTAGAATACCGTAATCCTGGTATTCAATCTGGAAAATGAGTACCTTATATCAGGTAGCCAAAAGTTATCAGCTTGCTCAACAAAACCATCCGGTCTGCCTTTAGGAGACTTGATCCCCCGTGTCTTCCCGAATCATATTTTATTATCTTTGACTGCCGTGAGGTTGTGCATCACGAGTATACACCACAAGGTCAACACATGACCAAGGAGTACTCTCTGGAGGTCATCCGTCATCTTTGTGAAGCTGTTCAACGCAAACAACCGCATCTGTGGACAACAAGAACTTGGCTGCTCCATCACGAGAACGCAAACAACGGCATCTGTGGACAACAAGAACTTGGCTGCTCCATCGCAACCACCCATTCTGCGCATTTGATTCAGACTTTCTTGGTCAAACACAAGATTAGTCTGTCTCGCCAGACTCCTTATTCTCCTGACTTGTCCCCTCGCGATACCTGGCTGGAAATTCGTGAGAATACATTATGTCAGATCAGGTTAGGTCATCCCGTAACCGGTGAGTTCGTTGGGGCCCACATGAAGACATCCTCACAACACCACGCCATCCTTCTCTGTCTGCGGCCTCTGCCTGTGCTTCTTCTGGTCGGAGATTGGTCCATTCTTTTATTTTTGTCCTTCCACCTCTTTTTGGGACGGCCTCTTCGTCGTCTGCCTTGCACGTTTCCGCGGAGGATCGTATTTGCAAGACCATTTGATCTCGATATGTGACCGTACCAAGCGAGTTTCCTTCTTTTGACAATTGCCAAGAGGTCTTCAAAAGGCCCTATTGCTGTTGAAATTATATCTTGTATTTCCTCATTTGTAACTCGATCTTTGTACGTTTACGTTTAAAAGTCTTCGGAAACATCTAATTTCCAAGGCCTATATCCTTCGCCGAAGGTCAGCTGTAACTGTCCATGTCTCACAAGCATAGAATAATATTGGCAGGACCAGTGTACGCATTAATCTACACACTGCTAACCGTTTATCTTGCCAGATGTTATTAAGCCTTGCAAGCGCCGCTATTGTCTGTGCTATTCTGGCCAACACCTCACATGTTGATCCTTTATCACTGACAATCGACCCTAGATATTTAAAACGGTCAATGGAAAAAAAAAACACGAAAAAAACTTGTAAAAGTTGATTAAGGTTGAGTTTAATCAAAATTTAAAAATGGGTATGGTCAGATACCGCACCGAGACGAGAACACAAACAAAACCTACGTTACGACCAATATGCCTTCATCAGGGACAACAATACTGAACTAACAAATCAACATATAAGAAAAAATGGTCAACTCATCTGTTTCTGACAGTGGACCCAGTCTGTCTAAGCGACCGGTTGGGACAGACCACTTCGAGTTCCTGACCATTAGCTTTTATCCTGCTGTTGAAGCTCTTTGCGTTGTTGGTCATTAATTTTGACTTTCCAGCGTTTATCTCCATACCATAGCCAAGAGCTGTTTCATTGAGCCTTCTGACCCATTCCTGGAGTTCTGCTTCTGAACCCGCCAACCCGTCGATATTATCTGCAAAACGAACGTTGGTAATCATTCGGCCCCCTATCTTGACAGTACCAACGTGACCTTCAAGTGCCTCACTCATAATTCCCTCAAGGAATACATTATGTGGAATGCGACAACTCAGCTGTACTCCGTTCCTAAAGACACCTTCATGAAATGCGTTCTACAATGTCAAAACTGCTAGTAGAACCGTGTTCGAGTCGCAAGGAAAGAATTTTTTTGGTGAGAAAAAAAAATGTTTTTCAAGAAGTCGAAATGCTATTTATTTTTTTTTATATAATCTCCTGCAATTCTTATACATCAATTCCAGCGTTTAAGTAATGCTTGAAAAGCTTCATTGTAGAAATATTTGTCATTTTTTCGTTTTTTTTTTTTTGCTTAGATGTTTGCCTCACTAGTTTTTACTGGCGGAGGCACGCCATTTTCCACCCCAGACCGTAGTCCATTGGGCGATATCAGGATGCATAAACCAGTGCTTGGATGCATGTGTGCGTCTGTATGTACCTATGCTAGGTTTGTGCGCCCTCAGAAGCTAGCCCAACCAATGTGCAATGGAAGGGCCTCACCATGAGGGCGCGTGTAAGGTGGTCAAAAGTGTGACTGTAGGATAGAGTCAATTGAAACAGAGTGAGGTGAGAGAAGAGAGAAGGGGAAGAGTTGCCCCCAGGGTGAGCCTCCTCTGCAGAAAGTGCTGTCTCAGTATGTCTGATCTAATTCAGGACAACCTGTTTCACTTGGTCATCGGTGCTGAAATGCTGACCTCCCAAGGATTCTTTTAGGAGTCAAAACAGTTGGAAATCGCATGGAGCAAGGTCTGCGCTCTAAGGTTGATGTGGCAATACCTCACAGCCAAGCTGCTGTAGATGGTTTATAGTGCAGTGAGCCGTATGAGGTCAAGAATTATCTTGCAGGAGCAGGACGCCTTTTATTCTTCTTCTTCTTCCTCGTTCGTCTTCAGACCTCAACTTCAATGACTCTAACAAAGGCAGCAGTCGACTCAAGGCTCTGTACGCTTCCGTACAGCTTCTCGTGGAAGGACACTGGCTGTTGCTAAATGCTACTTCTTTTGTCGGTATACAGTGGACAGGACTGCAAAATATGTTCTGCCTTCATGGGGGCTGTGCCGCAGGCACAAAGGTCTGTAGTGCCAATCTTGAACTTGTTGTACATATGGCATCTAAGTCTGTTGTGACCTGTGCGTAGCCGGAGAATTATCACCTGGTCTCGCCTGGAGAGTTGATGGTAGACATCGTTTTCTATGTGGCCTGGGTGGTCTTTTTTCCATTTTGCGCTGTACGTTGCCCTGATGAATGCTTTTGTCTCATTGTGATTTCTGTATCACTCTGCTGCAGCATTCCTCCCTCTCTGGCGAGTCTGTCTACCTCCTCGCTGCCTGGAATGCTACAGTGGGCTGGTATCCACTGGACTGAACTTTTTTTTTAAGCACTGGGACAGGCGTTCGAGCGAGTCTGCCAGAGCACCAAGTTAATTTTTGTGCTGGTTCTTGAGCGCCACTAATACTGCAAGGGCGTCTGTCAAAATACCTACTTGCTTTTCTGCCTGCTCCTTATGGTCTATAAGGGTTTCATCTGCTTGTCTCAGGACACTGAAGTTGCTTCAGGGACACCTTTTATGATCAAGCGACGTTATTTTTTCTTCTGCAGAGGGTTATATACATCACTCAAAATGCGTATGTGATGTTGATAGTGGCACCATGGGTAGAAAATCAACATGAATGATGCTAACTTTGTTCTAGAAAACACTCGCCATCACTTTACCTGCAGACGCAAATGTCCAAAATGTATTGAGTGGTGGTGATTGTGTAGGTTTCCACTGCTTGGATGCTCGTTTTGATTCAGGAGTATAATGATGTGCCCAGGTTTCGTCACATGTAATGAAGCGCCCAGGTTTCGTCATATGTAATGATGCGCCCAGGTTTCGTCAAATGTAATGATGAGCCAGGGTTTCGTCAGGTACAATGATGTGCCCAGGTTTCGTCACATATAATGATGCGCCCAGGTTTTGTCACATGTAATGAAGCGCCCAGGTTTCGTCAGATACAATGATGTGCCCAGGTTTCGTCACATATAATGATGCGCCCAGGTTTCGTCACATGTAATGAAGCGCCCAGGTTTCGTCAGATACAATTATGTGCCCAGGTTTCGTCACATATAATGATGCGCCCAGGTTTCGTCACATGTAATGAAGCGCCCAGGTTTCGTCAGATACAATTATGTGCCCAGGTTTCGTCACATATAATGATGTGTCCAGGTTTCGTCACATGTAATGAAGCGCCCAGGTTTCGTCAGATACAATTATGTGCCCAGGTTTCGTCACATATAATGATGTGTCCAGGTTTCGTCACATGTAATGAAGCGAACCAAAAAGTCATGCCCTTCCATGTCTTCCTCTTCTTCGTACGCTGTCAGACGTCAACCTTTATTTTTTCAAAAAAAGCAGCGATCATCCTGAGGCTGTCGACACTGCCATAGAGCTTGTCTAGTGTTGGCACTGGTGATGGCCACATGTGCTTTCTCTGGTCCTCGTATGTCGGGCAATTTTGCAGCCGATGTTCAGCGGTCATTTTCCCTGTACCACAGGTGCATTCGTCAGTGCCACCTATCTTCAATTTATTGAATAGATGGTACCTCAGTCTGGTGTGACCTGTGCGGAGTCTTCTTCTTCTTCTGCGTACGCAGTCAGACAGTAACCATTATTTTTTCGAAAAAGGCGGCGGTCATCCTGAGGCTGTCGCCACTGCCATAGAGCTTGTCTTGCAGTTCCACTGGTGATGGCCACATCTGCTCTCTCTGATCCTCGTATGTCGGGCAGATGTTCAGCGGTCATTTTACCAGTACCGCACGGGCATTCGTCGGTACACCCTATCTTCAATTTGTTGAATAGGTGGTACCTCAGTCTATTGTGGCCAGTGCGAAGTCTGAAGACAACGACCTGCTCTCTTCGGTTCAACTGGTAATAGGCATCGTTTTTGGTGTAACCAGTATGTTCGATTTCCCATTTGGTCATGTATCTGGCTTTGATAAGCCGTTTTGACTCTTCGTACGTCATACTGGTATCTGTTTGTGGTAGTCTTGCACCTTCTTTTGCCAGTCTGTCTGCCTCCTCGTTGCCTTGGATGTTGCAGTGTGATGGGACCCACTGTACCACTACCCTTTTTGGTGCGGACTGCTGGCACAGTTTGCAGAGTGCTGCTCTTAAGTCATTAAGCTCAGTATTTTTCTGCCTTTTTAGCGCTGTGACTACGGCGAGAGCATCTGTAAGCAGGACTATATGGCTTTCATTTTCACTGTGTGTCACCATTTCTTCCACTGCCGCCCTCAGTGCCTCTGCCTCCGCTCTGAAATTGCTTGTGTACTTACCAGTAGCGAATGACAGTGTTATTTTTCTGCCATTTGGTAGGTTCAGGAATGCTCCTGCCCCTCCGTTCTGTGTTGTGTTTGTTACAGAACCGTCGGTGTATGCATGGGTCCAGTCCATGCTTGGGTAGCTTTTCGTTTTGAAGCTTAGGGTAGTATCTCTCCTTTCTTTTTCAGTCTGGCAGTTTTTGTTTGCAATACCTGGTATATTTTCTACCACCTCTGGAAATATATCCTGCCCCCAGGTAGGTTTTCGTACAGTAGTGATGGGTTTTGGTGTTGTTAGTGCGTTTATGGGATCTTCGTGCATCTTTGCTTTGGCTATTTCTGCAAAGTTTCTCCGTTTTAGTTTCCCATTTCCCAAATTGTTTAGTCTCTGATGCATTGGATGGTCGGTCAGTCTTCGGAGCTTCTCTGACTGCAGCTGGGCTCTGCAGTCTCTTCTATCGGTCATGGATTGCAGTTTTGTAATCTTTTCAAGTTCTACAATTGGCGTTGACTTCATGCCACCTGTTATGATTCTCATGGCTTGGTTTTGAAGTTTGCTAACTTTATCGAAGTTCGCCTTCGCTGCTGTTGTCCATGCCGCAATGTCATACTCGAGAACTGGTCTCACTCTTCCAGTGTACAGTTTCTTTAGTATGCCTTCGTCTGCTCCACAGCTTGTGCCAGCAAGTTTCCTCATGATTGCCATTCTTTTTCTAGCTTTCATTCGGTTTCTCTCAATCTGACTTTTCCATGTCATGCGCCGATCAAATGTGACTCCCAGATAGGTTGGGTTGTCGTTTGGCTGCAGGAATTTGCCATTTAGACTTAATTTGGTACTTTGGGGTTTTAATGAAAGCGAGAATATTGTGCATGTGGTTTTCTCCTCGTTTATTTTGACCAGCCATGAGTTCGCCCACTCTTCCAGCGATGTTAGGGCCGTCTGCATCCGATTTCTTGCTATGGTGAGATTCTTTTCAGAGGTCCACATAGCCAGATCGTCTGCAAACATTGAGCTATGGACTCTTCTTGGTATATTCTCTGTAATATCGTTTATATATACCAGGAAGAGTATGGGTGACAGTACTCCCCCTTGGGGTACTCCCTGCTCGAGTGTCACCTTTTTGCTCATCTGCCCTTGTACTTGGACTCTGGCCGTTCTTTGTTTGAGGTAGTGGTTTATCCACTTGTACATTTTCCCACAAACATCACTTCTTCTTAGCTTGACTCTAAGTCCATCTTTCCAGACTTTGTCAAATGCCTTTTCCAGATCCACCCAAACAGCTACTGTGTGATTCTGTGCCTGGTAGGCATCTTCTATCTCCTGGGCTATGAGGATGACCTGGTCCTCAGTGGATCTGTGCTGTCTAAAGCCGGCTTGCTGTGGAATTAGTATTCGTTTTTTCTTCCAGATGCCACATCAGTCTGGTGTTTATCATCCTTTCCATCAACTTGCCGACACAGCTCAGTAGGCTTATGGGCCTGTATCCATTTGGATCTGTTTTGTCCTTTCCTGTTTTTGGTACTGGTACCAGTACTGCGTCTTTCCATGCCTGTGGTACAATTCCCCTTTTCCAGCTTTGGTTCAGGACCGATAGCAGTTTCCTTTTCGCTGTTTGGCCCAGCCCCATCAGCATTTCGTTTGTTATCCTGTCTTTTCCGGGAGATTTCCTTTTCTTTAGTGTTCTCATAGCCTCTTCCATTTCGCGAATGGTTAATTTGGCCATCATGTGCTCTTCAGGTGCCGTATTCATGTTTTCATGCCCCTTTAGCTCTTCGCTAATGTCTGTATGCTTATCTGCAGGGACCTCGATGTGGTTTGCTCTGGCATAGTGATCGACAAAGGCGTTTGCGGCTTTCTTACCTGTGATCAAGTTCTCGCCCTGCTTGATAGTAATTTGTTTATTTGACGGGGTTTCGTCGTTCATGGCTCTGACTAGCTTCCATAGCTTGTTCCCATCTTTTGTGCGGAGTCTGAAGACCACGACCTGCTCTCTTCTGTTCAACTGGTAATAGGCATGTTTTGTAAAGCCAGTATGTTCTGTTTCCCATTTGGCCATGTATCTGGCCCTAATAAACCTTTTGGACTCTTCGTTGGTCACAATAGAATCTGGTTGTGGTAGTCTTGCACCTTCTTTTGCCAGTCTGTCTGCCTTGGATGTTACAGTGGGATGGAACCCACTGCACCACTACTCTTTTTTGGTGCGGACTACTGGCATAGTTGACAGAGTACTGCTCTTAAATCATTAAGTTCAGTATTTTTCTGGCTTTTTATTGCTGTAACCACGGCCAGGGCATCTGTAAACAGGACTATCTGGCTTTAATTTCTTTCGCCTGTCAGCATTGCTTTTACCGCAGCCTTCAGTGCCTCTGCCTCCACTCTGAAATTTCTGGAGAATTTACCAGTTCCCACTGACAGTGTTATTTTTCTACCATTTGTTAGGCTCAGGAATACCCCTCCCCCTCCATTATGTGTTGTCTTTTTTTATAGAACCGTTGGTGTATGCATGGGTCCAGTCCATGCCTGGGCAGTTTTCAGCTATGAACCTCAGGGTTATGTCTCTTCTTTCTTTTTTTTTTTTTTTAATGTCTGGCTGTTCTTGTTTCCAATACCTGGTATATTTTCTACCACCTCCGGAATTATTTGCTGCTTCCATGTGGGTTTGCGTACAGTAGGGATCGTCTTTGGTGTTGTTATGGTGTTCATAGGGTCTTCGCTCATCTTTGCTTTGGCTATTTCTGCAAAGTTTCTCCGCTTTAGTTTCCCTTTTCCAAATCTATTTAGTCTCTGATGCATTGGATGGTCTGTCAGTCTTCTGAGTTAACTGCTTGCTGCTGCGTTCTGTAGTCTCTTCTGTCGGTCATGGATTGCAGATTTGTAATCTTTTCAATTTGTAATCTACAATTGGCGTTGACTTCATGCCTCCTGTTATAACTCTCATGGCTTGGTTTTGAAGTTTGCTAATTTTATCGAAGTTCGCCTTTGCTGATGTTGCCCATGCCATACTCGAGAACTGGTCTCACTCTTCCAGTGTACAGTTTCTTAAGTATTCTTTCGTCTGCTCCCCAGCTTGTGCCAGCTAGTTTCCTCATGATTGCCATTCTTTGTCTTGCTCTTATTCGGTTTCTCTAGATCTGACTTTTTCATGTCATGCGCCGATCAAATGTGACACCCAAGTAGTTTGGGTTGTCGTTTGGCTGCAGATATTTGCCGTTAAGACTTATGCCCTTCCATGTAAAAACGTTCCTTCAATTCAGTTAGGTTTGAACTATTTTCTGCAGTTCAAAAGCAAAAAGCTGTCGTCTTGACACACAACGTGCACTAACCTTCCGAAAATGCAAATGTTCATGATAAATAGTGTTTACTGTACCAAGAGAAAGACTTGCCTCTTATGGAATTTCACGACAGGTTATGCCCCTATTGTCCAGGATAAGGCATTCCACAATCTGGATATTCAAAGGATTGACTGTGGTGAGTGAGAGACACCATGGCTGGGATTATCACTCACAGACGTATGCCCTTCTTTACAACATCATTCAAATGTCTTACGATAGCTGAGTGTCTCATGATCATATTGTGATTTCAGTCTTCTGTTAATTTCTGCAGGTTTCACGCCGTCTTTCACAAGAAACTTCATCACAACACGCTGTCCAATGCAAGCACAACGTTGTCCTCCATTTTTATTTATCTGTCACGTAACTGATCCATGGTAAATAGGCTATCTAGTAGTAATAGGACACAAGTGCCCCTAACTAATGATAGTAGTTCCAACACACTTTAACCCATATAGAACTAGAACAAAAAGTTCTGGTTTCATTTGAACAATATATATATATATAAAATATATGGACAAACATATAGAAATCTGCTGTTTCTCTGTTGATTATAAATAAATTACTTCAAGATATAAGAATCTACATGAAGAAATAGAAGAATATATTCTTCAAGTCTAACCACTATGCAAAAAGCAGAGTGACAGGACAGGACTCGGCAACTTTACTGAGTGATGCACTTGTGACAACAGAATCATGAACCAAGTTTATGAAAAAAATAGTTGAATTGACCTGAAAGCATACGATGAATAAGAAGAGAAATGTCTTAAGGAATCAATTTGGGAAGAGTAATTTTTTTATACATGAAACAGTTTTTATTTACAACATTACTTTGACAATATTGCAATTTGCAACATTAGACATGGAATCATTGCGACAATATTACAATTTGCAACTTTAGACATAGAATCACTTTGACAATAACAACACAATTGGCAACATTAGACATACAATCCCTGCGACAATAACACAATTTGCAACATTAGACATGTCACTAATGTGACAATTTTGGCCTAATTAATACAAACGTTTGCTGCCAACATTTTCATTAGCGATAATTTTACACATTATTGCATTATTCTGACACTAACTTGTAACTTAAGCAGTCACAAGGCACACAGCACACAAACATACATGCCAGCTACAAAGGCATTTTTATTTGTTTGTTGCAAAGGGCGAACAAAGAAAAATAATTTTTTTTAAATACTAAAAGCCAATGGGACAGATAACTCTCAATTTGATATTACAGAAACATACTACTCCTTGCCAATACAGGTCAGGTCATCCCGTAACCAGTGAGGTCGTTGGGGCACCCACGAAGACACCTCCACAATCCCACAGCAACCCTTTCTGTTAGCAGCCACTACATGTACCTCCTCTGGTCTAAGATTGGTCAATTCTTTCATGTCGTCCACCCAACTCTGTTTGGGACGACCTCTTTGTCGTCCATCAAGCACTTTTCCGCACAGGATAGTATTTACAAGACTGTTTGATCTCGAAATATGGCCGTATCAAGTGAGTTTACGTCTTTTGACTGATGTCAAGAGATGTCTTCAAAAGGCCCTATTGTAGTTGTAATTCTTTCTCCTTTTTCCTTATTTGTAACTTGGTCTTTGTATGTAACATTTAGAAGTCTTCAGAAACACCTCAACTCTAAGGTCTGTATCCTCCGCTGCAATTGTCCATGTCACACAAGCATAGAAGAATATTGACAGGACCAATGTATGCATTAATCTGATCTTCATGGATATGGCTAACCGTTTGTCTTACCATATTTTGTTAAGTTGTGCAACAATACAGCTACTACAACACTTTGTCATACTATTACCTCCTCTTTGAAGTGCCTAGTTGGTGGAATTCCTTAGCTCATGTTCTTCTTTGCAGCCTGGCGCATCTGTCAAATGGAGGTCAATGATTCGAATCTGGATTATGGATTACTTCACTTTCTCTTCTGTTGTCTGGTGTACATGTTTTCTGAGTACTCATAATATATATGTCTTTGCGGTTGTTGTTGCTACTTGGTTGAAGAGTTGTCAAGAATAGGTTGTGTGACAGTATTTAGACTGCAAACAAGCTACTGGAATGGAAGCTGTTCAAGAAATAATAAAATCTCGAGACAATGACACCTGTTCATGTCAATCAAAACAATAACACTTTAGGTCACGTGGTTAGGGCAAATGGACAATTGGATATGTTCTCAAATCTGTTGAGGAATACAATATAAACTGTATGGCACCAAAGACTTCGTTGCTCGATCTCAAACTACCACTACCAATACATGAAAAGGGCTTTGCAAGTACCAGGATGTTGTCTAGAGAATGAAATGTTTTGTGTTGTAGTTTACAGCTTGAATGCGATATTCGCACCTTTCGGCCCGACACATCCAACCCCAGAAGGCATTTTTTAGTACATGCATTTTGCCCTCTTCAATGCCTTCTCCTTAGCCAGTCTGTTCTATGGCAGCCTGTTATCTAGGATCACCCCGTGGAGGTGTAGAAGGGTCTTGGCAGCTCTGGTTCGCAGGCCCTGACGTTAGCAGTCAATTACGGATCGTTGACTGCTGGGCTCATGCCCTGCTCAGCATCTTGACCCCATCGAGAGATCTGAGCAAGTCTGTTAGTGTATTTATATCAAACTGCCATTTACATAATATTTTTTTGGGGTATGATATGAGCTATGTACCGATACAGTTTTACAGCAGTTCCATGCAGATGTGAGTTTTGTTGAAGGAGGCAGGCACATCCAACTAGCTATTTATGATTATGTCACCACGGAGTTCCGCATAAGCTGATTTGTATTGCTCATTTTCAATCTCCACATGTTTTAGTATCAGCTTCTGATTTGTGTACCATTGGTTCTAGAACAAGGCTTTTTATCTGTGACAAGTTAAAAGCGTTAAGTGAAAAAAAGAGCACATACAAAAAAACCTAACAAACATAAATAAATGCAGACATTACCCACACAAACAAATGCTCACAGAGAAAATTGTTCACTTAGAAAATGTATGTTTCAGTCATAGAAAAATCCTCAGATGAATTAATGTTCACAAAGAAGAATTCTCACTTGAGATTTGAGTTAGACCATTTTATTTCCTGTAATTTCTTTTACAACCATTTGAATCAAAATTAAACATTTTCATTTCATTATTGAAATTTATAAAAATAATTCCAGAAATTCTGAGACTTACTCAAAGCTACAATATAAAAATTAAAGCTGTATTACAATACATTATAATGGATGATTAAAATATATAAAGGCAAGTGTCCCGTGTCATAAATATTCTGTGTGGGTATTTTCTAGTTTGGGTGATCAACTATCTGTGTTAGCAATTTTCTATATGGGTATTTTTCCTGTGTGGGAAATTTTCTATATGTGTATTTTTCTAGTGGAAGCAATTATATATATATGTGTATTTGTCCTATGTGAGCAATTATCTATATAGGTATTTGTCCTGTGTGTGCAATTTTCTATACGGGTATTTTTCATGTGTGAGCAATTTTCTATATGGGTATTTTTCTAGTGGAAGCAATTATCTATATGGGTATTTGTCATGTGTGAGTAATTTTCAATATGGGTATTTTTCCCATATGAGTAATTTTCTATATGGGTATTTTTTCAGTAGAAGCAATTTTCTTTATTGGTATTTTTCCTGTGAGCATATGTGTCAGTGAAGGTTTTGCCATGGAACCTTTTAAATTCACCACAAAAATTAACGAACAAGAGGATCAATGAGATGTGGTTTTACAGAAGAATGTTAAGAATACCATGGACAGGTAGGAAAACTAATGTGCTGAAGGAAGTTAACGCCCAAAGCAAACTTATGGCATAAAATAGAATATTGTGTGGATGATTAGAGCAGACAGTGGTAGCAGATAAAATTGCTAACTATGGAATAAAAAAGAGACATTAACAGAGCTGATACACATCTGGAAGTTCTTGATTTTGTTTGTCTGTTGTAGCACAGACAACATTTACTGGACAAGGCAGACAGAATAACAGTGGAAGTTATTAATTTATATATGGGGGACAGCGTGGGCTAGTGGTCAAGTGACATGACTCACAAAATCCGAAGGTGCTAGGTTCGATCCCTATCACAGCACCGGCCGTTACCCCGGGGAAGCAAACCCTTAGAAAATGCAGGAGGAAGCAGACCCTTATTTAAAATGCATGCAGAAGTTAAATGTACTGGGACAACAGGCGCAAAATAAAAACCGTAGTGCAGCGTACACTGCCTACGGAAATATAGAGAAATAAGGTGAACACACCCAAAAAAAATGTATATTAATGTTAACAGAATAAATTGCATCAAAATGAATTATTAAGCACTCAGTTTGATAAATTTGGGAGATGACATTGACTATAATTGGACGAAAAAACCTAAATGACTTCCAATATGGAAATTGGCAGCATTCTTTACAGAAAAATTAGACTAGACTGTTCTTCTTCTTCTGTGTTTGTTCTCAATCTCCCGCTACCAAGCCCTGAACAGGGATTTGCAAGTAGCAGGATGTAGTCCGGAATGCCTTGTGTCGTTAGTTTAAAGCTTGACTGCGATATTTGCACCTTTCGGTCCGACACATCCGTCTTAGGCAGCGACTAGACTGTAACTAAGAGTGTTACATCCAGGCAGCACAACTCCACCAACATGTCTCTGTTAGATAGTGCACAACAGATGGCCACATATCATTTTCATGACAACAACAACCACAGCCAAAGACGAAGCAGAAATATTGAAGATAGGATAAAGACACATTGATAAAAAGAAGAAACCTTGCATTTCAGCCAGACACGAGCTGTAAGGGAGAGACTCAGTGGTCTCGAGGTAAGGTGTTTGCCTCGGGTGCTGGAGGCTGTGGGTTAAAATCATGGTGGGGACTGGGATTTTTTCATGTGGATATCTAATTAAAATTTCCCCTGATATTTGAGTAGTGAGATCAGACATCTGTGTGCATGTTAAAATCCATTGGCAGTTGGAAATCGAAAAGAGTAGGCTTAACGGTGGCCGCTCGAAACAAAATTCAAGTTAAAATCTACTTAAATCACTTTAGGGATTCTCGCCCCACAAAGAATATGTAGCAAAAAGCTGACTGTGTGACTATAACATCAGGTTGTGGTTATGTGGGTAGTGGAGCGGCATAGATGGCGTCTGACAGGCTGCGGGTCTACCTTGCTCTTCGCTTCTACCACCACCAGTCCCAAAAATAGGCGATATTATATTCCAGGGGCAATCAAACTAATGGTTGGTAATAGATACTTGGATTGACCTGGCAAGTCACCACCAGATTTTCACCTGTCAAAAAAAAATATGAAACAAAGTAGGTCACACCTTACAACAACACAAGTGGATAGAGCCTAGATGAGCTGGATTGCAACCAACAGAGTAAGAGAAGAGCAATGAAACCAAATAAAACCCTGATACCTTCATCAGAACCATCAGCTATGGGGCCGACAGGGAAAGCAAAAGGGAGGCCAATCTAAGAAAAGCCAGTGCAGTTGGAGTCACATGTGAAAAGCTCTCAAGAGGATAGCCAAAAATATGAATTGGCGGAGAATGACCACTGCAGACCTATGTTCATTTAGAATATTCTTCTTCGCTTGTAGATGGTTATAGTGCATATTACTTTTGAACTGCAATATCCGCACCTTCCAGCTCTACACATGCGCTTTTTAAAGTCTAAAGTTAACTCTGTCTTTGACTGTCACAAGACTACTTGCAAGGCAGCAGGTGGTTCAATGTTGGAGTTTTCCTTCTCCTAGATGAATTATATTTGGCTCCATGAGCTTTGTTTACCCAGAGCATTCTGGTTTCAGGGTGCCAGAGACTCACAACGTGCCCATGTTTCAGTTACTACACCAGGCTTTCTGCTAGAGGGTCTGAAGCTAGGCCCTTTCTGTTGGAGTAAGCAAAGGTTCTCAAAAAGGGGGAAAGTTTAAGGTTTCAGAAAGGAAAGGGTGTGTGTGTGTATATCAGATTAGGACTACTATTCAGCAAAGTGTAATGACCTGTTAAGTTAGTCTATCTTTAGAAAAGGGGCTGGTTGTGGTGGTGGTGTGTGTGTGTGGCAGGTGGGGTGGGGGGGAGGGGTATAGGGAAAGAAGAGGGGAGAGAGAAGGGAGTAAAGGGAATGATATTCTGAACAAAGGTGAAAGGGTGAATGAATAAAAAAAGATTGAGAACCACTGTGTTAGAGGCTATATTGCTGCCGAAGACGGATGTGTCGGACCGAAAGGTGCTAATATCGCAGTCAAGCTGTAAGCTAGCAATATAACATATTTCGTTCTCTGGACTATATCCTGCTACTTGCAAATCCCCGTTCAGGGCTTGGTAGCGGGAGATTGAGAACGAACATAGAAGAAGAAGAGGCTATGTGTTGCTCATGCTTCATGAAATTAGAACTCACCCACAATCCCATTCCCGGCTATGACAGAACTTAGAACTCACCCACAATCCCATTCCCGGCTATGACAGAACTTAGAACTCACCCACAATCCCATTCCCGGCTATGACAGAACTTAGAACTCATCCACAATCCCATTCCCGGCTATGACAGAACTTAGAACTCACCCACAATCCCATTCCCGGCTATGACAGAACTTAGAACTCATCCACAATCCCATTCCCGGCTATGACAGAATTTAGAACGCATTCACCATCCCATTCCCGGCTATGGCAGAATTTAGAATGTTTACAGCATAGAAAGGCTTGGACAGGAAATTCTGGAGAACCATGACCGCCTTCACTGTGGCACATGATGATGAAGACAATAATTTTTTATATGAAAAAAGTTGATTGGAATAATTTAAACATATTTCAAAGTTCATTTCCTCCAAAGTCATGAAAATCTTACAGACAGTAAGGAAATTGAGAAACCAGAGTAAAAACTATATCATATTTTGTTCACAATTTTTATATTCATAAAACGATAAAAATGAGTCACCTAATTCAATTAATTATTCACAATCCCGCAACACTCATAGGACATTCACAATGACAAATTAAGTACCTATGCATTAAATACATATTTTTATATTTATAGAGACTTTTCATTAATTAAAAACTATAACTTTGACACACTTTGGATGTTAAAATATATTCTCACAAAGACAAATAAATGCACGAATGAATGAACTGACAGCAGTTAGCGACTCATAGTTGGTCACTTACACAAAGGTCAGCAAACCATAGCTGACCAAGACCCTAATCCGGCTCCATGCGACGGCCCTGGAAACAGGCAGTCTGGCCACAGGATAGGGATTGTAGGGGAAGCCAGCTGATATTGGATGTATCGGGACAAAAGGCGCAGATATTGTAGCCTCATTGTAAACTGTGACACAAAGTCTCAACGTCCTTTTTTTTCAGGATGAACGCAGGAGACGAAGAAATAAATTCCCTCAGTTGACACAATAAATAAAAATACAGCAGTTTCTAAAATATTACCAACATCATTTAATTCAAATAAACACTTTCACCCAAATTCAGATAAGCAATTTCATCTTCTGAGCATCATCATGTCGCATGTCCTTTACAGAATGTCGCTTCCATCACAGTGTCCCTGAAAAAAACTCTTTCCTATTCTATATTCATACTCAGGCATTCCGGAACATCTTGATGCCCTTCTTGATCTACCACTGCCTCTTTTGCCTAGCACCATACCTTCCATCACTGTTCTCTCAAGACTTCTGTGTCTCTTGATGTGACCAAAGTGTTACAATTTTCTGGTTTCTTTTTTTCAAAATGAAATTGATAAACCAGTCCTCCTCTATGTTCAAATTTTGCCAAGTGCCTATATTTGTCTTTTTCTACGTCCAGGGTATTCTGAGGATCTTTGTATAACATTTTGACTACTTTGATTCGATTCTTTGTCTAGAAGTTTTGGTAATCATCCATGATTCGCAGCCATATGCTGCCACAGGCTCTCAAGACCTTCACTTTTGTCATTTTGTTGGTGCTCTGCCATAATTCTGAGCATACTTTTTATAATATTACAAAATTTAATATACACACTTTCTATCTACAGAACCTCTTCTTTTGCTGGTCCTCTGTCTATGGCTGATAAAGCCCTATGTGACCATCATGTTTGATGGAAAACCCACAGAGCTTGGTCTGGTTGTTGTTAATAAATTATGTCTGCAGAAATAATCGCTCTTTCGCAGTCAATGCCAAGCTGAAGAATTTGCAGGTGTTTTGTAACTGGTTAGTGGAGCTGTATAAGGTGTTTGGTGATTATTGGCAATTACTTTTCTGTTTGCAGAGAGTTCTGGACAAGCAATCAATGCATCAGCATGGTCTGCAGCCATCATTTGTATGATGCCTTAGCTCTGGATCACAATTTTCATTTCAGCTTCTATGATTCTTTACTAAGTTGGCTTACATTAGCCTCCCTCTCTAGTCCACAGCTGATGATTGTATGAGGGTCTCTTCTGAGGAAACTGTCAATTTAATTATGGATGATGGTGTACACATCATAGTACAAAGCAGATTATTGGACAATTAACTCCAATACTTAATTGCAAGCATGTAACAATAGCTACCAAAAGAGCTTTATACAGCACGATTTTCATCCCAACACTATGCTATCAATGTCAAAACTGGACACTAACATCAAATGAAAAAATTCACATTGTAACAGCAGAAATAAAATTCCTGCAAAAAATATTGGTTGCAACAAGGAGAGACATGATCAGAAATAATCATATGAGAAGACTGGTGGGAACAATACCAAAATTAGACTACATCATAAGACAGCAACTAAAATGGTTTGACCACATAACAAGAACACCACCTTACAGCACCGCCCTACAAGCAATGCTATTTAGATACAATGGATTCAAAGCCACAGGCAGAACAGGAAAAAGTTGACTTATAGCAATATCTATGGCGGTGAATGCCACTGTGCATGAGGCACACAGACGGGTTCCGGACATCTCTTCATAACCTGATGCTAAAAGGCTAAAACAGGATAAGTGAAAAGAAGGTGGACACATCTTCTGATTGCTCTGGGTAAGCAGGTCTTGGCTAGTGCTCCGTAGCATTACCTTTTCAATATGACCATCATTCAAACAGCAATTTAACACTTTTAACATTCTACAATTTCATATAAGCAATTACTCAATTATCAACCATTTCTAAAATATTATGCAAATTCAGATAAGCACTTTTATCTCCTAAACATGGGGAGGGGAGACAATCATCTGGTCAGGCAAAACATACTGATTAGACATGTTAGTAGTAGGGTCAGACAAAACATACTGATTAGACATGTTAGTAGTAGGGTCAGACAAAACATACTGATTAGACATGTTAGTAGTAGGGTCAGACAAAACATACTGATTAGACATGTTAGTAGTAGGGTCAGACAAAACATACTGATTAGACATGTTAGTAGTAGGGTCAGACAAAACATACTGATTAGACATGTTAGTAGTAGGGTCAGACAAAACATACTGATTAGACATGTTAGTAGTAGGGTCAGACAAAACATACTGATTAGACATGTTAGTAGTAGGGTCAGACAAAACATACTGATTAGACATGTTAGTAGTAGGGTCAGACAAAACATACTGATTAGACATGTTAGTAGTAGGGTCAGACAAAACATACTGATTAGACATGTTAGTAGTAGGGTCAGACAAAATATACTGATTAGACATGTTAGTAGTAGGGTCAGACAAAACATACTGATTAGACATGTTAGTAGTAGGGTCAGACAAAATATACTGATTAGACATGTTAGTAGTAGGGTCAGACAAAACATACTGATTAGACATGTTAGTAGTAGGGTCAGACAAAACATACTGATTAGACATGTTAGTAGTAGGGTCAGACAAAACATACTGATTAGACATGTTAGTAGTAGGGTCAGACAAAACATACTGATTAGACATGTTAGTAGTAGGGTCAGACAAAACATACTGATTAGACATGTTAGTAGTAGGGTCAGACAAAACATACTGATTAGACATGTTAGTAGTAGGGTCAGACAAAACATACTGATTAGACATGTTAGTAGTAGGGTCAGACAAAACATACTGATTAGACATGTTAGTAGTAGGGTCAGACAAAACATACTGATTAGACATGTTAGTAGTAGGGTCAGACAAAACATACTGATTAGACATGTTAGTAGTAGGGTCAGACAAAATATACTGGCCGAGACCTCCACCTTGACTTCCTTGCAGTTCTCCCTGAAAACAGGCTGTTTTCGTGGTAGAATGGCTAATGAGGTGGGGGATCAATGTAATCCCCCACAATATACAGCAGCATGCAGATGAAGCCAATCATAGTACAACAGCCTGGAGGATCCTGGTTTACCTTCATCTGCATGCTTAGGATGCAATGAAAGATAATGCAACACAAAAGACTAGAATTACTCATTGTGTGCATTTTTAACATCGATCAATCAATCTTCTTATCAACGTTGAGGATTGCCTTGAAAAACAGGATGTCTCCAGATGTTAATAACATCAAATTAATTGATCAATTGTCCACCTCTTATGCAGTGGTGCTCCAGTGGATACCTGGTCACGTCGGAGTCCCAGGAAATGAGAAGGCTGATGAGCTTGGCAATGCTACCACAGCCACTACCTAGTGTCACACTACAAACCTGCAAGTAAATCCTGAAAAATAACTATAGACAGGAGTGGCTAGATCAGTGGGCTACATTTCAGACAGGCCAAACACCAAGCAAAACCAGATCCCGCAGCGAAGAAATTGAAACAAAGAGACCAGAGTTTGATCTTCAAGCTGAGTGAGTAGGCCATGCCCCTCTCAACAAACATCTGAATAGATTAGACCAACTACGTGAACGAAACTGCAGATTCTGCCATGACCACGAGGAGTCAGTCGAGCACCTCCTGACTTTGTGCCCAGGACTGACCAATCTGCAGCTCCCACCCCACACTCTACATCAATTGAGGAGGATGTATGCTTTTTGTCCGGGAGACATTGGGCAGTCAAGAGCTGCCAGCCCATGGCTAAAGGGATTTTTATCATCATCAACAACATTGATGCAATATATTCAGTTATATGGAACTTTCTTCAAGAATCTGTAAATTGAGGAAAGAAAGAACAGATTCAATGCCTACCTCCTTTCCTTTCTAAGAATGTGAGTCATGGACAAAACACAAAGTTTGACAACATTAGACAATCTCTGAAGGACTGCAGACAACTAGAATCAATCCAAAATGAAGAGAGCTGATAGGACAGTACGAGGTTTTCTCTCTATCTCATATTATCCACTTGTGCCACAAGATGTGGTGAGCCACAGGCTTGTGGCAAAGGCCAGGCCCGCCGCTGTAGTTGACGTTATATGGCGGTTTGGAATATCCCTAACATTTCCTATCCACCTAGTTATCGCCCACGGTTGTAGAATGTAATATGTTATAAGCGCGTAGGGGCATCTTGGAAGGATGCATTCACAGCATTAGATAACCGAAGCATTTCATTTTTTCCTTATCAATGTGTTCGGTGCATGGTCCTTGTTTCAACAATTTTTTTGTGTCGTCATTTCTCATTCTGTCTCTCCTAGTGACGATGGTTTTTCTCAGCTATTTTATCTCTTTCTCTCTTGGCATAAATGAGAGTCCTCATTTGATAACAAGTGTTAGCACAAATATACTGTTGATCAACAATCTTTTAGTGGGCATTATAATGTTCTGGTGTTTCAGCAGTGATATGCAATTGCCTTCTGGTAGCGAACATCAATTTCTCTGTCAAATCTGCCATCCTACTGCCTAGGTGCACCTGTTTTTATCTTGACATCTTTTGCCATAACCTCAACCGCTCCATATAAAAGAGAAGTTACTAAGTGAGAAACGCTTTAAGGAGAAGCTTATAATTTGTAATACCATGGCGCATCAGTGATATGATTGTTTACTCATTCACTACAGAATATTTTTTCCTGTCATAAAACTAACACACAATGTTGTTCACTTGAGGCTTATTTATCTTCACGAATGTTTCATTAACATGTCACATATTATCATGAACATCAGGTGCCCTGCCAGTTGGTGTTCATGGACCTCCATCCACTTCTATCACGTGTGTCCTTTACCAACTCTGTTGTTGATTGTCGCTCGTGCCATTCTCTCAGACTGTCCAATATCTTCTCTCTGCCTTCCCCTGTCTCTCTTGCCTTCTATATTTCCCATTGTCACAATGCCCCATACCACCTCTTCTCAGAACATGCCCAAAAAAGGATGACTGCCTTGTTCTGATCCTTGCAATGAGTTATCATTGTGTTTCTACTGCTTTGAGTATGGTATCATTAGTCTTCCTTGCAGTCCATGTGATCCGCAGCATTCTTCTGTAACACCACACCTCTATTGCTTTCAAAGATCTATATGTTTGCTTACTGATTGTCCATGGTTACCTGCCATATGTCAGTACTGGTTCCATGTAGAATCCAAGCACTCTCTTTCTCAGTTCCAGCAAAATGTTTTGTTGCACAATATTTCTTTCATGGTCTGGAAGATCGACTTTGCTTGAGATATTCTGCATTTTATTTTTGTAATTGCATCTTCCATCTGTTATGTATGTGCCCAGGTATTTAAACATGTTAACACATTCCGGACCAATGACCGATATAACGGACTCTTATTTAAACCCTAGAGGACCATTAACTGATAATTCGGTTTTTGTTTTGTAGAGTCGTGATTTGGGTTTTGTGTTTACTAGACTACTTAAAAATTACAACCAGAACTAGAACAGCTTCCGTTCGTGACATTTGAGTCGAGCCACATGTATTTTGGTACTGAATAAGTGATATATTTGCGTTTTGAAGTAGCTAAACTGTTTAGTTAATTCCTAAAAAATAATGGCAACGCCCACTGCTTCTACTAGGCCAAAATGATATAATGCAGAACAAGCTATAGCTGTGTTTCAAAGCTTATTAGTTAGTGATTCTGATACAGAATTAGACGATTCAGAGGATAGCGATTACAGTGATAGTACTAGTAGACCTAGTGCTAAGAAATCAAAACGGTCTGGCTTAGGGTTAGTTGGTGGTTGCTTCCAGTCAGGGACTATCAGTGCTCCTGAATCATCAAGCAGCAGCGATGAGACTGATTTAGAGGATATACCAGGTACATCTAGAGTTGATGGTGATAATGGCAATTCTGCAAGGAGAAAGACAAATTCCATACCACAGAGGACTACTAGGCCTGGTGATGGGTGGTGTGATGCCTAAAATAATGGAAGTTGTGAATTTTTTTATTGATTTTGGTCATTGAGGAAAATTGTACATAATTTCAACATTTTTGGAGATAAATGCATCAAATAAACAATGTTTTGAGGGACTTTGGATACTATTCTGCAAAATTACCAGACAAATTGAAATCAACAATTCAGGCCAATGAAAAATGATGGTGAGTTACAATATTTTGACTTATAAATTATCTACCCTTTACATTTTTTTTTTGTACAACATAATTATTTTTTCAAATAATGAAATATCAGCAATTTACTGATATTTTCATTTTCTGTACCCATTTTTCTTTACAATGATATATAATGAGTACTATATTTCTCTATGCTATTGTGTGTAATAGTCAGTTATAAAAGGGATGCAGTGAAATTTTGCTACAGCTGAAAATTAATTTGGTCCAAACCTAAAAATAATCAAGTCCTGAAAAAGTTAACTTGTCTTGATTCGGTCCCATTTGCTTTGACGCAACATTATCATATAGTTTATATTGAACAATTCACAATTGAATGGGATAAAGACCAGTTGAACCGAAGAGAGCAGGTCATTGTCTTCAGACTTCGCACTGGCCACAATAGACTGAGGTACCACCTATTCAACAAATTGAAGATAGGTGGTACCGACGAATGCCCGCGCGGTACCGGTAAAATGACCGCTGAACATCTGCTGCAGAACTGCCCGACATACGAGGATCAGAGAGAGCAGATGTGGCCATCACCAGTGGAACTGCAAGACAAGCTCTATGGCAGCGGCGACAGCCTCAGGATGACCGCCGCTTTTTTCGAAAAAATAATGGTTACTGTCTGACTGCGTACGAAGAAGAAGAAGAATGGGATGAAGAAATCTTTTACATGGGGATACAGATTAGTGTAAAAGAGATCAATGACTTAGTTTTTGTAATTATAGCCCAAAAAAATACATCTTTTTTACTCAATAACTCAGCTATATAAACATATGCATGAACAGGATAATGGCTACCTATCAAAGATAATCCATGTGGGTAGATGATCTCAAAGTTTCAGATTATTAGGTGAAATCATTTTTACAATATTCCCATTTTGCTGAAGGCATGTGAAGTTGAAAACTCTAATTTTTTTGTTTAAATTCAAATTTTTTAAACAAAGAATATGTGCAGTACCACATTATATTTCTTATAATGATCTTTTGGAACAAACAAAATTGCTAACTTTAAAAAAACATGGAATAGACAACAAGTGAACTTTTGTACAAAAGTCATGATTTGGATAGAACAAATTATTCTAGACCTGATACGTCTCAGGTGTAATGATCAGGTAATGTGCAATTCAGAATTATGAGTAAGTAGGTCATAAACTGATATGGGATAGCTGAAAAATGTCTTTGTTAGTTTCTAATAGTGTCATTAGCGGAACTCCAGGAATGAGTCAGAAGGCTCGATAAAACAGGTCTTGACTATGGTATGTAGATTAATGATGGACATACACAATTAATGTCACGAGCTTCAACTATAGGATAAAAGCTAATGGCCAGGAACTCGCAGTGGTCGACCGTTTCAAATATCCTGCATGGAAATGTGCAAGGTAGATGACAGGTTGCCCCAAAAAGAGGTGGGAGGACAACATAAAAGAATGGACAAATCTCCGACAAGAGGAGGCACATGCAGCGACCGCTGACAGAGAGGGATGGCATGGAGTTGTGAGGATGTCTTCATGTGTGCCCCAACGACCTCACCGGTTACGGGATGACCTGACCTGAATGGTGTCATTAGGTGGCAACAACATACAGTTACTGTAGGTAGCAGATACTAAGTGTCGTATGCACATGCACAGTTTAGACCTGTCTGTGTTCACAGTGTACAATCAAAGAACAGTGTACTGTTGTACGTTATTTGGAACATTCTACAAAAGATATTCATAAGAGGAAATGTTTCCTGTGCTTGTCATGTAAAGCGGTGCATAAATTGGTCGATAAATTTTCTCATGAATGCAAAACAATTGTTGATAGAGCATGATCTTATCATCAAAACAATTGTTGATAGAGCATGATCTTATCATCAAAACAATTGTTGATAGAGCATGATCTTATCATCAAAACAATTGTTGATAGAGCATGATCTTATCATCGTGTTCAGAGTGCAACAGAAGCAAATGTAAAGCAGGTGGGAGAGAGTATTCGAGCTGACAATAGAAGACCTGCCTTCTACTATTCAGACACATTTTGTTGTTTTTTAGCGTGGCCACTCAAGGTCAGATACTCTAAGTCCCAGTCTATGTTTGGAACTGATCAGTATAAGGTGAGGTCATTTCATTGACCCCGGACAACATGCGAGTTGGAACATGTTGACAATGTGCTCCGCCGCGAGATTTCAGGTTTCATTTCTTTCTTTGAGTGCTTTGTTGTTATGATGGGAGTTCTCTGTGTGAAGTCATAGCGACCAACGTAACTTATTTCAAGTCACTATGTTAACTTGAAGTCACTACTGAATTGTGTGTATTAAATAAATATGTTTTACCCTGAAGGAAGTCAAACGGAGAATGGCTATGGTAATACAGAGGTTGAATAAAATGAGAAACTTATGGGAGAATTCTAATAAAATGACGAACCTAAAAGTCCTGCAAACTTGCTTTTTCCCTGTGGCAATGTACAGAAGCAAAACGTGGACTAACAGACAAACGCTTAAGAAAAGGATTGAATCTTTTGAACTAAAATGCTACAGAAAGGTGCTCAAAATACCATGATTAGCAAAAAGAAAAAATGCAGATAACTGGATATCGAGGAACATTGGTTAGTAAACAATATCTTGCAGATAAAACTAAATATTTTGACCACATTGAACGTCATAATGGCCTGGAGAGAACGATACTGGAAGGTGTGGTGCTGGTAGGCAAGGCAGAGGCAGACCAAGAATAAGATAGATGGACACAAGACATCACGGAGGTCCTGAAGATGACAAGGACAGAGGCAGGACTTCTGGCTAGAGATCAAGAGTATTACAGATCGGCTGTTGTGAGAAGGATGTTCTGTAAAACACATGCAACATGATGATGTTATACCCAGATGAAGCCAGGTGCTAAAATTTTAGCGCAGCAATAAAATAATGCCAAATTGTGTGCACAATACAGTAGGTTTGATGAACACAGCTCTCATTAGCAGCATGTGAATATGTAGCTGTTGTAGAATTTGTACCAGAACACAAAACATTTGATAACCTAAATTTTCAAATGATTCCAGCTTTCAAAGTCACGAGGAGTTACTGGCTAGCTTCCTGTGCTTTTTAGATAAGCACAACACACATTGAAAGTAGTGCCTGTCGTATGGATATTGGAGTAGAAAGGATAGGGCCATTAATAGGTAACAAATGAAGGTTGAGTACGAAAATGGCAATCTCATCACATCAAAGTGTTACAGCAAGCATCACTACTTTTGGCTGTGTGGAAGGTGTATGGGAGGAGGCAAAGGGAGTTGGGGAGTCTTCTATTCTAGATGGGTTAGAGAGAGAGAGACTTCATAATCAATCAACAACATTTGGCTGCTCCAAATGGTTCATTTACAATTGGCAGTCAATATTGTTTCTTAACCAATATTGTTTCTTAACTGTCAGATTAAAAAAATACTGTGGCCGGATAAATTTATGTTTACATTTTTCAACTGGAGGTGTGTGATAATTTCAGCTACAGTTTTCTCAATTTTCAAAAATGATATATTATTTTAAAGATAAATGAATGTGCTCTTTAAATAGCTAAATACTCAATTTTTTGACCTATTTATATGATTTGCAGATCTGTTGAGCCAATGGTTTGGGTATGTTTACCATATGGAAAATGAGAGGCTGCCAAAAGATATCCTCTATGGAAAGCTGACTATTGGAACTAGAACAATCTACTGTCCAGCACTGCAATTCAAGGATGTACGCAAGTGGGGCATGAAGTCATGTGATATTCCATTCAAAGGCTGCTTAGAGAGTCAGTTGGAAGAGGTATAGTGGCTGTAGACACCCATAGAGGCCACCTGGCTGCAGAGAAAAGAGAAAGACTGAAGAGATCAGTGGACACCCTGGCAAGTCAACTGACTCAGCATGGTTGCACGATCTGTGACAAGGACTGTCAAATCGTGGATCGGGTTTTAGTCATAGCAGGATGTTGAAAAACAGGAGACAGCTGAAAAAAACTTGCAGAGATCCAAGTGCATGGTCTACAGAGATTGAGACATCAATGGTGATAAATACTTTTAGCCAAATCCTGGTGTTCTAAGGCATTTCATGTCTTTTTCTGGATTATTCTCTTGGTGTATCCAATTGTGAGTAAAAATCTTCTAAGAATATGCACATATACTAATATTTATACTTGTTTTCATGTATCTAGCTATGTCCACTTCTCTGGGGCAACACATTTTAAAACTATAAATAGATTACGATAACATTGTTTTTAAAACAGGACATCGCTATGGCTTGGAAAGATCATTTCCTGTAGTATATACAAAATTTGGATGGGATTTTGACAAGATTAGTCTTTTCGTAGATTCATTTTCTAACTCTACCAAATGTGTCGCTGGTACAGGCCATAAGTAAAGAACCTATAATATGGTCCCAGCAGCATCTGGTAGCGAAATGAGTTAATTGTGATCCTTTCAAGATCAATGCAGTACCTTCTACCAGAAGATATCAATGTCCGATTTGTTTGCGGTTATCTTTCAATACAGCAGCTTAAAGCATATTGACAGCATACTCTTTCAAGAATTAAAGGTAAGGTGGGTCCATAGCAACAATTGCTGTCGAGGATGAAGATAACTCACCATGGACTAAACCACAGCCTATGTGAGATGGGGTGGCCAGTTTTCCCTTACTTGCTGGATATACCTTCCCGAACTCACACGGCAGATACCATTTACAGTGGGGTTGACTGGAGGAGTGGTCATACCAGGAAAGAACCACACCCTAATTTTTGTGGTTCATCCGTGATTTAGAACCCTGGCGTGGTGTAATTCCAGTATTAGCGAGTATGCTCCAATGCTGAGTAGGCCACTCGCTTCACACTAATTAGCTTTATTTTAAGCCAAGATCAAAGTTTACTGTCACACTATGCTAAATATTCATTGATTTATTGTGCAGGACCCTTAAATGTATAGGGGGCGCTGTGTGAACTGAAATGTTGCGCGATCGAAACCTCGCAAGTTTCAAGCGACCTCTGATCTCAAAGCAGTTAGACCAGAGTGAACCCAAAGATCACTGAAAAATACACATGATTCAGGAGCGAATCAGATCAGCAGCCAATGTTAGCGCTCGACTTGGAAGAACCATCACATACAGCACAATTAAAAAAAACAACACAACAATTGAAATAAAGAAAGAACTAAATTATAATTGAAGGTTGATAAATGTTTCAAAATGTCTACACAAAGAAAACACGCCCAGTCCAGCTTTTGGAAGAAAAGAACAACTGCAATCTGGGAATCATTAGCTACAGATTATGTGTGTATGTACATAAAATGCACCACAGCAAGAAGGCTTTTCCCATGTGATCATTAACCTTTAGCACGCCCTTGTCCGACCCCTTCTAACCAGCTCGGCCTGCAACCACGGCGTGCGGAAAAAAATTTTTTTTTTTGAACGGAGTCACTCCTGACAGCCATTTTTTACTGCTGACTACGCCCTCCATATATACACGATATTTTGCCGGTTAAAGTATCGTGTGTTCGATTACAAATGGCTTTTGAACAGTTTTAATTTTGTATACGCCGTTTGGAGCAAGCCGACTTTTTGCGAAAGGGGAAGTAGGTTGTTGAGAAAGATTTTTATCGCGTAGATCTGTTTATTTTGTTTGTTTAAATGAAAGAACTACGTTTGAATTGAAACTAACAGTTGTGGCGATATTGTAAACACAGTATCGATACGTTGTTGTGATTTCCATGGTTTTCTATCGAAGCGACTAGGCCTAGTGGTAGAGTCCAAATTTTTCCCGAGATTTTCATAAATTTTCAACTTCATCTTTTTAAATCTAAAAAACTAACAAACATACAACAAAAACAATAACACCCACATGTTCGTTATGCTATTGTGTATCTACACGCCGGAAAATCATATTTATTGACAAACAAACATAAAAGTTACAAATTTTGAAAGACGACTACCACATCGACTAATTAAGAAAATTAATTAGGTCAAATTTTTTTCAAAAATTATGTAGCGTGCCTAAGGTTAAATCAAATTGTTCAACCGTCATTGATCTTAACCCTTTGAACCCATATATTGGGGTGTGTGTAAATACTTCATTCCCCGAGCCACCTGTATGCCGGGCGGACCATTCTTTTAAGCATATTTTGGACTATACTGATTGGATTTTGGCCATAATATAGTGACGTCTACACAGTGTAGACAAGTAACAAATATGGCAGTGCAAGTATCGAAACATGTCTTTACAATGATTTTGATCATTTCCGTGACGAAACGTGGTTTTTAAAATTCAGGAAATGGCCATTCTAAAAGGCTAACAACAGAACAAGTCGCTGAATGTAATTTCAAGGATTTTGAGGCTGATAAATTGGATTTAGATGGTGATTATTCTCAAAAGGATCAGTTGTTATTTGAACAACATGTGTGTGATTCGAATTAACATTCGTCCATTGATTTGGAACAAGCTAGATCTGTTTCTCAGAGGATCAGACTACAGTCCAGGGTGGGTACCCCACATAATGTATCGAGTAAATGCTGAAGTAGGAGCATTTGAAATTAGCAGGTGTCAATTTTAGATAGAATAACTAAACAAGAGAACATAGTTTTGTCACAGTAAATAGCTTTACTCAAATGTCTACATTGTGCATATTTTCTCAGGAGCACAGGGGAATGGGATTTTACGGACTGGGAAGCCAGGGTTCAAAGGAATAAATAATAAACAGAAAGAAAAGTCGCGCATTTTTTCTTTGAAAAGACAATGAATGAACTAAAAATTGCATGTATCACTATTTTAGATAAGTAAACTGTTGGTCTAAATGAAAACTTTCCTTTCCTCTTTGACATCATCCGCTCCATCAACAAATGTTGTCCCAGAAAATCTGTCATTAAGACTAACACCAGTCTGCAAATAGAAAATGGCAAATCAATAATTAAAGGTCGTTCAACCACAGATCATGTAACTTACTAGACCCCCCCCCTCCCCCCCCGATTTTGCCTTATTTCTCTATTCCCCAAAGTGGTGTGCGTTGCACTATGGTTTTTATTTTGCGCCTGTCGGCCCAGTGCATCCGATTTCAGCATGCATTTTATGTAAGGGTCTGCTTCCTCCTGCATTTTCTAAGGTTTTGCTTACCTGGAGTAACAGGTGGTGCTGTGATAGGGATCGAACCCAGCACCTTCGGATTGTGAGCCGTGTCACGTAACCACTAGTCCACGCCGTCCCCACACTAGATTAATGATTCCCAGCCTTTCTATACCTACGGGCCGGTGAAAACATTAAAAAATATTTCACAGACAGGTGAATATAGGAAATATTTTTCGCACATAGCTCGGATAGAAATAAAAACTATTATTTATGTTGCATTTTGTGCATAAGTTTTAAAATCTTATATCAAATGAAAATTCTATAGCTGTTTAAAATAATCAGAAACCGTGCAGTAAATTCAAAGGCTAATAATAGAACATTTTGAGAAAGCAATATTTCATTGATATAATGTTTGTGTGAAATCAGTTGCTGCTTAGTTTATTGGAATATTTGATAACCGTGGCTATAGCGTTCTTTCTGACAGATGAAGTGCAATGCACTGAAATCTATTGCGTTTCTTCGGTTGATTTTGATCACTGACAGGTTGAAAAAGTCTTCTCACACAAAGGTGGTTGAAAATATAACCAGAAATAGTATAGCTCTGTAACTATATATATATATATATATATATATATATATATATATATATATATATATATATATATATATATATATATATATATATATATATATATATATATATATATATATATATATTGGATATTCGTTTTCCAGTGATATCCAAAATTGAGACAATAATTATATTTTATCTTTGGACACCAGAAGACAACCTGATTAGGCTGGTTTTTTTCCACAACAATTAAGTGCGTATAAGTTTATGTCTTCTAAGAAGGGGTTAGGCCACAATAACTTTTTCACGGACTAGCAAGAAATTTCTGCGGGCCGCCAATAATCCGTGGATCGATGGTTGGGAAACACTGTACTAGATTATTGGGTTACAATCCCAGACAAGAATAGTAAGGAGAAACTATATTGGTAACTAAAACTAAACTAATTCAGCTGAATTTATGATTATTACGAAGGTTATTCTCAAAGTAATGCTCATCAATTTTATTTCCTGAAACTATTTATTTACAATGTATGAATTTCACATACAGTATAACTGAATGTTTTCTTTACACGTGCTGTTGTTCCACATAAATCTCTATCCTTTTTACAGCTTTCAGGTCAGGTCATCCCATAACCGGTGAGGTCGTTGGGGCACACATGAAGACATCCTCACAACTCCACGCCATCCCTCTCTGTCAGATGCCGCTGCCTGTGACTCTTCTGGTCAGAGACTGGTCCATTCTTTTATGTTGTCCTCCCATCTCTTTTTGGGCCGGCCTCTTCGTCGTCTGCCACGCACCTTCCCGTGGAGGATTGTGTTTGCAAGACCACTTGATCTCGATTTGTGACCGTACCAAGTGAGTTTCCTTCTTTTGACAGTTGCCAAGAGATCTTCGAAAGGCCCTACTGGTGTTGTAATTCTATCTCGTATTTCCTCGTTTGTAACTCGATCTTTGTACGTGACGTTTAAAAGTTTTCTGAAACATCTCATCTCCAAGGCCTGTATTCTTTGTTGAAGGTCAGCTGTAACTGTCCATGTCTCACAAGCATAGAGAAATATTGACAGGACCAGTGTGCGGATTAATCTGATTTTCGTGCGTAGTGCTAACCGTTTATCTTGCCAGATTTTGTTCAGCCGTGCAAGCGCCGCTATTGTCTGTGCTATTCTGGCCAACACTTCACATTTTGATCCTTCATCACTGACAATCGACCCAAGATATTTAAAACGGTCTACCACTTCGAGTTCCTGACCGTTAGCTTTTATCTTGCTGTTGAAGCCCGTAGCGTTGTTGGTCATTAATTTTGTCTTTCCAGCGTTTATCTCCATACCATAGTCAAGAGCTGTTTCATCGAGCCTTCTGACCCATTCCTGGAGTTCTGCTTCTGAACCCGTCGATATCATCTGCAAAACGAAGGTTGGTAATCATTCGGCCCCCTATCTTGACAGTACCAACGTGACCTCCAAGTGCCTCACTCATAATTCCTTCCAGGAATATATTGAAAAGAGTTGGAGAGAGTGTAAACCCCTGTCTCACACCAACTGATGTGCGAAACCGTTCTCCTCGCCTCCCACTCACAAGAACTGCACTAGACGCCTTGTTATACAGGTGTTCAAGGACTGTTATATTTCCGTTGATATTATATATCCTCATGGTTGCCCAAAGCGCTTTATGCCATACCCTATCAAACGCCTTCTTAAAATCCACAAACACATGATACAGTGTTTGCTGCTGTTCTAGATATTTCTCGCCTAGCAGCCTTAAATTAAATATCTGTTCTGTAGTGCTTCTTCCCTGTCTGAACCCTGCTTGCTCATCAGCAATAATGTTCTCTGCTTGGGGTTTCAATCGGTCGAGGATTAATCTAAGCATGACCTTGCTAGGGTGGCTAATGGAGGCTTATTGTTCTGTCATTTTGGCACAGCTTTAGGTTCTCAGACTTATGTAGCGGTATAACTATTGATTTCATCCATAAGTCCGGCCAGTTTCTTGTCGCCCATATTTTGTTACAGATGTGTGTCAGGTCTTCCACTACTACCTCTCCACCTGCTTGTAAGAGCTCTACTGGTATATTGTCCACGCCGGCCGCCTTCCCTCTTCTCAAATGTCTTTACTGCTGCAATTACCTCTTCCTTCGTTATCAGTTGGTTATCCTCTATATTTGTTGGTGTTGTGGGGAATGTTTTCTCAGGTTTGTTTCGCCCTTCATAGTTATATAGCTCGGAACAGTACTCTGTCCATCTTGCCAGTACGCCATTTCCCTCAATGAGACACTTGCCATTTTTATCATGGATCATAAGGTTCCTGCCTGGTCTTGGTGTTACCAGTTCTTTGACCACCTTGCATGCTCCTTTAGCATCATTTCTGTTTAGTCTCTCTTCAATGTTTGCACATTGCTCACATATCCACGCTTCTTTCGCCTCTCTCATCTTTTGTTGTATGGCTTTCTTGACCTCTTTATAACTGCCGACCTCCTCCGGTGGGTGATTGTTTTTTTTCAGTGACCTTCTTTTATCACAAAGGTCTAGAATGTCTTTGGTCACCCATGGCTTCTTTTTTGTTTGGTAGCATCCCAGGATCTCTGTTGCAGTATCTATGAGAGCTGCGTTAAGAGACTCTGTAACTGTATCTGTATCCAGTCCCTCTCTGAGAGCCAACAGTGGCGCAAATCTCCCTCCCACCCTTGCTTGGAACACTTCAGTGATTTTTGAGTTCATTAGTTTGTCCAGGTCAAACTTTAGCCTGGTCACATCCTTCTTTGGGACTCCCTTCAATCGCAGACGCATGATCATCATAACCAGATCGTGGTCTGTTGGTGGCAAATACGTTTGGGTTAAACAAGCTGTCGAGACGCTGGACATGGCATAACCCAAGCAATGAAGTGCATAGCCAGATTGATTATATACTGGTCCAGAGGAGGTTCCGATAGAGCATCAACGCCGACAAAACAAGAAGTTACAGCTTTACACCAACGCAAAACAAGTGCTTGCATGTATTTTTTATACCAGCTCATTTCCTGTTCGTGGCCATGTTCCTTTGATGTCTGTGATTGATTGTGAGACTTTGAGGTACTCATCTTGTGCACACCTTTGAATTCCCCCTTCGCTGTGGGATACCTGTTTATGGAAAAGGCCTCGGGAGTAAACCCTGAGGAAAAATCTGCATCATATGCTATCTCCAGTCGTCTTGAAAATGTCTTGCCAGTGGCCAAAGGTAGCTCAGGACGAGAGAGTGCGGTTAACAAATTGCCCAAATTCTCCTCACTTTATTCAAAATCAGAGCGCAAGGTACCCATTTCAGCGGACAGAGCAAAAGGAAAAGATTATCCACACGGCTGAACATCATCATTTCACGTGATGGACAAACATCACCTTCGAATAATTTTTAAATATAGTAGAAAACTACCATCTTTCTTGACTGGGCCCTAGTATGTGCTTTGTATATGGGGAGTTTCACTGCTTGTTATTTCTGGTATCCATCTTTTGCGTGGATGACCCTTGGCTTTGTATCCATTGTTTCTGTATAGCAAAGCTTCTGATGGATACTATCGGGTGTTTGTCGCGTCATATGGCTGAACTATTTAGTTTGTTCCTTGGTGAGGTCTAGCACTGGCGTTGTACGTACTTATCTCTTAATATCTTCATAAATTTTTATTTTTTTTCGTCCGCCTTATTTCTCTCATCCCCAAGGTGGTGTGCGTTGCACTGTGGTTTTTATTTTGCGCCTGTCGGCCCAGTGCATCCGACTTCAGCATGCATTTTATGTAAGGGCCTGCTTCCTCCTGCATTTTCTAAGGGTTTGCTTCCCCGGGGTAACGGCCGGTGCTGTGATGGGGATCAAACCCAGCACCTCCTGGTTGTGAGCCGTGTCACTTAACCACTAGCTCACTTCATTTATGATTCTATCCATTCGTTTTACTCCAAGCATTCTGTGCAGGCATTTCATCTCTGTTGTTACAATGTGTCTTTTATCGTTGTTTATAAATGTCAAATTCTGGCACAGATAGCACAACATGAGTAGGAATATTGTGTTGTATAGTATTATTTTTCTATCCATTGACACTGAAGTAAGTTATCAATAACATTAGGAGCTGATAATACTGCATCCATATTAGCCATGATCTACGGATTTTATTAATGTGGATGCAGAAAAACCCGTTTAACCAGCAAGTAATGGAAAAACGTGTTCTCTGGATATTGATGAAAGATCAAATTCACATTGCCAAAATCAGAGAAGGCAACCTTTTTCGAGACGTTGCGGAGGCCACGTTGTCTTGTGAATACCATTTCGGGCACGTGGTGCAAATGCCAGATAACAGATGGAAATTCAGAATGATATTTTGGTGGCCATATGATTCTACACGACCATGTAGTCGCCCGCCCATATGATGCGAGATGGTCTATGAAGAGACTTAGGTCCGAAATGTTACAAAATGACGAAGGATTGGACTACATTCAGGACATTGTTGACTAACTCCCATATGGCACACTCGTCGGATTGATGTTGAGAATATTGCGAGGCGTATTCAAATTAAACCAGACTTCCTAACCGCACCAAGTGAACATACGTACGATGCGCATGATGACGTCACTTTTGGTGTAATCAGTACATAGCAACCGTCAAGTTTGCAAAATTTCATTATCCTCCAACCCATAGTTTCTCAGCAGACCGTTGAAAACATGAAGGGTGTGATACAGAATCTGTCCAGAGTTGATCAGTGATTCGGTTTCTAACAGCTGAAGGATACTGACCAGTTGACATTCATCGCAGAATGCAGGCAGTGTATGGTGACAAAAGTGTGTCCAAGACAATAGTGAAGAACTGGACAGCGATGTTTAAAGAAGGATATGAGTTAACGCAACAATTTGCACCTGACCTGGTCTTGGAAGATCTTTCGTTAACCCCCCCCCCCCCCCCAGATTTTAATTAAATTCACAGAGTACACATATCTAAAAGAGATTTGCATATAAGTTTCATCCACACATGTGCCGAAACATCATATAATGTTACAGAAGGATAGCACAAATTTACGATAGCATAGACAAAATGGCTTACTGCTGGTGTTGCGAAGACACTTTTCTGAAATTGGTAGGTTGTAGTGACAGCAGGTTTCAGCATCTGTAGGAAAAACAAAATGATATTTCAAAAGGGTTTCTTCTTTCTTCTTTGGAGTTCATCCTGAATTAATTGAACATTGTGTTGTAATTTACAGTGAGGCTGTGATATTTGCACATTTCAATCCGACACATTTGATTTGAGCTGGATTTTTTGGGTGATGTGTATTCTCATTGTCTTAGCCAGACTACACTAGTGTAGCATGTTTCCAGGACAGCCGCTTGCAGGTAGAATAGGCTCTTGGCTAGCTCTGGTTTGCTGACCCTGGTGCAAGCAGCCAGTTATGATTTGCATCTTCTGTCAACTTATACACTGTGCTGCATCTTCAAAGGGGTTTCAAGAGGATTCTTTACTTTTCCCTTTCAATTCCGTAAGAGATAAAAGGGTTACAACGTTCAACCTCCACAACAATTTATATATGTAATTACCCTGGTAGTCTCTTCTATTGTCCTTTGGTATCCCCTACGTTTCTTTTCTTGTGTGTTCCAATCCTGTGCATGTCTGGTTGTATTATTAGATTTTTTCCTGAGGGTATAACACACACACTTTGTCTCCTTATTCTCCAGCTGTTTTACCTGTGTTGTGTTATGCACTGCAAATCCGCTTTAGTTGTATCAACTGGTCATACTAATACATCCGTAGCTGAGTATGCAGTACCAGTTTGAGAAAACTCTTCACATGTCAAACTTTCTGATTTTGATACAGCAGTGGTCTCGAGTAAGGTTTTCGCCTCGGGTGATGGAGGCCGTGGGTTCAAATCACGGCGGAGACCAGAATATGTTCACGTGGATCATCCAGTAAATATTTCTCATGATATCTAAGTAGTTAGTTCAGACACCTGTGTGCAGCAGCGTGCACGTTAAAAATACTTAGCAGATGGAAATAGAAAAGAGTAGGCCTAACGGTCACTGCTCTGGCAAAATTCAAGTTAAAAATCTGCTCAAATTATTCTAGGGATATTTGCCCCACAGAGAATGTCACAAAAAGAGGAGGAGACTGTGTGGCTATAACATCAGGTCTTTGTTATGTGGTTAGCATAGATGGTGCCTGATGGGCTGCTGGTCTACCTTGCTCTAATTTTCGCTTCCACCTCCGCCGGTCGCAAAAATAGGCGAACGTATATTCCAGGGACTAACAGATGCTGGGATTGACCTGGCAAGTCACCAGTGGATTTTCACCTGCCAAATAAATATGAAACAAAGGAGGTCGCAACTCCCCACAACGTCTAATGATATAAGTGGACTGAAGATAGATAAAATAAATAAAGCTAGCTGGATAGTTACAGAATGTCTAAAGCCTACTCCAATTGAAAAAATTAACCATATATTCGACGTAGCACCACCTGAGACACGAGGAAGTGTGACATCAGAAATTGAAAGAGAGAAACAGGCAAACAGCCCAAGGACCCCATGTTTGGACACCAGGTGCAGTGCACAAGACTTGAATCTAGACAGTTTTTTACAGTAAGCACAGTCCCTACAGACTAGTCCCGGAAAATGACTGGCGGATATTCCCTGGATGGAACTCTGTGAGGAACCTGCACCTGGACACCATTTGCCTTACGCAACACGGAAGTCACTTAACAGACCCTAAATTGGTGTATCACAATGCAGGAAGAAGTTAAAGAGACGGGAATACAGGGATGATGAGATATGCCACTGTTAAGCAACACAAAACCCAGATCACCTGATGATCTACCCAAAACCTGGGAATATGCAATATCGATGACTTGCTGGTGGGAATGAAAAGGCAATCCACGTGGCTGAACATTGGAAACATGTTTGTTTGTTTTTTTTGGCGTTTGCCTTATTTCTCTATTCCCCAAGGCGGTGTGCGTTGCATTGTTTTTATTTTGTGCCTGTCGGCCCAGTGCATCCGACTTCGCCATCCATCTCACCTCAAAGTGGCAACCCAGGAAACAGGATGTACTAGTGTAGCCTGGCTAAGATAATAACGATTGCGGTGGGAAGGCAAACCCAGATAACGATTGCAGTGGGAAGGCAAACCCAGATAACGATTGCAGTGTCATCTGCATTTATGAACTTTCTTGTTCCTGGGCTAACTGATTGATTATTCGTGTTGTGTATACATTATACAAGGGGCCTGTCATAAGTCTTTACCCTGACTAAGAAGGAGTAGGAGTAGAAAGTTTAAATTTGGCACATATGTAGCTCATTCAATTTGTACTGGACTTGAGAAGTAGGAATTTTCCTCCTTGACGGGTTTACCTGGTAGGGTGCAACACACCTTATTGACCAGATCTGCTACTCTAATGGTTTGTCAGAACAATGGAGAAATCAGGGACCAGAACTGTGATCAAATTATTGATGTTGCAGGGAAAAACACCTACAGAAATACACAAAGAGATGGAACCAGTGTGTGAGGAATTCTGTCCTTCGTATGCTTCTGTAAAAAAACTGGTGTGGGCAGTTTAAGTGTGGCTGTTCCCATGTTGTTGATCTTCCAAGATCAGGAAGACCATCCTCCGAGTGCAGCAATGAAAATGCTGTAAGAGTGAACAAAATCATTGACCAGGATAGGAAAATGACAATTACAGATATATGTACGTCAGCAAAACTGAATGTGAAAGTACAGTTTTTAGAATTTTACACAACAGACTGGATATGAGAAAAGTGTGTGCTGCTGGGTCGCGCGTCTGCTGACATATAGAAACAAACGAGCATTGATTGCCATGGCCAGTTGCTCAAAATGTGTCGGTCGTAAAACATGTTACCGACCATGGTGACAGTAGATCAGACTTTGGTTCACCATTATGACCCAGATTTTTTTCTTTCCCCAAAACTTAAAAAACAGCTGAAAGGAAATCATTTTGACAGTGACGAAGATGTCACACTGGCTTGTGATAACTGGTTTAGTTAGAAAAATAGGTTTCTTTATTCTGAAGGTCTTTTCAATGTCACACAGAGATGGCCAAAATGTATAAATTCAGGTGGTGGCTACATTGAGAAGGAATAAGCACTGTGCCAAATTTCAACGTTCTCCTTCTGCGTCTTCAATGTCAGGGTAAAGACTTATGACAAGCCCCTTGTATAGAGTAGGGGCCAGAACACTTCCTTGTGCCATGCCGTTCTTTTGGTTGCATCATCTAATATCTTTATTTTTCTAAGTCACATATGTCTTTATTTTTCAAAGTCACATGTCTTTATTTTTCAAAGTCACATGTCTTTTTTTTTCAAAGTCACATATGTCTTTATTTTTCAGTCACATATGTCTTTATTTTTCAAAGTCACATATGTCTTTATTTTTCAAAGTCACATAGACGAGGACTGACTAAAAGAGAAGACAAAAACATTTGTTTTTATTGTCATTTGTGTCAAGGATAGCTTGTATTTCAGTCACTGTTTGTATTGTGCTTGACTGCTGTCATTCATATGTTTGGCTGATGTCAAGATTGATCACTAATCTTATATTTTAAAAAGCGAGGTTAATCAAATTTAATTATAATACTGCACCAGAAGAACCAATATTGGGATGGTAAACAGAAATTATTGAAGCACCTTTAACTCATTCAAGATGGAGCTCTGCTGCTGTCTCACAGGTTGAGCACTAGAGAAACAAGGAATAACAAAGGTTAATTAACAAAACCTAATAATGTAATTCATAATTATAAGGTATATTAGTTCGATAAATAATAATTTAATAAATTTGCAATAAAATGAATCGCAATCAAAACCTTTCAGTTCCATGTGAAGCACAAATTTTCAACAAATACACAAAGTCCTCCTGTCCTGACTTGGATGTGAATATGACAGGGCCCTGGGAACTATAAGAGGAAGTTGAGTTGTCATTTAAGAGCCGATGTCAATGTGACATAGTACTGGGATCAAGAAGAGGAAGTTGACTTGTCATTTAAGAGCTTATGTATACAAACTTGGATGTCAATGTGACAGGGTACCCGGATCAATAAGAACAAAAGCTTTGCATGGGTTTCGTTTTGGTTCTGTCCCTGTACGGTAACTGAGTCATACCTACTACCTACGTATGTTTTTATCAACTCTTTACCTTTAGTACCACTGCAGTTTTCATTTATATGTATTTACTCAATAAAATCAGTATTGTTTAGATTTAAATATTTTTATTTCTGTTCTATTTAGTCCCAGATGAAAACTTTTTGGTCAACGGATGGATTTTTGGGGTACATTTAGCCTTGTATATGCCACTGTTAAGCAACACAAAACCCAGATCACCTGATGATCTACCCAAAACCTGGGAATATGCAATATCGATGACTTGCTGATGGGAATGAAAAGGCAATCCACGTGGCTGAACATTGGAAACATGTTTGTTTTTTTTTTTTTGGCGTTTGCCTTATTTCTCTATTCCCCAAGGCGGTGTGCGTTGCATTGTTTTTATTTTGTGCCTGTCGGCCCAGTGCATCCGACTTTGCCATCCATCTCACCTCAAAGTGGCAACCCAGGAAACAGGATGTACTAGTGTAGTCTGGCTAAGATAATAACGATTGCGGTGGGAAGGCAAACCCAGATAATGATTGCAGTGGGAAGGCAAACCCAGATAATGATTGCAGTGGGAAGGCAAACCCAGATAACGATTGCAGTGGGAAGGCAAACCTCATACTCATACTTGTTTATGCCATTATCTACATAAATAAAAAGCTACGATATTCCAGACAATAATGAAAACAATACAAACACAGGAATACTAAAGGGATAAAGCATAAGAAACTCACTTTAAATATAGATATCGTAGTCACAATCGTGACATGTACTTCTATAGGGGCGGAAGCCCTTCTGCAGGTTCCAGCTCTGAACATTGAAGACTATCTAATGAATAACAGCATAGGTAGATACCACAACTGGAGACTTGGAAGAATATCTGGGAGACAACAGTGAAAGTAGATATCACAACTGGAGACTTGGAAGAATATCTGACAAACAATGGAGGTAGATACCACAACTGGAGACTTGGAAGAATATCTGACAAACAATGGAGGTAGATACCACAACTGGAGACTTGGACGAATATCTGGGAGACAACAGTGAAAGTAGATATCACAACTGGAGACTTGGAAGAATATCTGACAAACAATGGAGGTAGATACCACAACTGGAGACTTGGAAGATTATCTGACAAACAATGGAGGTAGATACCACAACTGGAGATTTGGAAGGATATCTGGCAGACAATGGAGGTAGATACCACAACTGGAGACTTGGAAGAATATCTGGGAGACAATGGAGGTAGATACCACAACTGGAGACTTGGAAGAATATCTGACAAACAATGGAGGTAGATACCATAACTGGAGATTTGGAAGGATATCTGGCAGACAATGGAGGTAGATACCACAACTGGAGATTTGGAAGAATATCTGGCAGACAATAGAGATAGATACCACAACTGGAGACTTGGAAGAATATCTGGCAAACAATAGAGATAGATACCACAACTGGAGACTTGGAAGGATATCTGGTAGACAACAGTGAAAGTAGATATCAAAGAACCTGGATACCTCATGGGCAGAAAATAAAAGATGACCCACAATTGGAATAGTTCAATTGCAACTGTTTGAACCCTGTGATCCGAAATAATTAAAAGATAAAGAAGTTAAGTATGTAGACAAAACAGCACAAAAAAGATCAAGAAATAAAATAAAACATTAGAAAACAGACAAGATGGCAAATAGACAGAAATTATAATGTGACACAAGAAAATGAAAAACGGAACAAAATAATTCAGATGAGAGCACATACTTTTGACTAGCAACTTGAATGGTGAAATGTTCAGAAGGAATCTGGCCCTTGTTCTTTTTCCTCCATCTACAAAGAAAAATGATGAGAATATATAGTCATGCTTACTGTGAGATGAAGAATAGTAACTCTGAAACACACAAGACATGCTGTATTATTTCTGTAGAAACTATACGGTTTAAAGAAAAACACCTTTAAAACTTTCACCTCACCCAAGCGATTTTTCATGACACAAAAAAATTTCTGATTTGCTTCTAATGGCGCAAAAAGATGTCGGGCGATAAGAAAAATATTCTGGAGCATTGTCGTATATACACTGGCTAAATATGTGGGTATTTTAATATAAAAATTGACACTTCCATCATGATAGATGTAAACAAGAAACATGGTTTAGTTTTAACGAGGCTTTTGAAATAATTTATTCTCTTTTTCACTCTGACTGGAAGATTATCCTATTATTGAGGGCGATGAAGTTAAGTATAACAGATTTTTTCTGAGGTAGATCTGTTTAATTTGTTTATTTAAAAGTAATAAATACGTCTGTAAGGGAAACTAACAGATATGACGATATTGTAAAAAAACACTATCAGTGTTCTGTGACAATTCTTAAAATCCGAAGGTCCAGATTCCCCCCAAAATTGGTAAGTCTAAATGTTTGTGCTGTTTTTCATTTTCACCTTCATCTTCTTGTATCTACAAAACTAGCACACATACAACAAAAACGATAACACCAACAAGTTCTTTATTCGTTTATATCTCTACAAAAAAACAACATATTTATAGATGACAATCAAATAAAAAAGATACAGGCTCTCAAAGTCAACAACTTAGAAATAGGTGAAGTGCTGAAAAATAATTCAGTGACAGGGGAAATTGCATAATTTCTTTACAGAGTGTGGTAAAGGTTAATGCCCACAAGGAGCAAGTTGACTCTTTGTGCATCCTGAAAAGAATGTACGGGCATTAAGTGGAGGGCTGTAGTAGCTTTCCTCACATCCTGAGTGTGTTGATGAAGGTTGACCATGGTCCTCCAAGAGGTTGTGCTATGCTTGGCTTCATCTACATGACGCTCAATACAATGGGGATCACATCGATCCACATCTCGCTAGCCAGACTACCTTGGAAACAGCCTGTTTCCTTGGAACGCTACATGGAAGGGATAAAGTGGTTTTGGTCACTATATTGTGCCTGACCCTAACTAACGTCTCAGTTCCTCCCATTGTTGGGGCAATCAAGGGGTTTTCAGGTAGAGGACTACAGGCCCTATCCCCACTACTATCGCGAGGTCGTGTGCTGCTTATGTTTGTTTATGCCTTGCCAAGGATTAGATTCACTGCCCTTCTTGTAAGCAGTCAGACATTAAAACTATTCAGTCACACTCTTCAAAGAAAAAAAAAATTTGACTTCCAAATCCCATGGCAGAAGAGTAGTGACTAAGTGAAGTCTCAAATTCTAGAGAAACAACCTGCCCAGCCCATAGTGCATTACAATGCAAGACCTGACCAGAGAGGGCAAATCTGCAGCAGAAACAGGACTGTAACCCATTTGACTTAGTCCCTACTCTTGTGCCTACATAGAGCTCTTTTTATTATACTTGCAATCGAGGTTGCAGAAAAACAAGTGATTGGACTGTTGTGTATTTGGAAAGTGGAGAGGCCATCTGCTTTTAGCCTTCATGCAGGCCACTAATGAATAGGAATTTCATTATCTGTAGAATTTTTCCCAGGACAACACTACTAACCTGTTTCTCTATTTTTAACTGATAAGAGATTCTTTGCATGCAAGGAGTGTGCAATTGGACCTCGGAGTTTATCATCCATCTCCAATAAGACTAGGTGCTAATATCACCTTCTTTGAGACCAAGGAGCAATTGAAACTTGTGGGATTTAAACCACTCACCGCTTCACTCTTTTGTCCATTTCTTGAGATGTGAGTGCCTTCCCTATCAGCTATAATCCGGATCTAAAAAATACTATGAAGTTCATCCTGGTGACAGGTTTGTAGGTTTAACATGACCAATGGATGTGAACAGAGAATACACAAAAATAAAAACAGCTGCCTATCGTAAGTGAAGATGATGACAGCATCAGACTTGTGCTGTGAGATGTATTCTCATAAGATGATAAAGATCAATCCACGCGCGACAGACCCTGCCGCATCCGGAAGAAACCTGTGAAGTCACCCACCTTTCCACATAAACCACCACTGTAAGAGTACAAAATTGGTTTGGATCTGACTTTCTGCAAGAAGGCCAACTGTAGTGATGACCCCATACTCCTACTGGATCAAATAAGAAAAGATTATATATAGATATAGCTTGACTTACCGCTTCCTTCTCCCTGCGGAAGTAGAGACAAGGCCTACAGCCGCCGACATATTCGTTATAGTCACAGATGTGTTAGACAGTTGTCGTATTGGTGGTGGTGACGCTACTGCACTATTTAACAAATTGTCACTCCCTAGTCTGTTCAGTCCTGATAACAGCTTTCTTCCCCGACCTCTTGATTGACCAGTCTTCAAAGAAATGAATAGTAAAAATAAATTCCTTAATAAGTTTTATTCAAGAACAAGTTTCACAATATACTACAGAACACATCTAAATACTTATGAATAAACATAATAATAAATTCCCGAACAAACTTAACTTCTTTGTTCATCTTCAGACCTCGACTTCAATGACTCTAACAAAGGTAGCAGTCAACTCAAGGTTCTGTACACTGCCTGCAGCTTCTCATGGAAGTACACTGGCTGTTGCCAAATGCTACTTATTTTCTTGGTATACAGTGGGCAGGACTGCAAAATATGTTCTGCCGTTATGGGGGCTGTGCCACAGACACAAAGGTATGTAGTGCCAATCTTGAACTTGTACAGATGACATCTGTCTGTTGTGTCCTGTGCGTAGCCGGAGAATGATCACCTGGTCTTGCCTGGAGAATTTGTGGTAGTCATCGTTTTCTATGTGGCCAGGGTAGTCTTTTTTCCATTTTGCACTGTACGTTACCCTGATGACAGCGTTAGTCTCATTGTATGTGATTTCTGTATCACTCTGCTGCAGTATTCATCCCTCTCTGGTGAGTCTATCCGCCTCCCCATTGCCTGCAATGTCACAGTGGGCTGGTATCCACTGGACTATGCTTTTTTTGGTGCACTGGGACAGGCGTCCGAGCAAGTCTGTCAGAGCGCCGACAACACACTTAACAATTCTTCTTCTTCTGTGTTCAATCTCCCGCTACCGAGCTCCATACAGGACTTTGCAAGCAGCAATATAAACTCCTCAACAAAACTTTATAAACTTCTGAACAAACGTAACAAATTCCTGAACTAAATTAATGAGATTGCCAGCCCAATGCTAGAACCTCAGTTTGTTATCTATTCTTCTTCTTCTGTGTTCTCAATCTCCTGCTACTAAGCCCTTAACAGGACATTGCAAGTAGCAGGATGTAGTCCGAAGAACAGAATGCATTGTGTCACTAGTTTACAGCTTGACTGCGATATTTGTACCGTTCAGTCCGACACATCCGTCTTCGGCAGGTGTTATAGTAAAACATGCAGCATGCATAGTTGTTGAAGTGGTCCTACGCGCTTCCTGTCTTAACTCCCCACCCATACATACAAACAAAAAAATAGATTAACAATTGACCCACCAGACCACCACAGAGGAATGTCTAATAGTCTATGATAAACTCTCAGTTAACAGAAACTGTTGCAACAATGTTTAATAATTGGGACATCTTTAATAGGGGCAGTCATCGTTTGAGACTCCCAACACTTGCTTTGGAAGATACAGAGGGGCTTGCCAAGACATGAGTGGTTGGCAGCTGTTGGCATCAAATCGGGATAGGCTGGTGTGGATCTACTGCCCTGGTCATTCTGAGGTTCAGGGCAACGAAAGAGCTGGCACTTTGGCTTCACAGGTACCAATTATGAGTTCATTATATATGGACAGGAGTGATATTTTTAAGTCTATCTATGATCGCTTGTTAGATGACAATAGATGAACCAGCAATTGATAGACTGTAGATCGTTGATATCGAACGAGGTTCGAGTGGACTAGGGTGCAAAGAGAGGAGGGGCATAAGTGTCTACAATCAATGAGTTGCATGAACCATCAGTATCCACACCCTTCGCCATTTACTAAGAGAGACTCAGCACCTATGGGTATGCCCTGAGCGCAGTGGTGTCGATTCTTAGGAACAGAACAGAATGTCACATTATATTTTTGTTGCCAAGATGAAAATTGATCTTTTCTGATGTTCTTTACCTTCTTCTTTCTTCTTCAATCAACTGATGCTGTGCTTCTAGTCCGGTGAGGTTCACGATCAACTGATGCTGTGCTTCTAGTCAGGTGAGGTTCACGATCAACTGATGCTGTGCTTCTAGTCAGGTGAGGTTCACGATCAACTGATGCTGTGCTTCTAGTCAGGTGAGGTTCACGATCAACTGATGCTGTGCTTCTAGTCAGGTGAGGTTCACGATCAACTGATGCTGTGCTTCTAGTCAGGTGAGGTTCACGATCAACTGATGCTGTGCTTCTAGTCCGGTGAGGTTCACGATCAACTGATGCTGTGCTTCTAGCCGGTGAGGTTCACGATCAACTGATGCTGTGCTTCTAGTCCGGTGAGGTTCACAATCAACTGATGCTGTGCTTCTAGTCCGGTGAGGTTCACAATCAACTGATGCTGTGCTTCTAATCTGGTGAGGTTCACAATCAACTGATGCTATGCTTCTAGTCCGGTGAGGTTCACAATCAACTGATGCTGTGCTTCTAGTCCGGTGAGGTTCACAATCAACTGATGCTGTGCTTCTAGTCCGGTGAGGTTCACGATCAACTGATGCTGTGCTTCTAGTCCGGTGAGGTTCACAATCAACTGATGCTGTGCTTCTAGTCCGGTGAGGTTCACAATCAACTGATGCTGTGCTTCTAGCCCAGTGAGGTTCATGAAGAAGACTGTGTTTCAGGTCTTCGCCGGTCCCCACAGCTTTTCGAACATGGTCGCTACCCAGGGACCAGACTGCATCTCTTTGGTTTGCATTTGTGGGACAGTTCTGCAGGATATTTCTTTGTTTTTGCTTGGGTGCCCCACAATTGTATAGAGCTGTGCCTCTTGAGTCTGCAATGCCCCACTCTGGGTATGAAGATCTTTGTCTTTTCTGATGTGAAATCTTATAACTGTTACTTGGCTACCAGTACGATTAAGGTCAAGGTAGTCCCATAGCAGACACAATTATCACAAGGTCTCAAAACTTTTATGTGGTGATCAGTCCACATGTATGGCTGGGTAAACTGAACACAGATGTGATAGGCAAGCACTCTAGCCCCTCTGCCACTTGAAGAATTAGTACACAGATTCTAACATAGAGAGAAGAGAAAGAGTGAGAGAGAAGAGAAAGAGTGAGAGAGAAGAGAAAGAGTGAGAGAGAATAAGAGAGAGGGATAAGAATTCTTACCTGAGTTGTATTAATGCCTCGTAGTTGATTCACAACATTATCCCTGGATGTTTTCTGTATAGCCATATTAATGGTCTGAATGTTCTTCTGTGCCTGCTGAAGGTTTTTAATGGCCAGCCTTTGTTCTTTAAGCAGAGCTGCTTGCTGTCTGACCTTGTTCAAGCGACCTCGTCTCTGTTGTGCTGTCTGCTGTGGACTAAATGTCTGCTGCTGTAAAGTTAGCTGTCCTATTCTGCTGTTTGTGAATACCACACCTGTACCTCGACCACCTCGTCCTCTCCTCCGACCTCTTCCTCTTACATTTTGCTGTAGACGATAATATCACAATCATTTAAAAACTTTAAGTACATATAGTCCTCACTAACAACATAAACAATCAGCACAGTAGCAAGGACGGCGTGGGTTAGTGGGTGACACAGCTCACAATCCGAAGGTTTTGGGTTCAATCCCCATCAAAGCACCGGCCGTTGCCCCGGGGAAGCAAACTCTTAGAGAATGCAGGAGGAAACAGACCCTTACATAAAATGCGTGCCAAAGTCGGATGTACTGGGCAGACAGGCGCAAAATAAAAAGATAGTGCAGCGCACACCACCTTGAGGACTAGAGAAATAAAACGAACGCAAAGAAAAAAAGTACAGTAAGCATGATAAATTTTGGTTCCGGTCTAGTGCCTAATAGGCTGCATAACACTTTCGTCCAGTTGTTTGTGCTATACTATCTATTTCCATCGTCTGATGTGGATTCATATTACAATTTCTATATCAAGCCGCCAATAATAGATTATATTTGGATAAGTTTTGTGCATCCTTTCAATCATTGTGCTGTGTTTTTCACTTACAATGAATCAAATACATATTTTGTCTATTTTTATTGATAGCAGTCATAGCAGACAAAATTATTCCTTCCTTATGTTTTCACCTCTCGAGTGGGTTCACAATGACAATATTAGAAATGGATTCGTGCATCAGACACCAACATTACAGTGTGTGGTAATTATTTCATACGCTACATTTCATCCAATCCAACGCTTCACGTGGTGCTTTCAAGTCGATTTTTATTGTTCTATGTCATTGACTGTTGTCTGCTACTGTGACCTAGACAACTATCGCCTTGCCATCAATTTCACTAGCACTTTTTCATGCAGATTTCATACAGAAAATCTATGAAAACCATGTTCCATCATCCTCATTAGTGCAATTCTGAAAGGGCAGCCAACTAGCAAGTAAACAGCAGGTAGCGGAGGCAATGCCTCTGCCAGACAGAAGTAGTGAAACCAACAACACTGATCATGACTGGCCCACTGATCAGGACAGAGATGGCCAATGCCATCCCCAAATCCATCAGCCCAGACCCATTCATAGGCGTCTCAGTCTCTGCATACCAAGCGCACGGCACCCTGTGGGTAGCCTCCCTAGGGCGCTGAATATAGAGACAGTGTGCTGTCCAAACTGCAGGACCCCCCTCTTGGCCTCACTGGTGTAATCCAAAGCATAACAATTTGGCACCAGCTCAGCTGCAGGAACTGCCGGAATGAGTTTGCAATTTTGAAACCATACGCCTTATGTACTACTACTCCGGATTTTCTGTCTGGGCCTACTCCCGTAGCCCTACCCTCTCCTGAGGTTTCCACAAGATAGTATAGTTACTCGCGTCATCCAATGATACTCTTATAGTCCCAGGACGAGCCTGCACTCCCTGGCACTGGTAGGTTTAAAATCAGAGTTTCCCCCTCTGGCGAACTGCCTGAACAGACTAACAAGCTTCGTCTATCTGGGTTTAGAGTCAGAATTTACCTTCTCTTAGATTGGCTGCCAACAAATAATTTTAAGTCCAATCTTGCAGCCCGGATATATTGCCAGGTACTCGGTCGCACACCACATCAGGCTCTGTAAGAAACAGGGGGCCCCCTCTAGAAGGTGCTGTTGGAGACACAATAATGCAGAAGATGCCATTGGCATGGAAACTCCTGCCCAGCAAGCCGAACAGTGAACCCAGTGGTGATCTCTACACCTGGAAACTTCACTTTCCTTTAACGGCGGGACGCCCAGCCCAGACCTCGCTAGCCCCCCCCCCCCCCCCCCCCCCCCCCCCCCCCCAACCGCTACAGAGCCAGCAAGTCTACGCTGGGGCAACTCCAGTTCAGTTCATCCCGTAACCCATCAGGTCGTTGGGGCACACATGAAGACACTCCCAAAATCCCACGCCATCCCTCTCTGTCTGTCGCATCTCATCGGGACGAAGGCCTGACCACTCAGTGATGTTGTCCACCCATCTCTTCCTTGGACGTCCTCTCTGTCCCGGTATGGAACCAAAAAGTATCGAGTTGGTAATTCCGTTGGACCTCGTCCAGGTCTCGCAGGAATACAGAAATATTGATAGCACCAAAGAGCGCATTAGTCTAACTTTTATGCCGAGGGCGAGCCGCTTGTCTTGCTATATAGGTTTCAGCCGAGTCAGCGCCGCTGTTGTTTGTGCTATTCTTGCAATTACCTCTGGCTTTGATCCCTCTTCGCTGATCAATGATCCCAGATATTTGAAACATTTTACCACCTCAAGTTCCGGCCCATTTGCCTCTATTACAGATTTAAACCCTGCTATGTTATTGGTCAGGAGCTTTGTTTTATCTGCATTTATTTCCATTCCAAAACCCAGGGCCGCTCTATCCAAGCCACCAATTAACTCCTGGAGTTCCCTTTCTGTGCCTGCCAATACATCAATATCATCAGCAAATCGGAAGTTTGTGATAAGCCTGTCACCTATTTTAACCATGCCAATATGTTCTTTTAAGGTCGTCTCCATTATTCTCTCCAAGAATATATTGAATAGTATTGGGGAGAGTATACATCCCTGTCTCCCACCCACTGTCGTACGGAACCAATCGCCTAGCGTTCCCTCTACCGAGACTGCGCTTGTCGCCTGCTCATAAAGGTTTGCAATTACCCTCACAATATCACTGTTGAACTTATAATGCGTCATTGTTGACCATAGCGCCGCATGCCACACTCTGTCAAACGCCTTTCTAAAGTCAATGAAGGCATGGTAGAGTTTTTGTTGATACTCTGAGTACTTCTCATTCATTATCCGAGGTGGGCGTGGACAATAAAATCATCCACTATGACAAATCTTAACGACTGGAGACAGGGTTGGGACCTGTGCAAGATTAACTACCTTGTCGAGGAACGAGTCACTTATGAATAGTAGAAACTTTTCAGTCATGATTGACTATATAGGATAATGGAACCTTGGAGTGGTAACTCTCTGCTATGTTTTGGGGTTTCATTTTTCTTGTGGTGTTGTTGATTCATGTCTCTGTGTTGTAAGAACTTATTTTCACCCAGCCTGATGTGGCACTTCAGGGAGAATTTCTACTAGAATTGGTCTGTAGCTTCGCCTTCAAAGGATGTTAGACCAATGTCCAGTGCCTTCATGTCCCGCTTACACACAACTTTGAACAGCAGGCATGGTCAGCCAACTGTTTTTTGGTCATTCACCAACTTTTCATAGATTGGATTGCAACCGTCTTCCATTTCATGAACATGACCAAGTCTTTGTAGTCTTCGCTGCCTAACTTTTACTAACCATTGGCACAAAAATTTGCTGTCAATTTGGGCATTGTCACTTTTATTAAACTTAATTTATGTCTCACAGACGTTTTTTCAAAGCAACTGAATCACAGACAACTGTAGAAACCGCTGAAAATCCTGCTATTTCGATTGTAGAGAGCTCCATTTCCATCCTGTCAGGCTAAAAACAATTGTGATTTTGAAATCTGTTTTAGACATTTGGAAATATTCCTTGGGTTTTTCATTTGGATTTTAAATTTCATTACTGAGTATGGGGAAGTTTAGTTTTTGTAAAATAATTTTTTTTCTGAGGTAAATCTATTTAGATTGTTTATGTAGATGCAATAAATACGTTTTAAGTGGAAACTAACAAATGCTGATCTTGTAAATATTGGTTATCCATCATTTGTGTAATTTTTTTTTTTCCAAACAAGGGACGCCGTTAACGGGAAAGCTATGTTTGTGCTGTTTTTCAATACTATCCCCTTCATCTTCTTGTATCTCAGAAACTAACACACACAACAAAAACAATAACACCAACAAGTTTTTTATTAATTTATGTATATATACACAACAAAATCATATCTATAGACCAACAAATAAAAAGATTACAGACCCTCAAAAAAAAAGTCAACAACCAAGTAAAATGTGACATGCTGAAAAAGCGCAAAGGCTAAGGAGAGTGTACATGTTTAGGAGACTGGTGTGAGAGTAAACCTAGTGAACCAAGTCCCTCCGTAGATGGAAGGTACTACGCCTTTACCTTTGTTTGGTATAGGTTGCCCAAGTTTCGGTACCATGTAGAAGCATGTTAATGATCCATGTATTGTAAAATATGGCCTTGGTTTTTGGTTCTCCAAAACACATGTTGTGAGGCAAGAAAATGTACCAGTAGCTTTGCCAATGAGACTGTCTATTTTTGGGTCTAGAGAGAGCCTGTTATTGCTGAGGGAACTAAGGTGTGTGAATTGGTGCACAGTTGCTAATTCCCAATTAACAAGGTTAAGGGTTGGCGAAGCCTTTATGTCTTTTCGCAGCACAGTTTTGTTAAGATATTCAGTTCAGTTCATCCCACAACCTATTGAGATCAATGGGGCATCCCTGCTGACTCCTTCACAATCCTGCACCATCTCTCTCTGTCTGTGGTAGCTTTTTGTGTCTCCTTGGGTCATAGGTTAGTCCACTCATAGATGTTGTCTTTCCAATGTTTTCTCGGATGTCCCTGCTTTCGTTTGCCTTATAATGTGTACTGTAGTATTGTATTTGGAAGGCCCTTGGATCTTGAGACGTGGCCATACCCAGCCAGCTTTCGCCTTTTGATCTTTGTGAGAAGATCATCATACAGTTCATTCTCGATTCTTCATTGTACTTCATCATTTGTGATACTCTCTTTGTAGGTGACATTTAAGAGTCACCTAAAACATCTCATCTCCATGGCCTGGATTCTTCTCTGGAGGTCTGCAGTAATGGTCCATGTTTCGTAAGTGTAGAATAATATCGAAAGAATCAGTGAGCGCATTAGTCTCACCTTTATTGAATCAACACTGTGATCGAAGCAAATGGACAGGAGCTTGAAATGTATCTGAGCGATCAAATCCAGAGGTCCTGGCCAGAAAAGCACAAACAACAGCAGCGCTTGCATGATTGAAACATATATGGAAAGATAAAGGACTCACCCTCGCCATAAGACATTGTAAGAAGAAATCAAAATATTGACAATCATAAGAGTGCTTAGTTTATAGTTACCTGATCTATGCTATTTCGATTCAGTGGGCTCACACCTGGGTTCTGTCTGTTTATACCTCTGCCTCTCCCCTGGCCTCGCCCTCCCCTTTGGAGACCTGTATGAAACTGCTTGACAGGATTTATGGTTTGTCTGAGACCACGACTCACAGCACCTCCTCTTCCTCTGCTTGGAGCACCGCCACGTCCCCTTGGAATTCCATCTGCAGCTCTGTTCCCTCTCCCTTGTCGATTGGCTTTGCGTTTCTGCTTCCCTTTTCCAAACTTTGTTAATTTGATAATGTCATCTGTGGGTTTCAGAATTCTGATTAATATTATTCTTCAACAACATCAATAACTGTTTAGAAGACATATCACATCACTGATGTTATTAGCTCATAGAATTACCTCAACTTGGTTTGGCAGCCTAACTGTAAGTGAATGCAACTCCCCTTTATCACCAGCAAACAAATCATCAATGCCCTCAGTGAAGCAGAGGTTTGTGTGTGATATGGCACATAGAACTGCACAAGTTCGCATGAGAATGTCTTTTTAGTGATGTGCACCAAGTCGTAGAACCAAAATCAAAGGTCATCCAGATTCTACATAGATGTCTACTAATAATTACTACATGAGTATGAGAAAATTACTGTACTTATATCAAGTGTAGATAGGTCTACTATACTATTTAACTATTTACCAAGTATTTACATTGATATCTAAGACTAATGCCTAATAGTACTACTATAACCTGGGCAGAAGTTAGGATCCGGGAAGCTAGCAGACAAAAAGCAAGCCCCTTTTCTCCCTATTTCGTTCTTGTATAATATATTATATTATTTTGGTTACTGGGGTTGTCTTAGTAACTTAGTCTTAATCTTATTGTCAGCATAGCAACTAAACATCTAAACATAAATATTTAGCATGTGTTTACTAGAGGGAGATCGTGTCCAAATCTATTAGAATTCATGGAGGAGGTTACTAAAATGATAGATAATGAGGAGTCTGTGGATGTTATTTATCTAGATTTTGCGAAGGCCTTTGATAGTTTACCTCATCAAAGATTATTTAGAAAGTTAAAATCACATGAAATAGGTGGGGAAGTTGCTTAATGAATCGAAAATTGGTTAAAAGGAAAAAGGCAAAGATAGGGCATAAGTAACGAGTACTCAGTGGTGTGAAGTAAAAAGAAGTGCCAGAGGGCTTGGTATTGGGACCAATTTTATTCTTGATATATATAAATCAAATAAATGATTTTGACATTGATATGGGTGGGATCCATGATTGCAAAATTCGCTGATGACACAAAACTATGCAGTAGTCAGTAGCGTCTAATCTAAAACAGAAGTGGATATATTGAGGTCGGATTTATATAACATTCGAGAATGGTCTGTAAGCTGGCAAATGGAATTTAATGTAGATAAATGTAGTTATCCACTGGTAGATCCAATATGGAATATTATTACAGAATGGACAAGAACAATATTAGAAATGTAGAAAAGGAAAGGGACATAGGGGTTATAATAGATCATACAGGTAAGGTGAGTGAGCAAATCCAGGTAGCAGTGAAAAAGGAAAATGCAATGTTAATGTTAAGTATGATCAAAATAAATATTAAACATAGGAGCAAGGAAGTGATAGTCAAACTACATAAAGCATTTGTTAGGCCTAGATTGGAGTAAAAAATGTACAGGTGTGGAGTTCTTATAGTAGAAGGGATATAAACATGCTGGAAAGGATTTTTTTTTAAGTGACAAAGCTGATTGATAGTAGTGATAGTGGGATTCCAGAATAACACTAAACAGTTGTGAGGAAAGACTGAGAAAAACAGGTCTACAGTGTCTAGAAAAGAGAAGAATTTGAGGTGACTTAATATAATACAAGTTTTTAACTTAAGATAATCAAAGGAATGGAAATGAATGGATAAATTAGACTATAACAAGTTTTTTTTCAAAATACAACCACCTCCTACAAAAACAAGGAGGGCATAGCTACAATTCTACAAATTACTAAAAGAAAGGTCCAGATTAGATAATAATTTTTTTAGTCAGAGAGTGGTGAATGCATTGCTAGAGGAAGTAGTGGAGGCAGGGACAATTAATGCATATAAGAATAAATTGGATACGCATAGACTTTTACTCTTAGAGCAAGGTGATGATTGATGTAAATGAAATTGGTTGTATACAGTTAATATACAGACTGCAGAGCAGAGTCTTCTAAACCAGTATAAAGATGTTAAGTTATTCCACGTATCAAAATTAAATCGAATAAATAATATTTAATACAGAGTCACAACCCAACAATACTATACATACTGCCACGTTTTTTAAAATAAAAAACATAGCTTAACATTATAAATATAAGCTTTAATCTACCTACTATAACTATTACTAATGTAGCTATAATTAAAATCATATTAATAATATAATAATAATACTAATAAATAGATTATCATTATCAATCTATTAAAATCTATTCAATAACAAAGTAAAGATAAAAGTTGTTTTACATCAGATGCAATTTAAAATGATATCTACGTGACTGTTAAAAATATAATTGAAGGACTAAAATATGTCTTACCAAGACTCATTTCAACTTTGTTTGGTAACACATTGGACATGTTGTGTGAAGACAGTAAACTACGATGTTTGAAATCACTACCAAATGTGGCGTTTATTTTGAACACGAATAAAATGCAAAATGGCGACGGAACGAAAACAAAATTTTAAATGTTGTTCTTTTTAACGAAATAATTATTATGCGTTGTGTTTCCACTGTACCAATCATATTCACACCAGCTGTTAGAACCAAAGTCAAATGCGACTTGAAAAGATAAGCTGACTGTACATGTGTGTATGAGTGTGATATGTGTGAGGTAGAGAGAGAGAGAGAGAGAGAGAGAGAGTGGATGATAGGAAAAGAGGAGGGTTGGAGACGGTAAGCAGGGGGAAAGAAAAGGACAAATATTCAGACTATTTTTGACGTCACCAGTCTCACTATTCATTTCAATAGACGTGAATCTTGCTTTAAATGCTCGACGGTCTCATATGATATCATCATCATCATAATGCTCATATGGTTGATCAGTCTTCAGACTGGTTGTAAGGTTGTCTTAGCATGTCTCTCCGTTTTATCCTATTCGCTGGTTGATCAGTCCTGAGACTGGTTGTAATGTTGTCTGATCATATCTCTCCATGTGACCCTATCCTCTGGTTCATCAGTCCTAAGACTGGCTATAAGGTTGTTTGAGCATGTCTCTCCATGTGACCCTATCCTCTGGTTCATCAGTCCTAAGACTGGCTATAAGGTTGTTTGAGCATGTCTCTCCATGTGACCCTATCCTCTGGTTCATCAGTCCTAAGACTGGCTATAAGGTTGTTTGAGCATGTCTCTCCATGTGACCCTATCCTCTGGTTCATCAGTCCTAAGACTGGCTATAAGGTTGTTTGAGCATGTCTCTCCCTCTTACCCTGTCCTCTGCAACCCTTTTCTTTTCAGCATAGGTTCGTACTTTAATATCTCTGCATGTCTAAGATGTCAAGTGTGTCTTGTTAGACACTTTCCTCGTTTCATCCTGGGGGATCTTGGGATTCGTGTCTTTTAGAAACTTCGTGTCGCATTGAACTCAATCTTCGGGATCAAGATGCTGAGCAGCGCATGGGCTGCAATGGTCAGCGACCCATAGCTGACTGCTAGCGTCAGGGCTAGCCAACCATAGCTGCCAAGACCCTTCTACACCTCCACGCGGTGATCCTAGATAATAGGCTGCAGTAGGGCAGACTGGCTAAGAAGAAGGGATCGAAGAGGGAATGCTAACCCGGTACTCAAAAAATGCTTGCTGAAGTCGGATGTGTTGGACCGAAGGGTGCAAATTTCGCAACCAAGCTGTAAATTACAACACAACGCATTCCGTTCTCTGGACCCCCATTCTGCTACTTACCCTTTCAGGGTTTGGTAGCAGGAGATTGAGAACGAACGAAGAAGAAGAGGAAGAAGAACTCAATCTTCGTTTCTGTATCTTTTTCAATATGTGTCTTTGTGCACCTACTTCAGGGATGAGAGTGCCATTAGATCTTCTTTCTGTCCAACTTATTCGATGCATTCTACTATAGCACCACATTTAAAACGCTTCCAAACTTTTTTCGAGCTATTTTCTAAAGGTTTGCCCCAAGTATGTAAACTGTTGTACTTGTCAGGGCGTCCAGTGCCGAGTGCAGATGTACGAGTGTAACAGTTGATCTAGTATGCTTTTATTTTGTATATGTTCGATGTAGCTGCACGTGGAAGGATCTAGATCTGATTGATTTCTGTTCTGCTTTCTAGTTTGGCCTCTCCTTCCCCTAGTACAATAAATTGCAGACTTCGGTAACCAAACGCTTGATCCGGAAGGAAAGAGCAGCGAAACCGCCGTCACCGGCAGCAGAAGACAATAATGTGCAAACCATGCAATAGAACTTCGAGTTCCCGCATTGGACTGATAAGCCACATGAGGTCCAGTAAACAGTATACCGAAACATGTCAGACAGTGCAGAAACAAAACAGATCACATACAACAAGGTTTATATTGGTGGTCGATATCGACAACGATGGACAGTTATCATGTTGTTGAGCTATTATCAAAGTCTGTTTCATCAATGTGTTTATTTCATGTCAAACTATTTGGTTGTTTTGTTCATTTCTTCAAGCAGCATTTGAAACGTTTCTACTGATTCTCCCACTATGGCACAGACATCGGTAAATTTGGTGACATTAACTTTCATACAATTGACCATGACACCAATATTATAACTTCGACAATATTTTCCATCATCTCAGAATATGCGTTATAATAATAATATTTGTTCATCGCAAGCGACAATGGCCACATCAACAGACGGTTTTGTCTTGATGATGTAACGCGCTGTATTTGGATTATAGCGTTGAAGAACTGCGCTGGTCATCGACCTCCCTCTCTGGTCCCGAGCTACCTTGAACCAGCGGCAAGACTTTAGTCAAGACGACTGGAGGCAACTCAGTATGCAGGCACTCTGGTCCCACCTCCCGTTGGATACTTGTGGGATTCGAAAGTCCACCGTTTCTGTTCATCGCTTTGGGAGGCAAGTGCCTGACCTCTTCACCACAGGACCCCAGAAGACTGCAGACAACCAGTGTATTTTGGTCAAAAAGGGACCAGCGGATGATTGGGATGTTCATGCTCCCCGAAGTCACCCTCGCGCAGTCATGTTGGCGTTATAGATGCTCGACGACTGCAAGCTACCTTGTCGCATCACCTGTTTTATCGAAACTGGATCTGTGATTCCTTCTTTGATTGAAATAATCGCCTCTTGATTTTCATACAAGCTCTGGATTAACCTAATGGTTGGTCTCTCAATACCTATTTGGGATCAAGATGCTGAGCAGCGCATGAGCTGCAGCGGTCAGTGACCCATAGCTTACTGCTAGCGTCAGGGCCAACGAGTTGTCGTGAACCTTCTACACCTCCACGCAGTAATTCTGGATACAGGTTGCAACCAGAGCAAACTGGCCAAGGAGAAGGGATAGAAGAGGGAAGGCTAGCCCGGTACTAAAAAATAGAAGAATACTAAGAATAAAAGAAGACAAGGAAGAAGGAAAATAATAAACCAACCAGAAGAAGAAATAATGAAGTAGATGCTGTTCTCAAATACATATTTACATTTGTCATTTTATCTCTGTACATCTTCTTTGTGTTATTACGTGATATATGTTTCGTTAATTTAAAATTAATGATTATATCTAGTCTTACCAAATCTAGCTGGGTGTTCTTGTAGACATCACTGTCTTCTGTTGCTGAGGTAGGTATCACTGAATTCTGTTGCTGAGGTAAGTATCACTGTCTTCTGTTGCTGAGGTAGGTATCACTGAATTCTGTTGCTGAGGTAAGTATCACTGTCTTCTGTTGCTGAGGTAAGTATCACTGTCTTCTGTTGCTGAGGTAGGTATCACTGTCTTCTGTTGCTGAGGTAAGTATCACTGTCTTCTGTTGCTGAGGTAGGTATCACTGTCTTCTGTTGCTGAGGTAAGTATCACTGTCTTCTGTTGCTGAGGTAAGTATCACTGTCTTCTGTTGCTGAGGTAAGTATCACTGTCTTCTGTTGCTGAGGTAAGTATCACTGTCTTCTGTTGCTGAGGTAGGTATCACTGTCTTCTGTTGCTGAGGTAAGTATCACTGTATTCTGTTGCTCAGGTAGGTATCACTGTATTCTGTTGCTGAGGTAGGTATCACTGTATTCTGTTGCTCTGCAAGACATCATCATCTTCTGTTGATCAGGTAGACATCATCATCTTCTGTTGATCAGGTAGACATCATCATCTTCTGTTGCTCGGGTAGACATCATCATCTTCTGTTGCTCGAATAGACATCATCATCTTCTGTTGCTCGAATAGACATCATCATCTTCTGTTGCTTGGGTAGACATCATCATCTTCTGTTGCTCGGGTAGACATCATCATCTTCTGTTGCTCGAATAGACATCATCATCTTCTGTTGCTCGAATAGACATCATCATCTTCTGTTGCTTGGGTAGACAACATCATCATCTTCTGTTGCTCAGGTAGACATTATCATCTTCTTTTTGCTCGTGAAGACATCGTCGTCTGCTGCCTTCTGTTCAGACATATAGAAAACGTGTTATTTCATATTGTATTGGTGTATCATATCTGAAATATTGCTTCTAGAGCTTTCTTTCATTTTTACAGAGTTAATCTACACTCAACAGATCTTTAATCTTTGTAAATGTCTGAATGTGCAGAGACCATGAGTTGAAGAGTCTTCTACCCTAGTGGGATCAGACAACATAACTTGACATTCTTACAAAATGTTGTCAGTGTGACAGTGACCTTATTCTCGTCTTTGTCCTATATACAGAGTTTCCTGCCCCGGAAAGATAAGACACCACCAATAGTTGTTCTTCGTAACAAGTTTTCACGGTGACAGAATCATATTCTCGCCTCTGCCCTAGAAGAGTGGGTTACACTCTAGGAAGGTTAGACTGTATTCTAAGTCCTTTCTTCCTACATGATGTCTGTTTGGTAGTAGTACTATTCTCCATCCTGTCACACACATACCGTTTTCTAGCCCATATAGGTTAGACAGCATTGTTAGTCGCTACTTTCGACACAAAACGAGGAACGAGAAAAAAGGAACGCATGGGGGACGGCGTGGGCTAGTGGTTAAGTGGCACGGCTCAAAATCCGAAGGTGCTGAGTTCGATCCCCATCACAGCACCGGTCGTTACCCCTGGGAAGCAAAACTTTAGAAAATGAAGGAGGAAGCAAGCCCTTACATAAAATAGATGCTGAAGTCGGATGCACTGGGCCGACATGCGCAAAATAAAAACCATAGTGCAACGCCTTGAGGAATAGAGAAATAAGACGAACGGAAAAAAAGGCACACCTGTCAGGATAGAGCACAAGTATGTACAACCAGCGGACTACTGCAACCATCAGTGCCTACATTCTTCACCGTTTGCTGAAGAGACTTATCACTTAATGGTTTGCTTGAAGTTCACTTACGTTGTTCCTTGCTTGACAGAACAGAAGAGCATGACACGGGTACTATTCTCGTCACTGCAACACATATACTCTGAACGTCTGAATCACAACACACATATACTCTGAACGTCTGAATCACAACACACATACTCTGAACGTCTGAATCACAACACACATATACTCTGAACGTCTGAATCACAACACACATATACTCTGAACGTCTGAATCACAATGTCAGTCGGCGCTTCTTACGACAGACCGTCAGTATGTCAATGATCCTTATCTCGTCCATAACACATACATAGCCCTCCAGTAAACTCATTGAGCAACGTCGACAGACAGTTATAACAAAACAATACTCAATACTAACGAAAAGACTGCAGGACCAACAATGAATACAAGACCAACACTTGACATCAAGACAGCATTGCGACCAAGTCAGTCGAATGGGAATGCCTTTTTTTAAAACTTGCCGTGTATGTTAGACAAAGAGAAAGGTCAATTGGCATGTTGTTGTGTGTTGTTTGAATGTGGTGGTCAGTAGTTGTGATGGGCAGTGGTTCTCGTCATGAGGTAAATGAAATGTCTTGTTTGCATCCGAGAAGTATCTTTTTTGAGTTCATGACGAGTCCTTTTGTAGTGTGTACAGTTTCTTGTTAGGGGGGTCTATGAAGTGTCCTGCTAGGGATCCATGTAGTGTCCTGTTGGGGATCCATGCAGTATCTTGTTGGGGATTCATGCAGTGTCCTGTTGGGGATTCATGCAGTATCTTGTTGGGGATTCATGCAGTGTCCTGTTGGGGATTCATGCAGTGTCCTGTTGGGGATCCATGCAGTATCTTGTTGGGGATTCATGCAGTGTCCTAATGGGGATCCATGCAGTATCTTGTTGGGGATTCATGCAGTGTCCTGTTGGGGATTCATGCAGTGTCCTGTTGGGGATTCATGCAGTTTCCTGTTGGGGATCCATGCAGTGTCTTATTGGGGATTCATGCAGTATCCTGTTGGGGATTCATGCAGTGTCCTGTTGGGGATTCATGCAGTGTCCTGTTGGGGATCCATGCAGTATCTTGTTGGGGATTCATACAGTGTCCTGTTGGGGATTCATGCAGTACCTTGTTGGGGATTCATACAGTGTCCTGTTGGGGATCCATGTAGTGTCTTGTTGGGGATTCATGCAGTGTCCTGTTGGGGATCCATGCAGTATCTTGTTGGGGATTCATACAGTGTCATGTTGGGGATCCATGTAGTGTCTTGTTGGGGATTCATGCAGTGTCCTGTTGGGGATCCATGCAGTATCTTGTTGGGGATTCATACAGTGTCCTGTTGGGGATCCATGTAGTGTCTTGTTGGGGATTCATGCAGTGTCCTGTTAGGGATTCATGCAGTGTCCTGTTGGGGATTCATGCAGTGTCTTGTTGGGAATTCAAGCAGTGTCCTGTTGGGGATCTATGCAGTGTCCTGTTGGGGATCCATGCGGTGCCATGCTGGGAATCTATGAAGGATAGTGAATTTTCCATTTGGGTTCCGTAAAGTGTTCTATTGGACCCACGAGCGACACTTGCATCTTTAAATTGCAAATATTTTTATTTACTTGTTTTTAAAATGTTTGAATCCCTAACATACAATATAGACACTATTTCTAGAGGATGACAGTGCTGTGCGAAAGCCCTACACTAACGTATGATAAAATCCTATCCTACACAACGAAAATGAACTTTGTTCTGTTAAAGAATACCAACTTTTAAAAATTCTCATGCATTTAACATTAAAGATGGCATTTCCTTTAATGTTGTTGTTGAGCACTTTATTTCATATGCTGTCAAAGTATGTCCTGATGTCTCCAAAATGGGCGAATAGTAGTTGATGTCTTTTATTACCACTGCCCTGTGTGAAACAATGTTCTCAGCTCATGTGCTTCCAGTACATTAATGGGGAGAAAGGAATGTTTACATTGTTGTCTGTTAGACATGTATTAATTGATGAATAATGAGATTTGGGCATATGTAAGAACTATAAGCCACAAGAAAAAAGGAATGAAGACCATTGCATCTCCAGGTAGAAGTAGAGTGACTAAGTGTAAGTAAAACAATGTTGCTATCAGCTCTTGTACATAGACACAGTACACATATAGAAACAAACGAAGTGTACAGATCTGACCTTCACTTCATATTGTTGGTCCTGAGATTTGAAAACTTACTGCTGAAAAATGTAACTAACAATAGGTGAGTGTTGAATTACACAAAACATCTTATTCATCTATTGATCCCCAGGAAAGTAAATCATTCACTTTGTTTTCCGATTTAATACATCTGACATTCTTTTTATGGGATTTTTTTAAAACGTTGAAGAAAACTTTAATCTCAGCTGCCTTGTAGTATGTGAATGGTTTTATGTACAAATATATGAGATGTGAAGTACTCTACTGTAGATCCGTTACTCGTCATTGTTATCTTCTCCCAAAAGCATGCTCCAAATGTGAAAGTTGAGCCACCACTGTCAATAAAACACGAGATGCGATATCTGCATAACCCTTGTTTGCTATCAGATCCCAAACAAAGTCATTTCTGTATTACAATTTTGTTACATTGGAATGGAAACGAGAGTACTTTGAATGAATATAGCCATGAAATGGATTGTATTCCAAAAATAAAGAATAAACTCATTTAAAACCTACTTGTCTAGTTCGCTCAATGACTTCGAGGCCGGTCAAGGTTCAAAGTTCAGCTTTTATGTCAGCACAATCGTCGCCCGGGGTCGCGAGCTACTCCTCACCATATGTCGTGCACGAGGACGAAAACAAGCGTGAGAAATTTGGTCGGGTGGATAATTAACACCTATCGCCTTCAGTGTACAGATGTCAATGTACACGTCCATGTGGTTCTGGCGTAGGGCCATAGCTCAATCGTTCTAGGTTGTACCTGGATAAAGAGAGGAGACGCCCAATTCAGAACCTCACATGCAAATGTTTTATGATGGGATAACTCTTATTTTAATTTTTAAAACATTTATCCGGTTGCATGCCTTGCTATGTTTTTCAATGAATAAAGTACACTTTAAAGTTCTTGTATCTATAACTAACATCTAGGACTTAATAGTAAATAATGAAGTTTATTTTTAAACTAACTGTCACAAAGGAATAATTGTTCCACAAGTGAAGTGGATGAAAAATATGGTTCCCATGTAGGCATGACTGGTATGTACTACGAAACATAAATTTAGCTCAAATAAAAATTGGGAGCATTATAAGACCACAGTATATGCAAATATAGAGGACATGATGTAATATTGTTAGAGCGGTTGCTGTTCACGCAAAAGCACAGACTTTGCTCTCCAGTCGCGACATGTTCCAGTCAATTCAGTTGTAAATTGGAACCTGATTTAATGTTAGAAGTGGTATGACAGAGGGGAAACGAAATGGTTCGACGAAACGTTGATGTCTTGAACATTGAAGCCTGTAGTTCCTCATCCCTGATGGCAGTGACTGACAAGGGACTAAATTTATCTCTGTATGATATGCAAGACAAGACATCGAGAAAGGAGACTGTTCATCTGGCCTCATAAAAGCTGAGAGGTCTTACAGTAAAGTTTGTACCACTTCATCCCTGACTGTAGTGTTACTTTATTGTGATTAATCCATGAACAGAAACTGCAAGTGGACCAAGATTAATCCATGAACAGAAACTGCAAGTGGACCAAGATTAATCCATGAACAGAAACTGCAAGTGGACCAAGATTAATCCATGAACAGAAACTGCAAGTGAACCAAGATTAATCCATGAACAGAAACTGCAAGTGGACCAAGATTAATCCATGAACAGAAACTACAAATGAACCAAGATTAATCCATGAACAGAAACTGCAAGTGGACCAAGATTAATCCATGAACAGAAACTGCAAGTGGACCAAGATTAATCCATGAACAGAAACTGCAAGTGGACCAAGATTAATCCATGAACAGAAACTGCAAGTGAACCAAGATTAATCCATGAACAGAAACTGCAAGTGGACCAAGATTAATCCATGAACAGAAACTACAAGTGAACCAAGATTAATCCATGAACAGAAACTGCAAGTCGACCAAGATTAATCCATGAACAGAAACTGCAAGTGGACCAAGCTCATAGTTCTACAATTTTTTCTTTGGTCGGCATTTCAAATATAACCAATTGTTGTTTGTTGCGTTGATAGTCGTTACGGCCAGTAGTCTGTCAGGCCTAGCTGTTGTTTGTTGCGTTGATAGTCGTTACGGCCAGTAGTCTGTCAGGCCTAGCTGTTGTTTGTTGGGTTGATAGTCGTTACGGCCAGTAGTCTGTCAGGCCTAGCTGTTGTTTGTTGGGTTGATAGTCGTTACGGCCAGTAGTCTGTCAGGCCTAGCTGTTGTTTGTTGGGTTGATAGTCGTTACGGCCAGTAGTCTGTCAGGCCTAGCTGTTGTTTGTTGGGTTGATAGTCGTTACGGCCAGTAGTCTGTCAGGCCTAGCTGTTGTTTGTTGGGTTGATAGTCGTTACGGTCAGTAGTCTGTCAGGCCTAGCTGTTGTTTGTTGGGTTGATAGTCGTTACGGCCAGTAGTCTGTCAGGCCTAGCTGTTGTTTGTTGGGTTGATAGTCGTTACGGTCAGTAGTCTGTCAGGCCTAGCTGTTGTTTGTTGGGTTGATAGTCGTTACGGCCAGTAGTCTGTCAGGCCTAGCTGTTGTTTGTTGGGTTGATAGTCGTTACGGCCAGTAGTCTGTCAGGCCTAGCTGTTGTTTGTTGGGTTGATAGTCCTTACGGCCAGTAGTCTGTCAGGCCTATCTGTTGTTTGTTGGGTTGATAGTCGTTACGGCCAGTAGTCTGTCAGGCCTATCTGTTGTTTGTTGGGTTGATAGTCGTTACGGCCAGTAGTCTGTCAGGCCTAGCTGTTGTTTGTTAGGTTGATAGTCGTTACGGCCAGTAGTCTGTCAGGCCTACGAGCTTTGCTCGTCTGTGCTTTTATACGCCAAACATTGGAGTATTTCAAATCACCAGTACAATTCTAGTCTTCTCACGAATTTGGTTGTGATGTGTACTAACTTTTGAGAGTAGAGGGAAATAAGAAGACTAAAGCAGAGAATTAAAATTGGGGAGGGGGTTGAGAGAGAGAGAGAGAGGGGGGGGGGTGGGGGGATAAAAGATGTACACTGTTGTGAATGTAAATTGGTGCAGGGATTAAAGGAGATTTAAAGAAATAATTATGACGAAAAGAGCTAATGGTAATCCAATGAGCAGTCACTGCCATCGAGGGTGAAGTGTTGGGGTCTCCACTGTAATAGGATTCACGTTTTTATCAGATGAGCTGGTCAGTTCCCTTACTCGTTGCGTTTCCGCCAATAAGCGAGGTGTCCAATTTACAACTGCATAGATTTTAAAACTGCGAACAATTTAATTTCCATTGCAATTAAGGGTTAGAATTCAATCGATCTGCCACTGCAATTAATCGATCTGCCACTGCAATCAATCGATCTGCCACTGCAATCAATCGATCTGCCACTGTAATCAATCGATCTGCCACTGCAATAAATCGATCTGCCACTGCAATCAATCGATCTGCCACTGCAATCAATCGATCTGCCACTGCAATCAATCGATCTGCCACTGCAATCAATCGATCTGCCACTGCAATAAATCGATCTGCCACTGCAATCAATCGATCTGCCACTGCAATGTTTGAAGATGAGAAAGAGAATAATGAACGTGTGGCTGTTGAAGAGTGCACATAACCAGGGATAATGAAGTAGAGAGAGAGAGAGGGGGGGGGGGACTTACTGAGCTCGCTTTCTGGAGGGTAAAGAGAAGGACCATAGCTGAAAGTTTAGAATAAAAGACGAGGAAACATGCTTTAAAGGATCGCTGAATGTAAAGGTAGCAAATGTGAATAAAATCAAGAATGACTGGGAGAGCAAAACGTACTCAAATATATGTGGAAAGGATGGGAAACTAGGGGGAAAAAGAAGAAGAAGTTAAGGAATTTTGAAGAAGAAGAGAAAGAAGAAGAAAAGAAGAAAAAGAAAAAGAAGAAGAAGAGAAAAAAAGGTACGGGATTAATACAGAGACAAATGAAACTATACTGTTTTGTCTAGAATCGACGTCACTGCACTTCAGGCTGACTCATAGGACAAACATCGCCGGTGCAAAAAGTGAAAATGCAGATACTTTTGGACGACGGAGCTGGTGGCCAGTGAACTGGGACGTATAATATGGATATAGAAACGCTACATGTGAAACATCTACCCGCTAAGGCCGGGATCACAGAAGTTGTAGGCAAGCTTAACATTCTTTCTGAGTGAAGGTAAGAGCTAGGAAACACGCGAGGCTGGTTTCGAATTCACGATCAGATCTCATCTCGTTGGCCAGCATGTCAAACCCCAGAAAGGCGTCAGTGGTTATATTATTACTTTATTTTCACTGGAAAACAAGAGTAGCGCTAAACTGATCTGCGTTCTTGTTCCGACAATGACCAATTCAGAGAATTCAGAAATAAACTATATGAGGAAATGAATAATGCAAATTCTCCAATTATAAAGTCAGATAAACGCATCACCTTTGGTGACTGTAATGCTAGAGTGGGAACCGACAATCAGAAAATGCATAGAGTACATAACACATACAGATCTAGCGGCAAAGCACGCCCTGTTACCCCCCCCCCCCTCCCTCCCCCACCCATCCTTCAACATAACACATACAGATCTAACGGCAATGTACGCCATGTACTCTCCTCCCCCCCCCCCTCCCCCCCCCCCCCCTCACATGATACATATAGATCTAACGGCAATGTACGCCCTGTACACTTTATAACAGTACACTTTATAACAGTACACTTTAAAACAAAAACCACACAATGAGCAATGTAGTGGATGTTTTGGTGTGGATTATGATCTTCTGTTTCCCTATCTACTTCTTCTTCGCGCATTCTCAAATCAAGGTTCAGGTTTCTCTTACAAATGACACTTCTGTTTGTAAGGCTGTTTTATCTCCATACAGTTTTTGTCTTGTATCGGTCTCACGAGACCACTAGTTCTCTGCCTCCTTGTGGTATTGCAACTTTGTTGGATGTGTTCAATGGTCATGGATGTGCTCCAGACGTAGACTCCTGTCATCTGTCCAAATCCTCATTTTGTTGCGAACATTATCAAGATGTCTTTTCTGCCCAGTTCTCAGTCTGACCTGCACTTCTCTAATTAAATCTTACATTATCTTTTTTCGGATTTGGGGATGTTGATCAGCCCATTTGCCTCTGGCTGGCGTTAATTATTTTGTTGGCTTCTTTATATTTAATCTGAACAGGAAGAGTCAGCATGGGTTTACTTAAGGGAGATCGTGCTGAAGATATCTGTTGAAATTCATGGAACAGGTTAGCAAAATGTTAGATGCTAGACAAATGTTAGCCAGTAGATGCTATCTATTTTGATTTTGCAAAGGTATTTGATGGAGCACCTCATCAAAGATTTTGGCAGTTGCAATCATATGGTATATGTGGCTAAGTTGCCAATTGGATTTTAAAAAATGGTTAACGAAAAAAAGGCAGAGACTTGGCATAAATAGTTAGTACTCTGAGTGGTGTGAGGTAAAAAGTTTAGTAACACAGGGGCCGTGTTGAGATCAATTTTTTTCTTAGTTCTTAGTAGACCTATACTTCTACAGGAGCAGATGCCCTTGTGCATGTCCCAGCTATGGTATGGGCTGGATGTAGCTGGAAGAAGGGTTTCCTGCTTAGCGGGCTAGGCTGGATCAGCGTAATACTCCGCTGCGCTGGGACAAGCGCTTACAGAGGGTGGTTAACCTATGTTCGAGTTTATCTTAATAGACTCAACCACTAGAGCAAAGTAGATCCGCAGCCTGTTAGGCGCCATCTGTGCTGCTCCAATCAACCTAACTATGGCCAGTGTTATGCCATGTCACACAGTTAGTCGCTCTCTGCGAGGCAGTGGTGCTATTCTTGTCCTTGTCATTCATAAAGACCCCTGCTGACAACTTAATATATTATTAATGATTTGGACAGTCAAATCGGGTTCACTACATTCGCGAGGACATAAAACTATTCGACACGGTCTGATCTCAGGCAGATGTAGATCTATTAAGCTTCAACAATGGCATAAGAGCTGTCAGATGGAGTAGTTTAATGTAGATAAATGTACAGTCACCCCCGTGGGAAGATCCACTAAGGAATATATTTACATGATGGGAGAGAACAATATTTGGACAGTAAAAAAAGAAAGGGACCTAGGTGTTATAATAGATCATACAGGTAAGGTGCATAAGCAACTCCAGCTGGCAGTAAAAAATGCTAATGCAATACTGGGTATGATAAAAAGAAACATTACACATAAGAGCAAGGAAGTTATAGTCCAATAATATCAAACATTGGTGAGAACTAAATTGGAGTACTGTGTTCAGACGTGGAGTCCTTATCGTACATGAGATATAAACAAGCTGGAAAGGATATAAAGAAGAGCTACTTAACTGATTGCGTGATTCCAGAATTATAGTTTTGAGGAAAGACTTAGAAAAAGTGGTATACAGTGTCTAGAACAACGAAGAATTCGACGCGACAGGTTTTTAAGATACTCAAAGGAAAGGATCAATTAAACAATAACACGTTTTTCAAAGTGCAACCGGCTACAAGAACTAGAGAACGCAGCTTCAAATTATTGAAAGACATGTCCAGATTAGGTATTTGGAAATTATTTTTTTTTTGGTCAGAGTGATGGATACTTGGAGCTCATTGCCACAGGATATAGTGGAGGTAGGGTCAGTTAATTAATTTAATGCATTCAAAAATAGATTGGATGCACACAGTTATTTTTAGTTTCAGCGGAGGGAAATAAACTGGTTGTTCACAGATTATGTAAAGTCTTCTAAACCAGTTTAATGAAGGTAAGTTATGTATGTATACGTGATGCTCAGTTCTGTTTGTGTGAAACATTCTCCATACTTTGCAAGTATGTCTGCAGCTTCACTGCCTTCGCTATTACAATATTTCGATTTGAAACCCATTTACATTTGCATAGACTAAGAATTGATCCAGAATTTCTTTATAGTGAGAAGCGAGGATGTATTCACTCTGCCACTCACAAGCGCATTTAGAAAGCAGCTAGTGAGAGTTTGAGCCAAATGTGACATCGCGCGCATTTATTTCCTAGCGTCTGTCAAGTCTGACATTATACTCGTGTGCTTCGTCAGATGCGCTGACTTTTGTTGATAACACTGTCCTAGCATCTTTGTTCATAATTCTCATATTGAAATGGCAACACCTGCGCCTATTATGCCAACTCACTTGGTAAGTGACTTTCTGTTTACACATATTTGACTTTAGCCAATACTCATGACCGATTTAAATGTCTTGTAATGGATGTGTCAGTTTGTACATGCTGACAGACTTTAGGGAGGGATAATCTTTTTTTTTTTTTAAATCATACGCGTGACGGTGTGTTAAAAAAAATATCTCTCTATAATTTTCCCTTAATACTGTCGTTCCATTGTTATCTTAGACTTCCTATTTTTTGAACCATGATGAAAACGGCTCTAGATGTCAATGGTTATCGTGTTCTATTTTCTGTTGCAATAGATTTTATATGTCAATGACTTTCATTTTCTGAAGTCTGGTCTCATGCACTCTAAATATCAATAATCGTATTCTTCTGAAGTTTGGTGTTACGCACTCTAAATATCAAAAATCGTATTCTTCTGAAGTTTGGTGTTATGCACTCTAAATATCAATGCTCGTCTTACTCTGAAGTTTGGGTTACTCTAAATATCAATAATCGTTTTCTTCCGAAGTTTGGTGTTATGCACTCTAAATATCAAAAATCGTATTCTTCTGAAGTTTGGTGTTATGCACTCTAAATATCAAAAATCGTATTCTTCTGAAGTTTGGTGTTATGCACTCTAAATATCAATGCTCGTCTTACTCTGAAGTTTGGTTTTATGCACTCTAAATATCAAAAATCGTTTTCTTCTGAAGTTTGGTGTTATGCACTCTAAATATCAAAAATCGTATTCTTCTGAAGTTTGGTCTCATGCACTCTAAATATCAATGTCCATCTTACTCTGAATCTGGTGTTTTAGGCTCTAAATATCAATGCTCATCTTACTCTGAATCTGGTGTTTTAGGCTCTAAATATCAATGCTCGTCTTACTCTGAATCTGGTATTTTAGGCTCTAAATATCAATGCTCATCTTACTCTGAATCTCGTGTTTTAGGCTCTAAATAGCAGTGCTCATCTTACTCTGAATCTGGTGTTCTAGGCTCTAAATAGCAATGCTCATCTTACTCTGAATCTGGTGTTATAGGCTCTAAATGTAAAGTACCTTTCTGCCCTGATGTCTGGTGTTACAGATTCTAAACATCAATGACCTCACTCTGAAGTTTGATGTGAACGACCCTAAATGTCAATGACCTCACTTTGAAGTTTGATGTGAACGGCCCTAAATGTCAATGACCTCACTCTGAAGTCTGATGTGAACGGCCCTAAATGTCAATGACCTCACTCTGAAGTCTGATGTGAACGGCCCTAAATGTCAATGACCTCACTCTGAAGTTTGATATGAACGGCCCTAAATGTCAATGACCTCACTCTGAAGTCTGATGTGAACAGCTCTAAATGTCAATGACCTCACTCTGAAGTCTGATGTGAACGGCCCTAAATATCAATGACCTCACTCTGAAGTCTGATGTGAACGGCCTTAAATGTCAATGACCTCACTCTGAAGTCTGATGTGAACATCCCTAAATGTCAATGACCTCACTCTGAAGTTTGATGTGAATGGCCCTAAATGTCAATGACCTCACTCTGAAGTCTGATGTGAACTGCCCTAAATGTCAATGACCTCACCCTGAAGTTTAATGTTAACGGCCTTAACTGTCAATGACCTCACTCTGAAGTCTGATGTGAACAGACCTAAATGTCAATGACCTCACCCTGAAGTTTGATGTGAACAGCCCTAAATGTCAATGACCTCACTCTGAAGTCTGATGTGAACGGCCCTAACAGTCAATGACCTCACTCTGAAGTCTGATGTGAACGGCCCTAAATGTCAATAACCTCACTCTGAAGTCTGATGTGAACAGCCTTAAATGTCAATGACCTCACTCTGAAGTCTGATGTGAACAGCCCTAAATGTCAATGACCTCACTCTGAAGTCTGATGTGAACGGCCCTAAATGTCAATGACCTCACTCTGAAGTCTGATGTGAACGGCCCCAAATGTCAATGACCTCACCCTGGTCTGATGTGAACGGCCCTAATTGTCAATGACCTCACTCTGAAGTCTGATGTGAACAGCCCTAAATGTCAATGACCTCACTCTGAAGTTTGATGTGAACGGCCCTAAATGTCAATGACACGTTTTTGTTCAGTTTGTCAACTAATTGAAGGAAAGAACTGCCTAGTTGTGTTTATTTATGGCGGATAAAAGGAAAATAATAACTGTTGACTTATTATGATCTCCTTACATATAGTAGAAAATTATGGCACTTGTCTCTTACGACTAAAGAACCTTGTTGCAGGCAGCGACCTGCAAGTTCCCGCCTACACTTTTGTACCAGGGACAGCCATTATGTAACAATGATTTTATTTATAAAAATTTTTTTAAAGTACTAGGGGACGATGAGGCTAACGTCTGAACAGGCAAAACACACTGAAAAAAAATGTTAGCCAGGGTCAGGAAAAATATACTGTCCAAGACCCTCACCTGACCTCCTCGTTGGTCCTCCTGGAAACGGGCTGTTGTCGAGAACAATGGTCTGGCTAACAAGGTTAGGTTTGACGTGATCTCTGTAGTTGTGAGCGACACACAGATGAAGCCAAATTAAGCACAACCGCCTGGAGGACCCCGGTCCGCCTTCATCAGCACGCTCGAGATGTGAGAAGCTACTGCAACCTGTCACTTAACGCCCTTTTGAGGGCGCACATAGGAGTAACCTACTCATTGTGGGCATTGGAAACAACAATATAAGGGTACTAACTAATTTGTTGTATTTTTTTTTTTTTACATTGTCCCTGTACCTGGCGACAGACTATTTCACGTCCACTAGCTTATGGATGCCCTCTATAAAAGTGTGAACTTTGATTAATTTTGCACCGCCTCCATTACCTCGTTGTCATCTGCACAACTTCGAAACATCTCCCCCCCCCCCCTCCGGCCTCCCCACCCCTCCTCCCCAAAACGCAAATGTTCTTTTAAGGGCCACGCGAAAGTCCAATGGCGCCAAGTCGGGACTGTATGCTGGATGTTTCAAGATCTCTAGCTTCAGAGGATGAACTGAATCTATGATCAGCTGTATGTTGGCAGGCGTTGTTATGTAGCACCAATATTCCTTTTGAGGGAAGTCCTTGGCGTATCGATCGAATCGCGGGCTGGAACCTGTTAACTAGCATGTCACTGCATTCAGCACTTGTCACGGTTTCACGCCTTTCCGGGAAACACACCAATAGAGTAACCATTAACATCTCAAATATGGTTGGTCATCATGACTTTCCCAGCTAAAGCCTGTGTTTTGAATTGTTTCTTAGCCCGAGACAAGTAGTGCTTTCATTGCATCGACTGTCCCTTACTCTCTGATTCGTAAAAGTACGCCCAGAACTCGTCTATTGTCACAATTTGATGGAGAAAAACATCACCTTACCGGGCATTACAGCCCAAAAGCTTCTGACACATCGTCTGCCGTTCACGTTTGTGGTTATTGGACAGCTGCCTTGAGATCAATCTCCTACACACTTTCTTATAACCGAGGTCATCCTCGAAGATTTATATGTATATATGTACAAGATGGAGTTTCCGGAGTTGCCCGGGAAAATGATCGCAGTAGTATTTCTGATAAATCTCGAAGCATCACTCATCACGGCATTATCCCATCAGCTCTCCTACCCGCCCACTTTTATGTCCACCACTCAACCCACCCAATACCTCGTCCATCAACTCGACTACCCTTTACTATCTCAATCCTCCAATTTCTTTTTCTCCCTATCCCTATATATTTATATATATATATTTACTTGGAATACTTGGAATCCTGGTATTCAAACAGGCTTGTTAATGTATGTAGCCAGGCAGCAGAAGGGAATCAGCTATCCGTAGAACTTCCTGCCGCTTACTAGGTCTTGCGAATATATATATACATATATATATATATATATATATATATATATATATATATATATATATATATATATGTATATATATATATATATATATATAAATATATATATATATATATATATATATGTATATATATATATGTATATATATATTTTATATATACATACACACGTCGAATTGAAACTTAAAAGTAAGGGATACAAGATATGATACCTTAGATGTGAAAGAAATTATCAAAGCGTCGTAGTGAAACGATCGAGTTTGTGATTGGCCAGCGAGGGATGACAAAGAGAACAATGATCCACCCAGTGTTACTGCCAGAAGTCAAGACACACATTAAAAAAATATAAACAACAGTGGATAGAAAGAATAAACAGCAAATATCCACATGACCCAATCAATATACTGAATAGGAAACAGTATACCACAATTTTCCGCCTCAGAACAGGTCATTGCAGATTAAATGCACACATGTATAAAATGATAGCAGGACAGACTGCTAGATTGCACATGTCAGAGAGGACCCCAGACTCCAGAACACATCCTCGAAACATGTCCACTGCACTAAGGCTCCCGTGAGAAGACTTGGCCCGAGGAAAGAAACATACAAATAAACAGTGGATAACCATTGATGACCTGCGACTGACGTGTCACTTCATGTAGGCAGCATATCTGGTGGCATAAAATGAGCTTACGGAACGCAAAGAAGAAGAAAAAGGAGATAAGGTAGGGTAGTTTCCCATTTATACTAATTTATTCCTGACTTTTCCTAGATAGGGAGACTTATCAGCACTGAAAGGAACGTTTACGACACCTCATAAATATGAATGTTTGTTTGGAAGTTTTTGATATTTCAGTCTCTACGACATCATCTAACATGGAACTACTTGCGCTTAACAATTTGAAAAATATAAGTGCACATTGTTTTCAAATAACATCCGTTAATTTAGTAGTACAATACAATTTCCAACTTCGTGCTTCTAAGCAAAGCAAAGAAAGGTTGCCTATTATGTTTGCCAAGTCCGTCTTCTGAATGTCGAGAAATACATGAAGTCAGAGGTTGCAAGACGCTGACGAACTTATTTGGCCACCTTTAACTCCATAAAAACAGCGGCAGATGCAACCAAAAAAAAACAAAATCCAAAACACCAAGCTGCGTGCAAACATTTCGACTCCGTAGTTCTGCCGGCATTGTGCTACAGTGTGGCCATTAACGAAAGCTGTTAAAGAATCAACTAAGGACAAAGCACGCCTCACCTGAGCACCGTCTCGCGGGATACCAATCAGGCAGCATCGTCTGGCCTTCAGAACAGGAACATCGGGAGAATGTCACAAGTCAAAGACATTACACGATATATAAACCATTCAAGACATCGATGGGCTGGCCATATTATGAGAAGAAACAACGAACGCTGGAGTTTCAGACTGTCTTATGGTACCCGCGGCAAAGAAAAGGACCTTGTGGACGGCATGGCCTCCCACCTGATGGCAGGGATCGCTAGAGGTGAACGACGATATTGGAAACCCTATATCGAACACTCTGTTCGTCCACTGGTCAGTTCGCGTTAACAAAGGCTGGGAAACTGAGTTTAGCGACGCACAAGACCCAACTCCTTTGTCAAAGAAACGGTTGATAAAGAATATTCGTTATACATCATGTCTTTTATAGAACGTCGCTCCCATTACAGTATGTCTGAAAGAAACTCTTTCCCTTGGCAAAACTCCAGATCTCTCAAGATCGTCGTGTCTCTTAATGTGACCAAAGTATTTAAAGAAGATTAAGAAGATATAATCAGTTAATTAAATTAATTATTTAGCCAGGTTTAGAAAACTACGTTGCATCACACTGTTCACATCCATTTAATACATCTATCAGGAGAGAGTTAGCAAAGGTCAAAGGTCAGGTACAACATACTGACCAAAACTTGCCACCCTTCCCATCTCCTGAAAGCGGAATGTTTTGCGGCAGCCTGATCAACAAGATATAGATCGACACTATATCGGCCTACAGTGTCAAGAAAATAGAACAATTCGAAGTGACAATACAAGTTTATAAGATTATAATCAGGGGCAAGGATAAATCAAACTATAATAAATTGTTTTATTCCAAATACAACCACCTAAGATAACAAGACGGCATAGGTACAAATTAACTAAAGGAAGCTCCAGATTAGACATTGTGAAACACAACACAGAATGGAGGGGGAGGGGTATTCCTGAACCTAAGAAATGGTAGAAAAATAACACTGTCAGTGGCAACTGGAAAAGTCTCAAGCAATTTCAGAGCGGAGGCAGAGGCACTGAAGGCTGCGGTAGAAGCAATGCTGACAGGCAAAAGAAATGAAAGCCAGATAGTCCTGTTTACAGATGCCTTGTCCGTGGTTACAGCACTAAAAAGCAAGAAAAATACAGAACCTAATGATTTAAGAACAGTACTCTGTCAACTATGCTAGCAGTCCGCACAAAAAAGAGTAGTGCTACAGTATGTTCAATCCCCCTGTAACATCCCAGGCAACGAGGAGGCAGACAGTCTGGCAAAAGAAGGTGCAAGACTACCACAACCAGATTCTAGTGTGACCTACGAAGAGTCCAAAATGCTTATACATGGCCAAATGGGAAACAGAGCATACTGGCTACACAAAAAAATGATGCCTATTACCAGTTGAACAGAAGAGAGCAGGTCGTGGTCTTCAGACTCCGCACAGGCCACAACAGACTGAGGTACCACCTATTCGATAAACTGAAGATAGGTGGCACTGACGAATGCACTTGTGGTACAGGGAAAATGACCGCTGAACATCTGCTGCAAACCTGCCCGACATACGAGGACCAGAGAAAGCACATGTGGCCATCACCAGTGCCAACACTAGACAAGCTCTATGGCAGTGTCGACAGCCTCAGGATGACAGCTGCTTTCTTCGAACAAATTCAAGTTGCCGTCTGACAACATACGAAGAAAAAGAAGAAGAAGAAGAAGAAGAAGACATTGTGAAATAATTGTTTAGTTAGAGGGTGGCGAATGCTCGGAATGCAATGCCACATGAAGTAGTGGAGGCAGGGACGGTTAATGCATTTCACAAACGATTGAGTTCACATAGCGTTTAGAGCAAGGAAATGTAAATGAAACTGGTTGACTATAGACTCTGTAGAGTCTTGTAAACCAGTATTCAGACGCTAAGTTCAGTATAACCCGAGTCTCCCTGCTCGGTCATGTTCTACCGCTGGACTAAGGAAGACGCTAAGAAAAGGAGATATTCTTGGTGGGGAGGGCGATCAACAACATCATCACTGCCCACGGGATAAATGTTACCTTGTAATAGATCCCTGGACATAGTGGGCTATTAGGGAACGAGGTGGCCAACAGATTGGCAAAAACAGGAGCCTCGAAACAACAATTGGATAGACCCTGCAATAACCACACAGTAAAACTAATTATTAAGAATAATACCCGGGAAATCTGGATGAACAGGTGGGCGACAGGAACAACAGGTCGCAGTGTATTTAGCAAAATGTCACCCACAAAGTAACGATGACATAAATAAACTACATAGAAGAGATCAAAGTCTCATCTTTCAGTTCCGAACAGGACATACCAGAGTCAATAGCCACTTGAACTGCATCAATCCCCAGCACCTGTCCTTGTGCAGACATTTCTCTCATCCTGATGAAACAATTTGACATCTACTCATTGAGTGCAAGGCGCCTGCGGACATGAGGAAAAGATAACAACTACTACTAACATTCCCTTAGGGAGACCTAGCTGAAAACTATTGTGCCCACTATAGATAGATTGACCTAGGTTCACCGTTCTCAGTACGGCCAGCGATGGAATAGAAGTCAGTAAATTCCTGCTAGGAGTGAACATTCGTTGATGGTGAAGAACTCGCGGCATGAGTAGTTTGGAAAACAACACATGGACTAAGATATAAGATTTGAACTTAGACAAACGACAAACAATCATAGCAGCTATCATAATATAGGATAAAATAACACACTATAGCATCGCTTTCTCTTTCGCCTTCTATCATCCAGGGGTGCATAGGCCATCAACCAACCCTCGCCAAGCAGCTCTGTCCTGTGTAATATTTTCCACTCCCTTCCAGCTTTTTCCTGTTTTCTTTACTTCCGCCTCCAGATCTCGTCTCCGTGTATTCCTTGTATGCCCCTCCTTCCCTGGGGGTTACATGACAGGGATTGCATGGTGATACTGGCCTGGGGTTTTCTTAATATATCACTCATCCATCTCCACTTTCTTCCTAAGATTTCCTGTTCCAATTTACCTTGTCTCGCAGTCTGTTATTTGTAACTTTGTCACATCATTTTATACCAAGAATTTCTCTCAGGCATCTGTTGACAAAACCCTGCAGTCTTCTGGCATTGCCTTTCATCATTCCCAGGTTCGGATCCATACAAAAAGACTGGCTTCACATTTGAATTAAAAATCCTTATTTTCGTCTTCCGTCTTATTTCCTTGGAGTTCCATTTGGGTTTCAACATTCCGAATACAACTCTTGCTTTTTGTGTCCTTGTTTTTATATCCTCTTCTGTCCCTCCTTCCTTGTTGATGATACTTCCTGGGTATTTAAACACCTCTACATCTTCCAGTGGCGTTCCTCTCAGACGGATTGGTTTTGTGTTTGCTGCATTGACCCTAATTATTTTTGTATTTTCCTCATGGATCTTCAAACCGACTTGTTTAGAGGTATAATCCAGTCTATCCAGTTTCCTTTGTATTTGGATTTGGCTGTGGGACAGAAGGGCTGTATCATCAACACAATCCAAGTCCTCCAGCTGTTTATTCCAGGTCCACTGGACTCCATTTCTCTCATTTGTTGTTACTTTTATAATCCAGTCCACTGCCAGGATGATCAGGAAAGGCGAGTGTAGACAACCCTGTCGTACCCCTGATTTAATTTTGAATGGCTCTGCAAGTTGTCCTTCGTGAAGAACTCTACTGTCTAATTATGTTGGTGAGCTTTTGAGGAATCCCACAGTACCTCAGTAGTTTCCAGAGTATATCTCTGTCCAAACTGTCGAAAGCCTTTTCATAATCAACGAAATTGATGTACAAACTCGAATTCCATTCTAACGATTTGAAAAATTTAGCATACTATAGCTTAATATCACATACCACAATGAAGCGTACCATAACATAATATAGCATATCATAACATAAAATAACAGTATGTAGAATAACATACCATAATACGACCTAACATAACACAATATAGCATAACATAATTTAACATAACATAACGCAATTGAAACATAGCTTTGCATTATATAACACAATATAGCATAACGTAAACTAATATAACATAGACTGACCTATACTATCATAAAATAATGTAACATAATATAATATTACATAACACAACATAATATAACAACATAACACAGTAACATAATTTAGCAATATGTATGTCAAATAAAAATAGCATTTCCTTTCCAGAGCGTGGATTCTTACAAACGCCAACCTATTTTTACGGTAAGGTGCCATTAATTTTGCGTTCGAGGTGGACAGCTAGTACCGAGTAAAAAAGCATCGGTAATATAGGATTGTGAAACGGACGTTTCGCCTCTACGCCATGCTACCTCACATAACATAAAGTAATCCACCGTAATATAAGTTAACATAACATATCATATAATTTTATAACATAACATAACATAGTATGTCATAACATAACATACCATAGCATTTCATATCATAACATAATACAACATAATATAACATAAAATAACATGACACAGCATATCATAACATATCATAGCACAGCATAACATAACATACGATGACATAACATTACACAATACATCATAAAGTAACATAATATAGCATATTCTTGCATAGTACATCATGATATAACATGGCATAACAGAACATAACATAATATAGCATTACATAACATAACAACATAATATAGCAAACTCAACCTAACATAACATAATCTAACTTACCATTATTTAACATAACACATAATCAGATCAAATAACATAATACAACCCAACACAACATAACAGGAAAACCCAACATAACATAACCCAACATAACAGGAAAATCCCAACATTACATAATATAGCATACTATAACATTAAAAAATAAATTTGCCTAACTTACCTAAGTTTCTCTTGCCTGGTGGTGTTTCAGCTTCACCTTCTTGTGTAGGGAAATCATTTATTCATTTGAATTATTTCAACATCTTATGATTGACATATTTTGGCCTTTCGATATTTGGCTTGACTTGGCTTCGTTCGTTCTCAATCTCCCTGAAAGAGCTTAAGTAACATAATGTAGTCCAAGGAACGGAATGCGTTGTGTCGTAGTTTACAGCTCGACTGCCATATTTGCACCTTCCGGTCCAACACATCCGACTGCAGCAAACATTTTTTGAGTACCGGATTAGCATTCTCTCTTCGATCCCTTCTCCTTAGTCAGTCTGCCCTGCTGCAGTCTATTATCCAGGATCACCAGGTGTAGAAGGGTCTTGGCAGCTCTGGTTCGCTGGCCCTGACGCTAGCAGTCAGCTATGGGTCGCTGACCGCTGCAGCTCATGCGCTGCTAAGCATCTTGATCCCCTTTCGATATTTAATTCCTTTCTATTACTTTGTTCTTTTTTGTTTGTTTTCAGTCCTCCATCAAGCCAGTTGAACCTTTTGACGTAGAGAAGGCAGCGGAAGGTCTTCGTAAGGCAATGAAAGGCCTTGGTAAGTTACCATGTTTTATTTTTGTCTTAATATGGCTGGAGCTTCTCTTGTGTAGTTAGCGGGCCTGAAGTGGGAGAACGGAATAACAAAACTGTAATTTGCCAGACATCTTTACAGGGAAATAAGCATTGGGCATCCTTAGAGGGGAATAATGAGAGTTGAGCATTGGGTTTCCTAAGTAAGTGGCGTAGGGGGTGGGGTCGGGGGTGGGGGGTAGATTTACTTCTTAAAGGGACAATTAAGTTTTAGCATTGGGCTTATTAAGGGGATAATTAAGTTTAGCATTGGGTTTATTAAGGGGAGAATTAAGATTTAATATTGGGTTTATTAAGGGGAGAATTAATATTTAATATTGGGTTTATTAAGGGGAGAATTAAGATTGATCATTGGGCTTATTACGGGAAGAATTAAGATTTAATATTGGGTTTATTAAGGGGAGAATTAAGATTAATCATTGGGCTTATTAAGGGGAGAATTAAGATTGAGCATTGGGCTAATTATGTATCGGGAGGGGGGAGGGAGAATATTGAGCATTGGGCTCCTTAAAAGAGGTGGGGGAATTAAGATTGAGCATTGGGATTCTTAGGGCGGAAGGGGGGGGGGGGGAGGGGGGATAAAGAGAGTTGAGTATTGCTTTCTTAAGGAGGGAACATATTAGTCAGGATCAGGCAAAATATAATGGCCAAGACCATCGACCTCGACTTCCTCCTAGTCCTCCATGGAAACGGGCTTTTCCACGGCAGGCTGGTTAACGGGGTGAGAGGTCGACGTGATCCCTGTAGTAGTAAACGACAAGCAAATGAAGCCAAGTATAGCACAGCCGCCCTGTGGACCTCGGTCGCCTTCATCAGCACGCTCGGGATGTGAGGAAAGCTACAACGACCTATCACTAAATCTCCTTTTCATGGCGCATGAAAGAGTAATCTTACTCCTTGTTGGCATTCAACGGCAACAACTACTGCCGTGGACATGTGCTCCAGATGGAGCTAACGGGTTTGATTGACTGATTAATTACTTAATCTATTGATAAACTATTGATTGGCCGATTTATTTGAGTACTTCTGATGGGCACTTTCCTGCCCGCCCCAATGTTAATGTCAAACTCCTCCAGAATGTAGTTCCCCAAGTGATCGATGACAGGGACAGGATCGAGCAGTCGGTTATTGTATGAATTCACGACGTCCACTCGATCAATATTTGATGTCCACACAATGGGAGATGCTAGAGAAAAAATGCCAGCTCTTTCATTGTCATTATCGTTAGCATATGCACCCCAATCCATTCTCTGAGATGAGCAGCAAAGGCTCTACCCGAAGTGCAGTGATGTCTATTGTGAATGACAAATTATTCAATGCAATATCAGCATAACCTTACTAGTACATATACCCCCACTGCATGACCGCATAAATGATTTGACAGTTTGTAAAATGCTACCAGAGGAGGGCGAAGCTGAATGGGTGCGCTGGCTGTTTGCTGACAATGAGGGTAACGGATTGAATTCCCTGTACGGCATTTGTTGTTTTCCTGTTAGGGATGAAATAAACAATCAGGGACGGCGTGGGATCTCCCACTACCAAACATTGAAAGGGCTCGAGTAGCAGAATGTAGTCCAGAGAACGGAATGCGTTGTGTCGTAGTTTACAGCTTGACAGCGCTATTTGCACCTTTCGGTTCAACACATCCGATTTCAGCAAGCATTTTTTGAGTACCGGGTTAGCCTTCCCTCTTCGATCCCTTGTTAGCCAGTCTGCCCAGCTGCAGCCTGTTATCCAGGATCACCGCGTGGAGGTGTAGAAAGGTCTTGGCAGCTTTGCTTCGCTGGCTCTGACGCTAGCAGTCAGCTATGAGTCGCTAACTACTGCAGCTCATGCGCTGCTCAGCATCTTGATCCCTGTTTTTGTATAATTTTCAGTGTTTTATTTTATGCGCCTACTTCAGAGAGGATATTGTCGCTGCACGTCTTTCTGCCCATCTCACTCTTTCCATTATACTGTTGCACGATATTTCAAACGCTTCCAAGCTTGCTCAACCTTTTGTTCTAGAGTCCAGGTGGCAGCTCCATATATTGCAACCGGTTATATCTGAGCGATGATTAGTCTTGTCCTTAGTTTTATTCTGATATTCTTTGAGGTTATCAGTTTCTGTTTTTCTCTAACAAATGCAATGCATCCTCGTCTTAATTTATGTCTCATTGCAGACCTATTCTGTGATTGTTTGCTCTAAATTTGTAAACGTTGTCTTCTTCTTTTTCTTCTTCTTCGTCTTCGTTCATTCTTAAACTCCCGCTACCAAGCCCCGAAAAGGGCTTTGCAAGTAGCAGGATGTAGTCTGGAGAGCGAAATGCGTGGTGCCGTAGCTTACAGTTTGACTGCGATATTTCCCCCTTTCAGTCCAACACAACCGACTTCAGCATGGCAGTTTTTGGTACCGAGTTAGCCCTCCCTCTTCGATACTTTCTCCTTAGCCAGCCTGCCCAGGTTAGCCCTCCCTCTTCGATTCTTTCTCCTTAGCCAGTCTGCCATGTTGAAGCCTGTTATCCAGGATTGCCCACGTGGAGGTGGAGCCGGGTCTTGTCAGTATTGGGTAGCTGCCCGTGACACTGTCAAATCGTTTGTCGATTACTGGCAAAACGATCAGTAACCATAACTCTTGTTGGCATCCTAAATGGCGGCAACCAGCGCTGGTGCTTGTAGAGGCCTTTTTGCTGCAGATAAAAGAGAAAAACTGAAGAGATCAAGGAACAACCAGGTAAGCCAGCCTCCTCAGTATGATTGTACGATCTGTGGCAGGGACTGTCACTCACGGATATGACTTTACAGCCATAGCAGACAGTTTCGAAATACAGGAGACAGAGTTGGACAAAACTCACAAAGCGCCACGCGCAACGTCTGTAGCCAAATCTCTTCTTCTTCTTTTATTCTTTTGTCCTACTGCATTTGGAGTGTTTCTTTGATCTCATATATCGGTCGTCACGGGAGCCAATCTCCCGCTCGTTGTCCTGACACATATATGTAGTATGGTTTCTCTGAATGTTGATCGTATTGCATCTTTGTCAGATAACAGAACCACTTTAATTCTTTACCAATTTGAATTGGCTAGGTTACTCTGGCACTCAAAAAAGGTTCTTCACCTAGCTGTCCTGGATTGGTCACACTGGCAATCAAAAATGGTTCTTCGCCTAGCTGTCCTGGATTGGTCACACTGGCAATCAAAAAAGGTTCTTCACCTAGCTGTCCTGGATTGGTCACACTGGCACTCAAAAATGGTTCTTCGCCTAGCTGTCCTGGATTGGTCACACTGGCACTCAAAAATGGTTCTTCGCCAAGTTGACCATGGTTTTCCTTTCTTCCACTCAAACTCTTTAAAAGCATGTCCCTAAAATACAGTTATAGTTGTTCGCGACGTTTTCTCTTTGTATTCACCCAGTTTCATCATCATCATCCTCATCATTGTAAAAATCAAGTGCCATCTCCGCAACGGAGGTTGACGGTAATGGATTTCAATCTATCTCTTTCTCGAGCCACTCACGTACACGCAGTCAAACTGTATCCACACTTTCCCTGATGTTGTCTGTCTATTTTGACATCTGTCGCTCTTTGACTCTCTTGCCATCCACTCTGGCCTCCGAAATAACATTAAACCGACTATCATGCGCTTGACATGACTCAAATATTTAAAAAAAAAAGTTTTTTATTTCCTTCAGAAGTATTTTCTCCACCTGGATTGTTGTTCCAAAACCTCATTATTGGTTTTCTGATCTTTCCAGGAAACTCGTCCAAGTCTTTTGAATACCCACCTTTCAAAGGCTTCGGGATCAAGATGCTGAGCAGCGCATAGCTGACTGCTAGCGTCAGCGAACCAGAGCTGCCAAGACCCTTCTACACCTCCACGCGGTGATCCTGGATAACAGGCTGCAGTAGGGCAGACTGGCTAAGGAGAAGGGATCGAAGAGGGAATGCTAACCTGGTACTCAAAAAATGCTTGCTGAAGTCGGATGTGTTAGACCGAAAGGTGCAAATATAGCAGTCAAGCTGTAAACTATGACACAACGCATTCCGTTCTCTGGACCACATTCTGCTACTTAAGCCCTTTCAGGGCTTGGTAGCGGGAGATTGAGAACGAACGAAGCCAAGCCAAGCCATTTCAAAGGATTACATACGTTCCTCCATTTTCCTTGTCAGGGTCTAGGTTTCTACTCCATACAATAAAACTAAATGCACATAGCATTTTAAGATTCCCCTTTTTAAGATTTGAGATATCTGCTTTGACAGAAGTTATCTCTCTTGCTGTTAAATTTATTTTTTGTCATTGCAGTTCTTTTAATGATCTCCCTTTCGAAATTTACCATCAGCTGAAATGAGTTGGCCAAGATATACACAGCTTGAATTTCCCTGTATCACAATGTATTCACTGTGCATATTTCAGGCACGAACGAAGACTCAATCATTCAGATTCTCACCTCCCACTGCAATGCTCAGCGTTTGGAAATTGACAAAAAGTACAAGCAGATGTATGGACGGGTAAGTTCAGAAGATTCGTCTATCTCTATAATTCTCAATTTCTCGTTCCAGTATGAGCATATCTCAGTTATTGTAGTTATCGAGAATACAGAAGCACTCCCTAAACTTCTCGAAAGTAGTTGTTATAGTAGCACATGCCGATGCTGTCAGCCTCATCGACAGTCCTTCTAAGTCTAAGCTGACGAGAATCATAGCACCATTACCAAAACTCTTAAACGAGGTTTGTTCAAAAAGTATCCGACCTTCGGGCTGGAAAAATACAGTTACGTACCTAGACGCGTGGAACCATAATCCGATTCAAAGCACTCTCCATGGGACTCCACACACGTCTCCTAGCGGTCAAGCTATTGTTAGAAGCACTTCAGGAAGGCCTCTTTGGGAATGGAGCTCAGTTGTGTCGTTGCATTCCGCATAATGTCTTTTCGTGACTCAAATCGGGAGGAAATACGTTTGGCAAAGAAAGTCTGAATCAGATGCGAAGAATGGGCGGGTGAGTTGTCGTCCCGGAAATTCCAAGTTTCCGTTGTCCACAGGTTCGGTGGTTTCCGTCGAACAGCATCACGAAGCGACGGATGTCAGTCAGATAGTACTCTGGGGTAACGTTTTGATCTTGTGGTGCGTACTCGTAATGTCCAACACCACGGGAGTCAAAGAAGACGGCCAAAATGACTTTGATATTACTGCCCACCTGCCTCGCATCGGACTCAAGGATGATGAATGTTTCCTCTGTGACGACTGCAGCTTAGTTTCTGGATTGTCACCGAAATAATGTTTGATCTTCCAAATGGTTTCCACTTTGGTATCAGCTAGCTTTTAGCAAAATTTGATAAAACACCGCTGCTCAATTCTTTTCGTCATTTCGTGAGGAATGAAAACCACCCCGACGCACACTCACTGCATTCAACACTGAAAGACCCACTGCCAGTAACTGACGCAGTCTGCGGACGGGAAAACAAATTCTTGCATGCGCATGACGGTTCCCTACATCTCGCTGCCGAAGGAAAACGCCAATGCTTCATTTGTTTTCCGAAGAAATACAAAAAAAATTAAGGTCGGATACTTTTTGAACACACCTCGTATACAGTTTTAGTTTTTTTAAATAATGTGTTAAATTGGGGTTGCGTCTTTCTTCCCCTTGGTTGTTGGTTGCTGTTGTTGTTGTTGTTGCTGCTGTTGTTGTAGCTGTTGTTGTTGTAGCTGTTGTTGTTGTAGCTGTTGTTGTTGTAGCTGTTGTTGTTGCTGCTGTTGTTGTTGTAGCTGTTGTTGTTGCTGCTGTTGTTGTTGGTTGCTGTTGTTGTTGTAGCTGTTGTTGTTGTAGCTGTTGTTATTGCTGTTGTTGTTATTGTTGTTGTTGTTTAATGCCCACAATGAGTAAGTTTACTCCAGTGTGCGCTCTAAATAGAACGGTAAGTGGCGGGTTGACAACCTTTTCTTCACATCCCGAGAGTGCTGATGAAGGTGGACCGGTGTCCTCTAGAAAGTTGTGCTATGCTTGGTTTCATCAGCATGGCGCTCACTACTACGGGGATCACTTCAATTCACATCTCGTCAGCCAGACTGCCGTTAAAAAACAACTTATTTCCACGGAATGTTATTTGGAAGAGAAGCTTGGTAAGTAAACTGTCCCTGACCCTGGCACGACTTCCGTCCTGGTCAGTATGTTGTTCCTGACCCGACTTGCATCTGAGTTCCTCTTCGTCTCCCTGATAACTCCAGTTGTGTTGGTGACGAGAGGGAGCAAAAGCAGAATTATTTAGTTTTCAAGTATTGAATTGGCAATGTTAAATATACAACTGCTACAAGTCACAGGCCATATCCTTATCAATAGAAAAACAAAACCCACTATCTTCCAAACTGTCATACAGGGTTGCCAGATCTCTTTCAACAACTGCAGCTGTCTTTATTTAACTTGACCTTTTGCATGGACTTGTATTTCTCCTTTTTTTAAAACCAATTTCCACATAACCTCCAAAAAAAAAGTAAGTCGCATGTCCTTTTACAGAACGTAGCTTTTTACAACGGCCACCTATTTGGCTGTTATAAGTTTCTTGGCAAGTGTGCAGTACGGTAGGTTGCCATTACTTTCCGTACGTGGAGGAGCATTCACTCGAGGAAAAATAACAGAATGTCTGCCAAACTGGACACAAGTGGGAATCGAACCCGGAACGTTGGGATTGCGACAACCGAGCCAGTTTCACCACTAGAAAGCTGTCCCTACTAGTTTGTCCTGTTAGTCCAACAAAATTTGACGTTTCTAAGAATGACCTGGAGATATTAATGTGTCATTTAGAAAGATGCTTTGTTAACAACATCATTCGGTTCATATCGTGACAGACGATCTCATTTCCAGTGAAGCTTTTAAAATGGACAGCTTTAAATTAGTGAAAAAGTAAACGTAGAAAATTAGTCAGCCATCGAATTGTTAAATAACAGAATATCCTTACAGATCACCATTGGATACAAGAACCCAAACAGATCCCCCCCCCCCCCCCTCCCAAATAAAAAAAACAAACAAACAAACACAAACTTGATTTAATAGGTCAATAAACTAACAGTTGTTTAATATGCTTGTGTTAATTTGTAGGTTTTTTTAAAAAATGAGACCCGAAACCAACTCGCAGCGTGAGAGACGACTGTCAGGGCGACGAAAACAACCTAATGCTCTTAGGAAAAGTAATAAAAGTGTGTACATTTTCTTCTTCTCCTAACAACTGATATCATGCTTCTAGTCAAGTGAGATTCGCGAAGGGGACAGTGCGTTTCAATTCTTCGTGATCCCCACAGCTTTTCGCGGATGCCACTTCCCCAGGCGGACTGTCTCTAGCGTTGGGTGGAGCCGTTCGTTGCGGATGGGCCCGGGATCGTCCCTACCTGGCCATGACTGATACGAGCTACACCATAACGGTCTAGTGTTTGTTGCGTATCATCTGTTGTATTACGTAGATGTCCGTTATCTACTCCCATGCCACTTTGGCCTACATCTTCCGTCTTTGACTGTCGAGGTTTTCTCTGTGGATGCCTCCTTCGATAGGCTGATTGCCTTATGAGGCTTAAATGCTCTGCCTGGCCAAATTTTCTATTGCAGCGTTGTTGTCTTAGCCTCTGTTCTTTCTGGAACTTGCGCATGGCAGCGGTAGTTTAGCCTCTGTTCTTTCTGGAACTTGCGCATGGCAGCGGTAGTTTAGCCTTTGGTGTAGCCTTCACCTGGATAGATAGAGGACGAAAGCAATGACTGAAAAAAAGAAAACATTTAATGCATTGAGTGGGGATGAATTTGTGCAGACTAGAGCATGTACCACTAGCCGGGGATGGTGATGGATGGGTTATACATTCCAACCTAAAGGGCCCCATCTACATCTCAGCTCCCTTGGTCTGGCCCCTCTCTCAGGACCTGTCCGGCTATGGTGATTCTGCCAGCAGTAAAACTACCTCCGGCATAGCTCCTGAGGCCATTGCGGCTCACAATCTCCGCTACCACGTCAAGGTGAGTTTAAGTGAGGAGAGAAAGCGAGCACCAAAACAAAAACAACCACGTAGTTGGTTGATATTTAATTTTCTAAAAGCTATTTTTATTTGTTTAAATCACATTTTTTGAGGGAATGATCATAAACGACAAGGCAAGAGCTCACATAATAGTTCTTCCGGTAATGCGTTTACAGCTAAGAGGTGCGGAACATACGACAGCAGACGAAGAAAAGCTTCAAGAAGTTCAAAAGTCAATGGAGCGAAGCGCATTGGCACACTCTCTGCGGGACCGAATTCACAACATAGAAATTAAGCACAAACCCCGACCAAAGATGTTGCAGATACTGTGATGTTAAGAACCTGCACATGGGCAGGGCGTGTGATGCGCAGGTCGACAACAGATGGACACAAACATCAACGATCTTATATTTATAGAGCTTGAAGTGTCCACCAATGAGATGGAGATATGGCCTGAGTAAAGTCTTGGTCCAATATGGTTCTCCAAGACAAATGTCCGCAACGAGTTTAGACATTTGACAACATGGGACTTGGCCTCGCTCAACTACTGTGTTGCAGATTCAATATTATTGGAGAACCACTAGAGATCTTTAACAAAATCTAAGGTTTCTGGGAAAACAACATTTGAGAATCTATCCCTACACTACACTGTGTTGTTGTTTTCGAATGCCCACAATGAGTAGGCTACTCTTTTGTGCTCCCTGAAAAGGACGTTAAGTGGCGGGTTACAATAGCTTTCCTCGCATCCTGAGCGTGCTGATGAAGGTGGGCAGGGGTCCTCCAGGCTGTTGTGCTATGCCTGACTTCATCTGCGTGTCACTCGCTACTACGGGGATCACGTCTATCCCTCATCCCGTTAGGCAAGCTGCTATGAAAACAGCCCGTTTCCAGGGAGGGCTATTAAGAAGCCAAGTGAGACTTTTGGCTAGTATTTTTTGTCTGACCAGACGTTAGTCTTTCTCCCCACACTACACGGTGTAACAAGCACAGACCTTGACATGCAAGTGAGCAATGTCAGAATATATATCGTATCTTAAACACCATTTGCAAGTCTTCCATGTACAGCACGTAGACAAAACTAAGTATATACAAGAGCCGTGTACTTTTTGTAAAGGTTAGAGCGCTGGATAGGTACAGAAGAAGAAATGTCAAAATTATGTATCTCCACATAACCTTTCTAAGAAAAATTTGATCGAAAATGCTAGCCGGGCAACATTACTAACCACGAACTGCTTGCCCAGAGCAACCAGACGGATGTACAGGTACCGGTCCAATCTAGCACTAGATTGGACACACACTAAGACGATGTGAACTCTTAAATGAACTTCTTTTTGCTGGCGATCAAACAGTCATAACAACTTCAGAGCTACAATTACAACAACAAATTGATCAATTAAATACAGCATGTAAAGAATACAGCATGAAAATCAATGTAGAACAAAACTAGTCATGAAAATATCTAGAACAGCCGGAGACATCAATATCGCCATTAAAAAACGGCAAATCAAACAGGTGAAAGATTTCACATAATTAGGGAGCACATTATCAGCAAACAGAAAGATTACGGCAGAAATCCAACAAAGATGCGAAATAGCAAATCGTGATCATTAACTCCAAAACTTAATTGCATGTACGTGACAATAACTACCAAAAGAGCTTTATGCAACACGATCTTCGTCCGATACTATGCTATCAATGTCAAAACTGGACACTAACATCAAATAAGAAACGCTTCATCGAAACAACAGAAATGAAATGCCTACGTAAAATAATGACCGTAACAATGCGAGACATGATGAGAAACGATGACATCAGGAGACTGGTGAACAACACCAGTATTGGACTACATTAAAAGACAGCAACTAAAATGGTTTGGCTACATAACAAGACTACCACCACACAGCGCCCCCCCCCCCCACCCCCTTTTCAACTAGCAATGCTAAAATGCTATTTAGATACAACAGATTTAAAGCCAAAGGCCGACCACAAAAAAAGTTGCTTGCAGAAATATCTGAGGCAGTAAATGCTGATGTGCATGAGGCACACAGACGGTCTCGTTTCATAGACATGTTCATAGCCTGACGCTGAAAGGCATAACAGGATTAGCGAAAAGAAGAAAGAAATAAGATGTCAATACCAGAATGACATGCTATGGGCCCGACAGAGAAGCAGGCGAAAGAGAAATCAACCAAAGACAGCTTGACCAAGAGCTGTAGGAGCTGAAATAAGAATTTTGTTCTAAAACTGGGGCACTGTGCAGAGGATGCCTATTATTGTTGCTTATTGTTTAATGCTTACGATAAGTACCCACGATTAGTAAGTTCACTCTTTCACCCACATTGTAAAAGAGCATTTTGTAGCTGGAGCAGTAGCATTCTTCACACTTCGCGCGTGCTGACAAAGATTGATCGAGGCACTCCCCTTTGCTTAGCTTCATCTGTCTGTCGCTCACTACTAAGTATATGACGGATATTTACACGTCTTTGATCAAACTGCCATGCCATAGCCTGCTACAACTGCATGGAAATGATGTGGGGTCTTGGTCGGAATATTTCTTCTAACCCTGACTAATAGTGTCTGGTCAGCATGTTTTGCTTGACCAGATGAGGATCTCCGCGAGGATTCCTGTAGACCTGATGAAATGGAGGGAGTTTTCTGCCTTCATAGAAGGCACTAACTTGTAATTATCATGACTGCTTCCTTAGTCATGGGTCAAAGATGAGAGAAGTATTAGAAAATGCTCCCGCACCTTTCTCCTCTCATGCTGATTGTTCTGCTATTCAGGTTTAATCGTACCTCCCTAGTCAGTGTCATTTCAATCATAATTGTATTTTATTTATTGGGAGGGGGGAGGAGGGGTGCGGGAATAGGGCGGAGGAGGAGGGATTGCTTGAGCAAATAGTGCACAGATAAATTGTTGACCCCAAAGGCCAAGGATTATCGACTGGTGAGTTTGTGCAACGTTTATGGATGTCATACATCTACTGCACTATGGATGAAGTTTACAAATATGAACAAGTCGGAAAGGTCAGGTACAAACCTCTGTCTACCATTTTCAAATGTCATTCCAGATCAAACTGTTACAAACACTTTTAAAGAGAGAATATAGGTATGTTAGTTGGGGGGGGGGGGGGGGGGGTAAGGGAGGAGGGAGGGGAGGGGAGGAGAGCCTTTGATTTGTGTTCGAGGTGCTGGACAAAATATGTGTATGTACTCCCACGCAATTTCGACTCCATGTTAAAACATGTTTGTGTTCCTCCATGCCACACTCATTCAAAATTCCAACATGGTTACTATTTCCGTGTGTACTGTCTTCCCTTGTATTCACGACCGTTATATTATTTGAACGAAATACGCGGGGAAATTTTAAACATGAAATACAAAGGGAAAGAAGTGGAACGCTTTACTAAACTAGAAATCCTCATTCTCCCCCGTGTTCGTCTTGAGTCTTGGCGTTCAGCGAGGCTGCGATATTTTTGCCTTTCAGCCCAAGGCATCCGGGTTCAGCACGACGCGTATAGTATACAACATGGCCGCCCTACTGTTGTTGTTGTTATTGTTAATATTGAATGCTTGCAATGAGGAAGATTAGTCATCTCATGCGCCCTAAAATGGATGTTCAGTCGCGGTCTGCAATAGCTTTCCTCACATTTCGAGTGTGCTGATGAAGGTGAGCCGATGTCGTCCAGTCTGTTGGGTTATGCTTGGTTTAATCTGCGTGTCACTCACTACTACGGGGATCACATCGACCCCACACTTTGTTAGTCAGGCTATCATGAAAGCAGCACATTTTCAAGAGTGACCGAGGAAGACAAGGTGAAGGTTCTGGCTAGTATATTTTGCCTGTCCCTGAAAAAAATGTTGCATCGGTTTATTTTGCATGACCAGACGTTAGTATTCCTCCCATCCGCCCCACTGTGAACGTGGACCGTGAAAGTAGAACACGGCGTTATTAGGTAGTTGTGTTATTTTTGGTAAGAGGATACTTTCTGAAAGAAAGCAGCGGTCATCCTGATACTGTCGACACTGCCATAGAGCTTATCTTATGTTGGCACTGGTGATGGCCACATGTGCTTTCTCTGGTCCTTGTATGTGGGGCAATTTTGCAGTAGATATTCAGGGGTCATTTTCCCTGTACCACAGGGACATTCATCAGTAGCACCTATCTTCAGTTCGTTGAATAGATGGTACCTCAGTCTGTTGTGGCCTATGTAGAGTCTGAAGACCACCACCTAGCTCTCTTCTGTTCAACTGGTAATAAGCATCATTTTTTGTGTAGCCAGTACGCCCTGGTTCCCATTTGGCCATGTATCTGGCCCTAACCTTAAATCCACAAAAGAATGTAGGTTCAGTGTGGTATCCGTTGCTTGAGTCAGAAGAGAGTGTATGCATGTCCAGAAAGATTTAAAAATAGAAAACAAAACGTCATTGACGAACCGCGGCGGAGGAGACCGGCTAGCGTGGCAACGGACACAGTGAAACAGCAGGTCGACAAGCTAGTCCGTAGATAAGGCGAGTCACTTCTGAATAAATATCCGTATATTTCAACATGAGTCACGGCGATGTGCGCAAAATTGTCCATGATGATTTCAGTTATAGGAAAGTGGGTAACAGCTGACGAGGTAATGGAGGCGGTGCAAAATTTGTTAAAAGTCACACCGAAAGATTTTTTTTGTAGTGGGAATTCCCAAGGTAGTGAACATGTGAACAAAGTATATTGCAAGGTACGGAAACTATGTCGGAAAACAAGACACAAACATTTCTGGTTCGCACTCTTGTAAAAAAGGTTATTAAAAATATTGCTGTTACTAAATCACTGTCTCGAATGTGTGAACAATATAATAGATTAAAAACTGTGCACTAAGAATACTTTAAATATCAATTCAATACAAGTATCGTCCTCACAACGAAGGTTGGCTGCAACGGAAATCCAATATTGTCTGTCTCTTGTCTTGATGGTACACTTTGTCAGACTGACTTTAGTCCATCGTTTAAATGTTCTCCCACTTATGGCGCAGACCGTGTCTTGTCTTGACGGGACACTGCCATACTGATTTTTGTCCACCCTTTGATGTTGCTCTCCTGCTTAAATCGGTGACCGCCTCTTGTCCGTCTACTATCAACCTTCCTCTTCAGTATTGTTTTCAATAAAACTTCGTAGCTTTTTATGGGACGAAAATATTTGACTTGCCTAATCGTCAGGACGTCATTATTTGTTTGTTTCTCTTTCAACGAAATCATATATCTGAAGAGGATGCAGATTCAGCAGCGAATGAGCTGACAGCAGTCCGAGACTCGTATCTGGCTGTTTGCACCAGCGGCAGTGATTTATACCTAACAAAGACACCATTCCACCTTCAAGTGATTTGTGATCAAAGATGGAATGCATAACAGGTCCCAAAATGTCGTGCTGAAATCAGATGCGTCGGACTGAAAAGCGCAAATATCGTAACCTCGCTGTAAACTTCAACACAATGTCGCTTCAGGACAAACCCAGAAGAAGAAGTAAAAGTCGGAAAAGAAAGAGGATAAGAAGAAGAAGAAGGATAGGAATAATAATAATAAGAAGAAGGAGAATTAGAAGAAGAAAAAAAGAGAAGAAGACAAAGAAGATGAAGGCGTAGTATAAGAATAAGAAGAAAAAGAAGAAGATTATGAAGAAGAAGAAGAAGTAGAAGAAGAGGAGGAGGAGAAGAAATAAAGAATAATAATAAGAAAAAGAATATAAAAAAGAAGAAGAAAATAGAAGAAGACGAATGAAGGAAGAAGACGAAGAAAAAAATGAAGGAAAAAGGAAGAAGAAGCACAAGAAAAAGTAGAAAAAGATGAAGATAAAGATGAAGAAGAAGAAGAAGAAGAAAAAGAATAAGAAGAAGAAGTATATGTGAAAAATCTTGCCAGTTGGCGCGGCATGGCACACGATGAGCTTTTGTTTGTATGTATGAAATGCGTGCTGACAGATAATTAAACAGTTAAAAATAAGACTTGCAGGATATTAGCCGATTCTCGAACGTATCGCTTCCACAGAATGTCACGTTTTTCAACGCATGACAACTGTATCGACTACAGCCTCGAGATAGTTATCCGAGCAGACACGATAAAAAATTGTTCCCCCTAAATTTCAAAGTTATCATTCTTGGTCGTGCGTGTATGTTGCAATTTGCTAATTTTGAGACATATTTCCTTGAATACTTGTTTGCAGAATACTGGCAGAACGAATGCCTAACAATAGATAGTACTTGGCTTTTGGAATAAATATATTTTCTCAAGAATTTTAAAGAAGGTTTATGACAAGGATTACAAAACAGAAAACCACCTCATTCTCATCCAAAATGAGATGGACAATTCCTAGCAAAAGAAAGCTCGAGCTGCTATCTTTATCGACCTTCAATAAGTATAAACGAAGTTTGAATAAGAGATATGATAAGAACGATCCAAAACATATTTTGGGAAAATGTACAATTTAGTTGAGTAATATCTGCATGACAGAACTATCCATATAAATAAAAGACAAAAAATATACTCGATGAAGGATCTCCTTAATGAACCCCTTAATTGAAAAATGATCAAATAAGCCCTGGCATTATATCAAACTATTGAATGATCATTAAGAATGATGTTTCCAGTACAAAATACCATAGTTTGAGTGTATTTTGCTCCTCATGTGTGAAAATTAGCAGTTTTTTGCTCCAAAAATCTGTAAAAAGTTGGTATAATACATGACAAGATTATTTGGTTACTATATAATATTTTAATTAAAAAATGTAACAGGAAGTTACATATAGAGAATGAAACTTAACTGACTACAGCCAGCTTTCAGCCTATCATAACAGCCATTTTAGCCCACCTATTGCTAGTTGATAATTGCAACTTCAAATTTTAAGGGGTGTGGGTACAGCTCCCTACACCTTACATCAGGGGGAGGGGGGGGGGTACAGCTCCCTACACCTTACATCAAAAGTTTTAGTTAAAACATCATAATTGTAGACTGTTTTGGTTAATATATATTCAGGAGTATTCCTGCAAACTTTCAAGCAAATCAAGCAAGAACTTTTTGAAATATCTTGACACAAAGAGCTGCAGCGGAGAGAAAGTTACAGTTTTGAGAAAATGCAAGAAAACGACAATAAAGTGACACAAATAATTATTTACTAACCCTTAAAAGCCCCCTGCTTCATAAACATCTTCTCCTATGTCTTCTTCTGCATTTGCAATGGATTTTCTCTTTCTTTCTGCTATTTTTACATCCAAATTCTGTGTCTGGGATGATGCGACTCGTCTCTTGTCAGAACGAGTGAGGGCATTCAAACAATTTCTGGTGCAGCCTAATCCAAGAAACTTGAAAATGTCTGATCTTTTAAGTTCTCCTTCATTATAAATAGTGACTGCATCATATGAGGCTATTTCTAATCTTTTCCTACAGACAAAAGTTGCTTTAGGACATAATTTCCAAATTGTATTATGCAATGATTCAATTGCATTTTGTGTCCCACCGTGCAAACACTTAGTAAGCAGCACATCATCTGTCAGTGTAGTAAAAACAGGTTTGATGGCATTACTAACAAAGCTTGGAAACCTATTTTTGTTTGCCTTCTTTAAATCTCTTTCTCCAGGACACCCTTTTCCACATACAGAATGATCACCCTGGCGATGAAACCAAATAGCCCAAATGCTCTTTTTAATTTTTACGAGGTCACCAACGTTGTTTCTAATGAATGCCCCATAATGACCTTGAATCGTCTTTTTTGCTGCTTTAGTCAACTTTCCTATCCCCCCCCCCCCCCAATTCCTTTATATGTTTTCCCACCTTCTTTGAATGTATGGTCTCTGTCACTTTGTTCATTAGATGTTTTCCCATCCGCTTCTGAACATGTCCGCAACATTCAAATTTCTCAATGAACTTTCAGTATAAATTGGTGGTTCAGCTTGAGATACTGTCTTATAACTTTTTGAATCTCCATCTCACAAATATCCTGTGTAATTTAATCCATATTGATTTTGTGGTCTTCTAAATATGTCCAAAATTCAATCTGATTCCATTATCCCTGATGCTCCTTCATGATTTTGGTCACTTTCATTTCTGTTCTTGTGTCCGGCAAACCAGTCGCGAAATGCTTCTGATTCCACACCCAATCTGTTCTTGGCTTTGGCACACTTGTCACAGTAGTTACACTTGGCACGGTTGTCACAGTAGTTACACTTGGCACACTTGTCACAGTAGTTACACTTGGCACACTTGTCACAGTAGTTACACTTGGCACACTTGTCACAGTAGTTACACTTGATCTCAATGTCAATGACTTTAGCTGGTGATGACACAGTCAGTGCAGTGGCCATGCCATTTTTTGAAACAAATCCTCTTCGCTGCCATGTACCATCACACGAAACAGTGACATCTTCTCCTTGACATGCCTTGATCTCTGTAGCCGAAAGCTGCATGCTGTTTTTGGCAATTGTTTTAGTAGCATGATGGATGCGAGCTTTGAAAATATTGCTTCTTCTTTCACTCACTGGAAGTGGTAAGTCCATCAGTCCTAAAACTCTTCTTGAGCCTTCATGGTGGGTGCCAATACAATTCATAGAATTCTGAGACCTAAGGTTTATGTTTTCCAGACTGCTTTTCAGAGATAGACTTTCTTTACAGTTTCTGCACTGTAATGAAATAACAGAGTGCAACCCATTGATAGTTTCTGAAACTTCGAAAATATTGTTGCATTCAGTTCCATCTTCATTCTCCAAGAAACAGGATGGACAGAAAAATGTTTGCATGAAATTTAAAATTTGGTTGACATCAAACAAACGATACCCAACTGGTCGAGTAGAATCATCAGATCTTGTGGCATTCTGTTTACTGTTATTCAGTTTCTGATAAGCGGAAGATGCTTTTGTTGTCTCAGTCAACTCAGCGTCAGTGTGTACATTTGAGAAATCTGGTGTGACAGTCGTGACACTCTCTTCTGGTTGATGTGCATTAGTAAATCTATTACCATAGAATTTCCTTTTTGCTGGTCGGTCAGTCCTACCTTTTTTCCTCTTCAGTGTTTCCATACCCCCAAAGTAGTTGAATAAAGCTATATTCTGAATTAGACCTGATCAACAACACAGACTATCAACCACAAACCTTTGAGAACTAAAACGCCATGAGGCAGGAGGAAGTAAACATTGGTCAGACATCTTGTGACTGTAAGCTGTCACCTGATTGGCCGAAAGCTACTAGTCTCTAAGTAATGGTATTTGAAATATGCCAATGAAATTTGATGTTACAACTTGTTTTAGTTTCTTTTTTAAGGTTGTTAAAAATATGAATAGTGACTAGATACCGAAAACAAATTGTAAATCGGACAATTGCAAAGAAAGTTATGAGTTTTTTTTTAAAATGTGCACATTCAATGAGGTAAACAAGTGCTGTAGTCATGACAATAAAAAATAATTTTAAAATACTTTTAGTTCCTTTTTTTCATAAAATATATTTGTGAAAAGATACACAAAAGCTTGCTTGTTTTAATGGAACTGTATTTGAAAATATGATTTTTTATTGCTAATTCATCATAATCATGGGTTCAACCTTTACCTGCGCATTATTCCTAATATGACAAGAGGTATAGCAGCAAAGATGGCGCCGTAATCAGCTGTGGGTCTACATTGCTCTGCTGTTTTAGTTCATTATGGATGCCGCCAGACCACAGATTTGCCTGGAAATTTCCTCTAGTCGATAACTTATACTTGTGTTTACGGAGACGTGATGTTGTTTTCCATTAATTCGTTCATTTTTTGTGATTTCTTCCATCCGATTATTCTGGACTGGACATCGACTATATGAATAGCACTACGCTTAAACCTGTGTCGAGTTTCACGATCTAGTTCACACGGCTGAACTTCACGAATTTGGTGTGTGATAAATTTAGAGACAGCTATAGTGGACTTAATGGGGAGAGATGTCCATCTCACTCACACGCTGAGTGATGTCCCTACGACCTCTTGTCATTGTGGAAAAGGCATGACACACAACGTTAGTCATCCCCCCCTCCCCCTCCGCTGCCTTGCGGGATACCTGTTCATGGGAAAGGCTTCGGGAGTAAACCCTAAGGAAAAATCGGCATCCTATGATATCTCCAGTCGTGTCAATAAATATCTTGCCACTGGCCAAAGGTAGCTCAAGACCAGAGAGTGAGGTTGACAAAAGGCGTAGTTTCTTCTTCACTTTAATCCAATTCACTGCGCAAGCCACCCATCTCAGCGGACACAACAAGAAGAAAGACTGTCCACATGGCTGAACAAAGAGAGTGGTCTTCATCACTTGGGATGGACGAACAAAGAAAATAGTTTCCATCACTTGTCATGGACGAACATCATCATCACTCCTAATATTTATAAATGACTTGCCAGCCAGCTCTACTAGACACCACCGGAGCAATGTGTGCTGATAATCTTGTCATATGGGCAACCTGGGTGGTCAGACCTACAACTTCTACAGAGAGACTGAGAAGATCACTCCTCACAATGTAAACCAATTGCAATTTCTAGAAGTTGAAGATCACTACCAGTAAAACTACATACACAACCTTCATGTCCCGAATGGTACGCCTTTGTATTTCTGTATGACAGAGACAAAAATAGCACCACTGCCCAACAGAAAGCATGCCGTAAGAGGCGACTAACTGTGTGACATGGCATAACACCAGTCATTATTAGGTGCCTAGTTAAGAGCAGCGTAAATAGCGCCTAACAGGCTGAGTGACTACTTTGCAGTGATGTTTGAGAATTTTAAGATGGACTCCTACATTGGTTAGCCACCCTCCATGGCACCTCTCCCTATGAAGAGGAGTAATACGTTGCTCGAGCCTAGCCCGCTAAGCAGGAAATTCTCTCAGCTACATCAATCACACGCCAGGGTTTGGACCTGCACCGGTGCATCTGCCTTTGTAGAAGTAAGGTCGACTAAGACTTAGACTTGTTTGCTTGTATCCAACTTTCAACTTTCTTGTGGGCTATTTTGAAATCTTTGGTACATGTAATCCTATCGGTGGTTCCTACTATCTTGTATGTGTAAAGTAATTAGCATGTCCTTTGCAGAACGTAGCTTCTTACAACCGCCACCTATTTGGCTGTTATACGTTTCTTAGCAATTGTGCAGTACGGTAGGCTGCTATTGCTTTCTATACGTGAATGAGCAATCACGTGAGAAAAAAATATAGTGTCTTGCAAACTGGACAAGGTTTGGATCGAACCCGGTGTGTTAGGATTGCGACAATCAAACGAGATTTAATCCTATTGTGTACCATTCTGTGTTTGCCTATATGATAAATTCACTGTTTTATTACAAATGGCGTTCATCTCAAACCGGAACTATTTTTTGTAATCAAAAGAAATATACTTCTTCTTCTTCTTCGTACGCTATCAGACGTCAACTTGAATTTGTTCGAAAAAAGCAGCTGTCATCTTGAGGCTGTCGACACTGCCATAGAGCTTGTCTAGTATTGGCACTGGTGATGGCCACATGTGTTTTCTCTGGTCCTCGTATGTCGGGCAATTTTGCAGCAGATGTTCAGCGGTCATTTTCCCTGTACGACGGGTGCATTCGTCTGTGCCACCTATCTTCAGTTTATAAAAAGAAATATACAATTTTCAAGTAGTAAACATGTCGACAATAATCTCTTGCAACGTTTATGCACTTATCCCAGCCTTTAAGTAATGCTTGAAAAGCGTCAGCGTAGAACGATTAGTCTGTATGTCTGAACCAATCCAGGACAGCCTGTTTCACTTCCTCATCAGTGCGGAAATGCTAACATGCCAGGAATTCTTTTAGGGGTCCAAACAGGTGAAAGTCACCCGGAACGAGGTCTGGGCTGTAAGATGGATGTGGCATTATCTCCCAGCCGAGTT